>CM060921.1:706011376-707454501 GCA_030737875.1 Allium sativum
TTCGAATAACTAATTCGATTTAACTCCTTTCGAATAACTAATTTGATTTAACTCCTTTCGAATAATTAATTCGATTTAACTCCTTTCGACTAACTAATTCGATTTAACTCCTTTCGAATACCATATTCGATTTAACTCCTTTATTCGCTTTATAAAGATTTCCCTTTTAACAACGTTTATTTATTTTAAAGATTTACTTTTAGTAACGGTTCTCCACTTTAAAATGATTTCCTTCTTAAAATAGTTTCCTTTTTATAACGTTTTCCCTTTTTCTAAATATCTCCTATTTATAAATATTCCAATTTATAAATATTTCTTATTTATAAATATTCCATTTATAAATATTTTATTTTCAAATATCACTTTGACAAATTCCTCCTTATCAACATTTCGGTATGTTATGGTATTCAGCATGTCAAATCACGATGATCAATATCGTCCAAACACACATAATCGACAACAGATTATATATCACATCATATATCACAATATATGAAAAATAGTAAAATAATGTTGAGGAATCTAGTCGGATTCCTCCAACCTGTTTCCCTGCATCCACAGATGTTAAACAATATAGATAACATCACTTTCAGTTCCATATGATATATTCTGTTAAACAGAATCAATATAGAAATTTAACTAACTGCTAGCAGTTCAATCAAACAGTCAACACACAGTCAATCAGCCAATACCTAACAGTTCTAAAAATACAACATGAAATTATAAACTGTTCAGAGTTAGTGAGATTTACTCACTTTGGCAGTTCATCGTTAAAGAATGATAAACTGTTGTTTGATTTCAATCAAATAATTTATTTTGCCATAAATTCAAACGAGCTCCACTCCACTCCCAGTCAGTCTCATTTGGTAGTCGTCGTCCATACGATCCCAACGCAACTCACGGTTCGTCAATCTGATATCGTATGAGATATTTATGATCTATACAAGTTATGCAAATATTTTAAATTAAATTAAAAACTTAAATCCAAACTTTAAATTGGGCTCAACCCTTTTGATTTCTTCCCGGCCCATCAACAGATCCCAGGCCCATCGGTTAAACCCAACTCCCCAAAGTCTTCTTCCCTAAATACAACAGCGAAACTGATCCCCTTTTATACCAGCTGACCCATCACTTTGACCGTCCTCCATTCCTCCTCCGACCAACCAATTCCGACGCCGCCTCCACCACCCTGTTCACCATCAAAATCCGCAACCTCCCACCACCTTTGTACCCCACTCGCACTCCCCAAGGTCAGCCCGACCTGCTGTTGTTCACTTCGACCCTGACTGTTGCCATTCGTCACCGTCCACCGGAGCACCCCAAACCATGTCGAGAGGAACCCCAAGCCATTACCAACTCCTCTATAGCCTCGCCTCACCCCAATTCGGCCCCTACAACTCGCAGTTCGAAGCCCTAGCTCGCTGCGTTGATTATCCAGCACAGAAAATGCTCCGTCGAGTTCCACATAAGTGCTACTACGTTGAAGAGAAAAACCCCATGATCCTAAATTTATTTGTATTTTGATTTTACAAATTTCCTTTGATTTTTATTTGATTTCCCAACGGAATTTGTTTATACGAGATGAAAAAATTTTGGCGGCTCAGTTATTTGACCGAATGAAGATATGGAATTAGGTTAGGAATGTTAAGGGTAGTGGTATTTATAATGGTGATAAATATCTAGATATTTTGGTTAGATATTTATATATATATACCATTATATTCATGTCATGTATTTAAAAATCCCTGTGATCACATACACTACCCAAAAATCATGAAAATTGGCATGCAGCTACTGTTCGACATTACGGTCCCAACGAAACTGGTTTCGTCGAATTCCGACTTCGTTTGCTTACACAACGTATTTTTAACCGTCGAAATACTGACTGTTTTTCACTCTAAAAATCCGTACGACCACACAGTGACTCTAAAAATCACGAAACTGGAAATCTAACAACTATTTGACATTACAGATCCAACAAAATTAGTTTCGTTGAATTCTGACTTCGTTTGCAAAAGTTGCTATTTTTAAAGCTCTAAATAACCCATTTAAATATATAAATATATTTAAATATAATTATATTAAATATTTAAAATTAAATATTATCGTCTATATTCACCGTGGAATACCATACAGCTTCAGAATATTCCTTTATGGATTTCTAACTCGATATTTCAAATCTGGGTCAACCCGATATTCGATTTATATTGAAATTCCTTTTTAAAATATAAATAATTCCTTTATAAATTATAAAGGAATTCCACAGCGACTTTTCTAAAATTTGATTTGGACGTAAATCAAAATCTAAACGATGAAATCCCGATTTTTCTCTTCCACTAGAAAGATATACTCCACCAGCTCCACACGTTTCTTGTTTCATAGAAATCCAGCTTAAAACGAATCCTGTACATTCAGTTGAAGTTCAAATCGCCAAATTACGAACTGCAGCACCATTTCGAGCTCGATTTTAATTATATTATAACTCTACGTTCAAACTGTCGTTTATATAATATATTCGTTATTCAAATCAAATTCCAAGCTGAATTAAATATCACAGATGATCCAGTTCACACCATATCGCCATTTCAGCCAATTCTGATTATTTCAGAATTAAATATATTATTTAATTTATTATTTTAATTAAATATTCATCATTATTTAATTAAACCACCATTAAATTCTCTAATTCACTATTTAAATAATTAAATAAATTAATTATAATACCTCTGCAAATGCGGGTCATTACAAAATAAAACCCCAGAACTGAAATGATTCTCTGTTTGGCACTGTTCTCAATGCAACTCAGCAACTCTAACCTTGCTTTGGTGCTATTTCTCCTTAATTTGATGTATTTTAAGCCAAAACTTGATTAAGAAGTGATTAGGGGTGTTTTTAGATGATGAAGGCCATTATTAGGGTTCCTAGGAGGTAGATGGCGGCTAGAAACTGAAATGAAATGAAAACCTAACTTATTTCAGCCTCCTCATAACCCTAATCCCGAAATCCCCCATCGGGCGTAGCTGTTAATCACCCGGTTAAGCCCAATTAAGCTGTTTTTTACCATCTGAAACTTGTTTCAGCCATATCTCCCAAACGGTTAGTCCGTTTGGCTAATATGACCACTCTACGGAATTGTAAACCATCAAACGAATCTAATGGAAGTGGTTTCAAGTCAAAATTCATTTCCAATAAAAAGTTATGGCCAAAACATTACCGGCTAGGGCCAGAATGGTCTTTTTAAAAATCGACAAAAATCATGAACATGGGAAATGACCCCAATAGTCGTCTCCCAAAGATACATGACCATACGACTTCATATGTGAAAGAAATAATTATTCTACGATCCTTCGATATGTAGAATGCGGGTCGTTACAATGGATAGCGAGGCGCCTCTGTTATATCGGTCGATCCAGGGCCGATGGAGTCATTTGGCTCATTTACGCCCCATAGGGCGGGGAAACGTAGTGTTCGGGCATTTTAATCCACATCGAGTGGACCGACCCTGACGATCCAAGGCTTGTCTGCGCGATTGCCTGAGGCTCGGGCTAGAGAGTCTCAAAGCGGTAAGGACGATCCCTTGCCTTGGTTCCCAGATGGAAATCCAACTTCCAATACAACATATTGCGGTTTTGATTGTAGAGCCTAGTATTGGCAACATGATATATGGTACCCATGCCGTCTAGGATTGATACAATTATATTTGAAGTTGTTTTAAACACTATGCACTTACAATAAAATCAAATGATTTGTTTTAATGTACCAAGCATGTTTGGCTATTATAAGGGAAAACCCTATCCCCTGGCTTGCGTTGCATTATGTGATAGGACCTGGGTCTTATAATAGCCTCATTTTTCCAAAAAGCATTGCATTGTTTTGTTATATGCACTGGTATTCTTGGGAAAAAACCCGTTCCGTGTTATATGGCGTGGTCCCTTGATATATTTTGATTTAAAGTAAAGTTTTAAATAACTGTTTTAGGTCCCACACCAGTCACATGACTGACCTGGAGTTTATTGTTTTAATCTAAACTCTAGGTGCCCCTATTTTCCGCACGAGTAGCTAGTAGTTTTGGTTTTGCAGATTTATATTCACGGGATCCTAGTTTACAGCTGGAATGATATTCGAAAAGCTCTGTATCCGTATATTATCTTCAGTTGTGTTTTGTACTATTTTCTGTTGCGAAGTAACTTGTAAATATCTGATATTAGTAAATGTGTAATATTTATTAATACTCTGTATATTCTTGTATTCTTATGGAATTGTTGTAATAAGCAATGAAATGTTCTTCTGTTTGTGTTCTGATTTGTCGTGTTCTCAAAGCAATTCGTTCTTTCCTTCACGGGGAAGTTCAGGTCATTTCATTTTGGTATCAAAGCTTTTGTTTACAAAGCTCGGAGAATAAGACACGTTAGAACCGAACGAAATAACTCAACAGAGATTGGATTAGTAATATCCAATGAGAATGACTCGTTAGAGATAGGATCAGTAGTATCCTAGAACGAGTGTGAAGAGTGATATTTTTAAAATAAAATTGAAAACAAATTTTGTTTGAAAATTTAAACCTTATTCAACGTATTTGAATACTTGTTTGTATTGAATTTGGACAATCCGGTATATAGAGATTTTCATATACGTCTGATCCACGTGTACTAAAATCTCAAATATACTGGATAGATATAGAATCACCTCTAGTCGCCCGGACATGATTCTGGTGATGCCCGAGCATCATCAGTAATTGGATTCGAGTTTCGAATGTGTGATATTTATATATTTCCAATTGACTGGTGTGAGAACCAAAACTAGATAGGGTTTATTGTTATGAATTGGCATCAAAAACATGATTTTTGACTATATATCAAAATTATGAATTTGAAAAGATAATCAACTAATTGATTGCTAATTTATGATTGTGTTGTGTGATTATTCTTTTAAACCAACATATAGATGTATGGTAAATTTGGGCCAAATTGTATCAAATATTGAACTGTATTGAAAATTGTTTGAAATTGCATGCGTATACATGTGTATCCATTGAACATGTCATTGCAAAGAGGCTAGAGCAGAAGAATAAAATTGTTTGCCCGACAAATAGGTACATGTTTACTGTATTTCTTGGGGTTTTTTAATGATTTTATGAGCCGATTAGCTAGCCGCTTAGCTGTTTCTTTTTCGTTTTGGATTGGAGAGTCTTATATGGAAATTCAGGATTTTCCCGGTGCTCCCGTACAGGGGAGGTTATGGCGAAATTTTTCGAAAATTTAGGGTGTTAGCCAAAATTTTGAAAAGTTCTTAGAAACTGAAAAGTCGAAGATCTTAAGCCAAACTAAAAGTTGAGTTGGTTTGTAAAACAACTTTCAGATCCGTTCCTTTTCGAAGACGAAAAGATTTTAAGTAGGGGAGATTGTAACAAGCCGGAAAATCCGAACCAATTTAAAAATTTTATTTTGGCAATTTTAATGAATTTTGAATATTTAAAATGAATTATTTTAAATAATAACGACGAAAAATTTATTTTAAATAGGATTAGAACGTATATATTTATTTGAATCGTCGTTAGAATATAAATATTTATTTTTAATTATAAAAGGAATTGAAAATGGCATGGTAGTTTGAAAATAAGATTTCAAATTTCAAATGAATGTAAAGGTTTCAAAATAAACCGGATTTTAGCGAAACCAAAAAAATTAGAATCTATTTTAGAATATATTTCCAACGAATCCGAAAAATTGAAATTTCATAGCGGGGATAAAAAGTTATGCCCAGTTGAAAATTCAGAATAGTCGCTATGGAAATATGGCCCTTAAAAATAGCCATTTTGCTAACAACCCCCGTTTTCGACGAAACCACTTTTGTTGGATCCGGGATGTCAAATTATTGCTAGATTCCAAAATTCATAATTTTTGGGATCAATCTGTGAGCATGGCGAAGTAAAACGTGTTTTGTCAGTTTCAGTCAATTTGAGTCGACTAGAAAATGGACATTTTTCAAACGGTCTTCAAATTTTACGAAATTAGTTTTGTTCGGACCTTATCGTCAGTACAAAGCTATAAATAATTTTTCTGTAATTTTTAGAGTTAGTATGTGGCCCCGGTAAATTGAAATGTGCGTTCAAATTCAATATATAGATTTATACTTGGATTTCGACGGAAATTGATCGAAACAATCGAATTGGCTTACGAAACATATCCCATTGTGTTCGAGATGTGGGTAATTAGATAAGAGTGACAGTCAGTGGGTTTGATTTAGAGTTCGAAATAAAAAGTTACTTTATGGAATTAATTAAATAAATAATATATACATATATATATTATATTCTCCCTTCCCTCTTTTCTATTCAGTCAACTCCCTTTAAGAACAGAAAAAAAAGCTCCGAACCCGTGCCCCACGATCCCGTCGCCCTCCCTTCCTGCAACCGCCCCCTCGCTGGAGCGCCGCCCCACCGCCGCCTCCACCCTCGACGACACCCTCCGACGTACAGCCCCTCTTGCCCCCTCCTCCGTTTTAGCCCCAAATCGAAGCAAACCCCGTGCCCACCACCGCCTAGCCAAAGCCTCATCCCCGACGCACAAACCCCTCTCTCTCCTGTCCAACGTGAGCTCCTCCTACCCCCATATCCGAAAAACAGTGAGTCTCTTTATGTATTTACATTTATTTTATTTATTTTCAGTTTTAAAATATAATAACCACGTAGAAAGATCTGATTTTTGATTTAGTAAAGAGAGGATTTTATATGAGGAAAGTCAAGATTTTTATATAAGAAAAGATAAGATTTTTAATATAAAAAAAGGTGAGATTTTTAATAGAAGAAAGGAATGATTTTTATTAGTATGGAGATTATATTTTTGTTCATAAAAAGGATATATTTTTAGACATGAAAGGTGTAACACCCCACACCCGCTAAGGTCACTCACTAAGGGAATGCCTTAGTTTTGGTGGAGTATTTTTAGTGAGTATAGAACAGAAAAATTACAACAAGACAGATATAAGTAATACTTGAAAATTTAAAACATCCTTTCTTTTTCAGCGGAAAGTAAAACATGTTTGGTTACATCACAAAACCATAACAAGAGTCAAGTACATAATATCCATCCTGATAAAATAGAAGTACATAATCCCACTACATAGACAATAGCCATAATAGAAAAGATAAACCGAGCTTTACTTCTACGATCCAAGCCCAAAAGATAGATATAGCGGTCTGATCCAAGCCCACTAGTGCTAGGCCCACTCTGATAACCTGAGGGTTGGGAAAAAGATAAAAACAACGGGGTCAGACATAAGTCTGAGTGAGTCCTATAACCCTAACAATACAACCATTAAAGTAATTAGGGTATGACATAAATAAGGTACGGTACCTCTGGGGATAATGACTACACTAAGTAGCCAACTAAACACCGGATGTATTACGATAACCGAAAAGACGCATTTATCCACCCAAGGATAATTCTTACACCACCCCAGACTTATTCACCCAAAGGTAATTCCTACACTGCACCACACCAGTTCTACCCACCAAGAGTAATTCCTACTTAAAGGTTGATCCCACTAAGTGTACTTAGTAATTTTTACCCGGTAGTTTCTGGTACCCCTACACAGGTGCCGTCTGCCCCTATTTTTACTAGGTGTACCCACTACCCCCAAGCGATCGGCTCCCTACCGTAGATACCCGTGCTGGTCCCACAAAAGGGGGTGTATCATTCCCCAAAGTGGCTACCAGATAATATCACTGTGCACGGCTTTATATCTACACGATGCAACAACGACTTACCAACCAGCCCGGGTCCACACACGCATATGAAACCCGTTGATCCTGCGTTGCCACCGCTAACCCGTTTTGGCCGCTTATAGTCAAGCCCAATATGCGTGTCCCGTCACTCGACTAGAGTCGAGCCCACAAAGATACGTTTGGGATATTGGTTGAAATGGGCCCCCACAAGCTACTACTTAAGCTTGCTACTTTTATCTAGTGCATCCCACTTAACCCTTTAACCATGTCCCCTTACATGTTATAAATCTTGGTTAAGTCCTTTAATCATATTTCAATTGCCACTTAGGGCACCCACTAGATTTCCACATGCCACCCATGGAACTTACTTAACCCCCTAATCATGTTTTATTACATGTTCCACCTTGGTTAAGTATTCTAATCGTATTCTCACATGCCACCCATGGCACTTACTTAACCCTTTTATCATGTTTAATTACATGTTCCACCTTGGTTAAGTATTCTAATCGTATTTTTCTATTGCCACCCAAGGCAACCCACTAGTCTCATCATGCCACCCCAAGGCACCCACTTAACCCCTCATGTCCCACTACATGCTAATATGGTTAAGTGTTTCTTAATTCATTAATTAAGATCATGACCTCATAAAGACCTCTCACATTAGACCGTCTTTTATGACTGCTGGATATGCCGGTTGGTTCCGGGCAGACTTCTGTCATCAAAAGGGCCTAACCTCGTGTCTTTACTTTAATCATGTATTTAATTTATGACTAAGACCTCTCACATTGGGCCAATCATTTGTAGCCGCTGGATGGCCGGTCGGTTCCGGGCAGACTTCCGCTACAAAAGGGTCCAACCTCGTGTCTTAGTTGATTAATTACACCTAATTAATCACCCCCATATTAATTATCCCTAATTAATATCAGGTTTTCATAACATGGGTAGACCTAACTCAATAGGTAAATTCCCATGGGGTAGACCTAACTCAATAGGTAAATTCCCACTTATGCTTAATCATTTTATGGTATGCTTAATCATAACCATTTCACACCATTCATTTACATGCCTATTAACCCCATCGTTTCCCCACGCACTTATGCTAACACGACATATTTCCAAGAGAAGATTCTCTCACACTTAACATGGGTTTCACTTAGCACACAATAGCATTAACATGGGTTAAAAGGTGTCTACTTACATCATAATATTAACCCAACTAGCATTGCTAAATAACCCAACTTGCATGAACATACATATGTCATATCTAAAGGCAACTTGCATAAGTGTTCATAGGTTATACAAAGATGAACTTGCATGTGTCTTAAAGGTGTGAACTTGCACAACATGTTACATGTTAACTTGCATAACATCATACACATAACTTGCATGTTATCATAGACATAACTTGCATATCAACATACACATAACTTACATAACATCATGCATATAACTTGCATAATCTCATACACCTAACTTGCATATGAACTTGCACAACAACATGCACATAACTTACATAACATCATACACATACTTGCATAACATGTTGATCTTGCATATAAGCATACACATAACTTGCTTAACATGTTGAACTTGCATATATGACTTGCATCTTAAAAGAGGGTAAACATGCATAGCATATAAAGATGTTATCTCACATATGTATGCATCACATTTAAGAGGGTAAACTTGCATGTTATGATTTATGCATAATACCAAACACTTAGCATGCATAAAACCACTTACTTATCATGCATGAAATCAAATACTTATTATGCATAAACCCACCACTTAACTTGCATAAACCCCAAACACTTATCATGCATAACATCAAATACTTAACATGCATAACACCAACTACTTAGCATGCATAAAATCACATGCATAACTTGCATATCATGTTACATATAACTTGCATATATTCTCACATATAGTTTGCATAACATGTCACATATGCATAAATGTTTAACATGGTGTTTTGCATCATAAAACGTGGCCTTAAACTTGCATTTAACATAAAACTTGCAAATCACATATCGTACAAACTTGCATAAATACATTTATCCACAAACATAGCCATGTCTTATCACATCCTACCATAATCAATTTAACAATTGATTATTAAAGCCATAGAAACTCACCAAAACCAAGATTAGCAAATCAATGAAGTAAAACTAGTTGCCAAATATGAAGAAGAAGGTGATTAGGGGTTGATTAGCTTGCAACTCTCTTCATTTGATTTGTGGAGGCCATGACCAAGTTTCATTTTGCCATAGTTTAGTTACAAAACCTAATTATGAATGAATTAGGATAGGGTTAGGGTCTTATTTATAGGATTAGGTTGCATTTTAGACCCTTAGATTAACCCTAGATTAGATTAGGACCCTTAGATTTAGGAAATCTCTAGAACCAGCCCACTAGGCCAGCACAAGGACCCAAACTGGTGCACCCAGTTTTACTGGGCGTCGCACCCCTGTCGACAGGCAAGTCGACAGGGCAGTCGACACCCCTGTCGACAGCCCTGTCGACAGCGCTGTCGACATGGCTAGGGCGGGAATTTTTCCCGCCTGGCCCCCACTGGCCCCAATTCAAAATCTGATTATTTAAATTTTTATCTTTGAATTTTCTGAAAACTTCTTTGGGCCATAACCGGGCCATACGGACTCCGATTCTCGAAAACTCGGACTCTATTTCGCGTATTTTTCCGAGACGAACGCAATGACGAGCCCGTTACCCCCAATTCCCACATCTGAGATTATTTATCCTATGATTAGTGAATTTTAGTATTAACTAAAATTCAGGGTGTTACATTCTCCCCTCCTTAAAGGATTTCGTCCCCGAAATCTCTAAGCTAAGGAGAATGCATATCCTACCATCCAAACAACCATCTACTCAAACCATCAACCACGGGCATCCATTGTCCTTAAAACAATTTCTAATGATCTATGAGCATATGCAAAAAGTGTGTGTATATGTTCCCTATCTAACGTATGAACATATGCAAACCATGATAGTGCCATGCATCCATTATGTATGCGAGAGAACCCTATCGACACATACAATATCTACATGAGTGCACAATCATTCACCAAAATGCATCATCCATGTGATAACACAACCATTATACATCCATAAATATATTTTCCTACACACAATTTTATGCAATATGCAATATGAAGTGACTGAGCCGATCTAGTGCCTAGAGTGTGTGTATATGCATCCACGAGCAACCACTAGCAAACACTTGCATCCACTTGCATCCATCAACCATAACATGTCTCAAACACATGTTTCAACCATAGGTTTACCCTATCTAAAGGTCAAAGGTACCAACGAGAGGACATACTAAGAATAAGATAAGCACAAGATATGTGATGAAGGAGAAGCAAAAGGACATACCCTCCGAAAGAAAAGGGTACCTCGAACGCATCTTCGCTTCCGTCTCCCAGGTAGCGTCACTCTCTTCATCTCCCCTTTGTACTTTGATTAGTTGAACCTCTCTGTTTCTCAACTTCCAAATCTCTGACCCAAGGATGCAAGTAGGAGCTCGTCGAATCGTCGCATCACGCTCTACTTCCACTTCTCTAAGCAGGCTCAGCTCTACCGCCTCTGCGGTCTCATGTAGGAACTTCCTCAAATGTAACCCATGGAATATATCATGTACACCACTGAGCCTGTCGGGCAACTCCACTCTATATGACATCTGTCCAATCCTTTCCTTAATAGGAAACGGTCCAACAAACCTTGGTACTCACTTCCCAACAGATCCAAAGTGAACCACATTCCGTAACGGAGATATCTTAATAAAAAGCATGTCCTAATATCCAACTCAAGCTCTGTTCTCCTCTTGTCCGCATAAGATTTCTGTTTATCTTGCGTCGCTTTCATCCTTCTTTGAATCAAATCAATCTTTCCCTCTTCGTACTTCCTAACCTTATCGGCCCAAGCAAGATCTCATCCGTAGATTCCTACCAATGTGTAGGTGATCGACAAGGCCCTCCATAAAGAGCTTCGAAAGGTGTCATACCAATACTGGACTGAAAGCTGTTATTATATGCGAACTCCACCAATGGAAGATGCTCTTCCCATGTACCTTCAAAATCTAAGATACAAAGCCTCAAAAGGTCTTCTAGGACATGATTCACCCTCTCGGTCTGGCCGTCCGTCTGAGGATGATATGCGGTATTCAAACACAACTGAGTCCCTACCGCCTCTTGCAAACACTTCCAGCACTCGCTAGTGAAGATAGGATCTCGATCACTTACTATGCTAGAGGGTACCCCATGTAATCGAACTATCTCTCGAAGATATACTGAAGCTTGCCATGGAGCAGTCCTCTTGCTCTTCACAGGTATGAAGTGGGTGCTCTCAGTAAGTCTATCTGCCACCACCCAAATTCCTGTATTACCCTTCCTCGACCTGGGTAAGCCGTCAATAAAATCCATCGAGACGCTATCCCACTTCCATTGCGGAACCTCCAATGGGTGAAGCAACCCACCTGGTTTCCTTTGCTCCGCCTTCACTTGCTGCACACCAAACATCGAGCGACATACTCGGCCACATCTATCTTCATACCGGCCCCGAAGAAAACCCTCTTCATGTCTTGGTACACCTTGTCCCCACCGGGATGAATGTTCATCCTAGTACGGTGCACATCATCGAAAATAACCTTCCTCAAACCCTCGTCTCGCGGTACAAAGTCTACCGTCTCTACGCAAGCACCCCCTATCGTCTAGGGTGTACCTACCCAAATGGCTGGACGACTTTCCCCCCCCCCTTACGAGCTTCTCTACCAACTCAACCAACTGTGGGTCGTCCCTCTGTGTTCTTCCAATCCGCCCCAAAAGAGTAGGTCTAACCTCCAAGGAGGCTAGTAAACCGGGTACAAAGTCAACGGAAGGTCTAAAGTCAAACTTAGAAATAAACTCTAAGCTCCGTCGTTCAACGAACAATGAACTCAAGGACAACCTTTTTCTACTTAAGGCGTCCGCTACCATGTTACCCTTACTCATAGGATGCTAAGGATCCCATCCACTTTTGCTGTCCTAAGACTATGCGCTCGAAGAGTCTCCAACACTTCCCTAAGATGTAGGGCATGCTCTTCTCCACCAGGATATCATCCAAAATTATCACAACTGTCTCTCACGCAGACCACCCTAGTCGAACTCGGCATCCCCCAAATGCAAGCCCCAAAGGCCTAAACCAATATCAGACAAACACCCAAGGGATACCTCCTTCGAATTCAGACGACCTATGCGAGATGATACAAATAAAAATGGCTAAATAATTAAGCCCTTGACCAATTCTGGATGTTCTCGCCAGTCTCGCTCCAAAACCGTCGTTTATCCTATACTGGCTCTGCTCAGCCTATTGAGCACATACGAAAACTTATTTCGCTCCTAGAAAAGACCCAGATGTCATCTACAAAGACCATCACGAACTTATTTAGGTACTCCCTGAACACCCTTCTCATCAAATCAACAAAGTATGCGGAGGCGTTCGTCAAACCCAATGGCATCACCAGCCACTCATAAAAGAAATCATCCGGAGTCCTAAAGGCAGTCTTCTCTATACTATTCTCAGCCACTCTCAACTGATGAAATCCCGTGGCTAAGTCCTACTACAAAAATACTGAGGCGCCAGCCAACTGATCAAAGAGATCATTAATCCTCGGCAATGGGTATCTATTCTTCTTTGTGAGTTTCTTTAGTTCTCTTTAGCCTACACAAAGTCTGAGGGACCCATCCGCCTTCATAACAAAAACTACTGGAGCGCCCCCCTCCGATATACTTCGTCTTATGAACCCCTTCTCAAGCAAATCGCCTACTTACTTATGGAGTTCCCTCCTCTCACGAGGAGCCATGTGGCACACTGGCCAAGATACTGGTTTAGCATTATCCACCAGATATATTCAGAAGTCAATCTCCCGCTTCGGAGGTAAGCCCTTCACCTCCTCACACACATCCGGGTGCTCCCGGACCGCTCTAACAGATCGCAAACTCTAGACCGACGTGTCAAGCGATTCTAGATAACTTAGCATAACAGATTCTATGGGATTACAAGAGATCTCGAGAGTGTTACCCAGGCGGCCCATAAGCCTAACAACTCTCCCTTCAAAATGAAGAACGGCACCCCTACTGGATAACCAGTCCATGCCCAAAACTAGCCCATAGCCCGTGAAGCCCAACAAGCATCACACTTAAACTCAACGCTAAGTATAGGAACTTTCAAACCCAAACACATCACGGAGCCCCAACTGGGTTTGAAACAACTAAGGGATCATCTACCAAACTGGTGTCTAAGTGCAGTAACCCAACTATCAAAGGTGAGATAAACGAACTCGATGCGTCAGAATCAAATAAAGTTCGAATTGGATGATAAGGAAATCCAACCTCCAATCTAGACGGTCTTATCCCCATCTGGTACCCTAGTCGTGAGGGAATACAACTACCCCCCAGAAGATTCCATACCTTGCCCTTGCTTCTTTGGACAATCCTAATAAGGTGTCCTATTCCTCTCAAAAGGATAACCACTTGCCTTCTTCTTCCCTATTCTCCACTCGTAACCTCCCACCAATGAGGTTTCATCCTTCATTAACCAAACAACTATTTGAGCCTTCCTCCCATCGTCTATCCAATAGATACCTACCAGTCCTCCTCCTTCTTGAACCAACTTCTAATCCGACTAACGTCTAAGTCCCTTGAAGTGGTTTTCCATCCTCATCTATCTTAGAAAGATCATCTATACGTGGAGGGAAAACTCAAAACGAGAGAAAGGAAGAGATTCAAAATGGAGAATTCGAAAGATATAGATATGGCTATTGGGGATTATGCTTTTCTTTCAAAAACTTTTCTCTTAAAAGACATGTTTTTGAAAATACTCCTTTCCAAAAATATTCTTAGAAAATAGTTTTTCTAAAAATTTTATCTGTTCCGGTAACCTTAAGCTCTGATACCACGTGTAACACCCCACACCCGCTAAGGTCACTCACTAAGGGAATGCCTTAGTTTTGGTGGAGTATTTTTAGTGAGTATAGAACAGAAAAATTACAACAAGACAGATATAAGTAATACTTGAAAATTTAAAACATCCTTTCTTTTTCAGCGGAAAGTAAAACATGTTTGGTTACATCACAAAACCATAACAAGAGTCAAGTACATAATATCCATCCTGATAAAATAGAAGTACATAATCCCACTACATAGACAATAGCCATAATAGAAAAGATAAACCGAGCTTTACTTCTACGATCCAAGCCCAAAAGATAGATATAGCGGTCTGATCCAAGCCCACTAGTGCTAGGCCCACTCTGATAACCTGAGGGTTGGGAAAAAGATAAAAACAACGGGGTCAGACATAAGTCTGAGTGAGTCCTATAACCCTAACAATACAACCATTAAAGTAATTAGGGTATGACATAAATAAGGTACGGTACCTCTGGGGATAATGACTACACTAAGTAGCCAACTAAACACCGGATGTATTACGATAACCGAAAAGACGCATTTATCCACCCAAGGATAATTCTTACACCACCCCAGACTTATTCACCCAAAGGTAATTCCTACACTGCACCACACCAGTTCTACCCACCAAGAGTAATTCCTACTTAAAGGTTGATCCCACTAAGTGTACTTAGTAATTTTTACCCGGTAGTTTCTGGTACCCCTACACAGGTGCCGTCTGCCCCTATTTTTACTAGGTGTACCCACTACCTCCAAGCGATCGGCTCCCTACCGTAGATACCCGTGCTGGTCCCACAAAAGGGGGTGTATCATTCCCCAAAGTGGCTACCAGATAATATCACTGTGCACGGCTTTATATCTACACGATGCAACAACGACTTACCAACCAGCCCGGGTCCACACACGCATATGAAACCCGTTGATCCTGCGTTGCCACCGCTAACCCGTTTTGGCCGCTTATAGTCAAGCCCAATATGCGTGTCCCGTCACTCGACTAGAGTCGAGCCCACAAAGATACGTTTGGGATATTGGTTGAAATGGGCCCCCACAAGCTACTACTTAAGCTTGCTACTTTTATCTAGTGCATCCCACTTAACCCTTTAACCATGTCCCCTTACATGTTATAAATCTTGGTTAAGTCCTTTAATCATATTTCAATTGCCACTTAGGGCACCCACTAGATTTCCACATGCCACCCATGGAACTTACTTAACCCCCTAATCATGTTTTATTACATGTTCCACCTTGGTTAAGTATTCTAATCGTATTCTCACATGCCACCCATGGCACTTACTTAACCCTTTTATCATGTTTAATTACATGTTCCACCTTGGTTAAGTATTCTAATCGTATTTTTCTATTGCCACCCAAGGCAACCCACTAGTCTCATCATGCCACCCCAAGGCACCCACTTAACCCCTCATGTCCCACTACATGCTAATATGGTTAAGTGTTTCTTAATTCATTAATTAAGATCATGACCTCATAAAGACCTCTCACATTAGACCGTCTTTTATGACTGCTGGATATGCCGGTTGGTTCCGGGCAGACTTCTGTCATCAAAAGGGCCTAACCTCGTGTCTTTACTTTAATCATGTATTTAATTTATGACTAAGACCTCTCACATTGGGCCAATCATTTGTAGCCGCTGGATGGTCGGTCGGTTCCGGGCAGACTTCCGCTACAAAAGGGTCCAACCTCGTGTCTTAGTTGATTAATTACACCTAATTAATCACCCCCATATTAATTATCCCTAATTAATATCAGGTTTTCATAACATGGGTAGACCTAACTCAATAGGTAAATTCCCATGGGGTAGACCTAACTCAATAGGTAAATTCCCACTTATGCTTAATCATTTTATGGTATGCTTAATCATAACCATTTCACACCATTCATTTACATGCCTATTAACCCCATCGTTTCCCCACGCACTTATGCTAACACGACATATTTCCAAGAGAAGATTCTCTCACACTTAACATGGGTTTCACTTAGCACACAATAGCATTAACATGGGTTAAAAGGTGTCTACTTACATCATAATATTAACCCAACTAGCATTGCTAAATAACCCAACTTGCATGAACATACATATGTCATATCTAAAGGCAACTTGCATAAGTGTTCATAGGTTATACAAAGATGAACTTGCATGTGTCTTAAAGGTGTGAACTTGCACAACATGTTACATGTTAACTTGCATAACATCATACACATAACTTGCATGTTATCATAGACATAACTTGCATATCAACATACACATAACTTACATAACATCATGCATATAACTTGCATAATCTCATACACCTAACTTGCATATGAACTTGCACAACAACATGCACATAACTTACATAACATCATACACATACTTGCATAACATGTTGATCTTGCATATAAGCATACACATAACTTGCTTAACATGTTGAACTTGCATATATGACTTGCATCTTAAAAGAGGGTAAACATGCATAGCATATAAAGATGTTATCTCACATATGTATGCATCACATTTAAGAGGGTAAACTTGCATGTTATGATTTATGCATAATACCAAACACTTAGCATGCATAAAACCACTTACTTATCATGCATGAAATCAAATACTTATTATGCATAAACCCACCACTTAACTTGCATAAACCCCAAACACTTATCATGCATAACATCAAATACTTAACATGCATAACACCAACTACTTAGCATGCATAAAATCACATGCATAACTTGCATATCATGTTACATATAACTTGCATATATTCTCACATATAGTTTGCATAACATGTCACATATGCATAAATGTTTAACATGGTGTTTTGCATCATAAAACATGGCCTTAAACTTGCATTTAACATAAAACTTGCAAATCACATATCATACAAACTTGCATAAATACATTTATCCACAAACATAGCCATGTCTTATCACATCCTACCATAATCAATTTAACAATTGATTATTAAAGCCATAGAAACTCACCAAAACCAAGATTAGCAAATCAATGAAGTAAAACTAGTTGCCAAATATGAAGAAGAAGGTGATTAGGGGTTGATTAGCTTGCAACTCTCTTCATTTGATTTGTGGAGGCCATGACCAAGTTTCATTTTGCCATAGTTTAGTTACAAAACCTAATTATGAATGAATTAGGATAGGGTTAGGGTCTTATTTATAGGATTAGGTTGCATTTTAGACCCTTAGATTAACCCTAGATTAGATTAGGACCCTTAGATTTAGGAAATCTCTAGAACCAGCCCACTAGGCCAGCACAAGGACCCAAACTGGTGCACCCAGTTTTACTGGGCGTCGCACCCCTGTCGACAGGCAAGTCGACAGGGCAGTCGACACCCCTGTCGACAGCCCTGTCGACAGCGCTGTCGACATGGCTAGGGCGGGAATTTTCCCGCCTGGCCCCCACTGGCCCCCACTGGCCCCAATTCAAAATCTGATTATTTAAATTTTTATCTTTGAATTTTCTGAAAACTTCTTTGGGCCATAACCGGGCCATACGGACTCCGATTCTCGAAAACTCGGACTCTATTTCGCGTATTTTTCCGAGACGAACGCAATGACGCAGCCCGTTACCCCCAATTCCCACATCTGAGATTATTTATCCTATGATTAGTGAATTTTAGTATTAACTAAAATTCAGGGTGTTACAAAAGGATTAGATTTTTAAATATATAAAGATTTGATTTTGTTCGTTAAAAAGATTTGATTTTTAATAGAAGAAAAAATAGATTTTTCATTGTAGAAAAATTCTATTTTTACATTTATGAAGTAGGGATAAAAATCCAATTTTTATATATGGAGTAGCGATCAAAATTCGATCTTTATATAAGAAGTAAAGAAGTAAAAAAATAATTTTTATATAGAAAGAAGCATTGTAAAAATATATGATTCTCATATATGAAGTGTCATTATAAAAATATGATTTGTAAAATAAACATCATATTAAAAATGCAATTTTTACTATGAATAGCATGAAAAGGTTGGAGTGGAATTTTGGGAATATCCGAACCGTTCAGAAATAGAGAATGATGGAGTGGATCCCAAAGGTGAGAACTCCTCACCATATTTTCTTATACAGTTATTTTTATAACTACATATATGAACTGTTCCCCGTCGTCCACAGACCATGGACGACTTGTATGATTGTTTGGTTTGGTGATTAGATTATTTGGTTGAAATTGGTTGTTAGGGTGAAATGAATTGATTAGAATTGTTATATATGTATATGGTGCGAGCCAACATCAGGAGAGGGATAATGCTAGACATTACCAGATTTTGATATCACGTAGTTATGCCGCCAAAATTTTCTAAAATATTTTAGAACAAGAAAAATATCATTTTTATTGTGTAAATGAACCAAATAAATATTTTATGGTTAAAAATATAATTTTTAATGGGTATGTGAATAAAATACATATTCATTTACAAATCAGACGATTCGTTTATGTACACCCATTTTACTAATATGGATTGGGACGATAAATTTTACACATCGCCCAACTGCACAAATAAAATTCACTATTTGTTGATTGAAGCCCCACATGGGTACTGAGATGATATTGGACATACACTAATCCCAATAGTTAGTTGTATGTCAATCGATTGGTTGACAGACTATTATAAGCGTTAAATATTTATATTTAATGCATATACAGTGTAGAATGCACTCCGGATGATAGATGATTATTTATCACCGTTGTTTTATACATGTATTGTATGAAATCCATATAATCAAAGTATATGGTAATTGACTGTGTCTGATTCCAGTTCAGAAAGAATGAATATTTTAAAATAATGATTATTTTAAAACAATGAATATTTTCAAATAATATTCTGAAAAAGATCAAAATATGATTTTGATATCCGATTTGGGATGGACACGAATATATTTAAATATATAAAGCCGTGTTGATTAGATTAATGCCATTTTGATGTGAACGATATTTATATTGATTTGATTCATTTCTATAATGATTATCAAAAAGGAAATGATTTTGAAATCTAATGTTTTGAAAATACTATTATTTGTATATCGATGATATGGAATGTTCAATTTTGTTTTAAAATTGAATATGAAGTTGAAATCGTTTTGAAAACGAATTTTAAAACGATTTATAAAATATGTTATAAGTGGAAATCGACGAAATAGGTATAATACATATTATATATATATATATATATATATATATAATGGCCAGAATAGAACGCGCCGCGCTGTGGCAGTTCGCGAATTTCGACCATTGACTTCGAATGGACATTACGGGAGATCCGACCGTCGGATTCTCCTAAAACTAGAACCGTTGGGTTCGTATAAAAAAAAGCTTTCTAACGAATATTAGAGATTTGAAATCTAACAGTTGGATTTGGAATTATGTCCAAATCAAATTTGGAAAAGTTCGTTGTAAGTGCAGTTCCATGGCCGTTTATGGAAATCGACTGTACGGGCATTGAAAAAATTATTAAAAATATCAATAATTAGTGTAGAATCATAAGAAATGATTTAGAAAGAATTGGTATGAAAAATTCCATATTTGAAAATATAAAAATAGTTTTTTATTGAAATAAACTAGTTTTGAACTAGAATAATAATCCAATTACTTTTAAAATAATTAAATTGGATTTGAAATGGTTTTAAAAATAATCGGAAATTCCAATATATGAATTGGGAATGAATTTGAATCGAAATTGTCTTCGGAATATATCGTTGTTGGATTTCGTGATTATAAAGATATTGTTATGGAAATTTGAAAGATATATTTATATCGTTATTTCCAATACGATATTTGTTGGTTGTGGTATTTGATATTGAATATAAGCCGAATATTTTCTATTCAGAGCCTTATATTTAGTATCAAATGGGATTTGGGTTTGTCGTGAATGGTGTCTTCATTAACACTATTCTTGAACCCAGTTGAGAAAAGATTATATCTTTTTATTTAGATTTAATGAAGTATACCAATTAATTTTTATTTAATTGGAATGGAATTAAAATTGGTCTTTGGGTTTATCGTGAACGGTGTTTTAACACTTGTTCTTTAACTCGATTAACAATGGAATAAGATTTTGGGTTGTCGTGAATGGTAATAATACAGTTATTAGACCCAATGGAGTTAAGAAAATCAGAAACTAACTGGAGATTAGTTAAGTTGAATGGTTTCCTCGGTATTGATCTGATGTTGGTTTTGGCCTTCAGGGTTAATACTTAGGGAATTGTTCACTTGCTAATTTACGGTTAAAGGCTGATGGAATGGAATGTGATTTTGGGTTTATCGTGAACCGTGTTTTAAAGGACATTGATTCTTTAACCCAGTTAAAGAGAGGAATAAGATTTTGGGTTGTCGTGAATGGTATCTTTAATAATACTGTTTTTAGACCCAACAGAGTTAAGAAAATCAGAAATTAACTGGAGATTAGTTAAGTTGAATGGTTTCCAGGGTATTGACCTGATGTTGGTTTCGGCCTTCGGCGTTAATACTTAAGGAATTGTTCACTTGCTAATTTACGGTTAAAGGCTGATGGAATGGAATGTGATTTTGGGTTTATCGTGAACCGTGTTTTAAATGACATTGGTTCTTTAACCCAGTTAAAGATAGGATATGATTTCCCAAGTTAAATAATCGTTAATATTGATTTTTGGGAAGATTAAAACCGAGTGGATTTTAATGCATCTTTAATTAGATTGAAATGATATCCAAAGGAAGATTAAAGAATAAATTTAAAAAATTCATATTTGATAAAATTAATGGGAACCTTTCCCGAAGTATAAGAATATTTGGATAAAGAAATATTCTGGATTGGAATAAGACGTATGTTGTGTTTTTATAGCACTTGTTTATTATATACGCGAGTTATTCAGAAAGACCGGGTTTATCCCATTCTGAATAACTGATTCGACGATGTATCGAGGATGAACACGGTGGTTAAAGACCGGAGGTCTTCACATCGTTTGGATGATTACTGAGGTCTTGATTGGGCTGTACACCCAAGACAAGGTAATAAGTGGTGATCGTCCAGACGTACTTGGAGATCGACCGGATATGCGAGGACCTCTCCCATGTATTGGACATATGGGGGAGGAATAAGGTGCCTCCGGTTTCGTTCAGACCCAGAACGAACTTGTAAATGGATATGTGTTTGACATCGGATTTCATTCTGTGTGATTGATAGACATCGGTTGCATAGCGTGCATTGCCTGTGTGGCATGCTGAGATGTAAATCATCAAGGCTTCAGTTGAAAAGCAGAGTCTTGTGGTTGATGATCAAAGCACGACTTTAATATAGCGTAGCTTTGTGTGGCGTTAATTCGCGACCCTCACACCCCGGTGTGAACCAGAAACGGGAGAGGACCTCAGGGAGGGCATGCGTTTCCTTCTAACTAGGAGTGGTGTCAGCGTTTTGCACGCCCTGACATTTTACTTATGTGAATGATGGATAGCGAGGCGCCTCTGTTATATCGGTCGATCTGGGGTCGATGGAATCATTTGGTTCATTTACGCCCCATAGGGTGGGGAAACGAAGTGTTCACGCATTTTAATACACATCGAGTGGACCGGCCCTGACGATCCAACGCTTGTCTACGCGCTTGCCTAAGGCTCGGGCTAGAGAGTCTCGAAGCGGTAAGGACGATCCCTTGCCTTGGTTCACAGATGGAAATCCAACTTCCAATACGACATATTGCGGTTTTGATTGTAGAGCCTAGTATTGGCGACATGATATATAGTACCCATGTCGTCTAGGATTGATACATTTATATTTGAAGTTGTTTTAAACACTATGCACTTATAATAATATCAAATGATTTGTTTTAACGTACCAAGCATGTTTGGCTATTATAAGGGAAAAACCCTATCCCCCGGCTTGCGTTGCATTGTGTGATAGGACCTGGGTCTTATAATATCCTCATTTTTTCAAAAAGCATTGCGTTGTTTTGTTATATGCACTAGTATTCTTGGGAGAAAACCCGTTCCGTGTTATATGGCGTGGTCCCTTGATATATTTTGATTTAAAGTAAAGTTTTAAATAACTGTTTTAGTTCTCACACCAGTCACATGACTGACCTGGAGTTTATTGTTTTAACCTAAAATCTGGGTGCCCTTATTTTCCGCACGAACAACTAGTAGTTTTGGTTTTGCAGATTTATATTCACAGGATCCTGGTTTACAGCTGGAATGATATTCGAAAAGCTCTGTATCTGTATATTCTCTTCAGTTGTATTTTGTATTATTTTCCGCTGCGTTGTAACTTGTAAATCTCTGATATTAGTAAATGTTTAATATTTATTCATACTCTGTATATTCTTGTATTCTGATGGAATTGTTTTAATAAGCAATGAAATGTTCTTCTGTTTGTGTTCTGATTTGTCGTGTTCTCAAACCAATTCGTTCTTTTCTTCTCGGGAAAGTTCGGATCGTTTCAACATAAGTATTCATTCTTGTCCAAATATTTTAGTGAAATAAAAAGATACATTTTTTCAAGACATATGAATTGAAATAAAAAGATACATTTTGTCAAAACATATGAATTGAAATAAAAAGATAGATTTTGTCAAAACATATGAATTGAAATAAAAAGATAGATTTTGTCAAAACATATGAATTTAAATAAAAAGATACGTTTTGTCAAAACATATGAATTGAAATAAAAAGATACATTTTGTCAAAACATATGAATTGAAATAAAAAGATACATTTTGTCAAAACATATAAATTGAAATGAAAAGATACATTTTGTCAGCACATATGAATTGAAATAAAAAGATACATTTTGTCAAAAAACATGATGAAATAAAAAGATACATTTTGTCAAAATATATGAATTGAAATAAAAAGATAGATTTTGTCAAAACATATGAGTTGAAACAAAAACATTTATTTTTGTCAAATAATTTAATTGGAACAAAATAAACATTTTGTCGAGATAGTTTAATTGAAACAAAATATACATTTTGTCAAGTAGTTTAATTGAAACAAATATACATTTTTGTCAAGATAGTTTAATTGAAAACAAAATATACATTTTTGTCAACATAGTTTAGTTGAAACAAAAATGTACATTTTGTCAAAATATGATGGTTGAAAACAAAAATTACATTTCGGTTAAATAGATTTGAGTTATAACAAAAATTACATTTTTGTTAAATAGATTTGAGTTAAAACAAAAATAACATCTTTGTTTAATAAATTTGTGTTACAACAAAAATATCACTTTTGTTCATTTAGTTAAAAAATTAGAATTGTTAACAATATGAAATATCTCTTTTATTCATGTTGTTAAATTAAATTGTTCACAATATGAAAATATCATTTTAATCATTTTGTTGAAAGTAGAATTGTCAATAAAAATGAAAATATCGTTTTAATCATTTTGTTGAAAGTAGAATTGTCAACAAAAATGAAAATATCATTTTAATCATTTTGGTTAAAGTAGAATTGTCAACAAAAATGAAAATATCATTTTAATCATTTTGTTGAAAGTAGAATTGTCAACAAAAATGAATGAATCACTCTTTATGCATTTTATTGAAATAAAATGCAAATATAACAATCATTTTTATTGTTAAAACATACATTAGAATTTGTATGTTAAATAAAGATCATTTTTATTGTTAAACATACATTAGAATTTGTATGTTAAATTAAACAATCATTTTTATTGTAAAAACATACATTAGAATTTGTATGTTAAATTAAACGACCATTTTTATTGTTAAAACATACATTAGAATTTGTATGTTAAATAAAAGATCATTTTTATTGTCACAACATACATTAGAATTTGTATATTAATTAAAGAATTAATTTTATTGTCAAAACATTCATTGAAACTATATACAATTAAAATATTTTCTTTTTATTTGTTAGAGTTAAAAATAGAAATTGCATGCAAATAATGAAAACAAAAATTATCTTTTATTTGTCATTAGCAAAAATGTCATGTAAATAAATTACATATTTATTTGACATTATGGACATGTAGATAAGATATGCCAATAAAACATTCTTTTATTTGGCGTGTTAAAAAATGTTAGTGGAATCGTCGAATGGTTTATATTTATATATAATTATATATATATATATATTAAAATTAAACGAATCGAGCGCGGTAATTCGCATTTCGGAATCGTAACTTTAAACGATTATACCGAAAGATCCGACTGTCGGATTTTCCCAAAACTGGGACCATTAGGACTGCTTTGGGAAGAGCTTTCTGACGATATAAATTTTGTTAAAATCCAATGGTTAGATTTCGAGATAAACGTAAATCAAATTTTGATAAAAAACAGCGTCAGGGCCGCCTATTGACCCGAAGCGTCGTTAAATTAAATTAGGCTTTTTTTATATAAATAAAAATAGCGATAAATCGTAATTAAATAATATTAACGATATGAAATGATTTTAATTTATATATATATATATATATGCGAGAATTATTTGAAAAGACCGAGTTCAATCTCATTTCAAATAATTATATGACGATTTATATCGAAGATATTGAAGACCGGTGATCTTCACATCCAAAGGATAACTACTGATGCCCGACATTGGTTAACTCCCAGTAAAGGGTTAAAAGTGGCAGTTTTTCTGGACGTACTTGTTGATTGTCCAGATATGCGAGCACATCTCTTCCGTATTGGACATACGGGACGAGGAATAAGGTGACTCCGGTTTCGTTCAGACCCAGAACGGACTTGTAAATGGATGTGTGTCCGACATTGGATTTCATTCCGTGTAAATTGATTTCTATTTAATATATATTTGTTGGTGATGGAGAATTTATTCTCTTACTTAACACCCTTCTCTGAGACGCATGAGCTCAGAGGTTATATATTGATAGTTATCGATCGCATGGCGTGAATTATCAATGTGGCATCCAAGATGCAAATGATCGAGGCTTTTGTTGAAAAGCAGAGCCTTGTGGTTGATGATCAAAGCATAGCCTATTTCGGCATAGCTTTGTGTATAATGTTACCTCGTGAGCCTCACACCCCGGTAAGAGTCAGAAACGGGACAAGGGAACACAAAGAGTGCACACATTTCTTTCTAGCTAGAAGTGGTGTCAGCATTTACAAGCCCTGACATTTTTACTTATGTGGATGATGGATTAGGAGGCCTCGATTATATTGGTCGATAGTGACCAATTTATAGGTTCAATAGGACCGGGAAGCGTGTGTTCAGGAATTGCCAATCCACTAAAGTATTTGTGGACCGGCCCTGCAGGATCCAAGGGTTCGCCAGCGTCTGAATCCTGAGACATTGCTAGAGTGTCTCGAATCGGTAAGGAGATCGTCCCTAGCCTTGACTCATGATGAAAATCCAAATTCCAATACGACACCATGCAGTTTTGATTGTAGAACTAGTATGGCGACATAGTATATGGTAGCTATGTTGTCTATGATTGATACATTATGCTTGGAATATTTTTGAAACACATATACACTAATAATAATATCAAATCCGTTTTTATCATATCAAGCATTTTTTACCATTATAAGGGAAAACTCTATCCTCCGGTTTGCGTTTCATTATGTGATGGGACTTGAGTCTTATAATGGTTTCATTTTTCTAAAAAGCATTGCGTTGTTTAACGATTTACTTTATTTAAATTATGCACTGGCAATCAAATGGAGTAAACTCGTTCCGCGTTAGCGGCATGGTCTTGTGATCAGCCATATTGTTAAATAGGTTAGGAAAGATTTCTCATACCAGTCCCACGACTGATTCATAGTTTGTTTCACTTTGCAAACTCGGGTGCCCTCTTTTCCACACGGGCAGTCGAGTAGCTTATTTTGCAGATATATTGAGTAGGATTCTGGATCGAAGCTTAAAGCCGTGTCCAGAGCATTGATAGACTTCCACTATATCAAATTATTAGTTCCGCTGCACTGTATTAAATTTGTTGTAATTTATCTTCCGCTGTATTATATTCGATGTACTCTGATATTCTGTACTCTGATGTAACATTATTATGATGTTTATAAAAGTCTTCTGTTATTTGTTCTAATGTGTTGTATTCCCAGAGTTAACGTATTCGGGTTTTGAATGGCCTTAGTCAATTTAACGACCGATTAGGTCCGGCGAAATCTGAGTCGTTACAGCTGTTGTAACAACCCGGAATTTTGGAACTAATTTAAAAAAATTATTTTAGAAATTTTATTGAATTTTATATAGTTGAAATAATTTATTTTAAATAATAATTATTAAAAATTTATTTAAATCGAAGTTAGAACGAATATATTTATTTTAATTATAAAAGGAGTTTAAAATAACACGGTAGTTTAAAATTTTGAATTTGAACTTTGACTGAATGTACAGGATTCAAAATAAATCGGATTTTAGTGAAACAAAAATTATTTAAATATATTTAAAAATATCTTTCCAACGAATCTGAAAAATTGGAATTTCATAGCGGGAATAAAAAGTTATGGTCAGTTTAAATTTCAGAATAGTCGCTATAGAATTTAATATAATATATAGCCCATATAAATAGCCACTTTACCAACGACATCCGTTTTCAACGAAACCACTTTTGTTGGATCCGGAATGTCAATTTATTGCAAGATTCCAATTTTCATAATTTTTTGAATCAATATGTGAGCGTGGCAAAAGAAAACGTGTTTTGTCAATTCCAGTCAATTTGGACCGACAAGAAAATGACCTTTTTTCGAACGATCTCCAAATTCGATGAAATTAATTTTATTAGGACCATATCGTCAAAACATAAATAGAAATAATTTTTCTGTAATTTTTAGAGTCAGTATGCGGCCTCGGTAAATTAAAATGTACGATCAAATTAAATAATTAAATGTTTTATATTTTAAATTAAAGAAAACGGACTAAAAACGATTGATTGAGCTGACGGGACCAAGCCCATTGTGTCCGGAACGGGGGTATTTGCCTAGGGACAACTCTTGTTGGGCTAGAATTGGAGTTATTAAGGAGCAATGGGTTTATTTGTAAATTTGAACATTTAATAATTAAATAATATAAATATCCTTGGAAAATTAGACAACCCTAATCCTTAATACATACAGCCTCCATCAACTAATAACGAATGGCAGAGACACTCCGGTTTTTAATCCATAAATTCGTCTAATCCCAACAATAAAATCGAAACTTTCTAAAACAAAAATAGATGACGAATTCGAGATCGGCGATTCTGTACGGCCATGATCGAAATCAGTGCTGTGATTCTCGCGAAATCAGGCCTCGAACAGCCGAACTTCGAACGAGATCTCGGGGGTCGTTGAATCAAAATATTCATTTTTGTCAAAATATAATAGTGGAAACAAAACTTTACATTTTGTCAAAATATGATGGTTGAAAATAAAATTTTCATTTTTGTTAAATAGATTTGAGGTAAAACAAAAGTAATATTTTTGGTTAAATAGATTTGTATTTGAGCAAAAATATAAATTTTGTTAAACTAGAATTGTCAACAAAATGAAATTATCCCTTTTATTCATTTTGCTAAACTAGAATTGTTAACAAAATGTAATTATCACTTTTATGCATTTTGTTAAAATGGAATTTTAGACAAAATGAAATTATCACTTTTAATCATTTTGGTTAAATCAGAATTGTTAGCAAAATGAAATTATCAATTTTAATCATTTTGTTGAATTAAAATTGTCAATAAAAATGAATGTATCACTTTTTTTGCATTTTATCGAAATTGAATTTGTATGTAAATTAAAGTGACATTTTTATTGTTAAATTATGTAATAGAATTTGTATGTAAATTAAAGTGATATTTTTATTGTTAAATTATACAATAGAATTTGAATGTAAATTAAAGTGACATTTTCATTGTTAAATTGTACAATAATATTTGTATGCAAATCAAAGTGACATTTTAATATCAAATTATACATTAGAATTTGTGTATAAAGTAAATAAGCGTTTCTATATGTTATGTTATACATTGAAACTATATATACAAATAATATATTTCTTTTTTATTTGCTAAGGTTAGAAATAGAAATTGTATACAAATAATGAAAATAAAAATTATCTTTTTATTTTTCATTAGCAAAGATGTCATGTGAATAAAATACATACTTGGTTGCCATTAGAAAATCGTAGAAATAAATGCAAATAAAATACATATTCATTTGACATTATGAACACGTAGATATGATATGCCAATAAAACATTCTTTTATTTGGCGTGTCAAACACGTTAGTGGAATCGTCGAATAATTCATATTTATATATAATTATATATATATATATTAAAATTAAACGAATCGCGTGCGGTAGTTCGCATTTTGGAATCGTAACTTTAAACGATTATACCGAAAGATCCGACCGTCGGATTTTCCCAAAACTGGAACCGTTAGGTCCGCTTTGGGAAGATCTTTCCAACGATATAAATTTGTTAAAATCTAACTGTTAGATTTCGATACATATGTAAATCAAATTTAGGTAAAAACAACGCCAGGGCTGCCCATTGACCCAAAGCGTCATTAAATTAAATTGGACTATCTTTATATAAATAAAAATAGCGATAAATCGTTATAAAACAATATTAACGATATGAAATGATTTTAAATTATAATTATTCGAGAATTATTTGAAAAGACCGAGTTCTTTCAAATAATTATTCGACGATTTAAAGTCGAAGACATTGAAGACGGTGATTGAAGACCGACGATCTTCACATCGAATGGATGATTATTGATGTCATGGACTGATTTGCTCCCAGGAAAGGGTTACAGTGGTAGTTGTCCGAACGTACTTGTTGATTGTCCGGATAAGCGAGCACCTCTCTTCCGTATTGGACATACGGGACGAGGAATAAGGTGTCTCCGGTTTCGTTCAGACGTAGAGCGGACTTGTAAATGGATGTGTGTCTGACATTGGATTTCATTCTATGTAAATTGATTTCTATTCAATATATATATATATATGTTTGGTGGCGGAGAATTTACTCTCTTATTTAACACCCTTCTCTGAGACGTACAAGCCCAGAGGTTATATATTGGTAGTTATCAACTGCATGGCGTGGATTGTCCATGTGGCATGCCAAGATGCAAATGATCAAGGCTTTTGTTGAAAAGCGGGGCCTTGTGGTTGATGATTGAAGCACGGCCTGTTTAGGCGTAGCTTCGTGTATAGCGTTACTTCGCGAGCCTCACCCCCCGGTATGAGTCAGAAACAGGACAAGGGAACGCGGGGAGTGCACACATTTCTTTCTAGCTAGAAGTGGTATCAGGGTTTGGCAAGCCCTGACATTTGACTTATGTGGATGATGGATTACAAGGCCTTGGTTATATTGGTTGATAGTGACCAATTTATAGGCTCAATAGGACCGAGAAGCGTGTGTTCAGGAATTGCCAATCCACTAAAGTATTTGTGGACCGGCTATAACACCCCGTATTTTCTATGTTTATTGAAGTAACGAATTAAAGAATACCTAATTGTAAAAGTGAGAATTATGGGAAATGGGTTGCGCCATTGCGTTCGTCTCGGAATTCTGCGTGAGATAGAGTCCGAGTTTGCGTGAATTGGACTCCGTATGAAGAATTTATGCAGTTCATAAGATTTCATGTTTAAATAGAAAATTAAATAATTAAATAAACAAAAAAACAGTTCGAATTTCAAAATAACGTGAATCAGCTGGGCGGGAAAATTCCAGCCCATAGGGGTCGACCCCCTAAGAGGGGTGTCGACTGCGGTGTCGAACCCCCTCCCCCCGGTAGGGGTCGACCCCCTCGCCCAGATCCAAACAGTGACGATTTCTGACTTGTTGCTGAGTCACTAAGGCATAGGTGGCGATTTATGGATAGCTCTATCTAGTCTGGACGGTTCTGATTGCTCCTAGGTTGATCTAATGGCTCCCATAAATCTAAACTTCTATATAAGCAACCCCAACCCTCAACCCTAAACCACACAATTTCATTCCAAGGAGCCACCATGCTTTCCATGGTCAACCTAGAATAGCCACCATTCTTCTCCAACTAGGAAGCAAACTAGAAAGCAAGTTAGAAGCTACGAATCAAATCTAAATTAGAAAATCGATATTCTACGTCAAGGGATAGCTTTTCAGTTTCAAAAACCAGATCCCAGAAAACAAGATTTCCTTTTGTTTGCAAGTCCTATTATTCTTTAGATGTGAACAATTAAAAGTCATGATTTGTAATAAAGAGAAAACTAGAATTGTGACTAGTTGTAAGATAATGGTGATGCTGATTCATGTCTATTCTTGTGATGATTCTATCATATATGCCTATGAAACTATTGTGGTTTATTGGACTTATCATGTTGTATGCTAAATTGGCGATGAACCTATCATGTTATATATATATATATATAAGTTTGGTGATTCTTTCATGTTATGTTACATACAAGTTTTTAGGCTAAGTCATATATGCCTATATGTTTAGGTCTACATTCTCATATGCTTAGATCTATGTTAATTTGGTCCAACTCAAATGCAAGTTCATATTTACATGCCTAATTGGATTTGTGTAATTCTATGTAAGTCCCCGTTCATATGCTTAAGAATCATGTTAAGTGGATCTAAAATGCAAGTTCATTGTTCTATGCCAAATTTATATGACACATGTTTAGTTAGATCCATATATTTTTTATGTTGTTGGAATGGTACATGCTCCTTTCTTTTCCCTTTGGTTTATAAGTTAGGCTAAGTTGTGAGCCTAACGTTTTATGTGAATTATGCGAACGTACAATGGGGGTAACGTTGGGAAAAACCTTAAATTTCATATTATTGGCATAGTTTGGCTCATAATCATATGAATGATTAGTGGCATAAAATGGTATAATTTATATACCTAAAAATTATGAACATGATTTAGAGGGTAAATGGGGCATGACTTGAATGGCAATAATTGTGGATAATTTACATATAAATATGAAGGGTAAATATGTAAATTAAATAAAAGATGAATATGCCTAACCCGAGGTTAGATTGAGTTACGGTGTAAGACTGCCCAAAACCGCCCGGCACATCCAGCAATCGTAACAATATAGATTTAATGTGAGAGGTTAGCGCATTAAGCCCAAAAGAACCCGAGGTTAGATTGAGTTGAGGTGTAAGACTGCCCGGAACTGACCGACACATCCACCGACCGCAACAATACATATCTAATGTGAGTGGTTAGTGCTTTAATGAATGAATTAAAGCTAAGACAGGAATGGTAGGGTTAAGTTAATTAAGGTAACACTTAACCAATACAACATGTTAACTAAACCGATGGGTGGGGTTAGGTTAATTTGAGAACACTTAACCATTTTAACATGTTGATTGGGAAACCCTAGTAACGGGGACTCATTTCAGCAGTAACCCACATCGATGTATCGTGGTACCCTACACTAGGCAGGGTGGGGCACGATTACTGGGCTGATTATAAGCGGTCAAAACAACGGAGGGTGGTGCTTTAGTGTAGGTTACGACGGAGTGCAGGTGTGTACATACTCCGAAGTGGAAAAAGTAGGCACTGGGCATCAGTAGTTATACACTGTGCATCTTGAATTGTGTCGGGTTGCCACCATAGGATTTGATACACCCCATGGTGGGACCAGTACAGGTATCTACAATCAAACGGGGCCGAATGACACAAGTAGAAAATGTATACGAGTAGGAGCCAATCGATAAAGGGGATCATTTATCTTAAACACATGGTGCTAGTTGAAACACTTGTATGTGGGTGCAGAGAAATAGTAATGAGTGCGATAGCATATTCAGTTTTATTATCTTATTTCTAGGGTGATGTCCTAGGTTCAGTTTATTCATGTCATGATCCTTTTTCCTGTTTACATGCTAAATAATCACTGGACTTACCAGACTCATGTCTAACCCATTTTCTTTCGTCTTCTTTTCTTCCGTCCCCCCCCCCCCCCCGGTCTGCAAGGAGGGAATACTACAGCTTAGTTCGAACCATTTCCAGCTTGAAGAGAGTAGATGTATTGCTTGGATTCTCTTTCCTTTGGCTATGGCTTTGGATACTCTCTTATTGGGGATTATCCTGCCTTATTGTTATTTTATGCTTCCTTATGTTTTAATCATGACAAAGATTTTTCCGCTGTTGTAATGTTTTGAGTGAACCACATACTTATGAAATAAATTAATTTTTCCGCTGTTCATATGTATGTCTTGTAAATTATCTGTATCTTTTACCTATAATGCTCCACCGAAGTTAAGGCATTCCCTTTTTGAGTGACTTTAACGAAGGTGGGGTGTTTTACTGGCTCTGCAGGATCCAAGGGTTCGCCGGCACTTGAATCCCGAAGACATTTGCTAGAGTGTCTCCAATCGATAAGGAGATCATCCCTAGCTTTGACTCATGATGGAAATCCAACTTCCAATATGACACCATGCGGTTTTGATTGTAGAACTAGTATGGCGACATAGTATATGGTAGCTATGCCGTCTATGATTGATACATTATGATTGAATTTTTTTTGTGAAACATATATACACTAATAATAATATCAAATCCGTTTTATCGTATCAAGCATTTTTGGCCATTATAAGGGAAAACTCTATCCTCTGGTTTGCGTTGCATTGTGTGATGGGACTTGAGTCTTATAATGGTTTCATGTTTCTAAAAAGCATTGCGTTGTTTAACGATTTACTTTATTTCATGCACTAGCAATCCAATGGAATAAACTCGTTCCGCGTTAGCGATGTGGTCCTGTGATTAGCCTTATTATTAGATAACCTAAGTAAGATTTCTCATACTAGTCCCACGACTGACTCGTAGTTTGTTTCACTTTGCAAACTCAGGTGCCCTGTTTTTCACACGGGCAGTCGAATTGCTTGTTTTGCAGATATTCATTTTTGAGCAGGATTCTGGATCGAAGCTTAAAGCTGTGTCCAGAGCATTGATAGTCTTCCGCTGTGATTAGTTTATTTGTTCCGCTGCACTGTATTAAATCTATTGTAAATTTAATCTTCCGCTGTATTTTATTTGATGTACTCTGATATATTATGTACTCTGATGTAACATTATTATAATGTTTATAAAAATCTGTCGTTATTTGTTTTGATGTGTTATATGCCCAGAGTTAGCGTATTCGGGTTTTGTACGGTCTTGGTTGATTTAACGATCGATTAGGTCCGGGCAAAATCTGAGTTGTTACATTTTCCCAGCAATTAGCGAAACAGTATATGATGCTACTTCTATTTCTACAGAGCCATTTTGGTCCCCATAAATGAAACTGTTGATGTTATCAATAATACTGTTGTTAACATGTTTCCCGGTCCGGAATATACGTACTACTCATTTGACTCCATTGAAGAAGACACGCATAATTTGTATCAACATGAATTCTTAAATTCTCTTGCCCCAAGTGGACTAACACCACATAAACTTTCTCTTAAAGTTGGTTTTCCAATAATGCTTCTTCGCAATATTGACCCTAAGATAAGATTATGCATTGGAACAAGGTTAATATGCCGTGTTTTCCACCGAAATCTTATTGATTCAGAAATTGCAGTTGGTCATTTTCGTGGTACAAGAGTTTTTATTCCCCGAATACCATTAAAGCCTTCAGAAAATGTTAGCATGCCTTTCACGCTTATTAGAAAACAATTCCCTATTAAACTGGCTTTTTCTCTTACGATCAACAAATCTCAAGGACAAACCATTCCGACTGTTGATATCTACCTACACCAACATGTGTTCACCCACGGTCAGTTATATGCAGCTTTATCTAGAGGTATTGCACAACAAACAACAAAATATTTAGTCCAAAATAGAAGCATTCCCCAAAAAGATGGTATGCATACGAGAAATTTGGTTTACAAGGATATTTTACTAACATGTACTTCACACATGACTTAAGCAATTGGTTATTGTACCATCTATAATTTGTGCAAAGTACCAATTATTGTTACCAACATCTATCTATTTCCACTTTTATATTTACCTCACTGCTACCTCCCATGTTCAGCCTTTTTCTCCCCACTTAAATACATTAATATTTTTTCAACCTTATTCCTCTCTTTTCTGTGCATTCAACTTTATAATCATGTTGCATAAAAAAAACAATAAAACATTTTTGACTCCGCCATCAAGTACTCATTTATTTGATGCCGGTCTCAAGCCTGGAAAAGGAGGAGAGGAAATGTTTATTTACCGCTCACCTGACTCGAACCAATCTTCCTTAAAAACTGCAGGTACTACTATCATTTACTTTTGCTTTTCCCTTTCACTGCCACTCCACTTTAATTTTTTTCCTTTCCCTTGCGATATTGTTCTCCTACTCAGATCTGAAACTCCACGAACTGTTCAACGACCTATTTTCCCACTTCCACGACGTCATCCGAGGTAACATCAGTTCTTACTCCATTTATTTCTCAATATTGCTTTGCGCTAACGATTTGTCCTCCATATCTGCAGGTTACCAACAAATCAATTACATATGACCCAGCTTGAGGTTTCTTTTCCAGATTTGCAGGTTACCCTATTTCTGCTGCTGATGATTACATTTGTCAGATTAAGGTTTGCATATTTTACTTCACATCTTACAACAACTAAAATGTTGCTATTTCATCAATTTGTTATTTTGTTTCGTCAATGTATACGTTCACACATTATGATCTAATAACTACAGTTTCGCAGCACCAAAAGGTTAACATGTTAATTTTTTTCTTACTGCAATGCTGATTAATTGCTATTTTAATGTGTGTTTTTTGACGGATAACATATATATATATATATGTCCGAAATAATGACTCTTAAAATATGTAAATTATTTGTTTGAATTACTTCGGTTCAAAAACCTGATGCAATAAAGGCACAATGTCAGAAATCACACTCTTAAAATATGTGTCATGTTTACACTCTTCCTGTGTTACCTAGCTAACATACACCATGGAATAATGTCAGAATACTTTTATCCAACTCTGCTTTTATTCTCCTGGGATGCTTGACCAATTTTTACTTTGCATCGCATTCTTTCAACTAATGACTATTTTTTAAATTAATCACACTAGATTTTTTATGTACGTCTTTAAGCGTCATATGAGGTAGGATTTTTTTATACTTCAACTTGAGTATGCTCAAGCTTTATTTATATCTCCATATAACTGTCTATATGTTTGCAGGTTAAGCCATGTCACAAAGGAACTTCCTAATGTTTCTGAATGGGTCATCTCAACCACAATAGTTGGTGTATTACTTCTCAGCAATTATATACCCAGTTTGAAGAAATTTTTTTGGCTGTCTCAATGTTGACACCTTAGGTTTCATCTACACAACTAAGGTTTGGGTACGTCCACTTCCTATCCTCTACCAGGCTTTTATCACAAAATTACTATATAAAATTTGGTACATGCTTCCATATACTCACAGTATCAACAAAGAAACTGGAAATTGGATAGGGTAATGCAGGAATTGGGGAAACATTTCGAACCACAGCTGCTGAACAAGCTTGACGAAATGGCAGTCTTCAATCCACTGGCACATGAGCAACTGACAAAACTAGCTATGCATCAGATCAGGTATATTACTATTACATATTTAGATTGGAAGACAGAAATACCATACATGATTTTTAGTCTCAGTTTTTTTAAACATCATTACTTGTTGATGCAGGAAGTGGTTATACCAGAGGTTCATTTTCTATTATGTTCTAAATGTCCCTCCAGAAGGTTGGAGCAATTAAGACACTATTGAATCTCCCTGACCACGAAATAGATATGTTAGTTTATTCTGCAATTTCCTTTTTTTTCTTCAGGTTATACATTTGATTTGTACAATTTGTTTCTGTTGGTAAATGGTATTTTAACTGATTCTCTCCAGTATATTGATGTTATAGTCGTATTCTTTCTACAGATCTGGGTCATTTATATTTTCATCGACTGACCTCTTATTATCATATTAAACCAAATATCAAACATTACGGGTGCGCAATTGATCTCCTTAGCCGAGCTGGCTGTTTACTTAGCCTCATTGTTTTACAAAGGAGATGGTACTTCAATGTGATGGCGCGCACTATGGGAAACTCTACGGTCTATCTCTACAACGTGTATACATCTTCAGATAGGGGAGATTCCTGTGTGTCATAATATATTACTTCATAACTGTAACTGTAAGTTAGCAAATATTTTTTTACTCTGCCACTATTAGTTAACCTACACTGACTACTTTTATATTTCCTATGTTCTCATTGTTTGTTTATCTTTACTGTTAAGTTAGGTATAGTATATAACATGATATTAGTCATGGCAGTTTGAAGATAAACCATGCAAACATTCTAAACAGTTGAAGATAAATATGATCATATGTCGACATGTACACAAGATAAATATGTTACATATGCACTGTCCCAGACTATTACTTCTGCCATTCAATTATTCTCAACATCTACACAAGATAAATATATTACATATGTACTATCCCAGACCATTACTTCTGCCATACAATTATTGTACACATAAATTCAGTGCGGTCTTGGTTCTCTGCTTGGAATGTTTGTGATTTTTATATTTGCCTTAAATCCAAATAAATGGCATTAATGTTTAATGCATATACGATCTATAAAATTCAAACGAAGATTTTTATATTCTTTACTATCAAATTATACTTTTCTTTCAATAAATAAACAGAAAGAAAATGCATATTTTTAATAATTGCTTTGCGATCTTTTTGCTCTTTTAGTTTACAATTTCATTTTACATTTTCTCTGTAAGTGACCATTCGAACTTTTTAATTCTTCATTTAACATCTAAATTTATGTCTAATTTTTTTATTGATTATGATGTATATTTTACTCTTTTTTTTATTAGCTGAATGTTTTACACATTTCATACAAACTGAAGGTGGACAACCTGGACTAACCTTTTAATCTCATGCATTACACATTCACTAAGAAGCTTACGAATGATTAAATTGAGCTTACTCAAATTTGGCTTCTCAGGAATGCATAAGCACGAGGTAATTTTATGATACATCTACAGTTTATTTTGTTATGAATTATGACTGTATACAACATTTTTCAAATCTACACCTCAAATGCTACCTTTCTTATTTTTTATTTACGTGTCGTTACTATGTTTGCAACTGACAAATACAGATTTTATGACTTTTAACTCCTGCAATATTTATTTTATTACATGTTTGTTCTGTGTACTCAACATTTATTACAAACACACAAAAACTCACATTTTTTCAGTCATTCTGTTTACCACGTTTTCATGCTACCTTCTCTCCACAAATTACCAATTTATAACCTCTTCCCTTATATATCTCCTGTTTTTTCTCCTTTCTACTGCCCATTTTTTCCTACATGTGTTAACAAACATTGCCACTACACTGTTTTACTTCTAAATATACCTCCCCATATACACTACTTTATTCTCATCTTCCCTACTCATCTTCACTTTAACTCCAAACTACTCCACTTTCATAAGCAAGAAATGACAAAGGTACTACACCCCTATCAGTTCCGCTACTATATAGGATTTAACTTTTTTTCTCTTTATTCGCACTTCAACAACTGTCGACTAATACTGTTATACACAGGCCAAAAGTTCATGCAAAGGTAAGGAGGTGTCAATGCCTCCTGATGAAAAGATGACACGTAGGAGCTCCCGTAATACAAAACATCATACGTCTACGAGCTATGAAATGCCTGCTAAAATCCCGGACGACTTGAACCGCAACAGCACTCAATCTCATGCACGTACCCATGACCAAGTTACACACGATCATGCCACTTCACACAACTCGCTTTGCACTGACCAAGCTGACTTTGATGATGATGCGGAAGGTTTTCCTAGATCGATGCACAGCGGATCGCATAGGTATCATAAATTCTAGATTTGTAATTAATTCGAAATTAACAGAAATCATGTACCTTTCTCCTTTATGATTCATGAACCGGAACAAATTTAGATCTGACAGTAACGAATCGAACGCTTGATTGAGGCATCTCTATTGATATCAACGAATGATGTGTTTGATTGTGTCGAACAAAATTGAAGCAGACTGAGATTCAGTACTAGCTGATATTTGGGAATTTAGGGTTTTCCTTTTACTCTTTTTCTACGTACTGATAGAAAGAGGATCGTATCCTTTTATAAAGCAATAAACAAGTAATTAGGTAAGCCTTAGATCCCTTTTATTTGTTCAAAACCGAAGACCATTTCAACACTTGAATTTTTTTTGTTTTGAACTATTCTCATCCTTTCATCATTTTTATGTGTGATCCTATAGGTTATCATAACGTTGGCAAAAATTTAAACAATATTTAAACTGTAAACAGTGAGCGGCATCTAGTAATACATCGCTGTTACTCAAGTTATAATAATATCAGTGATTCGGTACAATCCTTTTGTGATCAGTGTATCAATGTAATATAATCCTTTTAACTAATATATCCAAGATTAAACTCAAGGCATAGAACGTATCACCCTCTTTATAATTCAATCCGTTTTTCTTAATCGATGAATAGACTGTTTAAAACAAATCAATATTTGAGCACGGCCATGCATTTCACATTCTCAATCAATCAAGAGGCCTGTGGATATCAAATATATCGTATGATTAAATTCCATCTAGATTATTCATAATTTTCATTCTATTCGAGACGTATCCAATAATAACCGTTATCATTACCCGGTTACAGGTTACTTTAGATGATATCAAAAAACAAATATCCTCGAATAAAATTATAATGATTTTAGATATGAGGACCATTACATCACTTTCACTATGAGAATAACTTATGATACTTTTAATTATATTTCATGTATTTATCCCACGGTGGATTAGCCCAATACGATATTCTCCAATACGTATTTATGTTTTGACATTAATATCACGTATATTAATAATCAATGAGATGTGATCATCAGTCAATTAACATACTAGTCTCAACGCTTTATTGTTGCCCTATATAAACAATAAAACTTGACTAGGGACATTTAAGAATTATAATACTCAGTATATTATATAATCTCAAATTCAAGTCTTACTCGAACTATATAACTCCGTATTATAATTCTAAGGACTTCTATTATATTAATATTTATATTACGCAGTAAATAAATATAATAGAATATTATTTTATTCCAAATAAAACAATAACATCAACAGTGTTATCAATCTCATCAAATGAATTGCCTCTAGGGCATAAACTCTGACAATGTCTCACTTGCACTAGAGTCAATCATTCACGTATCGTATACTCATGAAACTAGTGTGACTATTAAGCTTCTGCTGCGACAAAGTTTCATTCAGTTGGCCCGCAACATTACAACTTTTGTAACTTTGCAGATATGTTCATTTCTTCTGTGAACAATTTCACGTAAGAATTATATTTCTTAAATATATGTTTGGATCAATAGTGAGTTTAAGGTTTTAGGCCTAAGCATCAGCCACATTGTTATCGCAATGTAAATCATTGGATAAACAATGAATTAAGTTCAATTTTGAACTTCTTAATCCAAACATTTTCTTTCTTAGAATCAGTATTTATTTCTTGTTTTTAAAATCTAACATTATTCACGATAATTAATGTGTTATCAATATATAACATTGGAATTATTGACTCCCACTCAATTTCTTGTCTATACAAGATTGAATGGTATTTTGTGGTTTCCGAGACATTTCGAATTCTATTTCATTCCCATAAGTATCTTAAAGAATGGCTCTCATTCAAAAGGATACCAATTCGAGCAATAAACATTTTATTCTTAGAGGATTTATAGAAATGATATCCATTTACTTTTTTTGGATATTCCACAAAATGGTTATCTGATTTGGGTCCGATCTTATCGGTGAAAGGACGTTTAACAAACGCCTTACATCTCAAATCTTTCTGTTAGACTTACAAGCTACTCCATATCTTATATGGTGTCTCAAAACTCGCTGGAGTAGGATTAAATGCAATTGTTCAAAATTTAATTTATTGGAAGATCTATATGACTTATCATTGATCGTACTATATCTTATAAGGTGCGATTTCTCTTGCCAGAAACACTGTTTTAATATGGTGTTCTAGGTGGACAGAGTTGTGAAATAATTCCAGATTCATTCAGAAAGTATTAAATGTATTGGCTTAAATATTCCTTTTTCGAATTGTTCGAAAAGTATTTATTTTCTATTAAAATTGGTTTCTAACTTCATTTTGAATTCTTTGAACTTTTTCAAAGGATTCTGATATGTATTTAATAAAATATACATATCTATATCTAATGATTTCATCAATGAATATATGAAGTAACAAAACCTACATCTAGCATATGTATTCATTGCTCCATATGCATCATTATGTATGAGACCCAATACTTAATAGTCCATTCACTGTGTCAAGTGAAAGGTGATTCTGTTATTTTGCCTTATAAACAAGATTTGCATTCTTTATATGATTCGAAATCAAATGACCTCAAAATTCCATCATTATGGAGTTTTGATACGCGTTTCTTATTTATATTGGCTAACTGACAAAGCTAAAGGTGTGTTGGTTTTAAATTATTAAATTTAATCCACTCAGTGTTTATGTCAAGTACATTATTGTTAACAATTTATAAAGATCATTAACTATTTGTGAAATTCCATAAGATATTTCATTTAAATAAAATGAATAACAATTGTTCTTTTATTATAAATGAAATTTAAACTTGTCTGAACAAGATTTATAACAACATTTATTTTAAATGGAATTTCATAATAACAATTATTTTATTAATATAATTAAGCCAGTATATAGAACAAGAATCAACTTCCTATGGATAATTCTGCAACATTTGCTTCATTTCCAATCATAAGTCCACTTGTACTTTTATCACATTTTTACTTATTTTGCGGTCACTGTTAATTTACATACATTTATGTAATTCATATCTAGTATCTAATGCTAGAGATGTATATGAAGATTATTATAACATTTATATTTTATTCTCTTGAAGTCATACTTCAATTTTCTATTAGATCTTCGATATTTGTAAAACAATTACGTTTAATTTGTTTGTGGACAATTCTCAAAATTCATTGTTAGTCAAGAAATTTGATTTAATTCAATTTATCCTTCTTAAGGATTAATTTAAATTATTGGTGTTCTTTATTATTTAATATCTACATTGGATAATAAAATAATAACTGATTCTGTAATATTTATTTAATACAAAATTTTGACAATCAAAATCTATATTAACATAAATGTGTAGTTTAAACTAAAATACGCTCCCACTCAAATTAACATCCCTCTGTTTATATATATATATATATATATATATATATCATTATATACATGTAATGGTGTTCCAAGTTCCATATCTAGTCATGTCTTGACCCAGCTTTGGCTGAACCCAAAACACAACCTTTTAAGTAGACATCCTATGTTAATTCTATGGTATATAATTCTTGGATCGCATGATGAACATTTTTTTCAGTATTATTCATTTGCTCAAAATATAGAATAATTCATGCTATTGTCTCTAAGGCCATAATCCTATTATGCAGCCTTAGTTAAATCAGACCCAATAATACAGTTGAAGCACCGCAATTACTCCTACCGCATATAACCAAAATAAAAGATGCACAACGCTTTGACGTTAGTTACATCCAGTGAGATTGGACAGTGATGGGTGTACTATTGGAAGACTTCACCATGACTTAATATAACAGAATTTTCTATAAAGGGAATTTATAATTCGTAGTGGTAAACAATATTAGAGTTGATTACATATATCAAAATATGTATTTTATATGATAATTTCTTTTAATTCCACATAAACGCAATTATATAGATATTACACCTTTGAGCATTTAATACGTTAAATAGTATCATCTTTTAAAGGAATTAAAATATTATTTGCCGTTGTTTTTGAACATTTCAAAACATATCTTGTAGTTTTAATATTACTACAACAATTTACTAGACTAATTATTCCACTATAGCTTTTAAAAGGTATAAGTGGAGTACATGTATCTTTTATTTAATCAGGCATAATCATATATTATGGTCCAATTTATATTAAAACAAAAACAGAAGAGAATCTACATACATACAGAATTCAGGCATTTCAGAACACTTCAGATTATTATTAAAACGCATAAAACAACTTTCATGAATCATATAGGGTCAGATCTTATAATGATACAATATCATTGTCTAATTTATTCAGTTATGCCTTATAAAACAACATTCCATTTTGAGATTCAATGCCTGTATCAAACATACATATGTATACATATTAATACACAAACATTTGAAATGTTTTTATTTTACAACCCATGTAGTATCATACAAATTTGTGTGTACAAACCTTAGTGAAAATTAAGAATAAGTCATACTTGTTTAATCTTTCAAAACTTATTCGCAGTAGTATCTTTTGCCAATTTTTTGAGCCATTTTGTTACTGTTCTTGCTGAAACAATTTTCAGCTTCATCAATTAGCTAATTACCACTGCAGCCCTTTTCTTCCTGAAATAATTTCAGGCTATTTCGACACTGCTGCTCCCATGTATTAAAACAATTTTTAAACACAGGGTTAGGGTGCTTCAATACATCAAATGTATACTGTATGATGGGTTTAAGCCAAATACATCGAATGTATATAAACTTAACTACACTGCCATTATTCAATATGAATCGAATATTAATGTATATATCTACAGTAAAATGTAAATTTAATTTTACACCATTTTTGTATCATTATACTATTAGTATAAAATTAAATTTATTGTTGCTACATATATCATTCAAATTCACCGTAAGTAAAATGTATATTTATCAACATAAATATGTGTATATGTATGTGTGTACTACACATAAACATCTATAAGGCTAAATGCCACTAAGTTTCAATAGCAGACACATACATTTAGGTGAGATATATTTATAAAAGTATACCTTATCAATTTGGATAATATGTGATATTTATGGAGCATTAGCAAGTCATACTTGCTCTCCCAGGGTTATCCTAAAATAAAATATAGTATCAACACAGATTATCTAATGTTGAATCATTTTATGAGTTATGGACTGAATCACATGATCATAAAATTTAATGAAACATGATTAAATTTAATCTCAGGGTCCATAGTTCAACAACTAGGATCTATCCAAAAATAAATCAATCAATCAAAATAAATCTTGTAATAGTATGATTACAAAATACCTGTATACTTAAATCAAGTCCATATGATTCAACAGAGTACAGTGATTAATGTATATTTGTAGTGTAACTTCATAGTTTAAATTCTACAAATCAGATTTGTATGAATAATCATCACTGTGAATATTCCTATATAGCCCCAGACTCATATATTTGAATAGTATACAAGTAATGTATCATATACAACATATAGGAGTCAATATCTAATAAAGTAAGTCAAATTTTATGATCCATATACTTAGTAGTCCATTCACTGTGTCAAGTGAAAGTGATTCGGTTAGAGGTTTAAGATCCATATATAAAACCCCTTTATTTATGTATGACATGAAATTTATGCAAATTGTATTATTGTCCGGTCATGATGAATGCATATATTTTATAAAATCAACAAATCAAATTTGTCGTTACTTTAAAATCATAACTGCAACATGGATATATCATTATATATTGAATATGTAGAAATACATCTACCTTTCGTAACATGTTAGCCAAAATTAGAACATGTAAACTTGTAATAAATCTAGATCTAATCGGTAAATTAACATATGAGTTTAACATATGTTTAGATTCTAAGTCACTACATACTCATACATTAACATAACAATAAGTACTGGGTTATCCATTCAACACATATTCACCTAGATTTATACTCAAACAATATATAAGTTAAAATCCATATAAACTCAGAACATTACATATAAATCATGAGACCAAATTGCAGATATGCATACTTAATATGATAGTAGTATATTATATGCATGTAAAGTGCAAACATCGGATTTGACAATTTGTGTGTAGTGACTTATATATCATATGCATGTAAACCCAGATTTATATGTATATGTAATCAGTGATTCATGGCACCAATATTGGTCAGTGGTTTATACTTCATATATAAACATCTTAACAAAACTGTGTGAGTGATCAAAATGCCAGTTATTCACATATATTATATCATATGCATGTAAACCCAGATTTATATGTATATGTGATCAGTGATTCATGGCACCAATACTAGTCAGTGGTTTATACTTCATATATAAACATCTTAACAAAACTGTGTGAGAGATCAAAATGCCAATTATTTGCATGTATTCACCATCAACATAGCATGTTTCCTAAACCAAATCTTTCATTATCCATGCAGTTTGCAAATATAATAAGGATTGAACACACATATATATATGTTAGCATGTTTGCAGAATTCTGAACACCAAAGCATAAAAGAATTTCATATCAAATATTTCAGAACATGCCAATCATATGACTAACACTCCACTCTCACACAAATAAGCCCAGTATCATATACTGTCCTATTAATGGATGCTGGTTTATAAGATATACATATATAAAATATACAGACATGCATAACATCATTTTATTGAATATACGCATTCTGCTTAAGTCTTTTATATATTTAGATTGCTACAGGAAATAAACATACATAGTCGAGGCATATGTATTGAAGAAACTAGATTTCAAAGTGATTATACCTATATTTCAAAAGGACTAAATATATATTTATATATCCAGAAATCAAGTGCTGAATATACTTAGGGTATTATCATTCAAACATATATACGTAACTTCATATGCATGTATACATTTTAAATGTTAAGTTGCATATTATGCAGATGTAGATACTGGAACATCTGCATATGATAATGTCTGTAATTATCACTTATATACAAAAACATGTTTCTAAAACCTCCCATTAATTTCATTTTCAATTTCATATGAGAATCACAGATCTGTGTGCTTTATAGCAACACATAACTACATATATAAATCTAATTCATCTCATACTAGCATAAGCAGATAACTGGGATATGCAGATTCATGGTACAGTAAATAGATCTTACTTGGTTCATTTATTCAATTAATAAAAAGGTTCCAGCAACAATAAAACAGAGCAAATACTAATTTATCAGAAGTCAACCAGAATTAAAAACTTAGCACACATGAATACATCTACACAGCAAATTAAGTCACATTCATGGATCTCAATAGAGCATTGATATTATTTGTGAAACATAGTTAATTCAAAATCAACAATGGATAAAGATATTTAAAATTTTCTATATCAAATATAGAATTTATTTACACACAGATTCAACTTTTGGTCCAGTTTTACATTTTACAAATATTACATTCCATCTGAAAATTACATCAGCATTCAGAGTACTGTGAATTTCAGTAAGTTGACATGATCCTTTGTATACGGTTAAATCCATTAATTGAACTCAAGAGTTACCAACTTGGCTCTGATACCATTGAAGGTTTCTCTAGATCGATGCACAACGGATCACATAGGTATCACAAATTCTAGATTTATAATTAATTCAAAATTAATAGAAATCATGTACCTTTCTCCTTTATGATTCACGAACCGGAACAAATTCAGATCTGACAGTAACGAATCAAACGCTTGATTGAGGCATTTTTATTGGTATCCACGAATGATGCCTTTGATTGTATCGAACAAAATTGAAGTGGATTGAGATTCAGTACTAGCTGATTTTTGGGAATTTAGGGTTTTCCTTTTACTCGTTTTTCTACGTACTGATAGAAAGAGGATCGTATCCTTTTATAAAGCAATACACGGGTAATTAGGTAAGCCTTAGATCCCTTTTATTTGTTCAAAACCGAAGACCATTTCAACAAATATTTTTTGTTTTGAACTATTCTCATCCTTTCATCACTCTTATGTGTGATCCTATAGGTTATCATAACGTTGGCGACAATTTAACAATATTTAAACTATAAATAGTGAGTGACATCTAGTAATACATCGCTGTTACCCAAGTTATAATAATATCAATGATTCGATACAATCCTTTTGTGATCAGTGTATCAATGTAATATAATCCTTTTGACTAGTATATCCAGGATCAAACTCAAGGCATAGAACGTATCATCCTCTTTATAATTTAATCCATTTTTCTTGATCGATGAGTAGACTGTTTAAAACAAATCAATATTTGAGCACGGCCATGCATTTCACAGTCTCACTCAATCAAGAGGCCCATGGATATCACTACAAATATATCGTATGGTTAAATTCCATCTAGATCATTCATAATTTTCATTCGATTCGAGACGTATCCAATAATCACCGTTATCATTACCCTGTTACGGGTTACTTTAGACGATATCAAAACAAGAATATCCTCGAATAAAATTATAATGATTTTAGGTATGAGGACCATTACATCACTTTCACTATGAGAATAACTTATGATACTGTTAATTATATTCCATGTAGTTATCTCACGGTGGGTCAGCCCAATACGATAGTCTCCAATACGTATTTATGTTTTGGCATTAATATCACATATATTAATGATCAATGAGATGTGATCATCAGTCAATTAACATACTAGTCTCAATGCTTTATTGTTGTCCTATATAAACAATAAAACTCGTCTGGGGACATTTAAGAATTATAATACTCAGTATATTATATAATATCAAATTCAAGTCTTACTCGAACTATATAACTCCGTATTATAATTCTAAGGACTTCTTTATATTAATATTTATATTACGCAGTAAATAAATACAATAGAATATTATTTTATTCCAAATAAAACAATAACATCAACAGCGTTATCAATCTCATCAAATGAATTGCCTCTAGGGCATAAACTCTAACATATGCGTACTGGAACGACCCGACAATGGTCAGTTCTGCTTTTAACTTCATATATTTTTGTCATTCCTATCGTATTAACAGTTTATAAACCCAACTTTTAACTCCCTTCTTTTATTCCTTGCAGCTTGCAGAAATTGATAGGGTTTTTGCTGAGCTTGAAAGCCATTCACGTTCCCGTTCACATTCACATTAATGCTTCTGCTACTCCTGCTTTTTCTTTGCAGTTTTTTTGTCATCCAATTTGTTATTTTTTTTAACTATTGTCCTTTTTCAACTTTCCTCTACCAAATAAGTCGTAATTGTTGATGCGAACTGTATTATAAACAGTTATTGCATCTGTTTTGCTTCCTTCGTTACTGCCTTTCCACTTATTTAATGTTCAGGCTTTTGGTTCATTATATAGCGCTCATGTTTTGTCCTTTTTTGCAATATTTATGTCTCTTCATGCTCAGCTACTCCTGAAATAATTACTGACGGTGCATGCGATTTTTTCCTACACAAACTGTTTACTGTTGTGTTTTGTTCATTTTCCACAATTCCGTAATTTCTACATACACAGATACGTATTTGCTGCTCATTTTATACTTCATTTCCATCTTCGGTCAGATATATCTGTGCACACGGCCATCGGGCGTGCATATGTACTGGTGTGTGTCTGTATATATATGTGTGTGTGTATGTTTGTTTGTGTGTATATATATATGTGTGTGTGTGTGCGCGCGCCCCTAGATCCATGCTTGCTTGTGTTAAATCTGGTGATACAAAATCACAAATTGATTTGAACAAATTTGCAAAAAATGGAAAGTAAATATTTTTATAATAGGAATGCATTAATTTTATTTGATGAGATGGTAGAGTAATAAATGAAGGGATTAATTTCTTCCATCTATGCAAAAGAAACCCATTGATTTACTTTCTATCTTTGCACATTTGCTACTATGGTAATTTTCCTCTATTATATTATTACCATATATTGGTTGGTAATGTAATTGATGACTCACATGGATTTGCATTGGCTATATATTGAGGGGTAGACTTTAGTGTAAACCCATCCTGACATGGAGCCAGCGATCCCCAAATGGAGTATCTCTTCTTGTTAAGCCTATTTAAGGTTTGGATATGTAAACTCCTATTTTGTAATCTCTTGTAATTCTCTCATGTGGAATAAAATCTCTCTCTTTTGGACTGGACGTACACTATCTAATGGAGGATAGTGGAACCAGTATAAATATTATGTCTCTTTGTTTCTCTGTTATAGTTATTTACTATTTGCTTTATGTAATAGAATAATTGCTATCAGACTAGATTGGTGTTCAATTAGCAAATCTAGATCCTGCTTATTGTGCTTCCGCATTCACGCAATTTTTTCATAATAGATTGGTATCGGAGCAATTTTTGTACCAAAGATTGGTATCAAAGCAATTTTTACACAATATATTGGTATTAGAGCGAGGCAATTTGTTTTAAATTGTGCATCAATTATTTCTACAAAGGTTGGTAGATTCAGTGGTGATTATGCTATTACTATTTTGGGAGAAAAGGAAGACTTTGGTGGAGGAGATTATGTTGAGAGTGAAGAGCGTTCCAGTCTGGGAACTTTGACATGATATGGAGTTTACTATGTTGAAGGGGCTGTTGGATTTGAGAAGTTTTGATCGTGTTTCTGACAGGGGTCTTTATTTTGATGATGCTCGAGGGATCCAAGATGATCAGGAAAGGAGCTCAGGTCAAGTGTTAAACGGGTGTCGAGACAGAGATCATTGTAGTTTAGATAGGGGTCTTCACGTTGATGATGCTCGAGGGATCCGAAGCGACCCGAAACTTCCCCGGTCTCCGAAGAGATGAGAAAGAACGAATTACTGTGAGGACAAGACAAATCAGAACGCAGACAAAAGAACATTTCACTGTATATTACAACAATGCATCAGATTACAAGAATATACAGAGTATAAATTAATATTACACAGAAATATCAGAGATTTAAATACATTTAAATACATCGCAGCGGAAAATAATACAATACACAACTAGAAAGAGATATACGGATACAAAGCTTTTCGGATATCATTTCAACTGTAAACCAGGATCCTGTGAATAAAAATCTGCAAAACCAAAACTACTAGCTGCCCGTGTCGAAAATAGGGGCACCCAGAGATTAGGTTAAAACAATAAACCCCAGGTCAGTCATGGGACTGGTGTGAGAACTAAAACAGTTATTAATCTTTATTTTAAAGTTAGATAAATCAAGGGACCACGCCGTATAACACGGAACGGGTTTCCTCCCAAGAATACCAGTGCATAAAACAAACAGCGCAATGCTAAATAAAGAAAAATGAAGCTGTTATAAGACCCAGGTCCTATCACACAATGCAACGCAAGCCGGGGGATAGGGTTTTCCCTTATAATAGCCAAAGGATGCTTGATACGTTTAAAACAAATCATTTGATACTATTATCAGTGTATAGTGTATAAAACAATCTTCAAATCATAAGTATTAATCATAGGCGACATGAGCGTCCCATGCCACTATGTCGCCATATATAGGTTTACAATCAAAACCGCAATGTCGTATTGGAAGTTGGGTTATCATTTATGGTATGAACCGAGGCTAGGGGCAAGATCCTCATGATTTGAGACGCTCTAGCCCGTGTCTCAGGAACAGCCGCAACTGCCCCATGGATCGTCAGGGCCGGTCCACCGATGTGGATTATTATGCCTGAACACTGCGTTTCCCCGCCCTTTGGGGCGTAAGCCTGGCCCGTCAGCCGACCAGAAGCATCGGCCGAAACCGATATCACGAGGTGCCTCGCTTTTCAGCAAGTAATAATAAGCAACATCCACATGAGTCAAACTCGTCAGCCAGTTCAAGCACTGACGCCACTCCTAACTAGAAAGAAACGCATGTCCTCCCTGATGTCCGTCTCCCGTTTTTGGTTCATACCGGGTGTGATACTCGTGAATCAACGTTACACAAAGCTACGCCACACAAGGCCGTGCTTTGATCATCAACCACAAGACTTTGCTTTTCAACAAAAGCCTTGATCCATGCAACTCAGCATGCCACATTGTCAATCCATACTGTACCACTGATTTCTGCCAATATATAACCTCTAGGCTCGTAGGTCTCAGAGAAGGGTGTATAGCAAGAGAATAAATTCTCTGCCACCAAACAGATATATATTTAGCAGAGATCACCAAATACAGTATAAAGGAATACAACGTCAGACACACTATCCATTTACAAGTCCGTTCTGGGTCTGAACGAAACCGGAGGCACTTTCCTCGCATATCCATCCATCTCCAAGTACGTCTGGACGACCACCAACTATTTCCATCATCTTGGGTGTACATCCCAATCAGGATCGTCAGTAATTCTCCCAACGATGTGAAGACTTCCGGTCTTCAACCACCGTCTTCATCTTCGACATATCGTCGAATTGATTATTCAGAATGGGTATAAACCCGGCCTTTCCGAACAACCCGTGTATATTAAAAATAAATGTTACACAAACACAACATACGCCTCATTCCAATTCATCAGTCACTAACCGTAAATTAATCAAGAGAATAATTCCCCAAATATTAACCCCGAAGGCCGAAACCAACATCAGATCAATATCCAGGAAACCATTCTGCTTGGCTAACCGACAGTTAGTTTCTAAATTTCACATTCATAGGGAAAGGTTCCCATTAATTTTATCAAAGATAAATTCTTTAATTTATTCTTTAATCTACTTTTGAATATCAATTCAAACTAGTCAGGATTAACGAACCTTACCGAAGTAATCATTTGTTTTAATTTCCCAATCCCAACCTATTCATCCCATGAAGTAAAACTAGTCATACTTCATATCTAACACCACGGTGTTATCGGTAAATTCAATTACCATTTCACGTTTAAATCTAATTAAAGATTTAACTATCGCCTGGAGTAAAACTGGTGATACTCCATTCTCGATCTTTTCAATCTAATTAAAGATTCATTAAAACTCCACTTAGTTTTAATCGTTAACTGGGTTAAAGAATCCGTGTCATTTAAAACACGGTTCACGATAAACCCAAAGTCACATTCCATTAATTATCGGGTTAAAGAACGAGTGTTATTTAAAACACTGTCCACGATAAACCCAAAAATCAATATCAATTCAATTCCAATTAGATATTATTTAATTGGTACACTTCATTAAATCTAAATAAAAAGATTTAATCTTTTCTCAAATGGGTTCAAGAACAGTGTTAATCAAGACACCATTCACAACAAACCCAAATCACATTTGATATTAAATACAAGGTTCTGAATAGAAAATATATCGGCTTATATTCAATATCAGATTCTACGACCAACAGATATCGTATTGGAAATAACGATATATATATCTATATCTTTCAAATTTCCATAACAACATCTGTATAATCACGAAATCAAACATCGAAATATTCTGAAGACAATTTCGATTCAAATCCATTCCAATGCAATTATTGGAAGTTCTGGTTATTTTCAAAACCATTTCAAATCCAATTTATTTATTTTTAAAATAAATAAATTACTATTCTAGTTCAAAACTAGTACATTTCGATAAAAATCTATTTTTATCTTTTCAAATATGGAGTTTTTCATCCCAATTTTCCCCAAATCATTTCTTATGATTTTACACAATTTTTTTTTTTTAATAATTTTATCAAGGCCCGCACAGTCGATTTCCATCATTGGCCATCGAACTGCACTTACAGCGACCTTTTTCAAATTTGATTTGGACGTATCTCCAAATCCAACTGTTGGATTTCAAATTTCTAATATTCGTTAGAAAGCTCTTTTCGATACGAACCCAACGGTTCCGGTTTTAGGAGAATCCGACGGTCGGATCTCCCGCAATGTCAGTTTGAAATAAATGGTCGAAATTCGCGAACTGCTGCAGCGCGGCGCGTTCTATTCAGGCCATTATATTATATATATAATATATATTTCGTCGATTTCTATTTAAAAAGAATTATATAGATAGTTTTAAATTCGTTTCAAAAACAATTTCAACTTCCATTTTTTGGTTTCGCTAAAATACAGATTGTTTTGCACCCGGTACATTCAATTGAAGTTTGAAATCGAATTATCGAACTACCGTGCCATTTTCAATTCTATTTATAATTATATATAAATATTTATATTCTAACGACGACGCGTATAAATATATATGTTCGAATTATATTCAAAATAAATTTATCGTCGATATTATTTAAAATAATCTATTTTAAATAATCAAAATTCGCTAAAATTGCCAAAATAAAAATTTTAAACTGGCCCAGAATTTCGGGTTGTTACAGGTGATCAAGGAAGGAGCTCAGGTCGAGTGTTAGACGGGTGTCGATGTTATTGCAAGCACTTTTAGACCATTGATTTATGCGCGGTGCAGCTCATAGTGGTAGATGTATCTTTTGCAGGCGGTGGGTGAAGTTTGTAATAACTAAGTGGCAAGAGAGAGATTCTTTATGCGTACAGAGATTTGGATTTTGGCTCTGTATTTGAATTGGTGATTGAGAGAATTATTTTTTGTTTTGTTGGTGTTTATATTACTTTGGAATCTATCCTTCTTTTTTATTTTTGGATATTTGCAACATATTGTTGGCGGTCGGGGACGTAGTCTGAGCTCGTTAACATGGTGTGATGAGAGGTAACTTTGCTGGAACCCATTAAGCAAATATTCATTTTTGGTTTCTATCTCATTGTGAGATTTTGATTGAAGGTGGAGTTTTGTTGTAGAGTTTTATGATGTGAAGAGAATTTGATTCGAGATGGGGTGTTGTAGATATGTGATTTTGCATCAAGGTGGAGTGTTAAATTTGGTGATACAAAATCACAAATTGATTGGAACAAATTTGCAAAAAATGGAAAGTATTTTTTTTTTATAATAGGAATGCATTAATTGCATTTGATAAGATGGTAGAGTAATAAATGAAGGGATTAATTTCTTCCATCTATGCAAAAGAAACAGATTGATTTACTTTCTATCTTTGCACATTTGTTGCTATGGTAATTTTCCTCTATTATATTATTACCATATATTGGTTGGTAATGTAATTGAAGACTCACATGGATTTGCACTGGTTATATATTGAGGGGTAGACTTTAGTGTAAACCCATCCTGGCATGGAGCCAGCGATCCCCAAATGGAGTTTCTTTTCTTGTTAAGCCTATTTGAGGTTTGGATATGTAAACTCTTATTTTGTAATCTCTTGTAATTCTCTCATGTGGAATAAAATCTCTCTCTTTTGGACTGGACGTACACTATCTTATGGAGGATAGTGAAACCAGTATAAATATTGTGTCTCTTTGTTTCACTGTTATAGTTATTTACTATTTGCTTCATATAATAGAATAATTGCTATCAGATTAGATTGATGTACAATTGGCAAATCTAGATCCTGCTTATTGCGTTCCGCATTTGTGCAATTTTTGCGTAACAGATTGGTATCAAAGCAATTTTCGCATAACAGCTTGAACTAATGACTTGACTTGCTCCATCTTGGTTTAACCTGTTTTGTTGCTTGTGACTTGTTGCACTCAACTGTAGCTACACCTATATGCACCTTTGACTTGAGCTTCTCAGCTATGCTCATTTGTATTTGCATGTGCTCACGCTACATACATCTGCTATGTCGTGTATATGCCATAGTGTTTGTACAAGCTGCTACTATACAAATTGCATGAACCTATTTTGTTGCCACTTGATGGTTTGGCTTTTCTGGCTTTGGTATTCCAGTTTACATTGACATTCTGACTTAACATGATTGTTTTTGATACATCCATTTGGTACATATAAATTAAACATGTATATATATACAAAGTGTGTGTGTATGTAGCTTGCCATCATGCTGACTTTACTTACCATCCATGTCTGCCCACACTGTTGGTCTTGAATTTGCATTTGAACTTATCTACTTGCACGACATACTTCATGACTGCAAATACAAGTATATATACATATATATACACATGTGTGTGCATATGTATATCAATATACACCACCCTTGTACCGGTGTATATCATTTTCCACTTGTGTGCTACGTATCCCAATATATCTTGGTGCACAGGTCATTTTGCTGAACATTTGGCACTTGCTCTGTCCATTTTCTTTTATCGGCCATGTTTGTGCTTTGCTTCATATTTTCTTGTATATGAATATTTGTTCCATGACCAATGCTTGTTGCTGAGTCGTATTTGTGTTGACTTGGTACTTGATCATTTACTGCCGTATATTCATGCATATTTATATACAATTATGTATATGTATATGTGTATTCGGCTCTTGGCATTTGAACTAGCCACTTTTACATTGCATCATTGAAAGTGTTGCTATGACCGTTTACATTGAATTCCTTGGTTTGTGTCCATTCATTGATATTTGGCCATATTGCGCCTACACAAAAAATATGTGTATATGCACACACATGTATATGCAATACGTATATATATATATATATATATATATATATATATATATGTATGTATGTATATGTATGTATGTATGTATGTATATGTGTGTGTGTATGTGTGAGCACTAGAGACACTGTAAACCTTGTGGTATTTACAATGAATCACCATGAATATCACAAGCTGTTTAGACTTAGACGGATATATATATACACACACACACACACATATGTTTATACACACACATACACACACACATATATATATATACACACACATACACACATATATTTATACATATCAGATCAAGTCATAAAAAACGATAAGAAACATACAAAAATTCTAAGGCAAATAAATTTTGAAATAAAAATATATTTGCTAGAATTCAAAATTATTTTGTTCCAGTTTACTGGGTGTGATTCTGTGATAGGTAAGCAGGTGACTAAACTGAAAGTGATGCAGACTAAGGAAGTGAGTGGTAAAATGTATGTGAGTGAGCATATGAATGTGTGATTGTATATGAGTGGCTGAGTGTTGCAGTGAGGAACAAATGTAACAAATGAAAACGAATGTGAAATTGAAGTGTAATATATTACAGTGAGATGTACAATGAGCAGAGTTGTAAGATTGTACTATTGAAATTTTTTAAATAAAATATTATATTTAAATAAAATATTGTTTGAATATATATAAATTCTATTGCAATATTATTTAATTTAAACATAAATATTTAAATTTGTCTGTGATGAAGTAGAATAGTACAATTACGAACACATTTAATATATATATATATATATATGTATATATATGTTTGTTATCATCAAACAAAAATCATGTAATTGTTATATACAACAACAGCTAGTGAAAAAGCAGAGTACAGTGAAAAAGCAAAGTACTTGATAAATCTACTAGTTGAGATTCCCTTATGGGAAAAATCGATAGAAGCTGTGCTGATCCACTGTGATAGTATTGCGGCTATTGTAAAAGTAGAGAACCATTATTATAACAGCAAGAGATGACAAATATGTCATAAGCACAATACTATTAGAAAGCTACTCTTTTCAGGTACTATTAGAGTGTATCGATTAAGCAGTGATGAAAATTTGGCAGATCCTATGACTAAAAGACTATCCAAAGAGAAAGTTCTTACTACTTCTAAAATAATAAGACTATAACCCTTAGATTGTTGAGTCACACACAATGGTAACACGGTTTAATGACTGTAGATCTCAAGAACAAGGTTCAATGGGTAAAAACAAGTTGTGTAGTGATAATTGTTGAACATGCTATTTTTATATATTTAGAAGTATGTATTCCTAAAGTGATTAGAGGATGAGTTAATAAAAACTCTTAATGAGATCTATATCTATTTGCAGTGGAGTACCTACCTTCAGGAGTACTCTTGATGGACTCACCTATGTGAATGTGGAAGTGTGGTCGTTTCCTATGGAGTTTGGGGATAAACTTCTAGAGCACTCACTAAACTGGGACAGACATGCATGGTCATAAGTGCACGAAATTAATTAATTGCACTCTAGAAAGGTTGTGTTTGGTCTGATGTCAGGAATAGAGTTCAAGACCATGTGTCACTCTAATAAAAACTGAACCTTATCCATAATGCAAAGGTTCAAGTCAAAAGACATCTTTGTTTATGCACAATCTTATGTTTTTTGAACTGATCGAAAAATATATTTTTAAAATTCAAGTGGGGGACTGTTGTAAATCTTTTGTATAAATACGTTAAAAGTTATAACGGTAACATATATATATATATATATATATATGAGCCATTATTATGATTGAGCAGTTACAGTAGCACAACGATCGTGTATACATGCGACTTTTTTTTTGAGATTTTAACAAAACAAATGGTATTAAAATAATGCTATGAATGATAATAAATTAAGACTTATTAACATTAATTACTTTTAAAAGGTATACAATTTACACATTATAAATTGCAATTTTTTTATCGTTTTTTTTAATTTATTATGGTATTAAGTGTGATCCAACTTTCCTTCTACTAACACAGCGAACATTACATTTTTTTGCGTTTTGTCTATATAAGAAATAGAATAGACAAAGAAAAATATAGAACAGTTTCTCATATTTCTCTCACATCAAAACCTCCTTATCTTCATTGAAAAAATTTCGTTATAAAAAGAAAAGAGTAGTACAGTTTTTGTTAATTTGATTGCAAATCCTGCTCAATTCATTTATGCAAGCAAATTGATATTAAAGAAGATTTTGTTTTACCCTAGAGGCGGCGGTGAAAGGTACGAACAGCTTTGCACCGTTGATCAAGTCGCCGCAACGCCTTCAAGTGGGTGACTTTGTACATGACTCAGCCACTATTTTTCCAACAGATGGAAAGGCCTTTGTGACAGCTTCCTGTCCTTCAATTAGGTTATTGTCGCCAGCATGAATTATAAGTATTTTTTAGCATTGCTTCTAAATTTGAGTAATTTGCGGTAGAAATCTATATTTTGTCTCCTTGCTCATCCCATCGACCTCGACTCTTTTGCCTCAGCAAGGTGGACTTCATATGATAAGCATCAGTTAACATGTTATAAATTTAATGCTATTTGATGGATAGATAATTGTTAGTTGGGTCAATATAAAGTAAATTCTGAACTTGTCCAAGCTGAGTTAGAAGGGAGGAGGGCATCTTGACACCAATGCCAAAAAAATTCCTACTCCAAGTTCAAAGGATGGCTTTAGTAATTTTAAGTTTGGATTGGAGGACATACATTAGGTTGCAATAGAAATGTGTGTTCTAAGCATTAGAAATAACATCATAGAAATCAGGTTGTACGGTCCAGGTGTAATGGAAAAACCTAAAACTGGAAGGTGGGTCATTTGAGGGGTCCAAAAGTTATGAGCATTGGGGAATGGTTAGAGTACAGAAGGTAATACATTATAGATCTGGTCAGGATAGGAATCGAAAATTATTTGGTTGATGAAAATCCAATCCAGTTTAGAAAAGGTTCAGAATGCAGAGCAAGATTTGTTATACCATGTGTAATGCTGATCAACAGATCAACATTCAAAAAGATTGACTTAATATATGGCTTAATTTAGAGCTTTCAATTCCTTCAATGAAAGAGAGTTGCTTTTTGATCTATCAGTGGAGTGCATCATTAAGTTCCAATCCCCATGAGTGATCCAAGGCTTCTTAAATGGGCCAATCGTATGTAAGATTTCAAGGAATGAGGCTTTCACATCAACTGTATTAGAGGGATAGACAAAGGCGCAAAAGAATTCTTGCAACAAGGGTAAGTGGTTAACATATGTATTACAATGCTGGCTAGACCTATTTATAATAGTGACACGGAATAAATCAGGATTCCATAATATAAAAATACGTCCAAATGGAGCTTTATTTAGATTATCGATGCAACTTCATTCATGTCGAATTTGGAAACTTGGTTGCTGAGCATTATTGATGTGGAGTTTATTCTCTAGGATCTCAATCATGTGCACTTTGTTCTTGTGGATGAATCTCTTTGTTTCTTTAAGCTTACAAATGTCATTTCATCTTCTTACATTCCACGCTGTTATATTATGTGTCATTAGGAATTGGTAGCGGGATCTGATAGAGGAGGTGAATTTACCATGAAGCAGGCGCTGGACAACTCTTCTTCTCTAAGAGGACATGTTAAAGGCACAACATTTTCTTTAGAGTAAGTGAGACCTTTTTCACGATCCTTAGATTGACTCCTTGTTTCCTTATGGGATAAGTTCTTCACCAGTTTCTTTGCTAGGTTTTACATTGCTTTGTGACTGGATTTATTTGGTTAGTGGGTGTTCAATTTGTAGGTGATTGTTTAAGGGGAGATGGTATGTTTTGGTCTAGAAATCGATTATTTTCATTTGGGTCTAATGTTGGCAAAGTGTTAGCATTCAGTTGTTAAGAGCACAACCAACAATGGCTTGTTTAATTACTAAACAAGCCACGGAGCAACCAGGTGTGGCTTGTTAAGTTATCCATAGCTAGTCCGTGGCTGGTTTGGAGCTCGTTCGTGGCTGGTACACCAGACAAGGGTTGGTGCTTATAACGGCAAAGATTTTGCCGTTATAATTTTATAACGGCAAACTCTTTGCCATTATAAGTTTATAACGGCAAAGAGTTTGTCGTTATAAACCTATAACGGCAAACACTTTGCCGTTATAATACATAGCCATTGCACCCCAACTGCTAGTGCATATCATCCCCTATATACAAACCTACCTCCTTCTTCTTCCACCCAACCACTCCACCTTCTCAACTTCAACTTCTTCAACAACAAAAAATGTCTTCTTCTGCACCTAAGCGAACTGGAAAAAAAACTGCAAACAAGAAATCCATGTCCAAACCGCACTCGCCATCATATGCCATGCAACCGTCAGTCCAATAGCATCAATCGTTGCAGCCATCTCACGAATATGGCTAGTCGCCGTATTCAAATTATCCATACCGACCATCGTACCAACCGCTCGCTCCTCCTAATTTTCCTCCCATCCATTCTACCGCCCCGACACAGTTTTACCAACGACCTCCCGTGGTAGGCGTGTACGACGATCATTCGTCGTATATGTCAATGATGATGCAGACCAATCAAAGTCAACAACCTTACCTAACTCCGCAACAGATCGAGGTTCGTGACCGCGAATGTATGCAAAATCTGCAAAGCCGTTTTTCGTACTGGTAAGTCTCTCCTACTAACGAAGAAAATGTTGAAACTTCAACGGAGGAGGAAGATGCAAATGAGGATGCGAATGCTACAAATTTTGAAGAATGTAATCAAGAATACGTTGCACCTATCAGTCCCGAATTTAACCAAAAGAAGACGAAGTGGAAGTCTTTAAGCGGCATTTTTAGTAAACAACGCCAAACCGAAGTTGAATCGGAGCCGGATCCCGGAATAGAAGATATTGAGGATGAACATGCTGAAGGGGAAGGAACAGCAGCAGATGGAAGAAAAAAACAATGTATGTTTACTTCCGAGCCGTACGTTTCACTTGCTAAATCGTGGATACGCATTTCACAAGACAACGTTGTTGGAAATAATATGAAAGGTCAGAAATTCTGGGAAAGAGTTGCAGAGTTTTACAATTCATTGGAAGCGAGGAATAGAACATGGGGATCACTTAGAGGTGGTTATAGAGTTATGAATGCCGCATGTCAGAACTATATGGCAATACTGACAATCTTGCAGAACATGCAGCAAAGCGGTGCTGCACCTTATGACGTTGTAAGTACCATATATTACTTTTAAAAATAATTTACTATACTATGGTTGATTAGTTATAAATGTCATACACTCATACAATTTCGACTTTGTGTTACAGATTGAAGAGTCACGAAAGGCCTACCAACAAAAGTATGGACTTCCCTTTAAATTTAATGACTGTTTCAAGCTTCTATCTAGTTTGCCGAAGTGGAAGAACCCAAGCAACTTCATGTTTGAGCAGTAGAACAAAGCTAGAAGGATGAACTACTCTGATTCTAGTCCAGGAAGTGACCAGAGTTCGCAAGAAAGAAACCCTTTATTTGGAACTAGTGACGGACAACCTATTGGCCGAGCCAAGTCAATTCAGCTGGAGCAACACGGTGCAGAGTTATCTAGATTTATGGAAACAATAGAGAATTCAGCTAAGGCGACAAGAGAGCATAGAGTTCGATTTTCAGTGCAAAGAAACCGCAACGACGAAGAGTTCCAAAAGGCAGTTAGGGATGATCGAGAGCTCCGCAGACAGGCACATACGGAGAAACAAGCCATGCTACGAGAAAAGCAGGAGGAGAAGAAAGAAATGGTACGAGTGAAGATGGAAGAGATGAAAGCAATTGTAACACCCCACACCCGCTATGGTCACTCGCTAAGGGAATGCCATAACATCGGTGGAGTATTTTAAGTGAATATAGAACAGAAAAATTACAACAAGACAGATATAAGTAATACTTGAAAATTTTAAAACATCATTTCTTTTCATTGCAGCGGAAAGTAAAACATGTTTGGTTACATCACAAAACCATAATAAGAGTCAAGTACAAAATATCCATCCTGATAAATAAAAGTACATAATCCCATTACATGAACTGATAGCCATAAAAAAAAAGGGTAAGCTGAGCTCTACACCTATGGTCCAAGCTCCAAAAGAGAATAAAGCAGCCTGATCAAAGCCCACTCGTACTGGGCCCACTCTGATAACCTGAGGGTTGGGAAAAAAGATAAAAACAACGGGGTCAGACATAAGTCTGAGCGAGTCCTATAACTTTAACAATACAATCATTAAAGTAACCAGAGAAGACATAAGCTTGATATACGGTAACGTCTGGGGATGAATGGCTACACTAAGCAGCTTGGCAGACTTAGGATAAACTAAGATAACCGTAAAGACACTTCCACCCACCCAAGGATAATTAGTACACTGCACCACACCAGTCATTCCTACTTAAGGGTTGATCCCCCTACGTGTACTTAGTAATTTAGTAGTTTCGTGTATCCCTATCTGACTACATAGGTGTACCCACTACTCCCCAAACGATCGGCTCCCTTACGTAGATACCCGTGCTGGTCCCACGATGGGGTGTATCATTCCCCAAAGTGGCAACCTGATAATATCAACGGTGCACGGCTTTATACCTACACGATGCAACAACGACTTACCAACCAGCCCGGGTACACACACGCATATGAAACCCGTTGGTCCTGCGTTGCCACCGCTAACCCGTTTTGGCCTCTTATAGTCAAGCCCAATATGCGTGTCCCGTTACTCGACTAGAGTCGAGCCCACTAAGATACGTTTGGGATATTGGTTGAAATGGGCCCCCACAAGCTACCACCTAAGCTTGTTATTTCTAGAGAATCCCACTTAACCCTTTAACCATGTCCACTTACATGTTATAAATTTTGGTTAAGTCATTAATCATATTTTAATTGCCATTCAAGGCACCCACTAGATTTCCTCATGCCACCCAAAAGCACTTACTTAACCCTTTAACCATGTTTTAATTACATGTTCCACTTTGGTTAAGTATTCTAATCGTATTTTCTATTGCCACCTAAGGCAACCCACTAGTTTCCTCATGCCACCCAAGGCACCCACTTAACCCCTCATGTCCCACTACATGTTAATATGGTTAAGTGTTTCTTAATTAATTAAGACCGTGATCTCCCATAAAGACCTCCCACATTAGACTGGCTTTTATGACAATTGGTTAAGCCGGTAGGGTCCGGGCAGTTTTACGTCATAACAGAGTCTAACCTCGTGTCTTTACTTTAATCACGTATTTAATTTGTGCCTAAGACCTCCCACATTGGGCTAACATTTGTAGCAACTGGTTAAGCCGGTAGGGTCCGGGCAGTTTTACACTACAAATGAGTCCAACCTCGTGTCTTAGTCGATTAATTACACCTAAGTAATCACCCCCATATTTATTAATTATCCCTAATTAATATTCACATTTACAAGAATATGGGTAGACCTAAATCAATAGGTAAATTCCCAATTCCATAACATGGGTAGACCTAACTCAATAGGTAAATTCCCATGGGGTAGACCTAACTCAATAGGTAAATTCCCACTTATGCTTATTCATTTTATGGTATGCTTAATCATAACCATTTCACACCATTTCATTAACATATCTATTAACCCCATCGTTTCCCACGTACTTATGCTAACACGACATATTTCCAAGAGAAGATTCTTTCACAATTAACATGGGTTTCACTTAGCATACATTAGCATTAACATGGGTTAAAAGGTGTCCACTTACATCATGATATTAACCCAACTAGCATTACTAAATAACCCAACTTGCATGAACATACATATGTCATGTATAAAGGCAACTTGTATAAGTGTTCATAGGTTATACAAAGGTGAACTTGCATGTGTCTTAAAGGTGTGAACTTGCACAACATGTTACATGTTAACTTGCATAACATCATACACATAACTTGCACAATATCATAAACATAACTTGCATATCAACATACACATAACTTGCATAACATCATGCACATAACTTGCAAAACATCATACACATAACTTGCATATGAACTTGCATAACAACATGCACATAACTTACATAACATCATACACATAACTTGCATAACATGTTGAACTTGCATATAAGCATACACATAACTTGCATAACATGTTGAACTTGCATATAAGCATACACATAACTTGCATAACATGTTGAACTTGCATATATGACTTGCATCTTAAAGGAGGGTATACATGCATATATATATATATATATATATATATATATATATATATATATATATATATACCTAGCATATAAAGGTGTCATCTTGCATATGTATGCATCACATTTAAAAGGGTAAACTTGCATGTCATGATTTATGCATAATACCAAACACTTAGCATGCATAAAACCGCATACTTAGCATGCATAGAATCAATTACTTATTATGCATAAACCCACCACTTAACTTGCATAAACCCACATACTTAAATTGCATAAACCCACATATCCAACTTGCATAAACTCACATATTCAACTTGCATAAACTCACATATTCAACATGCATAAACATAGGATTAATATTAAACATAGATTAGCATATTCACATCATATCATATGACTTGAAAACCCATTAATCCTCATGCAAAACCATAGATCTCATCATATCTCATCTACTTAATTTAACAATTGATCATCAAAGTGATAGAAACTCACCAAAACCTAGATTAGCAAACTTATGAAGTAGAACTAGTTGCTATTTAAGAAGGAGATGATGATTAGAGGTTGATTAGCTTGCAACTTTCTTCATAAACTAGTGGAGGCTCCTCTCAAGTTTGATTTTGGCAGCATGATGGCATCATTTCTATTTTTAGTAGGGATTAGGCTTGCATTAGGGTGTATTTATAGGATTAGGGTGTGTTTTAGACCATAGGATTAACCCTAGGTTAGATTAGGTCCGTCAGATTTAGGAAATCTCTAGAACCAAGCCACACAACCAAGCCCAGATCAGAAATGGTGCGCCAGGCAAAACTGCCCGGCCACCCCGTGTCGACAGGGCAGTCGACACCCTTAGACCCCTGTCGACATGCCTGTCGACTTGGGGGTCTTGGCGGGAGTTTTCCCGCCTGACGCCAGTTGTGCCCTAACCCTTGTTTCTAACTTAAAATTTAAATCTGTTTTTAATATGGAAATTTCTGAAAACTTCAATGGGCCTTAACTGGGTCATACGGACTCCGATTTTCGAAAACTCAGACTCTATTTCGCGTATTTTTCCGAGACGAACGCGATGACACAGCCCGTTACCCCCAATTCCCACATCTGAGATTATTTATTCTGCGATTAGTGAATTTTAGTATTAACTAAAATTCGGGGTGTTACATTCTCCCCTCCTTAAAGGATTTCGTCCCCGAAATCTCTAAGTTTAAGGAGAATGCATATCCTACCATCCAAACAACCATCTACTCAATCCATCAATCACGAGCATCCATTGTCCTTAAATCAAAATTTCTAATGATGTACGAGCATATGCAAAAATTGTGTGTATATGTTCCCTATCTAATGTATGAACATATGCAAACCATGATAGTGCCATGCATCCATTATGTATGCGAAAGAACCCTATCGACACATACAATATCTACATGAGTGCACAATCATTCACCAAAATGCATCATCCATATGATAACACAATCATTATACATCCATAAATATGGCTTCCTACACACAATTTTATGCAATATGAAGTGATTGAGCCGATCTAGTGCCTAGAGTGTGTATACATGCATCCACGAGCAACCACTAGCAACCACTTGCATCCACATGCATCCATCAAACATAACATGTCTCAAACACATGTTTCAACCATAGGTTTACCCTATCTAAAGGTCAAAGGTACTAATGAGAGGACATACTAAAGATAAGATAAGTACTAGACAAACGATAAAGGAGAAGTTAAAAGACATACTCTCAAAAAGAAATGGGTACAAAGAACGCATCTTCGCTTCCGTCTCCCAAGTAGCATTGCCCTCGTCTTCTCCCCATTGCACTTTAACTAGCTGAACTTCTCTGTTCCTCAACTTCCTAGTTTCTAACCCAAGGATGCGAGTAGGAGCTCGTCGAACCGTCGCATCACGCTCTACCTCTATATCTCTAAGCAAGCTCGGCTCTACGACCTCTGCGGTCTCATGTAAGCACTTCCTCAAATGTGATACATGGAATACATCATGAACACCACTAAGTCTATCGGGCAACTCCACCCTATATGCCATCCGTCCAATCCTTTCCTTAATAGGAAACGGCCCAACAAACCTCGGTGCTAACTTCCAAACGGACCCAAAGCGAACAATATTTCTCAACGGAGATACTTTGACAAAAACCATGTCCCCAACCTAAAACTCAAGATCCGTCCTTCTTCGATCCGCATAAGATTTTTGCCTATCCTGCGCTGCTTTCATCCTTCTTAGAATCAAATCAATCTCCTCTGAAGTCTCTCTAACCATATCTGGCCCAAGCAAGATCTTATCCGTAGATTCCCACCAACATGTAGGAGATCGACAAGGCCTTCCATAAAGAGCTTCGAAAGGTGCTATGCCAATACTAGACTGAAAGCTGTTATTGTATGCGAACTCCACCAAAGGAAGATGTTCTTCCCATGTACCTCCAAAATCCAAGATACAAAGCCTCAAGAGATCTTCTAAGATACGGTTCGCCCTCTTGGTCTGACCGTCCGTCTGAGGATGATATGCGGTGCTCAGACATAACTGAGTCCCTACCGCCTCTTGCAAACTTCTCCAAAACTCACTAGTGAAGATAGGTTCTCGATCACTTACAATGCTGGATGGTACGCCATGCAATCTAACAATCTCTCTAACATAGACTGAAGCAAGCCATGGAGCGGTCCTCTTACTCTTCACGGGTATAAAATGGGCACTCTTGGTAAGTCTGTCTACCACAACCCAAATTCCCGTATTGCCCTTCCTCGATCTCGGTAACCCATCGTTGAAATCCATCGAGACACTATCCCACTTCCATTGCGGAACTTCCAATGGGTGTAGCAACCTACCGGGTTTCCTTTGCTCCGCTTTCCTTTGCTAGCACACCAAGCATCTAGCGACATACTCGGCCACATCTTTCTTCATACCGGCCCAGAAGAAAATTCTCTTCATATCTTGGTACATTTTGTCTCCACCGGGATGAATAGTCATTCTTGAACGATGTGCATCATCCAAAATAGCCTTCTTCAAACCCTCATCTTGCGGTACACAAAGTCTACCGTCTCTATGCAACCATCCCCTATCATCTATGGTGTATCTACCCAAATGGCTGGACGACTCCCCCCTTATAAGCTTCTCTACTAACTCAACCAACCATGGGTCGTCTCGCTGTGCCTCGCCAATCCGCCCCAAAAGAGTAGGCCTAACCTCCAAGGAGGCTAGCAAACCGGGTACAAAGTCAACGGAAGGTCTAAAGTCAATCATAGAATTAAACTCCAAGCTTCGCCATTCCACGAACAATAGACTCAAAGACGGCCTTTTTCTGCTCAAGGCGTCTGCCACCACGTTACCCTTGCCAGGGGTATACGCTATCTCAAAATCATAGGATGCTAAGAATTCCATCCACCTTTGTTGTCTTAAGACAATGCGCTCAAAGAGTCTCCAACACTTCCCTAAGATGTAGGGCATGCTTTTCTCCACTTCTAGAGAAAATCAGGATATTCTCCCATGCAAAATCGTCACAACTATCCATCTCTCACGCATACCACCCTAGTCGAACTCGACATCCCCCAAATGCAAGCCCCAAAGGCCTAAACCAATATCAGACAAACACCCAAGGGATACCTCCTTCGAATTCAGACGACCTACGTGAGATGATACTAGTAAAAACGGCTAAATAATTAAGTCCTTGTCCAACTCTGGATGTCCTTGCCAGTCTCGCTCCAAAACCACCGTTTATCCCATAACGGGCTTTGCTCAACCTATTGAGCACATACGAAAACTTATTTCGCTCCTAGAAAAGACCAAGATGTCATCCACCAAGATCATCACGAACTTATTTAGGTACTCCCTGAACACCCTTCTCATCAAATCAACAAAGTATGTGGAGGCATTCTTCTAACCAAATGGCATCACCAACCACTCATAAAACCATCCGGAGTCCTAAAGGCAATCTTCTTTATACTATCCTCAGCCACTCTCAACTGATGAGACCCCGTGGCTGAGTCCAACATACGAAAATACTGAGGCGCCAACCAACTGATCAAAGAGACCATCAATCCTCGGCAATGGGTGTCTATTCTCCTTTGTGAGTTTATTTAGTTCTCTTTAACCTACACAAAGTCTGAGGGACCCATCCGCCTTCCTAGCAAAAACTACTGGAGCACCCCACTCCAATCTACTTTGTCTTATGGACCCCTTCTCAAGCAACTCCCCTACTTGCTTATGGAGTTCCCTCCTCTCGCGAGGAGCTATGTGGCGCACTGGTAAAGATACAGGTTTAGCATTGTCTACCAGATATATTCGGAAGTCAATCTCCCGCTCCGGAGGTAAGCCCTTCACCCCCTCAAACACATCCGAGTATTCCCGGACCACTCTAACAGATCGCAAACTCTCGACCGACGTGTCAAGCGATTCTAGATAACTTAGCATAACAGATTCCATGGGATTACAAGAGATCTCGAGAGTGTTACCCAAGCGGGTCATAAGCCTAACAACTCTCCCTTCAAAATCAAGAACGGCACCCCTACTGGATAACCAGTCCATGCCCAAACTAACCCATAGCCCGTGAAGCCCAAAAAGCATCACATCTAAACTCAACGCTAAGTATAGCAACTTTCAAACCCAAACACTTCATGGAGCCCTAATTGGGTTTGAAACAACTAAGGGATCATCTACTAACTGGTGTCTAAGTGCAGCGACTCAACTAACAATGATGAGATAAACGAACTCGATGCGTCAGAATCAAATAAAGTTCGAATCGGATAATAAAGAAATCCAAATTCCAACCTAGACGGTCTATCCCCATTTGGCACCCTAGTCGTGAGGGAATACAACTACCCTCTAGGAGATTCCATACCTTGCCCATGCCCCTTTGGACAATCCTAATATGGTGTCCTATTCCTCCAAAAGGATAACTACTCGCCTCCTTCATCCCATTCTCCACTTGTAACCTCCCACCAATGAGGTTCCATCCTTCATTAACCAAACAACTATTTGAGCCTTTCTCCCATCGTCTATCCAATAGATACCTACCAGTCCTCCTCCTTCTTGAACCAACTTCTAATCTGACTAACGTCTAAGTCCCTTAAAGTGGTTTTCCGTTCTTATCTATCTTAGAAAGGTCATCTATACGCGGAGGGGAAACTCAAAACGAGAGAGGAAGAGATTCAAAACGGAGAATTCGAAAGATATAGATATGGCTATTGGGGATTATGCTTTTCTTTCAAAAACTTTTCTCTTAAAAGACATGTTTTTGAAAATACTCCTTTCAAAAATATTCTTAGAAAATAGTTTTTCTAAAAAAATTATCTGTTCTGGTAACCTTAAGCTCTGATACCACGTGTAACACCCCACACCCGCTATGGTCACTCGCTAAGGGAATGCCATAACATCGGTGGAGTATTTTAAGTGAATATAGAACAGAAAAATTACAACAAGACAGATATAAGTAATACTTGAAAATTTTAAAACATCATTTCTTTTCATTGCAGCGGAAAGTAAAACATGTTTGGTTACATCACAAAACCATAATAAGAGTCAAGTACAAAATATCCATCCTGATAAATAAAAGTACATAATCCCATTACATGAACTGATAGCCATAAAAAAAAGGGTAAGCTGAGCTCTACACCTATGGTCCAAGCTCCAAAAGAGAATAAAGCAGCCTGATCAAAGCCCACTCGTACTGGGCCCACTCTGATAACCTGAGGGTTGGGAAAAAAAGATAAAAACAACGGGGTCAGACATAAGTCTGAGCGAGTCCTATAACTTTAACAATACAATCATTAAAGTAACCAGAGAAGACATAAGCTTGATATACGGTAACGTCTGGGGATGAATGGCTACACTAAGCAGCTTGGCAGACTTAGGATAAACTAAGATAACCGTAAAGATGCATCCACCCACCCAATGATAATTACTACACTGCACCACACCAGTCATTCCTACTTAAGGGTTGATCCCCCTACGTGTACTTAGTAATTTAGTAGTTTCGTGTATCCCTATCTGACTACATAGGTGTACCCACTACTCCCCAAGCGATTGGCTCCCTTACGTAGATACCCGTGCTGGTCCCACGATGGGGTGTATCATTCCCCAAAGTGGCAACCTGATAATATCAACGGTGCACGGCTTTATACCTACACGATGCAACAACGACTTACCAACCAGCCCGGGTACACACACGCATATGAAACCCGTTGGTCCTGCGTTGCCACCGCTAACCCGTTTTGGCCTCTTATAGTCAAGCCCAATATGCGTGTCCCGTCACTCGACTAGAGTCGAGCCCACTAAGATACGTTTGGGATATTGGTTGAAATGGGCCCCCACAAGCTACCACCTAAGCTTGTTATTTCTAGAGAATCCCACTTAACCCTTTAACCATGTCCACTTACATGTTATAAATTTTGGTTAAGTCATTAATCATATTTTAATTGCCATTCAAGGCACCCACTAGATTTCCACATGCCATCCAAAAGCACTTACTTAACCCTTTAACCATGTTTTAATTGCATGTTCCACTTTGGTTAAGTATTCTAATCGTATTTTCTATTGCCACCTAAGGCAACCCACTAGTTTCCTCATGCCACCCAAGGCACCCACTTAACCCCTCATGTCCCACTACATGTTAATATGGTTAAGTGTTTCTTAATTAATTAAGACCGTGATCTCCTATAAAGACCTCCCACATTAGACTGGCTTTTATGACAACTGGTTTAGCCGGTAGGGTCCGGGCAGTTTTACGTCATAACAGAGTCTAACCTCGTGTCTTTACTTTAATCACGTATTTAATTTGTGCCTAAGACCTCCCACATTGGGCTAACATTTGTAGCAACTGGTTAAGCAGGTAGGGTCCGGGCAGTTTTACACTACAAATGAGTCCAACCTCGTGTCTTAGTCGATTAATTACACCTAAGTAATCACCCCCATATTTATTAATTATCCCTAATTAATATTCACATTTACAAGAATATGGGTAGACCTAACTCAATAGGTAAATTCCCAATTCCATAACATGGGTAGACCTAACTCAATAGGTAAATTCCCATGGGGTAGACCTAACTCAATAGGTAAATTCCCACTTATGCTTATTCATTTTATGGTATGCTTAATCATAACCATTTCACTCCATTTCATTAACATGTCTATTAACCCCATCGTTTCCCACGTACTTATGCTAACACGACATATTTCCAAGAGAAGATTCTTTCACAATTAACATGGGTTTCACTTAGCATACATTAGCATTAACATGGGTTAAAAGGTGTCCACTTACATCATGATATTAACCCAACTAGCATTACTAAATAACCCAACTTGCATGAACATACATATGTCATGTATAAAGGCAACTTGTATAAGTGTTCATAGGTTATACAAAGGTGAACTTGCATGTGTCTTAAAGGTGTGAACTTGCACAACATGTTACATGTTAACTTGCATAACATCATACACATAACTTGCACAATATCATAAACATAACTTGCATATCAACATACACATAACTTGCATAACATCATGCACATAACTTGCATAACATCATACACATAACTTGCATATGAACTTGCATAACAACATGCACATAACTTACATAACATCATACACATAACTTGCATAACATGTTGAACTTGCATATAAGCATACACATAACTTGCATAACATGTTGAACTTGCATATAAGCATACACATAACTTGCATAACATGTTGAACTTGCATATATGACTTGCATCTTAAAGGAGGGTATACATGCACATATATATATATATATATATATATATATATATATATATACCTAGCATATAAAGGTGTCATCTTGCATATGTATGCATCACATTTAAAAGGGTAAACTTGCATGTCATGATTTATGCATAATACCAAACACTTAGCATGCATAAAACCACATACTTAGCATGCATAGAATCAATTACTTATTATGCATAAACCCACCACTTAACTTGCATAAACCCACATACTTAACTTGCATAAACCCACATATCCAACTTGCATAAACTCACATATTCAACTTGCATAAACTCACATATTCAACATGCATAAACATAGGATTAATATTAAACATAGATTAGCATATTCACATCATATCATATGACTTGAAAACCCATTAATCCTCATGCAAAACCATAGATCTCATCATATCTCATCTACTTAATTTAACAATTGATCATCAAAGTGATAGAAACTCACCAAAACCTAGATTAGCAAACTTATGAAGTAGAACTAGTTGCTATTTAAGAAGGAGATGATGATTAGAGGTTGATTAGCTTGCAACTTTCTTCATAAACTAGTAGAGGCTCCTCTCAAGTTTGATTTTGGTGGCATGATGGCATCATTTCTATTTTTTGTAGGGATTAGGCTTGCATTAGGGTGTATTTATAGGATTAGGGTGTGTTTTAGACCATAGGATTAACCCTAGGTTAGATTAGGTCCGTCAGATTTAGGAAATCTCTAGAACCAAGCCACACAACCAAGCCCAGATCAGAAATGGTGCGCCAGGCAAAACTGCCCGGCCACCCCGTGTCGACAGGGATGTCGACAGGGCAGTCGACACCCTTAGACCCCTGTCGACATGCCTGTCGACTTGGGGGTCTTGGCGGGAGTTTTCCCGCCTGACGCCAGTTGTGCCCTAACCCTTGTTTCTAACTTAAAATTTAAATCTGTTTTTAATATGGAAATTTCTGAAAACTTCAATGGGCCTTAACTGGGTCATACGGACTCCGATTTTCGAAAACTCGGACTCTAATTCGCGTATTTTTCCGAGACGAACGCGATGACGCAGCCCGTTACCCCCAATTCCCACATATGAGATTATTTATTCTGCGATTAGTGAATTTTAGTATTAACTAAAATTCGGGGTGTTACAGCAATGCTGCGAGAGAAGAATTATATTAAAATGATTACATGTGATTTTAGTAAGCTTTCCCCTCCACAACAAGAACTATTAAACGAGCAGCTTGGTGAGTACAAAAAAATTAAAGGAAGCGGAAGCGGAAGTGGAAGCGGTAGTGGCTCGTATAAGGACTAGCTATGTACGTTGGGTTAAGTTGTAATATAATTGCGAACTGTTTGTAGTATTTATGTACTTGTTGGTGTTTATGTACTAGCTATGTATGTTGGGTTGAGGTGTAATATGATTGTGACCTGTTTGTAGTATTTATGTAATAGTTGTTGTTTATGTACTAGCTGTGTATGTTGGGTTGAGTTGTAATATGATTGTGACCTGTTTTTAGTATTTATGTACTAGTTGTTGAAATAATGATACAATCTACAATATGATTGGAAACCAGATTTATTGACCCAACTACACACTGATACATAGTACTCTGATACATAGTACACGACTACACACTGATACATAGTTCACGACTTGAATTGACCCAACACTGAGGAGATATTTAAGTTACTAGTTAAGTTCTAGTACCAACTAATAATTCCGACTATTCCTTCCTTTATGCGTCCACAAATGTTCCACTAACTGGTCACGCAATTGGAAGTGCGCAAATTGATCTTCAATGTGTTGAACCATATCAACATATTCTTCCGTTGAGTTTACATCTTTATGTGGTTTTGCATTTGACCCCGTAAACATGTCAGGATAATTAGACTTTTGATTCTTATATCTGCCTCTTTCAGACTCCACAATCATGTTATGTATTATTATACAAACATACATGATTTCTGAAAGAACTCTTGCATCATGAAAACGAGTAGGATTTCGTAAAATATGAAATCGGGCTTGTAAAACACCAAACATATGTTCGATGTCCTTTCTGTAGCTGGCTACTTTTTCAATGAAATAACTCTCTTTGTCAATTGATGGTACTCTGTATCCATGCATCAATGTTCTCCACTTTGTGTATATTCCATCCACTAGGTAGTATCCAGTTTTGTGTTCGATATTACCAACTCTATATGAAACATCTATTGACAGTCTGTTAGCAAGTTCTATGAAAAGATATGATTGTTTTAAAACATTTATATCATTCAATGAACCTGGGACTCCAAAAAAAGCATGGCAAACCCATAAATCGTCTGTTGCTACTGCTTTAAGGATCATTGATGGCACTTTCTTATGTCCGGTGAACATTCTTTTCCATCCCGTTGGGCAGTTTTTCCAAGGCCAATGCATGCAATCTAAACTTACCTGGAAATCCTCTAGCCTCTCCCCTACGTAGTATCCTGCTTATATCGTTTGGTCCAGGCGTCCGTAGATACTCCTTCCCGAACTGTTCAACAACTGTTTTACAGAATTCTATCAGACACTCTACTTTTGTTGTGTAACACCCCACATCCGTTAAGGTCACTCACAAAGGGAATGCCTTAACTTCAATGGAGCATTATGGGTACTGGAACAGAAATATTACAAGACAGACGTATATAAAACAGCGGAAAGTAAAGTAGAAGTACTTCAAATCATTTATTAAATATAATTGTTTACAATAAAAGCCCATCAACTTCCAATACCCAATTACATAGCCAAAATATCTGTCTTGCTCAAAAACAAAGAAGCATAAAAATAAATTGTAGTATTCCCCAATAAAGCAAAGCAGGCCATAGCCAAGAGAAATCCAAGCAGTACATGAAAGAGCCTTGGAGCTTGGTAAGATCCGAACTAAGTGTATTCCCACCCTGCGAACCTGGGGGGGGGGGGACGAAAGAAAAAGAGGTGAAACAAACTAGGTCAGTCATAAAGACTGAGTAAGTCCTAGTGACTTTCAGCATAAAAACAGGTAAAGATAATATGGCATGAATAAACTGATAGTAAACATAAGCATGATGACGAGGTAAGTTACAGGCACGATGAATCAAATATAACATCCCATACTTCCTATCAAGAGTAGCATCACAAGGTTCCTACCAAGTATCACATCGCAATGTTTCTATAACATCGCAAGATTTCTAAGCTTCACCATTATCCTATTTTCCTTGATTTTCTATATTCTCTGCACCACCTAACTAGCATTCCAATTAGTTTACTTGGTTATAATTACAAGATAAGTGATCCCCCATAACCCGCATGATAGTTTCATAGGTATATATCCCACGATGAGGGTCCCACCTCATATTGACAGTTTCATGTCCCCACCGCACCTATCTTAATTGATCGGCTCTTACTTACAATGTTTCATATGTGTTATATACTAAGGTTATCCCAACCCCGTAATTGTGGTAGCCTTCAGGACTACATCTAAGATGAGGATTTTCGCCTCAACCAGCCCAATTGCCATAAATGTGTTAGATGTATCCTTACTACCCTAATTGATCGGCTCCTACTCGACCTAGTTCTTGCAGCCCCCTACTCGTAGATACCTGTGCTCGTCCCACCCTAGCGTGTATCAATCCCTAGGATGGCAACCTCGACACCCTTTTTGATGCACAACTTTATATCTACTGATGCCCAGTGGCTAAATTTTCCACTCCAGAATACGTGCACGCCCGTAATCCGTCGGAACCTGCACCGCTGCATCCCCTACCGCCATTTTGACCGCTTACAATCAGCCCAGTAATCGTGCCCCACCCTGCCTAGCTCAAGGTACCGTTGATAACTAATGTGGGTTACTGCTGAAACGGGTCCTGCTACTAGGGTTTTCCTAGGGTCTATTCGTATACCCCACAGGTTGGTTAAGTGTTATATATTTAACTTAACCCCACCCCATCATGATACCGTGGTTAAGTGTTCTCTCTTGTGTTACTTAACCCTACCGCATGTCTTGTTAAATTGGTTAAGCGTTCTCCCCTGTGTTAACTTAACCCTTACTACACCTCACTTTAGATTGGTTAAGTGTATGTTAACTCAACCTCATCCACTAGCCATTTTATTATGGTTAAGTTTTACCCTCGTGTATTTACTTAACCCTACCACACATCAGGTTATATCGGTTGGTGTTATCAACCTATTCAAGTTAAACCAACCCATTTAACTTAACCCTCCCATTCGCCAGATTGCATTGGTTAAGTATTTCAAATAATTCATGGCTTAACCCGCCCACGTATCATGTCAAGTTGGTTAAGTGTTGTCTAGTGATTCATAACTTAACCCCGCTATCTTAGCATATCAAATTGGTTAAGTGTTTTCAAGTAGTTCATGACTTAACCTGCCCACGTATCATGCTAAGTTGGTCAAGTATTATCTATATGTTCAAGTTGACTTAACCCTGCCATGTGTCATGTTATATTGGTTAAGTGTCATTAGTCTAGTCATATTGGTTAGGTCCACATTTACATGTCAAATTTCCATGTCATCCCACCTAACCCTCTAACCATACCCACGTATTATTATGGTTAGTATTCCTTAATTCATTCATTACGACGAACGAATCATGACCTCTCACATTAGACCGTGCATTTTGTGGCCACTGGATTTGCTGGGTGGTTCCGGGTAGATTTACACTACAAACTGAGTCTAACCTCGTGTCATAAATCGTTACGCCTACAATTCGACCTTCAACCTCTCACATTAGACTGACACTTTGTGGCTACTGGATTTGCCGGGCGGTTCCGGGCAGATTTACACCACGAACCGAGTCTAACCTCGTGTCAAAGGTTCATTAATTGTCGTATTCCCCCCAAAATCCCAATATCAGTTCATGTGTTTAACATATAGAAATGTTCATGTTCCAACCACGTTCATATTTCCAGTTATATGCAAATTATCAAGTTCATAATTCACGTTTTTACCCGAAAACGTATTCCCAAATTATTATCATAATTCACTATAAGGTTATGCCAAGTTATAGCCTTTTATTTACAATACATACCAACTACCCAAAACCCAACTTTGGCGCGTTCATATTAAACCTCTACCAAGTCATATATTATCATATATGTTTCAACTCCTAATTTTTACATAATTAACATATGCCTAAGTTCTAGATTACATGTCATTTTTACATATGTCAAAATTCATGATTTACATGTTTACAAAGCTATGCTTAATTTACATAGATCATGTACATGTATACCATGTTTGCACCAACTTACCCATAACAAGTTCTAGCCAAATTACATATATCAAGATCCATATCAAATTACATATGCCAATCCCCATCATTTTAATGACAATACCCAAATATCCAATTTCATGTTAATGGTAGTAATACCCAAATATCCAATTTTTATGTTATGCCATCAATTCGACCAAACACATATATTCCACTAGGAAATATTCCAATATTTCCCCCGTATACCATTGCACGCATATCGTAGTTTAGGCCTAGGTCCGAAATTGACCTAGGTTCATCAAAAGAAAATAAATAGGGGAAGGAAGAAGTTGCAATAAAAACAAGATCAGAGAGAAAACGGCATAAAAGCATCATCTCAGGCATAAAGAATAGATCTTGATAATAATATCAACATGAACCAAGAAAAATTGATTAACAACAGGCTGAATAGACCATAAACTTGTCATGCGAATAAAGATAGAAAAGTTCTCAAGATCGAGATCCAAGAAGAAACAAGAATAGACTTGAATCAAAATTCCAATTTCACTTCATCACATGTCCATATTAAATTTAATTATTTTTAATCTAAAAATAACTAGAACTTACAGATCGTGGACAAGGAATTAAGAACTGAATTTGTTGTAAAAATGTTGCGGCGTTATTGATTTATTGTCTAGAATCATTGTTGAAGCTTTGTTCTTTGAATTGATTTGAGTTTGAATGCTTGTACTTTGATTTGGAGAAGGCGGCCATGGTTCAAGAGGTATTTTAGCAGCATAATGGTGTAAGAATGATTTGATATGTATAAGGTTAGGTCTTAGGATCTATTTATAGGGGTAGCAACTATTTTAGGCCCTTAGATTAACCCTAGAATCAATCCGGACCATCAAAACATGTCTCAGGCTTCAAAAATGGGTTCTGGGTCAAAACAGGCCGACCAGGTCGACCTGTAAATGGGGGAGGTCGACCATATGGTGGACCTGGAGGGTAGGTCGACCCTAAGGTTGATCACGTGGTCGACCTGCCTGGTCCTATGCTGCCTAAAAATTTGCTGAATCTTCTATAGGCCATAACTTCTTCATCCGGACTCCGATTTTCGAAAACTCGGACTCTATTTCATGTAGAATTCCTAGACGAACGCAATGGCGCAAGCCGTTTCCCATGATTCTCATTTAAAATTTAATTATACCCTAATTTCTAGTTTCAACATGTTATTAAAATTCGGGTTGTTACATTCTCCCCTCCTTAATGGATTTCGTCCTCGAAATCTTCAAGTTAAGAAGAATGTGTCCTACCATCCAATCATCCATCTACTCAATCATCAATCACAGGCATCCATTGTACTTAAGAGATTTCTAATGCTGTATGAACATATGCAGAAAGTGTGTGTATATGTTCCTTGTCTAATGCAAATGATCAGGCCTGACTGATCTTCTTAATGCAAAATATGTTTAGTGCCATGAGTCCAACATGTATGCAAATAGTCCTAGTCACACTAACACTATATGTGTGCACAAACATCCATCCATATGCAACATCCACATGATAACATATTCAATTTCATCCATAAACAAGTATAAACACTCATGCATATGCAATATGGAAATGTGTCTGAGCCGATCTAGTGCCTAAGGTGCGTGTATATGCATCCACGAGCAACCACTTGCAACCATCAATCATGACATGTCTCAAACACATGTTTACACCCAATTGTTCCTACCTAAAGATTTAGTCGAACGATAGAAGCAAGTAAAAACTTTGTGCCCATTAGGCAATGTCAAAACTAGAAATCTACGCCACATATGTACTAATTAGGAGAAGAACTCCTTAAGCACCAGCCCCGAAGACCGAAATCAACATCAGACTGATACCCAAAGAATTACTCAACCCAACGGACACCCTCAAGCCCCAACATGTATCACTAACTGATGATCCCTATGGGGTTTTGCAACAGAAATAGGATTGAGAATAGGACCGAGAGGTTATACTTAAAAGATAGCATGCAAGTAAGCTCTACAGGAAAAGAGGGATCAAGGATATACTCTTAAAAAGAGATATGATGCGCGTGTCTAGTCTTCAATCTTCTAAGTCGCATTTCCTTGAGCTTAACTCCATTGTGCTTTGACCGTCTTTAGCTTCACAATTTCATAGCTTCTTAATTCCTATTTCCAAAATATGAGTTGGAACTCATTTCACTATCGCCTCTCGTTCCACTTTCACTTATTCTTTTTCTAGTATACTCGGCTTAAACATAACTACGTACTCGTGGTTTCATGCAAGCTCTCCAAAATTCACTAGTGAATCTTGGATCTCATTCACTTACTAGAAGGTATTCCACGTAAATGAATTATCTCTTGAAAATAAACAAATGCCAACCGTGTTGCCAAGTGTACTAACTAAGATGATTTTCTATAACTCATGCATAATAGAAATAAACCATCCGCCTTAGTGGCGAACACTACTCGAGCGGATTGATAAATGTATCAAGAGATTCTAGGTAACTAAGCATGGCAGAACCCTAAGGGTTACACTAGACTTCGAGGGTACTACCGAGGCAAGTCAAGAGTCTCACTACCCTCTTTTCATACTCGAGAATGGTATCATTTCTGGATAACCACTCCATCCCTAGAAACAACCCATAAAACATAAGCATTACTTCTAAACTCAACACTTAGCAAAGACATTATCAGATCCAAACAAGTCATGAATAAATGAGACGATTCCCCAACAGGATTTGAGACAAAAATGGGACCCTCTACTACGCTAGTACTAAGGTGCAGAGACTCAACTATCGAAGCAGAATTAAAAAGGATGCGATGTACAAAAACTAAGTTCCCATGGTATGATAGAAAAGAAAAGCTAAACTTTTAACAGAAACGTTACCACCACTTCTTAGGTACGCCTGTAGTGAGAGCATACAATTGCCCTCTCGACGATCTTGTCCTTTGTCCTTGTCCTTGTCCTCTAATACTTAACTACATCTCCCTTTTTACCATACTAAAGATAATCTCTCTTGTCGTGGGTTTTATTATTCTTTCACTTTGGTCTCTTTCCTTTCACCTTTTCCTCCTTCGTGGATTAAACCATATCAACAAGTTTCTCATCCTTAGGCTTGTGTTCTTTATCCTTGTTCTTGGTATCCTTGTATAGCTTGTTGACAAGTTTCTCAAAAGCTACCTCCATTGCACAACAACTCTACAAAGCTTGAAATAAGATTAGACGCAGATGGAATTACTGCGGTTACAGATGGAAGTTGGGCACTTCTTTGCCCTCCTACATGTGTCGTACACCTACAAAACTATGGTGAAAAAGAAAGAGAGAAGAAACTCAAGGAGAGAATCAAAAGATAGTGTATATGGCTTTGGGGAATATGCCTTTCGTAAAACAAAACTTTTCTTAGAAAAATGCTTCTTTGTAAACGTTTTGAAAATAATTTCAGAAGGTTTTTAAAAACTTTTGCCCAGTCTGGTAACCTTCTGCTCTGATACCAAATGTAACACCTCACATCCGTTAAGGTCACTCACAAAGGGAATGTCTTAACTTCAATGGAGCATTATGGGTATTAGAACAGAAATATTACAAGATAGACGTATATAAAACAACGGAAAGTAAAATAGAAGTATTTCAAATCATTTATTAAATATAATTGTTTACAATAAAAGCCCATCAACTTCCAATACCCAATTACATAGCCAAAATATCTGTCTTGCTCAAAAACAAAGAAGCATAAAAATAATTTGTAGTATTCCCCAATAAAGCAAAGCAAGCCATAGCCAAGAGAAATCCAAGCAGTACATGAAAGAGCCTTGGAGCTTGGTAAGATCCGAACTAAGTTGTATTCCCACCCTGCGAACCTGGGGGGGGGGGGGATGGAACGAAAGAAAAAGGGGCGAAACAGACTGGGTCAGTCATAAAGACTGAGTAAGTCCTAGTGACTTTCAACATAAAAACAGGTAAAGATAATATGGCATGAATAAACTGAAAGTAAACATAAGCATGATGACGAGGTAAGTTACAGGCACGATGAATCAAATATAACATCCCATACTTCCTATCAAGAGTAGCATCACAAGGTTCCTACCAAGTATCATATCGCAAGATTTCTAAGCTTCACCATTATCCTATTTTCCTTGATTTTCTATATTCTCTACACCACCTAACTAGCATTCCAATTAGTTTACTTGGTTATAATTACAAGATAAGTGATCCCCCATAACCTGCATGATAGTTTCATAGGTATATATCCCACGATGAGGGTCCCACCTCATATTGACAGTTTCATGTCCCCACCGCACCTATCTTAATTGATCGGCTCTTACTTACAATGTTTCATATGTGTTATATACTAAGGTTATCCCAACCCCGTAATTGTGGTAGCCTTCAGGACTACATCTAATATGAGGATTTTCACCTCAACCAGCCCAATTGCCATAAATGTGTTAGATGTATCCTTACTACCCTAATCGATCGGCTCCTACTCGACCTAGTTCATGTGGCCCCCTACTCGTAGATACCTGTGCTGGTCCCACCCTAGGGTGTATCAATCCCTAGGATGGCAACCCCGACACCCTTTTTGACGCACAACTTTATATTTACTGATGCCCAGTGGCTAAATTTTCCACTTCGGAATACGCACGCCCGTAATCCGTCAGAACCTACACCGCTGCATCCCCTGCCGCCGTTTTGACCGCTTACAATCAGCCTAGTAATCGTGCCCCACCCTGCCTAGCTCAGGGTACCTTTGATACCTAATGTGGGTTACTGCTGAAACGGGTCCCGCTACTAAGGTTTTCCTAGGGTCTATTAGTATACCCCACATGTTGGTTAAGTGTTATCTATTTAACTTAACCCCACCCCCGATCATGATACCATGGTTAAGTGTTCTATCTTGTGTTACTTAACCCTACCGCATGTCTTGTTATATCGGTTAAGCATTCTCCCCTGTGTTAACTTAACCCTTACCGCACCTCACGTTAGATTGATTAAGTGTATGTTAACTCAACCTCATCCACTAGCCATTTTATAATGGTTAAGTTTTACCCTCGTGTATTTACTTAACCCTACCACATATCAGGTTATATCGGTTGGGTGTTATCAACCCATTCAAGTTAAACCAACCCATTTAACTTAACCCTCCCATTCGTCAGATTGCATTGGTTAAGTATTTCAAATAATTCATGGCTTAACCCGCCCACGTATCATGTCAAGTTGGTTAAGTGTTGTCTAGTGATTCATAACTTAACCCCGCTATCTTAGCATATCAAATTGGTTAAGTGTTTTCAAGTAGTTCATGACTTAACCCGCGCACGTATCATGCTAAGTTGGTTAAGTATTATCTATATGTTCAAGTTGACTTAACCCTGCCACGTGTCATGTTATATTGGTTAAGTGTCATTAGTCTAGTCATATTACTTAACCCACCTACTCATGTCATATCAGTTAGGTGTCATTAGTCTAGTCATATTACTTAACTCACCCATTGGTCTGGTTAACAGTTATATTGGTTAAGCCTACACTTATAAGTTTTACGTGTTCTTAACTCATACCGGTTAGGTCCACATTTACATGTTATCCCACCTAACCCTCTAACCATACCCACGTCTTATTATGGTTAGTATTCCTTAATTCATTCATTATGACGAACGAATCATGACCTCTCACATTAGACCGTGCATTTTGTGGCCACTGGATTTGCTGGGCGGTTCCGAGCAGATTTACACCACAAACTGAGTCTAATATCGTGTCATAAATCGTTACACCTATAATTCGACCTTCGACCTCTCACATTAGACTGACACTTTGTGGCTACTGGATTTGCCGGGCGGTTCCGGGCAGATTTACACCACAAACCGAGTCTAACCTCGTGTCAAAGGTTCATTAATGGTCGTATTCCCCCCAAAACCCCAATATCAGTTCATGTGTTTAACATATAGAAATGTTCATGTTCCAACCACGTCCATATTTCCAGTTATATGCAAATTATCAAGTTCATAATTCACGTTTTTGCCCCAAAACGTATTTCTAAATTATTATCATAATTCACTATATGGTTATGCCAAGTTATAGCCTTTTATTTACAATACATACCAACTACCCAAAACCCAACTTAGGCGCGTTCGTATTAAACCTCTACCAAGTCATATATTATCATATATGTTTCAACCCCAAATTTTTACATAATTAACATATGCCCAAGTTCTAGATCACATTTCAGTTTTACATATGTCAAAATTCATGATTTACTTGTTTACAAAGCTATGCTTAGTTTACATAGATCAAGTTTTATACCCAAAATTACATGTATACCACATTTACACCAACTTACCCATAACAAGTTCTAGCCAAAGTACATATATCTAAATCCATATCAAATTACATATGCCAATCCCCATCATTTTAATGACAATATCCAATTTCATGTTATTGGTAGTAATACCCAAATATCCAATTTTTATGTTATACCATCAATTCCACCAAACACATATATTCCACTAGGCAATATTCCAATATTTCCCCCGTATACCATCGCACGCATATCGTAGTTTAGGCCTAGGTCTGAAATTGACCTAGGTTCATCAAAAGAAAATAAATAGGGTAAGGTGGAAGTTGCAATAAAAACAAGATCAGAGAGAAAACAGCATAAAAGCATCATCTCAGGCATAAAGAATAGATCTTGATAATAATATCAACATAAACCAAGAAAAATTGATTTACAACAGGCTGAATAGACCATAAACTTGTCATGCGAATAAAGATAGAAAAGTTCTCAAGATCGAGATCTAAGAAGAAACAAGAATAGACTTGAATCAAAAGTCCAATTTCACTTCATCACATGTCCATATTAAATTAATTATTTTTAATCTAAAAATAACTGGAACTTACAGATCGTGGACAAGGAATTAAGAACTAAATTTGTTGTGAAAATGTTGTGGCATTGTTGATTTATTGTCTAGAATCATTGTTGAAGCTTTGTTCTTTGAATTGATTTGAGTTTGAATGCTTGTACTTTGATTTGGAGACGGCGGCCATGGTTCAAGAGGTATTTTAGTAGCATAATGGTGTAAGAATGATTTGATATGAATTAGGTTAGGTCTTAGGATGTATTTATAGGGGTAGCAACTAGTTTATGCCCTTAGATTAACCCTAGAATCAATCCGGACCATCAAAACATGTCTCAGGCTTCAAAAATGGGTTCTAGGTCAAAACAGGCCGACCAGGTCGACCTGCAAGGGGGGGAGGTCGACCATATGGTCGACCTGGGGGGTAGGTCGACCCTAAGGTCGACCACGTGGTCGACCTGGCCCCCAGGTCGACCGGCCTGGTCCTGTGCTACCTAAAAATTGCTGAATTTTTTATAGGCCATAACTTCTTCATCCGGACTCCGATATTCGAAAACTCGGACTCTATTTCATGTAGAATTCCGAGACGAACGCAATGGCCAACCCATTTCCCATGATTCTCATTTTAAAATTTAATTATACCCTGATTTCTAGTTTTAACATGTTATTAAAATTCGGGTTGTTACATGTTGATGCTGCGATTCTGAAATATTCATCCATTTGGTCGCCAAATGTTCCATAGCTTAACATCCTTAACGCCAATGAAATTTTGATGTGGGGCAAGTGGCTGATTTCTTGTGCTCCGTTCAGTCTATAAGTGAAATATGGGTTTGGCTGATGAAGTTTAAAATAAATTTTTGAGAAAATTGCCGGACTCATATGATAACGATGGCGGAACAAAGTTATATTGAGGTTGGATTGTCGATGAAGTAATCCCTCATTAGTCTTTCATGTCCATCCTTGTAGTCTCTCTTATACCGTCAGTCAATCCGGTCATGCATACTACCTCGACGGTTGTTCATTGAGCCTTCAGCAAAATAATTGGAATACCCAACCATTGCGTGCTGTTCCAGCTACTCCTCCGTCTCTTCCTCCATTTCTAGTTCGGAATCGTCAGTTTGATTCATGACTGCATAGTAATATAGATTTGGTTCCATTTCTTGCTTTTTTATTAATTTAGTTTCGTTGTTCTCCCTGAATGTAGACGTAGGATAGATATATATAAGCAAGGATGGTTGGCATAACATCTCAGTCATTGAGTAGTCAAATCAGACAGTTGTTGTGATGTGAAAGGTTGGAAATAATGGTTGGCAATACATGTAGGCAAGAATGGTTGGTATAATATCTCTACATTGAGTAGTCAAATTATTCTAGCCATATTTTTTGGCAATAATGGTTCCGACATAATGGTTGGGATAATAATGGTTCTGTCATTGAGTAGTCAATTCGGACAGTTGTTATGATATGAAAGGTTGTCAATAATGGTTGCCAATACCTATGGGCAAGAATGGTTGGCAATAATGGTTGCCAATACCTATAGGCAAGAATGGTTGGCAATAATATCTCTGCATTGAGTAGTAAATTATATCTCCAATATAATAAACTCGATAATAAACACGATATAAAATCAATTATATCTCCAATATAATATTAACGACAACATCATGGCTTCAGTGTTCACCATCATGGGTACGGTGTGCGCTATAGGAGAGTAATTTGTCACAGTGGAGTAGGATAAGGAGATACAACAGTTTGTAAAGATACAACAATAAGCATAAAGATACAATAGTTTATAAATACACAATAACTGACGATAGTACATGCGAACTAGCTCAATCAAAGCATGGAGTAGGAATTAGCAACTTCATTACACTGCATTTTACGTTTAGTTTTACGGGAGTTGCATGATGTTCAATCACAACGGGTTATTATCACTTCGAACATGTCTATTCTCTCGTTCGAGTTCGTTAGCATATGCTATTCCCCGAGGACACAAAGGTTGGTCTATCTATTCCATGTAATTGCAACCATTTGGATTGGCTGGACATCGATGCATGCGCCGACCTATACTGTTGCCCTCTTCTCGAACCACAACTTCAACCGCGTACCCACAGTAGCAACGAACTAGATAGGAATCAACTACATGTTCGTGTAGTGGTACACGAAAGAACTCTGCTTCCTGCGTTGACTGAGTGACCGCCTGTTCATATGATACTTAAACAGGTTGGACTGGCTTTTCATGTGGAGGTTGAACATTCACCTGTTCGTACGGCAGTTCAGTTTGCGATCTCATTTGGTTTAGGAACTGGAATTCGTCTTCAAGCTCCTGTAGCCTCATGTCTTTGTACAACTGTTCCTCGAAATCTGTAGATGATGACCACGAAGACATCTTCAGTGAGTTCTAATAGAAGGTTGTGCTCTAAGAATGGGAACGAAGTTCTTTGAGTGCGGGAAGGTGTGAGTAAGTTACCATATGTATATATAGCTGCAAGATTGGTAATGGTGTGAACGGTCACTAGCTATGATTTGATTTACGTTTTGTGATTTTCAAAGCTTGTGTCGGCAGCGAAAAAAAGACTGATGTAACCGGTCACTGGTACAACTGTAGGGAACTCTGTACGGAATCTGCTTTTGATTGATAAAGCATATCAAGGACGACCCAACCAGGACAAAGGACTAAGGACTACACTATAATCCAAAAACTCTCAAAAAAGAGTGATATGACTCCACTCTGCCAGAAACCATGACTGCACTATGCGAACTGTGCATGACTTGACCAGTCGATGCGCTACAGTTGGTCGACCCACTACATATGGTTACAAAGCGTATAAACTCCGCTACAGGTGTCTATTTAATTTGATGTTCGTACGTAGAATATGGAGTTTTCTGCAGACCTTGTTTCGTTGGTGTGTTATTTAAGAATTTTGCATTTGTATATGAGAAGACGACAATCTTGTTCAAGATCAAATTCAAACGTTAATACATTCCAAACAACACTTACAGGAACTAGAACAACAGAACATAGCAACATCAAATACAAACTACAATAATAAAACTTCGTTCGAAGAAAAACCAAATGCTAATGATTTCTGAGATAGCCAGCTCTAGTTGCCACTGCAACAATCTTGTTCAAACGCCTTATTTCGGCTTGCGCTTCCAGTGCATATTGAAGTCCACGTTGGCACATCGGGGGGTCTATCCACTGCATAAAATTACAAAATTGAACATCATTGGGGTAATACCTATGGTCTTCGAAGGTAGGACATCCGAATAATCGGCGTCCAACATTTTTTTCAGTTTTGGCAACAACAACCGATTCATCTCCACAACAACAAATAGGGTAAGCTCCACTAGGTAGTGTTGGACCGATAGGATGTAGGGGCTCGATTTATTGTCCTTCGTATACAATCTACTTACCAGGTCTTTGATTTGCTACAACTTCGTGCAATCGAGCATTCAAAGATTTTGTTCTAGGCTTTCCTGATTTACACAGAACTTCTGCTCCTTCACCGAATTCCACCGTAGGCTTGTTGTGTTGCGTACTATCCCTGGACCGTTCAAACGCTTCATAACAATTATTCATTGTTTCATAGTCAATCTCCAAGTTGTCCATAGCTGGAATTGAAAAGTAAACCTATAAAAAATTGAAATGAGTACAAAATGTACGGAATTTTTGTTCTATTAGAGATATAAGACTAGTGCATATATATTGTTGCATTTGAACAAAAAGCAGGGCTATATTTGTAAAAAGAAATGTTGCAATTCCCAACATAGACACAAAGTAGGTGATACCCGGGACAAATTTGTTGTAGTGATACAACGACTAATTAATAAAGTGAAAAAATCGCTGAAAATGGTTAATGCACCCGAGGACGACCCCTGTATTTTAATTACTAACACTATAATCCGAAAACTTGTATCGAATTGTTTAATGCACCTGGGAACAACCCTTACGCATAGGTTACACAAGTGATAATAATTTACAAATATGATAAATTACACAAATGGTAGATTAGACAAACAATAGGTTCCTTAAATAAAATCAGTGTACATACCCTGAACGTTACACAGCTATTGGGTTACATACTTCGTTCGAACTTCAATGAAAGTTTTCAACAAAAATAATGCATAACGATGACGATGCAGTACATATTACGCATAACATAAAATATTTAAATCCTAATTTAATCCACGTTGTAGGAGATAATTTGCATTACTTAGGTCGTTTACTTGATTTCGCAGCTTTCTTATTTCTTCCTCTAGTTGCAAAGCATACTTAATTGCTCGACGGGGAAAGCGATCATCTATCCACTGTCCGAACTCGCATCCGTTGGAACGTATTGGACAAATATAATATCGACCTCCAACATCGTTTCCATGACGGACAACTAATTGCGGTGCATCAAAACCACAAAAGCATACAATATTTGCGAATTGCACCTCGCCTTCTTCAACCGTGGCTCTAACACGAGGAATTACAAGGTTAGACCTGCGGTCACATTATCGAGTTCGATTGTCTGGTTGATGTCGTATTTCCATTTCATGAATTCCTGCTTCAGGTTCTAATTGTCGCACCTCGTCATTGTGTCGCACTTCCATTTCGATATACCACTCAGTTGGTTCTCTAGGTGTTGACGGATTAGGGTTTAAGGGTCCAGAGAGAAGGTCCATGTAATTGTAAGAAGATGGATACGAAATTGGCATGTTTCTTAGTTGAGATATAATTTTGACTCCGTATGGATGGGTATTACTGAACCAATGTGTGCACACATATATATATATATATATATATATATATATATATATATATATATATATATATATATATATATAGGAGGAGATTTAGTTACCACTGCATATGGAACTTACTTCCCGTTTTCAAAATACATGGAATGTGAAAACCAATTGACACCGGGTAATGTTTACGTTGGACTGTGCACTGTATACTGTGCACTGTTTACTGAATGCTATGCATTGTTTACTGCATTTAGTTTGCTGTATACTGTACATAGTGCACTGTATCATGTAGCTACGTTGGAAAATGCATTCTTAACTTTAGGAAAAGAGTGACATGACTACACTCTGGTCTGAAAACTTCAGAAAAAGAGTGACAGGCCTACAGCCTAGGAAAAGAGTTTGCCTGTACAAAAATAAACGGCAAACTGTTTGTCGTTATATTTTATAGATGTGGCACCACAACGGCTACTGAAACGGTCGCATTTCCTCCCTTTATATAACACCCTACCTCCTCCTTCTTCCACACAACCACACCTCCTTCTCAACTTCGTCTTTGACAACCAAAAAAATATCTTAATCTGCTCCCAAGTGAACCAGAAAAAAAACTGCAAGCAAGAAACCCTTGTCCAAAGCGCACTCGTCATCATATGCCATGCAATGTCCAGTCCAACTCTAGCAATTGTTTCAACCATCTCACGAATGCAGATACTTGCCGTATTCAAACGACGATGCCTCTTCCGTTCATCAAAAATCTGGAAAAGAAATTGTACTTGAAGGGAAGGTTTCCGAGCCATTACGGACGATTGGATCCAACCCTATTTGCCATTGTGGACAAGAATCGATCGTAGTTGTTGACGAGACCGAAACAAATGCCAGTCGTCGATTTTTCGACTGTAAAGCCTACAACAACCACATAAACTATCCTGATGAAATTGATTGTTGTTGCTTTAAGCAGTGGATTGACCCTCCCATGTGCGATCGTGGACGTCGGTATGCACTGGAAGCGCAAGCAAAAATAAGACGCTTGAGCAACAATAATGCCGGTAAAACTAGAGATTGTCCTTTCCCTAGGCCATGGTAGGTGTATGTGTTTGAATTTGATGCTTGCTCAGTTGTTGTAGTTTGTATGATTATGGTTTGGCATTTCTTTCTGTTGTTCTAGTTGTCGTTGTTGCAGTTGTTATAATTTCTGAATTGTTGTAGTTGTTATAATTGTCAAGTCATGCAATCTTCTAAGTTATTGAAATGGTTATTGCACCCAAGGACGACCCATATTTTTTAATTCCTACATATAAACAAACTAGACACTATGACAAAACAATTCAGAATAATGTTTCCAAAGCCTGCTACAGTCAATGAAATGACTTGACACTGAGCCGTCTCATACATGCCAAAATAATATTTGTTGTGATGTGAAAAGTGTGACAACCCGGATTTTTACAACATGCTAAGACAAGAATCAAGGCAGAATTTAATTATAAAATCTGAAGCAGGAGAAACGGGTTGCGCCATTGCATTCTTCTCGGAAAAATACGCGAAATAGAGTCCGACTTTTCGAAAATCGGAGTCCGTATGACCAAGTTATGGCCCGTCAAAGTTTTCAGAAAATTTCAAGTTCAAAAACAGTTCGAATTTTAAATTCAGAATTCAAATTCAGCCAAGTAGAGCAGGCGGGAAAAATTCCCGCCACCCCGAAGTCGACTGGGGAGTCGACTTGGGAGTCGACACAACCCAGGTGGTGTCGACTGCCCAGTCGACACCCCTGTCGACTTGGGTGGTCGGCCAGTTGGCCTGGGTGTGCCTGACTTGTTCCTCAAGACATGCTTTTGGGTCTGGTCTATTGGCCTATGACGGGTTTTGAGGGTTCAGATCTATCCTAGGGTTAATCTAAGGGCCTAAACTACTCCTAATCTCTATAAGAACACCCTAGGACCTAACCTAAACCACTAAAAATCATTCTAGCAACTAAGTGCTGCCAAAATCTATCTTGATCATGGCCTCCATCTCCAACTCCAAGGGCTTATGCATTCAAATCGGGTTCAAATCAAAAGGTGCTAGCTTGCTACATCAAATCAAGGGAGTGGATCAACGTTGCTAGGCCAATTTCATGACGATTCTTCAACAAAGGAGCCACCTTTCTTCGTCAAGACGATGCATGATCCTTCCCTAAGCCTCGCTATGTAAGTTCTAGCTACATGTAGATTCTAACGGTGGTTCTAATGTGACATGGAATAAAATGCGATGAAACATAAGTATGCTAGCCTATGTGAACCTAATTTTGCCCCTTTCCTATGATCTATGACCTTGGGCTAAGTTTTAGCGACTTAATCATGCCACTCATGTTATGTTTAACCTAGTTTATCTTGCAAGTTTGAATCTTTATCTATGGAATGTTAGCATGAACCTTTGGGAACTATTTGACTTGTGAAACATTGGCAAAGACTTGACTTTGGGGCTTATGCATGTAAATGAACCCAAACCCCTTATGTTATCATGCATGTTTGTGGCCAAAATTCCCTTATGATACTATGCATGTTTGTGGCTAATCCCGTTGTGACATTATGCATGTTTGAGGCTAAAAACCCCTTATGATGCTATGCATATTTTGAGGCCAAACCACTTATGATACTATGCATGTTTGTGGCCAATCCCTTTTTGATATCGTACATGTTTTGAGGCCAATATGTAGCATAGTATCCTTACTATGTTGACTCGCTTTTACTTGGGTTTGAAATACGTTTGGGTAGCTTAGGAAAAACGTGAATATGACACGAAAACTTGACATGGGGTTTACATGAGAACATGACATTCATGATACATTTAAATGTGGTCATGACTCGTAGGAAAACATGGGACTTGAAACTAGACACGTATGGGTTGTAAGTGTAATATGACACTAGACCAAACATGAAAGTGGCCAACTCGAGGTTGGGTTGAGTTTGTAGCATAAATCTACCCGGACCCGCCCGACTTAACTAGTGGCTACAAACAATAGGACCCAATGTGAGTAGTTGGTCATATAGCACTTAAAACCAGAGGTTAGACTAGGTTGTGGTATAAATCTACCCGGACCCACCCGGCTTAACTAGTAACCACAACAAAGTCTAATGTGAGAGGTTGGGGTGCATTAATCTAATTAATGCCACATGAAAAGTTTAAGTAATTTTGACTAATGACACTTAACCGATATGACACGAATGGGTAGGTTAAGTTAAACCGGACTTGATTTCTTAATGACACTTAACCATATAAGATAATTAGGGGAGGGGGTTAAGTAATTTACACTTAACTAATCCGACTTGGTAATTAGATGGGGTTAAGTAACTTAGACTTAACTAATCTAAACACGGTAATTAGATGGGTTAAGTAACCTACACTTAACTAATCTAAACACGGTAATTAGATGGAGTTAAGTAACCTACACTTAACTAATCTAAACACGGTAATTCGATGGGGTTAAGTTGAACACTTAACCAATCTAAACTTGGTAATTCAATGAGGTTAAGTAACCAATACTTAACCAACTTAATATGATAATTTAATGGGGTTAAGTAACTTATACTTAACCAATTATACATGATAATTTGATGAGGTTAAGTAACCTATACTTAACCAATATAACATGCGGACCTGATAGGGTTAAGATACAGGACCTTTTAAATATACTTAACCATTGTAATACGATTAGTGGATGAGGTTAATCTAACCCATACTTAACCAATCCGACTCGATAATCTGATGGGATTAAGATAATCTATGCTTAATCAATCTAACACGATAATCTGATAGGGTTAAGACAAACAAATACTTAACCAATTTGACTTGATAGGGTTAAGTCATGAGCTTCTTGGTATACTTAACCAACTTGTAGGGCTAAGCCTTGAACTTAAATACTTAGCCAATCTTGACATGATTCGTAGGCAGGTTAAGTCATGAACTTAAATGACAATACTTAACCCATTAGACAAAACCCTAGTTCAGGGGACTAGGTGGAAAACAGGGATTAACAAGGATAACGGGAAAGGAGACTAAGTGGTAAACCTTAGTTTAGGAAACTAAGTAATAATTCTTAGTCAAGGGATTTGGACCAGTTCACAGATAGATGAGTAACCCGATATGGTAGGTCATCGCTTAAAACACGAGGAGGAGCAAATTATCTGACTTAGATAAAGGCTCCAACGAACTGGGTGACGAAGCGGTAGCTTCGGGGGATGTGAGGGTACTCTTGGTATCCCTCTGTGAGGTGGCAGATGGTCCATGAAACCTGGCCTCACAGAGGTTAAGGTCTGCGGTAGAAGAGCCAAGGGTATGCCTTGGTTGCTATGCGAGCGACCTAAAGACTGGGATGGATTAGCGTGGAGTCGAAGATACTTGTTTTTGCCCTGGATAGCACGTCGCCGACTACCTACCATCTTTAGTCAATCGTGTACGTACGGAAAGGCAGAGAACTCCCAACAGACCATATACTTGCTATCGAGTTATGAATGAGGTTGGCCCATAGGAAAGTGGGGCTATAGTGGGGCCGGGATGTAGTTCTCATACATGATTTTTCTTGGATTGCCTTTCAGTAGTTGAGGGAGGGGTCACGTGGGGCCATAGCCACGGATACAAAAACAAACCTCGATATCTGCATCGGCAGATGACTTAAAGCTCCCGACCGAGTTCCGTATTTCTTGATTTGCCCTGGCACGGAACTCAGATGGCACATTGAGATACATGTGCGTCTAGACATGGAAAACGATTCGCGATACATACGTGAGATAAAAGGCGCGGTTGACAGGTGGCATAATCCCTAGTGGCCCTAGGTGGCTTGAACCCAAACCGAGACACAGAAACATTCATTAGGTAGCATAATCCCTAGTGGCCCTAGGTGGCATAAATCCTAAGTGAACACGCGATAGTTCATGGTAAGAAAACATAACCAGATCAAGGGTAGCAGTCCAAAACAACTTCAAGGATAAAATGGTACTACGTTGAGGTGGTATAGATTTACATGGGAAAGCCCGTACGGCCTACGACAAAGGACTGAATTTATACATGGAAAGAAACATACGAGTTGGAAAAACCTACATATGTTATATATTAGGTTGACATGGACCATTACATGACATTGGGCAAGGGACATTCATAGTTAACACATGACGTGGGTTGGGATACTAGTACGAGGGGTGCAGGGCAAATATACATGATAAATACCTTGGGATGTTATACATGATAGATACCGTGGGATGTTATACATGATAGATACCGTGGGATGTTATACATGATAGATACCTTGGGATAGTATACTTGATGGAAACCTGACGATGTGATACCCGGATTTATCTTGACACCGTAGACTATCATGATACCTTAGTTTATCTTGATACAGTAGTTCAGTCTGTTATCTTGGTTTAGCTTACCTATCTTGTAGTCATCCTTATGTTTACTTTCAGTTTATGCATGTCATGTTACCTTTACCTGTTTTTATACTGGAAGTAGATAGGACTTACCAGTCTTTATGACTGACCCCGTTTGTTTCGCCTCTTTGTCTTCCGTTCCCCCCCCCCCCCAGGTTTTCAAGGAGGAAACACTGTTATTTAGTTCGGACTTCCTCTGCTTGAAGGTCATCATGCATGGCTTGGACTTTTCTTGGATATGGCTACCTTACTGTTTTACTTGGGGAATAACTTATGAAAAGGTTTTATGCTTCTTTACTATTGTAAGACAGGTTTTGATGTATTCTGATGTAAAAGGCTTTAGACCTTATTTTATAAGGTAATGAAATCTGTTTTACTTCCGTTGTTTTATATATGTTCTGTCTTGTAATATTTCTGTGCATGTTTACCACGATAATGCTTCACCAAACCTAGTGCATTCCCTTTGTGAGTGACCCTAGCGGAGGTGGGGTGTTACAAAAAGTCGCTGTAGGGAATTTAACATAATATCACGAGCTTAATAGTACATGCCAAAATTAATTGTAACTGTTGGTCGTACATTACCCTTATAAGTACTGCATATTTGATAATCCATCTCATACCTTTTAAGCTTCAAGCAGCACCTTTCCAGGCTCAAGTGAGAAATTTTATTTCCTTGTTTTCTTAAATGCAACGTTTATTATCAACAAACTTCATACTTCTAGTAACTCTACTTATTCTACTGATGCATAGGTTACATGGACGATTCAGAAATTAGTGATGAACAAATGAGAAGGATTTTTGATGAGTACGAATGGAACTTAGTGAATGATAACGAAGTTGGATTAGTTTAGGATACACAAATTGAAGAGGTGCCTGTCGCGATTCAGCATCGAGCGGTTACAGCTCGCGTCCTTCTCCAGTAAATAAACGACCTAGTAATAGTGCTCAAAAATTGAATTCTCCTACTCGAGACTTTTCTTCCAAGGATTTGGTGGCCCTCGTAAAATCCTATATTGAGGTTGAAAAGAGAGATGAGTTACTAATGCAAAGTGGAGGGGGTTTAACTTATGAAGAAAGATGAGCAATGATCACGAGGCTATACAACAACCATTGTTCCCGACCCATTAGACGATCTTCGGTTGAAATCCAAATGGCTAATCGTCATTTTGCAGACGCTTGTGATCGGTACACACAGATTATCGAAACGGTTGGAGACGAGAAATTATTTAAAACAAATCAAGCAACATATGATTCTCGTTACCTTTTCAAGTATGGTGAGGAATTTGATGTTTACGAAGCGTATAAAATCTATTACAGTTGGTTGACCCGCTACGGAACTGAGTAGGCTTATGGTATTATGATTTTATGGTTGTTTTACTATCTACTTAATTTGATGTTTGTACGTAGAATTTGGAGGTATCTGTAAACCTTGTTATGTTGGTGTGCTATTTAAGAATTTTTCATTTCTAAACGTGAAGAGGGCAACCTTGTTCAACATAAAATTCAAATGTTAATACATTCCAAACAACACTTACAGGAACTAGAACAACAGAACATACCGGCTCTACAGAAATACAGTCTCTACACAGAACCAAACATAGTCTCTACATAGAAACATAATCAGAACATACACAAAATACATCAAAAGTACATAATAGTGTTAGTCAACAAATACATAACGCCTACTCAAACAATAGGAACATACAACTGACAACTGCGAAAATGTAATACATCGAAAGTACATAATAGTGGTAGTGAACAAATACAGAACGTCTACTCAAACAACAGGAACATACAACTAACAACTAGGAAAATGTAATACATCAAAAGTACATAATAGTAGTAGTCAACAAATGTAGAACGTCTACTCAAACAATAGGACCATACACCTGAAAACTGCAAAAGTACATAAAAGTGGTAGAAAGTCGGTCGTTCGAGTCATCTGAATGTGTAAGTGGACGTGTGCAGCGCCGATGAGATCTCTCATCATCACCAACATCTGGAGGCTGACTCGACCTAGCACTAGACCTATGGTGTTAATACATCTGCAAGTCCTGCAATCTCTTATGCTCTGCCTCAAGATGGGCCTCTAAATGCGCCTAATGTTGTCGTGCCTCCTCTGTAACACGACGCAGCTTGACATCATAGTAATCTAGGCTACGCCTATGCTCTACATAGCCTGTATGCCTAATCCCCATCTACATATCTTACAGATCATGATATGATATCTGTATAGGGTCCGGGTAATCATGATGGGCCGTAAGATGATACATGTCAACATAATGATCTGGTCCAATGGTGGGCACTGCCATGGTCCAACCAAAATGACTGGCGGCCGCCACATGATCAACTGCACGAAAACTCTGACTGGGTTGGGTAATATCCTTGACAACAGGTTGACGTATGCCGTGTTGTATAGCAGATGGCCCTACTAAATCAATCGATGCTACATGTGTAATCGTGTCTGAAGACCCGGTGAAAAATCTGCGCATGAAGGCAAGGTATGACTCCACGGTCAAAGCTCTCGGCCGTCCACCAGCCTGCTGCCCTGGCTATATCTAGCTGCTCCGACGCGTAAATCATATACCGATAAGTATGTGGGTGTGGATCATCGGGAATAGCGTCGAAGTCATACAACTGTCTCTAGCACCTCTCACCAAGAAACCAATAAGCACCTACCGTCAAGGGATAAGATATAAGTGGAAATCTCCATCCGGCAAGCAACCTAGCAATCTGTACGATATCAAGACCAACTGATGTACTATGCTCAAATGGATGCCATATAATCTGATCCCTATACATCCTCAGCTCGATCTGGTTGTGGGCAACTGGATACACATGGCGTGACTCATTATCCCTGGACCCCCAGTTGTCCGCAGTCCAAAAGCATATACGGGGGAAAAAGGTCGACGGGTTTGAAGTACGAGTGACAAAATGAAAGTTCCTAGAGTACTCAGAATACCAGTACTATAACAACTCCCATAATCCATATAAAGAAACTTGAGAATCAGAGATGGTGCATTGCATGTCGAGACATCTGTATAGGTATGCAAGGATAGGTGTGCCCCAATCACATAAAATCGCCTCATCGGCATTTAACTCAGCCGCGACCGCAACAAACCCGACAGGCAAACTACTGCTCATAGAACTAAAGAATAGGTTACCCATAAGGTAAAACACAAATAATCGAGCAAGCTCCAGGTTGTCAGCAATAGAGTACTGAGCGAGTATGCTATCCATGGCCGCACGGATGGCACTCACTCTGATAGTGCCTTCTGCTTGATACGACGCATCAGAAACGTCAAAATGAGGTAGTAGATCATGAAGATGTGCACGATCGTGCCATCGACCATCATCAAAAGGCAGAGAGGGATAAGCATCTACTCCAATACTAATACCAGTAAGCATGAAGAAATCAAGCGGTGTAAGTCCTAACTCACCACACGGAAAGTGAAATGTGTGGGTGGTTTTGTACCACCGTAGGGCAATGACCGTACACAATTGAACATCAGCATTTATAACATGGTTTATTCCTAGAATTGTAAAGTGCACACTAAGATAAACTAGGACTAATAAATTATCCACTTGTTTCATTAAAAGGTCTTTAATATTACCTAGGAAAAAATGAAATCCAAGAGCATGTAACAGTGCTACGACCCCCTCCTTACCCGCCAACTATGCATGATAATATCTAAGTGTGGTTGCTAACGAACCACGTGAACGTATATTCCGCGACTGCCAACAGTTCAACAAAATGTTATAATATCTACTCAATGTCTAAAACTCAAAGAATATTATTTAAATAATACTAAAAATACTTACAGGAAAACTCGACTGCATGCTAACATGTTCTTCGCCTTCTGGAAGAATGCGAAAGTTGGATAGCATAGGAAGCTTCGTGAGGCCGAGGTTCGGATCCACAAAACCATCGAGATCGGTTTGTCTTGCGGAAACCGATCCCACACCCCTACGCGCCCTGCCTGCTCGTCCGCCCCTACGACCGTCACGTCCACGATGGCCGCGTTCCTCGTGCGCCCCTACGTCCTGGTTCTCCATGTTTTCGGCGGCTGCAAGCAAGTCTTCTATTCCAGGAACGTACTGTGAGACAGGTTGTTCGCCACTACCACCTGCACCATTCCAGCCTAAGCCACTACCCCCGGTGCCACGATCATCGCCGTGCATGAATTTTTTGGCGAAATTTTTTAGTAATCTAGACATATTTTCGAACAAATATCTCAAATAAGGTAGTTAATTTGGTTAAAAGCTGACGGATTGGTGAATTGGTGGTAAAATTTGGGTGAAAAATAGAGTAAGAAATAGGGTTTTCGGGTTTGAAAATTGGGGAAGGAGAATGAAGAGGAGGGCAGCGGCTTGGGGTTTTTTCTGGGTTGGGTCATAACGACAAACACTATGCCGTTATAATCTTATAACGACAAAGTGTTTGTCGTTATAAGCTTACAATGGCAAAGTGTTTGCCGTTGTAATCTTATAACGGCAAACATTTTGCCGTTGTCAACCACTCCTTCCACTAGCCCGCGGCTGGTTTCCTCCTTCTGGTTTCTCGGCTCGTTAGACCAGTTGAAAAACAAGAGAGAGAATAACTGAACAGAACGGATTGTTGGTTATGGTCTAAATAGGGAGGTTGGAGTAGTATTTTGAAAATTGGTGGACAAGTGAATAACGTCATGTTGAGTTAAGGTAGGTAGTTGAGCAGAGGTGCTCGCATTCAAATCCCTGGTCGTCGTTATGGTAGATATATTGGATGAACATGCACAACTAGTATTTGTGAACGCACACAATTTAGTCGATTTGGAAAGTGATATGTTTTCTTGAGTCTTGGATTCAGGTACTTTATTTAGAAAGATAAAAAGGATTTGTGGTTTGCATGGCTTCCATGGAGATATTAGATGCGGTAGTAGTCGAAATGAATGGGGAGACGTAGCTGTTAGTCGTGGATTGATTGGGTTTAAAGGTAGTAGGTTTGAGTGGGTCATGGCTTGGTAAAGTTTGTGATGCAGCAGCTATTTAAGAGCATCTTCAATGCTAATTAAATATAATGTCATAAAATGCATATGTGTCCACATCTGTTCTACAATGCAAATGTAGAAAAGATGCTTCAACGATAAATTTAACATTGTAATCCAATGCAAATATCTACAAACATACAATTTTGTACACATGTCGTCTTACGAATACTTTAAAATTAAATATTTAAATTTCATTGAATATACACACTTCAACATTGTATACTACAATGTCTACTACTAGACATTATGTTTCACAATATCTTTTGAATTTAATTACACATCATCTTCAAAATTTGTATTGGATGAAATAAATTTACAAAAATGTTAACTGATGACGTGTCTTTGATTTTACATTCAAATTAATAAAGCATTAAAGATGCTCTAAGTAGTAGTCGTCGTAATCATAGTACAATGGGAAATGGATATATGTCCACTTTGGTTTGTAGAGAGAATTGGATTTTTAATATATCTTGGATTTGGTTTTATTATCATGATAGCTTGCCCAAGATGCTTCATAAATTTTGAGAGTAGTTCTTTGTTTCGTAATTTGATGCTGATATAGTGGTTAGATAGGTTGTTCCCTGGGTCTTTTTTCTTTTCACTTGTTCATCGATTACAATTAGATTGAGAGTGCCAAAAAACTTTACATGAAATACAAGTATACTCAATTTTAAGATGGAATTTCCTCCGGAAATTTCAATGGGGATCTGAGTAAGCAACAGTTTTATTGGTTTAATCTCAAATAATGCTTTGCATATTTAAATATTGCAAGTTTTTCCATTTATTCAACAAAGCATATTATTTTTCCTATGCAGCTAGAAATTTAATTGATGTCCTTTAATGTCCAATGCAAAATAGGATTTTAGATTAAACAAACAAAATTGTGACTAACTTAACTTGCTTTTGCATACTTTCAACAGACGATGGCCAGGGGTTATTATAAAAAAATTCCCATTGATAATGATTGGATCTAACTCAAGTATCTTAGTTTATCTGTTCTCGTCTTTGAAATGAAAGAAAGAACCTTCCACTCAATTTTATTTGTATTTCATGAAGTTGGCCACAAATTTGTCGTAAGAGATACAACACTACTTCTTCTTCTATATCCTCCGGCGTAACCATGAAATTTATTTCAAAAAAAGGTGTACTGATAGTCGGTAGCTTTGAATTTTCTAGCATTTCGTGAAAGCTTCTTGAACTTTCTTGTCTGTGCAAACGATGACGCAGCTTTGTATCTGAGAAGTTGATTCTGAATTCACATTCCCATCGTCATTTCGTTGGGCCCTACTTGTACCAACATTAGGAATGGAATTCAAGGTTGTGGCGTTATGAAATTGGATGGGAGATGGTGGAATTAGATTGAGTGGATTAATAGAAAGGGTGATATTAGTAGAACTAGAGAGATTTGGGTAATTTAATACAAAGTTGGACATGAACACTACAATGTGGTTTTCGATTAGGAAGTTGGGAGATTTTTAAAGTGGAAGCAACTATAAGGTTGGCGCGCGGTGGGTTTGAGGGCGTGAGTCTAGGACGAAGAGGCGGGAAAGCTAAGGAAAGAAGAGGAGGGACAGAGATGTGGCGGAGGAGGCCTTGACTAGGGATTTAAGCTCTTTTCGCGAGTTTGAATGTTAGAGAAGGATATTCTGTATTTCTAATGAAAATTTTGGATATTTATGATTTTTTACTAGTTGATACAAATTTTATAGGTTGGATAGACATAAAGTAATTAGGACAATTATTAGGAAATTAATGTCATTAAATGCATTTCTACTGTTTAAATATGTTAGACTTTTGAAAAGTCTGAGTGCTTTTAGATTGAACCTTTAGTTACCTAAAAATGTTTATTAAATATAGCGAAGACGATGAAACATACTACTTAATAGATAAATAAAGCATTTGTATGTTTATACAATGTTTGTGCCTTTGCCAAGTTGGAAGCACCCTTATGGTATGCTTGGAAGCTTCGTTTCAAGAGGCTCTTGATGATTGAAATATCACAGTATGGTATAAGTGACATCCAGGTTTTTGCATCATCTTATTAATTGTATCCCTAACACTTAAATGATCAAAAGTTGTAAAAATTTAGCTACTTCATGTACTTTTAGTATCCTTTAACCTGTTCAAAAGGGTCCTTTTCCTTAAGCCTTTTATTTTAAAATAATAAGAGGTCGATTGTCTCCGTATATTTTGATAGACTTGAAAAGAGCATATTTGACCAAACTATGCTATATAAAGGAGTAAAGCCTTTTTTGATTTAATTCATTTCAGCTGTCCTAAAAGGATCCCTTTCATAGGGGTTCGTTTCCTAATGCTGTTTTTTTTATAAAAAAAAAAACTTAAAGTCTATCGCTCACATACCCTTACATGCCCTTTCAATAGAGTCGAACAGTTTGTTTTCAAAACTTTGTTTTCATAATCTTGAGGTTTTCGCCTCAATACTCGTTTGACGGTATCGATGGAGGTTGCTTTCTTAAAAAAAAATATAAAGATAACAGGCTTCTGCTTCAATGCTTTTTCGATAATGTTGAAAGGGGCTATTTTTTGAAATCTTAACTATTTGGCTATTTGTAGCCCATAGTCACTTTACTCCTCCGACAGGGTCAAAAGGGGAACTTTGTTAACACATATGTTGTTGACAAGGATTGCTTGTTTTGTAGTGCGAAGGCTATTGCCTTCATACCTTTTCGAATAGTTGTTGCTGAAAGGGTTTTGTTTTCTAACTTATGTTTTAAAAAGTGTTTTCTAACAGTTATTGCTGAAAGGGCTATGCTTTCCACAAAACCCAGGTGCTAGCATCTACGTCAATAAGACTTTTAAACAAGTTTTATGAAACTCTTCTTTAGGCACAGTTGCAATCAAGAAGGATCTTTTCGAAACATTCAAACTATTTTATGGCTTTCACCTCTGTGGGATGTTGATATGGGCTTTACTATTAGGAAAACTGTAATAAATTGCTTTCAAAATCAACTTGATATGTTTTCCTCCGTAGCACGTTGCTATGGTCATTCTCGACAAGACCAATTTGGCTTGTATACTCATATATCTAGTTAAGGATTTACCTATCACTATGATACACTATATTGCTTTAGACGCCTAAGGAAGGTTCCAAAAAGAGGGAAGGGACAACAAGGGTGTTGTTTCCATTTTTTATTTAATGCTACCGGTAGCGAACCATTTACATCAATCAATTGCATAAGTCAGAAGCCATAGGACTTACAACTAGTAGGAAACCATGTTAAGATTTTTAGTGGTTTGAGCACATTGGGGACACTAATGAGAAGGACAAATTGGAAAGAAACAGATAAAACTTAAAAACTTATTAGGGAAATAAGTATTGGAAAAACTGAAAGGTTAATATTTATCCTAAGGACAAAATTACCGGTTCTTGATCATCCCATGGTAAAACAATGAGGTGTGCGATGACTAATCCACACTAAATGTTTGAAAGGTTCTAAGTTAAACTAAGTATAAAACTAAAGGTCGTGTGGTATTCAACCACCATCTGATAGAGGATCACTTTATAAACTTATGAAGGGCAGAGTTTATCTTAGAATTTATTAACAACTCGATAACTTGTAGACAAGTTGAATACTTGTAATATATTGGCTAATGATGAAATTGTTATGAACTTCAGTTGGGAAATCGGGGATGAGAAATCCACTGAATTTTGCTGTTACAAACTATTATTATTATCGTTGCTAAGATCATAACCATGGATAGTGCGGTAGCATAGTTCTGGCTAATTTGATTGCTAGGTACGAGCGTGAAGGAAACTCATTCTAATAAGTGGCATGGTCTCACTAGATATCCACTTGGATTGGGTAAATAAAACTATTATTCACACTAGTCTAATGACTAATCATAGTTTTATCCACATAAACTCTTGGGAACTCATTTAAGTAAGTTGAGACTTAAGGTTCTTCAGGTTATCTTCTTCCAATAAGCTTCCAAAGACGTGAAGGAGAAAGCTAATTATTTTAGGAATTTTATTTTATGTTGTGTGTTTCTAATTGCTTGTATGTAAAGACACAAGTTTTTATTATATATATGTGTATGTATGTACATATATATATATATTAAATTCTGATTAGTCAGTGGCTTCTCTATAGTCTCTCTTGGATTTATATTTTATAGTAACATATTATGACCTGAATGGGGTTTCTTACGAATGGGAATTGTAACAAATACCTTCAGTGAATGTTGTTATTTTTTTTCATATTCTCATATTCTATGATGGTAGAATTCATTAATGAATTATTTCCAATCATCAGAAGTTAATACTATAGGTGAGTATAGCATACGTAGCATTTAACATTGGGCCTTAGTGAATGAGGTGTCACGATTTGGTTTCAGAACATAGGTTTATGTAAACTTAAGACCCTTTTCAATAAAATATTTTTACATTTAACCTAAAGATCTAAGAAAATACTATGGTATGGGTTAATGATATTATAACGAATTTGTAACTGTATTATATAAGTATATTCTTACCTGCATTCTGTAACGATCCGCATTCTACATATCGGAGGATCGTAGATTATTTATTTTATTTTCATGCGAAGTCGTATGGTCGTGTAACTTCGGGAAACGACTATTGCGGTCATTTCCTACATTCACGATTTTTACCAAATTTTAAACGACCATTTTACCCCTGGTGAATCTTGTTTCGCCTATAACTTTTGACTAGTAAGGAATTTTGACCTGAACCCACTTCCATTAGATTCAGATGATGGTTTCACATTTCGTAGAGTGGTCACATTAATCAAACGAACTTACCATTTGGGAGATACGGCTGAAATACGATTTGAAGATAGAAAAACCGCTTAATCGGGCTTTTAGTAGGTTGATTAGCAACTAGGCCCATAACCCATTTCGGGATTAGGGTTATGGGAGGGCTGAAAGGGTTTGGAAAAACCTTCCCTTTCATTTTTCTATCCACCACAAACATTCCTTGAAGGCTAGTAATGGCCTCCATCTTCTAAATCTATCCCTAATCACCTTTTTAATCACTAATTATGCAAATCTACATCAAATCAAGTCGGATTATCACCAAATTCGAGGTAGAGCTGCTGCACTACATAGGAATCCGAGCCAAATTAGTAAAAGTTTCATATCTATAATTTATTTGTGGCTAAGGTGAGTGATTAGCATGTTTATTCACTAATTATGGCTAATTAGAGATGATTAGTGATAATTAACGAATTAATGACTCAGAAAAATATGTAAAAATTCTAAAATAATATTTTATGTCACTGATACAAATTTGGGTTTAGTGTGCTAATCCTATTGTTAGATATGGTTAAATGTGGTCAAGGGGGAAATCATGGATTTTGCGTATGTTTGATCTAAAATAACCTATATGCTTGATGTTTTGATCTTTTTGATTGAACCTATATGTTGTTACTATTGTTTGGGATGTTTTATGATTGCATAGGAAAGTTAGAATGGTTAAAATGCTGTCATTTGGCGAAAATAACAGGCTGTAAAAAATTGCAGAGTTTCAGGTCCAGTTAGGAGGAAGAGCCGATCCGAACAGGTTAAAAGAGAGACCCGAACCGAAACGGATACGAGGAAGACCCAAACCGAACCGGATAGGAGGAGGAGACCCGAACTGAACCGGATAGGAGGAGGAGACCCAAATCGAACCGTATAGGAGGAGGAGACCCGAACTGGATAAGAGGAAGACTCGAACCAGACCAGATAAGAGGAGGAGACCTGAACCGAACCAGATAGGAGGAGGAGACCTGAACCGGACCGAATAGGAGGAAGAGACCTGAACCGAACCAAACAACAATTTGACCAAAACCCAAGATGCAAATGGAGCCTAAATGGGAAGTATTACCCAGGATCCAGATGGGAACCAATGAATTAACTTCCAGGGTTGGGCTTTGCTGCGGGACGTGCACAAAGGAGTTATCGATATCTATATCTTTGGTTCACCATTGAGAAAAGGGGCATGTAGGCGAACCAGATCCAGGGTTGTGTGGACTGGTTAACTTGTTAGGGTTATTGACTATGGACCAGTGCAGTGGGGTTAGAGGTTGTATGGAGTGGGACTCCGTCAGGGCCTCAAAGAGCAAAATGGTCGTTCTAATAGTTGTACGAAGTGGGACTCCATCATGGCCCCAATGGATCTGGTGATTGAAGTGGTGGACATCGTACGCTTTACGCACTGAGTGAGAGATGTGAGGATGATTGCTATGTTTGATGTTTGTTATCACCACGACATGCACACCCCCATTTTTACATGATATGTTGGTGTTACCTTAGAGTATTATACATCTTGTTGTGCTAACCCTTTGGTTGCAGGTCCAAGTTCATATATGATTGCTTATACATGTTATTGCTTTATTCAGTTATATAGAGTTGCTATCGGTCACACTAGACTTTCATCCGACCCAGAGTTTTATGTCTCTTCTTATTACTCTGGGTGCTCGTAAATGAGCAGACTAGAGACAGGTTAGGTAGTTATGCACGAGTAGCTATCCGGAGACGAGCAGGAGACTTCCACGTACTATTTACATATATTCTCCCTGTGTTGTTGCTAGTCACGGCTTTGGGCATTAGTAATGTATCTCTTTCATTTCCTTTTAGAGACAATATTTTGAAGTTGTAATAATGGTTTGGATCATAAGCTGTATTTTGGATTCCGCTACTCTGATGGATATGGTTTAGTTTTCAGTTTATGCACTGTCTCATCTATTTTATATCAAGTTATGTCATTATTATATTTTATTCTATGCGCTATGAGATATATTACAGGATCTTGATGATTCATAGTTTCAAACCCCTTTCTTTTGACGATCGTTTCGTACCAGCCAGGCATTGGCGTAACACATTTCAAGTGAAATGTATGGTGGTGCGGGCGGTAATCACATTTGGTATCAGAACCCAGGTTGCGTAGTTTAACCTAGGGGGAAACATGAGGGAGAGATAATATACATATGTGAGAGCACGTATTTGTGATATTTTGGTTTTAAAAAGCTATATATATACTATTTGTATATTCATGGGTGAAGTCGCACTGCACTGGTACCACTAAAGAGATGGTTAATCGTTTTCTCTTTACAGATTGAACGATGAGCCGAAATACAAGAGTACGATGAGGAACCACGCATTGAGAGTTGAAGAGGGAGCGAGTTCAGGGTCCAACATTGAGAATGTCCTTGATATAAGTACGATGTTTATTGCCTTCATGCGAGAGATGCTTAGGGATGCTCAGGGAGCAGTTCCTAATGCTGCTAACTGTGGTGGTGCAATAATGTAGGCGCCTAGAGCCGATTTCGCCAAGCTTAACAAGGAGTATACTAGTCTTAGTGGGAAGCCGTTCCATGGAATAGAATTAACTACGGAGGTTCAAGATTGGCTTGATAGTTGTGAGTGCATCTTCGAAGATTTGGGGATCGATGATGCAATGAAGAGAAAGCTAGCACGTGTCAACTTCAATGACAGGCAATAAATTGGTGGAATGCTATTAACGAAGCTACTCCAGAGGATCAAATTTCTTGGAATCAGTTTAAGACTCACTTCAGTGATAAGTTTGTCCCAGCTGCCCAGAAATCAGAATTGTTTAGGAAATTTTTGTAACTTAAGCAGAAGGGTAGGGCAGTCTCGAAATATATTGCTGAATTCGATACCATATCGAAATATGGATTATCTCTTATCGATACTGCCGAGGAGAAGGATGAGTAGTTCATAACTGGACTAGATATGCACTTGGGGGAAAGGCTGATAAATCATATAGATGAGACTTTTGAATCTGTTGTGGGAAAAGCATTGAGATCGAAGAGCGTTTACCCTAAGCTAAAGACTGAGGTCGCTGTTACATCTGCAGAGGAGCCGAAACCGCGAGCAAGTGGTGAGGGCAATAAGAATTCTCAGAATAAGAGAAAACCGAACCAAACCAACGATGGTTAGAAAAAGAAGAATAAGAAAGATATTGAGTGCTTTAGTTTTGGCAAGAAGGGCCACTATGCCAGAGATTGTCGAGCAAAGCCAGCGGACAGGAAGTGCTTCAATTACAACCAAGTGGGACATCACAAGGATAAATGTCCACAACCTCCTAAGGAAAAGAAGATCGTGAAAGCATATGCTATCAACGCTAATCCTTCTTCGTCGAATGTCCCAACAGTAGCGGAGAAAGGGAAAGGGTGTCATTATCCAAGGTATTCTTTCTATTTATGATGTTCCTATTCGAGTACTATTTGATATCGGGGCTTCCTATTCCTTCGTATCTAGAGACCTGGTAGATAGGTTGGGATTGGAACTCGAGATTATCGATTGACCTTTAGTTGTGACAAACCCGATCGGTGGTTCGACTAGCCTTTGTATGATTTGTCATAATTTGGTCTTATCGAGTCATGGATGCATATTTGTTTGTGATTTTTTTGTTTTGGGCTTTATTGGGTTTGGTATTATTTTGGGAGTTGACTGGCTCCAAAGGTATGGGGGGGTGGTAGACTGTGAGGGGTCTTCAGTGACCATCAGAGCGGACGATGGGTGGAGGGTGGTATTGGGTTGCCTACCTAGAGATGGGGTGATGGCTAGTTTTGTAAATTCCCTCGACTTCCCACGTGATGAGTTATCAGATGTGCCTATTGCTGGCAAGTATCCATACATCTTCGGAGAAGTGACCAGACTTCCACCGCACCGAGAGATCGAGTTTCGGATTTATTTAGTGAAAGATGCCAGACCTATAGTAATGCCATTTCGTCGTATGGCACCAAGGGAGCAACGAGAGCTCGAAATGCAAGTAGGCGATCTTTTGAAGAAGGGATTTATTCGAAGAAGTGTCTCCGACGGGAACACCAGTTGTTTTTGCTACCAAGGCCGATGGTTCCCTTCGCTTATGTGTAAACTACCGCGAGTTGAACAAGGTGACTAGGGAGAATAAGTATCCTCTTCCACGGATAAATGATTTGTTCGATCAGCTAAATGGAAAAAGAGTGTTTTCCTAGTTGGATCTCATGACAGGCTTTCATCAGCTCCAAGTAGCAGATGAAAGTATACCTAAAATGACATTTCGAACGCCGTCTGGATTTATGAGTGGTTGGTCATGCCATTCGGGTTGACCAATGCACCCGCATATTTTGTGGATCTTATGAATAGGGTTTTCAGAGGTAAGTTAAATAAGTTTGTTCTTGTGTTCGTGGACGATATCTTGGTTTACTCGCGGATAGAGAAAGAACACAAGGGACATTTGAGGACAGTGATGGAGGTGTTGAGGAAACACTAATTGAAAGCGAAATTTTCTAAGTGTCACTTCTGGAGGAGGGAAGTGAGGTTCTTAGGCCATGTTGTTTCATAGAATGTTATTACCATGGATCCTGTGAAGGGGGCTATGTAGCAAGATTGGTCTACGCCTAAGAATGCAATGGACGTGAGATGTTTCTTGGGATTAGCGGGATATTATCGTAAGTTTATCCAAGACTTCTCCAAAATAGCGGCACTGCGTACTCAGTTGACCAAAAAGAATCAAGCTTTTGTTTGGGGCAAAACGTGTGAGAATGCATTTAAAACCCTAAAAGAGAAGTTAACGTGTGCACTAGTGTTAGTTATTCTTAATGGGAACGAAGAGATGATGATATACACGGATGCCTGTGGTACCGGACTAGGTACTGTACTGATGCAAGGAGGTAGGGTTGTAGCTTATGCTAGTCGGCAATTGAAATCGCATGAGAAAAAATATCCTACCCATGATTTGGAATTGGCAGCGATCGTGTTCGCATTGAAGATGTGGAGACTGTATATCTTAGGAGAACGATTCGAGTTGTTTACTAATCATAAGTCTTTAAAGTATCTTTTCTCCCAAAAGGATTTAAATCTTCGTGAACAGAGATGGTTAGAGTTCCTGGCTTCATATGATTTCAATATCGCATATGCAAACGGGAAGGGAAATGCGGTAGGTGATGCATTGAGTAGGAGACATGCCAGTTTGGGGGCTATGTTTCTTGAATGGAAGCAACTGGAGTATATCACGGGATATGATTTCAGACCTAAGCGTGAATTGGATCTAGAGATGTTAGCAAGTTTGTTGATCAGAACGACTTTGATTGAGCGGATCGTCTCCAGTCAGAGGGATGGTCCTAACCTATTGGAAATTATCTTCAAGGTAGAGACGAGTATCGACGGTGAGGAGATAAAAAAGTATGGGCTTGATAGGGAGGGATGGCTTCGAAAGAACGGGAAACTAGTTGTACCCAATGTTAATTGATTGAGAGATGAAGTTCTTAGAGAATGTCATCACTCGAAACTGACTATACATTCTGGTGGTAACAAGATATATCGAGACATGAAGCAGACCTACTACTGGGAAGGGATAAAGAGAGACGTTGGGAAGTTTATATCCAAGCGCACGAACTGCCAGTTAGTTCAAGCCGAGAAAAAGAATCCTAGTGGCTTGTTACAACTGCTTTAAATTCCTGAATGGAAATGGGAACAAGTCTTAGAGGATTTCATTGACGGTTTGTCAAGGACTAGATCGGATCATGTTAGCATTGAGTGATTGTGGATCGACTGACCAAGACTGCAAGGTTTATACCGGTCAAGCCGAATAAAACGGTAGCTAAGTTGGTGGAACTGTATATAAAGTGGGTAGTGAGATTTCATGGAGTACCTAAAGGTATTGTGAGTGACCGAGATCCATTATTTACTAGTGGGTTTTGGAAGAGCATACAAGAGGCTTTAGGGTCAGAATTATATCTCAGTACTGCGTACCATCCCCAAACCGACGGTCAAACAGAGAGGGTGAATCGTGTATTAGAGGATCTCTTGAGATCTTGTATATTGGATTTTGGAGGGTCACGAGATGACCTTTTGCATCTAGTTGATTTCACATATAATAATAGTTATCAGTCCAGTATTGGTATGGATCTATTTGAAGTTTTGTACGGAAGATCGTGCAACTCACCATCATGATGGTTGGAAACCGGTGAGAAATTTGTGCTTGGGCCAGATGTAATAAGAGAAACTTCAGATAAGATCAAGGTTATTCGATAATGAATGAAGGTTGCCCAAGATAGGCAGAAAAGTTATGCTGATAAAAGACGAAGAGATTTGAAATTCTCCGTTGGCGACTTGGTATTTGTCAAAATTTCTTCGTTGAAGAGCGTGATTCGGTTTGGTAGGAGAGATAAATTAGCACCAAGGTTTGTTGGTCCATTTCCAGTTCTCGAACAAGTTGGGAATTTGGCGTATAAAGTTGGCTTACCTAACAAGATGGCGGGAGTGCACAACGTATTTCATGTTTCTTAGTTAAGGAAGTTCATGCACGATTCTGATGACTATTTTGCCAGACCAGTTGGATGATATAGAGATAGAACCCGAGGCAGTTGGAAACCGCAGACCGATTCATATTGTCATACAAGACATGAAGCAACTTCGTAGGAAGATGGTGAAACTGGTTAAGGTCCAGTGGGGTGATAACAAGAATGACTGTACTTGGGAAACCGAGGATAGCATAAGGATGTCATATCCATAGCTCTTTGACTGGTAAGATTTTAATTGTGATAGAGTTATTCCCTTGTTAGTAAACTGCATGCTAGGATAGGCTCGTTGTGTTTATTATATATGTTTTATTGTTTGTAAATGGTTGATAAGGATGCGGGACACTATTGTATGCTTCTTGGTTAAGGAATTTCAGGGGCGAAATTTCTTAAGGATGGGAGAGTGTAACGACCCGCATTTTACGTATCGGAGGATCGTAGAATATTTATTTTATTTTCATGCGAAGTCATATGGTAGTGTAACTTTGGAAAACGACTATTGGGGTCATTTCCCGCATTCACGACTTTTGCCGAATTTTAAATGACCATTTTGCCCGTGGCGAATCTTGTTTCACCTGTAACTTTTGATTGATAAGGAATTTTGACCTGAAACAACTTCCATTGGATTCTAATGATGGTTTCCCATTCCGTAGAGTGGTCACACTAATCAAACGGACTTAACGTTTGGGAGATATGGCTGAAATAAGATTTGAAGATGGAAAAACTACTTAATAGGGCTTAGTAGGTGAGTAGCAGCTAGGCACATAACCCATTTTGGGATTAGGGTTATGGGAGGGCTGAAAGGGTTTGGAAAAACATTCCCTTTCATTTTTCCGGCCGCCACAAACATTCCTTGAACCCTAGTAATGGCCTCTATCTTCTAAGTCTATCCTTAATCGCCTTTTTAATCACTATTTGAGAAAATCTGCATCAAATCAAGTCGGATTAGCACCAAATTCGAGGTAGAGCTGCTGCACTATATAGGAATTTGAGCCAAATCAATAAAAGTTTTAGATCTATAATTTATTTGTGGCTAAGGTGAGTGATTAGCATGCTTATTCACTAATTATGGCTAATTAGCGGTGAATAGTGATAATTAACAAATTAATGACTCAGAAAAATATGGAAAACTATGTAAAAAATATAAAATATTATTTAATGTCGTGGAATAAATTTAGGTTATTTGAACTAAGTTTGCTAATCCTATTGTTAGATGTGGTTAAACAAGGTCAAGGGGAAAATCATGGATTTTGGTTATGTTTGATCTAAAATAACCTATATGCTTGATGTTTTGCTCTTTTTGATTGAACCTATATGTTGTTACTATTGTTTGGGATGTTTTATGATTGCATAGGAAAGTTGAAATGGTTGGGAACGCCGTCATTTGGCGAAAATAGCTTGCTGGAAAAAATTGCAGAGTTTCAGGTCCGACTAGGAGGAAGACCAGATCCGAACCGGATAGGAGGGAGACCCGAACCGAACCGGATAGGAGGAAGACCCGAACCGGACCGGATAGGAGGAAGGCCTGAACCGAACCGGATAGTAGGAAGACCCGAACCGAACCGGATAGGAGGAGGAGACCTGAACCGAACCGGAGAGGAGGAGGAGACCCGAACTGAACCGGATAGGAGGAGGAGTCACGAACCGAACCAGATAGGAGGAGGAGACCCAAACCGAACCGGAGAGTAGGAAGACCCGAACCGAATCGGATAGGAGGAGGAGACCCGAACCAGACCGAAAAGGAAGAAGAGACATGAATCGAACCAAACACCAATTCGACCAAAACCCGAGATGCAAAGGGAGTTCAAATGGGAAGTATTACTCAGGATCCAGATGGGAGCCAACGAATTAATTTTTAGAGTTGGGCTTTGCCGAGGGACGTGTGCAAAGAAGTTATCGATATATATATATATATATATATATATATATATATATATATATATATATCTTTGGTTCACCATTGAGAGAGGGGCCATGTAAAAGAACCAGAGCCAAGGCTGTGTGGACTGGTTAACTCATTAGGGTTATTGACTATGGGCCAGTACAGTGGGGTCAGAGATTATATGGAGTGGGACTCCTTCAGGGCCCTAAAGAGCAAAGTGGTCGTAGCAATAGTTGTACGGAGTGGGACTCCATCATGGTCCCAATGAATCTGGTGATCAAAGTGGTGGACATAGTACGCTTTACGCACTAAGTGAGAGATGTGAGGATGATTGATATGTTTGTTGTTTGCTATCACCATGACATGCACACCCCCATTTTTACACTATATGTTGGTGTTACCTTAGAGTATTATACATCTTTTTGGGTTAACTCTTTGAATGCATGTCCACGTTCAGGTATGATTATTTATACCTGTTATTGCTTTATTCAGTTATATAGAGTTGTTATCGCTCACACCAGACTTTCGTTTGACCCAGAGTTTTATGTCTCTTCTTATTACTCTGGGTGCTCCTAAACGAGTAGACTAGAGACAGGTTAGGTGGTTATGCACGAGTAGCTGTCTGGAGTCGAGGAGGAGGCTTCCACGTACTATTTACATATATTCTCCCTTTGTTATTGCTGGTCACTGCTTTGGGCATTAGTAGTGTACCTCTTTCATTTTCTTTTAGAGACAGTATTTTGAAGTTGTAATAATGGTTTAGATCATAAGGTGTATTTTGGATTTCGCTACTCTAATGGATATGGTTTAGTTTTCAACTTATGCACTGTCTCGCCTGTTTAATATCAAGTTATGTTATTATTATATTTTATTCCATTCGATGTGAGATATACAAAAGGTAATTGATGATTCATAGTTTAAAACCGTTTTCTCTTGACGATTGTTTTGTGTCAATCGGGCATTGGCGCAGCGCATTTCGAGTGAAATGTATGATGGCGTAGGGCGGTCGTCACACAATCTCTTAAATCATCCTTCACTATCTTACTATGGTTCGTATGCGGATAGAAGAAAAGCAAGATATGAAGAGGAGGGGTGGAATAGTGAATTTTGATGGAAAATCACCATAACCATTGGAAATGCACAACCTATAGTTAGAATAAATCAAGGTCGTAGGGCAAATGGGAATGAAGGTGTTGCTGCATGGCCAATTAATATGGGAAATACGCACCAGTTTTTGATCCAGATGATGCAAGATGGAGATGCTACTGCTAGAGGATCAAATATGACGACACCAATTGGAACCAACTGTTCAAAGCGGAACAGGGATTACATTAGTTTTGGAGGAAACCATTTCTTGGAATAGAAGAAGAAATTGAAGTCGAAAAGTTGTTTTTGCATTGTGAAAGGATTTTGGGTGGCTTATGTAACACCTAGAAATATATATCTAAAAATATAAATATTAATAATTAATGGAAATGATTAATTAAATAATAAAATACAAACAGGTTGAAAAGTGAGATTTTGCAGCATTAAGAATTTGGCTACGAAAATTGTAATAACCCGAATTCCGACGGACCAATTTTTTTTCAAAATTCCCATCTATCTAAACGCAGATTGGTTTGCTCTGGTATCCTGCAGAAAAGACAGAGACATAAAATATGTCAGAGCTCAGAAAATATCTCACAGCAGAATGGATAAAATATAATGTAATCAAAATATAGCCTTACCGTACTAATAATCATGCCTAACCAGTATCCAAGGCTATTATGTCCCTGCCACAAATCTAACCTGGGAGTATGTTATGAGGAGGGGATCAGAACACAAGTTCTGGTGACTGGATTTAAACTATACACTTTGGATAATCCTACATATACCGTTCAATCATATTTTCTTATTTATTAGGTTACTTGGATTAACAACACTCAAGGCTTACACACACGTCGTACCCATTTACTTCCTAGTGGATTAACCTAATACAGTATATGTGTAGCTACCCCCAATATCGAGGTACACCCCATGGTACACCACTCGCACGGTCTCCACCGAAATGCTTGCAGTCCCTCATCCTATGTCGGAGTGACATGCGGATCTCTATATAACAATGTTACGATTAGCATATATCTGCCATCACTACGCTACGTAAGCGTATGGATTGCCACCCTCGATCAAATCAGATCTCATATCGGAGTAATGCCCTTAAGTCTACGATACACCACCGAGAGCAGATATGCATGTATCTAGACTGTCCCTCATACGTACTGTTAATGGTAGCTCGATGCCTCAATCGCACGTCCTCTAATGTGCACCGAGTTCCATGGCAGGGCAATACAAGAAACACGGAACTCGGTCGGGAACTTTTCCATATCTGTACAGGCCTGCCTTTAAAAACCCTCTATATACAGATACACCTAGGGACAGTTTTCACGGTGGCTATGGCCCCACCTCGACCACTCCCTCAACTAGTAAAGACTACAAGAGCTAAGCGACTGCCCCTATGCAAACAATCTAAACATCCATTTGGCGTCTCCCCTCAACCCCTACCCCAATAGTGAAGGGTGAAATGGAATCTTGGGTTTAGTTATAGTCTTTCCGCATCCCACTGGCTGCCGATGACGGGTATCCGACGATCTACTATCCATGGTCTTGACCCTCCACCTCCCCATTGAGGCAACCGCCGAATCACCCTGGTGTCACCGCGTCACAGCATTCTGACTGCATAGCTACTTCTGTAGTCAAGGCCCACCCACCTAGTAGTTACGCGCAGACCCAACCTCTGCAAGCACAGCCTAAGACATCTGTCACCCCCACAGAGGACTACTAGGAGCACCATACGTACCTCAGGAAGCCGCGTGCTTCCCCTCCCAGTCCTTCGGAGCCGTTAGAACAATTAGATGAATGTGTGCTCCCCTCGTGCCTTTTAACACCACGATGATCTACTCCGTTGGGTTATTTACCCTCAACCGTATGGACTGGTCTAAGCACCTTACTTTAGCATGTTGTTAGACCCTATGCCTAAACATTCTTTTACACGCTTGTCTCACCTCGTCAAGTTTCCAGTTAACTTGGTTATTCCAATTCATATTGAATTCTTGTTAAAATTTACAAGTTTCTCTTGCTTATTAATTTCAGTCATACAACTTAATCCATTTAAGTTTATTAATAAGCCCACAACATGTTATTCCCTAGATTATGGCCCAAGGTCTGTAATCCACAAACCCTTTTTATCTTTTTGTTGATTCCATCATTACAATAACATGTTTTACTTAATATGTAATTAAGTATATCTCAATTCACATGTTTTCCAATTAACATATCACTTACCACTTATGATTAAATATAACTTATTTCATTTCATAAGTTTTCCTCATCCTTTCTCATTTAATCATAATTCCACTTTACATCGTCAATACAACTTATCGTTGTTTACTTATTAACTTAGTTCTATTAACTAAGACCCATTAATAAGTTTCTCCGCCCGTTTATTATAACTTATGTTATAATTTCCTCTTGTTCCTAGGACAAACCTAAACATTCTTATCAATGGGTTTCAGACTTCCAAGCTTACAGATTACTTAATTTATAATTAAGTACAGCTTCTTATATTTCATATATTTTCCCCCTTTTCTCAACTGGTTTCCGGCTTTCCCTATTTACTACTTATTTAATTTACAATTAAGTGTCCCTTAACTCATTTCACCAGTTATCTAATTTCCCTATTAGTTTATTATAACCGAAGTTATAATCCCCACTTGTCCCCAGGACAAGTCTACCTATTATACAACATTTTCATTAATATTATTTATTTATAATAGGTGATTATCATTCCCCTTTTTAAACATTTTATTTTGTTGTTGCAAACCATTATTCTTCGTTCACTGTAATATATATTCCTTATTATATTTAGGAAAACACTTCATGCCCCTTATTAGTTTGATAGAAGGAATCAATTATTTATTTTCATAATGTATTCCCATCTAAATCCATGGTAGCAAGTAATTTCTTTACTTTTCTTTATTTACTGTGTCTTACTTGCAGTAACGTTTTCAGAAATAAGTCATTTAGGGAAATACATCACTTTTCCTTCTTATCACACTAACTCGGTTCATTACATCCCTTCCTTTCTTATTTTCCGAGTTAGACATTTAATTACCATCATTTCCATTTATTCAAATCTTGTTCTATACATACATACATACATATATAAGCACTAGACCTCACACATTAAGCCTACACTTGTGGACGCTGGATTTGCCGGGTGGGTCCGGGCAGACTTCTACCACAAGTTGACTTAACCTCGTCTCTTAGGACCATTACATGTTTTTAATTTTGTACTTAGGCCTCTCACTTTAGGTTCAATCATTAGTGGCTGCTGGATATGCCGGTCGAGTCTGGGCAGACTTCCGCCACTAATGCAACCTAACCTCGTGCCATAAGTGCAGTTACAATTTCTAATTGTAATCCTAGGCATATTCATCTTCATTCAACCATTTATGTTCATATCAAATTTCACTCCTAAATTAAAGTCTCAAAACATAATATATGTTATGTTCCAAAATCCCATTACAAATTATTCCATAAATCCCAATATGTGTCGCATGTCTTTCTACATGTAATTAACTTAATTTAAAATAAAGTGTAATTCTCCAATAGTATATAATTTACCCAAAATCTCAATTATTTTAATCCAACAAGTTTAACATGTAATTTACTCAATAATATGCCCCAAGCGATTTATATAATTACAACAATAGTAATCATTTCCCACATTCTAACAAGTTTATACAACATATAATCATTCCAATAATTTAACTAATTCATCATACGAATTATTCATGTTAACGTCTCAACTTGTTATAACAATAATTTATAATTAACTTGGCAATTTCACAATTTATAACAAGGGGAATGCTAAACGATAATCATAATATTATCTAAAGGCTATAGTTTAAACCCACTCACCTTTCATGCTTTCCCCAAATTTTGGATCTGATCCGTTCTATCCTTCATGGTTTCTCTTTTCCCTTTAATTTGATTTGAAATCTAATAACCGTGGATCGTTTAATTTTCATTAAAAGGGAAGGGAAAGAAATAGGAAGAATATGAATAGATCGGATCTAGAAGTTTTCCTTGCTTTCATGATTCAATAATCTTTTTATTAATGTTGATTCTCTCTTCCAGATCTGGATTCATAATTTTCCTAGGCTAATATTTTAATTTTCAGAATAGATTTGAGAACAGAGAGAGAGTGTAATGGCAGAGCTCCGGCATAGCTACCAAATTATGAGATTTAGGGTTAGGTCTAGGGTCTTATTTATAGGAGTAACGGAGGAACTAGGACCCTCATATCAAAATTTAAGATATCAGTATCGAATACGTCATAAGAACTTTCTAGATCCGCGCATGGGTCGACACCTCTGTTGTTGGGTCGACCCCCCTGTTGGTGGGTCGACCCCTAGATCGACCCCCAATGGTCCATTTTCCCTCCGAATTTTCTTGCCCGCCATTTTGATTTTTGAACTGATTTTTGAATTTTCTGGATATATTTATTTAATATATATATATATATATATAAATATAGGCTCCTTATATGTATACAAAATTCTAACGCTCATAACTTCTTCATACGGTGTCCGTTTTATGGAAACCAAGTGTCTATCTTGGCCAAAATTTCAAGACAGATGCAATGACGCAGTCCGTTTTACTTAATTCTGAGCATTTAATTAAGCTATTCTTATTTTATTATCTTGGGTTAAAAATGCGGGGTGTTACATTCTCCCACCCTTAGGAAATTTCGTCCCTGAAACTTGATAAGGGTAAAATCAATTAACCCCTCGCATAATATACATCCATGATGTGTGCATCCAATATTTGCAACCATTGTGCACTTATGCAAAGTGAAGTAAAACATAATAATGCATGTATGTCTAAGCGGTACCTCCTATGTGTATGCAAAGTTTCAAAAATCCTTTTAAAATATGATGCTCACAACCTAAATATACTGGCAGTTCTACATGAATGCAATATTTTGAAAATCAAAAATGCTTTTGCATCCAAAATTTTCCACACTCTTACTGAGTAAGTGTAACAACCCGTATTTTGAATAACATGTTATAACGTAAATCAAGGCAGAATTAAATGTTAAAATCTGAATCAAGGGAAACGGGCTATGCCATTGCGTTCGTCTCGGAAAAATACGCGAAATAGAGTCCAAGTTTTCGAAATCGGAGTTTGTATGACCCAGTTATGGACCATCAAAGTTTTCAGAAAATTTCAAGTTCAAAAACAGTTCAAATTTCAAATCTAGAGCCAAACAGACTGGGCGGGAAAATTTCCCGCCCAGCCCCCAAGTCGACTGGGGAGTCGACTTGGGAGTCGACACACCCTAGCTGGTGTCGACTGCCCAGTCGACACCCTTGTCGACCTGGGTGGTCGGGCCAGTTTGGCCTGGTGCACCTGTTTTGGCTCCTGGGTCTTGTTTTGTTGGCTTGTGACGTGATTTGATGGCTCGTATCTGAAATAGGGTTAATCCTATGGCCTAAACTAGTCTCTACACCTATAAAAACACCCTAATACCTAGCCTAAATCATCACAAATCATTCCTACAACTAAATTATGCCAAAATGCTCCCTAATCATGGCCTCCATCTTCTTCAACTTGAGAGCTTGAGTGTTCTAAGCTAGTAAAAGAGCCATCTTTCTTCATACAAAACAAAGGAGCTTCTTATTTCTCAAAGACAACTTGGAGCTTATATTCATTTGGGGATTGCTAGTGTGGCTTCATCTCAATCTTGTTTTATTTTTGTTCTAGTCTTCTTAGCCAAGCGTTGTAGGCCCTATTCTACTCTTAGATTTAAACTATGAAGTTAATATGATCATGTAGCAAGTTGAAATGAGACTTTTGGGTATAATACTTGTCTTTGGGCTATATTTGTATGCATAGATCCATGTATGACTCTTTTGATCTATGATTGTGGCACTATCATGAACCTAGTATCATTTACCTTGATTTTTGGGTAGAAATCTATGAGCTTTATTTGGTGGTTATGCATAATGCAACATAGAACTTGGTAGTTATGCATAATGCAACATAGATCCTCTCATGATCTTTATGTTAACTTGCCTATGATGTTATGAACTATATGCTAATCACAAGTTATCACCCTATGTTAACTATGACCATGTTATCACTTATTTGCTAAGTTGATTTCATGCATGTTTTGAGGCCAATAACCTTATATGCTAGTATGTTGAACCCCTTTTGCCTCAAATATCACCATGTTTAACTTGTGATAGACTTTGCCATCTTATGCCTACCTTGTCATATTCTTATGTTCCCCCTTTTGATCTATTTGTGTTGATGCGAACTTACGTGCGATGGGGTTACGTTATGGGTAAAATTAAATGACATGAAACATGACTTTAAAATATGACATGTGATTATGCTTGAAAACATGAACGTGGACATGACATGTAGAAAACATGAAAGTGGCCAACTCGAGGTTGGGTTGAGTTTGTAGCATAAATCTACCCGGAACCGACCGGCTTAACTAGTGGCTACAAACAATAGGACCCAATGTGAGTAGTTGGTCATGTCGCACTTAAAACCCGAGGTTAGACTAGGTTGTGGTGTAAAGCTACCCGGACCCGCCCGGCTTAACTAGTAACCACAACAAAGTCTAATGTGAGAGGTTGGGGTGCATTAAGTTAATTAATGCCACATGGTAGGGTTAAGTCATGGACCACTTGAATATACTTGACCAGTTGAACACGATGTATTGATAGGGTTAAGTCATGAACTGCTTGGATACACTTGACCAACTCAATACATGGTTAGGATAGGGTTAACCACACTTAACCTGCTTGAAATCCTAGTTACGTGGTCCTTTTCAGCAGTAACCCACTAGGGAGTATCATGGATACCCTAGGACTAGGCTAGGGTGGGGCACGATTACTGGGATGATTGTAAGAGACCAAAAGAGACGACTGAATGGTGCACCAGTTAAGTTCAGGCGGACCATGGTCGTGCACATTAAGTCCGGAGTTGAACATGGGCACCGGTAGGTTTAGACTGTGCGTGCTTGTTTTGTGTCTGTGGTTTACACCCTAGGACTGGATACACCCTAGGGTGGACCTTGCACATTTAACTACATTCCATGATTAAGCCGTATGACACCGATACAAGACGAGTTAGGCATATAGGGAGCCGATCGACTAGACCGAGTAGTTGGACCTTAATTTAGGTCATCTCATGATGTTGGGCCAATTTTGGGCCAAGGGATCATTTCTTGTTTATACTTGACATGGATTAGAATACTAGTACACTTGGTGCAACTTAACCTTGTATATGCAATGCCACTCTTGTTAACTTTTCACCATGCCAGTTATCATCCTATGTTTCATCTCTGTTTTACATGTCCAGTTAACTTTATTAGTTTTTATACTAATAGTAGGTAGGACTTACCAGTCTTTTTGACTGACCAGTTTTCCTTTCGCCTCTTTTCTTACGTTTCTCCCCCAGGTTCTCAGGGTGGGAACACTAGCACCTAGCTTGGATCTTTAGCTTGCTTTCTGGATAGCTCATGTACGGTTTGGACTTGAGCTCGCTATGGCTTTACCACGTCTACTTTGGGGATAGTTTACTTTATGTTATCTCCAGTTTTCAGTTTATGTTTCTAGACTTGTAGTAGTTGGAAAATAATGACTTAGTACTTTTGATGTAAGTTGACTATGGTTTTGAAATAGTAGTTTTATCCGCTGTTTTATTTACTCTGTTTTACTTATATGTTCTGTCTTGTGATATCTTCATGCATGTTTACCTTGTCCAACACCCCTCCAAAGCCAGTGTACTTGCTTAGAGTGACCCTGGCGGAGGTGTGGTGTTACATTTGGTATCAGAGCATAAGGTTTACAAGATTTGAGCAAAAGGTTTTTAAAACTTACCTTTTGAAAAACTATTTTCAAAACCGATTATAAAGAAGTATTTTCAAAGAAAAGTCTAGTTTATTTTAAAAGCCTATTCCCCAAAAGCCATTAGCACTATCTTTTGTTTCCTCGTTCTAAATCTATCTTTTCCTTTTTCAGCATGGCCGATCTTAACCTTCCCGAGGGAGTACCCATACCCGGATGGTTCCGAAGGTACTTGGAAGCTAGGGCCAACGATGCGGGCCTAGCAAACACTCCTACTCCTCCTCCCGTACCTGAGGTTACTCCTCCTCCTCCTCCTCCTCAGCGTCCACAAGCGGATTTCGCAAAGATTTGCAAAGACTTTAAGGCGATGGGTGGAAAGAATTTTGTTGGGACAGAGACTTATGTGGAGGCAAGAAACTGGTTAAAGGAAACAACAGACCTTTTTGCTATCTTTGATGTGGATGATCGTAGGAAAGTTCTGTTGGTAGTATGGCTATTGAAAGAGGAAGCTGCTTATTGGTGGGAGGTCACCAACGCTACTAGGCCTATAGAGATTTGGGTCGACTTTAGGATGAGGTTTGGGCTTAAGTTTCTATCATCTGCTGAGGAGAATCTACAAATGGAGAAGTTTATATCTTTGAAGCAAGGGGACATGACAGTGAGGGAGTATGTGAATAAGTTTAACCAGCTTGCTCGATTCGGTTTGGACATGGTTAACACACCCCAGAAGAAGGCTCTACGATTTGCACGAGGGTTGAATGAGCCATTACAAGGTTTAGCCATGTCTCATATACCCATGGGGGCCACTTTTGAGAGCTTAGTAGATATGGCCTTGCTTCAGGGAGATGATAAGAATGGCAAGAAAGAAGTCAAGCCTAATGAGACTCAAGCCAAGAAGGCGGACTCCAAGTGGGGAGGAAATCAGAGCAACCAGAACAACAAGAGCAACAAGAACAACAAGGGTAACAAGGCCAACAACAACAAGGCAAGGGAGACAAGGAAGTGCAACTTTTGTGGGATTGTTGGACACAGAGCCAAAGATTGTAGGAAGAAGAAGAGGAAGTTGGGAGAATGCTTTCATTGCGGAGAGTCTGGACACTTCAGCAAGGATTGCCCAAAGAAGCAAGGGCAGGGGCAAGGACAGACTCAGCGAGCAGGACCTTCTGGAGGGCAGATGCATGCTCTCAACACTACTCCAGCTCCGGACCGAGGTAGTATTTCTGTAGAAAGCCTTGTTTACATTTCTGGTTTTCCTATTCGAACTTTATCTGATTCTGGCGCATCGCATACCTTTATCTCTTCTGACATTGTTAAAAGTTTACACCTAAGTACTAGTCTAGTTGAGGATCCCGTTAGTGTTTCAAATCCAATTGGGGGTTCCGCCCATCTATCTATGATTTGTATGGATTTGAGGATTTCTATCTTGACCGTAGAATTCACATGTAATGCTTATGTTCTCGGGTTTTTGGGATACAAGTTGATTTTGGGCATGGATTGGTTGTCCAGTTATGGAGCCATTCTTGATTGTGAGCATAGGGTGGTGAGGCTCATGACTCGCCTCGGTAATACCCTAGAAATTTCTTAAAACCCTATGGATCCCGTCATGTTATGTTATCTTGAATCTCTTGACTCGTCCATCGATGATCTGCAATCTGTAAGGGTGGTCCGAGAATATCCCGATGTCTTTGGTGAGGTTAAGGGGTTACCCCCTAAGCGAGAGATAGATTTCCGCATTTATCATGTTTATAATGCCAAGCCAGTTTCATTGCCCGTTAGGCACATGGCCCCGCGAGAAAGAAGAGAGCTTAGCAAGCAAATCAAGGAGTTGCTTGAGAAAAATTTCATTAGGCGAAGCATTTCAGAATGGGGTGCTCTGGTGGTATTCGCTACTAAGGCGGATGGTTCGCTTCGTCTATGTGTTGATTATCGTGAGTTGAACAAGCTGACAAAGAAGAACAGACATCCGTTACCGAGGATTGATGATCTCTTTGACCAGCTTGTTGGTGCTTCTGTTTTCTCTCAGCTCGATCTAGCCACCGGATTCCATCAGCTTAGAGTGGCTGAGGATAGTATTGATAAGACTGCATTTAGGACTCCAGATGGATTCTTTGAATGGCTAGTCATGCCGTTCGGTTTGACTAGTGCACCCACATACTTTGTTGATTTGATGAGTAGGGTGTTCAGGGAGTTCCTTAACAAGTTTGTGGTTGTCTTCGGGGATGATATTCTGGTCTTCTCTAAGGACGAGGAAGAGCATGCTACACACCTCAAGGAGGTTATGGATACGCTTAGAGCTCATCAGTTGAAAGCCAAGTTCTCTAAATGCCATTTCTGGAGAAAGGAAGTTCGATTCCATGGGCATATAGTTTCTAAGCAAGGCATAGCTGTGGATCCCGCTAAAGTGGTGGCGGTACAAGACTGGAAAGTTCCGAAGAATGCAACGGAAGTGAGAAGCTTTCTCGGTCTGGCAGGATTTTATAGGAAGTTCATTAAGGACTTCGCTAGGATTTCAGCCCCTCTTACTAAGTTAACGAAGAAGAACTTAGTCTTTGCATCGGACTTAGAGTGTGAGCTTGCTTTTCAAAGGCTCAAGAAAGCCCTCACCTCATCTCCAGTTCTAGCATTACCCGATGGAGGGAAGTTGTTTACCATGTACACCGATGCATGTGGCATGGGATTAGGCGTTGTCCTGATGCAAGAAGGGAGAGTGATATGTTTTGGGGGTAGGCAACTCAAAGTTCATGAGAAGAACTATCCCATTCATGATTTGGAGTTGGCGGCGATCGTCTTTGCACTCAAATCCTGGCGCCACTATCTTTTGGGCGAAAGGTTTGAGTTATATACTGATCACAAGTCGCTCAAGTACCTCTTCTCGCAGAAAGATTTGAATCTAAGGTAGCAAAGGTGGATGGAATTCTTGGCCTCATATGACTTCGAGATAGCTTATACCCCTGGCAAGGGTAATGTTGTGGTGGATGCGCTAAGCAGAAGAGGGTTGAATTTGAGTCCCTTATTTGTTGAGATGAAGAGCCTAGAGTTCTTGGCAACCTTTGATTTTGCACCTGCTGTTGGGTCGATGACTGGTTCGTTAGCATCCCTCGAGCTTAGACCTACACTTCTTGATCAAGTTGGGGCTTCACAGAGGGATGACCCGCAGATAGTCGAGATCATGGACAAGTTGATTCGGGGTGAGACGTTAAGTCACCTCGCTAGATATACTATTGATGACAAGGGATGGCTAAGGCGTGATGGAAGACTATGTGTCCCACGAGTGGGAGACTTAGTAAATAAAGTTCTTGAGGAGGCGCATCACTCGAGGATGACCATACATCCCGGAGGGGATAAGATGTACCGGGATATGAAGCGCATTTCCTTTTGGGATGGGATGAAAAAGGATGTGGCAGAGTTTGTTTCTAGATGCATTGTTTGCCAGCAAGTAAAGGCCGAGACGAAGAAGCCCGGTAGGCTACTGCATCCATTGGAGGTCCCGCTATGGAAGTGGGAAAGTATCTCTATGGATTTTGTGGATGGATTGCCGAGATCAAGGAAGGGGAATACTAGCATATGGGTCATAGTGGATAGACTCACGAAGAGCGCCCATTTTATTCCGGTGAAAAGCAAGAGGACCGCATCATGGCTAGCATCTGTTTATCTTCGAGAGATAGTGCGATTGCATGGAGTTCCTTCTAGCATAGTTAGCGATCGTGACCCAATCTTCACTAGCTAGTTCTGGAATAGTTTGCAAGAAGCGATGGGTACGCGATTGAATCTAAGTACAGCCTATCACCCACAGACGGTTGGCCAGACCGAAAGGGTGAATAGGGCACTAGAAGATCTGTTGAGGCTATGCATTCTTGACTTTGGTGGCACTTGGGAAGACCACCTTCCTCTCGTAGAGTTTGCTTATAATAACAGCTACCAAGCAAGCATAGGGATGGCACCATTCGAAGCTTTGTATGGGAGGCCATGCAAGTCAACAACGTGTTGGTGGGAGACGACAGATAAGCTTATAGTTGGGCCCAACATGATAAAGGACACATCCGAGAAGGTTGAGTTGATTCGAAGGCGGATGAAAACGGCACAAGACAGACAGAAATCCTATGTAGACAAGCGAAGGACAGACTTAGAGTTTGAAGTTGGAGATATGGTCTTTGTGAAGGTTTCTCCTTTGCGAAATGTGGTTCGTTTTGGAGCAGTTGAGAAGCTGGCACCAAGGTTTGTAGGACCCTTCCCTATCATAGAGAGGATTGGAAAGATGGCTTATAAGGTGAAATTGCCCGAGAAGCTGGCCGGAGTGCACAATGTTTTTCATGTCTCGCATCTCCGAAAGTGCCTACATGAGTCAGCCGAGGTAGTTGAGCTTAGCATTCTTGAAGACATGGAGGTAGAGAAAGAGGCAACCCTGAGGCGAGCGCCGATTCGTATCTTGGGAACGAAGATCAAGAAGCTGAGGAATCGAGAAGTCAAGTTAGTAAAGGTTCAGTGGAGTTAAGCCGATGAAGATGCAACTTGGGAAACCGAGGAGAAGATGCATGGGCTTTATCCATTCCTTTTTGAGGGTACATTCTCAATCTCTTTTCCTAGTTAGCATATCTTTCTTTTGCTATCCATGTTTATTTTGTTATCTCGTTAACCTTGTCATGAGAACCTTAGGTAGAAACCCTTTGGATGAAACATGTATTTGAAACATGTTATGCTTGATGTTTGCAAGTGGTTGCAAGTGTTTGCAAGTGGATACTCGTGGATGCATGATACACATTAGGCACTAAGATCGGCTCACACACTATCATATTGCATATGCATGAGTGCTTATATTTATTCATGGATGAAACTTTTTATGCTATCACGTGGATGTTGCATATGGATGAATGTTATGTGCACTCATGTAGAGATTATTAATTATGTTAGGAATTTGCATACATATGGACTCATTTCACTGACATACTTTGCATTAAGGAGGTTTGCTGAATCAGTAACCGCCTGATTTTCGCATTAGATAAGTACATATACACACACCTTTCGCATATGATCATACAACATTTAGAATCTTTTAAGGACAATGACTGCTCGTGGATGATGTTTTAAGTAGATGGATGATGGATGGTAGGATACGTTCTTCCTAACTTGAAGATTTCGGGGACGAAATCCTTTAAGGTGGGGAGAATGTAACAACCCGTATTTTGAATAACATGTTATAACGTAAATCAAGGCAGAATTAAATGTTAAAATCTGAATCAAGGGAAACGGGCTATGCCATTGCGTTCATCTCGGAAAAATACGCGAAATAGAGTCCGAGTTTTCGAAATCGGAGTTGGTATGACCCAGTTATGGACCATCAAAGTTTTCAGAAAATTTCAAGTTCAAAAACAGTTCAAATTTCAAATCTAGAGCCAAACATACTGGGCGGGAAAATTTCCCGCCCAGCCCCCAAGTCGACTGGGGAGTCGACTTGGGAGTCGACACACCCCAGCTGGTGTCGACTGCCCAGTCGACACCCTTGTCGACCTGGGTGGTCGGGCCAGTTTGGCCTGGTGCACCTGTTTTGGCTCCTGGGTCTTGTTTTGTTGGCTTGTGACGTGATTTGATGGCTCGTATCTGAAATAGGGTTAATCCTATGGCCTAAACTAGTCTCTACACCTATAAAAACACCCTAATACCTAGCCTAAATCATCACAAATCATTCCTACAACTAAATTATGCCAAAATGCTCCCTAATCATGGCCTCCATCTTCTTCAACTTGAGAGCTTGAGTGTTCTAAGCTAGTAAAAGAGCCATCTTTCTTCATACAAAACAAAGGAGCTTCTTATTTCTCAAAGACAACTTGGAGCTTATATTCATTTGGGGATTTCTAGTGTGGCTTCATCTCAATCTTGTTTTATTTTTGTTCTAGTCTTCTTAGCCAAGCGTTGTAGGCCCTATTCTACTCTTAGATTTAAACTATGAAGTTAATATGATCATGTAGCAAGTTGAAATGAGACTTTTGGGTATAATACTTGTCTTTGGGCTATATTTGTATGCATAGATCCATGTATGACTCTTTTGATCTATGATTGTGGCACTATCATGAACCTAGTATCATTTACCTTGATTTTTGGGTAGAAATCTATGAGCTTTATTTGGTAGTTATGCATAATGCAACATAGAACTTGGTAGTTATGCATAATGCAACATAGATCCTCTCATGATCTTTATGTTAACTTGCCTATGATGTTATGAACTATATGCTAATCACAAGTTATCACCCTATGTTAACTATGACCATGTTATCACCTATTTGCTAAGTTGATGTCATGCATGTTTTGAGGCCAATAACCTTATATGCTAGTATGTTGAACCCCTTTTGCCTCAAATATCACCATGTTTAACTTGTGATAGACTTTGCCATCTTATGCCCACCTTGTCATATTCTTATGTTCCCCCTTTTGATCTATTTGTGTTGATGCGAACTTACGTGCGATGGGGTTACGTTATGGGTAAAATTAAATGACATGAAACATGACTTTAAAATATGACATGTGATTATGCTTGAAAACATGAACGTGGACATGACATGTAGAAAACATGAAAGTGGCCAACTCGAGGTTGGATTGAGTTTGTAGCATAAATCTACCCGGAACCGACCGGCTTAACTAGTGGCTACAAACAATAGGACCCAATGTGAGTAGTTGGTCATGTCGCACTTAAAACCCGAGGTTAGACTAGGTTGTGGTGTAAAGCTACCCGGACCCGCCCGGCTTAACTAGTAACCACAACAAAGTCTAATGTGAGAGGTTGGGGTGCATTAAGTTAATTAATGCCACATGGTAGGGTTAAGTCATGGACCACTTGAATATACTTGACCAGTTGAACACGATGTATTGATAGGGTTAAGTCATGAACTGCTTGGATACACTTGACCAACTCAATACATGGTTAGGATAGGGTTAACCACACTTAACCTGCTTGAAATCCTAGTTACGTGGTCCTTTTCAGCAGTAACCCACTAGGGAGTATCATGGATACCCTAGGACTAGGCTAGGGTGGGGCACGATTACTGGGCTGATTGTAAGAGACCAAAAGAGACGACTGAATGGTGCACCAGTTAAGTTCAGGCGGACCATGGTCGTGCACATTAAGTCCGGAGTTGAACATGGGCACCGGTAGGTTTAGACTGTGCGTGCTTATTTTGTGTCTGTGGTTTACACCCTAGGACTGGATACACCATAGGGTGGACCTTGCACATTTAACTACATTCCATGATTAAGCCGTATGACACCGATACACGACGAGTTAGGCATATAGGGAGCCGATCGACTAGACCGAGTAGTTGGACCTTGATTTAGGTCATCTCATGATGATGGGCCAATTTTGGGCCAAGGGATCATTTCTTGTTTATACTTGACATGGATTAGAATACTAGTACACTTGGTGCAACTTAACCTTGTATATGCGATGCCACTCTTGTTAACTTTTCACCATGCCAGTTATCATCCTATGTTTCATCTCTGTTTTACATGTCCAGTTAACTTTATTAGTTTTTATACTAATAGTAGGTAGGACTTACCAGTCTTTTTGACTGACCTGTTTTCCTTTCGCCTCTTTTATTCCGTTCCCCCCTAGGTTCTCAGGGTGGGAACACTAGCACCTAGCTTGGATCTTTAGCTTGCTTTCTGGATAGCTCATGTACGGTTTGGACTTGAGCTCGCTATGGCTTTACCACGTCTACTTTGGGGATTGTTTACTTTATGTTATTTCCAGTTTTCAGTTTATGTTTCTAGACTTGTAGTAGTTGGAAAATAATGACTTAGTACTTTTGATGTAAGTTGACTATGGTTTTGAAATAGTAGTTTTATCCGCTGTTTTATTTACTCTGTTTTACTTATATGTTCTGTCTTGTGATATCTTCATGCATGTTTACCTTGTCCAACACCCCTCCAAAGGCAGTGTACTTGCTTAAAGTGACCCTGGCGGAGGTGTGGTGTTACAGTAAGAGCATAGTTCATCTAATTGTTGCATCCATAATCCTACCAACCAACTTTATTTTTCAAATTTCGGACAAATTTAATTTTATAAATTCGATTTCTTATGTTACAAAAAGGTGGAAAACGGAAATTCCGCGTCTCCCGCTTTTCTTTTTCAACCTTTTTCTAACGATGCTTGGATTTCTATGTAACTATTTATATTGATTCTCTATTTTCCTACCCAAGCACAACCCACATAAGAAAATTTTCTTTATTACTGATATCCTTTTCATCTTATCTTGGAAAGTTTTATCTTTATCCATCTTTTCTCATAATTTCCCATTTTTGTTGCTTTACTGAATTTTTTTGTTTCCTTTTTAGTCGTAACATTTCTCTTTTCTTAGCTTATTTAATTATCTGATCTTAGTTTAAATTTAAATATGCCTTCTAGTCTTTCAACTAAAACAGGAGAACAAACAACATACACAGCTACTACTAAGGGCCAAGAATCTCAGGACTATGTCCCCTCCAGACAGAAAAGTCCAAACCATGGGATCTATGACATGTTTAGGTGTTACCCTAACTTCCCAACAAGAACAATAAAATGGAATGATCCCAACAGAAATGTGGTAACAGGTTTTACCCCTAACATGGAAATTAGCAACATGATCTAAACACTTACTTGCTCTTTACTATCCAGTAGTCACTACTAGTCCTAGATGTATACCAACAATTATTTCAAGCAACACCCTAGGCTATTCAACGCTTATGCACTTACGGGAACTCACTATTATTCCAAGATAATTCTCGCTATTTACTTTATAGCCTAAAAACTTTTCCCATCTTTCCAAGGCACTAACCCTTACCTACTCCATACTTTTAAAACACAGTTTGGCCTTTCTTTTCCATTTAAATTTTCTTCCAAAAATTCAAAAGTTTCAAAATTTCATTTTCCTCATGAAAACTTACTTTTGCTAAACCACAAAAACATGTAATCTTAAAAATGTAAATCATCATTTTTTTTTTCAAATCACAAAACTGGAGTAGATATGGACAACTATTTTCTCCATCGGGTTTATGACTTATTCTTACCTATAAGGTCGATTTAGTCTCTTACTACAAGGTGCCAACATCTACTCTATTCTTATTTTCTATAACAAATTTTGTCCACCCAACAAAATTATCCTATTAAAACAATTTTATCAAAAAGGGTTGTCATAAGGATAGAGATTTCAAATCTTTCTTAATTACAAATTCTTGTATGAAATGTAACAAGAAAAACTAGCGAACTATACATGCTCTATAATATGCACCTTTTATTGAGATAATTTTTTCTTAGACAAAATTTTCACAAGAAATCACTATTCGCAAAATATACCCCATTTTACTTCAAACCCAATATATGTATACTTTGCATATTTAAAACTTCAACTTTTAAGATTAAAACTTGAAAATACCATAAACCATGTTTCGAAAACTTTTATAATTTCAAGTTCTTAAAAGTTAACAATGGGGTTGGACTCAAAGCGGGTTTCCAATTTTTTAGGTTTTCCTAGACACTCCCCAAGGTCAATTCTCTCAACTAAATATATTCCTAATCCATTTTTCTCTTCTCAACCTTTTCCAATTTATAAGGTTTTCAAGTGCACTAACCCAAAATACTAATCATATGGGATTCATTTTCCTTCCATACAAAGTACATTGTACACTCTCCACCAAAATTACCTAAGGGTCTCAGATTTCCTTATTCATTCTTTTAGTGTACAAAACAAACATCCCATTTGTTACCATAATATACTCTTTCTATTTAGTGGGTTACTCTATGGATCTAGGTATATATATATATAATATATTTATATTTATAAAAGTACAAATACGTTCACTCACTATTTAAATAGGAATCCTAAACCTAAGCTCTGATACTAGATGTAACAACTCAAATTCCAACAGACCGATTTTTTTTTCAAAATTCCAATCTATCGAAACTCGGATTGGTTTGATCTGGTATCCTGCAGAAAAGACAGAGACATAAAATATGTCAGAGCTCAGAAATTATCTCACAGCGGAATGGATAAAATATAATGCAATCAAAATATAGCCTTACCGTATTAACAATACTGCTTAACCAGTATCCAAGGCTATCATGTCCCTGCCACAAATCTGACCAGCGAGTATATTATGAGGAGGGGGTCAGAACACAAGTTCTGGTGACTGGATTTAAACTATACACTTTGGATAATACTACATATATTGTTCAATCATATTTTCTTATTATTAGTTTACTTGGGTTAATAGCACTCAAGGCTTACACATACGTCGTTCCGATTTACTTCCCAGTGGATTAACCTAATACAGTATATGTGTAGCTAGCCCCAATACTGAGGTACACCCCGGGGTACCCCACTCGTACGGTCTCCACTGTAATGCCACCGAAATGCTTGCAGTCCCTCTACCTATGCCGAAGTGGAATATGTGTCTCTATACAACAATTTTACGATTAGTATATATCTGCCATCATTATGCTACGTGCAGACTGACACCCTCGATCGAATCAGATCTCATACCGGAGTAATGCCTTTAAGTCTATGATACACCACCCAGAGCAGATATGCATGTATCTAAACTGTCCCTCGTACGTACTGTTAATTGTAGCCCAGTGCCTCAATCGCACGTTCTCTAATGTGCACCGAGTTCCATGGCAGGGCGACATAAGAAACACGGAACTCGGTCGGGAGCTTTTCCATATCTGTGCAGGCCTGCCTTTAAAGAGCCTATATATACAGATATACCTAAGGTCAGTTTTCATGGTGGCTATGGCCCCATCTTAGCCCATCCCTCAACTAGTAAAGACTATAAGAGCTAAGCGACTGCCCCTACACAAATAATCTAAACATCCATTTGGCATCTCCCCTCAACCCCTTACCTCGATAGTGAAGGGTGAAATGGTATCTTGGGTTCAGCTCTAGTCTCTCCGCATCCCACTGACTGCCGATGACGGATATTTGACGATCTACTATCCTTGCTCTTGACCCTCTACCTCCCCATTGAGGCAACTGCCGAATCACCCTGGTGTCACGGTGTAACAACATTCTGACTGCATAGCTACTTCTGCAGTCAAGGCCCGCCCACCTAGTAGTTACACGCAGACCCAACCTATGCGAGCACAGCCTAAGACATCTGTCACTGCACAAAGGGCTACTAGGAGCACCTTACGTACCTCAGGAAGCCACGTGCTTCCCCTCCCAGCCCTTCGGAGCCATTAGAACAATCATATGAATGTGCGCTCCCCTCTTTCCTTGTAACATCTCAATGATCTACCCCATTGGGTTATTCACCCTCAACCGTATGGACTGGTCTAAGTGCCTTATTTTAGCATGTTGTTAGACCCTATGCCTAAACATTCTTTTACGCGCTTGTCTCACCTCCTCAGGTTTCCAGTTAATTTGGTTATTCCAATTCATATTGAATTCTTGTTAAAATTACCAAGTTTCTCTTGCTTATTAATTTCAGTCATACAACTTAATCCATTTAAGTTTATTAATAAGCCCACAACAAATTATTCTCTAGATTGTGGCCCAAGGTCTGTAATCCACAACCCTTTTTATCTTTTTGTTGATTCCATCATTACAATAACATGTTTTACTTAATATGTGATTAAGTATATCTCAATTCACATGTTATCCAATTAACATGTCCTTACCATTTATGATTAAATATAACTTATTTCATTTCATAAGTTTTTATCATCCTTTCTCATTTAATCATAATTCCACTTTACATCATCAATACAACTTATCGTTGTCTACTTATTAACTTAGTTCTATTAACTAAGGCCCATTAATAAGTTTCTCTACCCGTTTATTATAACTTATGTTATAATTTCCTCTTGTCCCTAGGACAAACCTAAACATTCTTATCAACAGGTTTTAGACTTCCAAGCTTACAGATTACTTAATTTATAATTATGTACAACTTCTTATATTTCATATATTTTCCCCCTTTTCTCAGCTGGTTTTCGGCTTTCCTCATTTACTACTTAATTTACAATTAAGTGTCCCTTAACTCATTTCACCAGCTATCCCTTTTCCCTATTAGTTTATTATAACTGAAGTTATAATCCCTACTTGTCCCTAGGACAAGTCTACCTATTATACAACATTTTCATTAATGTTATTTATTTTTAATAGGTGATTATCATTCCCTTTTTAAACATTTTCTTTTACTGTTGCAAACCATTATTCTTTATTCACTATAATATATATTCCTTATTGTATTAAGGAAAAGCCTTAATGCCCCTTATCAATTTGATAGAAGGAATCAATGATTTATTTTCATAACGTATTCCCATCTAAATCCATGGTAGCAAGTAATTTCTTTACTTTTCTTTATTTACTGTGGCTTACTTGCAACAATGTTTTCAGAAATAAGTCATTTGGGGAAATACATCACTTTTCTTTATTATCACACTAACTCAGTTCATTACATCCCTTCCTTTCTTATTTTCTGAGTTAGATATTTAATTACCATCATTTCCATTTATTCATATCTTTTTATATACATATACTTATATATATTTATATAAATATATATATATGAGCATTAGAACTCTTACATTAAGCCTACACTTGTGGACGCTGGATTTGCCGGGCGGGTCTGGGTAGACTTCTACCACAAGTTGACTTAACCTCATGTCTTAGCACCATTACATGTTTTTAATTTGCACTTAGGCCTCCCATATTAGGTTCAATCATTAGTGGCTGCTGGATATGCCTGTCGGGTCTGGGCAGACTTCCGCCACAAATGCAACCTAACCTCGTGCCATAAGTGCAGTTACAATTTCTAATTGTAATCCTAGGCATATTCATCTTCATTCAACCATTTATGTTCATATCAAATTGCTCTCCCATATTAAAGTCTCAAAACATAATATACGTTATGTTCCAAAATCCCATTACAAATTATGCCCTAAATCCTAATATGCGTTGCATGTCTTTCTACATGTAATTAACTTTATTTAAAATAAAGTGTAATTCTCCAATAGTGTATCATTTACCCAAAATGTCAATTATTTTAATCCAACGAGTTTAACATGTCGTTTACTCAATAATATTCCCCAAGCGAATTATATAATTACAACAATAGTAATCATTGCCCACATTCTAACAAGTTTATACAACATATAATCATTCCAATACTTTAACTGATTCATCGTACGAATTATTCATGTTAACGTCTCAACTTGTTATAACAATAATTTATAATTAACTTGGCAATTTCACAATTTATAACAAGGGGAATGCTAAACGATAATCGTAATATTATATAAAGGCTATAGTTTAAACCCACTCACCTTTCATGCTTTCCCCGAATTTTGGATCTGATCTGTTCTATCCTCCATGGTTTCTCTTTTCCCTTTAATTTGATTTGAAACCTAATAACCATGGATCGTTTAATTTTCATTAAAAGAGAAGGGAAAGAAATAGGAAGAATATGAATAGACTGGATCTAGAAGTTCACCTTGCTTTTATGATTCAATAATCTTTTTTATTAATGTTGATTCTCTCTTCCAGATCTGGATTCATAATTTTCCTAAGCTAATATTTTAATTTTTAGAATAGATTTGAGAAGAGAGAGAGTGTGTAATGGCACAACTCCAGCGTAGCTACCGAATTATTAGATTTACGGTTAGGTCTAGGGTCTTATTTATAGGAGAAGCGGAGAAACCAGGACCCTCAGATCAAAATTTAAGATATCAGAACCGAACGCGTCAGAAGAACTTTCTGGATCCGCAGGTGGGTCGACCCCTTGGTCGATATTCCTGTTGGTGGGTCGACCCCTCTGTTGGTGGGTCGACCCCTAGGTCGACCCCCAACGATCCATTTTCCCTCCGAACTTTCCCGCTTGCCATTTTGATTTTTGTACTGAGTTTTGAATTTTCTAGATATATATATTTAATATATATATATATATACATATAAGCTCCATATATGTATACAAACTTCTAACGCTCATAACTTCTTCATACGGTGTCCGTTCTACACAAACCAAGTGTCTACCTTGGCCAAAATTTTGAGACAGGCATAATGTCGCAGTCTATTTTACTTAATTCTGAGCATTTAATTAAGTTATTCTTATTTTACTATCTTAAGTTAAAAATGCGGGGTGTTACAAAAGTCTTTTACTTGGATTCATGTCGAAATTCTGAGTCATTTTCATATGCGATATATTGAAAATGATGCTCGTATGAAGAAATTACAGTCAAATGAAATTATACGGTAAATGCATATATGTGTGTATATATATAAATTTGTGTGTATGTGTGTGGTTTAATTAGTAATATATATCTAAGGGATAAATAAATTGGATAAGAATAATATTCTTTTAGATAAATTTGAATTTCAAATGAGAAGATAAGGATAAGGGGAACAAGAATAATGTGCACAAGGAAAGAAATAATCTTATTAAATAAACGTTATATATAATAAATATTTTCATCCCTTTGTAGCGTTTATTGAGCGATTCATAGATCAAGAGGTCGACCGCCCCCTAGAAGGGGTGTTAACAGCAAGGTGGCTGAAATGCCCAATAAGGCTGGGTTTGGTTAGGTTTTTGTGGCCAATTTATATAAACGAACAACTAGAATTAAATCTTAATGATCCTACGGTTTTGGTTTACAAAAACACTTATAAATAGACCCCTGTACTCCATACCTAAACCCTAGCCACTCTATCCATTTGTGCCTCCACTCTGCCGCCATTGATTCTAGAGAAACTCATAAATAGGTTTTCTTCTATAAACCTATTCTTCTTTCTCTAATCTTTTCTTATAGAATATAGAACTGGAATTACATGATATATATATATCAGAATTTTAATTATTTGGTTCTTATGTATATATATCTCTAGGGATTGGAGTTCACATTCTAATAGGCACAAACAACGTTAGATCTACGACATTTCCGATCACTGTGAGTGGAATTAGTACTTTTTAAGCATATTATACATTTGTAGATTACTATATGGATTTGTATGCCTAAGGAAATTTCGTATAATGACAATATCAAACTACAAAACCCCTAAATCTCATATTTTTATGTATTTTACAAAAAATGTCAATTTATATTGGGTTTGTGGATTTTGTTTTAGTAGCGGATAAAGAACAATTGGGTGATGTACTTATATTTTATTTCATTTATCCTTTTTTATCTAAATCTTTGATTGTAATGTAAAAAGGTTTAGATTTGATTGGATTTATTATTTGAATAGGTTTTGGTTTCTATTCTACTTAGATAATCCGAACATATTTAGATTTGAAGTCAATCAAATATAAACGTTATTATGTACAACACAAGATGGGGAAAATTGGATAAAAAAGGTTTATGCATATGTATGTACACACACACACACACACACATATATATATATATATATATATATATATGGATACATATAAATTAAAAAAATTACACCCTATTCTTGATTCATTGCTAGAATTATCCTTACAAGCCTAGAATGCAAGTTTTAATTGTATATTGAGTTTTTCCATTACTGTTATCTGTAATCATGCAATTATGCCATGAATGTAGCGGTTGAATGTGGAAAATTAACTTGTCTGCCTTAAATTAGACCAAGTTGACAATTTTACCTCACTAAACCATTCTCTCGTTCATACAAAAACTAGCGATATTTATACGTACTAAATATTTTACTTATATAGCGTAATTAACGAAATTAGCGTAATAATGACGTAGTAAATTTGATTAGGATAAGATTTGAATTTGAAATGCCCCCATATATTGATTGCTTGTGTGTGCATATAGAATGACTTGTATATATGTGTGTGTATATATATATGTATGTATGTGTGTATATATATATAATGACGCATAAAAACGAGGTTAGTTGCCATTTGTGGTAGAAGTCTGCCCGGAACCTACCGACAAATCAACAACCACAAGTGGGTCCGACTAATGTGAGAGGTCTGGGTGCCATGGGCCATTCAAGTTTAGTACACTATGACATGAGGTTAAGCCACTTGTGGTAGAAGTATGCCCGGAACCACCCGACATATCCAGCATCTTCAGGTGGACAGTTCAATGTGAGAGGTCTAGCGTATATATATAAACCTAATGTATGATAGAATAAGCAGGTTTACTGCACCTTGGGCAGGTCTTTTGTGGCTGACTCTCTTCTTATCATGTTTGGGTCTTAAGTGGTTAGGACTAGGTTCCTCTCCAAAGGTTTATTCCATGGATAGGTACCACAGTGGTGGGACCCACCCTTATTAGATTCGAAGTAAGTCTATGGGTCCTCCTTCTCTGAAAGTGGTTAGGCACAACAGTAACGGAGTCGGGTAGTTCACGGGGGATGTCCACTTCCTTTAGAAGCTGGTAAGGGCTAAACTAGGGATAGTATTGGTTTATATATGACTTAAGAACATCGACATATAAGGATGGGGTCTTAAGGGGCTAGGGTCTGCCTCAAGGTTATAAGAGATCGTAAGAATCCACCTTTAATAAGGGCCTTAAGTAACTAAGGATGCCTACCTCATTGGTTCTTTATCCTAAATGCACTAATGGTGGTCTTAAGCGATTGACTTGGATATCCACCTCATTAGTTAGATATTTTATGTTTATGTGAATGTGTTGCATAGACATACCTTGATATATATAACCTGCTAAATCTAGGGTATTGTCTTTAAGTAAATACTATTTACAGTCACATAGGACTTTATGTTCCGACCCTTCTCCATAACATATCCAACAAATTAATAGGTAGTGTGGATTCAATGGACAAAGAAATGATGGAGACTGAAGAAGAAAATGAAGATATTATGCTATTATTAGTCATCATTGCTGTATTACTGATGGAAACTTTTAATGATGAGTTTATTGATGTACCTATGGAATAATTGTACTTTGACAATCTGTGTTTGAATTCTGTGGTTTTTAATAAAATGATACATCATATTTTGGTATTATACTTTCTCATTCCGCTATGTGAGATTTCCATAACGCAATGTCTATATATTATTCTGTGCAAATGTAATACCTTACAGGAACCAATGACCCATCTAGAGTGGCTCTATGTTCCGATGGGCCTTTTGTGTTGAAATTTAGGCCCATTCTGGGTGGGCTCTTACATTTGGTATTTGAGCATAGGTTACACGATTGTAGGAAAATTATACGTATGTGTATTTTGAAAAAGGTTCTCAAACTATATATATTTAATGTATATATATACTTACCCCAAAAAGCATATGTTATCGTTTTCTTCCCTTTTCATCTTAAATACTATCTCAGGAGTATTCACTGAAGGATTCTTCCTTTTCTTTTCATATAGTAGAATGGATGATAATCCATCTGAATAGGGAAACCAGGAAAAGCCTCGGTATTTGCCAGAATGGTTCCAACAGTATCTTCAAGCTGTAGAACAGGCCCCTGTTGCAAATCCCGCCCCAACGGTGGCTACAGCTCTTGCTGCTGAGGTAGCCTTTGGCTTCTCTCAATTCTGTAAGAGCTTCGCAAACCTTGGTAGGAAATCATTCTCAGGAATGAAGGGTTTTACTAGTGCCCAAACTTGGATAACGGATTGCGAAAGAATTTTCGAAGCTATTGGATGGAAAAACAATGTAAAAAGGAGAATTATGGCCTGGCACTTGAAGGAGGAGGCACATGAATGGTGGAACTTATTATCTGGAGAGAACGAGGGCCGGATATTTACATGGGCTGAATTCAAAGCCCGTTTCGAAGCAAATTTTTTGCCAAAAGCCAAGATGACGATCCTGTTAGAAATTTTTATCCATCTCAAGCAAGGAAGTTTAAGTTTGAAAGAGTACATGGCTAAGTTCATCGAATTGAGTAAGTTTAGTAGGGGTTTGGTGGATACCTTAATGAATATAGCCTTGATATTCGTTAAGGGGTTGAACCCCCCATTGAAGGACACTTTGTTAGCACAAGTAACGTTCAGAGCAACCTTCGAAACCTTAGTGGAGATGGCTATTCTATGCACTGTTGAAGGCTCCAAGGAAAATAAGGACGATGAGAAGGGAAAAGGAAGTTCTGATAAGAATAAGAAGAAGGAGTAGTGGAAGAAAAAGAAGAAAGGGGAAAATTCAAGAAGGAAGCTAAGACTTGTACGAGGTGCAACCGCAAGGGTCATGGCCAAGGATTGTAGGAATTATTTGGTGAAGAAAGAATTTAAAGGAAAGTGTTTCAACTGTCACGAAGAGGGACACATGTCTAAGGACTTCCCAAAGCCTAAAGGTACCCGAAGTGGCTAGAATTATGCATTGGAGGCAGCACCAATACAAAGTCGACCCCCAAGAGAACAAGGTCAACCCGCACTTGAAGGTATAACATCTATTCTAGGAATTTCAGTATACACCTTGTTCGATTCGGGAGCGACCCATTCTTTTATCGCTAAGAGTCTAATTAATTTGTTGAACCTTCCCTTGTCTATCTCTTGTAATCCAATAGTGGTGGCCAACCCTATCGGAGGAGCTAAGTATCTTGAATTGTTATGCAAATACCTAGTACTGGAGATTGACGATGTCGAATTTCTTTGCAAAGCGTATGCGTTAATTTTTATGGGGTATGACCATATCCTAGGTATGGATTGGCTATCATTTTATGTGCCTGTCCTAGATTGCGATAAGAGAATCGTTCGTCTTAGGAGCCAAGGAGGGCATAGTCTGAGTATTCCTTGTAATGTTAGGAACAAAGATAAAGCCTTATTGTATTCCTTACCTCCTACTTTGGAAGGAACATCTTCGGTCCCTATAGTATGTGAGTTCTTGGATATCTTTGTTGAAGTCCTGGGATTTCCACTCCATAGAGAAATCTCATTTCATATTGACCTAGAGAAAGACGCTAGACCAGTTGGTTTACCCTTCAGGCATATGGCGCCTAAAGAAAGAAGGGAATTGGATAAGCAGATTTCAGAGTTACTACGGAAAGGCTTCATTCGGTGAAGTACCTCTGAATGGGGTGCACCTGTTGTGGTTGCCACCAAAGGAGACTAATCTCTAAGGCTTTGTGTGGATTATAGGGAGCTTATTAAGTTGACCAAGAAGAATAGGTAGCCCTTTCCTAGAACTGACAATCTATTTGACCACTTGGGAGGAGCCCGAGTATTTTCCCAATTAGACCTTTCCACTGGATTTCACCAGTTGAGAATTGCAGAGGACAGTAAGGATAAAACCGTGTTTAGGGTGCTGGATGGATTGTTCCAATGGGAAGTTATGCCCTTCGGACTGACGACTGCACCCGTCTTCTTGGTTGACCTCATAAGTAGAGTGTTTAGGGGAATTCTAAATAAGATTATGGTAGTCTTTGTAGATGATATCCTTATATTTTCAAAGGAACATATAGAGCATGAAAGTCTCGGAGTGCCATTTCTGGAGGGAAGAAGTTAGATTTTTAGGACATATTCTGTCGAGAAAAGGCTTGGCAGTAGAACCCACGAAGGTCAAGGCAATTAAGGGATGGAGAAAACCTCGAAATGGAATTGAAGTAAGGAGCTTCCTTCTATTAGCCGGGAATTATTGGAAATTCATTAAAGACTTCGCAAAGATTGCTACTTCTTTAACTCAACCGACAAAGAAGATTTTGATTTTTTCTTGGAGTAATAAGTGTGACGTGTCCTTCAAGAAATTAAAGGAAATACTAACTAGTGTGCCAGTCCTTATTATACCCGATGGTTCAAAATTGTTTACAGTTTGTACCAATAGTTGCAGAACTGGGTTAGGAGCGGTTCTTATGTAAGAAGGAAGGGTTGTTGCTTACGCTAGTAGACAACTTAAGGATCCCGAGAAGAGGTACCCAGTTCATGACCTTGAGCTAGCCGCAATAGTATTTGCCCTGAAAATGTGGACGCATTATCTTTCAGGGGAGAGATTTGAACTTTATACCGACCATAAATCCCTAAAACATTTATTCTCTCAACGTGACCTAAATTTGAGACAGCAACGGTAGATGGAATATATTTACTGTTTCGATTTCATGATCCAATATACCTAAGGAAAAGGGAATGTCGTGGCAGACGCGTTAAGTAGAAAACATGCAACCTTGAATGCAATCTTAGAATGGAAATAGTTAGAGTTTCTCTTTAATTTTAATTTGCAACCTCGCCAGTAACTCCTAATGGTTTTCTTTCAGCTACGATTGTTGGACACTCTCTGAAAGAGAGGATCCGGAGTACGCAAGACCTTGATGAAGAAATAAGGAACTTGAAAGAGAAAGTGGGAAAGAAGAAGACCTTTCCCCATTCAGACAGATATTTGTTAGGAAATGATGGAAGTTTACTTAAGGATGGACAAATTTACATTTCTAAAGATGAAGGATTGAGCAAATAAATTCTAGAGGAATGCCAAAGGTCAAAGATGACCATACACCCGGGTGGGGATAAAATGTATAAGATATAAAGAGGAATCTCCATTGTGAGGGAATGAAAAGGGATTTAGCCGAGTTCTAGCTAAATGTTTAACATGACAGAAATTAAAAGCAGAGCAAGGAAAGCCCAGAGGATTGCAATTACCTTTAGAGATTCCCATGTGGAAGTGGGAATATATTTCCATGGATTTTGTTGATGGACTTCCAAAGAGCCAAAAGGGAAATGAGGCTATTTGGCTTGTGCTAGACCATTTGATGAAGATTGCCCATTTTATACCAAACAAAAAGACTAGGACTGCAGCCACATTGGCCCAATAATATGTCAGAGAAATAGTCTAAATACATTGTATCCCATCCAGTATAGTGAGTGATAGAGACCCCTTGTTCACAAGTGAATTTTGTAGAAGCTTACAAGCAGCATTAGGAATGACTCTCAGCTTAAGTACATCCTATCACCCGCAAATTGATGGCTAGACAGAAAGAGTAAATTGAATCTTAGAAGACTTGCTCAGAGCTTGCATTATCGACTTCGGAGGAGTATGGGAATAAGCAAAAGAGGGAACTTGAGTTTAATGTTGGAGACTTGGTATTTATAAAGGTATCCCCTCTCAATAAGATTCTTTGGATTGGAAAGACTGGGAAGTTAGCCCTAGATTTATTGGGCCTTTTCGCATCATCGAGAAGATAGGATCTTTGGCCCATCGAGTGGATCTCCCAGAACGTCTATCAGGATCCATAGTGTTTTTCACGTATCTCATTTAAGGAAATGCCTTCATGATTCTGTTATCAGATTCGAGCTTGATGAGATTAGTAACATAGGAAGAATCGAGTCGGAGTCCAGGATACTCCGTGCCACTGCGAAGATTGTAGAGCACAGAATCAAGAGTCTTCACAATAAATTGTTCTCCTCGTCTGAGTACAATGGAGAAATAATCCTACGGAAAGCACATGGGATACCGAGGATAAGCAGACTCACCCAGAGCTTTTCTCGGGTAATTTTTCCTTTGAATTACGTTTATGGATGCATTGTAGTCACTAGATTGGATGTTAGGAAATGGATGCAACACAATTGCACAATGCACTCAAATAGAAATATATGCATACTAGGACGTTTTGCATACATACTGCATCACTTATTACACATACACGCTAGAATTGAGCTCACTTTAGTAAGTCTGCAATTGATAATCACTATGAGTCATGAATGTTCAAGGATGAATTAAAAATAACATGGGTGTACAACATGGATGTTTAGAGCGAGTTGTGTTTTTCTCCCCTTCAAATAGACTTCGGGACGAAATCTATTTTAAGGGAGGAGAATGTAACACCCTGAAAAATATACCTGAAATTTTAATTATTAATAATTAATGGAAATGAGCAATAAAATAATAAAATACAAACAAGCTAAAAAATTAGATTTTGCAGCATCAAGAATTTGGCAACGAAAATCTTTTATTTAGATTCATGACGAAATACTATGTCGTTCTCATATATGATATGTTGAAACGACGCTCGTTTGAAGAAATTACAATCAAATGAAATTAGATGGCAAGCGCGCATACACACGCACACACACACATCTCTCTCTCTCTCTCTCTATATATATATATATATATCTGTGTGTGTGTGTGGGTGTGGGTGTGTGGGTGTGTATAGGGGTGTGTGTGGTTTAATTAATAATATATATATATATATATATGTGTGTGTGTGTGTGTGTGTGTGTGTATAAATATATCTAAGGGATAAATAAATTGGATACGAATAACATTCTCATAGATAAATTTGAATTCCAAATGAGAAGATAAGGATAAGGAGGACAAGAATAATATGCATAAGGAAAATTATTTCTTTTGATTGAATAAACGTTATATATAGTAAATATTTTCAGCCCTTTGTAGTGTTTATTGGGCGATTCAACGACCAAGAGGTCTACTGTAACAGCCCGCATTTTACTTATCAATAGATCGTAAAATATTTTTATTTTATTCCATGAGGGTTGGATCATTCTCATATTTTAATATGTTGTTTATGGGGATGTGAGACATATCCATAATATTTACTAATTTTGTTTGTGACCATTTTGCCCCTGACAACCTTGTACAAGGCAGAACTTTTGACTTAGGTCGAATCAGGTGTTGAGACCTGTGCTAGTGGAAAGGAAATGATGTTTCCCTTTCCGTAAATTGGTCACATTAAAGATTTGGTTCAGCGGTTTGGGAGGAATCAATGTTTTAAGGTTTAACAGTTGGTTGTTCAGGTTTGGTAAGCCATAATGGGCGGATTTGGGGAGGTCCATTAGTGGGTTGGTGGAAGCTATAAATTGGGGTAGGAGGCATGGAGAATAGTTTACTTTCTCCATTCTCTCATTTGGAAAAGCTAGAGTTCCTCCATTTCTCCATTCTCTTCACCTTTCCACCATTAATGCTTAGGGAATCGAAGATCTACAACATCTGAGGCTAGATCTACACAAATCAAAGAGAGAGATCATCAAATCGAATAGTTTAGAGCAAATTCTTCGCTATCCGGAATCATATTTCAATCACTTTGGGTTGTTTTGGAGAATTGGTGAGTGATATGCATCTCTCACACGGATTCGATCAAGTATACGAGTATTTGATCTTGTTTTTCATAAATTCAAGTGTTTTCTCTTAGATCTACATATGGTATGTCCATTTTCACATGAATCACCATAGCATCTAATTTAGCAACTTGAAATAGTAATTTTCGTATATTTTCATATGTTTATGCAAGTTAGATCTATAATTTAGTTCATATGTTCATTTATCATGATTTTGGTGAAAACTGCATAATTTTAGTGATAATCATCATATTCATGTTGTTAATGATTTCATAACATGCTTATGGTTGTATTGCATAAATTAGAAGAGTATATTTTGTGATGGCCTGCCCCGCACCAACCGATATTTACTCCAAAGGTGCGCTGTACACATGTCCAGTTAGCACGGGACGGTCGTCAGAAGGAAAGGAAAGAAGGAAATGAACTAACAAGGAACCTGTAGAATGTCTCGCAGCGCATAGGATAAAATATAATAACAACATACTTGACATAAAACAGGTGAGACAGTGCATAAGCTGAAAATAAACTAACATAGCAGCGGAAAATCCAAATACAGCTTATGATCCAAAGCCAACATTATTACAACTTTTCAAACTGTCTCAAAAGCAAAAGCAAGATAAAGGAGGTACACTACTAATGCCCAAGTAGCGACCACCAACGACACAAGGAGAATATCTATATATCATACGTGGAAGCCTCTTGCTCACCTCCGAATCAGCTACTCGCGCATCACTAGCTAACCTGTCTCTAGTCTGCTCGTTTGAGCACCCAGAGTAATAAGAAGAGACATAAAACTCTGGATCAGATATAAAGCCTGGTATGAGCGATAAGCATCTAAACAGAACAATAACAGGTATACTAAACCATACCTGAACCTGGACCTGCAACCAAAGAGTTAGCACTACATACTGTACAACACTCTAAGGTGCCAATAACATATGGTGTGAAGTTACGGGGGTGGGGGTGTGCATGTCATAGTGATGGCAAACAATCAAGCATAGCAACCATCCTCACATCTCTCACTAGTGCATAAAGCATACGATATTCACCACTTCGATCACCTCAATACTTTGCTATGATCACCTTGCCCCATGAAGTCATAAATGGCTTCACTGCACTGATACATAGCCACTAATCCTTCGCTATGTCCACTTTGCCCCATGGAGTCGCAATGACCCCACTGCACTGGCTCATAGCCTTGCTAATCCTTTACTATGTCCACTCTGCCCCTTGGAGTCACAATGACCCCACTGCACTGGCTCATAGTCTTACTACGCATCACTTTGCCCCTCGAGTCATAGTGACTCTACTGCACTGATAACGTAGTCTTACTACCATCACCTTGCCCCTCGAGTCATAGTGACTCTACTGCACTGATAAGTAGCCCATCATCCATTTCCAGTGGTGAATCGAAGTTATGAACGTCGACAACTCCTTAGCACACGTCCCGCAGCAAAGCCCAACTGTGAAGTGAACTCATTGGTTCCCAACTGGATCCTGAGCTCTAACTTCTATTTGGACTACCTTTGCATCTCGAGTTATTGGCCATCACCGGATCGGTTCGGATCTCCCCCTAACCATCAGTTCGATTCGGATCAGAATGCTTCTTCTTCACTGGATCGGGTCGGATCATCCCTGGCGGATCGGTTCGGGGTCTCCATCTTGCCATGGTTCGGATCGGCCTCTTCTAAAGCACCCTGGGTCGGGTCGTAGTCTCCAAACCCAGTCGTAGTACATCGGCTCGGGTCGGGGCACCATGGAGGATCGGGTCGGAGAACATCAGGCGGGTCGGATCGAATGATGCATGCCACGAGAAGTGCGAGTGGATAGAAGTGTGAAGTGTGAGAGCGGAACGGGTCCTCCTAACCGATCCGATCCGGTTCGAGTGTCTTCCTGCACTTTTTCCAGCAAGCAGTTTACGCCACTCGACGGCATTTTCTACCATTCCAACTATTCTGATCAATTACAAAGCATACCATATAGTCATAGCAACATGTATAATCAACCATAAACACCAAAACAACAATATGATAGGTTAAAATGGATCAAACATAGCCAAAACCCCATATTTTCCTTAAGCATGTTTAGGTGAAACTATTGATATGATTAGCAAAACTTAACCAAATTAATCCAAATTCATATCAGAGGTCTAAAACATCATTTAAGAATTTATAAATATTTTTCCAGAATTTATTAGTGTATAAATTCGCTAATCTTCACTAATTACCCTTAATCAACCATAATTAGTGAGGAACTATGTAAATCACTCACCTTAGCCACAAATAAACCTTAGATCTGAAATAAATCTCTGAGTTGGTGAAGATCCCAATGCAAAACAGCAACTCTAATGTTGATTTGGTGTTGATCTCTCTTGATTTGATGTTGCTAAGCCCAATCTTCAAGTAGAAAGTGATTTGGAGGTGATTTAGAGGTTGGAGGCCATTTTTAGGGTTTCTAAGAGGTATGTGTAGGCTAGAAAACTGAAATGAAATGAAACCCTAACTCATTTCAGCCTCCCCATAACCCTAATCCCGAAATGGGTTATGGGCCTATTCAGTAATCACCCTATTTGGCCCGGTTACCTTCCAAACCTTATTTCAGCCATACCTCCCAAACAGTAAGTCTGTTTCTCACATGTGACCACTCTACGGAAAGGTAAACCATCATACGAATCTAATGGAAGTGGTTTCAGGTCAAAATTCCTTTCCAATCAAAAGTTATGGCCGAAACAAGATCAACTAGGGGCAAAACGGTCATTTAAAAATCGACAAAAATCATGAACATGAGAAATGGCTCTAATGGTTGTTTCCCAAAGTTACATGACCATACGACTTTGTATGTAAAAGAAATAAATGCTCTACTATCCTCCGATACATAGAATGCGGGTTGTTACATTCTCCCCCCCTTAAGAAATTTCGCCCCCGATATTCCCTAACCAAAACATACATAAGAGTCCCGCATGCCTACCAGTCATGAAACAACAATCAAACATGCAAAACAAGTCTATCCTAGCATGCGGAATGACTAAATCACAAAGTAAATCTTACCAGGCAAAGAGTTCTGGATACGTCTTCCTAATGCTCTCCTCTGTCTCCCAAGTACAATCATTCTCGTTCTCGCCCCACTGAACCTTGACTAGCTTCACCGCCTTCCTTCGAAGTTGCTTCGTATCGTGCTCGACAATACGAATCGGCTTGCAGTTCCCTACCGCCTCGGGTCCTACTTCGAAGTCCTCTAACTGATCAGGTGAAATAGTCATATCTGGGTCGTGTACGAACTTTCTTAGTTGGGAAACATGAAATATGTTGTGAACTCCCGCAATCTTTTCTGGTAAGTCAACTCTATATGCCAAAATCCCAACTAGTTCAAGAATTGGGAATGGGCCTACAAATCTTGGTGCCAACTTGCCTCTCCTGCCAAATCGTATCATGCTCTTCAACGGAGAAATCTTGATAAACACCAAGTCACCAAGGGAGAATTTTAAGTATCTTCTCCTCTTATCAGCATAACTCTTCTACCTATCTTGGGCAGCCTTCATTCGTTGCTGAATGATCTTAATCTTGTCCGAGGTTTCTCTTACCACATCTGGTCCAAGCACAAACTTCTCACCGGTCTCTATCCAACATGATGGTAAGTTGCACGGTCTTCCGTACAAAGCTTCATATGGAGCCATACCGATACTGGAATGGTAGCTATTATTATATGCAAACTCTACAAGATGCAAATGGTCATCCCGTGATCCACCAAAATCCAATATACAAGCTCTCAAAAGATCTTCCAATATACGATTCACCCTCTCCGTCTGACCATCGGTCTGAGGATGATATGCGGTATTGAGATGTAATTCTGACCCTAGAGCCTCTTGTAAGCTCTTCCAAAACCCACTAGTAAACAACGGGTCTCGGTCACTCATAATGCTTTTAGGCACTCCATGAAATCTCACTACCCACTTCATATACAATTCTGCTAACTTAGCTTCCGTTCTGGTCGATTTGACTGGTATAAATCTTGCACTCTTGGTCAATCGATCCACAATTATCCAAATGCTATCATATCCCGATCTGGTCCTCGGTAAACCATCGATGAAATCCATCGAGACTTGCTCCCATTTCCATTCGGGAATTTCTAATGGTTGCAACAAACCACTAGGCTTCTTTTTCTCGGCTTTAACTAGCTGGCAATTCATGCACTTGGATATAAATTCCCAACGTCTCTTTTCATCCCTTCCCAGTAGTAAGTCTGTCTCATATCTCGATACATCTTATCACCACCGGGGTGTATAGTCAGTTTTGAGTGATGACATTCTCTAAGCACTTCATCTCTCAAACCATTCACGTTGGGTACAACTAGTCTTCCATTCTTTCTAAGCCATCCTACTCGATCAAGCCCATACAAATTCATCTCCTCACTGTCGACATCCCTTTCTAACTTGGAGATGATTTCCAATAGATTAGGATCGTCCCTCTGGCAGGAACCAATCCGCTCAATCAAAGTGGGTCTGATCGCCAAACTAGCTAGCATTTCTGGATCCAATTCGCACTTTGGTCTGAAATCAAACCCTGCGATATACTCCAGTTGCTTCAATTCAAGAAACATAGCCCCTAAACTGGCATGTCTCCTACTCAAGGCATCGGCTACCGCATTACCTTTCCCAGGTGTGTATGCGATATCAAAATCATACGAAGCTAAGAACTCTAACCATCTCTGCTGACGGAGATTCAGATCCTTCTGGGAGAAGAGATACTTTAACGATTTATGATCGGTAAACAACTCGAATCTTTCCCCCAAGAGATAATGTCTCCACATCTTCAGCGCAAACACAATCGCTGCCAATTCCAAATCATGGGTAGGATACCTTTTCTCATGCGGCTTTAGTTGCCGACTAGCATAGGCTACAACCCTACCACCTTGCATCAATACTGCACCTAGTCCGGTACCACAAGCATCCGTGTATATCGTCATCTCTTCATTCCCTTTAGGAATGACTAACACTGGCGCATGCGTCAACTTTTCCTTTAGATTCTTGAATGCATTCTCACACACTCCGTCCCAGACGAAGGCCTGATTCTTCTTAGTCAACTGAGTCAACGGTGCCGCTATCTTGGAGAAGTCCTGGATTAACTTACGATAATATCCAGCTAACCCCAAGAAGCTCCTTACGTCTATTGCATTCTTGGGCGTAGGCCAATACTGCACCGTAGCCACCTTCGTAGGGTCCACGACATTACCATTCTCTGAAACAACATGGCCCAAGAACCTCACTTCCCTCCTCCAGAAGTGAAACTTAGATAATTTTGCTTTCAATTGGTGTTTCCTCAACACCTCCATCACTATCCTCAAGTGTCCCTTGTGTTCCTCTTCTGTCCTCGAGTAAACAAGGATATCGTCCACGAACACAAGAACAAACTTATTCAATTGATCTCTGAATAACCTATTCATAAGATCCACGAAGTATGCTGGTGCATTGGTCAACCCAAATGGCATAACCAACCACTCATAGAATCCAGACGGCGTCCTAAATGCCGTTTTCGGAACACTCTCATCCGTTACTTGGAGCTGATGAAATCCTGTCGCGAGGTACAACTGGGAGAACACTCTTGCTCCTTCCAATTGATCAAACAAATCATCTATCCGTGGTAGAGGATACTTATTCTTCCTCGTCACATTATTCAACTCGCGATAGTCCATACACAAACGAAGGGAACCATCTGCCTTAGTGGCAAACACAACTGGTGCTCCCCACTCGGAGACACTTCTTCTAATAAACCCCTTCTTCAAAAGAACGCTGACTTGCACCCCGAGCTCTCGCTGCTCCCTTGGTGCCATACGACGAAGTGGCATCACTATAGTTCTGGCATCTTTCACCAAATCAATATGGAACTCAATCTCTCGGTGTGGTGGAAGCCCGGTCACCTCCTCGAAGACGTCCGGATACTGGCCAACCACGGGCACATCTGACAACTCATCATGCGGGATGTCGAGGGAATTTATAAAACTAGCCATTACCCCATCACTAGGAAGACTACCAAACACTACCCTCCGCCCATCATCCGCTTTAACTGTCACTAAAAAGCCCTCACAGTCTACCACCACCCCGTATCTTTGGAGCCAATCGACTCCTTATATAATGCCATACCCAGTAAAGCCCAAAACAAAGCAATCACAAACAAACATACATCCATGACTCGATAAGACCAAATTTCGGCAAATCATACTAAGGTTAGTCGAACCACCAATCGGGTTCGTCACAACCAACGGTCTATCGACTATCTCGGGTTTCAGTCCCAACCTATCCACCAGGTCACTAGATATAAAGGAACGGGAAGCCCCAGTATTAAACAAAACTCGAACTGGTACATCATAAATAGAAAGCATACCTTGAATGATGACATTCTTTCCTTTCTCCGTCGCAGTTGGGGCATTCGACGAAGAAGGAACAGCATCGATGGCATATGCTTTCACAATCTGCTTCTCCTTAAGAGGTTGTGGACACCTATCCTTATGATGTCCCACTTGGCTACAGTTGTAGCACTTCCTTTCCGCTGGCTTGGCCGGACATTCCTTAGCATAATGGCCCTTCTCACCACAGCTGAAGCACTCAACATCTTTCTTACTCTTTTTCTGGCCATCCTTAGCTTGGTTCTGTTTCCTCTTATTCTGAGAGTTATTCTTGCCTCCACCGTCCGCTTGCGGTTTTGGCCCTTCTGCAGATGCAGCCTCAGTCTTTGGTTTAGGGTAAAGACTCTCTGATCTCAAAGCTTTCCCCACAATCGTTTCAACAGTCTCATCGATGTGGTTGATAAGCCTTTCCCCCAAGTATCCATCCAACCCAGTAATGAACTTCTCATTCTTCTTCTCAGGAGTATCGATAAGAGATAGTCCATACTTCGACAAAGTGTCGAACTCAGCAATATAGTCAGAGACTGCCCTACCATTCTGCTTGAGTTACAAGAATCTCTTAAATAACACTGACTTCTGGGCTGCTGGAATGAACTTCTCGCTAAAGCGAGCCTTGAACTGATCCCAAGTAACTTGATCTTCTGGAGTAGCTGTTCTAATGGCATTCCACCAGTTCATCACTCGCCCTTGCAGCTGACGAGACGCTAGCCTTCTCTTCATCGCATCCTCAATACCCAAGTCGTTGAATATACGATCACAGCTATCCAACCAATCCTGAACATCTGTGGCCGACTCCGTTCCATGGAACGGCTTCCTACCAAGGTTAGTGTAATCCTTGCACAACTTGGCGAAATCGACCCTAAGCGCCTGCACTACTGGACCACCACCATTTCCAGGATTGGGAACTGCTCCCTGAACATCCCTAAGCATCTCCCTCATGAAGTTGGTGAACATTGTCCTCATGTCAGGAGCATTCCCATGGTTGGTCCCTCTACCAGCACCCTTGGTGTCTCTACTCATCGTTCAATCTGTAAAGAGAAACGATTAACGACCCCATAGTGGTGCTAGTGCAGTACGACTTCATTCTTATACTACTAATAGTATATATATATGTAGTTTTTGAAAACCAAAGTAATCACAAATACGCGCTCTCATATACTTACTATCTCTCCCTAGTGTCTTTCCCTAGGTTAACTACGCAACCTAGAGCTCTGATACCAAGTGTGACGGCCCGCCCCGCACCAACCGACATTTTCTCCAAAGGTGCGCTGTACACATGTCCAGTTAGCACGGGACGGTCGTCAGAAGGAAATGAAAGAAGGAAATGAACTAACAAGGAACCTGTAGAATGTCTCACAGCGCATAGGATAAAATATAATAACAACATACTTGACATAAAATAGGTGAGACAGTGCATAAGCTGAAAATAAACTAACATAGCAGTGGAAAATCCAAATACAGCTTATGATCTAAAGCCGACATTATTACAAATTTTCAAACTTGCTCAAAAGCAAAAGCAAGATAAAGGAGGTACATTACTAATGCCCAAGTAGTGACCACCAACGACACAGGGAGAATATCTATATATCATACGTGGAAGCCTCCTGCTCGCCTCCGAATCAGCTACTCGCGCATCACCAGCTGACCTGTCTCTAGTCTTCTCGTGTGAGCACCCAGAGTAATAAGAAGAGACATAAAACTCTGGGTCAGACATAAAGCCTGGTATGAGCGATAAGCATCTAAACAGAACAATAACAGGTATACTAAACCATACCTGAACCTGGACCTGCAACCAAAGAGTTAGCACTACATACTGTACAACACTCTAAGGTGCCAATAACATATGGTGTGAAGTTACGGGGGTGGGGTTGTGCATGTCACAGTGATGGCAAACAATCAAGCATAGCAACCATCCTCACTTCTCTCACTCAGTGCATAAAGCATACGATATTCACCACTTCGATCACCTCAATACTTTGCTATGATCACCTTGCCCCATGAAGTCATAAATGGCTTCACTGCACTGATACAAAGCCACTAATCCTTCGTTATGTCCACTTTGCCACATAGAGTCGCAATGACCCCACTGCACTGGCTCATAGCCTTGCTAATCCTTTACTATGTCCACTCTGCCCCCATGGAGTCACAATAACCCCACTGCACTGGCTCATAGTCTTACTACGCATCACTTTGCCCCTCGAGTCATAATGACTCTACTGCACTGATAACGTAGTCTTGCTACCATCACCTTGCCCCTCGAGTCATAGTGACTCTACTGCACTGATAAGTAGCCCATCATCCATTTCTAGTGGTGAATCGAAGTTATGAACGTCGACAACTCCTTAGCACACATCCCGCAGCAAAGCCCAACCATGAAGTGAACTCATTGGTTCCCAACTGGATCTTGAGCTCTAACTTCTATTTGGACTACCTTTGCATCTCGGGTTATTGGTCATCACCGGATCGGTTCGGATCTCCCCATAACCATCAGTTCGGTCCAGATCGGAATGCTTCTTCTTCACTGGATCGGGTCGGATAATCATCATCCCTGGCGGATCGGTTCGGGGTCTCCATCTTGCCACGGTTCAGATCGGCCTCTTCTAAAGCACCCTGGGTCGGGTCGTAGTCTCCAAACCCAGTCGTAGTACATCGGCTCGGGTCGGGGCACCATGGCGGATCGGGTCGGAGAACATCAGGCGGGTCGGATCGAATGATGCATACCACGAGAAGTGCGAGTGGATCGAAGTGTGAAGTGTGAGAGCGGATCGGGTCCTCCTAACCGATCCGATCCAGTTCGGGTGTCTTCCTACACTTTTTCCAGCAAGCAGTTTACTCCATTCGACGGCATTTTCGACCATTCCAACTATTCTGATCAATTACAAAGCATACCATACAGTCATAGCAACATGTATAATCAACCATAAACACCAAAACAACAATATGATGGGTTAAAATGGATCAAACATAGCCAAAACCCCATATTTTCCTTAAGCATGTTTAGGTGAAACTAATGATATGATTAGCAAAACTTAACCAAATTAACCCAAATTCATATCAGAGGTCTAAAACATCATTTAAGAATTTATAAATATTTTTCCAGAATTTATTAGTGTATAAATTCGCTAATCTTCACTAATTACCCTTAATCAACCATAATTAGTGAGGAACTATGCAAATCACTCACCTTAGCCACAAATAAAACTTAGATCTGAAATAAATCTCTGAGTTGGTGAAGATGCCAATGCAAAACAGCAACTCTAATGTTGATTTGGTGTTGATCTCTCTTGATTTGATGTTGCTAAGCCCAATCTTCAAGTAGAAAGTGATTTGGAGGTGATTTAGAGGTTAGAGGCCATTTTTAGGGTTTCTAAGAGGTAAGTGGAGGCTAGAAAACTGAAATGAAATGAAACCCTAACTCATTTCAGCCTCCCCATAACCCTAATCCCGAAATGGGTTATGGGCCTATTCACTAATCACCCTATTTGGCCTGGTTACCTTCCAAACCTTATTTCAGCCATATCTCCCAAACGGTAAGTCCGTTTCTCACATGTAACCACTCTACAGAAAGGTAAACCATCAAACGAATCTAATGGAAGTAGTTTCAGGTCAAAATTCCTTTCCAATCAAAAGTTATGGCTGAAACAAGATCAACTAGGGGCAAAACGGTCATTTAAAAATCGACAAAAATCATGAACATGGGAAATGGCTCTAATGGTTGTTTCCCAAAGTTACATGACCATACGACTTTGTATGTAAAAGAAATAAATATTCTACGATCCTCTGATACGTAGAATGCAGGTTGTTACATATTTTGTCGATTGACGAAGTTTTGGTCGAAATTGGACTTGAATTGGAGTTGTACATGCCACGGGTCGGGCTTGTAGTATAGGTGCAGTACAAGTGGGAGTACAGGTCTTTGGTCGGTTAGGTTGGAAGCTGGTCGGTCAGATTGGAAGCTGGTCGGTCAGGTTGGAAGCTGGTCAGTCGAGCACAGGGGACCGGGTCGGTCGAGCATGGGTGGTGTTCGGGTCGGTCGTGGTTGTTCCGGTCGGTCAGGAAGTTGTGTTGGGTCGAGCAAGATGTAGTCGGGTCGGACATGAAGAGGGGATCGGGTCGGTCATTCAGGTGTAGTGTCGGCTCGACCGACATGGTTGGTGGTCGGTCATGACTCAAGAGGGAGAGTCGGTCAGTCACAAGATCGGTCGATCACAAGTTGGGTCGGTTGGTTTGGTTGAAGGTATGGGTCCGTCGGCTCCAAGAGTATGGGCCGGTTGCATAGGGTCATTTCTGAAAAATTATATTTTTCGGGTACAACCCAGATTTGAATAAAAGGGTCTGGAAAAAATTGGTGGCGACCCCCCTGAACCCATGCCGCAGCGCAGTGCTCTAAACGATGTGGTTGGTGGCATGATTGTTGTGGTTTATTTCATAACAAATGGATGTAACGCTATGAATTGTGTTGGACCATATATCAATGTTATTTGGTTCAGAGATGTTGTGACTTCGAGGAGAATTCAAGTGGGAATATTCGAAGTGTTAAAGGTGTTCGTTGATCGGTGTAGAACAACGAATGAGGTGGCAATTCAAAGGTCGTGAGTTGGGGGATAATGGTTGCTCGTGAAGGTTGCTTGAGCTATGAGAAGTCATGGGGTTGGATGACTAGAGATGTGAAGGCCGAGAGATTATCATTGTCGTAAGTTCTAGCAGGATCAAAGAAGGGGTACAATTAGCGCACCCAAAAGACTAGAAGGTTGCAGGTCGAGTACCCTAGGTATCGTAGATAGGCCTAGTTGTCAAGGTTGGGAATACATACATATCATTGAAAGGCGTATGGAGTTTATGCTAGAACTGGGGTTACCATTGGCCCTTGACATATGGCAAGGTTGGCCATCATACGATTAACAATGGTTTCGAAGCAGGATTGGCAGTGATAGCCAGAGTCTGTCATGGATGATTGGTTGCTTTGTTTGAACCATCTCATATAGAATGTCCAACGTTGAAGGAGATTGTTCCTTGGGTGCTTGTTTGATATTGGTTTAGGCCTTTAGGGCTTGTGCTTGAGGGATGTTGGTTTCAATTAGGATGGTTTACATAGGATATATAATTTGGATGTCATGAATGCTTTTCCATGATTGAATGGTGTTCTGGTTTCCATGGATATATGGTTGAAATGTTGTCGTAAAAGCTATCACTGTCTGATGTGGGGAAGATAGGGTTGAGTTCTTCTCTGGTGTTGTGGGTATATTAGTATGTTTATCTATCCATTCTCATATACTTTATTGATGATGTTAGTTAGATGTTTTATTGCTCACTAAGACTGTTGCCTGACTCATAGTTTTATGTTTCCCTCTTATTACCTTAGGCTGTTCATCCGGTTGTGGATGGGCAGACTAGGTGGCAGGTGACATATGATAGCTTAGTGAGGACGGTGTGGCAGTTCGGAGGCGAGAAGGAGGCTGGCATACTATCTTTCTACTATATAGTATTTGAATTTCCACTATGTGTTATTCTCTGAGTGTTGTAGCGAGGCAATTTGTATAAACACTATCATTGTAATCCAAGTGTATGGATATTACTTTCTAGTTGTTATGAAAGTCTAGTGTTTTCTGCTTCACTAATAATACCTGTTGTATATGTTCCAATTATATTTTGATCCTTGCATTGTGAGTTCTACGACAGGTTCCACATGTGTATATACCTTGATGATCCTCTATAGTTGACTGACACGTCTTTCAATGCATTATTCCTCTTGGTTAGAGCGGGGATTGTGGGCAGTCGTCACATCAACTTCCCCTAGAAGGAGTGTCAACCGTTGATCGATTGCCCTTCTAGAGGGGAGGTCGACTGCTTGGAGGCTGACATGCCCAATAAGGATGGGTTTGGTTAGGTTTTTGGGGACAATTTATATAAAGAAACAACTAGGATTAAATCTTAATAATCCTATGGTTTTGGTTTACACAAACACCTATAAATAGATCCCTGTACTCCATATCTAAACCCTAGCCACTCTATATAGACGAACAACTAGGATAAGATTTGAATTTGCAATGTCCCTATATATGGATTTCTTGTGTGTGCGTATAGAATGTCTTGTATATATAAAATAATGACACACAGACACGAGGTTAATTTCAATTTGTGGTAGAAATCTACTTGGAACTGTGACAACCCCAGTTTCGACAGACCGAATCTTTTCAAAAACTCCAATCTGTCGAAACTCGGATTGAGTTGCTCTGGTATCCTGCAGAAAAGACAGAGACATAAAATATGTCAGAGCTCAGAAAATATCTCACAACGGAATGGATAAAATATAGTATAATCAAAATATAGTCTTACTGTATTAATAATACCGCCTAACCAGTATCCAAGGCTATCATGTCCCTGCCACAAATCTAACCTGCGAGTATGTTATGAGGAGGGGGTCATGACTAGATTTAAACTATACACTTTGGATAATCCTATATATACCATTCAATCATATTTTCTTATTTATTAGGTTACTTGGTTTAACAGCACTCAAGGCGTACACACACATCGCACCCATTTACTCCCCAGTGGATTAACCTAATACAGCATATATTTAGCTACCCCCAATATTGAGGTACACCCCATGGTACCCCACTCGCACGGTCTCTACCATAACACCATCAAAATATACGCAGTCCCTCATCCTACGGCATAGTGACGTACGGATAATAATGCCATGTTCCGCATATATCTATCATTACTATGCTACGTGAATGTACAGACTGTCACCTTTGTTCGATTCAGAACTCATACCGTAGTAATGCCCTTAAGTCTACGATACACCACCCAAAGCCAACATGCATGTATCTAGACTATCCACCATACGTACTGTTAATTGTAGCTCGATGCCTCAATCGCACGTCCACTAATATGCACCGAGTTCCATGGCAGGGCGATACAAGAAACACGGAACTCGATCGGGAGATTTTCCATATCTGTATAGGTCCGTCTTTAAAGAGCCTCTATATACAAATATACTTAGGGTCTGTTTCTGTGGTGGCTATGGCCCCACCTCAGCCCCTCCCTCAACTAGTAAAGACCACAAGAGCTAAGCGACTGCCCCTACGCAAACAATCTAAACATCCATGTGGCGTCTCCCCTCAACCCCTTACCCCGATAGTGAAGGGTGAATGATATCTTAGGTTTAGATCTAGTCTTTACGCATCCCACTAGCTGTCAATGATGGGTATCCGACGATCTACTATCCTTGTTGGCCGTGACCCTCCGCATCCCCGTTGAGGCAACCACCGAATCAACCTGGTGTCACCGCGTCACAACATTCTGACTGCATAGCAACTTCTACAGTCAAGGCCCACCCACCTAGTAGTTACGCGCAGAACCAACCTCTGCGAGTATAGCCTAAGTCATTTGTCACCGCACATAGGACTACTAGGAGCACCTTACGTACCTCAGGAAGCTGCGTGCTTCCACTTCCAGTCCTTTGGAGCCGTCAGAACAATTAGATGAATGTACGCTCCCCTCATGTCCTATAACACCATGATGATATACCCCGTTGGGTTATTCACCCTCAAACGTGCGGACTGGTCCAAGCGCCTCAATTTAATATGTTATTAGACCCTATGTCTAAACATTCTTTTATGTGCTTGCCTCACCTCATCAGGTTTCCAATTAACTTGGTTATTCCCATTCATATTGAATTCTTATTCAAACTACCAAGTTTCTCTTGCTTATTAGTTTCAGTCATATAACTTAACCATTTAAGTTTATTAATAAGCCCACAACATGTTATTCTTTAGATTGTGGCCCAAGGTCTATAATCCACAATCTCTCTTATATTCTTGTTTGATTACAATAACATGTTTTACTTAATATGTAATTAAGTATATCTCAATTCACATGTTTTCAAATTAACATGTCACTTACTATTTATGATTAAATATAACTTATTTCATAAGTTTTCCTCATTCTTTCTCCTTTAATCATAATTCCTCTTTACATTGTCAATAAACTTATCGTTTTTATTTATAAACTTAATTTTATTAACTAAGGCCCATTAATAAGTTTCTCTACCCATTTATTATAACCTATGTTATAATTTCCCCCTTGTCCCTAGGACAAGTCTGAACATGTTATTCTTATCAACGGGTTTCAGACCTTCAAGTTTACGTATTACTTAATTTATAATTACGTACGATATATTTTCCTCCTTTTTCTTAATTGGTTTTAGGCTTTCCCTTTTTCTGATTACTTAATTCACAATTAAGTGTCCCTTTTTTCATTTCACCAGTTATCCCATTTCCTTATTAGTTTATTATGCATGCCTAAATTCTATTATTTCTACAAGTTGTACTTACCCTAAAAGGTGTCTTTAATTACATAACTTAACTATTTTTACCGGTTATGTATACCACTAGGTGTCTTTAATTACATAACCTTATCGGGCTGAGTTTGCGGGCCTATATGTAAATATTACCCACCCCCTTAGATTTGCTTAGCCCACCCACTGTCCAACTAATTTTACTTAACCCTAACTTTAGTTCATATTCATACAATCCCTAGATTAGGTTAAGTAGTCCAATTCATTACCATGTCCATTTATGATTTATAATGGGCTAGACCTCCCACATTAGGCCTACAACATGTGGATGCTGGATATGCCGGTCGGATCCGGGCAGGCTTCTTCCACAAGTTGGGCCTAACCTCATGTCGTAGCCTGGCTCGTATTTGCGCACTTATACCTCTCACATTAGGTTCAACATTAGTGGTTGCTGGATATGCCGATCGAGTCCGGACAGACTTCCACCACTAATGCAACCTTACCTCGTGTCATGCTACAATTACAATTTCTAATTGTAACCCTAGGCATTCGTTATTAATCAATTAATCATACCTATGTCTTTATAGGTGCTCATGCCTATTTACCCAATTATATTCATGATGGATTTATGTCCAAATTCATATTATTCAAATTATGCTAATTCATATTTTACATAAGATCCCATTTGCGCCCAAATCATTTTTTTATACTTATGATCCAATTTAAGATCTTTAAATATAATTTGGTCGATGCCCCAACCCATATTTATTTATTCAATTCTATGTTAATATGAATCCATATAATCATATACTTACCCCAATTATTCCGTGTATATAATTGGGACAAATTTACATGTAAACTTTTTAACATTCCAACTAATCCAATATAATAATTTTTCCCACATGTTCAAGTTAATATTATAACATGTAAACATTCCAACATTTCAACTGATTCAAATATGAATTATTCATATTAACAATTTGACGTTATATCATGCTACTCATTCCAATATGGTATTTGCACCACTTTAATCATTATTAGCATATGTTTAGGCATCTTAACATGTCATATTCCAATTTGTCATAATGGGGAATGATAAACGGTAATATACCATTATCTAAAATAATATGGCTTAAATCCACTCACCTAGAAGCCTTTCGAATCTTGAATGGGATCCAGGTCTATTCTTCCATGGTTTTCCTAACTGAATTTAGGACCTAAATAACCATGGATCTATAGATTAACCCGAAAAGGAAAGAGAAAAGAAGAAGAAAATAGAAGAGGAACTAAAATAGATCAGATTCAGATCTTACCTCACATGTAGCGTAAATCTAGGCGCATATATCGTAGATCTAAATTCTTATCTCAAACTTTGAAGCAGAAGAGGCCTAGATCTATTTTTTATTTTTAGAATAGGTTTGGAGTAGAAGAGAAAAGGGCAGAATTTTGGCATCACCTTAGAAATTATGAGGATGAAGGTAAACCTTGCCATCTTATTTATAGGCGTGCTAAATGAATTTGGTCCTTTAGATCTAATTTAAAGCCCATTTGAACCAACCACCTCACTCAAGAAAAAGAACATTCCATAATTGTCCAAGGTGCGCTGCACCCACATGCCTAGGTGGAGGGGTGTCGACATAGGTGTCGATACCCCTATGGTGTTGTCGACATAGTGTCGACACCCCCACTATATAAATATATATATATATATTATTTTGCTTGATTTGTAATCTGATTTATTTATATTACATATAATTCTTGCACATAAATCAAATTTCCAACATTCCTTTTGTTCGCGCGCAATCCTTAATCTAAATCATATTTATTTGCATTCAACTCTTATGCGTATGCTAAACTTTTGTACGCGAACAATTCTTTATTTTATTCCAAATCTAACTTTCTCAAATCAATTACATCAATTAATTCTTTTTTTAAACATCCTTCCAATTAAAACTCTTATTAAACCCTTTTTACACTAAACCACTTTTTAATTAAACTGCGTTCACACTAAATCGCTCGCACTGATTGCTTACTCTCTTATTAATGTGTTGATATACTATCTTTAACGCACCCATTTTATTTACATTCTCTCTTTATTAATTGCTCCGCCATATATGCCATTATTTCTTTTATGCAATTAAATTTCCCTTAATATATATATATATATATATATTGATGTAGTTTACCTTTTTTTCCTTTAATTTTATTTATTCATTGCAATTTGCCATTAATGCATTCTATCTTTATGCACTCAATTTATAGCGTTCCCTTTTCCTATTGCTATCCATGTGCCAACATGCATTAATTCATTGTTCAACTTTTTATCTTGCAAGCATCAAATTTTTTAATCGTCACATGTGTGTATATATATACACACATCTTCCTTATTTTTATGCAAATAATATTTATTTAATAATTGCTCAATCTACATTCTCTGATTTTTCTTCTTCTTTTTTATTCTGCATTTATTTCTTTTATTATAAATGCACCATCAGTGTATGTATTTATTAATTCATTCTTAATTATGTTTATGCATATATCTATCTGTACATTCTGTAATTGCGTTATAAAAATGCGGGGTGTTACATTCTCCCATCCTTAGGAAATTTCGTTCCTAAAATTTGATAAGGGTAAAATAGATAATCCCTCGCCTAATATCCATCCAATTTTTGCAAACATTGTGTTCATATGCAGAGTGAAATACATCATGGTAATGCATGTATGTCTAAGTGGTACCTCCTATATGTATGTCGACTTTTCAAAAAAATAATTTAAAACATGATGCTCACATCCTAAATATACTGGCAGTTCAATATGAATGCAATATTTTGAAAAGCAAAATAGCTTTTCATCCAAATTTTCCTACACCCTTACAGAATAAGAACATAGTTCATCCAATTGTTACATCCAAAACACTACCAACCATCACTAAATTTCGAATTTTTAGAAAAAAACTAATTTTCCAACTTCGATTTCTTATGTTACAAAAAGGTATAAAACGGAAAAATTCGCATCTTCCGTTTTTCTTTTATGTACCTTTTATAATTGTACTTGGATTTTATGTGACTACTTTATAAAGATTCCCTATTTTCCTATCCAAGCACAACTACGTAAGAAAATTCCTTTTTCTTTTTCAACTTATCTTGGAAAATTTTCATTTTCCTTTCTCGTCATGTTTTGTTTCTTCACTTAATTTATTGTTTTCTTTTAAGCAACAATCCTAGGCTTCTCGATGCTTATGCATTCTATGGGAACTCACTATTATTCCAAGATAATTCTCGCTATTTACTTTATAGCCTCAAAACTTTTCCCGTCTTTCCTAGGCACTAATCCTTACCTACTCCATACTTTTTAAAACATGATTTGGCCCTTTTCCTTCTAAAAATTAAAAGTGCCAAAATTTTATTTTCCTCATAAAAACTTTCTTTCACCAAACCATAAAAACATGTCATCTTAAAAATGTAAATCATCGTTTTGTTCAAATCACAAAACTGGAATAGATACGGACAACTATTTTCTCCATCGGGGTTATGACTTGTTCTTACCTATAAGGTCGGTTTAGTCTCTTACTACAAGGTGCCAACATCCACTCTATTCTTATTTTCTATAACTTATTTTGTCCACCCACAAAATTATCTTAAAATAATTTATCAAAAAGGGTTGTCAAAAGAATAGGGATTTAAAATCTTTCTTTTATAAAACTTCTTGTTATGAAATATAACAAGAAAACTAGCGAGCTATACATGCTCTATAATATGCACCTTTTACTGAGAGAATTTTACTTTAAAACTCAATATGTACTTCTTTACATATTTTAAAACTATAACTTTTAAGATTAAAACTTGAAAACACCATAAACCATTTTCCCAAAACTTTTATAATCTCAAGTTCTTAAAAGTTAACAATGGGTTTAGACTCATAGCGGGTTTCCAAAATTTTGGGCTTTCCTAGACATTCCCCAATATCAATTCTCCGTACTATATATATTCCTAATCCAATTTTCTCTTTCTAACCTTTTCCCATCTATATGGTTTTACTGCCAAACCCACTAACCCAAAATACAAATCATATGGGATTTACTTTCCTTCCATACAAACTATATTATACACTCTCCGCCCGAATTACCTAAGGTTCTCAGATTTCCTTATTCATTCCTTTAGTGTACCAAATAAGTATCCCAATTCTTAACATGTTACACTCTTTCTATTTAGTAGGTCTCTCCATGGATCTAGGTATATATATAATATTTATATTTTTAAAAATACAAATATGTTCACTCACTATTTATATAGGAAGCCTAAACCTAAGCTTTGATGCCAAATGTGACAACCCCAATTTCGGCAGACTGATTTTTTTTCAAAAACTCTAATCTATCGAAATTCGAATTGAGTGGCTCTGGTATCCTTCAGAAAAGACAGAGACATACAATATGTCAGAGCTTAGAAATTATCTCACAGTGGAATGGATAAAATATGGTATAATCAAAATATAGCCATACCGTATTAATAATACTTCCTAACCAGTATCCAAGGCTATCATGTCCGTGCCACAAATCTAACCTACGAATATGTTATGAGGAGGGGGTCAGAACTCAAGTTCTGGTGACTAGATTTAAACTATACACTTTGGATAATCCTACATATAACGTTCAATCATATTTTTTTATTTATTAGGTTACTTGGGTTAACAGCACTCAAGGCTTACACACACATTACACCCATTTACTTCCCAATGGATTAACCTAATACAATATATATGTAACTACCCCCAATATTGAGGTACACCCCATGGTACCCTACTCGCACGGTCTCCACCGTAATACCATCGAAAGATACGCAGTCCCTCATCCTATGCCGTAGTGACGTACGGATAACAATACTACATTCCGCATATATCTATCATTACTATGCCACGTAAACGTACGTATTGTCGCCTTTGTTCGATTCAGAATTCATACCGGAGAAATGACCTCAAGTCTACGATATACCACCCAGAGCTGACATGCATGTATCTAGACTGTCCACCATACGTACTATTAATTGTAGCTCGATGCGTCAATCGCACGTCCTCTAATGTGCACCATACGTACTGTTAATTGTAGCTCGATGCCTCAATCGCACGTCCTCTAATTTGCGCCAAGTTCCAAGGCAGTGCAATAAAAGAAACACGGAACTCAGTCGGAAGGCTTTTCCATATCTGTACAGGCCCCTCTTTAAAGAGACTCTATATACAGATATACTAGGGTCTATTTCCGCGGTGGCTACGGCCCTATCTCAGCCCCTCCCTCAACTAGTAAAAACTACACGAGATAAGCAACTGCCCTTACGCAAACAATCTAAACATCCATGTGGCAACTCCCCTCAATCCCTTACCCCGATGGTAAAGGGTGTATGGTATTTAGTGTTTAGCTCTAGACTTTTCGCATCCCACTAGCTGTCGATGACAGGTATACGACGATCTATTATCCTTGTTGGTCGTGACCCTCTGCCTCCCCGTTGAGGCAACCGCCGAATCACCCTGGTGTCACCGCGTCACAGCATTCTGACTACATAGCTACTTCTGCAGTCAAGGCCCACCCACCTAGTAGTTACGCGCAGACCTAACCTATGCGAGTAAAGCCTAAGTCATCTGTCACCACACAGAGGACTACTAGGAGCACCTTACGTACCTCAGGAAGCCGCGTGCTTCCACTTCCAGTCCATCGGAGCCGTCAGAACAACCAGATGAATGTACGCTCTCCTCGTGCCTTATAACACCACGATGATCTACCCCGTTGGGTTATTCACCCTCAAATGTGCGGATTGGTCCAAGCGCCTCAATTTAATATGTTGTTAGACCCTATGTCTAAACATTCTTTTACGTGCTTTCCTCACCTCATCAGGTTTCCAGTTAACTTGGTTATTCCCATCCATATTGAATTCTTATTCCAACTACCAAGTTTCTCTTGCTTATTAATTTCAGTCATATAACTTAACCTATTTAAGCTTATTAATAATTCCACAACATTTTATTCTCTAGATTGTGGCCTAAGGTCTATAATCCACAAACTCTCTTATATTCTTGTTTGATTACAATAACATGTTTTACTTTCTACGTAATTAAGTATATCTCAATTCACATGTTTTCCAATTAACATGTCACTTACCATTTATTATTAAATATAACTTATTTCATAAGTTTTCCTCATTCTTTCTCCTTTAGTCATAACTCTTTACATCGTCAATACAACTTATCGTTGTTTACTTAAAAATTTAGTTCTATTAAATAAGTCCTATTAATAAGTTTTTCTACCCATTTATAATAACCTATGTTATAATTTCCCCCTTGTCCCTAGGACAAATCTGAACATGTTATTCTTATCAACGGGTTTCAGACCTCCAAGTTTACGAATTACTTAATTTATAATTAAATATAATATATTTTCCCCCTTTTTCTTAACTGGTTTTAGGTTTTCCCCTTTTCTGATTACTTAATTTACAATTAAGTGTCCCTTTTCTCATTTCACCAGTTATCCCATTTCCTTGTTAGTTTATTATGCATGTATAAATTCTATTATTTCTACAAGTTATGCTTACCCTAAAAGGTGTCTTTAATTACATAACTTTATTATTTTTACCCGTTATGTATACCACAAGGTGTCTTTAATTACGTAACCTTATCGAGCTAAGTCTGCGGGCCTATATGTAAATATTACCCACCCCCTCAGATTTGCTTAGCCCACCCACTGTCCAACTAATTTTACTTAACCCTAACTTTAGTTCATATTCATACAATCCCTATGGATTAGATTAGGTTAAGTGGTCCAATTGATTACCATGTCCATTTATGGTTTATAATGGGCTAGACCTCCCGCATTAGGCCTACAACTTGTGGATGCTAGATATGCCGGTCGGGTCCGAGTAGGCTACTTCCACAAGCTGGGACTAACCTCATGTCATAGCTCGTCTCGTATTTGTCCACTTAGACCTCTCACATTAGGTTCAACATTAGTGGTTGCTGGATATGCCGGTCGGGTCCGGGCAGACTTCCACCACTAATGCAACCTAACCTCGTGTCATAAGTACAATTACAATTTCTAATTGTAACCCTAGGCATTCATTATTAATAAATTAATCATACCTATGTCTTTATAGGTGCTCATGCCCATTTACCCAATTATATTCATGATGGATTTATGTCCAAATTCATATTATTCAAATTATGCCAATTCATATTTTGCGTAAGATCCCATTTGCGCCCAAATCATTTTTTTATACTTATGATCCAATTTAAGATCTTTAAAGATAATTTGGTCAATGCCCCAAACTCGTATTATCATATACTTACTCCAGTTATTCCCTGTATATAATTGGGATAAATTTACATGTAAACTTTTTAGCATTCCAACTAATCCAATATATTAATTTATCCTACATGTTCAAATTAATATTATAACATGTAAAAATTCAAACATTTCAACTAATTCAATATATGAATTATTCATATAAGCAATTTGACATTATATCATGCTAATCATTCCCACATGTCATTTGCACCACTTTAGTCATTATTAGCATTAGTTTAGGCATCTTAACATGTCATATTCCAATTTGTCATAATAGGGAATGCTAAACGGTAATATACCATTATCTAAAATAATATGGCTTAAATCCACTCACCTAGAATCCTTCCGAATCTTGAATCGGATCCAGGTCTATTCTTCCATGGTTTTCCTGACTGAATTTAGGACCTAAATAACCATGGATCTATAAATTAACCCCAAAAAGAAAGATAAAAGAAGAAGAAAAGAGAAGAGGAACTAAAATAGATCGGATTTAGATCTTACCTCTCATGTAGCGTAAATCTAGGCGCATATATTGTAGATCTAAATTCTTATCTCAAACTTTGAAGTAGAAGAGGCCTAGATCTAATTTTTATTTTTAGAATAGGTTTGGAGAAGAAGAGAAAAGGGCAGAGTTTTGGCGTCACCTCAGAAATTATGAGGATGAAGGTAAACCTTACCATCTTATTTATGGGTGTGCTAATTGAACTTGGTCCTTTAGATCTAATTTAAATCCCATCTGAACCAACTACCTCACTCAAGAAAAAGAACATTCCAGAATTGCCCAGGGTGCGTTGTACCCACGTGCCCACGTGCAAGGATGTCGACACCCCTGCTTGGGTGTCGACACCCCTATGGTGGTGTCGACATAGTGTCGACACCCCCACTAGATATATATATTCTTGATTTGAAATTTTATTTATTTATACTACATATAATTCTTGCACATAAATAAAATTTCAAACATTCCTTTTGTTCGTGCACAATCCTTAATCTAAATCATATTTATTTGCATTCAACTCTTATGCATATGCTAAGCTTTTGTATGCGAACAATTCTTTATTTTATTCCAAATCTAACTTTTTCAAATCATTTACATCAATTAATTCTTCTTTTTAAACATCCTTCCAATTAAACCTCTTATTAAACCCTTTTCACACTAAACCACCTTTTAATTAAACTGCTTTCACACTATGCCGCTTGCACTGATTGTTTACTCTCTTATTAATGTATTTATATACTATCTTTAACATACCCATTTTATTTACACTTTCTCTTTATTAATTGCTTCGCCATATATGTCATTATTTCTTTTGTGCAATTAAATTTCCCTTTATATATATATATTTGATGCAGTTTACCTTTTTCCTTTAATTTTATTTATTCACTGCAATTTACCATTAGTTCATTCTATCTTTATGCACTCAATTTATAGCATTCCCTTTTCCTATAGCTATCCATGTGCCAATATGCATTAATTCATTGTTCAACTTTTTATCTTGTAGGCGTAAAACTTTTTAATCGCCATGTGTGTGTATACATACACACACACATCTTCCTTATTTTTATGCAATTAATATTTATTAATTAATTGCTCACTCTGCATTCTCTGATTTCTCTTCTTCTTTTTTATTCAGCATTTATTTCTTTTATTATAAATGCACCATCAGTGTATGTATTTATTAATTCATTCTTAATTATGTTTATGCACGGGTCTATATGTACATTCTGTAATTGCATTAAAAAAATGTGGGGTGTTACAGGAACCGACCGGCTAATCCAACAACCACAAGTAGTTCCGACTAATGTGAGGTCTGAGTGCCATGTGCTATACAAGTTTAGTACACTATGACATGAGGTTAAGCCACTTGTAGTAGAAGATGTCCCGGAACCGCCCGACATATCTAACATCTACATGTAGACGGTTTAATGTGAGAGGTCTAGTGTGTGTGTGTGTATATAAACCTACTGTATGTGAGAATAGGTAGGTTTACTTTGCCTTGTGAAGGTTTAAAGTGGCTGACTCTCTTCTTATCAAGTTTGGGTCTTAAGTGACTAGGATCCTCTCCGAAGATTCATTCCTTGGATAGGTACCAAAGTTATGGGACCCACCCTTATCAGATTTGAAATAAGTCTATGGGTCCTCCTTCTTTTAAAGTGGTTAGGCATAGCGGTAAGGGAGTAGGGTAGTTCACGGGAATGTCCATTTCTTTTAGAAGCTTGTAAGGGCTAAAATAGGAATAGGATTGGTTTATATATGATATGTGGTTGTTGCATGCTGGTGTAGTTAAAGCGCTCAGCAGGTTCAATGCGGTAGAGATGCCAAAATTTGTAGCAAAGATAAAACAAGGAAATAGCATGATATAGCTGGTGATTCTAAAATAGCGTTCTTAATTTTAAATAAAAACTTATGAAAATATATGTAAATAAATGTAAATTTTTATGTAGATTAACTAAGTCTAATATTATATCATAGTATTTTTTATTTTGAAAAATGAATTCAAATAAAAAATGAATTTTATAATTTTCATAATGTATAAATATCATTTTTCAGTTCATTTCTTTAATAGAAGCTATAGCCGGGATAGCGAAATTTAGCCGAAATAATAGTATATATCGGGACTATCGGAATATAGTGGGGCTTAAAATGGAAAGCCTATATCAGGGGCTATTTGGAAATAGTGTAGTGGTAGTAATCCGTTACAGGATATAATGGGGAAATAGTAGGGTATTAATGGGGCATTAGCTACACAAAGGCTACTCCGTCCACGCTGCTCAGAAAATTTGCTGAAGTGGTATGGGGTGAGATGTCGGTAGTTGAATATGATGTCAAGTTTGATTACTTTTCTTGTTATTCTCATCGAACGATTGATACTGGCATTCGATGGAATGAAAAGTTTATAAACGGAATAAGACTGGAGATTACTAGGGAAACTATGCCACATTTGCGAGACATTATCGATGTTGTTGTAAAAATGACTATTCAGACTGAGGGATTTGAATGCTGATTGTGAAAAGCCTATTGGGAACTAGAGCTTATTGGGAAAGAAAAGAAATTTCTTTACGGAAATAAAGCTCAGAAGAGAGGAAAGGCTAAGAAGAAGTTTTTTTCTTTAAGTGTGACAAGAAAGACCATTTTTCAATGGAATGTAGACCAGGAGAGGCATAGAAATATGACGGGAAGCAGAATGTGAGATGCTACAGTTATAACTACTTAGCACGTAACAAGAATAAGTGTCCAGAGTCAGCCAAGGGGAAGTTATTGCTCCGGTACCTTCACCATCTAGACCTACTGCTGCAAAGAAAGTAAATCTATGTTGGAGGTATGGTTTTGATTCATAACATACATGTTAGAGTTTTGTTTGATTAGGTGCATCATATTCATTTATCTCTAAATATATTGTAGTTAAGTTATCATCAGAACTATTATACGTTGTCACATCCTTTAAGGCAACTAATCCTATAGGAGGATACACAACTTTGGGGATGAGTTGTGGCAACCTATAAATTCAATTACTAGGTTACACATTTGTTTACAATTTAGGTGCTTTATTTCGAGGATTTTTGAACATTCTGGGTAGGGACTGCTTGTAACAATATGATGCAAGGATATTTCTTCAAAGTAGTAAAGTATATTTGAAATATTCTAGTTGTAGTAATTAGATTATATACTCCGTCGAGAGCGTAAATTATTTTTGCCTTACTATGTGCTTCAGAGTTAGAAGACAATGTAAGTCAAGTTCCTATCATTAAATAGTTTGCAAATGTATTTGAACTAATTATGGGTTTACTATCGACGAAAGCTATGTAATTCAAAATATATCTTTTCCTATAGTGTGGCCATCGAACAAGCCACCTGGCAGGATGACATCTATAGAGATGAAGGAATTGAAGGTGCGCGTAGTGTAGTTAGAAGGAAAAAAATTATTTGCCTACGCAATTCACCATGGAATGCAACTATAATATAAGTAAACAAGCCAGATTGGGTCATTAATGGTTGCGTTGATTATCATAAGGTCAAGGATAAGATGGTGAAGAATTTGTATCCTTTGCTAAAAGTGGACAAACTTTTTGATTAACTTAGTGGAGTCAAAGTATTATCTCAATTGGATTTGGCTATTAGTTTTGATCAACTCTAAGTAGTAGAGAATATAGTTCCACTGACTACAACTTGGACAAGATATTGATCTTCTGAATGGGTGGTCATGCCATTTGGATTGACTAATACATCTGATTTCTTAGTGTACTTGACGAACCGAGCATTCCGAGAGCTTTTAGATAGGTGCGTGCTATTCTTTATAGATGAAATTTTGGTGTATTTTCAGGATGAGTAAAATCATCAGATACCTCTTTGGGTTGCACTTAAGATTTTGAGGAAGCATCGGGTTAAATGATAAGTTTTCTAAGTTCACCTTTGGAAGAAGGAAATGAAGTTTCTTGGTTAGGCAGTTTCTAAAGAAGGGTTGTCTGTAGATCCGACCAAGTTTGTGGCTATCAATCGTAGGAGGAGGCCAAAGAGTATCAACGATATTAGAAGTTTTTGGGCATTGGCTAGATATTACGGAAGATTCATTAAGGATTTCTCGCAAATAACGGGTTGCAACATCCCACCCCAAGACAAACCCTAATAAAGAGCATTACAAAGTAATATTGTCTATTAGAGCAGAGAATAAGAATGGTTGGGGGCACCATCCGTAATTTTGTATTAGACGATTATCAAATATGTTGATGGGTGTATAAATTTTTCGTTCTTACTTCAAGTGGATCGACGTACTCAATTCATCTAATATAAAACTACGATAGCTAAGGATCGTATTCAAAACAAATTACAATACATCATAGATAACTTATAACATAATAGAATACATATAGATACAACCACATAATACAACATATACATGTGCCATAATCTCGAATTGTTTGTCATAAACCTTACACATACAACAATCTCCAAATGAATAAATATACAAATGACGCGAATATATATATATATATTGAAAATTATATATATATTTGTATACATGAATACAGAACAAAGGTAATGGATTCAATGAGATAATCCAAGATAGATCAACTAATCATGAGTCAACTACGAGCTATAACTTGAACAACTTGATCTCACCCGAATATTAAATGCATGGATCGGTCTAGTTTACATATCAACTATAATGTGATGAGTGGAATATAAATCGATATAGATAAGAATCCTTCTTGAAGAAAAGAAACAGGACAAACTCAATCAACACTCAATTCAAGATATATTTATATTGAAAAGTGCATATTTGTTGTTACGAACATTTCTGATACCATAAGGGATAATTTTGTAACGACCTGTATTTTATGCATTGGAGGATCATAAAATAATTATTTTTAATTCCTTGGTAGTCGGTCAATCTCATAATATGTTGTTCATGGGGATGTGAGACATGTCCGTGACTTTTACTGAATTAAATTGTGACGATTTTCCCCTTGAGTTTACTGTTTTAAGTATAACTTTTGATAGGAATTTAATCAGGTGCTAAAATCGTTCTCATTTGATCGTAATTGTGGTTTACAATTCCATAGGGTGGTCACATGTATGATTAGGCTCAGCGGTTTGAAAGAAATCATTGTTTTAAGTCGATATTTTGCTAGGCTGACTAATTAGTAACTAATGGGCTGATTAGTGTAGCCCATTAGGCTAATGAATGGAAACTGTAAATAGAGGGGTTTGGGGAGAGAATTTGGGTTAGTATCTTCATTCAAACATTAGTTTGGGCACCTGTGGTTCTCCTATTTAACCAAATCCCTAATTCTTCATCAATTCATTCTAAATAAAAATCTAGAGCAAGATCTAGATCAAGGGAGATCTGATCTCGCTGTTTTCATCAAATCAGAGGTTTTCTACACTGTCTCTTTGTTGTGCGGGCCTTAATTCACTAGTAATTCACCTGATCTAAGTTTTGGTGAGTGATGGATGTCTCTCACACGAATGTTATGAATAAACTTTGTAGATTTATGGTTATTTCAAACCTTGCATGTTTAGTTCACCTAAAACCAGATCGCCTATGTTAATTTCAATATTATAAACCTTGAATTAATCTGATTTGATCATATACCTGGTAAGTCGTTAAATTAATCATGTTTAATGTCAATTTAGATCATAATTATGCTAAATTCGTGATTTTTATGTTTCATTTCATGTATGTTCATGTTTGTATGATTGGTCATGTTTGGAATTAGGTGAAGTGTGGTATGAATTGTTGAATTGTATGATTTTGATTGATTTGGTGGTTTAGAATTGTGTGTCGTAGGCTTAGAAGTGATAAATAGAATAAATCGGCGGTTCAAATAAGCAAATTTAGACGAAACATAGTGGAGGTGCTCTGAAGGGCATCACAATGGTGCCCAAACAATTTTGTCCCAAAATGTTATACGGCTATGGACTGGTACAGGTCCATAGAGGATGGATCTCTTGCTATTCCGGTCCATCTCCTTCTGGTTCGGTCCACAGGATGGACCTCTTGGAAGTCCATCAAAATTCATCGGATTCAAGCAAAACTTGGCAGGAAAGATCTAGAAGATGCTGGAGGCTGCCCATTTCACTTGAAAATTCATTGAGGCTATGGACCGCTACCGATCCATATGGACAGGTACTTATCCATAAAATCAATATGGATTAACTTGATTTTTGTTGTGCGACATTTAGGGACTTCAAGGAAGCTATGGATAAAATTTGAGCTACCCTAAGGCTATGGAATGATACCGGTCCATATGGGATGGATCTTCTACCAGTATGGTCCGTCTTATGCCAGTCCGGTCCATAAGGATGGACCACATGGAGGTCCATGCTATTACTCATTTGGACCCGAAACTTTGGCTACAACAAGATGAGATCTTAAGAAGACTATGTTGCAAGTTTGGTCGGAATTGGATAGGTCGAAGTATGATCGCTCGAGTTCTCGTTGATGGACTGATAGAGAAAATTATTAGGAAGGAATTAGATTTCAAGACTTGACTAATCGGAAGCAGGGGCCATTTGAAGCTTATTGGTGAATTTAGACTAGGAAAGCTTCTATGAGATAAAAGTTATTATCAACAAGGTGATATTTCATTAATCATGAACTCAAGATGGGAGCGGTCGAAGTTGAATTTAGGTACAACTAGTCGTGGGACGATATAGTAAGCTAATGAACAAACTCAAGTGGGACTTGAGCTTGTAATATGATGGGTTGACTCGAGTGGGAGTTGAGCACGAGAAATAATGGATTAATTTGATTAAAACTCAAACTAAAGAATGGAGTCGTCGAGGATGGCTTGGGTATTAGGAGCGCAATGGAATCACTGATAGTTGATGGTTTTAGCAAAATTAAAGCAGGGGTATCGTGGGGACACATATCAGGATATGAGAGATCGTGTAACACCCCACCTCCTCCACGGTAATTCTTGCAAGCACACTGGCTTTGGAGGGGCGTTGAACAAGGTAAACATGCATGCAAATATCACAAGACAGAACATATAAGTAAAACAGAGTAGTAAAGCAGCGGATAAAACTAGCATTTCAAAACCATAGTTAAGTTACAAAAAAGTACTTGGTTATTATTTTCCAACAAACAAAGTCTAGAGAAAAGCATAAACTGAAAAACTGAAATACATAAAGTACTATCCCCAAAGTGAAGTGATAAACCATAGCTAGCTCAATGTCCAAAACCGTACATGAGCAAATCCAGTAAGCAAGCTATAAAGATCCAAGCTAAGCTCCAATGTTCCCACCCTGAGGACCTTAGGGGGGGGGGAACGGAAGAAAAGAGGCGAAAGAAAACAGGTCAGTCAAAAAGACTAGTAAGCCCTAACTACTATCTGTCCATGAACTAGTAAAGTTAACTGGCATGAGAAGCTGAGATGAACATAAGGATAACAACATACTGGCATGATGATTAACTAACAAGATAGATAAAGGTGTCATCGCATAATCAAGGTTAAGTTTTGCACCACGGGTGTACTAGCATTCTAACATGTCAAGTAAAAACAAGAATTGATCCCTTGGCCCAAGCTTGGCCCAATATCATGAGGTGACCTAAATGAAGGTCCAACTACATGGTCTAGTTGATCGGCTCCCTATAAGCCTAACTCGTCAAGTGTCGGTGTCATACGGCCCAAACATGCAATGTAGTTAAACTGCTCTAGGTCCACTCTAGGGTGTATCAAGTCCTAGGGTGTCAACCTCGGACACAAATCAAGTATGCACAGTCTAGATCTACTGGTACCCGTGCCTGATTTTCCAACTCCGGACTAAGTGCACGACCATAGTCCGCCTGGACCTACACCGGCGTACCTACTCAGCCGTCGTTTTGGTCGCTTACATGTCAGCCCAGTAATCGTGCCCCACCCTAGCCTAGTCCTAGGGTCTTATGATACTATCAAGAGGGTTACTGCTGAAAAGGACCACGCAACTAGGGTTTCTTAACGGGTTAAATGTGGTTAACCCGATCCAAACGTGGATTAAATTGGTTAAGTGTACCCAAGGTTCATGACTTAACCCCGATTAACCCATCAAGCCCAAATTGGTTAAGTATTAAGTGGACCATGACTTAACCCTAATCAGGAGGCATTAATTAAATTAATGTGCTTTAACCTCTCACATTAGACCTTGTTGTGGTTACTAGTTAAGCCGGGCGGGTCCGGGTAGCTTTACACCACAACTTGGTCTAACCTCGGGTTCGAGCACAACATGACCAACTTCTTACATTGGGTCTTATTGTTTGTAGCCACTAGTTAAGCCGGGCGGGTCCGGGTAGATTTATGCTACAAACTCAACCCAACCTCGAGTTGGCCACACTCATATTTTCTAAGTATCATGTCCATTATGTTTCCAAAACATAATTACATATCACGTCATGTTAGAAAAACCATGTTTATGTCATAATGTTACCCAACCCCAACGTAATCCCATCGTTTACATAATCGCAACAACGCATAAAGGATAAAATAGGGAACTTGGCATAATCATGACAAAAAGGTGTTGAAGCCACAAGTTTATCATGGTGGCATATGAAATGTACATATGTTCATATACTTGCATATTGCATTATTAGGCTTCAAAAGCATGCATAAAACCAAACTTAGCATATGAGTGATACATGGTGATAAATGACATGTAGAAGTTGCTAGAAGTTCGCATTTATCCTCACATGCAAGTTATCATAAGGGATATGATAACTTCCATGTTGCCAAAATGAAACCTTTAATATAAAGCTTGAAGCTTTAAGCTCACAAACTCAAGTTTAACTTGCATAACATGATAACATGTGTATAATGATCAACCCAAACTTGCATAACATAGCAACATGTGTCATACATAATGATTGAACCAACTTGCATAACATAATGATCAACCAAACTTGCATATCATAATGATCAACCCAAACTTGCATCATTCATTTAACTTTAGAGTTCAATAAAAAGAAAGTAGAAAAGGGCTTACAATGCTATGAAAACACAAATGAATATTTGTTATAAAGATTGAGACGAAGCCCTTAAGCAATCACCAAAAAGACCCAAATATGAAAGCTCCAAATGAAAAACCCTTGAGCCAAATCGATAAAAACCCTTGCTTTATAATAGAAATGTTGCAACTTGACCTGAATGCAAACTAAGAACACTCATACAAGCTTGAAAACACTTGTATGAACTCAAAATCTCTCATATAAATAGACTTAGAAATTTTAGCATGAGAGTGGAGGCCATGAGAGGAACAAATTTGACATAGTTTAGTTGTAGGATTGAATAATGGTGATTTAGGCTAGGCTTATGGGTCTTTTTATAGAAGATTAGAATAGTATTAGTCATAGGATTAACCCTAGATTCAATCTGAGCCATCAAATCCCGTCACTAGCCAACAAAACAGGTCAAAACAGCCAAAATAGGTGCACCAGGTTGCCTGGGTCCGACCAGGCAGGTCGACTCCCAGGTCGACCCTGGGGTCGACTCCCCAGTCGACCTGGTCCCACCCAGGTCGACCCCCAGGTCGACCTGGTCTGGGCGGGATTTTTCCCGCCTACCCTGATTTTCTGAAATTTGAATCTTTTTTGAATTTGAATTTTTTGTAAAACTTCGCGAGGCCATATCTCGGTCATACAGACTCCGATTTTCGAAAACTCGGACTCTATTTCGCGTATTTTTCCGAGACGAACGCAATGGCATAGCCCGTTTCCCTTGATTCAGATTTTACAGATTAATTCTGCCTTGATTTATGTTATAACATGTTATTCAAAAATACGGGTTGTTATATTCTCCCCTCCTTAAAGGATTTCGTCCCCGAAATCTCCAAGTTAGGAAGAACGTATCCTACCATCCATCATCCATCTACTCAAATCATCATCCACGTGCAGTCATTGTCCTTAAAGGATTCTAAATGCTGTATGATCATATGCAAAGGTGTGTGTATATGTACTTATCTAATGCAAAAATCAGGCGGTTACTGATACAGTAAACCTCCTTAATGCAAAGCATGTTAGTGAAATGAGTCCATATGCATGCAAATTCCTAACATAGCTCATAGTCTCTACATGAGTGCACATAACATTCATCCATATGCAACATCCACGTGATAGCATAGCAAGTTTCATCCATGAATAAGTATAAGCACTCATGCATATGCAACATGAAAGTGTGTGAGCCGATCTTAGTGCCTAATGTGTATCATGCATCCACGAGTATCCACGTGCAAACACTTGCAACCACTTGCAACCATCAAGCATAACATGTTTAAAATACATGTTTCATCTAAAGGGTTTCTACCTAAGGTCCTCATGACAAGTTTAACGAGATAATAAGATAAACAGGATAAACACGGATAAAAGAAAGATATGCTAATTATGAAACAGGTCAAGAATGTACCCTTAAAAAGGAATGGATAAAGCCCACGCATCTTCTCCTCGATTTCCCAAGTTGCGTCTTCATCGGCTTCACTCCACTGAACTTTCACCAATTTGACTTCCCGATTCCTTAGCTTCTTGATCTCCGTTCCCAAGATACGAATCAGAGCTTTTCTCAAGGTTGCTTCTTTCTCTACCTCAATGTCTTCAAGAATGCTTGGTTCAACCACCTCAGCGGACTCATGTAGGCACTTTCGGAGATGCGAGACATGAAAGACATTATGCACTCCGGCTAGCTTTTCGGGCAATTCCACCTTATAGGCCATCTTTCCAATTCTCTCTATGATAGGGAAGGGTCCTACGAACCTTGGTGCCAGCTTCCCAACTGCTCCAAAACGTATCACTTTACGCAAAGGAGAAACCTTCACGAAAACCATGTCTCCCACTTCGAATTCCAAATCTGCCCTTCGCTTGTCAGCATAGGATTTCTGTCTATCTTGGGCCGCTTTCATCCTTCTTCTCACTAATTCAAATTTCTCGGATGTGTCCCGTATCATATCGGGCCCAAGTATAAGTCTATCTGTTGTCTCCCACCAACAAGATGGTGACCTACACGGCCTCCCATACAAAGCTTCAAATGGTGCCATCCCTATGCTGGCTTGATAGCTATTATTATACGCAAACTCTACAAGAGGAAGGTTGTCTTCCTAAGTACCACCGAAGTCGAGAACACAAATCCTCAAGAGATCTTCTAGCACTCTATTCACCCTTTCGGTTTGGCCATCCGTCTGGGGGTGATAGGCTGTACTCAGATTCAATCGCGTGCCCATTGCTTCTTGCAAACTATTCCAGAACTGGCTAGTGAAAATTGGGTCACGATCGCTAACTATACTAGAAGGAACTCCATGCAACCGCACTATCTCTCGGAGATAAATAGTTGCTAGCCATGATGCGGTCCTCTTGCTTTTTACTGGAATGAAGTGGGCACTCTTCGTAAGTCTGTCAACTATGACCCATATGCTTGTGTTCCCTCTCCTTGACCTAGGCAATCCATCCACAAAATCCATAGAAATACTCTCCCACTTCCATTGCGGGACCTCCAATGGATGTAATAGCCCACCTGGTTTCTTCGACTCGGCTTTCACTTGTTGGCACACCATGCACCTTGAAACATACTCTGCCACATCCTTCTTCATTCCATCCCAAAAGAAAATGCGCTTCATATCTCTATACATCTTATCTCCTCCCGGATGTATAGTCATCTTCGAGTGATGTGCTTCTTCAAGAACTTTATGCACCAAGTCCCCTATTTGTGGAACGCATAGCCTTCCATCACGCCTTAGCCAACCCTTATCATCAATAGTATATCTAGCAAGGTGACTAGACGTCTCACCACGAATCAACCTGTCCATGACCTCGACTATCTGCGGATCTTCCTTCTGCGAAGCCCCATCTTGATCAAGAAGTGTGGGTCTAAGATCAAGGGATGCTAATGAACCCGTCATCGACTCAACAGTCGTCGTGAAATCAAAGGTTGCCAAGAACTCTAAGTTCTTCATCTCAATGAACAAGGGACTCAAAGTCAACCTCCTTCTGCTTAGTGCATCTGCCACAACATTACCCTTGCCAGGGGTATAAGTTATCTCGAAGTCATAAGATGCCAAGAATTCCATCCACCTTTGCTTCCTTAGATTCAGATCTTTTTGCGAGAAGAGGTACTTGAGTGACTTGTGATCAGTATACAACTCAAACCTTTCGCCTAGAAGATAGTGGCGCCAGGATTTGAGTGCAAAGACGATCGCTGCTAACTCCAAATCATGAGTGGGATAGTTCTTCTCATGAACTTTAAGTTGCCTACCCCCATAACATATCACTCTTCCCTCTTGCATCAGAACAGCTCCTAACCCCGTGCCACATGCATCTGTGTACACGGTAAACATCTTACCACTATCGGGTAATGCCAAAACTGGAGCTGAGGTAAGGGCTCTTTTGAGCTTTTGAAAAGCAAGCTCACACTCCAAGTCCCATGCAAAGACTAAGTTCTTCTTCTACAACTTAGTAAGAGGGGCCGAAATCTTAGCGAAGTCCCTGATGAACTTCCTATAGTAGCCCGCTAGACCGAGAAAGCTTCTTACTTCGGTTGCATTCCTAGGAGTCTTCCAGTCTTGAACCACAACCACTTTCGCGGGATCCACCGCTATGCCTTGCTTAGAAACTATATATCCAAGAAACTGAACTTCCCTTCTCCAAAAATGACATTTGGAGAACTTGGCTTTCAACTGATGCGCTCTAAGTGTATCCATCACTTCCTTGAGATGCCTAGCATGCTCTTCCTCATCCTCTGAGAAGATCAGAATATCATCCACGAAGACAACAACAAACTTGTTGAGGAACTCCCTGAACACCCTACTCATCAAGTCTACGAAGTAGGCGGGTGCATTAGTCAAACCGAATGGCATGACAAGCCACTCAAAGAATCCGTCTGGAGTCCTAAACGCAGTCTTATCGATACTATCTTCAGCCACTCTAAGCTGATGGAATCCGGTGGCTAGATCGAGTTGAGAGAAAACAGAAGCACCTACAAGCTGGTCGAAGAGATCATCAATCCTCGGTAACGGTTGCCTATTCTTCTTTGTCAGCTTGTTCAACTCTCGATAATCAACACATAGACGAAGCGAACCATCCGCCTTAGTAGCGAATACCACCGGAGCACCCCATTCAGAAATGCTTCGCCTAATAAAATTCTTCTCAAGCAGCTCCTTGATTTGCTTACTGAGCTCTCTTCTTTCTCGTGGGGCCATGTGCCTAACGGGCAATGATACTGGCTTGGCATTATCGACTAGATAAATGCGGAAATCTATCTCTCGTTTAGGGGGTAACCCCTTAACTTCTTCAAAGACATCAGGATAGTCTCGGACCACCCTTACAGATTGCAGGTCATCGATGGACGAGTCGAGAGATTCAAGATAACATAACATGACGGGACCTCTAGGGTTACAAGAAATTTCTAGGGTATTGCCGAGGCTAGTCATGAGCATCACCACCCTATGTTCACAATTGAGAATGGCTCCATAACTGGACAACCAATCCATGCCCAAGATCAACCCATATCCCGTGAACCCGAGAACATAAGCATTACACGTGAATTCTACGGTCAAGATAGAAATATTCAAATCCACACAAATCATAGATAGATGGGCGGAACCCCCAATTGGATTTGAAACATAAACGGGATCCTCAACTAGACTAGTACTTAGGTGCAAACTTTCAACAATGTCAGAAGAGATAAAACTATGCGATGCGCCAGAATCAAATAAGGTGCGAACAGGATAATCAGAAATATAAACAAGACTTTCTACAGAAATACTACCTCGATCCTGAGCTGGAGCAGTGTTGAGAGCATGCACTTTCCCTCCAGAAGGTCCTACACGCTGATTCTGCCCTTGCTTCTTGGGGCAATCCTTGCTAAAATGTCCGGTCTCTCCACAATGAAAGCATTCGCCCAACTTCCTCTTCTTCTTCTTACAGTCCTTAGCTATGTGCCCAACAATCCCACAGTAGTTGCATTTTCTTGGGTCCTTTGCCTTGGCCTTGTTGCCCTTGTTGTTCTTGTTATTCTGATTGCTCTGATTTCCTCCCCACTTGGAGTTTGTCTTCTTGGCTTGAGTCTCATTAGCCTTGACTTCCTTCTTGCCATTCTTATCGTCTCCTTGAAGCAATGCCATGTCTACTAGTCCTTCAAAAGTGGCCCCCATGGGTATATGAGATAGGGCTAAACCTTGTAATGGCTCATTCAACCCTCGTGCAAAGCGTAAAGCCTTCTTCTGGGGAGTATTAACCATGTCCAAACCGAATCGGGCGAGCTTGTTAAACTCATTCACATACTCCCTCACTGTCATGTACCCTTGCTTCAAACATACAAACTTCTCCAATTGCAGATTCGCCTCAGCTGATGATAGAAACTTAAGCCCAAATCTTGTCCTAAAGTCGGCCCAAGTCTCTATAGGCCTCGTAGCATTGGTGACCTCCCACCAATAAGCAGCTTCTTCTTTTAATAACCATGCTGCCAATAAAACCTTTCTATGATCTTGCACATCAAAGATGGCGAAGAGATCTTCAGTTTCTTTCAACCAATTTCTTGCCTCCACAAAAGTCTCCATCCCAATAAAGTTCTTGCCACCCATCGCCTTAAAGTCTTAGCAAATCTTAGCGAAATCTGCTTGCGGATTCTGAGGAGGAGGAGGAGGAGGAACCTCAGTTATATTGGGGGTATTTGCTAGGCCCACATCATTGGCCCTAGCTTCCAAGTAGCTCCGGAACCATCCGGAAATGGTCACTCCCTCGGGAAGGTTAAGATCGGCCATACTGAAAAAGGAAAAAAGATAGATTCAGAACGAAGAAACGAAGGATAGTGCTATGGCTTTTGGGGAATAGCCTTTTTAAAATAACTAGACTTTTCTTGGAAAATACTTAATTGGTTTTGAAAATAGTTTTTCAAAAGGTAAGTTTCAAAAACACTTTTGCTCAAATCTTGTAAACCTTATGCTCTGATACCAAATGTAACACCCCACCTCCGCCAGGGTAACTCTTGCAAGCACACTGGCTTTGGAGGGGCATTGAACAAGGTAAACATGCATGCAGATATCACAAGACAGAACATATAAGTAAAACAGAGTAGTAAAGCAGCGGATAAAACTAGCATTTCAAAACCATAGTTAAGTTACGACAAAGTACTTGGTTATTATTTTCCAACAAACAAAGTCTAGAGAAAAGCATAAACTGAAAAACTGAAATACATAAAGTACTATCCCCAAAGTGAAGTGATAAACCATAGATAGCTCAATGTCCAAAACCGTACATGAGCAAATCCAGTAAGCAAGCTATAAAGATCCAAGCTAAGCTCCAATGTTCCCACCCTGAGGACCTGAGGGGGGGGAAATGGAAGAAAAGAGGCGAAAGAAAACAGGTCAGTAAAAAAGACTGGTAAGCCCTAACTACTATCTGTCCATGAACTAGTAAAATTAACTGGCATGAGAAGCTGAGATGAACATAAGGATAACAACATACTGGCATGATGATTAACTAACAAGATAGATAAAGGTGTCATCGCATAATCAAGGTTAAGTTTTGCACCACGGGTGTACTAGCATTCTAACATGTCAAGTAAAAACAAGAATTGATCCCTTGGCCCAAGCTTGGCCCAACATCATGAGGTGACCTAAATCAAGGTCCAACTACACGGTCTAGTTGATCGGCTCCCTATAAGCCTAACTCGTCAAGTGTCGGTGTCATACGGCCCAAACATGCAATGTAGTTAAACTGCGCTAGGTCCACTCTAGGGTGTATCAAGTCCTAGGGTGTCAACCTCGGACACAAATCAAGTATGCACAGTCTAGATCTACTGGTACCCGTGCCTGATTTTCCAACTCTGGACTAAGTGCACGACCATAGTCCGCCTGGACCTACACCGGCGTACCTACTCAGCCGTCGTTTTGGTCGCTTACATGTCAGCCCAGTAATCGTGCCCCACCCAAGCCTAGTCCTAGGGTCTTATGATACTATCAAGAGGGTTACTGCTGAAAAGGACCACGCAACTTGGGTTTCTTAACGGGTTAAATGTGGTTAACCCAATCCAAACGTGGATTAAATTGGTTAAGTGTACCCAAGGTTCATGACTTAACCCCGATTAACCCATCAAGCCCAAATTGGTTAAGTATTAAGTGGACAATGACTTAACCCTAATCAGGAGGCATTAATTAACTTAATGTGCTTTAACCTCTCACATTAGACCTTGTTGTGGTTACTAGTTAAGCCGGGCGGGTCCGGGTAGCTTTACACCACAACTTGGTCTAACCTCGGGTTCGAGCACAACATGACCAACTTCTCACATTGGGTCTTATTGTTTGTAGCCACTAGTTAAGCCGGGCGGGTCCGGGTAGATTTATGCTACAAACTCAACCCAACCTCGAGTTGGCCACACTCGTATTTTCTAAGTGTCATGTCCATTATGTTTCCAAAACATAATTACATATCACGTCATGTTAGAAAACCCATGTTTATGTCATAATGTTACCCAACCCCAACGTAATCCCATCGTTTACATAATCGCAACAACGCATAAAGGATAAAATAGGGAACTTGGCATAATCAGGACAAAAAGGTGTTGAAGCCACAAGTTTATCATGGTGGCATATGAAATGTACATATGTTCATATACTTGCATATTGCATTATTAGGCTTCAAAAGCATGCATAAAACCAAACTTAGCATATGAGTGATACATGGTGATAAATGACATGTAGAAGTTGCTAGAAGTTCGCATTTATCCTCACATGCAAGTTATCATAAGGGATATGATAACTTCCATGTTGCCAAAATGCAACCTTTAATATAAGGCTTGAAGCTTTAAGCTCACAAACTCAAGTTTAACTTGCATAACATGATAACATGTGTATAATGATCAATCCAAACTTGCATAACATAGCAACATGTGTCATACATAATGATTGAACCAACTTGCATAACATAATGATCAACTAAACTTGCATATCATAATGATCAACCCAAACTTGCATCATTCATTTAACTTTAGAGTTCAATAAAAAGAAAGTAGAAAAGGGCTTACAATGCTATGAAGACACAAATGAATATTTATTATAAAGATTGAGACGAAGCCCTTATGCAATCACCAAAAAGACCCAAATATGAAAGCTCCAAATGAAAAACCCTTGAGCCAAATCGATAAAAACCCTTGCTTTATAATAGAAATGTTGCAACTTGACTTGAATGCAAACTAAGAACACTCATACAAGCTTGAAAACACTTGTATGAACTCAAAATCTCTCATATAAATAGACTTAGAAATTTTAGCATGAGAGTGGAGGCCATGAGAGGAACAAATTTGACATAGTTTAGTTGTAGGATTGAATAATGGTGATTTAGTCTAGGCTTAGGGGTCTTTTTATAGAAGATTAGGATAGTATTAGCCATAGGATTAACCCTAGATTCAATCCGAGCCATCAAATCCCGTCACTAGCCAAAAAAACAGGTCAAAACAGCCAAAATAGGTGCACCAGGTTGCCTGGGTCCGACCAGGCAGGTCGACCCCCAGGTCGACCCTGGGGTCAACTCCCCAGTCGACCTGGTCCCACCCAGGTCGACACCCAGGTCGACCCCCAGGTCGACCTGGTCTGGGCGGGATTTTTCCCGCCTACCCTGATTTTCTGAAATTTGAATCCGTTTTGAATTTGAATTTTTCGTAAAACTTCGCGAGGCCATATCTCTGTCATACGGACTCCGATTTTCGAAAACTCGGACTCTATTTCGCGTATTTTTCCGAGACGAACGCAATGGCACAACCCGTTTCCCTTGATTTATATTTTACAGTTTAATTCCGCCTTGATTTATGTTATAACATGTTATTCAAAAATACGGGTTGTTACAGATCGAGTACCTTGGATCGCTCTAGGTGTGATCTAGTTGTCTCGAGGAGGCAAATGTTTGTGGGGAGTGCGGTAGTCTGACTAGAATCAGGGTTTCCATTAGCCCTTGATGGATGGTAATGACCATTCATTCGATACCGATGCATTCGAGGCTATAGTCGGTGATAACTAGGTTATTACTTGTTATGGATGCTATAGTTACTTGTTTTTTGTACTCCTCTATTTCCTCTGGGTAGGCTATCACCGTAGGACATTAAAGAGAAGAGGGATTGGGAATCATATTCTAACTCGTGTCTATTCTGTGTTTCTAGCATATTATAGTGGGATCATTATGTGTTAACTCTGTGGTTGCAGGGACAGCTCAGGTAAGATATAAACTGTCTATTATCATATTATCTTATGTAACTATTGATAGTTATTTTATCTCTCACTAAGACTATTGTCTGACTCAAGGTTTTATGTCTCCTCTTATTACCTTGGGATACTCTTTGATGTAATCGATGAGTAGATTAAGTTGCAGGTTACAGGTCTAGTGGCGCTGATGTTGTATGGCGACGAGAAGGAGGCTGGCGTTTTATTTTATATTATTGTATTACTTTTATGTGTTTTGTTGAAAGACTTCGAGGGATGTAGTGAGACGTATTGTATTCAGATATGCATATTGGGATGTATTGTACCTGAGATTTTTTGGCTTTATGGAGATGAGATCTCCTGTCCTGTTATGCTTCATTATTATATCATGTTGTATATTTTATTATTATATGTTATCCATGCGCTGTGAGTATACGACAGGTTCTTTTTCATGATTATCTAACTTGACTATCGTCTCATATCTGCCCTGCACGATATATTAGTGTAGGAGGTGTAGGACGGTCGTCAGATTTGGTATTAGAGCTTTGGTTAGTCGATTTACCCAAAATTCGCGAGCGTAAAAGCATATGATAGACATACAATGGATGATTACTATATTATATATGTATATAGTATAATATACTAAACCGGCAAGCACTTGAGCACCATTGCGGCCTTTCTCTGATGTGGACTAATCATTCTTTTTTCAAAGTAAGAATGAGTTGTCGAACTTCGAGACACACTGCTAGGGATGAGCGTTCTACTGGAGTGGTAGACGAGGGAAGTCAATCGAGATCTTCAGCTATTATGCCCGATTATCCTACTATGTTCGAGGCCATGATAGCAGTGATCGTGAGAAGAATGCCTACTCCATAAGAGGCAGTAGAGAGCGATTCTCCTATGCAAGCACCTAGGGCTGTTGATTTCCCCAAGTAGTGCAACGATTATACTTCTCTGGATGGCAATCCATTTGTTGGTACAGAACCTACTGTTGAGATTTGAATTGGTTAGGTACTTGCATTCGTATTTTCATGGATTTAGGAATTGACGATGCAACTAAGAGGAAGCTTGCATCAAGGCAGCTACAAGGACGGGCAATGAATTGGTGGAAATATATAACTCTTAAGACTTCGGAGGACCAGATAAGTTGGGATCAGTTTAGAACTAAGTTTGAAGAAAATACTATTTCTACGATCCATAAGTCAATATACTCTTTAAGAAATTTATTGAGTTGAAGCAAGGTGGAAGGCCCATCTCTGAGAACGGGACAGAGTTTGAAGTTTTGTCGAAGTATACTCGTTCATATATCGAGAGTCCATATCAGAAGAACGAGAAGTTTATCATGGGTTTAGACGAGTGTCTTGGAAAGCAACTAGTTGATCATATTGAGGTCCTGTATGAAAAACTATTTGACAAGGCTTTGAGGAAGGAGAGTTTGTTCCCTTGTAATTAAGAAGTTGTTGCTTAGATAAGGAGGATTCCAAACCGCAACAAGTTTAAGGGGGTAAAAAAAAGTGAAATGGAAATAGAAGGAGCAGCAAGGGAAAAATGGCCAAAAGAAATCTAAGGGTGAGGTTACCTGCTTTAACTATCATAAGAAAAGCAATTATTCCAAGGATTGTAAGGTTCCAAAGGTGGAGAGGAAATGTTATAATTGTGATAAGCCTAGGCATTACATGAAGAACTGTCCAGAACCACCAAAAGATAAGCATGTTGTTGAATCTAGATTAACACTAGAGGGGGGTGAATAGGGTTTATTGAAAATTAAGCGAGATATTAAAAATATCAGATCACAGAATGCAGTAGAAAATAAATGCAGAAAGGCAAATGACACAAGATATACCCAACTTCGGCAAAACTCTGCCTACTGCTGCATTCCTAAGGTTTCTACTAGGTAATAGAAAAGATCCCGCTTACAAGACCATGTAAACTGGAGAACCCCTCGCTCCAATTCTAATCCCACGCTTAAAACCCTAGACTGTTTTATATCCACTAGACCAGATTTCCCCCTAGTTTTATAAACATTAGTAAACTGTCAGTTAACGCCTAACTGAATCCCCAAGAATTTTACAAACTCTAGAAAACTATTTTGATGATTTATAGAACAAATTAAAACAACACAAAAATAAAAACAATTAAAACCCTAGGAGTTAAGAGAAGGGTTATCCCCTTGTAAACTTGGTCGGCCCATTTCTTTTGATGCATCCACTTTAGTTCTTCCCGATCTCTTTTGTCTCTGGGAAAATTAAATGGCGGCTAGGGTTTTAATGTTTACCCCAAATCGAATTGCAATAACTTCAGATTGATGTAATATGATTCTCTGATGAACTTCGATTCTTCGATGGCTAGCTTCACAACTTATATAGGGTTTTCTGGTGATAAAAACTCAGTAAGATTTCTGATTTTAATTCTTTGGTGGCTCATTTAATTTGCTTGGTTTCGATTAGAAATTGCCAGTGATGATAGGTGAATATATAGGGATTAGTAACCCTACGATTACTCTGATTTCCATATAATGATTGATCTGATTTGGCTCGATTTAACATTCATTTCTTGACTTGATTGTCTTGTGTGATTTTGTTGATGAACCCAGACTATTTTTTGATCCTTGATGAATCTGGAAAATTATTCTCTTGCATGAATTCATCCTTTATGAAATTTGTGTGATTCTGGAAAATTAATTGCACCTTTAAATCATGATGCATGAATACCGAAGAAAGAATTTCTTGCACAATATACACTTGCCAAAAATTGATTGTGCATTCCTGGAAATATAATTGTTTTCTTGTTCTGTATTGCATTCGAAATTCCTTTGCAAAAATTGGAAAGTCTTAAATTGATTTTTGCCATGAATCCTTGCCTTAAAATGTGAGATTTCAGGAAAGTCTCGAAATATTTCTTGCCCAAAAACCGGGATAGTATTTCGAGAAACAAATTTGAACTGTCTTGCCATCCTTTGAGAAGATTTATTGCCATAAAAAATTTGAGCATTTCTGGAAAGATATTCTTTGATTTGCTGGAATGCTTTTGGAATTTGAAATTTATAGTTGTCAAAAAAAAATTGTCAGGTAGAAAAAAAAACTTGCCAGTATTAGTTGAACAATTTCGGTAAAAAGAAAAAAAACTGAATGGATTTTGTGGTCCCTTGACATTTCTGAAATCATTTCAGACATTACTTCTTTCCCAAACATGTATTTGTCTGAGTATATTTTATACGCTCATACACTTACCAAAAAGATTTTGCTTCTTTCCAAATAGTCCTGCTTTTCCATTTACTGTTTGCACAAACTCTGGAAATATTTTCAAACCTGAAATTGAAATTGAAAAGTATATATGAAGATCTCCTTTTATGTTGATCTATGCACTCATATGCTTCTTAGATACCATGACCCATTATTGCCTTGTCTTCTGTGTTTGTCGAGTTTCTATCAGCACTATGCCTCTTAGCTGTGTGAACCTAAACTTGCACATGAACATGAGAACTCATATATGCTCTGACTTTTGTTGTATCATGCTACACTTGAACTTCAAATTGGTTGTACCATGTATTTTTCTTCATTCTTGAACCCGTTGCACCTGAACATGAAATGCTTGACCTGCTGCATGTAGACCTGATATATTGCCTTCACTGTTATGAGTTGATCATTGCATACATGCATTTAATCACGCTTGCTTTGCCCATTCACTTCACTATTGTATACATGGTCACTTTGCTTCATTTATGTTGTTGTGTACAGACTTGAGTTTTTATGCTGAATCTCGACATATTTTGGCCTGTATCCATGCAATACTTCATATACATATATGAGCTTGTCCATCTACAATGCTTTGTATATTTGTGAAGTGCTTGATCATTATGCTGCCATGAACTTCCTATGTATACATGACATACTTTCACTTGTCTTATGCTCGAGTTTGCTGTTGACACTGAATTTGACCTTTTGTTTTGCTCGAACAGCATGTGTTGTTTGAAATCACCGTGCTTGTGTAGTTGCTGATTTGTTGCACTGAGTCGAGTTGGTCCACGTGACTGCTCCTCAGTTGCACACTGGATTGGTGAGGCAGTGCACGTGTGTGTGTGTGTGTGTGTATATATATATACACGTGTGTGGATGCAGCCATCCGGAAAATATTCTTGTCCCTGCACTGTATATACATAATGTCTGCCTTGTGGTATTTACAGTGTATCACTGTGAATATCACAAGCTGTCTAGACACAAATAAATCAGATCAAGTCATGAAAAATGATGAGAAACACACCAGAAATCTAAGGCAAATAAAATTTTAAAAATAAAATTTATATTCGTGCGTATACAGTTTTATTTCTATTGCAGTGTACTGTGTGTGTGTTTCATGTGACCGATAAGGTGACTGGACTGACTGAAAACTGTGAAGACAGGACTGACAGAAGACAGAGACAGAAGATGAAGACATTATTGAGTCAGTGTGTATATGAGTTGGTGTATATATGTGAATGTGTAAATATCAAAGTTTTTGTATAGCTGAGTGTGAGTATTGTAGTGAGGAGCTGATGTACAGAATGTGAACATATTTGAATTGTATTGTGTTTCAGTGATATGTACAAATAATGAAGTTGTAAATCTGTACTGTTTGAATGTTGAAATAAAATTTTATATTTGATAAAATACTATTTGAATATTTAAATTCTTGTCCATTAGTATTTTATACAAATATAAATATTATATTTCTATCTGTGATATAGAATAACAGTACAATAACAAACACATTAAAAATAATATTTATTTGGTTGTTACAATCGAACAAAAATCATATAATTGTGTATACAACACTGTTATATACAACAATCTCCCCCTTTTGATGATGACAAATAAATAAAATATTTTGAGCATAATAAATGTATTTTGCAGAGAATTTTGAGCTCCCCCTATTCGTATGCTCCCCCTACAGCCAAACTCCCCTTATAACTGTGCATGATTGAAAAATTAATGAATTTAATGAATTTTCAAAAGTAAAAATATTTATAAAATATTCACTCATAAATCAAAATCTCAACCCATTCTCCCCTTTTTGTTATCATCAAAAGGATACAGAATCTAAAATATAGATGAAAAATGACTAAAATAAAATTTTAGCTTAAGTGGAAGAACGATCATCATAAATCTCAATCAGTCAAACAAAAATCATAATAAGCTAAAAACTAGTGGCATAGCTCACATTTTAGAGAATGATGGATTTACAATGAAATTTATATAAATGGAGAGAGTTTTAAAACATGATTTCCAATTATTTTCAAAAGAATTTTTAAAAATGAACCACAAAACAGTGATGGATTTGGACTATAATTAATAATTCAATTTAAGTGACAAAATCTATCTCAAATCCCAATAGCTATCAATCAACAAATCATAATACGTCATAAAATATTAACACATTTCACAGATTAGAAAGTGAATTAATAGGCTGGTTTTTAAACACCAAGGAGAATTTCAGATTAATTTCTATTTATAGCACATTATTTCATTTTCTTTTCATTTCATTTAAGAGCACACCGACCATGCATAACCGAAGCTTAGATTTTTAAATGAGATCAGTTGCAGCTTAAATATAAGTAATCTCATAACCATGCATAACCAGAGCTTGGATTTTTAAATGAGGTTAGAGAAACACTTATGTATTAATTATATTTATCATTTTATTTTCAGCTCCAAAAGAAAAAACTCCTCAGTATATAAAACCAAAATGGATGATAGAAATGTGGTAGGTACAGAAATGGTTTGTGAAATAAATTTCTAAATTAATCATATTATGAAATATGCTCAACTATATCGAGATCATTGAAAATTTTCAATTGTCAATAATTCTAAAAAATAACATAGTCCCATTTTTAACACAAATATTTCCACCGTTTAATCAAAAGATTTTAAAACATATTAACTCTCCACATTAATATAAAATTATCATGGATGGCAGAATGATGACAGATAAAGGAGAGGTCGTGAAATAATTGCCAATTCAAAGATATTATAATAAATTTTCAACCATCATGAAAAAGTTTAAATAAAATCCCCTCTTGTTGTGAAATAAACCGCAGTCACAATTCATCACAATTTCAAAATCTGATAATAATTTTGATGAATTGTAAATACATCTCTGTTTGGTTATTGATTTCAATTTCTGAATGAATAATCAATAAATAATTTCAAAATTGAAAATAAATTACAAGAGGAAAAATGAAGATCTGTACAAGATATGGGGGCTAAACAAAATATATGTATATATACAGTGAGAAAAAAATCCGCACTTCTAAACTAGTACCACTTGATGTCTCTATTAATGAGGATTGTAACATGACACTTTAGACGAACAAGTATATCTCAGACAGCAGAATTTTTATTCACAAAGCCCAAATAGACAAGATTAACAAATCAAGCAAATTAATTTCATCCATCAGAGCATGGTATATATTTGATACCAAAACAAGCAATCACCAATAAATAACAATATCTGAGCAGCACAAAAATCATTTTCAAGCAGACTTGTCAAGGAGATGTTTCAAAGATATTTCAGACAGTTGAAGAATGGTTCATGATCCAAAATTAAATATATTTTAAATCATTTGAAGGGATATGAAAAGATCGAGATTCAATGAATCAGTCACACCAGATTATAAATTTTAAGTTCATGATGCGTGTGAGATTCAAGAATCAATAATTTCAAATGATTTTAAACAAACAAATATTTAAATAAAAAAATCATGAAATAACAGTGGGTTTCAAGACCAAATTTTCAAAGAATTTTTCCAAATTATTTCTAACAAGCCCAAAGAATTTTTCATAATATTTACATCAAGTTTGAAAGATAATTCATGATCCAAAAATAATGGTTTATTCGAAATCACTTGAACAAATGTAAAACATGAGATACAATGAATCAATCACACAAGACAAATAATTTCAGATCTAAGAGGTGTGTGAGAATCAAAATATCAGAATTTTCAAATGATCTCAAAAAATATAAACTATATGGTCATGAATAACAGTAAATATTTAGGTGTAAGCAATGATTCAAGACAGATCAAAATATCCAAGCCAATCTGAAAAACAATGAAATTATCACGATTGAGAAGTAGTAGTGTGCTATAATGAGTATAATATTTCAAGCTTTTCTAAACTGAATTAGAAGAAACTCAAAATAGCAGAAATGTGTGAAATTCCATTAAACTTCCAGATCTTCAAAAATTTAAAATTCAAATCAACAGTGTTCAAGATATGACAAGAGTACATCAACATTGTTACGAATTCAGAAAACAGAAAATAAACCTCAAAACAATTGTAGAAATTTACAAGTTTAAATTCAAGATCTGGAAATGATTAAAAAAATTGAGTTTTATACAAATGAGGTGAATTTCCAGAAAAAATGACTTCTACTATTGGAGGTTTAAGGAAGCCCCAAAAAATATGGCAGTGTCAATTCAAAACAAAAATAAACAAAAAGAATACAGAAGAAGAGGTGGAAAAACAAAGAAAATAAAAATAGAGAATATACATAAATTGTGAGTCTAGAGATCATACCAGAATTCAGAAGATTTGGTGGATCTCCAACTCAACAAGTCCTGAATGGAGGAACTCTGAATCGTATAGAAGTATAAACCAACTTGATTTCAAATTTCTTTTTGCATAGCAATTCCTCAGCCTCCGCTGGTACCTAACAGTTTGTAGAATCGAGTGGTTTAACAAAATTTGCAAAACCACTCATAGTCTTGTTCACATATTTTGATACCCAAACCTGTTTGTATAACACCCCAATCGAATTTACCTTTGTACCTTTTGGAATCCAAATCTGTTTGAATTTAGTTGAATTCTCTTTATTTGTTTTTGAGGTCCAAAATGGATTAAATAGATTGTTATCAAACAAACTTTTATCTCGTTTGTGATTCAAAAACCCTTTGAGATTCAAATTTTCAAAACACTCATTTTTAAAGCAATTTGAGGAAATTTTGAAACCACAAGAATTCATTTTTTTTAACATCATTTGTTTTCCCAAAACCAAGACCATCTTTATTTCCTGGAGAAAGTTGATTTTTCAACAACATATTTAAAGATCTTTCTCCTATTGAAAATCGTTTTAAACTCAATTCAAGATCGTTGATTTTGGATTTAAGATTAGATTTTTTTTCATTAGATTCGAACAACGATTAATGCTGATCTTTCTCTTTTCAGTATCATTCTGTTTCAAAATCAAATTTTCGTTTTCAAGCAATTTGATTTTGGTCTTAGATTCAAGAATCTCATATTCAAACCGAATTTTCTTTTCAAATTGTTATTTTTCAAAAATATTGAATTTTTCAATTTCATTTTCAAGCTCTTTCAAATCAGATTCAATTTTCAACAACTTTTCTTTTTCAAAAAATTCAAATTTGGAATTTTCATATCTCTTGGAATTATCTAATTCCTTTTGCAAAATATTGTTTCTATGAGTTAGCTCATCCTCACTATTTTTTAAAATCAAAATTTGGTTTTCAAGCTTTTCAAAATTTTCATTAAGACGAGCAAGGCAATTTTCCAAACTCAAAAAAATTTTGCATATAGAATTAAAAAATTCTCTATTTTCAAATTTCAATTCCAAAATATTATTTTTGCATCGCAACTCAGAGTTTTCAGATTTCAAAATTTTAACTTTCTGTAGGAGTTTATCAATGGATTTAGTCAAATCAACACACATATAAACAAAATCTTCGTATGTGAATTTTTTCCTCTTCTGCATTTGTTGATTCTCCATCATCTGATCCATCTGAAATTTCATCTACATGACCTGTTAAGCATAGATCTGAATCTGAGTTGCCATTGTGGGGTTTTGAGCAGTCATCAGATTTTCCATACAGCGCATTGAGAGTCCTCCAGATTTCCTGTGCAGTCAAACAATGAGAGATAAGGCTATATTGGTCATCATCGATATAAGAATAAAATATGAGTAGCACGAGAATTAAATTCAATATCAACCCTACTTACAATATCACACCCATTTATAATACTATTCCAACATTTAATATCAACAGATTTCAAATAGGATTTTATTTCTGATTTCCAATTTAAAAATTCAGTACCATTAAAAATAGATGGAATACAACTGGACTGACCCTTTATAGACTGAAAACTAGGGATCACCATTTACTCTAGAGTTAACAGAGTACCTGCTCTGATACCACTTGTTGGATCTATATTAACCCTAGAGGGGGGGTGAATAAGGTTTATTGAAAATTAAGCGATATATTAAAAATATCAGATCACAGAATGCAGCAGAAAATAAATGCAGAAAGTTAAATGACACAAGATATACCCAGCTTCGGCAAAACTCTGCCTACTGCTGCATTCCTAAGGTTTCAACTAGGTAATAGAATAGATCCCACTTACAAGACCATGTAAACTGTCGAACCCCTCGCTCCTATTCTAATCCTACGCTCAAAACCCTAGACTGGTCTATATCCACTAGACCAGATTTTCCCCTAGTTTTACAGACACTAGTAAACTTTTTGTTAACCCCTAACTGAATCCCCTAGAATTTTACATACTCTGGAAAACTGTTTTGACGGTTTACAGAACAAATTGAAACAACACAAAAATAAAAACAATTAAAACCCTAGGAGTTAAAAGAAGGGTTATCCCTTGTAAACTTGGCTGGCCCATTTCTTTTGATGCATCCACTTTAGTTCTGCCCGATCTCTTTTGTCTCTAGGAAAATTAAATGGCAGCTAGGGTTTTAATGTTTACCGCCAAGTCGAATCGCAGTAACTTCAGATTGATGTAATCTAGTTATCTGATGAACTTCGATTCTTCGACGGCTAGCTTCACGACTGATATAAGGTTTTCTGGCGATCAAAACTCGGTAAGATTTCTGAATTTAGTTCTTTGGTTGCTCGGTTAATTTGCTTGGTTTCGATAAGAAATTGCCAGTGATGACAGGTGAATATATAGGGATTAGTAACCCTACGATTACTCTAATTTCCACATAAATATTGATCTAATTTGGCTCGATTTAACATTCATTTCTTGGCTTGATTGTCTTGCGTGATTTTGTTGATGAACCCAGACTAATTTTTGATACTTGATGAATCTGGAAAATTATTCTCTTACATGAATTCAGCCTTTATGAAATTTGTGTGATTCTAGAAAATTAATTGCACCTATAAATCACGATGCTTGATACAGTAGAAAGAATTTCTTGCATAATATACACTTGCCAAAAATTGATTGTGCATTCCTGGAAATATAATTTTTTTCTTGTTCTGTATTGCATTCAAAATTCCTTTGCAAAAATTGGAAAGTCTTGAATTGATTTTTGCCATGAATCCTTGCCTTAAAATGTGAGATTTCAGGAAAATCTCGAAATATCTCTTGCCCAAAAACTGGGATAGTATTTCAGGAAACAAATTTGAACTGTCTTGCCATCCTTTGAGAAGGTTTATTGCCATAAAAAATTTGAGCATTTCTAGAAAGATATTCTTTGATTTTCTGGAATGATTTTGGAATTTGAAATTTATAGTTGTCAAAAAAAATAGTCTAGTAGAAAAAAACTTGCCAGTATTAGTTGAACAATTTCAGTAAAACAAATCTGAATGAATTTTGTGGTCCCTTGACATTTCTGAAATCATTTCAGACATTACTTCTTTCCCAAACATGTATTTGTCTGAGTATATTTTGTACGCTCATACACTTGCCAAAATAATTTTGCTTCTTGCCAAACAGTCCTGCTTTGCCATTTACTGTTTGCAAAAATTCTGGAAATATTTTCAAACCTGAAATTGAAACTGAAAAGTATATATGAAGATCTCCTTGTATGTTGATCTTTGCACTCATATGCTTCTTAGATACCATGACCCATTGTTGCCTTGTCTTCTATGTTTGTCGAGTTTCTATCTGCAGTATAAGTCTTAGTTGTGTGAACCTGAACTTGTACATGAACATGAGAACTCATGTATGCTCTGACTTTTGTTGTACCATGCTACACTTGAACTTCAAACTAGTTGTACCATGTATTTTTCTTCATTCTTGAACCTGTTGCACCTGAACATGAAATGCTTGACTAGCTCCAAGTAGACCTGATATTTTGCCTTCACTGTTGTGAGTTGATCATTGCATACATGCATTTGATCACGCTTGCTTTGCCCATTCACTTCACTATTGTATACATGGTCACTTTGCTTCATTTATGTTGCTATGTACAGACTTGAGTTTTTATGATGAATCTCTACATATTTTGGTCTGTATCCACGCAATACTTCATATACATATATGAGCTTGTCCATCTGCAATGCTTTGTATATTTGTGAAGTGCTTGATCATTGTGCTGCCATGAACTTCCTATGTATACATGACATACTTTCACTTGTCTTGTGCTCGAATTTGCTGTTGACACTAAATTTGACCTTTTCTTTTGCTCGACCAGTATGTGTTGTTTGAGATTACTGTACTTGTGTAGTTGATGCCTTGTTGCACTGAGTTGAGTTGGTCCACGTGGCTGCTCCTTAGTTGCAAACTGGATTGGCGAGGCAGTGCACATGTGTGCGTATATATACACGTGTGTATATGCAGCCATCCAGAAAATATTCTTGTCCCTGCACTGTATATACATACTGTCCACCTTGTGGTATTTACAGTGTATAACTATGAATATCACAAGCTGTCTAGACACAGATAATTAAATCAAGTCCTGAAAAATGATGAGAAACACACCAAATATCTGAGGCAAATAAAATTTTAAAAATAAAACTTATATTCGCACATATACAGTTTTATTTCTATTGCAGTGTATTGTGTGTGTTTTATGTGACAGGTACTGATGACTGGACTGACTGAAAACTATGAAGACAGGACTGACAGAGGACAAAGATAGAAGATGAAGACATTATTGAGTCAATGTGTATATGAGTTGGTGTATATACGTGAATGTGTAAATGTCAAAATTTGTGTATAGTTGAGTGTGAGTGTTGTAATGAGGAGCTGATGTACAGAATGTGAGCATATATGAATTATATTGTGTTTCAGTGATACGTACAAATAGTGAAGCTGTAAATCTGTACTGTTTGAATGTTGAAATAAAATATTATATTTAATATAATACTGTTTGAATATTTAAATTCTTGTCCATTGGTATTTTATACAAATATAAATATTATATTTATGTCTGCGATATAGAATAATAATATAATAACAAACACATTTAAAACAATATTTATTTAGTTGTTATCATCAAATAAAAATCATATAATTTTGTATACAACACCGTTATATACAACAGTTGTGAAATCGTATGCGTTGAATGCTGTACCATCTTCCTCAAGGGGTCTGACTGCTGCGGAGAAGGGGAAGAGTGTTGTTATGCAAGGTACGCTTTCTATCCAAGGTATTTCAGTTCTAGTTTTGTTTGATACTGGAGTATCACATTCTTTTATTTGTATTGAGCTTGTTTTCAAGTAAGGTTTAGAACCTAAAATCTTGACGGACCACTGGTTGTGAATAACTCTGTAGGGGGTTCGCCTAGTCTTTGTATGCTTTGTTGTGGTCTAGTTTTATCGAGTCATGGTTGCACTTTGGTGTGTGATTATTTTGTTTTGAACTTCCCTGGGTTTGGGATCATCTTGAAAATGGATTGGCTCAAGAGGTACGCGGTCATAATGGCTTGTGAGAGGCTCGAGGTGACGATAGGGAATGTGGAAGGGCAAACGATTGTGATATGCTATTTGCGATAGGATGGGGTACTAGTCAGATTTTTATATTCACTTTTGATTCCATAGGATGGATTGTCATCGGTGCCAATCGTTCGTGAGTTTTCAGATATCTTCGATGAGGTCAAAGTACTATCGCCACAAGGGGAAATCGAATTTCAGATTAATTTTGTGGATGGGGCTAGACCTGTTTCCCTTAGGCAGATGGGGCCGAGGGAACAACGAGAGTTAGAGGTGCGAGTCAATGACATTTTAGGAAAAGGATTTGTTTGGAGAAGCATATCCAAGTGGGGTGCACCATTTTTGTTTGCAAGCAAGGTTGATGGATCATTGCGATTATGTTGGATAACCGTGAGCCGAACAAGGTGACTAAGAAAAACAAATATCTATTGTCGAGGATCGATGGTTGTTTGATCATCTTCATGGAGCAAAGGTGTTTTCCCAAATGGATTTGGCGACTGTATTTCACCAACTGTCAACTGAGAGTGACTAGGGGTAGTGTGTCGAAGACTGTTTCTAGGACACCATCAGAATTTTATGAGTTGTTGGTGATGCCATTTGGATTGACTAATGCGTCAGCATACTTTGTGTATCTTATGAATCGACTTTTTAGAGATCTGTTGAATAAGTTCGTGCTTGTGTTCGTGGATGATATATTGGCTTACTTTAGGACAGAGGAAGAACATAAAGTGAACTTGAGAATAGTTTTGGAAATCTAGTGGAACCATCAGCTGAGAGCTAAAGTTTTCAAAATGTCACTCTTGGAAGGATAAATGATATTCTTGGGTCACGTCGTATCAGGATAGGGAATAGCGGTTAATCCCGCTAAGGTCGAAGTGATCCAGGTTTGGGATCGACCTAATAATGCAATAGAAGTTAAGAGTTTCCTTGTTTAATGGGATATTATTGCCGATTTATCAAGAACTTTTGGAAGATTGTTGCACCATTAACCGGATTAACAAAGAAAAATTAGTTCTATGCATTGGATGCGGAGTTGAGATTGCCTTTGGAATCTTGAAAGAGAGATCAACGAGTGCTTCTATATTAGTTATTCCGAGTGGAACAACGAGATGGTTATGTATACCTATGAATGTGATACTGGACTTGGAGTAGTGCTAATGCAAAAGGATAGAGTTGTGGCTTATGTGTGCTGACAAATGAAGTTGCATAAGGGTAATTAACCGACTCGCGATTTGGAGTTAGCGGCAATAGTGTTTGCTCTGAAGATTTGGAGGCATTAATTATTGGGAGGTAGGTTTGAGTGGTTTATGGATTATAAGTCATTGAAGTATGTTTTCTCCCAAAAGCGTTTAAATCTTCGGCAACAACGATGGTTAGAATTTCTGGCATCGTACTATTTTTCTATTGCCTACACTCTAGGAAAAGGTAATGCAGTGGTCAATGCGTTAATTAGAAGACATGTGAATTTAGGTGCCATTTTTGCTGAATGGAAGCACCTTGAGTATTTGGTCGGATTTGATTTCATGCCTTGTTGTGAGTTAGAGCCTGAAATGTTAGCGAGCTTATCAATTAGACCGACTACCATCGAAAGAATTAGTAGAAGCCAGAAGTGAGATGGTAAGCTTATGGACATTGTACGGAAATCAGAGATTAAATTGCAACCCGAGGAACTAATAGATTGCAAAGTATATCGATATGGTTGGCTTTGCAAAGGTGGACGACTGGTTGTTCCTAATTTAGACGGATTGAGAGCTGATATTCTGAGAGAATGTTGTCACTCCAGATTGACTATTCATTCTGGTGGTAATAAAATGTATCGAAATGTGAAACGAGTTTACTACTGGGAAGGTATGAAGAGGGATGTCAGGAAGTTTATCACGAAATGTATGAATTGTCAAATGGTTAAAGTTGAGCAGAAGAAGCCGAGCGGATTATTACAACCATTGGAAATTCTTATGTGGAAATTGGAGCATGCGTCAATGGATTTATCAATGGCTTACCTAGGAAAGGGCAGAAAATGACAGTATTTGGGTCGTCGTGGACCGCTTGACTAAAGGTGCAAGGTTTATTCCTGTCATATCAGTGAGGACAAAACTAAAATTGGAAGAATTGTATCTTAAGTGGATAGTTCAATTCCATGGGATACCTAAGAGTATTTTTTGTGATCGAGATTCGTAGTTTACCTGCAGATTCTAGAAAAGTTTGCAAGAGACATTGGGAGCTGAGCTATGTATGAGTACGACTTATCGTCCCCAGATAGATGGTCAGATCGAAAGGGTTAATCGAGTATTGGAAGACCTTCTAAGAGCATGTGTATGGATTTGTGGGATCGTGGAAAGACCATATGCATTTATTCGAGTTTGCTTACAATAACAGCTACCAATCGAGTATTGGAATGACACCGTATGAAGCATTGTACGGTAGGTCGTGCAATTCTCTATCTTGTTGGTTCGAGACTGGACTTGGGCACACCTCTAAGAATATGGTGTTTGTGAATATCTCACCTCTAAGAATATGGTTTATTTTAGAAAGATGGAAAGTTAGAGCCAAAGTTTGTTGGTCCACTTTTGATTGTTGAGCGCATTGGGAAGCTCGTTTATAGATTAGACTTACCTGAAAAGATGGCAAGTGTGCATATTGTATTTCATGTATCGTTTTTATGGAAGTTTGTGCATGACTCGAATGTTATGGTATCTCCTGATCAGGTTGAAGATTTAGAGGTCAAACCCGAAGTTTCTAGACCTCGTAAGCCACTTTGCGTCATGGGGAATGACATGAAATAGTTTAGGATGGAGGTTTTTAAGTTGGTCAAGGTATAAGAAGCGAGCACGGTGACGCTTTTACGTGGGAAATGGAACAGAGTGTGAGGTCGACCCATCCAGCAATCTTTATTTGGTATGTCTCATATATCGTATCTTACTTGTAACACCCCACGTAGGGCTGTGTATCGGACATGACAGTCCGTTGTCCGGCTAGTTCCAAAGCTATAAGGTGTCTGGTCCGTGTCCGTCCGATTCTCTTATAGGATAGAGCTTGGACACACTACTGTTCAGTCCGATCTAAAATGTTTGATGTTTTTCTATTATCCAAGGCTATATTGGACAGGACAGTCCGTTGTTCGGATCGGTCTGAGGCTATATGAAGACCGGTCCATGTCCATCCAAATTATTATAGGACAGAGCTTGGACACACCTCCGTCCGGTCCGATCCGACCCATTTACACCCCTAACCCCACGTCCATTAATGTCACTCAATAAGGGAATGCATGAACTTTCATGGAGTATTATAAGAGTATGGAACATTATATCACAAGACAGATATATAAAATGGTACTTAAGAAAATTCAAAATTTATTCATTGCAGCGGAAAAGCAAAACATGTTTGGTTACAGCATCAAAACCACGTACTAGAGTCAAGTACACAAATATCCATCTTGTAAAAAAATATTATTTGAGTATATAAAAGCAAAACCATAACCCCGCTCCAAATAGCCATAATGAAAAAGAGATAAAGCTGAGCATTACTTTCAACACTTCCAAGCACTTCAAGAAGAAAGAAATCCAAGTCAAGCTCCACTAATCCCACCCTGAGGACCTGGGGGGGAGAAAAGAAAAGAGGTGAAACAAAAAAGGTCAGACATAAAGTCTGGCGAGTCCATTTATTTTCAGCAAGAAAATAAGTAAAGCATTATGATAGGAATAAACTGGATGAAAGATATAACCATGACATAAGGTAAAACAGGATAACATGATGAATATAAAGGAATGTCTAGTGCGCTTCCCAGATTTCTTACTTAATTTAATTCTCTGCACCACCTACTAGTAATTCTTATCGAAATGATTCCATTCCTGCAATTGGAACCCCTTAGGCGTAACATCTAGTAAGAGGTATCCACCCCATACAATCCTTGACATCCTACTTGCCAATAATAGATATTAGATGTACCCACACTACCCCTAATCGATCGGCTTATAACTTATAGATACCTGTGTGGATCCTAGCTTAGGGTGTATCGCTCCCTAAGTGGCAACCCTTTGTTGCACAGCTTTATACCTACTAGTGTACAGTGGCTAAATCTTCCAATGCTGGGAACACCATTTTGCATGAAAGAACCCATCGGAACCTGCACTGCTACACCCTCGCTCCTATTTAACTGCTTATAATCAGCCCAGTAAGCGTGCCCTAACCCAGCCTAGCTCAGGGTTACTGATACCTCGAAGTGGGTTACTGTCTGAAAAGGGTCCCTACCACTACTAGGGTTTTTCCTAGGGTTTGTCCTAACCCGACTTATATTGGTTAAGTGTTGTCTATCCGACCAGTTGACTTAACCCCATCCACTTATCAAATCAATATGTATTATTGGTTAATCTTGCCTTAACCCTATCCACTTTGTTCATGTAATATTGGTTAAGTTGTCATCTAACACAGGTTAACTTAACCCCACCCACCTAAGATGTTTTAGGTATCATGTTAATTTTTGATCAGTATTAATTAGTTATTAATGCACTGACCTCTCACATTAGGTCGATTGCTTGTGGCCGCTGGATGTGTTGGGCGGTTCTGGGTAGACTTCTGCCACAAGCCAGATCTAACCTCGTGTCTAAGCATCTTTTAGTTATGCCCATGAACTCTCACAATAGACTGACCAATTGCGGTTGCTGGTTAGGCCGGTTGGTTCCGTGCAGGCTTCTACCATAAATGGAGTCTAACCACGTGTCTCAGCATGCTTATCTTAGCCAGTTTATTCATTTGCCATTTATGCCAATTTCAGGCTAATTATGTCAATTACCCAAAATCCTCAATTTCATATCATGCCCCAAATTTAACATTTGTCATACCCAAATCAACCCAACATATATTATGCCAAATTTAACATTTGTCATGTTCAAATCAAACTAATTATATTATGCCAAATTTCCCAATGTTCCCTAAATTATCGTTCGTACATTTATCTCTTATGAGATTTGGCCTAGGCTCGAAGTAGCCCGACTATAAAAACCAAAAAGGGAAGGAGGAAATGACAAGATAAAGAACATGCATAATAATAACAATAAAATAGGTATAAGTATGAACTAATCATAAAGATAAAGCTGATAATACTTATGATAATATCAACATGGGCATATAAGAATCACAAATCTGATGTATAGGCGAATGACATATAAGAATCACGAATCTAATGTATAGGCTAAGATAGAACTGATGAGATCCAATCTTATTATCATGTTTAATTCCCAAATCCAATTTACAACATGTCAGAATTGCTTTAGCATTATTTTAATCTATAAATAATCAATGAACTCACAAAGATTGGATTAAGGAAGAGAATTAGGTGTTGTTGTTGTAGATCTATTCCCCTTTACCCAATTCCTTTACTTTGATTTGTTGAAGAAGAGAGACTAGTTTTAGTTTAGGTTGAGGCAACATGGAGGCTGATGAATTAGTGTAATGAAATAAGGGTTTAGGTCTAAGTGTGTTTATATAGATGTAGTGAGCAAATTAGGGCTTTAGATTAGCTTAGGAACCATCTGAACAATCCAGTCCAAAAAAACATGTCATCCAGCCAATCAGAAGAAGATAGGTCAGCCCTAGACCTTAAAAACACGTCGCTCAGCCAATTACAGAACAGAAAATACGTCAGCCAAATCTGGACCAATGGGGTCGACCCCTACAGGGGGGTTGACACCTATATCGACACCCCTATAGGGGGTCGACGCCTATGTCGACTCCCATAGGAGGGTCGACACCCCAGAGCGGGATAATTCCCGTCCATCCCGATTCTTGCTGTTTTAAACTGAAATTTTCTAAGCTCCATAACTTCTTCATACTCTATCCGTTTTACACAAACTCAGACTCTATCTCAAGTAGAATTCCGAGACAAACGCAATGGCGTAACCCGTTTCACTTAATTATTCTTATAAAAATTAAGTATTCTTTAATTTGTCAATTTTAATATTATAAAATTACGGGGTGTTACATTACTTGTACCATTGTGTCTTGCACAATTAGAATTCTGCATGCTAGGTTAGGATTTTTGTTACATGGATTAATGGATGCTAGATTATTTGGTAGATTGGCCACTCGTAGGTGGTAAGAATGCGGGATACTTTGTCTGCTCATGTTTGCTTGAAATTTCATGGGTGAAATTCCTTAAGGGGGAGAGACCCGTATTTTACGCATCGGAGGATCATAAAATAGTATTATTTAACTCTCATTTGGTCGGATCATTCTCATATTTTAATATGTTGTTGATGGATATGTGAGACATGTCCATGATTTTTACCAAATTAACTTGTGACCATTTTTCCTTAAGTTTACTATTTTAGTTATAACTTTTGATAAGGATCGAATCAGATGCTGAAATCAGTCTCTTTTGATCGGAAAGGTGGTTTACGATTAGGTAGAGTGGTCACCTGTAAGATTTGGCTTAGTGGTTTAGGAAAATCGTTGTTTTAGGTTCATATTTTGTTAGCCAGACTGATTGGTAGCTAATGGATTGATTAGTGTAGCCCATTAGGCTAATGACTTACAACTATAAGGGGATTTGGGGAGAGAATTTGGCGTTATTCTCTTCATTCAAACATTAGGTTGGGCGTCTGTGATTCTCCGGTTCAACCTAATCCCTAATTCTTCATCAATTCATTCTAAATCAAAATCTAGAGCAGGATCTACATCATGGAAGGTTGGATTTTGCTGATTTTCATCAAATTAGAAGTTTTCTACGCTGTATCCTTGTTATCCAGGCCTTAATTCATCAGTTATTCACCAGATCAAAGTTCTGGTGTGTGATGGATATCTCTTGTAACACCCCGTATTTTCTATGAACATAAAGTAACAAAACAAAGTATACTTAATTTTTAAAAGAATAATTAAGGGAAATGGGTTGCGCCATTGCGTTCGGCTCGGAATTCTGCTTGAGATAGAGTCCGGGTTTGCTTAAATCGGACTTCGTATGAAGAAGTTATGGAACTTAGAAGTTTCAGGAATTTAAAATAAAAACCAGCCCGAATTCAAAATTTAAAAGTTCAAAATTCAAAACACACACCCGGGCTGGGCGGGAAATTTCCGGCCTAGTTACTAGGTCGACTAGGGGGTCGACCTCCCCCTACCGTGGACATGTTCGTTTTTCTGCATTTGGACGCCCGTTCTGACTAGATTCGTTGATCCCTATGCTATATAAACACCCCTAAGGCTACAGTTTTCTCTACACAAATTCATTACGCCTATACTCTGCCCTAATTCATATTAAAATAAATCAATGGCGTCGCTACTTTGCTGAAACCTAAGCTAGAACTAGTGCTCCTTCTTCTTCCGATCTGAATAGGATTAAAAGAGAACAACTACAACCCTTTTTCTTTTAGAATCCAACCAAGGTGAGTGCAGTTATTTTCAGATATGGAATTTAATTATGATCTTGACATGGTTATAAATCTGAATCTGAGATTATGCATATTCTTGTTTATCAGATCTATTTTTCTATGTAGATCTATCTTATTAATATTATAGTAACTATTTTGTATCTCTTCCTTCCTTCTGTTCTATAGCCAGGTTACCACGAGCCCGAGCCAAATCTCATAAGAGATTGACGCACAAACGCTAAATTTGGGGAAAATAGTCAATGATGCATAATTAGACATGACTGATTTGTGACTGATTTGGGAAAAGAACATATGTTGTAATTTAAGATCTGGATCTGGGCATACTATATATGATAGTTTGTGATTTGGAAGAAGGAGAATTATTGTGTATATGACTTAGGCACAAAGATCTATATTATAATGGGATAACTATTAAATGTGAATACACCTAAATGGGGATTTTGGATATTTGGCATATGCTGAAATCAAAGGCTATAATTTGGCATAATTCATATTGTATATCATGATTTGGGGTTTTTGGAGAATATTCTATTGTGTAAATTTAACTAAAATTTAGGGCATATGTTATGTTGTGAATTATGACCATAATTTGGGCATGTAAAATTAGGCTTAATTTTATGATTAAATCTGTTAAATTTCCTAGTATGCTAAATCTGTTGAAACTGAATACGGTAAATTTGGGGTACGAAAATCTGTAGGCTCAATCTAAAAATTGAGCAAAACAAGTTAATAAAACTTTGAATAATCTGCTGTAACTTGTAAAGAAGTTTAATTTGTTGAATTGGCATAATTAGTCTGATATTGGCATAATCTATGAATGAATACTTTAGGTAAAAATAAAGAATGCTGAGACACGAGGTTAGACTCTGTTTGCGGTAGAAGCCTGCCCGGACCCAACCGGCTTAACTAGCAACTGCAAACTGTCAGTCCAATGTGAGAGGTTGTAGGCATAGCTAAAAGATGCTTAGACACGAGGTTAGGTTTGGCTTGTGGCAAAAGTCTGCCCGGAACCGCCCGACACATCCAGTGGCCACAAGCTACCGACCTAATGTGAGAGGTCTGTGCATTAGTAATTAATTAATGCAAATCTGGGATAAATATGATGCCTAAAACGTGTTGGGTGGATAAGGTTAAATCAACTGGGCGGATGAATCTAATAAACCCGTTTCGTAAATCTGTAGACCCAATATAAGGTTAGGTGAAACAATCTGTAAGTTTGTTAATCTGTATATCTGATCCGTTAGTCTGAAAACTTGTTAACTTGTATGTCTGATCTGAGAACTAGTTAATCTGAACTTTGTACATCTGAAATCTATAAGCAAGTTAATCTGAAATTTGTTAGTCTGGGGACACAAGGTTAGGAGGGGTAATTACTTGTGTCATCTGTTGTATGGGACCCATATTAGTCAGTAACCCTTTTCTGGTATCAAAACTATGACCCAACACTTGGAGGGGTCCGGGGCACGCTCACTAAACTAATTGTAAGAGATTCACTCTAATAATGGCGAGGGGTGTCAATGGCGCATTCCAACCGGGTCATGTGCGTGCATGGATCCGATCTGCTCTGAGGATGTAAGACACCGTGACATCTGTAAATAGGTCTATGTCTATAGGTTGCCACTTTAGGGAATGATACACCCTTCTGTGGGGCCGGCACAGGGTATTTATGTATTAGAGAGCCGATTGCTTGGGGTAGAATTTAAGGTACACCTAGTTCTGTCTGTTTCTGTTGGGTGGTAAAGGCCCATTAGTTGGGGTGGTAAAGGCCTATTATTAGTACTCTGTTTCTGTACTGTCTGTTTCTGTTGGGGTGGTAAAGGCCCATTAGTTGGGTGGTAAAGGCTCATTATTAGCATTCTGTTTCTGTACCTTCTGTCTCTGTTGGGGTGGTAAAGGCCCATTACTAGCATTCTGTTTCTGTAGAGATTATTCTGTTTCCGTTTCTGTTTCAGTTTAGACATTAGGGTAACACCTAATCCTGTTATACTAAGTATTAGTGCAGAGAAGTAAGATATAGGTAAGAAGCATATCTTGGTCTATATCATTCTGTTTCTTCTGTTTAACTTAAGCATACCTGCTACTCTTGTTGTTGTAATCCCTCATCCAGCTTTATTTACATGTCATGATACTGTTATCTGTTTATAAGCTGAAAGTCACTGGACTCGCCAGACTTTATGTTTGGCCCCGTTTGTTTTCGCCTCTTTTATTTCCGTTTGCCCCCCCAAGGTGCTTAGGGTGGAAACATAGGAGCTTGACTCAGATTTTCTCTACTTAAAGTGCTTGAAGTATTGCTTGGCTTTGACTTTATCTTTTCATGGTAGTTTATGTTGGGGATTATGGCTTTAAGATTATGCATTCTGAAGGATTTTGTATAAGACTGATATTTGTGTACTTGGGTTTTGGTATTATGATTTTGAAGGATGTAACAAAACTCATTTCTGTTTCTGCTGTAATAAAGTTATAAATTTTTCAAGTACTACTTTACGTATCTGTCTTGTAATATTATGTTCTGTTTACTTATAATGCTTCATGGAAGTTAATGCATTCCCTTTTGTGGGTGATATTAACGGACATGGGGTGTTACATCTCTTACACGGGTATTGTTGATAAAATGTGTGGATTTAGGGTTACTTCACACAATACATGTCTAATTCACCTAAAACTGGATCGCATATGCTAATTTCAGTATTAGAACCCCTAAAATAATCTTATTTGATCATATACACTAGTAAGTCGTTGAATTAATCATGTTCAATGTCTATTTAGATCCAAATTATGCTAGATCCATGATTTTTATGATATATTTCATGTACGTTCATGTTTGTATGGTTGGTCATTATTGAGATAAGGTGAAGTGTAGTGTGATTTTTTTGAATTGTATGATTTGATTGATTTGGTTATTTAGAATTGTGTGTCATAGGCTTAGAATTGTAAAAAGAGCAAATCGGAGGTTCAGATGATTGGATTAAGATGAAACTTGGAGGACGAGCTTTGAAGGGCATCGGGATGGCGCCTAGAAAATTTCGTTCCAAAATGTGATGGTGCTATGGACCGGTATCGGTCCATAGGGGATGGATCTCCTGCAAGTCTGATCCATCTACTTCCAGTCTGGTCCATAGGATGGACCTCCTGGAGGTCCATCAAAATTCATCGGGTTCAAGAGAAACTTGGCGCGGAATATCTGGAGGATGTCAGGAGGCTTGCCAAGAATTTTCACTTGAAAATTCATTAAGGCCTATGAATCGGTACTAGTCCATATGGACCGGTACATATCCATCAAATCAACATGGATTGACTTGATTTTTGGTGTGCTGCATCTAAGGATTTCAAGGAAGCTACGGATAAAATTTGAGCCAAAAATAACCTATGTCTATGGACTGGTGCTGGTCCATAGGGGATGGATCTCCTGTCAGTCGGGTCCATCTCTTGTCAATTGGGTCCATATGGATAGACCTCCTGAAGGTCCATGCCATTTACCCATTTGGACACAAAATTTTAGCTACAAAATGATGAGATCCGAAGAAGACCATAGTGGAGGTTTGGTTGGAACTGGATAGGTCGAAGTATGATCGTTCGAGTTCTCGTTGATGGAATGATAGAGAAAATTATTGGGAAGGAATTAGGCTTTGAGACTTGACCGATAGGAAGTAAGGGCCATTTGGAGCTCACTGGTGAAATTAGTATGTGAAAGATTTTATGGCACGGAATTGGTTATCAACGAGGTGATATTTTTTTAGTTCCCGAACTCAAGACAGGGATGGTCGAAGCTAAATTTAGGTACAGTGATCATGGGATGATGTAGTAACGTAACGAGCTGACTCAAGTGGGACTTGAGCTCGTGAGATGATGGGTTGACTTAAGCGGGTCTCGAGCATGAGAAAAAAATGGATTAATTCGATTAAGACTCAAACTAAAGAATGGAGTCATCAAGGATGGCTTTGATATGAGGAGTGCCAAGGAATCGTCGATAGTCGAAGGTTCTAGCAGACTCAAAGTTAGGGTATCATAGGGATGCCTATTAGGATTTGAAAGATTGAGTACCTTGGATCTCTTAGGGAGTGATCTAGTTGTCTTGAGGAGGCAAATGTACATGGGACGTGCGACAGTCTTTCTAGAACTGGAGTCTCCATTAGCCCTTGACGGATGGTAACAGCTAGTCATTCAATATCGATGCATTCAAGGTTGTAGTCAGTGATAGCTCTTGTTATGCATGTTATGGTTGTTAGTTTTTGTACTCTTCTTTTTCCTCTAGGTAGGCTATCACTGTAGAACATTAAAGAGAAGTGGGATTGGGAATCATTGACCAGCTTTTTGGCACAAAAGTCGCTCCAACCAATGGACGAAGCCATAACCAGATATCGGCTCATTCCAGACTTTATGGGATGTTTGTTGTCATGGGTCGACCAACCGTAAGCCAACCCAAGCCATAAAAACATCAAACTAGTCGGTCGAACCATTAACATATTGACCGATCAAGCCATTTACCAGTAGATCAGGTCGATCACATAATACCAGGTCAGGCCTAAAGCCTCAGATCTCCCCTGAAGTATCTGGAAAATTATTCTCTACCGAACGAAGTCCTACTCCCAAGGTTGCTGATTCAGATTAGCTTTTGACTAGCTCTCCTTTTGATACACCAAATATCAAATTCCACGTCGGTAGCAAATTCCGAGGAGAACTATTCACAGCCGGTAGACTGGGTGCCCCCACCGCAACTACTCTGCTAGATCGAGCTCAACGCGTCTAAGCTCTGAAAAAGAGGCAACCACGTGGCTCACGGCTCAGCCCACATTCTACACCTATAAATACACCATTGCTGAAAATGAAAAGGCATGTTGAATTGTCCACCAACAACTTATGCTCGGTATATTGGAAATATCCAACCGTGCACCCCAAACAACACAAGGATTTTGGAACTGCTACTTTCTTCCACTGAAAAACTACTATAACCTGTAATTGACAGTATAAACAAGGATTATAAGTGGACGTAGGTATCAATATAAGCCGAACCATAATAAAATATTGTGTCTCCCTTGTTCATTTACTTTTTCTTGCATCTCTGTGATCGTTTTTTGTGTGTGTTTAACACACGTTGGGGGTTGATCATCACTAGACCAACTTTTGACGTCAACAGGTGTGACACCCCACGTCCGTTAATGTCACCTTTATTAGAATGCATTAAGTTTCGTGAAGCATTATAGGTAAACAGAAACAGAAACATTACAAGGCAGATATAAAATAACAGCGGAATTAAAGCTTAATTAAATAGAAAAGCTTCGGGGTCCAAACCTAATTATATAATAAGTCTGAAATACTGAAAACTCATTACATCAACATAAAACTTCTGTCTTGTACCAAAATCATCATCAGAGTACAATAATACGTAAAAAGAGCAAAATCCCCAAAATATAGCCACAGTAGAGAAGATAGGAAATCAATCAGTACATCTTAGCAGCTCCAAAAAAAATGAAAGATGAATCCTGATCAAGCTTGAGTATTCCTACCTTGAGAACCTAGGGGGACAGAAGAGAGAGAAAGGGAATAAAATGGGTCAGACATAAAGTCTGGCGAGTCCAGTTACTTTTAGCATATAAATAAGTAAAAGCATCATGACAGGCATATAAACTGAATGAAAGAAATAACTATATACAAGGCAAGTATGACAGGATAAGCAGGATAGACAGAACAGAATATATTGCGCTTCTCGATTATTTTTCTCTGCACCAATACTAGTATAACGAGAACAAGATGATCAACACTAGAACTAGATGGTAGACTTAGGTGTACTTATAATAACAGGTTTTACCCCAACAAGAATAGCCAGGTAGCCCCACAGGAATAACAGGTATTACATCCAGCAAGAATAACAGGTTCCCCAACAAGCAAGACTAGATGTACCCTAATCACTACCCCAATCGATTGGCTCCCTACTCCGTAGATACCTGTGCTGGCCCTACAATAGGATGTATCATTTCCTAAAGTGGCAACCCCGTTATTTCCAAGATGCACATCTATATCAACTAATGTCACAGTGTCTTATTTTCCCAAGCAAGCGGACCCATGCACGCACATGACCCCGATGGAACGCCCTGTCAACACCCTTCACCCAAGTGACCTCTTATAATTAGCTCAGTAAGCGTGCCCCGACCCTGACCTAGTTCGGAGTACTCATTCGATACCTAGATGGGTTACTGACTAAACCAGATCCCACACAACAGATGATACAACCTTCCCTCCTAAGCTTACATCCCCACTACTAGGATTTTAATAGGTCATGCCTAACAGTTTAACAAGGTTACATAACCCCCTCATGTAAAACAAGTTAAGTTTGTCGGATATATATATATATATATATATATATATATAACCCGCCCCCACAAATTTAACAAGAATAACTTAACCCCCCTTGATTCAAACAAGTTTACTTAACCCATATTCAATTTAACAGCTTTAGGTAACCTCCCTCATAGATTTAAACAGGTTTAGCATTACAGATTAACAAGTTATCCATTTATGGTTGTTAATGGACTAGACCTCTCACATTAAGTCAACTACTTGTGGATGCTGGTTATGCCAGGCGGTTCCGGGCAGAATTCTACCACAAGTGGGACTTAACCTCGTGTCTTAGTACCGTTACTTATACATTTATGTACTCGACCCCACACATTAGATTAACCACTTGTGGTCGCTGGATTTGCCGGGCGGTTCCCGGTAGACTTCTACCATAAGTGTAATCTAACCTCGTGTTTAAGTGCGATTATAATTTCTAATTGCTGTAGTTTTTAAGCATATTTCTCCTTAGCCAATTGTTCATGTTCATTACAAGTTATGCCCCAAAAATCCAATACAAGTTATGCCCAAAATTCCCAATACAAGTTATGCCCAAAATTCCTAATACAAGTTATGCCCAAAATTCCCTATACAAGTTACAATACACTTTATGCCCCAATATTCCCAATACAAGTTATGCCCTAATTTTTACGTTTCCTATCGTTCCCAATTTCGCGCATTTGCATATTTCAGAAGTATGCCTAGGCTCGAAGGTAGCCTGCTTATAAAAATAAAAAGGGAAAGAGAAAGGGAAGGGAACAAGAATAGACAAAATTATTAAATAGGAATATGATATAAAATTTATCAAGATAGGCATGAAATGACAGAATTGGGCATATGAGAATTATAGATCTGGTGTATAAGTAATGGTAGATCTGATATGATTCAAATTATTAATAGACATAGGCTTAGATCCAATTCATAAACATGTCAAGATAACTTTTAAATGGTTATATCTAAAAATAACATAAACTCACTGTGATTGGATCTAAAGAATAGAGAATTAATCGTAGATGATGTAGCACAGATCTCTAAATTCGATTAACTTGTTGTTGAAGAAGAATAGACTATTTTACTCTGAGTTGGGGCAGCACTTCATTGTCGCCATTGATTTAGATGAATAAAACAATGGGATTAAGGTCCTATTTATAGCCTAGGGTCAACAAATCTAGTCAAGAAACGAGTCCACATTCAGAAACTGAATTCTACCCAGATCTTGGAGGGGTCGACATGGGGGTCGACACCCCTGTGCGAAAGATCAGGTGGTCTACTGATTCAGTTGACCTCCTTAGTGCAATGTATGTTAATGCCATGAATCCAACATGTATGCAAATAATCCTACTATAACATGTATGCTCTATACGTGTGCACAATCATTCTTCCAAATGAAGCATCCATACGCTAATCCACCCATTTTCATCCATAAAAGAAGAAAAATGAACACACATCCATATGCAATATGAGAGTGATTGAGCCGATCTAGTGCCAAATGTGTGTGTATATGCATCCACAAGCAACCACTAGAAAACACTTGCATCCACTCGCATCCATCAAAACATAACATGTCCCAAACGCATGTTTACGTCCATGGGATTCATATCTAAAGGTCAAAGATTTGATCGATAGGATAAACAATAGAAACAAGTACGAATAAAAGCTTTGGAAAAAGAAGTTAAGAACATACCCGTGAAAAGAAAAGGGTACGAAGTGCGAATCTTGTCTTCAGTCTCCCAAGTTGCATCCTCATGGTCATCTCCCCATTGAACTTTCATCAACTTGATTTCTCTGTTGCGTAGCTTCTTAACCTCTGATCCAAGGATACGGGTAGGAACTCGTCTAACCCTCGCTTCCCATTCCACCTCTACCTCCTCAAGCATACTCAGCTCAACTACTTCTATGGTGTCATGCAAACACTTCCGTAAATGAGAGACGTGGAAAACATCATGAACATTGGACAGATCTCTGGCAGCTTTACACTGTAGGCCATTTGGCCAATCGTTTCTGGTATGGGAAATGACCCTACAAATCTCGGTACCGATTTCCCTACAGATCCAAAACGAACCACATTCCTCAAAGGTGATACCTTGATGAAAATCATGTCTCCGACCTCAAATTCAATATTGGTCCTTCTCTTATCCGCGTAGGATTTATGCCTGTCCTGGGCTGTCTTCATGCGCCTTCTAATAAGATCTATATTTTTTGAGGTTTCTCTAATCATCTCAGGTTCTAGTAGAAGCCTTTCTGTAGACTCCCACCAACAAGTCGGTGATCTACAGGGTCGTTCGTACAATGTCTCGAAGGGTACCATGCCAATACTAGTCCGGTAAATGTTGTTGTATGTGAACTTTACTAAAGGAAGATGCTCTTCCTAAGTCCCTCCGAAATTTAGGATACACAGCGTTAAAAGATTTTCTAGAACTCTATTCATCGTTTCAGTCTGCCCATCAGTCTTAACGTGATAAGCGTTGCTCAAACACAACTGTGTACCTAACGCCTCTTGCATACTCCTCCAAAACTCACTGGTGAAAATGGGGTCACGATCACTTACGATACTGGAAGGTACTCCATGCAAACAGACTATCTCACAAAGATAAACTACTGCCAAGCATGCTGCTGCCCTCTTACTCTTAGCAGGAATGAAATGAGCGATCTTAGTAAGCCTGTCCATTATAACCCAAATACTGGTGTTGTCTTTTCTTGATCCAGGTAAACCATCAATGAAATACATCAAGACGCTCTCCTACTTCCATTGTGGGACCTCCAAAGGATGAAGTAAACCACCGGACTTCTTTTGCTCAGCTTTGACTTGCTGGTAAATCAAACATCGAGAAACAAACTTTGCTACATCCTTCTTCATCCCAGCCTAAAAGAAAACCCTCTTCATATCCTTATATATCTTACCTACACCGGGATGAATAATCATCCTAGAATGATGGGCTTCCTCAAGGACTGTCTTCAACAAACTCCTAACCCGTGGAACACAAAGCCTTCCATCTCATCGTAACCATCCTCTATCATCCGTGGAATATCTATTGAGGTGACTGGAAGTCTCCCCTTTGCTGAGCTTGTCCAAAATATCCTCTATCCGCGGGTCCTCTCATCGCGAAGTTCCTATCTGATCGAAGTCTCCCCTTTCCTGAGCTTGTCCAAAATATCCTCTATCTGTGGGTCCTCTCATCACGAAGTTCCTATCTGATCCATCAGAGTAGGTCGCACTTCTAATGACGCTAATAAACCAGGTGTAAAATCGGTAGAGGGCCTAAAATCAAAAGTCGATATATACTCCAAGCTCTGTCTCTCTACAAATAGAGGACTCAAGGTCATTCTCTGCCTACTCAGTGCATCTGCAACCACATTACCCTTGCCAGGGGTATAAGCAATCTCAAAGTCATAAGATGCTAGGAACTCCATCCATCTTTATTGCCTCAAATCGAGATCCTTCTATGTGAATAAATACTTGAGAGATTTATGATCGGTGTACAACTCAAACTTCTCTCCAAGTAGATAATGGCACCAAGTCTTAAGTGCAAATACTATGGCAGCAAAATCCAAGTCATGGGTTGGGTAGTTCTTTTCATGAACTCTTAACTATCTACCTCCATAACATACTACCCTTCCCTCTTGCATCAGAACCACACCAAGCCCTGTACCGCATGCATCAGTGTATAATGTGAACACCTTGTTCCCATCAGGCAAAGTCAAGACTGGGGCTGTTATTAGAGCCCTCTTCAATCATTGGAAAGCATCCTCATAGTCGATATCCCCAAAAAAGGCCAGATTCTTCTTCGTTAGTCTAGTGAGTGGGGCTGACATCTTTGCGAAGTCCTTAATGAAATTCCTATAATAGCCTGCTAGGCCAAGAAAGATCCTCAGCTCCGTTGCATTCTTTGGAATCTTCCAATCTTGAACTGCAACTACCTTCGCGGGGTCTACTGCTATCCCATTTTTGAGACCACATGCCTTAGAAATCTCACTTCCTTTCTCCAAAAATGACATTTGGAGAATTTTGCTTTCAGCTAGTGCTCACGAAGAGTTTTCAAAACCTCCCTTAAATTTAGGGCATGCTCTTCCTCGCTCTTCGAGAAAATCAAGATGTCATCAACAAAGACCACAACTAACTTTTTTAGGAACTCCCGAAGCACCCTACTCATCAGATCAACAAATTAGGTAGGTGCATTCGTTAAACCAAAAGGCATGACGAGCCACTTGAAGAAACCGTCTGGAGTTTAAAAGCGATCTTGTCTATACTATCCTCGGTCACCCTCAGCTGATGAAATCCTATAGCCAAGTCTAACTGAGAGAAAACAGATGCACCAACAAGCTGGTCAAACAGATCATTTATCCTCGGAAGTGGGTGCCTACTTTTCTTAGTGAGCATATTCAACTCTCTGTAATACACACATAAGAGAAGCGAACCATCCGCCTTAGTGGTGAGTACTACTAGAGCACACCATTCAGATATGCTTTGCCTAATAAACTATTTCTCAATTAGCTCCCCTACTTGCTTGCTGAGCTCCCTCCTTTCCCTTGGAGCCATATGGCACACAGGTAATGCAACTGGCTTTGCATTGTCCACCAAGTATATATGGAAATCAATCTCGCACCTCAAAGGTAATCCCCGAACTTCCTCAAAAACATCAGGATAGTCACGGACAACCAGTACAAATCGTATATCATCGATAGATGCATCAAGCGATTCTAGGAAACTGAGCATGACAAACCCTTTAAGGTCATAAGAAATCTCGAGGGACCTCCCATGGAAAGTCAAAATTCTAACAACCCTCCTCTCACAATCTAGAATGGCACCATATATGGCTAAATCCATCCCTAGAATCAAACCATAGCCCATGAGACCAAGCACGTATGCATCGCACTCGAATTCGGCACCTAACATAGATATTCTCAAATCCCGACAAATCATAGACAAATGAGCCGTACTCCCAATTTGGTTTGAGACAACAACGTGATCTAAAACCATACTAGTACTAAGGTGTAGAGACTCAACCACAGAATCAGATATAAAAGAGTGTGAAGCGCCAGAATCAAAAAGAGATCTAACAGGATGATTGGAAAGAGAAATCAAACCTTCAACAGAAACTTTCCAACCTCTATCCGGTACACTGGCTACGAGAGTATGCACCTGCCCTCCAGAAGATCTTGCCCCTTGTCCTTGCTTCTTCAGTCACTCCCTAGAACAGTGTCTGACCTCTCCACAATGGAAACACGCATTCTTCTTTCTTTTGCAGTATTTGACCAAATGACCCTCACGCTCGCAATTATGACATTTACTCTTATCTCTAGCTTTGTCGTTCTTTCCGCCCTTCTTTTGCTATTGTTCTTTCTTGGGCCACACTTTCTTGTTCTGTGTTTCATCAACCTCAGCCTCTTTCTATCCACCTTTATCTTCTTTGTGCATTAATGTCATATCAACAAGTTTATCAAATGTTGCCCCCATCGGAATATGAGACATAGCCAATCCATGAAGGGGTTCATTCAATCCTCTAGCAAACCTCAAAGCTTTCTTGTGTGGGGTGTTTACTAGCTCCAAACCAAACCTTGCCAATTAATTAAACTTATTAACATACTCACTCACAGACATGCCTCCTTACTTAAGCGCCAATAACCTTTCCATATGCATACTTTGCTTTGCTTGAGTAAGAAACTTCATCTTGAAACTCTATCGGAAATCATCCCAAATTTCAACTGGACGTCCTGCATGCGTCACTTCCCGCCAAAACGAGGCCTCCCCTTTCGGCTGCCAAACGGCCAACTGAATCTTCCTACGGTCGTCAACTTCAAAAATCCCTAATAAATCCTCCGTCTCTTTAAGCCAATTCCTTACCTCTACGAAAGTCTCAGTTCCTCGGAATGGTTTCCACCGATAGCACATAAATCCTTACATGTCTTGGAGAAATTATCTGCTCGTGTAGGGGAAGGAGGAGGAACATCGGCTGCAGCTAGAGGAGGGGAGTCTGCTTGTCCCCCAACAGGTGCCGTAGCCTCCAGATACCTACGAAACTAGGTCGGTAACCATATGCCCCTAGGAATATTAGGTTCCCCAGACATGTTGAAAAGAAAAGGAAAAAGGGATTCAAACAGAGAATCGAAAGATATTTCATATGGCTTTGGGGAGTATGTTTTTCAAAACAGACTTTCTTTTGAAAATGCTTTCTTTTAAAACCTTTTTGAAAACAATTTCAATTTTTTTAATCCGATCTGGTAACCTTCGGCTCTGATACCAAATATGATACCCCACGTCCGTTAATGTTACTGTTTATCAGAATGCATTAAGTTTCGTGAAGCGTTATAGGTAAATAGAAACATTGCAAGTCAAATATCAAATAACATCGAAATTAAAACTTTATTAAGTAGAAAACCTTCGGGGTCCAAACTCAATTACATAATAAGTATGAAATACTTAAAACTCGTTACATCAACATAAAACTTCTATCTTGTACCAAAATCATTATCAAAGTACAATAATAAAAAAAAGAGCATAATCTCCAAAACATAGCCATAGTAGAGAAGATAGTAATCAAGTAGTACATCTAAGCAGCTCCAAACAGAATGAAAGAAGAATCCTGATCAAACTTGAGTATTCCCACTCTGAGAACCTGGGGGGAAACAGAAGAGAGAGAAAAGGAAACAAAATGGGTCAAACATAAATTCTGGCGTGTCCAGTTACTTTTAGCATCTAAATAAGTAAAAGCATCATGACAGACATATAAACTGAATGAAAGAAATAATTATATACAAGGCAAGTATGACAGGATAAGCAAGATAGACATAATATATTGCGATTCTCGAGTATTTTTCTCTGCACCAATACTAGTATAACGAGAACAAGATGATCCCCACTAGAACTAGATGGTAGACTTAGGTGTACTTCTAGTAACAGGTTTTACCCCAACAAGAATGGCAAGTAGCCCCAAAGGAATAACAGGTATTACACTCAAAAAGAATAACAGGCTCCCCAACAAGCAAGACTAGATGTACCCTAATCACTACCCCAATCGATCGGCTCCCTACTCCGTAGATACCCGTGCTGGCCCCATAGTAGGATATATCACTTCCTAAAGTGGCAACCCATTATTTTTAAGATGAACAACTATATCTACTGATGTCACATCGTCTTATTTTCCTGAGCAAGCAGACCCATGCACGCACATGACCCCAATGGAACGAGCCGTCAACACCCTTCACCCAAGTGACCTCTTATAATCAGCTCAGTAAGCGTGCCCCCACCCCGACCTAGTTCGGGGTACTCGCTCGATACATAGATGGGTAACTGACTAAAACAGATCCCACACAACAGGTGATACAAGCTTCCCTCCTAAGCTTGCATCCCCACTGCTAGGATTTTAATAGGTCATGCCTAACAGTTTAACAAGGTTGCATAACCCCCTCATGTAAAATACGTTAAGTTTATTGAGTGTGTGTATATATATTTATTTATATTTATATATAACTCTCCCCCACAGATTTAACAAGATTAACTTAACCCCCCTTGATTCAAACAAGTTTACTTAACCCCTCTTCAATTTAACAGGTTCAGGTAACCCCCCATAGACTTAAACAGGTTAAGCATTACAGATTAACAAGTTATCCATTTATGGTTGTTAATAGACTAGACCTCTCACATTAAGTCTACTACTTGTGGATGCGGGTTATGTCGGGCGGTTCCGGGCAGACTTCTACCACAACTCGGACTTAACCTCGTGTCTTAGCACCGTTACTTGTACATTTATGCACTCGACCCCTCACATTAGATTAATCGCTTATGGTCGCTATATTTGTCGTGCGGTTCCGGGCAGACTTCTACCACAAGTGTAATCTAACCTCGTGTCTAAGTGCGGTTACAGTTTCTAATTGCTGTAGTTTTAGGCATAATCATTCTTAGCCAATTTTCCATGTTCGTTACAAGTTAAACCCCAAAATCCCAATACAAGTTATGCCCAAAATTCCCAATACAATTTACAGTACGCTTTATACCCCCAATATTCCCAATACAAGTTATGCCCGAATTCTTATGTTCCCCATCGTTCCCAATTTCGCACATTTGCATATTTCAGCGGTATGCCTAGGCTCGAAGGTAGCCTGGTTATAAAAATAAAAAGGGAAGGAGAAAGGGAAGAGAACAAGAATAGGCATAATTATTAAACAGGCATATGATGATAAAATTTATCTAGATAGGCATAAAATGACAGAATTGGGCATATGAGAATTATAGATCTAGTGTACAAGTAATGGTAGATCTGATATGATTCAAATTATTAATAGGCATAGGCTTAGATCTAATTCATAAACATGCCAAGATAACTTTTAAATGGTTATATCTAAAAATAACATAAACTCACTGTAATTGGATCTAAAGAAGGGAGAATTGATTGTAGATGACGTAGCACAGATCTCTGAATTCATATAACTTGTTGTTGAAGAAGAATAGCTACTTTTCTCTGAATTGGGGCAGAACTTCGTTGTTGCCATTGATTTAGATGAATAAAACCATGGGATTAAGGTCCTATTTATAGCCTAGGGTCAACGAACTTAGTCAAGAAATGAGTCCACGTTCAGAAACTGAATTCTGCCTAGATCTTGGAGGGGTCAACATGGGGGTCGGCATGGGTGTCGACACCTTTGTGTTGGTGCCAACCCATGGGTGGACACCCTTAGGGTGGGGTCGACCCCTAACGTGCCGAACTCCTGCTCTTCCCCACGTTTTCGATTTTGAATTATTTTTGTACATATATAATTTTCTTGTGCGTATACAAACTTCAAACCTTAATATCTTCTTCATATGATGTCCGTTTTACGCAAACTCGGAGTCTATCTTAAGCAGAATTCCGAGACGAATGCATTGGCGTAGCCCATTTCATCTAATTATCAATATTTAATTAAGTATTCCTTAGTTTCTCATTTTAATGTCTTTTAATATTACGGGGTGTTACAACAGGAATCCTAATCTGGCGCGTGTTTATTCTGTACTTTTAGCGTATTATAATGAGATTATTGTGTGTTAACTCTGTGGTTGCAGGGACGGCATAGGTGAGATCTGAATGGTCTATTATCATATTATCCTATGTAATTGTTGATAGTTATTTTATCGTTCACTAAGACTTTTGTCTGACTTAAGGTTTTACATCTCTTCTTATTACCTTGGACTACTCGTTGATGTGATTGATGAGATAGACTGATTGGTAGGTTACATGTCTAGTGGCCTTGATGCTTTACGGTGACGAGCAGGAGGATGGCGCATTATATTATATTATCGTATTACCTTTCCTCTGTTTTTGTTGAGAGACTCTGAGGGACGTACTGAGGCATATTGTATTTAGATATGCATACTAGGATGTATGTACCTGAAGTTTAATGATTTTAGGGAAATGAGATCTTTTGTTCAGTTTGCTTCACTACTATATGTTGTTGTATATTTTATTATTATATGTTATCCATACATTTTTAGTTATATGATAGGTTCTGTTTTGTGTTATCTACCTTGACTATTGTCCCATATCAGCCTGACATGATGAATTAATGTTGTAGGTGTGGGGCGGTCGTCACAAGTTTACTTGCAACATGTGTGCTGAGCTATCAAATGACTACGTTGAAACTCATATATGAGTTTATTCATTTAGAAGTGGTCACTATTTTTAAATAAGCATCATAATAGCTCTAAGGCTATATAAATCAACAAGCCATCATGAAACTGGATCCAAAACATCAAATTACCACTAAATCGATAAAACATCATAAAATGGATCCAAAAAACAAATTGCACAAGTATTAACAAAAAAGTTATATTTGCCAAGTATTATATAACGTATTCAAACTTCTAGTACCATGACCCGTATTGATCGAGTAATACTCCATTATGACCTATCACGGCTAATATAATTCTACTATGATATATCTCGATCGACTAGGCTCTACTACGACCAGTCTCGGTCGAGTACAACTTCATTACGACCCACCTCGGTCGAGTGTAATATTACTACGACCTGCCTCGGTCGAGTATATACTAAGACCCATCTCGATCTAAATTCTTTATTACGACACGTCTAGGTCGAGTATGACTTTACCACAACCCGTCTCAGTTGAGTATTATTTTACTATGACCCGTCTGGGTCTAGTATACCTTCACAATGACTCGTCTCGGTCGGGTTTACTTGACCATTTTGATTAAGAGAATACATATAGAAGACTCCCCAGAGTATTACTTCACATCGAAATTAGTACTGGCAATAACAACAGAATGTGTCATAGACTTCCAAATAGTAGCTCGAAAATTGAAAGCAATAAGTCCCATACCGTTTATATCACTATTCGATTCACCAAAAGTTTGTTTACTCCACACGGGAAATCAACAAATTACTTCGATGAACAAGTCTGGAATTAACCAATCTCATATACCTTCGTATCCCATACCACAAGGTTTTTGATATCATTTAACAACAATTACTTCTTCTCAAATGGTGCAAAATGTGTACTTAAACATATGAAAAATACTTGATTTTGAGAAAACGTGACTATAAACTGATTTCAAAACACTTGAATTATTTCTTTAAAACCCTTTATTATTCAGAAAATATATATCTATGCTACTGCTTTAAGGCGACTACATTTTCTAAATGAAATAATGAAACCAATTTATCTCAAAGCGATAGGAAACTATATATGTACAGTTGCTAGAAAAACCATATATAAAATGTGCACATGTCACAAACACACCAAAATTCATCATGGAAATCTAGTCCAAAAATCAACATAAATCAATGAATCTGAAGTCCTAATTCAATTGTATTATAGGCTTTCATTAAAGGATTGAGGTCATGGAAACAAATCACCAAAACAATAGAAATAAACTTCAATTTGCACTTGAAAAATTATCATATACTGAAGCAAAACTAGGCTTCAAAGGACACACACATGGCAGCACAAAGGGGAGCAACCATTGGACTTCACGTCCAGTGGACGACCCCGCCGGTTCTATCAGATGGTTGGTACTAAGTTGTCTGACCTGTCGACATGGAGGATGACTAATTTGGATGCAATATCTAGTTGGTATTTTCCACCTCCAACCCCAACTTATGGCCTTATTTGGGATTGCATAACATGTTCTGATTGAGCTAAAAATTTACAGATATGAACTTCACGATACATACTTCGAACTAGAAAAGGAATCAAGTTGTTTCAACTAATAATGAAGAAGATACAGACCATCAAATATTGGCTTAAACACAGATTGTAGATTTTGACATCTGAAACTTTGCTTCTTATTACCGTAAACGATTTTTCTCTAAAAACACTAAAAGAAAGGACATAGGCATTGTAAACTAAAATGAGTGAGTTTTAAAGACTCGCCTCGATTGGATTTGTTGTTTTGTACTTAACTTGGTTGTAAGGTTGAAGCTTATACATCCTCGTAGCCTGTAGACAAAGAAAGATGAACATGCAAATCCTCAGGTTGTTGCTGCATCTTTCTCTATGAATTTTCATAGATTAACCGGCTGAACAAATACTGGACTTGCCTTCAAGATGAGAATCTTCCTCTATTTTAATTTGGTATAGTCGATTTAAACTTAGAGATTTTAAGGATGTAAATTTTACTACTTTTATCATGTTGTAGCTTATCTAGGAAATTGAAGAAGAAAAAAGTTTTGAGGGCGGAAGGAATGTACTAAAAAAAATTCCAGAATTCCTCCAACCTTAATTTCTTAATATTGGCCTAATCTAATCCCAAATCTTCTTAATCATATTACGTATAATTAAATCAAGCCCATTAGACTAAAGCTACTTTATTTCAACACTTACAACACAAATTTTGCAATTTACACATGGAAAACATTATTTTATTCACTTTATAAAATTCTAACACATATGTTTGAATAATTTTAGCCATAATTTCAAATATTATTATAAAATAACAAACAATAAAATTCATATTTCGACAAAACAAAAATCTTATAGTTTAATTGTGCAAGACCAACGTTCTTAAGTTTTAATTAATGAAAATTTTACTTTCTTGACAAAATGAATGCTAAGCCATAATATAAACACATCAACACACCTAAATATTAAACACCAGTCAATACTCGCAATTTTATATTTTTAATACTTGATTCAAACACTATTTTTCACCAAAATTCAATTACAACAAATGTACAATTTTTTCCATCTTACACTTTCTCTATATAACTTTACATCTTATTATTTGTCTTATTAAAACAATTTAACACTTCATATTGAAAATATATTTTTGCCTAAATATTGATTGCTAATAAATAATTTATATTTACAATATTCATGAGAACCGCCAATATAAGTAATTCCCCGAGACCCACCCGAGCCTAGGACAAGGCTCGTTTCAACTACGTCTTTCGGGTCAACAGACACAATATCCTCCCCGGACTTGGGGAAGAAATCCAGGTTTTGAGAAGAGATGAGTTTCTCCGGGATTTCCAAATTTTGTAATTCATGATGGGGAGATCCACTTCTTCTTCATGTGGATCCTGAGTGAAAGAAGGCTCCTTTCTAACATCAGAATCTTTCTACCGACGATCATGAGGCTCATCCTCAATTATCTCCTCTCGGACTTCTTCGAAGCACTTTCAACTGAGCTCTTTCACATTCTCACTTGGTCGGCCTCTAGGATAATTCCTTTCCAGGTAGGTCTTTTCCACTTCATCTAGGGACGAACGATCGTTTTCTCTCCAACCAAGGGTTGGACGGATGATCCCCCGAGTGAGGGCATATTTCTAGTAGTGGTCGATGTCTTTTGAGTTGGAGGAACATCGGTTTGAATAACATGTGAGGGAGAAGCTCAATCATCTGAGGATCCTAACGTTCTCTCCTCACCCAGGGATGGTAGCGATGTAAGTGTGCATCAGTCAGACACCTCTTGATGCTTCGACATTTTGGAGTAAGAGCAGTCCAGGTATCTAGATGCTCCATAAATACTCCCCCCGGTTGCCTTTTGGGTTCGTCACCTACATGGAAACAATTCATGTGAGAGGCCTATTTATGATTGAACCAATTAAGATGAAAGACCTACTACTTCGAAGCCAGCAATGGGCACATCCCGGTTGTTGCGTAACATAAAACTAGTTATGCCTGATATCCCCCAACTTGCTAGGGATGTACTTAATACTTTTCCGTCCACGGACAAACTCAAAGAAAAGAAAAGAAGGATAATGTTTCTTTCGATGTCTAAAGTTTAAGAAAAACACTATGTCATCAAGTGTTGGAGGTTGGTGTAAATACTTCATGTATAACACATATAGTGACAAAAGATTGGTATATACAATCGGGTGAAGTTGCATCAATGCCAAATTCATTTTCCTTAGAAAATAAATCTTAAATGGAGAAAATGAGGGGATAGCTCCGGTAGTGCACATCGGGTGAGTGAGCACCATAAAGTCACTTGGTGGAATATGGAGAAGATCGTCTTTTTCGAGGACGCGAATATTGGCCCATGGAATCTTGTGTTTTGCACTCAACCTTTTTGGTTGTTTCAGACTCATCGTGTTAGGCTAAGTATCCGGAGGATTTCTCAGAAATATAGCACTAGGAAGAATGTTGGGTGCATCGATTATAGCTTCCACCCTACTTGTCTTTCCTGTTTCCATAGCAGGAGGTGGTTTCGTCAATCGAGTTTGAATTTCAGTACTAAGGTTGGGGTCAGATTCGGTTGTAGATTTGAAAGAGGAGTTACTCTCTAAATCCATACAAATGGATAAATCCTTGCCCCTGATTGGTCCAGAGCCACAAGTCTCGTATCATTCGACCATTGTTAGGTATGCTAATCATAAAAGATTATTGATTAAATTCATAAGATCATAACCCCACAATGTGTGCATCAACACGTGTACTTGTGGTGGAATGATAACATAAGTTAAAAGCAACGATCAAGAGCATGCTTAATTTCACGGTACTCTGTCACAACTAAGATGAGCAAATGAAGTCAATTATTCTACAAGAACTTATGTGTAACTATGAACATTGGGCCAATCATTTTTTGGCCTTATCGACCTGAGACTATAAGGATCGACCAGAAGGACTACGATCCCATACTCGATCCCATCTTGAATACAGTTGTCATTGCCGATCAAACCTATAGCCAGTAGTGTGGTCTCAGTTATTGGACAGTTGGATCACCTATTCTACAACTGCACGTCGACAAGCATCGGGTTTGAATTCATTTTTGACCTTTTCTACCTATCAACATCAAGGACCTGCACCATTATCTGACCACACCGGTTTCATCGCATTTTCTTTCTCTACGACGTATCCTCATAATTAATGGCGCCTCGAAATTCAAAATATTTAAGAATAAAAAGAAAAGCCATTTCATCTCCTCATCTCTTCCCAAAGATCATTCCACTCCATTTACCTGCTATTGCAGCTCTGCTACGAGCGCCGCCACTAACCACCGCCTCGCCATCCAATTACTATTCTGATGAACTCAATGTTGGTGATTCAAGTCAAGAGTAAGATTATATTCAGATAAAAGAAAAAATGAGAAGAATTCATATGCTAAATCATGCAGGAATATGCTTTAAAACAAAAGGAAAAGAATTAAAACCTACCGGAAGAGTAATTGGAGTAAACGATCTTGTTCTTTGGAAGAAAGAAAATGTTTTGATCTTTTGGAATATTACGGGCTCGGTTGCAGTAAAGTAAAAGTAAAATAATGGAAGTGGGCTAGCCTTTTATAGTGAAATATGGGGACTCTTCATGTTCCTTTTGACATGACTACTGACTAAGACTATTTGGACTAGCTCGTCGATTCAACACCCCATCGACCTGAAATAAACCAGCATGCAGTTACAAAATATTATCTCTTCAAGTATTGACATCGATCCGAAGCGGTCAATCGTGAAACTACTAACTTACAATTTTGACGATTCCCGAAAGAATCTCCTAACCAACTTGCACATAACTTTCTAGTGCCTTGACTGCAGCAATTCCCAATCCTTTCATGACAAGACAATTTGATTCATCTACCAAAACTTCAAAGCATATCGTGTTCTTCACACGACATACTTTGGAGGGAAAGTGTTGACTAGCCTTTTGGAAAGGTCGTCAAATTGTATTAATCTCGAAAGAAGTACTGCCCGACCCGGATTAATGATACCAAGGATCTTAGGCAACTTGGCCATCTTTTGGACCGATTAATAAATAGCTCGATCCGAGTCTTCCCTATGTGAAGTAGTCTAACATGTAAAGTTACGGGATCAGATTACTTTTGGACCGATATGTAAGAATGAAGCCTGTTTATGTGCCAGATATTCTCCTAAGGATTCACTCACACTCCTATTTGACCGCTTCCCTCTATTCATAAAGATCGGATCTGCTGCTACTTGTCAGATTATTGGACAGATCCTTTGTAAGGAACATTTCTCCTCATTCTCCAAGGACTAGGAATAGATAACAGGTGTCCTGGCCAGTTTGAATACTGTATCACCTAGAAATAGACCTTCTGGATATTGAAGAAGGGACTTTTAGGCGAATCTCTTATTAATACATTATTATGACAAAACTTTACAATATAATCTTTGCATATATAAGAGATTATATAGTGGACATAGACTCATTATCGCCAAATCACTATAAATTCATGTGTGATCGTATTACTTTTCATTTTACATTGAACCATCTTCACTTTTATTCTCTACATTCCTATTTCTTCGGTGTTCTGTCATTTTTTTGTGTCAACAAATCTACTAATCCCAAGTACCTAAAAATCCGGGTTGTTACAAGGTCCGCTTACTAAGCTAACTCGAAAAGATGTTAAGTTCGTAAATATGAAGAAGCTTTCCAAAAGTTTAAGGGTTTTTTTGACCAACGCTACTATATTAGTGTTAAGAGAAAAAAAATGATATTATACATTGATGATTGTGGAACAAAATTAGGAGCTGACCTAGTGCAAAAGAGAAGAGTATTGCATATGCTTCTAGACAACTCAAATTGCATGAGATTGGGTATCCAACTTATGGTTTAAAGTTGGAAGTTATCTTTTTATTAAAGATTTGTGAACATTAACTCTTCGGTAAGGTTAGAGATTTTTACAGATTATAAATCTTTGAGATACTTATTCTAACAGATGGAATTAAATATGAGGTAACAAAGATAGCAAAAGTTTTTGCAACTTATGATTTTTGCATTGAATATACACTTTGGAAAGGAAATACCGATGCCCCAGTACAAAACATCAAGATGTGGAGTTAGCTATATTAGAAAATTGGAAGGACTTTATGGCACTGATTATTTGTGATGCACATATTAAATCAATGGTGAGTTCCAGTAGAAGCACAACTATAATATCATGCTTAAAAGTTCAACTAGTTCGGTTCAAAAGGATTGCTTCTAAGCACAAAGGTGGTCTTCCATTGGTTGAAAGCATCAGAAAATTTCAAGTTGGAGTAGAGATTGATGATATAAAGGATTCCATTCTTGGCCACAATGGATGGTTAAGAATGAAAGGAAGGTTGTGTGTCCAAGATATTAGCAATCTAAGAAAGGAAGTTGTTATAGAGTGCCATCAATATAAGTTTACGACTTATCCAGTGGGGAACCAAGATGTATTAAGATATGCAGAGAAGTTTCATTTTGGAAGGAATGAGGAGAGAGTTTTGCTTATGGGTAAAGCAATATATGAATTTTCAACAAGTGAAGTCGAACATCAGTGCGTGGTGGTTTACTATTAGATTCTCCAGTTTGGAAATGTGATTTAGTTTCCATTAATTTTGTTGATAGGTTTCCAAGATCAAGGAAAGGGAATGAGAGTATAAGGGTTATAGTGGATATATTAACCGAAAGTGCTCATTTTATTCTCGGTAGGTTAACAAGAATGATAGTTGTATTGGCTGAGTTATTCTTGAAAAAATAGTTAGACTTCAAGGGATTTCTAGTTATATTGCAAATAATTGTGATCCTTTGTTCACTAATGAGTTCTGGAAAAGTCTACATAATTTTTTGGGAAACATGATCAATTTGAGTACCGCTTATCTCCCATAGATAGATAGGAAGAGAGAAAAGGTGAATAAAGTAGTTAAAGATTTGTTGAGAGCAGATGTTCTTGATTGTAGTGGCTCGTGGGGGGACCATTTATATCCAGTTGAATTCTCCTATAAATTAGCTTTGAGGTTAGCATAAGAATGACACCATTTGAGTCATTATATGAAATACCATGTAAATCTCCTATTTATTTCTTAAAGACTGGAAATAGAATGGTTCTAGGTCCATATTCAGTAAATGAAGTTGGAGAAAAGATTGGGATGATACAAAGTCAGATGAAAGAAGGTAAGTCAAGGACGAAGAGTTATGCTGATAAGAGGCATAATTTTTTTTTGTTAAGGTTTCACTAAAGTAGGGCGTAGTTCATTTTGAGAAGTTAAGGAAATTGGCACCAAGGTATGTTGGACCATTTCTTATTTTGAAAAGAACTGGGAAGCTAACATATCGAATCGAGTTACTAAATAGTTTGATGGGCATACATAATGTGTTTCATGTTTCACATTTACAGAGATATATGCATGATACAGATGTTATATATATCTAAGAGCATTGGAGGCACTGGTGGTAGAGCCATACTTGACATTTGTGGGATAATCAGTTCAAGTTGTGGCAAGAGATGAAAAAAGATTAAGGAATAAGACAATCAAACTGGTGAAAGTCCAGTAGAGTAGAAATGAAAGAGACTACACTTCAGATACTAAAAATGGTATTAGGGATACTTTTCCTAATCCGCTTAGTGGTATTTTCTATATTGTTTATAAAGTAGAAACTAGTGGGTTACACTAGTATAGACAACATTGTTTGCGTTGTTTGCATGGTTGCTATACTTGTTTTATTCCTTGACAAAATTTAGATGATGAAATTCTTTTAAGGAGAGGATGACGTAACATCCCCAAATTTTAATATACATTATTCAAAAATAATAATTAGATAAGAATAGCGTAGTAGGATATTGAGATGAGATTTGTGTTTAGACTATTATGGTTCGACCCAAATTACTATAACTTAAAAGAAATAAATATGGGTAGTTTAATAAGTAGGGCAAAGTGGGAAACACTTAGCCTCATTTATATATATATATATATGTATGTATGTATGTATGTATATATGTATATGTTATATCTTTCCACACTTTTGTCATTTCATTTCTCTAACTCTAGAAAACTAATGTGGCTGGCCATTTAAAGAAAAGAAAGAGAAGAGAAGCCAAGGAAAAAGCTTAGCAAATTGAAAACTAAGGATTTGTAACATCAAATCTCAAATTATTATCTAAGAATTGAAGAAAAGGAATTCATGATTTCATGATTGTTTTAATGTTTCCGTTGATGCTACTAAATTGTTTGGAAGAAATAATACTTGATTATGTTTATTTATGATTGATTTGTGTGAAATTGGATAAATTTTAGTGTAAGGGACTGAGATAATGGTGATGATGGTTTTGATGACAACAACCTGGTTTTAACTATTGTAAAATACATACTAATACTATTTTTTTAGCAAAGCCACGACCCAAACTTCCCCTTTCGGGAAAGCCCGGATCGACACATGAGAACACGACACATGAGAACACAAATAACTGAACATTTCATTGTTATTACAACAATTTACATCAGAGTACAAGAATATTTCAGAGTATGAATGATTATACAACAAAAAATAATATTAGAGATTTAAATTACATAGCAGTGGAGATTTAAATGTATAAATACAATGACTAATGCAACTGAATGAAATACGCGGATACAAAGCTTTCCGAATATAGCTCCAGCTGTAATCCAGGATCCTGGAAAAAGAAGTATCTGCGAAAACCCAAACTACAAGCTGCCTTGTGGAAAATAAGGGCACCCAGAGTTTAGGTTAAAAATAATAAACTCCAGGTCAATTATGGGACTGGTGTGAGAACTCAAAACATTTATTTAATTTGATTTTAAAGTTAGGTAAATCAAGGGACCACGCCATAAAATACGGAACGGGTTTACCCCCAAGAATACCAGTGCACAGAATAAACAGCGTAATGCTAAATGAAAAAAAAATGAAGCTATTATAATACCCAGGTCCCATCACACAATGCAATGCAAGACGGAGGATAGAGTTTTACCTTATAATATCCAAATATGCTTGATACGTGAAATTTATCTTTTATTATTACTATAAGTGTATAGTGTAGAAATCAATTTCGTAAGTAAATGTATTAATCATAGGCGACATAGGTACCATATATTATGTCGCCATATATAAATTTACAATTAAAACCGCAAAATGTCATATTGGAAGTTTGGATTTCCATACGGATGGCTCCTGATTCAAAAGATCTATCGCGTAGTGCAATACACAATGGCTTACGTCCCAACTAGAGAAAACACCGTAATGCACATCTGCCGTTTTGGTAAATCAATTATTACTACGGCTTACGTCCCAGCGAGAGAAAACACCGCTTACTCTATCCTTCTGGGAATCAGGGGGTGTGCCCTATCCCTTTGAGCGTGGAGCGACCACACTCAGCTCATCTCGGTCGACTGAATCCATCCTCATATCGAAAGCATGCTGACCTGACCATCAGTTAACCATCATACCGGGGTATGAGGCTCGCGAAGTAATGCTACACAAAGCTCTGCTAATTAAAGCTATGCTTTGATCATCATCCACAAGGATCTGCTTTTCAACAAAAGCCTTGATCCATGCATCTCGACATGTCACAATGTCAATCCATACCATACCATTGATTTCTGCCAATATATAACCTCTAAGGTCATACATCTTAGAGAATGGTGTTAAGCAAGAGAATACATTCTCCGCCACCAAATAGATTTATATATTTAGCAAAGATCAATGAATACAGCATAAAGAAATACAACGTCAGACATACCATCCATTTACAAGTCCGTTCTGGGTCTGAATGAAACTGGAGTCACCTTATTCCTCGTCCCATATGTTCAATACAAGAGAGAGGCCTAGTATATCCGAACAATCAAGAAATACGTTCGAACGGCTACCACTATAGCCCCTTCAAGGTAGCTACTCCAATCATGGGCATTAGTAGTAACCCATCCATTCGATGTGAAGATCGTCGATCTTGCACCATCTTCAATCTTTTCAATTGTTAGTCATCATATTCATTATTCAGAATGGGTTAAACCAGTTCTTTCCGAATAACTCGCATATTTTATAATCAAGTGTTATAACACATCATATGCCTCATGCCAATCCAGAATATTCATTTATTTAAATATTCTTTTCACAATTCAAACCAAATTAAGGTTTTCCAAACTAGTCGAGATTAGCGAACCTTACCGAAGTAATCATTTGTTTAATTTCCCAATCCCAACCTATTCATCCCATGGAGCAAAATTGGTAATACTCCATATCTAACACCACGGTGTTATCGGTAAATTAATTACCATTTCCCGCTCAAATCTAATTAAAGATTTAACTATCTCCTGGAGTTAAACTGGTGATACTCCATTCTGGATCATTTCCCAAGTTTGATAATTTAAATTATCTCATTCACATTTCAATCTAATTAAAGATTCATTAAAACTCTAGTTTAGTTTTAATCTCAAAAATCATTACTTAATGATTATTCAAATTTAAGGAATTAATCTTATCTTTAACTGGGTAAAGAACCAATGTCATTTAAAACACAGTTCACGAAAAACCCAAAATCATCTTCCATCAAAATGGAATCTACACAGAAATTATAACAGTGTATAATCGATATAAATTCCCATATCAGACTAATAATAAATGGAATAGCGGCAAGGCCTTTTAAATTCCATATATAGTAGCGGTCTTCATTCACAGAAGCTCATCTCGATTATTACCAAAATGAATTCCATTCAATTCCAATTTCATATATTAAATTGGAAAACTTTACTTTGGAAAATTTCCATTTAAATCTTAAAAAAAGATTTATAAATTCCAAATTATATCTTCACTGTTAATTGGGTTAAAGAACAAATGTTATCTAAAACACCGTTCACAATAAACCCACAATCAACTTTCATTTCAATTCCAATTGAATATTAATTAATTAGTAAGTTTCCCTAAATCTTAATTAAAAGATTTATTCTTTTCTTAACTAGGTTTAAGAACTGTGTTATTAAAGACACCATTCACAACAAACCCAAAATCCAATTCGATATTAAATATAATGTTCTGAATAGAAATTATATCGGCTTATATTCAATATCAAATTCTGAAACCAACAAATATCGTGTTGGGATTAACAATATATATATATCTTTCAAATTCCTCACAATATCCGTATAATAACGGAATCCAGTATCGAAATATTGCAAAGATGATTTCCGTTCAAACCCGTTCCATTTTATATATTGGAGAATTCTGATTATTTCAGAATCAATTACAAATCCAATTTATTTATTTCTAAAAATAATTGAATTATTATTCTAGTTAATAACTAGTTCATTTCGATAAAAATATATTTTTCTTTTCAAACATGGAATTTTTCATCTAAAATCTTTCTAAATCATTTATTATGATTTTACATAATTTTTGCATATTTTTAATATCGCCCGTACAGTAGGTTTCCAATAATGGCCACGGAAGTGCATCCATAGTGACCTTTTCTGAAATTGATTTGGACATAATTCCAAATCCAACCGTTAGATTTCAAATCTCTTATATTCAATGGAAATCGCTTTTCGATACGAACCCAATAGTTCCAATTTTAGGAGAATTGAACGGTCGGATCTCCCGTTACGCCAACTTGAAGTTAATGGCCGAAATTCGCGAACGGTCGCTGCACGGCGCGTTCTATTCAGGCCATTAAATATATATATAGAATATTATATATATTTCATCGATTTCCATTCGAAACATATTTTATAAATTATTTATTATTTCATTTTAAAATGATTTCAACTTCATTTTCAATTTTAAATCAAAATTGAATATTCTATATCTTTGTCGTATTATAATGATAATATTTTCAAAATATTAGATTTTGAAATCACTTCTTTTCGATATTCATTTTAAAATGAATGAAATCGGATCGATAAACCTGTTCGGGTTAAAATGGCGTTTGCTACTTAACTCGGCTTCACATTTCAATATTTTTGTGCCTATCCAAAATCGGACATCAAAATCATAATTTTATTCATCACTGAATATTATTTTAAAATATTCATTATTTTAAAATATTTTTTATTTTAAAGGATTCCTTATTTTAAACTATTCTTTGTTTGAAAATATTCTTTATTTCTGAATCGGAATGCGACTCAATCAACTACCATATAATTTCAGTTACATGGATTTCATACATTGCATGTACATAACAATAATGATAAAAAATTCATATAACATCCAGAGTTCATTTTATAATTGTATAAGTATTAAATATAAATAATTAACACTTACAATGGTCTGTCAACCAATCGATTGCCATAGAGCTAAACAATTAGGATTAGTGTATGTCAAATATCATCCCAATAGCCGTGTGGGGTTTCAACCAATAAATACTGAATATTATTTGTGCAGTTGGGCGACATGTAAAATTTATTGTCCTAATCAATATCAGTTAAATAGGTGTACATAAACAAATCGTCCGATTTTAAAATGAATATTTATTTTATTCATATACACGTTAAAAATTATATTTTTAACTATAAAATATTTATTTCGACACATGAATATTATATACAGTTCATTTATACAATAAAAATGATATTTTTATTGTTCTAACATATTTTAGAAAATTTTGGCAGCATAACGGCGCGATACTAGAACCAGAATAGGTATAACCTTATCCCTCGACTAATACTGGCTCGCGCCATACACAAACCAATTCCAATCAATTCCATTCACATCCCAAACCAAATTCAAACAAATAATTCAATCAAAACAAACAACTAAACATCCATGGTTTCAATCAAAGGTATCGGGTGCTGCTAAGCACCGTCTGCATCCTAGTATATATTTAACTGTAAACAAAATTAGAGTGAGAAGTTCTCACCTTTGGTTTCCACTCTACTAGTTTTATTTCTGAATTTCTGAACAATTTGGATTTGCCCGAAATCCAACACAATCTTTTTCACGCTGGTCATAGTAAAAATCACATTTTTCATATGATGTTTATATATTTAAGAATCGCATTTTTATCTAAGCTATACATGATTAAAAATCACATTTTTATACCGCTAATATATATATAAATCACATTTTTTTACAATGCCATGTATACATTAAAAATCGTATTTTTTTCAATGCTATTATATATATAAAAATCGTATTTTTATATTGCTGCTATATATATATATCTATTTTTATTCTAATGTTATGCATATAAAAATCACATTTTTATTTAGTTATCTTCATAATAAAAATCATATTTTTATTCCGCCACATATATAAAAATCATATTTTTATATTCTCTACATATATAAAAATCATATTTTTTTTCTAATCATAAAGATCATATTTCTCTAATCATAAAGATCATATTTTTTTATACAGTGAAAAATCATATTTTTCTATACAATGAAGAAAAATCATATTTTTCTATACTGTGAAAAATCGTATTTTTCTATACAGTGAAAAATCATATTTCTCTATACAGTGAAAAAAAAGTCTATACAGTGAAAAAAAAAATCTATATAATGAAAAATCATATTTTTCTATACAGCGAAAAATCATATTTTTCTATACTAAAAATTGTAGCTTTCATCGTATGAAAATAAGATTAGAAAAACTCACAAAAATTTAGGTTTTCGATCGCCGGAGGGGCTGTTGGTGCTCCCGCGAGCTAGAGGAGTGGAGGAGAAGGCGACGAGGGTGCTGGTGATGGCGCCAGGGTGCAGGCGGAGGCGCTGATGGTTCTGGTGGAGGTGAAGCAGATGGGCAACGATGGCGAGAGAGGTTAGCGTAATTTTTGGGCGGAGGGCGTCGCTGGGGGATCGAGGGAGGTGGGGACGTCATCGATGGGGGGCGGCGGACGTGATGGGGTGGAGGGGAGATGGGATTCTGATGAAAAGGGAGGCACGTTTTTTTTTTCTTTTCTGTTTTCTTTCTGAACGAACGAAATGGAGGCAGCATATAGGGTTGACCACGGTTTGAAGGCCTTTAGGACTTTGACTATGTCATATATTATTTAATTAATATTATTTTAATTTGTTTTAAAAGTAAAAATCATCACTAAACCCAAATCAAACCCAACGACTATCGCCCCTAGCTAATTACCCCATTCCGAACACAATTCGACTATTTCGATCAGTTTCCATCAAAATTAAAATATAAATCAATTAAAATTGAATTTGAACTTACATTTTAATTTACTGGGGCCACATATTGACTCCAAAAATTCCAGAAAAATAAATCTGACTATGTTTTGATGATACGGTCCTAACAAAACTAACTTCGTCGAATTTGGAGACCGTTTGAAAAACGGTCATTTTCCAGTCGATTAAATTCAAACTGAAATTGCCAAACGCGTTTAAATTCACCACGCTCACATACTAATTCCAAAAATTATGAAAATTGGAATCTATCAATAATTTGACATTCCGGATCTAACAAAAGTGGTTTCGTCGAAAACGGAGGTCGTTTACAAAATAACTATTTTTAAGGGCTATATATTATATAAAATATATATAAATTCCACAACGACTTTTCTAAATTTTAAACTAGACGTAACTTATAATTTATAAAGTGGAATCTCAGTTTCTTACATTCGTTAGAAAGATATTGTTAATCAGATTCAAATATTTCTTGTTTCATCGAATTCCGATTTAAAATGAATTATGTATATTCAATTGAAATTTAAAATCGAATTTTCAAACTGCCGTGCCATTTCAGGCTCGTTTTATAATTAAAATAAATTTATTCGTTCTAACTTCAATTTATATAAATTTTAAGTCATAATTATTTAAAATAAATCATTTTAAATATCCAAAATCCAATAAATAGTTAAAATAAAAAATTTAAATTGGTTCTAAAAATCTAGGTTGTTACAATCTCCCCCACTTAAAATCTTTTCGTCCTCGAAAAGGAACGGAGCTGAAAGTTGTTTAACTAACCAACTCAACTTTCATTCTGGCTTTCATTCTTAAACTTTTCAGTTTCTAAGAATTTTCTAATTCTTCAAAAATTTGGCTAACCCCCTAAATTTTCGAAAAATTTCGCCATAACCTCCTTTGTACGGGTCGATATTTAAAACCTTAACTTACCTCACAGGGCCCTCCCCAATCCAAAAGAAAAAGAAAAATCCAAGCGACTAGCCAAGCCGCTAGCCAATCGGCTCATAAAATCATCAAACCCAAGAAATACAGTAAATATGTACTTATTTGTCGGGTATACAATTTTATTCCTCTTCTTAGCTTCCATGCTATGTCCTGTTCATTTTATATATATACATGTACATATATGCAATTCAAATAAAATTTCAATTTAACACTATCGTGAAAATTAACTTAACCCAATTCTATTACCTGCTCTTACATTGGTTTTATCATACAACACTGATATATTTCAAAATAAAAGGTGGGATAACATAAGCAACCATACGTTCATACATATATCCAAAATGTTAGTTCGTTATATTAGAACTTAACTTCCTAGGAAGTCGTGCCCTCTTCTTGCATAATTTCCAAAGTAGATAACTCATGTCCTTTGGATTTATCATCACCCTTCTTTAATGGGCAATCTCGGGCTAGATGCCCTACTTCTTTGCATCGAAAGCACTTCTTTTCCTTTCCTAGATTTTTGGGTTTCTTCTTTACTTTTGGACACTTATGTACAAAATGTCCTGTCTCTTTGCACTTCAAACAAACTATGTCCATTCTTATCTCTTTCTCCTTGCTCTTCTTTCTCTCAGGGCACCGAACTGAATAATGCCCTTCTTCTCTGCATATACGACAATAAATACCCATGTATGTTCCTAAGTCCAACTCCCTTTCTTTTTCGGCTTGTTGGTGAGCCCTTCTCGCTTGTTTCGGAGTCATCCAGAATTAAATACGAGATAATCCATAGTCATCCATATCCTATATAATATTTTATGATTTCATCAAGAGGGATAATATTATTTTTCACTTAACAAATATCTTGATTTGTGCTTTCTTTACCATTTATTCTCATATTGGTTAAATTAATTATCATTCCAATATTTTTATTAGGGGAATCAATAATCAAACATCACAGCCAAGAATCAATTGTGTTGATTAGCTTTTCAAATATATAATTTCTATATACAAAAATCTATTTTTGGTGTCAAATCACAATAACAAACCCTATCTAAGTTTTGATTCTCACACCAATCGATTGGAAATATATAGATATCCCACTTTCGAGACTCGAACATAAACACTAATGATGAGGCCTCAATCATCAGAATCATCTCCGAGCGACTAAAATGTGATTCTATATCTACCTAGTATATTTGAGACTTCGTATACACGCTAGTTAGGCGTATATGCAAAATCTTCATATACTCGATTGTCCAAAATCAATTTGAAATAAAATATTCAATTACATGTAATGGATATAATTTCAAAATTAAAATCGTTTTCATTTTTATTTTTAATAAATAGTACTATTCCAACTCATTCTAGGATACTACTGATCCCATCTCTGATGAGTCATTCTTTTTGGATATTACTAATCCAATCTCTGATGAATTCCTTCGTTCGGTTCTAATGTGTCTTGTTCTCGTGCTTTGTAAACCAAAGCTCTGATACCACGCTGAAACGACCCAGACTTCCCCTTTGGGGAAAGCCCGGATTGAGTTTAGAACACGACACATTAGAACACAAACAACAGAACATTTCATTGTTATTACAACAATTTAAATCAGAGTATAAGAATATTCTAGAGTATGAATAATTATACAATAGAAAATAATATCAGAGATTTAAATTACCTAGTAGCGAAAATTTAAATGTATAAATACATTGGGTAACACAATTGAATGAAATACACGGATACAAAGCTTTCTGAATATAGCTCCAGCTGTAATCTAGGATCTTGGAAAAAGAAGTATCTGCGAAAACCAAAACTACAAGCTGTCCATGTGGAAAATAAGGGCACCCAGAGTTTAGGTTAAAAACAATAAACTCTAGGTCTGTCGCTGTAACGATAACGGATTTCGCTCGGACTTAATCGATCGCTAAATCGACCAAGACCGTTCGAATCCCGCATACGCTAACTCTGGGCATACAACACATCAAAACAAATAACAGAAGACTTTTATAAACATCATAATAATGTTACATCAGAGTATGGAATATATCAGAGTACATCGAAAAATAATAATACAGCATAAGATTAATTTACAATAAACTTAACACAATGCAGCGGAACCAATAAACTAACGCAGCAGAAGACTATCAATGCTCTGGACACAGCTTTAAGCTTCGATCCAGAATCCTGCTCAATAAATTAATATCAGCAAAACAAGCCACTCGACTGCCTGTGTGGAAATAAGGGCACCCGAGTTTGCAAGTGAAATAAACTACGAGTCACTCATGGGACTGGTATGAGAAATCTTTCTCCACCTATCTAACAATAAGGCCAATCACAGGACCACACCGCTAACGTGGAATGGGTTTACTCCATTGGATTGCCAGTGCATAAACAACAACCATAAATAAACTTACGGATCTACAATGCATCATACAACATGAAATTTTTTTCCAATCAACCCATTTAGGCTTAATCCCTAAACTTAGATTTCAAAATCCAATTCTCTTTACAGAAATTATTCCTTTGGACTTTATTTCCCGATTTCTTATTTCAAATCATTTGAAATGCATATCTAGCTTTTATAATAAAATAGATTTCACTTCGGGATCTCAAAACAAAATATTTGGAAATATGAATTCCAAAACAAATGCATAAAAATAAACATGCAACCAAATATCAGGCTCCCCTTAGACAAGGCTATAGGACTCACCTCGCTAACTCGATATATATATATATATATATATATATATATATATATATATATGTGTGTGTGTGTGTGCACCTCCCATCTAGGAGCAGGCTACACTGAAGATGTACCATCCCACACTAACGGGGATGACATACACCGCACTTATCCACACCATCCCCCGTGTTTTAGCCGTCCGGGTCACCCGCATCTTTAGCCATATACTAAATCATTTCATATCCCAAGTATGGAAAATCATTTCACAACATAATAATCACAAGTACTTTCAAATCTATATAGGTTTCCAATTCCAAATCATTTCGAAATCATCGGGTATAGCCCTCAAAATCCTTTTTGTTTTATAAAACATTTTATAAAACATTCCCTATCCAAAATCGGGAATACTATTCTTTTTACTTAAGAAATCTCATTTCAAAATCATTTACTAAATTTTGAAATAAACAACATCGCTAAACACCTTATAGTCAAATCGTGAAGTGTTTCACAAGGTGTTAGCACATAGATATTTTTATCCAACCCAATGCTAAATGTATAAACATATTTTGCTTATAAACTGGTCGGGCATAATACAAACAATCAATCAATCACAATCCATATTAATAATCAAGTATATTTGGTTTATCTTGAGTTTTGGTAAATTACTAATTACCATATATCCATTCAAACCTAACTTTAAATAATGAATCATTTTTATTGATACTAAATATACAATAAATATGTTTCATATGTATAAATAAAAAAAGAGAATTTTATTTATACAACAATGTCTATGCTTTATATGTATAAATAAAAAGAGAATTTTATTTGCATAACAATTTCTATGTTTCTAATGACAAATAAAAAAAAATTATTTGCATAACAATTTCGATGTTTCTAATGACAAATAAAAAAAATTGCATAACAAATTCTATGTTTCTAATGACATATAAAAAAGAATGTTTTATTTGCATAACAAATTCTATGTTTCTAACGACAAATTAAAAGAATGTTTCATAACAAATTCAATGTTTATAATGACATATCAAAAGAATTTTTTATTTGCATAACAAATTCAATATTTCTAATGACAAATAAAAAGAATGTTTTATTTTCATAAAAAATTCAATGTTTCTAATGACAAAAAAAAGAATGTTTCATAACAAATTCAATGTTTCTAATGACAAATAAAAAGAATGTTTTATTTGCATAACAAATTCAATGTTTCTAATGACAAATAAAACAAATGTTTTATTTGCATAACAAATTTCAATGTTTTATAATGACAAATAAAAAGAGATTTTATTTTTTACACATTCCTATATTTCATATGTATAAATAAAAAGAAGAATTTTATTTATACAACAATTCTATGTTAACATGTGACAAATAAAAGAAACATTTTTATTTGTATACAATTCCTATGTAACCTATGTTTACATACGTACAAAAAAAAAGTGTTTTATTTGTATACAAATTTTACCAATTCTATTATCATCATATACAATAAAAATAATTACTTTATTATATAACAAATTTTGCCAATTTTATTATCAATATATACAATAAAAAGAATTATTTTATTGTATAACAAATTTTGCCAATTTTATTATCAACATATACAATAAAAAGAATTATTTTATTATATAACAAATTTTGATCAATTTTATTATCAACATATACAATAAAAAGAATTATTTTATTGTATAACAAATTTGGCCAATTTTATTATCAACGTATACAATAAAAAGAATTATTTTATTGTATAACAAATTTTGATCAATTTTATTATCAACATATACAATAAAAAGAATTATTTTATTGTATAACAAATTTTGCCAATTTTATTATCAACATATACAATAAAAAGAATTATTTTGTTGTATAACAAATTTTGCCAATTTTATTATCAACATATACAATAAAAAGAATTATTTTATTGTATAATAAATTTTTTTGTTCGACCCTATCATTCATGTATATACAACAGATCAACACCATCAAGATATTTCAAATCAAATCATGTACAATACACAACTGAATCTTAACGGTGGATATATAAAAATTTCCAACAATTAATTTTAATTTTAATCTTTAAATAAGAAATCACACCTTGATCGGTTTCAGAAATCGATAAAACGATTATTTTTAATAAAATTAAACATATGTTTAATTATATCAAAAATCCATACGGCCTCTGTTTCAGTTCTAATTTGTTCCATGTTGTAGTTCGCGTTGAGATGATTCCAATGCTTCCAGTTTCGTTCAATTCTGACATTGTTTGGACAAGTTACATTCGTTTAAATATTAATTACAACCATAAACAAATTATATAATAAATTAATATTAATTAAAAATCCCTTCAACCTTAATCAAAAAAACAAGCCGCACTTCCTTCTTCTTTTATCATTCTCTAGAATTCAACCGTAACCCAACATCAACGTTTAGGGTTTGCAATCGCTCCTCCACCGATTGACCGGTCCAAGATCAGAATAGCCCATGATGAAATAGAGCTCGACACCACCCTTCCTGCACTAGTGGTGGCGTCATTTGAAGTGGCCCTTGCGCCATTGGATTCGTGAACTGTGTTCCCTATCCCTTTGAGCTCCCTCTGAGCGTGGAGCGACCACACTCAACTTATCTCGATCGACCGAATCCATCCTCATATCGAAAGCATACTGACCTGACCATCAGTTCACCATCGTATCGGGGTGTGAGACTCGCGAAGTAACGCTACACAAAGCTCTGCTAATTAAAGCTATGCTTTGATCATCATCCACAAGGATCTGCTTTTTAACAAAAGCCTTGATCCATGCATCTCAGCATGTCACATTGTCAATCCATACCATACCATTGATTTCTGCGAATATATAACCTCTAAGCTCATATGTCTCAGAGAAGGGTGTTAAGCAAGTGAATAAATTCTCCACCACCAAACAGATATATATTTAGTAGAGATCAACGAATACAGCATAAAGGAATACAACGTCGGACATACAATCCATTTACAAGTCCGTTCTGGGTCTAAACGAAACCGGAGTCACCTTATTCCTCATCTCGTATGTCCAATACAGGAGAGAGGCCTCGTGTATCCAAACAATCAACAAATACGTCCGGACGGCTACTACTGTTGCCCCTTCAAGGTCGCTACTCCAATCATGGGTATCAGTAGCAACCCATCCATTCGATGTGAAGATCATCGGTCTTGCACCGTCTTCAATCTCTTCGATTGTTAGTCGTCGTATTCATTATTCAGAATGGGTTAAACCCAGTTTTTCCAAATAACTCGCGTATTTTATAATCAAGTGCTATAACAACACATCATATGCCTCATCTCAATCCAGAATATTCTTTTATTTAAATATTCTTTTCACAATTTAAACCAAATTAAGGTTTTCCAAACTAGTCGAGATTAGCGAACCTTACCGAAGTAATCATTTGTTTAATTTCCCAATCCCAACCTATTCATCCCATGGAGAAAAACTGGTAATACTCCATATCTAATACCACGGTGTTATCGGTAAAATTAGTTACCATTTCCCACTCAAATCTAATTAAAGATTTAACTATCGCCTGGAGTAAAACTGGTGGTACTCCATTCTTGATCATTTGCCGAATTTGATAATTTAAATTATCTCATTCACATTTCAGTCTAATTAAAGATTCATTAAAGCTCTAGTTTAGTTTTAATCTCAAAAATCATTACTTAATGATTATTCAAATTTAAGAAATTAATCTTATCTTTAATTGGGTAAAGAACCAATGTCATTTAAAACACAGCTCACGAAAAACCCAAAATCATCTTCCATCAAAAGGGAATTTACACGGAAATCATAACAGTGTATAATCAATATAAATTCCTGTACCAGACTAATAATATAAATGGAATAGCGGTAAGGCCTTTTAAATTCCATATATAGTAGCATTCTTCATTCACAAAAGCTCATCTCGATTATTACCAAAACGAATTCCATTCAAATTTAAATCTTAATAAAAGATTTATAAATTCCAAATTATATCTTCACTGTTAATTGGGTTAAAGAACAAATGTTATTTAAAAAACCATTCACGAAATTCGCGAATTTGAAGTTAATGGTCGAAATTCGCGAACGATCGGTGCGCGGGGTGTTCTATTCATGCCATTAAATATATATATATATATATATAATATATTATGTATATTTCGTCGATTTCCATTCAAAACATATTTTATAAATCGTTTATTATTTCATTTTAAAATGATTTCAACTTCATTTTCATTTTTAAATCAAAATTGAATATTCTATATCTTTGTCATATTAAAATGATAATATATTCAAAATATTATATTTTGAAATCACTTCTTTTCGATATTCATTTTAAAATGAATAAAATCGGATCGATAAACCCGTTCGGGTTAAAATGGCGTTTGCTACTTAACTCGGCTTCACATTTCAATATTTTTGTGCCTATCCAAAATCGGACATCAAAATCATAATTTTATTCTTCATTGAATATTATTTTAAAATATTTGTTATTTTAAAATATTCTTTATTTTAAAAGATTCTTTATTTTAAAATATTCTTTATTTAAAAATATTCTTTATTTCTGAATCGGAATGCGACTCAATCAATTACCATTAATTATCATATAATTTCAGTTATATGGATTTCATACATCGCATGTATACAACAATAATGATAAACAATCATTAAAAATTCATAAAACATCTAGAGGGCATTTTGTAACTGTATAAGCATTAAATATAAATAATTAACGCTTACAACAGTCTGTCAACCAATCGATTGACATACAGCTAAATAGTTGTAATTAGTGTATGTCAAATATCATCCCAATGCCCGTGTGGGGTTTCAACCAACAAATACTGAATAATATTTATGCAGTTGGGTGACGTGTAAAATTTATCGTCCCAATCAATATCAGTTAAATGGGTGTACATAAACAAATCGTCCGATTTGTAAATGAATATTTATTTTATTCATATACACATTAAAAATTATATTTTTAACTATAAAATATTTATTTCGACACACGAATATTTTATACAGTTCATTTATACAATAAAAATGATAATTTTATTGTACTAACATATTTTAGAAAATTTTGGCAGAATAACGGCGCGATACTAGAGCCGGAATAAGGTCTAGCCTTATCCCTCGCCTAATACTGGCTCGCGCCGTACACAAACCAATTCCAATCAATTCCATTCACATCCCAAACCAAATTCAAACAAATAATTCAATCAAAACAAACAACCAACCATCCATGGTTTCAATCAAAGGTGTCGGGTGCTACTAAGCACCATCTGCATCCTAGTATATATTTAACTATAAATAAAATTAGAGTGAGAAGTTCTCACCTTCTGTTTCCACTATGCCAGTTTTATTTCTGAATTTCTAACCAGTTTGGATTTGCCCGAAATTCCAATGCAATCTTTTCACGCTGTCCATAGTAAAATCACATTTTTAATATGATGTTTATATTAAGAATCGCATTTTTTATCTAAGCTATACATGATTAAAAATCACATTTTTATACCGCTACAATATATATATATATATATATCACATTTTTATACCTCTTATATATATACATCACATTTTTTTACAATGCCATGTATACATTAAAAATCGTATTTTTATTCTAATGTTATGCATATAAAAATCACATTTTTATTTCTCTATCTTCATAATAAAAATCATATTTTTATTCTGCTACATATATAAAAATCATATTTTTATATTCTCTCTCTATATATATATATAAATCATATTGTTTTTCTAATCATAAAGATCATATTTTCTAATCATAAAGATCATATTTTTCTATACAGTGAAAAATCATATTTTTCTATACAATGAAGAAAAATCGTATTTTTCTATACGGTGAAAAATCATATTTTTCTATATGGTGAAAAATCATTTTTTTCCGTACGGTGAAAAATCATATTTTTCTATACGGTGAAAAATCATATTTTTCTTATACAAGGAAAAATCATATTTTTCTATACAGTGAAAAATCATATTTTTCTATACGGTGAAAATCATATTTTTCCATACAGCGAAAAATCATATTTTTCCATACAGTGAAAAATCATATTTTTCTATACTAAAAATTATAGCTTTCATCGTATGAAAATAAGATTAGAAAACCTCACAAAATTTTAGGGTTTCGATCGCCGGAGGGGCTGCTGGTGCTCGCGCGAGCTGGAGGAGCGGAGGAGAAGGCGACAGGGTTGCTGGTGATTGCGCTGGGGTGCAGGCAGAGGCGCTGATGGTTCTAGCAGACGTGAAGCGGATGAGCGACGATGGCGAGAGGGGTTCATGCGATTTTGGGCGGAGGGCGTCGCTGGGGGATCGAGGGAGGAGGGGACGTTGTCGATGGGGGGCGGCGGGCGTGATGGGGTGGAGGGGCGATGGGATTCTAATGAAAAGGGAGGCGCGTTCTTTTTTTTTTTCTTTCTGAACGAATGAAATGGAGGCGGCATATAGGGTTGACCACGGTTTGAAGGCCTTTAAGGGTTTGACTAGGTTATATATTATTTAATTAATATTATTTTAATTTGTTTTAAAAGTAAAATCATCACTAACTCCAAATCAAACCCAACGATTGTCGCCCCTAGCTAATTACCCTCATTCTGAACACAATGACATATGACCTGTAAGCCAATTCGACTGTTTTGACCAGTTTCCATCAAAATTAAAATATAAATCGATTAAAATTGAATTTGAACTTACAATTTAATCTACCGGGGCCACATACCGACTCCAAAAATTCCACAAAAATAAATCTAACTATGTTTTGACGATAGGGTCCTAACAAAATTAATTTCATCGAATTTAGAGACCATTTGAAAAACGTTCATTTTCTAGTCGATTAAATTAAACTGAAATTGTCAAACGCGTTTAAATTCACCACGCTCACATATTAATTCCAAAAATTATGAAAATTGGAATCTAGCAATAATTTGACATTCCGGATCCAACAAACGTGGTTTCATCTAAAACGGAGGTCATTTGCAAAATAGCTATTTTTAATGGCTATATATTATATAAAATATATATATATTCCACAACGACTTTTCTAAATTTTAAACTAGACGTAACTTATAATTTATAAAGTGGAATCTCGGTTTCTTACATTCGTTAGAAATATATTGTTAATCAGATTCAAATATTTCTTGTTTCGTCCAATTCTGATTTAAAATGAATTATGTATATTCAATTAAAATTTAAAATCGAATTTTCAAACTACCGCGCCGTTTCAAGCTCATTTTATAATTAAAATAAATTTATTCGTTCTAACTTCGATTTAAATAAATTTTAAGTGATAATTATTTAAAATAAATCATTTTAAATATCCAAAATCCATTAAAATAGCTAAAATAAAATTTTTAAGTTGGTTCTAAAAATCTGGGTTGTTACAGATTTTTAAGGTGACCGAAAACACCTTTTATTATTACCAGTAATGAAATATATAGTATAGTTCAGGTGATTGTGGTTAACAATCAGCTGGTTTGGTTTTTAAGGTGGACCGTCCACCGCCTGCGGAGTTTATAGTGTTCTGTCCACTCTTCCTATATAGGCTAATAACACCAGATCTAGCTACACTACTAAACTACAATATTACATTCTTTTATGACCTTTCTCTCCACGTAGGGAGAGAAGAAAATTACATACTATGAAAGTAGTGGTTTAAATTATGAATACAAATAAAACAGAGCAAGTCTATATGAATTAATAAAAACGGATTCAAAGAATAACAGGACAAGACCACAGCATGTTAAGCTTGAACAGTGCACTTCAGGTAGAACGAAACAGTAGTCTGCCAATTTCTTGAGCCAACCCAAAAAGAGGCATTGCATGCACTATTTGCATGGTATGATACTTACAAAGGTAACAATGACATGAGAAAGGGAATGAAAGAAATCAATAGATGTTCACCGAACAAGAAGCAAACTTGAGAGCCAAAAGGCTTCACCTTTATCACTGATATTGAATGATCAATGCTATAGCCAGAGCACCAAACCACACATCTACCATTGTAGACCACTGTGGGGATACTTAGCCCGACAAAAAAATTGTAAACATCACATGTAAGTATTTTCTAAGGAAGACATAACCACCAGCAAGTAACCAAAATCACGGTTCAGCGCCGAACATGACATTCACAGTCGCCAAAGTGTAAGAAAGTTAAGATCCAATGCATAGCAAGTCCCGAGCTAGAAAAACCGAAGAAGACAATCAGGCACCTCAAAAACACAACTTTTTTCAAATGCTCCAAATCCGGCACCAAGCAACTACCAGCAAGACACGAACCCGCAAACATTGAAAACCAAAATCGCAATATTGTAGTTTAAATACAATTGCTTAGAATTATATATACATATATATATATATACACACACATACATACATACATAAAAAATGGTAGTTTTAATTGTAGTTTACACCCGGCTACAAGAGAAGTTCAACAGCACATTTATAATGTTGTAATTAACAACAGTCATCAACTAGATTTTTATGAGTTGGGTGATGGAGGGGGATTTTCTTTAAGGAAAGCTTGGGAAAATGATAGATTAACAGCCTGTTACAAGTCACTCTAATGTAATTTGGCATGCTAAGAATTCAAAGAGGATGGAATTTGTTACTTACTTCATTGATAGGTTAAGTACAAAATAAGGTTGAGGAGGTTTAAAATTGTTTATGAAAGTAGATGCTTGATGTGTGGGAGATATGATGAAGATGTTCATCACTTATTTTTAGCATGTGAATATTCAGAGTTTGTATAGGTGTCATTAGTTGTTAAATTGGGATTAAATTCTAATGTGACAGGTTCTCTGGAGAATGAAGCATCAAATATTTTAAATGGTCAGTGTTTTGATGTGGCATATGCAGCATTGACAGTTTCAGTTTATCATTTGTGGCAAGGGAGAAATGTAAGGGTCTTCAATAATAAGCAGCTTTCGAAGGAAACAAGGCTCCAGATATATTGAGAAGGAAAATTGTTAGTTGGTGAAGGGTAATGGAAGCAAGACTGTAAAACAGATGGTAATGTACAGCTTTTGAGATGATGGGTATTGATCTTATGGACACTAGTTCGTATGAGGAAGTGGGCTGAAGTGGTTAGATTTGTAGTGGCTGAAGTGGTGTTTTCAGGGTGTTCGAAGTGGGCAGAAATGATGTTGTTATAACTTGTTTTTTTGCTTGTAATGTTAATATATGGAGTTTATATGTACTCTTTTTCCTTGTGTCGCATCCAACTAGGTTAGGGGGCTCAAGGTTTTGATGAGGCATATAGACAAAATATATGATTCGTAATTCATAATAAAGTGTACCAATTTTCAATATTATATATATATATACATACATATGCAGACATCTTATGCAGGTATTGATTTTGAAGACCGTATAGTTTAAAGATGTAAGATTATAGATTACAAAGAAGAAGAGTTTAAGACTCAAGACTCATGTAAACATGAGTTCAAGAAACCAGGACAAGTAATAAGGTCTAGAATTTTTTGTTAAAACTCTGTGATAGCACTAAAACCTTTATTCTAATTCTTTCACCGTTTTTGCCTTATAATATTTTAAAATTTTCTTACCAATATTATCTTATAATATTTGAAAATTTTCTATTTTTAGTTAATTTCAAAACAACTTCATTTTTTAAATATATATAATTCTAGTTATTTAAATTATTAAATTTTATATCTAACTCCTGATTTAAACATTTTTCTTATTTACATTTTAGTCTTAATCACACACTCATATATATATATGTGTGTGTGTGTGTGTGTTTGTGTGTGTGTGCGCGCACTTATGATTACTTGAGTTTTAATATTCCTATTTATAGTTTTATATCTTAAGTTTTAAGTTTCTTACTGTTATATTTATAGTTTTATTAAGTTTTTGACATCACTTTTATATATTATAAACCATTTTCTTTTAAAAAAATAGCAAATTCTTCGGTTAAAAGTATGCTAAGTTTGTTTTTTAGGCAAAAATCCACATTTTAGTGCAAATGTGGAATTCAGGGGGTCCACTATCATTTTCCATTTTGCACTAAAATGTGGGCTTTTGGCTAGAAAACAATTTTTCCATACTTTTGGCCAAAATTTTTGCTAAGTTTGGCCTTCTCTCTATTTTCCACTTTTAAATATATATATATATATATATATATATATATATTAAACTTATATTCTTACTCTGTTATACTATTTTAATATATAGGAAAATAGTTTGTTTAAACTCCAGAATTACCTTGATTTATTTAAAAATCATTTACATTGTTTTCAAATTTTAATTTCAAAATTATATAGGGCATGTCAACATCATAGTCGTTATTTCTAAAATTCAAAATTCAAATGAAGTGTCTATTTGTTTAGAACTTTTCCTAAAGAGACATGACTATTAATTCCCTATAAATACTCATATAAATTCGAAATTTTTAACTACTTTTCATTATCTTCTTCTCTCTTTTCTCCTCTCCATTTATACTATTAAATTTTAAGTTTCCATAATCAAACTCTGCCGAAATTCAAAGAGAATCAGCCCTAATTTTTCTAGTTTGATTCTCTACTACTATGACGACCCAAACCCTTGATCTCGGGCGGAGAGGATATTCATTGGAATATAACGCATTAAACACAATAGCATATCACAGAACAAAGCATAAAACATAAAATATTACATCAAAGAATAATTTACATCATTTACATCAGCGGAAATAATATCAGAATTACAACATTACAGGATCATATTTATGCAAATAAAAATTCAACTTGAAATTAACAAGTATGCAGTGGAATCAAACATAATTAACATAAGCGAGTGTTTAAAAAAAAGTTCAAAAGAAACATAAAAATCCATCTTCAAGTCCAGGTCCATCACAGCTTCCACAACTCTAGTACATATCCAAAATAAAGCTAAAAACCTGTTTATTTAGCTGCCCGTGTAAAAATTGTGGACACTTGAGTTTACATGGGAAAAACAAACTATGAGTCATTCATGAGACTGGTATGAGAAACCCTACGGTTAACTTAACTTATTTAAAATCCAGGCATATCACGAGATTACGCCCTATAACACGGAACAGGTTTAGTCCACACGAATGCCAGTGCATAAAAACAACACGATGCTTTTTGAAAAATGAAGCCATTATAAAACTCAGCTCCCATCACACAATGCAAGCGCAAGTCGGAAGATAGAGTTTTACCTTATAATGTCTAAATATACTTGATACGAAAAAATTATTTAATATTATTATTAGTGTCTAATTTTAAACAATTTCGAAAATAAATGTATCAATCTTATACGGCATAATACCCCATTCTATTATGTTGTCGTATACAATAAAACCGTAAAGTTGCGTATTGGAATTCACATCTCCATCATGAGCCGAGGTAAGGGATCCTTCCTCATCCAAAGTTCGGAACATCTTTAGCAAAATGTCCCAGGGGAAACACTATCCCATTAGAGCTGCAGGGTCGGTCAGCAGCATTTAGCATATTAGCATTGCCTGAACAATATGTTTCCCGGTCCTATTGGACCTCTTGGTTAGTACGTTGGCCACTATAGCCTTATGCCGCCACATCGGAGGCACCTCTATTGCAACATCCATATAAGTAAAATGCCTTGGCTTCATACCATGGCATCACTTCTACCTAGAAAGAAGCGCATGTCCTCTCTGCGGTCCATCATCCCGTTTTGACTCATACCGGGGTGTGAAGCTCGCGAATTAACGCACCATAAAGCTTTGCTTTTCAACAAAAGCTTTGATCTATCTGCCAGCAACACTCAGCGTGTCACATTATCATTTCGTACCATACAACTGATGTCCACCATTATATGACCTCTGGGCTCGTACGTCTCAGAGAAGTGTGTTAAGCTAAGAGAATAAATTCTCTGCCACCAAACAGATGTATATTTGTAGAGATTAATTAATGCATAATAAAATACAATGTCAGACACACAATCCATTTACAAGTTCGTTTTGGGTCTGAACGAAACTAGAGACACCTTATTCCTCGTCAAATATGTCCAATACGTGTTTTTTGCTGTGTAATTACGTGTTTTTTCTCCTTTAGTTAGCGGTTGGTATGCATGTTTCCTCCGTTTTCTGTTTTGCTCTTTTTCCTTTCTTTGTAATCTTGTATTCGTCCTTGCATATCAATAAAAATGGTAGGGGTCTATTCAACCCTGCCGGCTTTGCCAAAAAATATGTCCAATACAAGAGAGAGGCCCTCGCACATCTGAACAATCAACAAGTACATCCAGACCATTGCCACTATAACCCCTTCAATGGAGCTACCCACATCCAGGGCATCAGCAACAATTCATTTGATGTGAAGATTTCTGGTCTTACACCGTCTTCAATTTCTTCCACTTTTAATTGTCATTCAATTACTCGAAATGGGTTAAACCCGGTCATTTCAAATAATTCACGCCAAAAAAAATCCAATCCAATCAAATCCATATTTGGATTATTGATTCACTAATAAGTCTTCTTTATTTGGTTACATTTCACAAGATATAAAATCATATTCTCAAATCTGGTTAAGTTATTTGGTTTCTAAAAATAATTTCAGAGCTCGTATCAAAGGTTAACTTAAAAATTCGATTCAGTTTGTGAATTAAAAAATTTTCTTCCAGATTTCTTTCTCAAATCAGTTATATAAGTTTAACACAAAATCGCCAAATCTCACTTAATCACTTTTATCATTTAGAACCAAATAAAATTGGTTTAACTCCATTCAAATCATTTATATATATTTTATAATGATATTACACTGTTTTTATTTATATAAAAATAGTCTATACCCATAATTTCCGATTACAGGTCATTGCGGGTCATGGCGCTGTTCTCATTCAAATTTGAATTAAATATTTTCAAAAAATCTAACTGTTAGATTACAAAACTATTATTATCATTAAAAGATCTTTTCAAAACGAACCTAAGGTTCCAATTTTAGGAAAATATAATGGTCGGATCTCCAAGTATACTCATTTAAAGTTATAATTCAAAATCGCGAACTATTGCTATGCGAAACATTCTATTTTAATCCATATTCGACGTATATAAATAAAATATGTCGAATCACTTCAAAAACATTTTATATATTATTTAAAATATAAATAATAATTTTCCAAACTCATATTAATTTTTCCACTCCAAATCATATATTTTCAATATACTCGTATTATAATAATATTATAATGATTAAAATAATACTATTTTTCACATTTCTATATTTTCAATCCAAATTTTCCTGATATTCATAATAAAAAATAAACAAGAAATTTTCGAAAAGAAACATCTTCCATATAGCGCAATGGAACTTCACTTTTAAAAGTTACTATTCATTTCAAATTAAAATTTTCGACAAGCCAAAATCTTATGAAAATTAATTCAAATTTACTTGCTACAGTTACGGAAATTCATCAATATTTTATTATCTTCGCGTCCATCCAATATCGAACATCAAAATCAAACTTAGATTTTCAGCCTATTATTATATTATTAAAATATTCATTAAAAACCATTTTTCTTGATGGAAACTTAACCAGTGAACCAATAACCACTTTTATTGTTCATTTTAACACAGTGTGTATTATAACACCCAGTCATCTGTCACACCTCATCCAATACACACACAAAGTGCACTACACAATATAAGCCTTAAATAAATAACGCTTAGACAATCTTGTCAATCATTTCATTGACAGACTACACATTTGGGATTAGTGTTCATTGTCGTCCCGATATATGTGTGGGGTTTCCAATACAATCATAAACCATCGTGACTTATCTAAACACTTGGGAGATATGTAAAATTATCATCCCAATACTCGTGTGGGGTTTACATCACAATCCATGTAGCTTATCTATACATGTGGGAGACGTGTGAATTTTTGTCATCCCAAGACCCATGATGGGTTTTCTACACAATCAGTGTGACTTATCTACACATTTGGGAGATGTGTAAAAGTATCATCCCAATACCTGTGTGGGGTTTCATCACAATCCACGTAGCTTATCTACACACATGGGAGACGTGTAAGTGTATTGTCATCCCATGACCCATGTAGGGTTTTTATCACAACCCATAAACAATAATTAATAAATTGCTCAATCCAAAACCATTCAAGGTCCATTCATTTCCAACTGACATTTGTTACAATACAGGTGTCGTACACTCAACCAATATGTAACATCCCACATCCATTAATGTCACTCACAAAGGGAATCCATTAACTTCCATGGAGCGTATTTAGTGTATAGAACAGAATATAACAAGACAGATATAAATAATGGTACTTGAAAATTTTAAAACAACTTTTATTGCAGCGGAGAAATAGTTTGATTACAAAAACTTCATAAACCAAGTACACTTAATATCCATCTTGATAAATTGTTCCAGAGTACACAAAATAAAAAGCATAAACCCCAACACAAGTAGCCATAAAAGAGATGAGTTGAACTTAACTTTCAGCAATCCAAGCACTTCCAAAAGAGAGAAAGAGATCCAAGATCAAGGTCCACTAGCACTAGTCCCACCCTGGGAACCTAGGAAGGGAGGAAGAAAAGAGGCGAAAACAAGGGGGTCAGACATAAAGTCTGGCGAGTATAATAACTTTAACAATATAATTATTAAAGTAACTAGGGTAAGGCATAAACTGGTAAGGTAAGATATGACCATGAAACAAGTGGACATGACAAAGCATATAAGAGGAATATTCTGGCGTTAATCTCATTCCTAATTACTATAGGATAATTACTATACTGCACCACCACTAGTCATCCTAAAAGTTAACCCCGCCTACAGAACTTAATAATGATAATTGTAACATCCCAACTCTGCTAGGGTCACTCACAAAGGGAATGCACTAGGTTTGGTGAAGCATTATCGAGGTAAACATACACAGAAATATTACAAGACAGAACATATATAAAACTGCGGAAGTAAAACAAATTTCATTACCTTATAAAATAAGGTCTAAAGCCTTTTACATCAGATACATCAAAACCTGTCTTGCAATAGTAAAGAAGCATAAAACCATTTCATAAATTATTTCCCCAAGTAAAGTAGCCATAGCCAAGAAAAGTCCAAGCCATGCGTGATGACCTTCAAGCAGAAGAAGTCCGAACTAGATAACAGTGTTTCCTCCCTGAAACCTGGGGGGGAAACAGAAGACAAAGAGGCGAAACAAAACGGGGTCAGTCATAAAGACTGGTAAGTCCTATCTACTTCCAGTATAAAAACAAGTAAAGGTAACATGACATGCATAAACTGAAAGTAAACATAAGGATGACTACAAGATAGATAAACTAAACCAGGATAACGGGTTGAACTGCTGTAGCAAGGTAAACTAAGATATCATGATAAACTACGGTGTCATGATAAACCAAGGTATCACATCGTCAGGTTTCTATCAAGTATACTATCCCAAGGTATCTATCCTGTATAACATCCCACGGTACCTATCATGTATATTTCTCATGGTTCTAACATGTATATTTGCTCTGCACCTCTCGCACTAGTATCCCAACCCGCGTCATGTGTTAACTATGAATGTCCCTTGCCCAATGTCATGTAATGGTCCATGTCAACCTAATATATAGCATACGTAGGTTTTCCCAACTCGTATGTTTCTTTCCATGTATAAGTTCAGTCCTTTGCCGTAGGCCGTACGGGCTTTCCCATGTAAACGTTTTATCCTTGAGGTTATTTTGGACTGCTACCCTTGATCTAGTTATGTTTTCTTACCATGAACTATCGCGTGTTCACTTAGGATTTATGCCACCTAGGACCACTAGGGATTATGCTACCTAATGAACGTTTCCGTGTCACGGTTTGGGTTCAAGCCACCTAGGGCCACTAGGGATTATGCCACCCGTCAACTGCGCCCTTTATCCCGCGTATGTATCATAAATCATTTTCCATGTCTAGACGCACATGTTCCTCAATGTGCCATCCGAGTTCCGTGCCAGGGCAAATCAAGAAATACGGAACTCGGTCGGGAGCTTTAAGTCGTCTGCTCTGCTGATGCAGATATCAAGGTCTGTTTTTGTACCTGTGGCTATGGTCCCACGTGACCCCTCCCTCAACTACTGAAAGGCAATCCAAGAAAAATCATGTATGAGAACTACATCTCGGCCCCACTATAGCCCCACTTTCCTATGGGCCAACCTCACCCATGACTCGATAGCAAGAACATGGTCTGTTGGGAGTTCTCTGCCTTTCCGTTCGTACATGATTGACTAAAGACGGTAGGTAGTCGACAACGCGCTATCCAGGGCAAAATCAAGTATCGTCGACTCCACGCTAATCCATCCCAGTCTTTAGGTCGCTCGCATAGCAACCAAGGCATACTCTTGGCTCTTCTACCGCAGACCTTAACCCCTGTGAGACCGGGTTTCATGGACCACCTGCCACCTCACAGAGGGATACCAAGAGTACCCTCACGTACCCCGAAGCTACCGCTTCGTCACCCAGTGCGCTGGAGCTTCTTATCCAAGTCAGATAAGTTGCTCCTCCTCGTATACTAAGCGATGACCTACCGTATCAGGTTACTCATCTCTTTATGAACTAGTCCCATGTCCTTAGCTAAGAATTATTACTTAGTTACCCTTAACTAAGGTTTACCACTTAGCTCATCTTTCCGTTATCCTTGTTAACTACGATTTCCAACCTAGTCCCCTGAGCTAGGGTTTTGTCAAATGGATTAAGTGTTGTTATCCAAGTTTATGACTTAACCCGCCTACGAATCATGTCAAGATTGGCTAAGTACTCAAGTTCAAGGCTTAGCCCTACAAGTTGGTTAAGTGTACCAAGAAGCTCATGACTTAACCCTATCAAGTCAAATTGGTTAAGTATTTATTTGTCTTAACCCTATCAGATTATCACGTTAGATTGATTAAGCATAGATTATCTTAATCCCATCAGATTATCGAGTCGGATTGGTTAAGTATGGGTTAGCTTAACCCCATCCACTAATCGTATTACAATGGTTAAGCCTAATTTTAAAAGGTCTTGTGACTTAACCCTATCAGGTCCACCTATTAGATTGGTTAAGTATAGGTTACTTAACCTCATCAAATCATCATGTATAATTGGTTAAGTATAAGTTACTTAACCCCATTAAATTACCAAGTCTAGATTGGTTAAGTGTTTAATTTAACCCCATCGAAGTACCGTGTTTAGATTAGTTAAGTGTAGGTTACTTAACCCCATCTAATTACCGTGTTTAGATTAGTTAAGTCTAAATTACTTAACCCCATCTAATTACCAAGTCGGATTAGTTAAGCGTGAATTACTTAACCCCATCCCCTAATTGTCTTGTATGGTTAAGTGTCATTAAGAAATCAAGCCCGGTCCCACTTAACGTACCCATTCGTGTCATATCGGTTAAGTGTCATTAGTCAAATTTACTTAACCTTATCATGTGGCATTAATTTAATTAATGCACTCTCAACCTCTCACATTAGACCTTGTTGTGGTTACTAGTTAAGCCGGGCGGGTCCGGGTAGTTTTACACCACAACCTAGTCTAACCTCGGGTCTTAAGCGCGACATGACCAACTTCTCACATTGGATCCTATTGTTTGTAGCCACTAGTTAAGCCGGGCGGGTCCGGGTAGATTTATGCTACAAACTCAACCCAACCTCGAGTTGGCCACATTCATGTTTGGTCTAGTGTCATATTACACTTACAACCCCCATGTCTAGTTTTTGAGTTCCATGTTTTCGTACGTGTCATGTTCATGTTTAAGTGTTTCAAGAGTGTCACATTTTCATGCAACCCCATGTCAAGTTTTCGTGCCACTTTCAAGTCAAGTTTTCACGTCACGTTCACGTTTGTCTAACTACCCAAAATCGTGTTTTCACTTGAGTAAAAGCAAGTCAACATAGTAGGTATACTATGGCTACATGTAGACCCCAAAACATGCACGATGCCACAAAAGGGATTGGCTCCAAACATGCATGGTATCATAAGGGGGTTTGGCCTTAAAACATGAACGATAGTGTCACATAGGGATTGGCCATAAGCATGCATAACATAAAAGGGGATTGGCCACAAGCATGCATAATGCCATAAAGGATTTGGCCACAAACTTGCATATTATCATAACGGGATTTGACCTTACATAAACATGATATCATAAGGGGGTTGGTTTCATTTACATGCATAAGCCCCAAAGTCCAATTTATGCAACTATTTCACAAGTCAAAGTGGCTCTAAGTGTTCATGCTATCATACTACAAGTAAAGGTCCAATCTTTCATGACAAACTAAGTCCAATGCAACATGAATAGCATGCTTTAGTCGCTAAAACATAATCCAAAGTCATATGTTCATGATAAAAGGGGCAAACTAGGTTTACATAGGTTAACATACTCATGTTACTTCGCATTTTATCCCATGTCACATCAAAATCATCGTTTAAATCTACAAGTAGCTAGAACTTACATAGCGTGGCTTAGCGAATTAGCATGAATCGTCTCGATGAAGAAAGGTGGCTCCTTTGAAGAAGAACCGTCATGAAACCGTCGTAGCAACGTTGATTTGGCCTCTATTTGGTGTAGCAAGCTTGCACCTTTCGATTCGGATCCGATTTGCATGCATAGTCTCTTGGAGTTGGAGATGGAGGCCATGATCACTTGGCATTTGGACAGCACTTCGTGGCATGAGTGATTTGTGAGGGTTTAGGGTAGGCTTAGGTTTTTTTTTATAGAGATTAGGAGTAGTTTAGGCCGTTAGATTAACCCTAGGATAGATCCAAGCCCTCAAAAATCGTCACAAGCTTCCAAAACCGAGCCAAACAGCAAAACAGGTGCACCAGGCTGCCTGGGTCCGACCAGGCAGGTCGACCCCCAGGTCGACCCTGGGGTCGACTCTATAGTCGACCTGGTCCCCACCAGGTCGACCCCCAGGTCGACCTGGTTCTGGCGGGATTTTTCCCGCCTAGCCTGTTTTCTGTGTTTTTGAAATCTGTTTTGAATTCTGATTTTTCGTGAAACTTCCGAAGGCCATATCTCAGCCATACGGACTCCGATTTACGAAATTTCGGACTCTATTTCGCGTATTTTTCCGAGATGAACGCAATGGCACAGCCCGTTCCTCCTGATTCAGATTTTTAACATTTAATTCTGCCTTGATTCTTGTCTTAACACGTTGTTTAAAATTCGGGTTGTTACAATAATGGTAGTTCGTGTACCCCTAGCTGCCTTCATACGTGTCGTTTGCCCCTATCTCCACTAGTTGTACCCACTACCCCCATTCGATCGGCTCCCTAACTCGTAGATACATGTGCTGCTACCACAGTGGGGCGTATCACTCCCCAAAGTGGCAACCCAATACCACTAAAGATGCACGACTTATATCTACACGAAGCAACAACGTCTTACCTACCAGCCCGGGCCCACGCACGCACATAACCCCGTTGGACTTGCGTTGCCACCGCTAACCCGTTTTGACCTCTTATAATCAAACCCAGTAAGCATGTCCCGTCCTCGACTTAGGTCGAGTTCACAAAGATACTTAATGAGTTACTGGTTTGAAAAGGGCCCCCCATGCATGACATAAGCTTTCCAACTATGCTTGGTCCCCACTAAGGTTTCCCACTTGACCCCATTTTTATTCATGTCTTCTTACATGTTTCAACTTGGTTAAGTGCATCTAATCGTATTTCACATGCCACCCAAGGCACCCGCTTAATTTCACATGCCACCCAAGGCACCCACTTAACCCCCCCATCTCCCACCACATGTTTATCTGGTTAAGTGTTACTTAATTCATTAGAACCGTAACCTTGTAAAGACCTCCCACATTAGACTGGCAATTGCGGTTGTTGGATTTGTCGGGCGGGTCCGGGCAGTCTTATACCGTAAACGAGCCTAACCTCATGTCTTTACAACTGTTACACATTTAATTCATGCCTTTGACCTCTCACATTAGACTGCATTTGCTGTTGCTGGATTTGTCGGGCGGGTCCGGGCAGTCTTACACCACAAAAGAGTCTAACCTCGTGTCTTAGGCGGTTTATTATTACACATCTTTATTTAACCCCAAATTGGATTATTATCCCTATTCAAATTTGTCAATAAATTCAAATTTTAATGTCCATAATTGTCTCTTAAAATTATGTCCATAAATACCAATTATGCCAATTGATGTCTCAAATTAAATATATGCCTTTTAAGGCCATTTATACCAATTTACAATTTTATGTATATTCAATATTATCCCATCGTCCCCACGCTATTCGTACGTTTTCATATGACATATGTTAGACTCGCAAATAGTCTAACTCATATAAAGAGAAACAACATCACATAACACATAAAATAGATCTAAGGATCATGTCATAAGATTACATAGCCGATAACTTGCATATGAATTTCATTCAAACTAGCATATGATACAAAACTAGCATAGGTGATGGGCATACACTTGCATAACTTATGTATTGCTATAGATCCAGACATAAAGGTGTGAACTTGCATGTGGATCTAATCATAAATGTGTGAACTTGCATATGGATCTAATCATAAATGTGTGAACTTGCATATGGATCTAAACATAAAGGTGTGAACTTGCATATGGATCTAAACATAAAGATTAATGTCATATAAACTAGCATATGCATATACATGTTTCACATATATTTTAACAACCAAAACTTGCATAAGATTCATATAAGAATATATGTCCAATCACCACAAACTTGCAAAAGATATATGATTCATCTTGCATAGGATTCACATAAGAATTAACATATGATCCAACTTGCAAAAAATTCACATAAGAACTAACATATGATCCAACTTGCATAAAATTCACATAAGAACTAACATATGATTCAACACCACAAACATACATATAATTTACATCACATGATTCAAAATCATATTCTTATGATCCCAATTATATCTTATCATAATTAAATTAACGAATTATCTTGTGAAAGCTATCATACTCATAATAAAAAAGAATAGTCTTGTCTTTCTGGGATCTGTATTCTGGAATTGAATTGCTCGCCTTTAATGTAGACTTGGTTGTTATTTAGATTTGATTTGGTTTTTGACTCAGGCCTCTGTCTTGATTTAGGGTTGAAAGTGTATGGCGGCTACACTAGATTCTCCATAGACGGCATGGCGGCTCTTGATATGAATTTGTGTGATTAGCGTTAGGCGTTTAGGGTGTTTTTATAGAAGATTAATTAATTAAGAGCCGTCGGATTACCCTAGGAATAACCAGAACCATTCAGATAGCCACCTAAGCCCTAGTGACTCAGCATTGACTCACTATTCGGATCAGAACACTCCAGAAATCTGTGCAGGCTCTCAGCCCGATATGGGCGCACTTGGCAGGTGCGCCAGTGCAATTTTGTACTGGCGCACTTCACAAGTGCAACAGTGCATTTCTTTTTTTTTCGCTTTTCTGCCTAACTTCGTTCGTCCATATCTCCTTCCTACGGTGTCCGTTTTACGCAAACTCGGACTCTATCTCAAGCAGAATTTCGAGAAGAACGTAATGGCTCAACCCGTTTCCCTTAATTCCCACATTTGAAATTAAGTATTCTTTAATTTGTTAGCTTTAATATTTAAAATTTCGGGGTGTTACATTCTCGCCTCCTTAAAGGATTTCACCCCCGAAATCTCCAAGTTAAGGAGAATGCATATCCTAACATCCAATCATCCATCTACTCAACCATCAAACACAGGCATCCATTGTCCTTACAAGATTTCTAATGCTGTATGAACATATGTAAGAAGCGTGTGTATATGTTCCTTATCTAATGCAAAATCAGGCGGTCTACTGATTCAGTTGCCCTCCTTAATGCAAATCATGATAGTGCCATGCGTCCATTATGTATGCGAAAGAATCCTATCGATACACATTATTTCTGCATGTGTGCACAACCATTCATGAAAATGCAGCATCCATATGATAACAGAACCATTATACATCCATTAATTTAAATTTGCACACACATTTATATTCAATATGAAGGTGATTGAGCCGATCTAGTGCCTAAGGTGTGTGTACATGCATCCACGAGCAATCACTAGCAACCACTTGCATCTATTTTCATCCATCAAACATAACATGTCTCAAAACATGTTTGCAACCATTGGGTTCTTCCTAACTAAAGATCGAAGATGTCATCACAAAGATAATACTAAAAGATAGGACAAGTATCAACAAAGCGGTAGAAAAAGGAGAAAATAAAACATACCCTCAAAAAGGAAAGGGTACAGCATACGCATCTTATCTTCCTTCTCCCAAGTCGCGTCTCTTTGATCATCTCCCCATTGCACTTTGACTAACTTGACCTCTTTGTTGCGAAGCTTTTTGACCTCCGATCCGAGAATGCATGTAGGAGCTCGTCTGATCGTGGCATTGCGCTCTACTTCCACTTCTTCGAGCGTGCTCGGCTCTACCACTTCCGACATATCGTGCAAACACTCACGCAAATGCGAAACATGAAACACGTCATGAACTCCGCTGAGCTTCTCTGGTAACTTTACTCTATACGCCATATGCCCAATCCTCTCTATAATTGGAAAGGGTCCTACGAACCTTGGTGCCAACTTTCCTACTGATCCAAAGCGGACTACGTTTCTCAACGGTGACACCTTAACAAAAACCATGTCCCCAACATTGTACTCAAGATCGGTTCGTCTCCTATCAGCATATGACTTCTGTCGGTCCTATGCCGTCTTCATTCGCCGTCGAATCAGGTTTATGTTCTCCGAAGTCTACCTAATCATGTCGGGTCCAAGCAAAACCTTGTCCGTGGATTCCCACCAACAAGTAGGTGATCGGCACGGTCGTCCATAAAGAGACTCAAAAGGTGCCATGCCAATGCTAGTCTGAAAACTATTATAGGCGAACTCCACTAGTGGAAGATGTTCTTCCCATGTTCCTCCAAAGTCTAGGATGCATAGCCTTCGAAGGTCTTCTAGAATCGGCCATCTGTCTGAGGGTGATAAGCGGTACTTAAGCATAATTGCGTTCCAACCGCCTCTTGTAAGCTTTTCCAAAATTCGCTTGTGAAAATGGGATCTCTATCGCTCACAATGCTAGAGGGTATGCCGTGCAAACGAACTATCTCTCGAAGGTAAACATATGCTAACCACGCGGCGGTCCTTCTACTTTTAACGGGAATAAAATGGGCACTTTTGGTAAGTCTGTCTGCAATTACCCAAATCCCCGTATTACCCTTCTTGATCTTGGTAAGCCATATACAAAATCCATGGAAACACTTTCCCATTTCCAAAGCGGAATCTCTAAGGGATGGAGCAAACCTCCGGGCTTCTTTTGCTCCGTCTTGACTTGCTGGCACACTAAGCATCTAGCAACGAACTCGGCCACGTCCTTCTTCATTCCGGCCCAAAAGAAAACTCGCTTCATATCCCTATACATCTTATCACCATCGGGATGTATGGTCATCTTAGAGCAATGTGAGTCTTCAAGAATTGCCTTCTTCAAACTCTCGTCTTATGGTACACAAAGTCTTCCATCTCTACGTAGCCAACCTCACTCATCTATAGCATATCTATTCAGATGACTCGAGGAATCCCCTCCTATAAGCTTGCCTACTATCTCAACCAATTGTGGGTCGTTTCGTTGTGCCTCTCCAACTCGACCCAAAAGTGTAGGTTGCTCCTCTAACGATGCCAATAATCCGGGTACATAATTGACAGAGGGTCTGAAGTCAAAGGAAGATATATACTCCAAACTTTGCCGCTCTACGAACAAAGGACTTAAAGTTAACTTCTTTCTACTTAAGGTGTTAGCTACAACGTTACCCTTTCCAGGGGTGTATGCGATCTCAAAATTGTAGGATGCCAAAAACTCCATCCATCTCTGTTGCCTCAAGTTTAGATCCTTCTAAGAGAATAAGTACTTTAGCGACTTATGGTCTGTATACAACTGAAACCTATCGCCAAGCAAATAATGACGCCATGACTTAAGCGCAAAAATTATGGCCGCCAACTCTAAATCGTGGGTAAGGTAATTTTTCTCTTGGGCTTTCAACTGCCTTCCACCATAGCATATCACCCTTCCCTCTTGCATTAAAACTGCGCCAAGCCCTGTCCCGTAAGCATCGGTAAATACAGTGAATGTCTTACTCCCGTCTGGCAAAACTAAAACTGGAGCTGTCGTCAAAGCCCTCTTTAGATGTTGGAAAGCATCATCACAGTCAACGTCCCAAGTAAAAGTCAAATTCTTCTTCGTTAATCGAGTGAGAGGGGCTGATATCTTCGCGAAGTCCTTAATGAACTTCCTATAATAGCCAGCCAACCCTAAAAAGCTTCTTACTTCTGTTGTGTTCTTAGGAGTTTTCCAATCTTGGATTACAACTACCTTGGCGGGATCCACATCTATCCATTCCTTAGAGACCACATGTCCTAAGAACCTCACTTCTTTTCTCCAAAAATGGCACTTGGAGAACTTAGCTTTAAGTTGATGCGCTCGTAGGGTTTCTAAGACTTCCCTAAGATGTAGGGCATGCTCTTCTTCATTTTTAGAGAAAATCAGAATATCGGCTATAAAGACTACCACAAATTTGTTTAGAAACTCCCTAAACACCCTACTCATTAAGTCAACAAAGTATGCGGGTGCATTCGTCAAACCAAAAGGCATTATGAGCCACTCAAAGAAACCGTCAGGAGTTCTAAAGGCGGTCTAATCAATGCTATCTTCAGCCACCCTTAGCTGATGAAACCCTGTAGCTAAACCCAGTTGCGAGAAAACCGAAGCATCCACCAATTGATCGAATAAATCATCTATCCTCGGTAACGGGTGTCTGTTCTTCTTTGTTAGCTTATTCAGCTCTCTATAGTCCACGCACAATCTAAGTGAACCATCAGTTTTCGTAGCAAAGACGACCGGAGCACCCCACTCCGAAATACTCCTTCTTATGAACCCCTTCTCAAGCAACTCTTTCACTTGCTTACTGAGTTCTCTTCTCTCTCTCGGACCCATGTGGAGCACTGGTAATGCAACTGGCTTTGCATTATCTACTAGATATATTCGAAAGTCTGTCTCATGCCTCGGGGGAAAATCTCGAACATCATCAACGAAGTTACTATATTCACGGACCACACGAACAGATTTCAAATCATCATTGGATGCATCAAGGTATTCTAGGTAGCTAAGCAATACGTGACCTCTAGGGTCACAAGAAATATCAAGGGTCTTTCCACAACGAGTCAACAATCTTACTACCCTTCTTTCACAATGTAGGACGACACCGTATCTATTTAGCCAATCCATACCTAGAATCAAGTCGTAGCCCATGAAGCTAAGAACAAAGGAGTTGCATTCAAACCCAATGCCCAAGATAGACACTCTCAAATCCCGACAAATCATAGAAAGATGAGCCGAACCACCAATAGGATTTGAGACTACTACGGGATCCGTAACTAGACTAGTATTTAGGTGCAGTGTTTCAACTAACGAAGCAGATAAAACGAGTATGAAGCGCCAGAGTCAAACAAAGTACGAACAGGATGATCAAACAGAAAAACTAAACTTTCAATGGAAATATTTCTACCTCTCTCCTGTCCTGGTGCCATGAGAGCCTGAATCTGCCCTCTCGCCTGCGCTGGTGCCATGAGAGCCTGAAGCTGCCCTCCAGAAGTTCTTTGCCCTTGCCCCTGTTTCCTTGGGCAGTCCTTAACTAGATGACCTGCCTCTCCACAGTGGAAACAACCAATCTTCTTCTTTTTCCTACAGTCTTTACTCAGATGGCCTGGTGTCCCACAATTAAAGCACTTCTTCTTTCCTTTGCCATTATTGTTCTTCCTGCCTTTCTTGTTTTGTTGTTGTGGTTTCTTTTGGTCCCCTTTCTTCTCCGGTGCCTTATTAGCATTACCACCTTTCTCTTCCTCATGCATAAGTGCCATGTCAACCAATTTCTCAAAGGTACCCCCCATAGGAATGTGGGTCATAGCTAACCCATGTAGTGGCTCATTCAAACCCTTAACAAACCTTAAGGCCTTCTTCTCAGGTGTGTTTACCAATTCCAAGCCAAATCTCACCAACTGATTGAACTTGTTGACGTACTCCTTTATAGATAAATCCCCTTGCTTCAACGCCAAAAAAATTTCAATATATAAATTCTCTTCTGCTCATGAGAGAAACTTCATTTCGAACCTACGCTTGAAATCGATCCATGTCTCCACCGGACGCTCTCCGTTCGTGACCTCCCACCAAAATGAGGCTTCGCCTTTCATTAACCAAGCAGCCAATTAGACCTTCCTTCCATCTTCTACTTCGAAAATACCAAATAGATCTTCCACCTCCTTAAGCCAATTTCGAGCTTCAACAAACGTCTTTGATCCGTGAAAATATTTCCCGTCCATTGCTCTAAAATCTTTGCATATCTTTTCAAAAGTATCAACATGGGGAGGAGGAGGAGCATTTGTTGGGCCTGCGACGTTGGCCCTAGCTTCCAGATACGTTCTAAACAATCCTGGTATCGGTATCCCCTCGGGTATCTCGGGAATTCCAGATATACTGAAAAGAGAATGAAAAGATTCAAAACGGAGAATTAGAAAGAAAGATATATGGCTCTTGGGGGTTATGTTTTTAAAACAAACTTTTCTATTGAAAATACTTTCCTTAAAACATACTTTTGAAAGTATTTCTGTCTAAAATGCTTTTTGAAAAATAGTTTTTCAAAATTCATATCTGGTCTGGTAACCTTCAGCTCTGTTACCACGTGTAACACCCTACATCCATTAATGTCACTCACAAAGGGAATCCATTAACTTCCATGGAGCGTATTTAGTGTATAGAACAGAATATAACAAGACAGATATAAATAATGGTACTTGAAAATTTTAAAACAACTTTTATTGCAGCGGAGAAATAGTTTGATTACAAAAACTTCATAAACCAAGTACACTTAATATCCATCTTGATAAATTGTTCCAGAGTACACAAAATAAAAAGCATAAACCCCAACACAAGTAGCCATAAAAGAGATGAGCTGAACTTTACTTTCAGCAATCCAAGCACTTCCAAAAGAGAAAAAGAGATCCAAGATCAAGCTCCACTAGTACTAGTCCCACCCTGAGAACCTGGGGGGGGAAGGAAGAAAAGAGGCGAAAACAAGGGGGTCAGACATAAAGTCTGGCGAGTATATTAACTTTAACAATATAATTATTAAAGTAACTAGGGCAAGGCATAAACTAGTAAGATAAGATATGACCATGAAACAAGTGGGCATGACAAAGCAAATAAGAGGAATATTCTGGCGTTAATCTCGTTCCTAATTACTATAGGATAATTACTATACTGCACCACCACTAGTCACCCTAAAAGTTGATCCCGCCTACAGAACTTAATAATGATAATGGTAGTTCGTGTACCCCTAGCTGCGTTCATAGGTGTCGTCTGCCCCTATCTCCACTAGTTGTACCCACTACCCCCATTCGATCGGCTCCCTAACTCGTAGATACCCGTGCTGGTCCCACAGTGGGGTGTATCACTCCCCAAAGTGGCAACCCGATACCACTAAATATGCACGGCTTATATCTATACGATGCAACAACGTCTTACCTACCAGCCCGGGCCCACGCACGCACATGACCCCGTTGGACTTGCGTTGCCACCGCTAACCCATTTTGACCTCTTACAATCAAACCCAGTAAGTGTGTCCCGTCCTCGACTTGGGTCGAGCTCACAAAGATACTTAATGGGTTACTAGTTTGAAAAGGGCCCCCCATGCATGACACAAGCTTTCCACTTATGCTTGGTCCCCACTAAGGTTTCCCACTTAACCCCATTTTTATTCATGTCTTCTTACATGTTTCAACTTGGTTAAGTGCATCTAATCGTATTTCACATGCCACCCAAGGCACCCACTTAATTTCACATGCCACCCAAGGCACCCACTTAACCTCCCCATGTCCCACCACATGTTTATCAGGTTAAGTGTTACTTAATTCATTAGAACCGTAACCTTGTAAAGACCTCCCACATTAGACTGGCATTTGCGATTGCTGGATTTGCCGGGCGGGTCCGGGCAGTCTTATACCGCAAACGAGCCCTCGTGTCTTTACAACTGTTACGCATTTAATTCGTGCCATTGACCTCTCACATTAGACTGGCATTTGTGGCTGTTGGATTTACCGGGCGGGTCCGGGCAGTCTTACACCACAAAAGAGTCTAACCTCGTGTCTTAGGCGGTTTATTATTACACATCTTTATTTAACCCCAAATTGGATTAATATCCCTATTCAAATTTGTCAATAAATTCCAAATTTATTTATGTCCATAATTGTCTCTTAAAATTATGTCCATAAATACCAATTATGCCAATTAATGTCTCAAATTAATTATATGCCTTTTTAAGGCTATTTATACCAATTTACAATTTTATGTATATTCAATATTATCCCATCGTCCCCACGCTATTCGTACGTTTTCATATGACATATGTTAGACTCGCAAATAGTCTAACTCATAAAAAGAGAAACAACATCACATAACACATAAAATAGATCTAAGGATCATGTCATAAGATTACATAGCCAATAACTTGCATATGAATTTCATTCAAACTAGCATATGATACAAAACTAGTATAGGTGATGGGCATAAACTTGCATAACTTATGTATTGCTATAGATCCAAACATAAAGGTATGAACTTGCATGTGGATCTAATCATAAAGGTGTGAACTTGCATATGTATCTAATCATAAAGGTGTGAACTTGCATATGGATCTAAACATAAAGGTGTGAACTTGCATATGGATCTAAACATAAAGATTAATGTCACATAAACTAGCATATGCATATACATGTTTCACATATATTTTAACAACCCAAACTTCCATAAGATTCATATAAGAATGTATGATCCAATTACCACAAAATTGCATAAGATATATGATTCAACTTGCATAGGATTCACATAAGAATTAACATATAATCCTACTTGCATAAAATTCACGTAAGAACTAACATATGATTCAACTTGCATAAAATTCACATAAGAACTAACATATGATTCAACACCACAAACATACATATAATTTACATCACATGATTCAAAATCATATTCTTATGATCCCAATTATATCTTATCATAATTAAATTAACGAATTATCTTGTGAAAGCTATCATACTCACAATCAAAAAGAATAGTCTTGTCTTTCTAGGATCTGTATTCTGGAATTGAATTGCTCACCTTTGATGTAGACATAGTTGTTATTTAGATTTGATTTGGTTTTTGACTCCAGTCTATATCTTGATTTAGGGTTGAAAGTGTATGGCGGCTACACTAAATTCTCCATTAACGGCATGGCGGCTCTTGATATGAAATTGTGTGATTAGGGTTAGGGGTTTAGGGTTTTCTTATAGAAGATTAAATAATTAAGAGCAGTCGGATTACCCCAGGAATAACCAGAACCATTCAGATAGCCACCTAAGCCCTAGTGACAAAGCAATGACTCACTATTCGGATCAGAACACTCCAGAAATCTGTGCAGGCTCTCAGCCCGACCTGGGCGCACTTGGCAGGTGCACCAGCGCAATTTTGTACTGGCGCACTTCACAAGTGCGCCAGTGCATTTCTTTTTTTTTTTTCCTTTTTTCTGCCTAACTTCATTCGTCCATATCTCCTTCATACGGTGTCCGTTTTACGCAAACTCAGATTCTATCTAAAGCAGAATTTCGAGACGAATGCAATGGCGCAACTCGTTTCCCTTAATTCCCACATTTGAAATTAAGTATTCTTTAATTTGTTAACTTTATTATTTAATATTTCGGGGTGTTACACAATATCTCAGATACTAGATAAAAATGACATTTTTATCGCGCTACTCACTGTTTGGCAGAACATAAAACTTGTGTAATCAGTGTTAAATATTACGAAACAATTTTAATTAACAGTTAATTAAAATTTATCCCTATCCACGTGAGTTTCGGTTTCTCACTTCAGGATTCCACTTCATCAAACTTTTTCGGAAGAAAATCGAACTCACACACTTGACATTAACACACAAACGACTCCTATAGACTTGTTGACAACTAACAGGTCTAGATCCGACAGCTACAAGTTTAAATCACTCGCGGATTCACTCGAACTCATGAGTACACTCGGATCTTAAAGTTTAAGGCTAAACGAAGGGGGCTCAGGGGGTTTTAGGGGTGCAGCATCATGGTGGATCCCACGGTAGAGGCTGGCCAAGTCAAGCGTGGGGTCCAAAGGCTAGTGCGTGGTGATAGGAGGAGGAAAGGAGTGCAAAGGTGAAGGCTTTAGGGTGTAAATTTCAAACTAGGTTAGTAATTAGGGTATTTGGGGATTATGGGAAAGGAGGGGCCTACGGTGTCGAGGGGGTGGTCGGGGTTGGCGGTGCAACGCTAAGGGAGGAGGAGGAGTCGGAGGCAGTAGCTAGGGGAAGCGCAATGGAAGGGAGAGTCCATTAGAGCTTAAGGAAAAGGGAGGAGTAAAGTGTAAAATGAAAAGGAAGAAAGGAAAGAAAGAAAAGGTGGGGGTTTTGAATAATTTTCCAATGCCATTCACATGGATCGCTACGTGTCTGCACGAGAGAGGAACAAAAACACCAAGGCTACTCCGATGATCGACACCTCATTTGGCCTCTTTCGAAGCACTTTCCGTCGACGAACGTAAAGTGTGTTAGTTCACCTCCGCTTCTTCCAATCCTGTGATAAAAGACAAATTCGTTTTACATGTAAATTTTCTCTCTAGCATAAAATGTAATTTCGCATCCAACATAACAAGTTTCATCAAATTACGAATTCATTTGACATTCGATTTTATTTTTCAATTGTGTTTCCATTTAATTTCGATGGGTTGTCTTGGCATGCATTTAATTGTCTTGGCATGCATTTAATCCACAGAAATATCACAAGACAGAACATATAAAAATAGCGGAAGTAAAAACAAACTTTCATAACATTAATAAATGAGGTCAAAAGCCTTTTTACATCAGAGTACATCAAAACCTGTCTTGCTGAAATAAAGAAGCATGAAACCTTTTTCATAAATTATTCCCCAATTAAAACAGTAAAGTAGCCATAGCCAAGGAAAGTCCAAGCCATCCAAGATGACCTTCAAGCCGAAGAAGTCTGAACTAAACAACAGTATTTCCTCCCTGTAACCTGGGGGGGAAACGGAAGACAAGAAGCAAAAGAAACGGGGTCAGTCATAAAGACTGGTAAGTCCTATCTACTTCCAGCATAAAAACAGATAAAGGTGACATGACATGCATAAACTGAAAGTAAACACAAGGATGATGTCAAGATAGATAAACTGAACCAAAATAACAGGATGAACTACTGTACCCAGATAAACTAAGGTGTCATGATAAATTACGATGTCAGATAAAACAAGGTATCAGGCCGTCAGGTTCCTATCAAGCATCACGTCCCATGGTATCTATTTAGTCTAACGTTCTATGGAATTTTTCATATATATATATATATATATATATATATATATATCTTTACTGGTTTTTACATGTATATTTGCTCTGCACCCTCCGTACTAGTATCCCAGCCTTGTTATGTGTTAACCATGAATGTCCCTTACTCAAAGTCGTGTAATGGTCCATGTCAACCTAATATATCGCATATATAGGTTACTCAAATCATATGTTTCTTTCCATGTATATAAGTTCAGTCCTTTGCCGTACCTCGTACGGGCTTCCTCATGTCGTATTATCCTTGAAATCGTTTGGATTGTCACCCTTGTTCTAGCTAGGCTCTTCCATATGAATCATCGTTTGAACTACTAGGACTTACGCCACCTAGCACCACTAGGGATTACGCTTACCTATTGCACGCTTTCGTATTTCGGTTTGGGTTAAACCACCTAGGCCACTAGGGATTACGCTAACCCTCAACCGCGCCCTTTTTCCCACGCATTCATCGTGAATCGTTTTTCTATAACTGTATGCACATGTATCACATCGTGCCATCCGAGTCCTGTCACAGGGCAAAACAAGAAATACAGGACTCGGTCGGGAGCTTTAGATTTATCTGCCGATGCAGATACTAAGGTCTGCTTTTTTACACGTGGCTATAGTCCCACGAGACCCCTCCCTCAACTAGTGAAAGGCAACACAAGAGAAAATCTTGCATGAGAACTACACTCCGGCCAGCCCACATCCTACGGCCTACCTCACCCATAATTAGATAGCAATTATGGTCTGTTGGGTGTTCCCTGCCTTTCCGTACGTACACGCTTGACTCAAGATGGTAGATGATAGACGAACTTGCTATCTCGGGCACCTTATGTATTCGTCGACTCACTGCTATCCACCCCAGTCTTTAGGTCGCTCGCATAGCAACCAAGGCATATTCTTGGTTCTTCTACCGCAGATCTCAACCTCTCGTGAGCCTAGTATAATGACCTGGCAGCTCACAGAGGGATCCCAAGAATATCCTCACGTTCCCCGAAGCCGCTGCTTCGTTACCCAGTTCGTTGGAGCCTTTATCTAAATCAGATAGCCTGCTCCTACACGTATACTTAAACGTTGACCTAACGTATCGGGTTACTAATCTATCTAAGAAATGGTCCAAATTTCCTTGACTAAGAATTATTACTTAGTTTCCCTTAACTAAGGTTTACCACTTAGCCTTATTTCCATAATCCTTGTTAACTATGGTTATTTACCTAATCCTCCGAATTAGGGTTTATCTAATGGGTTAAGTGTCACTTAAGTTCATAACTTAGCCCGTCTACAAACCATGTCAAAATTGGCTAAGTATCCAAGTCCAAGACTTAACCCTACAAACCATGTGTCAAGTTGGCTAAGTATATTAAGCAATCCATAACTTAACCTCGTCTAATTATCATTTTAGATTGGTTAATTATATAAATTAACTTGACCTTGTCAAATTACCGAGTCAAATCGGTCAAGCGTATTCAAGTGATTCGTGACTTAGCCTTATCATGTTTTCACGTTAGATTGGTTAAGTATAGGTCACTTAACCACATCAAACTAACGAGTTGGATTAGTTAAGTGTAAATTAACTTAACCCCGTCCAATTACCATGTTTAGATTAGTTAGGTCTGAGTTGACTTAACCCCATCCATTAACTGTATTAAACGGTTAAGTGTTACTATTAAAATTTACTTAACCTTATCAAGTTATCGTGTTGGATTGATTAAGTGTTGGTTAACTTAATCCCGTCCCCTCGTCGTATAAAAATGGTCAAGTGTCGTTAGGCAAATCAAGTTACTTAACCTACCCAACCCTGTCATGTTTTGTTAAGTATCATTAGCCTAATCAAATTACTTAACCCATTTGTCCATGTCATATTTGGTTAAGCCTCATTAATCAAATTAACTTAACCCTATTATGTGGCATTAATTATTTAATGCTCCCCAACCTCTCACATTAGACTTTGTTGTGGTTACCTAGTTAAGCCGGTGGGTTCCTGGTAGATTTACACCACAACTTGGTCTAACCTCGGGTCTTAGGCGCGACATGACCAACTTCTCACATTGGATCCTATTGTTTGTAGTTACTAGTTAAGTCGGGCGGGTCCGGGTAGATTTATGCTACAAACTCAACCCAACCTCGAGTTGGCCACTTTCATGTTTAGCCTAGTGTCATGTTCATGGTCAAGTTTTCAAGCAATTGGGTAGACCTAACTTAATAGGTAAATTCCCAATGGGTAGACCTAACTTAATAGGTAAATTCCCAAGCCCATGTTTTTATGCATATTTACATGTCAACTTCCATGTTTATATTTCAAGTCATATTTTCAAGTATAAACACATGTCATATTCAAGTTAAGATTTCGCGACATGTTCATGTTTATCTAACTACCCAAAATCGTGTTTTCCCAACGCAAGCAAAGCGAGTCAACATAGTAAGGATACTATGTCACATATTGGTCTCAAAACATGCATGATGCCAAAAAGGGCTTGGCTTCCACATGCATAACATCATAAAGGGATTGGCCATAAACATGCATAGCATAAAAGGGGATAACTTGCATAAGTGTTCATGTCATAAACCTATCATGAAGGGATAAACATGCACATGTCACTTATGTCATAAGAAGGGGTTGGTTTTATGTACATGCATAAGCTCCAAAGTTCAACTTATGCAACTATTTCACAAGTCAAAGTGGCTCTAAGTGTTCATGCTATCATACTACAAGTAAAGGTCCAATCTTGCATGGCAAACTAAGTCCAATGCAACATGAATAGCATGGTTTAGTCGCTACAACATCACCCAAAGTCATATGTTCATGTTAAAGAGGCAAACTAGGTTCCCATAGGCTAACATACTCATGTTACTTTGCATTTTATCCCATGTCACATCAAAATCATCGTTTAAATCTACAAGTAGCTAGAACTTACATAGGCAAGGCTTAGGAAAGGGATCATGCATCATCTTGACGAAGAAAGGTGGCTCCTTTGAAGAAGAACCATCATGAAACTCGCATAGCAATGTTGATTTGGCCTCTATTTGGTGTAGCAAGCTTGCATCTTTTGATTTGAACCCGATTTGAATGCATAGGCTCTAGGGATTGGAGATGGAGGCCATGATCAAAATTGATTTTGGCAGCACTTAGTTGCTAGGTTTGATTTTTAGGGATTTAGGTTAGGTTTAGGGTCTTTTTATAGAGATTAGAATAGTTTTAGGCCCTTAGATTAACCCTAGGGTAGATCGGGACCATCAGATCTCGGAAGCTTCCAGAACCAGCCCAAGAACAAGACCAGGTGAGACAAACAGGTGCGCCGGGAAACTTGCCCCGGCCACCCCCTGTCGACAGGCAAGTCGACAGGGCTGTCGACTTGGTCTGGGCCCAAGTCGACAGGCCTGTCGACAGCCCTGTCGACGTGGCCTAGGCGGGAAACTTCCCGCCTAGCCCCAGATCTGATTTTCAAAGCTATTTCCGAAGTTTAAATTTCCAGAAATCTTCTTTGGGCCTTTAACGGGTCATACTGACTCCGATTCTCGAAAACTCGGACTCTATTTCGCGTATTTTTCCGAGACGAACACAATGGCACAGACCGTTTCACTTGATTCAGAATTTATAATTTAATTCTGTCTTGATTCTTGATTTAACGTGTTGTAAAAATTCGGGTTGTTACATTCTCCCCTTCTTAAAGGATTTCGTCCCCGAAATCTCAAAGTTAGGAAGAACATATCCTACCATCCATCATCCATCTACTCAAACCATCATCCACAAGCAACCATTGTCCTTAGACGACTCCTAATGCTTTATGAATGTATGCAAAACGTGTGTGTACATGTTCCTTAGGTAATGCTAATGATCAGGCCTGAAAAATCTTTTGAATGCAAAAATATGTTTAGTGCTATGAATCCATCATGTATGCAAATAGTCCTAGTCATATACACTATATGCGTGCACAAACATTCAACCATATGCAACATCCGCATGATAACACATTCAATTTCATCCATAAACAAGTATAAATACTCGTGCATATGCAATATGAAATGTGACCGAGTCGAGCTAATATCTAATGTAAATTCGCGCATCCACGAGCAACCACTTGCAACCATTTGCAACCATATCAACCATAACATGTTTCAAATACATGTTTACATCCACAGGGTTCTACCTAAGATTCCCTGAAACAGGGTCGAGAAGATAAACAAAACAAACTCCGTACGGGGTTTGTAACAGAGACAGGACCGAGAGGATATCCATAAAAGATAGCCTACAAGCAAGCTCAACAGAAAAACAGGGATCGAGGATATATTCCCAAAAGAGATATCATGCACGTATTTAGTCTTCAGTCTCCTGAGTCGCATTACCTTGAGCTTAGTTCCATCGTGCCTTGACCGCCCCTTTTACTTCACGATTTCGCAGCTTCTTATTTCCTGTTTCCATAACATGAGTTGGAACTCATTTCCTCGTCGTCTCTCGTTCCACTTGCACTTATTCTCCTTCTAGAATACTTGGCGCAAACAGGACTGCGTACACATTATTCCATGCGAGCCCTCAAAATTCACTAATGAATCCTGGACCTTGTACCATAAGGTATTCCACGTAGAAAAACTTTCTCTTGAAAGTAAACAAGTTACCGTGCGCACTTACTAGGGTAATTCCCATAACCCATACATAATCGAAGTAAACCATCCGTCTTATTAGCGAACACCATTCGATCGGGTTTCTAATTTCCAACAAAGGCATCTAGGGATTCTAAGTAACTAATCATGACAGAACCCAAAAGGTTACGCGATACTTCAAGGGTATTACCAAAGCAAGCCAAGAGTCTAACTACCCTCCTTCTAAAACCGAGAGTGGCACCCCTTACTGGATAACCATTTCATCCCTAGAATCCATCCACAACTTATAAACATAAGCATTATTTCCAAGCTCAACACTTGATATAGACATTCTCAAATCCAAACAAGCCATGAGTAAATGGACCGATCTTCCAATAGGACTTGAGACAAAAACGGGATCCTCTACTACGCTAGTACTAAGGTGCAGAGACTCAACTATCGAAGCGGACTTAAAAGATGCGGTGATCAAAACAAAGTCCCGACAGGATGATAGAGAAGAAAAGCTAAACCTTTAACAAGATCGTTACCCTCCTTCTGAGGTACCCTAGAAATGAGAGCATACTATTGCCCTCCGAATGATCTTGTCCCTGTTCCATGATACTTAACTATCCGTCCCGTTTCACCATGCCAAAGGTACTCTCTCGTCATGGGTTTCATTGTTCATCTTTCTCCCTCCTTTTAGGACTCAGCCATACCAACATGTTGCTTATCCCTGAGCTCGTATCCTTTATCCTTGTTCTTACTATCCTTTCATGCATAACTCTGCAACGGTCTCTCGAGAACCACCTCCATCGTACGGGAAACACTTACGCAGCTAGAAAGACTAGTCGCAGTCAAAACCACTGTGATTACAGATGGAGGAAAGAAAGGAAAAGAGATTCAATCAAGGAAACAAGGATAATGCTAATGGCCTTTGGGGAATAGCCTTTTTCTTTTTAAAAGAAAATTTTCTTGAAAAATGCTTCTTTGTAAACGGTTTTTCAAATAATTTTCAGAAGGTCTTTAAAAACTTTTGCCCAGTCTAGTAACCTTCTGCTCTGATACCAAATGTAACACCCCGCCTCCGCTAGGGTCACTCGCAAGGGAATGCACTAGCTTTAGAGGGGCATTATTGGTAAACATCCACAGAAATATCACAAGACAGAACATATAAAAATAGCGGAAGTAAAAACAAACTTTCATAACATTAATAAATGAGGTCAAAAGCCTTTTTACATCAGAGTACATCAAAACCTGTCTTGCTGAAATAAAGAAGCATGAAACCTTTTTCATAAATTATTCCCCAATTAAAACAGTAAAGTAGCCATAGCCAAGGAAAGTCCAAGCCATCCAAGATGACCTTCAAGCCGAAGAAGTCTGAACTAAACAACAGTATTTCCTCCATGTAACCTGGGGGGGGGGGGGAAACGGAAGACAAGAAGCGAAAGAAACGGGGTCAGTCATAAAGACTGGTAAGTCCTATCTACTTCCAGCATAAAAACAGATAAAGGTGACATGACATGCATAAACTGAAAGTAAACACAAGGATGATGTCAAGATAGATAAACTGAACCAAAATAACAGGATGAACTACTGTACCCAGATAAACTAAGGTGTCATGATAAATTACGATGTCAGATAAAACAAGGTATCAGGCCGTCAGGTTCCTATCAAGCATCACGTCCCATGGTATCTATTTAGTCTAACGTTCTATGGAATTTTTCATATATATATATATATATATATATATATCTTTACTGGTTTTTACATGTATATTTGCTCTGCACCCTCCGTACTAGTATCCCAGCCTTGTTATGTGTTAACCATGAATGTCCCTTACTCAAAGTCGTGTAATGGTCCATGTCAACCTAATATATCGCATATATAGGTTACTCAAATCATATGTTTCTTTCCATGTATATAAGTTCAGTCCTTTGCCGTACCTCGTACGGGCTTCCTCATGTCGTATTATCCTTGAAATCGTTTGGATTGTCACCCTTGTTCTAGCTAGGCTCTTCCATATGAATCATCGTTTGAACTACTAGGACTTACGCCACCTAGCACCACTAGGGATTACGCTTACCTATTGCACGCTTTCGTATTTCGGTTTGGGTTAAACCACCTAGGCCACTAGGGATTACGCTAACCCTCAACCGCGCCCTTTTTCCCACACATTCATCGTGAATCGTTTTTCTATAACTGTATGCACATGTATCACATCGTGCCATCTGAATCCTGTCACAGAGCAAAACAAGAAATACAGGACTCGGTCAGGAGCTTTAGATTTATCTGCCGATGCAGATACTAAGGTCTGCTTTTCTAAACGTGGCTATGGTCCCACAAGACCCCTCCCTCAACTAGTGAAAGGCAACACAAGAGAAAATCTTGCATGAGAACTACACTCCGGCCAGCCCACATCCTACGGCCTACCTCACCCATAATTAGATAGCAATTATGGTCTGTTGGGTGTTCCCTGCCTTTCCGTACGTACACGCTTGACTCAAGATGGTAGATGATCGACGAACTTGCTATCTCGGGCACCTTATGTATTCGTCGACTCACTGCTATCCACCCCAGTCTTTAGGTCGCTCGCATAGCAACCAAGGTATATTCTTGGTTCTTCTACCGCAGACCTCAACCTCTCATGAGCCTAGTATAATGACCTGGCAGCTCACAGAGGGATCCCAAGAATATCTTCACGTTCCCCGAAGCCGCTGCTTCGTTACCCAGTTCGTTGGAGCCTTTATCTAAATCAGATAGCCTGCTCCTACACGCATACTTAAACGTTGACCTAACGTATCGGGTTACTAATCTATCTAAGAAATGGTCCAAATTTCCTTGACTAAGAATTATTACTTAGTTTCCCTTAACTAAGGTTTACCACTTAGCCTTATTTCCATAATCCTTGTTAACTATGGTTATTTACCTAATCCTCCGAATTAGGGTTTATCTAATGGGTTAAGTGTCACTTAAGTTCATAACTTAGCCCGTCTACAAACCATGTCAAAATTGGCTAAGTATCCAAGTCCAAGACTTAACCCTACAAACCATGTGTCAAGTTGGCTAAGTATATTAAGCAATCCATAACTTAACCTCGTCTAATTATCATTTTAGATTGGTTAATTATATAAATTAACTTGACCTTGTCAAATTACCGAGTCAAATCGGTCAAGCGTATTCAAGTGATTCGTGACTTAGCCTTATCATGTTTTCACGTTAGATTGGTTAAGTATAGGTCACTTAACCACATCAAACTAACGAGTTGGATTAGTTAAGTGTAAATTAACTTAACCCCGTCCAATTACCATGTTTAGATTAGTTAGGTCTGAGTTGACTTAACCCCATCCATTAACTGTATTAAACGGTTAAGTGTTACTAAGAAAATTTACTTAACCTTATCAAGTTATCGTGTTGGATTGATTAAGTGTTGGTTAACTTAATCCCGTCCCCTCGTCGTATAAAAATGGTCAAGTGTCGTTAGGCAAATCAAGTTACTTAACCTACCCAACCCTGTCATGTTTTGTTAAGTATCATTAGCCTAATCAAATTACTTAACCCATTTGTCCATGTCATATTTGGTTAAGCCTCATTAATCAAATTAACTTAACCCTATTATGTGGCATTAATTATTTAATGCTCCCCAACCTCTCACATTAGACTTTGTTGTGGTTACCTAGTTAAGCCGGTGGGTTCCTGGTAGATTTACACCACAACTTGGTCTAACCTCGGGTCTTAGGCGCGACATGACCAACTTCTCACATTGGATCCTATTGTTTGTAGTTACTAGTTAAGTCGGGCGGGTCCGGGTAGATTTATGCTACAAACTCAACCCAACCTCGAGTTGGCCACTTTCATGTTTAGCCTAGTGTCATGTTCATGGTCAAGTTTTCAAGCAATTGGGTAGACCTAACTTAATAGGTAAATTCCCAATGGGTAGACCTAACTTAATAGGTAAATTCCCAAGCCCATGTTTTTATGCATATTTACATGTCAACTTCCATGTTTATATTTCAAGTCATATTTTCAAGTATAAACACATGTCATATTCAAGTTAAGATTTCGCGACATGTTCATGTTTATCTAACTACCCAAAATCGTGTTTTCCCAACGCAAGCAAAGCGAGTCAACATAGTAAGGATACTATGTCACATATTGGTCTCAAAACATGCATGATGCCAAAAAGGGCTTGGCTTCCACATGCATAACATCATAAAGGGATTGGCCATAAACATGCATAGCATAAAAGGGGATAACTTGCATAAGTGTTCATGTCATAAACCTATCATGAAGGGATAAACATGCACATGTCACTTATGTCATAAGAAGGGGTTGGTTTTATGTACATGCATAAGCTCCAAAGTTCAACTTATGCAACTATTTCACAAGTCAAAGTGGCTCTAAGTGTTCATGCTATCATACTACAAGTAAAGGTCCAATCTTGCATGGCAAACTAAGTCCAATGCAACATGAATAGCATGGTTTAGTCGCTACAACATCACCCAAAGTCATATGTTCATGTTAAAGAGGCAAACTAGGTTCCCATAGGCTAACATACTCATGTTACTTTGCATTTTATCCCATGTCACATCAAAATCATCGTTTAAATCTACAAGTAGCTAGAACTTACATAGGCAAGGCTTAGGAAAGGGATCATGCATCATCTTGACGAAGAAAGGTGGCTCCTTTGAAGAAGAACCATCATGAAACTCGCATAGCAATGTTGATTTGGCCTCTATTTGGTGTAGCAAGCTTGCATCTTTTGATTTGAACCCGATTTGAATGCATAGGCTCTAGGGATTGGAGATGGAGGCCATGATCAAAATTGATTTTGGCAGCACTTAGTTGCTAGGTTTGATTTTTAGGGATTTAGGTTAGGTTTAGGGTCTTTTTATAGAGATTAGGATAGTTTTAGGCCCTTAGATTAACCCTAGGGTAGATCGGGACCATCAGATCTCGGAAGCTTCCAGAACCAGCCCAAGAACAAGACCAGGTGAGACAAACAGGTGCGCCGGGAAACTTGCCCCGGCCACCCCCTGTCGACAGGCAAGTCGACAGGGCTGTCGACTTGGTCTGGGCCCAAGTCGACAGGCCTGTCGACAGCCCTGTCGACGTGGCCTAGGCGGGAAACTTCCCGCCTAGCCCCAGATCTGATTTTCAAAGCTATTTCCGAAGTTCAAATTTCCAGAAATCTTCTTTGGGCCTTTAACGGGTCATACGGACTCCGATTCTCGAAAACTCGGACTCTATTTCGCGTATTTTTCCGAGACGAACGCAATGGCACAGACCGTTTCACTTGATTCAGAATTTATAATTTAATTCTGTCTTGATTCTTGATTTAACGTGTTGTAAAAATTCGGGTTGTTACAGTTTGATTCATATATGTAATTTGCATTTGATTCTTTTAAATTCAAAAAGACTTCAAAAAGTTCAGAAATTCCATTAAACACCATTTACCCCCTCTCTAGTGTTAAGTTAGCCTTAAGATCCGAGATCCACATTACCCAACAATTTGTATATAGCAATGGTTTTCAAAGTTTTCATAATCTGAATTTTTGAAAAGTTTAAAATGGCAATTTTTTCAATTTTTGATAATACTAGTTCAAAAATATCCAGTTCATCATTGTTTCATGAGTTTACATTTAATTATTTTGAAAAATCAAGTTATCTACCGAACTAGTGTGTTGTGCAGGAATAGATGTGTTACACGGTTCTTGTCGATTTAATACTCAATGGACAAATAGTGCAAATCAAGAAAGATAAATGGATAATAGATAGTGGTAGTTCAAGATATATGAATAGAAATCCCGATATACTGAACAATATGGTTTATGAAGATGGTGGAATGGATAATTCTGGTGACAACTCAAATGGTTATGTGATTGACATCGACAATGTCAGTAATTCTAAAACTCCTATTATTTCTAATGTTTTGATAGTTAGGAATTTAAACCATAACTTACTTAGTATAAGTCTGTTATGTGATAAACGCTACAAAATTAAATTTGAAAAAGATAAGTGTTACATTGAAGATAATAATTCACATATTATATTTGAAGGTTTTAGGAAGAAAAATATTTACATTCTAAGTATGAAAATTTCAAATGACAACTTATGTCTTTTGGTTAATACAAGTGTAACAACCCGGAAAATTAGAAGCAATTTAAAATTTTACTTTAAGGAATTTTTTGTTAGAAAATGCGTCAGAATTTAAAAAAAATCCATTATAAAATTAAATTATTAGATTTAAAAAGTTTTTTTAAATAAATTACACAAATAATTTTTCTATCAATTCACATTTCATGCAAGTTTACTTTTCTTTCCTGTTCCTTTTCTAATTTCCTCAAATTCAGTGCTTCTTTCTTTTCACTCTATTTCGCCGTTAATGTAGCATTCATTATTTCCTATTTAATCCATACATTACCCATTTCTATTTGAATATAATAAAAATATGCTAAAACAAACAAATGGAGAGAAAGTATCTTTATTAGAATTACATCTTTCTCTCTTCCCTTTCATTTATTTCTTAACGTTACAATTCTTAAATAATTAAAAATAAAAAAAATGCATTAAGACAAAACACATGAAGAGTTAGTGCACCCTCTACCCATTCTAATTCCTTTTTCTTTCTTCTGTTTATTCTTACGTCACTCCTCTTACCTTCCATTCATCTTTCACATATTATTCCTTCCTTTTTTCTCCATTAAGTACACATTTATTTCTTTCCTTTATTATATTAATTTCTTTACCTTAATCCTATTAATTTCTTTTTAGGCATTATATTTTCATGAATCTTATTTTATTTATGTACTCTTATTCCTAAAATTTGCATTCCCTTATTCTCCTTTACCATTTTTCTTTCTTGTTATTTTTTTCTCTAAAAACAAACAATCCTCACACACACACACACACACACATATATATATATATATATATATATATATTATTTCCTTCTATATTTATTCTTGTTTACATTATATGTATGTATTTGTAGACATTTTCGTTGCCTTATTCTTGTCTTTGCAATTTAATAAGGGAAAATTCTATTTATACACCGTAAATTACTTTACCTACACCATTAAAAATTTTAATTAAATTAAAGACAAAAATACCCTTATTAAAAATAATCAAAATAAAATTAAATAGTAAAAAATTCATATGTTCGTATTATACACAATCATTAAAATTCTATTATAAATAACTGAAATTTCTATGTGTTATCATGTGAATTTAATTTAACTTCTATTGAAGCATTAAATTTTATTCATATTCTTTCTTGGTATATTCATGTATAATCAGGTCTAACATTATGCATTCCAAATTAGTCACAAAAAAAACAAATTTAAAATGAAGTACAAAAATTAATATGGTTGATTATGTACTAAGTTCTCAATTTTTTACTATATTTAAATTGGTTTTTAATTTTAAATAAAAATTTAAGTAGATTAATATTTTATTATTCAAAATTTAAAGTTAATTTCTATTATATGAATAAATAAATATAAATCCAATTAAGGATTTGAATTTGAGTTGAAAAAGTGAATTCATTGATTTTAGAAATCAATACTCCTTAATTTGATCAACGCACATGAGAAAGATACTAAATGAAAATCTTATTTTGTTCTATTCAGACTTGAGGATAGTTTAGTAATATATATAGTGTATACTGAGCAAAAAAGCAATGTATATGATTTAAAAAAATAAGAATGATGTATCTAAAGCAATTTATGGTGTACAAATATAATTTGCCTTAATATGTTCCCTATAATTATGATGTTATATGTTTTGAAATTAAAGAAGACACATAAATTTATAACGATTAGCATCAAATAATTTCTCATGCATTCATTTTCTTTGTTTTCTCTTTCTCTTTGTGATTTATTTTTGAATTTTGAACATGAGTAGCCACCTCGGCCTTAATAAACCACGTTTAATTTATTTATAACTTACCTAATACAAAGGGGCATCTTAGTTAAATAAATCATGTATATATCTTTTCATTTCTCATTCTCTATAAAAAAACTCTAATTTTCCTTCTTTCTTTCTGAATCTAGGTCTACATCTCAAAAAATTCATGGAAAAAAAATTCTTCAAAATCCATTTGCAAATGAAGGAAGAATCAAGGAAAATAAATCCTAAATTCCTCTCTCTCTCTCTCTCTCTTATCATCTCCTCTCTAAAATCCATGCCATATTTTCAACAACTTAATTCATGGAAATTAAAGAGATTCTCCTGCTCTTTATTTCTATACGGACATGATGAATTTTCGTGGCCTGCTCTACTCGTGATTGCCACTCAAAGCCGCTATCTTTACAGCGTTTTCGGGTGAGGCTGGGCCCACCTAGTTGGGGACGGTGCTGGGTACGGGGAGGAGTCAGACTGGCGATCGATGGGGCGACGTTAGATCTGAGGCCAACGGCCTTTGGAGGCAGCGGGATGGAAGATTTCAACTCGACGGCTTTTGGGTTCTCCTGAAGAAGAAAACGATGAAGGGGGCGAGGATTAGAGAAGGATTAATTAAATTAATTATTAATTAATTTCAGTAATTACTCGTTTAATTTATGCAACGTTTAATTGGCCATAACTTGTTCAAATATAATCAGAATTTGATGAAATTGAAAGCATTGCGACCGTAAATTCAAGATCTACATGATGGAAAAGTCTGAAACAGATTTTGAGCTATCTACAAATCCAGAAGAAATAAAACCACAATGAGATTTTTTTTTTAAATTTAAAATTAATTATTATTTCGTTGAGGAATTTATTTATATATACACCGTTAAAATTTCAATTGTATATGGTATATGATGTGAATTGATTTATTTGTTGTGATGATATGTTGGATGAAATTGGATTGATTAGGAATTGTTAATCACATAATAGTTAGATTTGTTTTACAATAAAATTTCTCTTTTTGCTATAAACATGATAATCACAAAATTGCCTTATTTTGTTAATTTAAACATTGTCATGTTAGCGATGTAGAAAATATGATTCTGTTAATTTAAACATTGTCATGTTAGCGATGTAGAAAATATGATTCTGTTAATTTAAACATTGTCATGTTAGCGATGTATAAAATATGATTCTGTTAATTTAAACATTGTCATGTTAGCGATGTAGAAAATATGATTTTGTTAATTTAAATATTGACATGATTAGCAATGTAGAAAATATGATTTTGTTAATTTAAACATCGTCATGTTAGCGATGTAGAAAATATGATTTTGTTAATTTAAACATTGTCATGATTAACGATGTAGAAAATATGATTTTGTTAATTTAAACATTGTCATGATTAGCGATGTAGAAAATATGATTTTGTTAATTTAAACATTGTCATGGTTGGAGATGTAGAAAATATGATTTTGTTAAATTATAATTGTCATGTTTAACAAATTAGAATTGTTAAATTATGTTAACGATAAAATTTACATTTTTATCATATATATAGATAGGATTAAAAATGTTCATTTGTTCAAAATGAAAATATGTTAACGATAAAATTTACATTTTTATCGTATATGTAGAAAGGATTAAAAATGTTCATTTGTTTGAAATGAAGATATGTTAACAGTAAATATTCAAATTCTTATTGTATATAAGAAGAGATTAAAAATGATCATTATAGAAAATAAAAATATGTTAAGAATAAAAACCGCATTTTTGTATAAATAGAATATGTAAAAATGATCATCGTTTCGAAATAGAGATATGTTAACAAATAAATATTCACATTTATTTGTCATATTAAAGATTGAAATTTGTGTACAAATAAATATTCACTTTTATTTATTATGTTAAAGATAGGAATTTGTATACAAATAAACATCTCCTTTTTATTTGTCATTCGCAATATAGAAAATGTCATGAAAATAAATACTTCTTTTTATATGACGTTAGAAATGTAGAACATGTTATGCAAGTAAAACCTCTTTTTATTTGTCATTAAAGAACATAAGAAAGTGTTATGTAAATAATTCTTTTATTTTGTCATTAGAATTATATAACATGTCATGTGGACAAAATTGTCTTTTATTTTGTCATTAGAATTATATAACATGTTATGTAGACAAAATTTTCTTTCTATTTTGTCATTAGAAAATATAGAACATGTTCAACATAGAAAATGTTATGACAATAAAAATCTTTCTTTTTATTTGTCATAAGCAACATAGAAAATTTATTAACAATAAAATTTCCCTTTTTATTGTATATGTAAAACATGAAATGTGATTGAACCAAATATACTTGGTTATTGATACGGATTGTGATCGATTTATTGTTTGGATTATGCTCAACCAGTTTATGAGCAAAATAGGTTTTTTTACATTTAGCATTGGGTGGGGTAAAAATATTTATATGCTAACACCTTGTGAAACACTTCACGATTTGATTATAAGGTGGTTAGCGAGATGTTGTTTATTTCAAAATTGATGAATGATTTTGAAAAGTGTTTTCTTAAGTAAAAATAATAGTATTCCCGATTTTGGACAGGGAATGTTTTATAAAATAGAAAGAATTTCGAGGACTATACCCGATGATTTCGAAATGATTTGGAAGTAGAAATCTATATAGATTTGAAAGTACTTGTGATTATTATATTGTGAAATGATTTTCCCTACTTCGTGATATAAAATGATTTAGCAAGTATGTGGCTGAAGATGCGGGTGACTCGAAATTGACTAACAGTGCAAGGGTGTGCATGTCTTCCCCAATTGGTGGGATGGTGCATTGTCAGTGTAGCCGTTAGGTGCATATATATATACACACACACACACACACATACATATATATATATATATATTTTGTTCGGTTAGGGTGCGTACTGCCCGGTCCTGAGGGAACATGACCGATATTTGGTTTCATACTTGTTTGTATACATTGTTACGTTTTGGAATTCATATTTCCAAATGTTTTTGTTTTGAAATCCCGAAGTGAAATCTACTTTATTATAAAAGCTAAATATGTATTTCAAATGATTTAAGATAAAATAAATCGGGAAATAAAGTCCAAAGAAATAATTTTTGTAAAGTGAATTGGATTTTGAAATCTAAATTTAAGGATTAAGCCTAAATGGGTAGATTAAGGATTTGCATGTTATATGATGCATTGTAGATCCATAAGTTTATTTATGGTTGTTGTTATGCACTGGCAATCCAATGGAGTAAACCCATTCCGCGTTAGCGGCGTGGTCCTGTGATTAGCCTTATTATTAAATAGGTTAAGTAAGATTTCTCGTATCAGTCCCATGACTAACTCGTACTTCGTTTCACTTTGCAAACTCGGGTGCCCTCTTTTCCACACGGGCAGTCGAGTGATTTTCTTTGCAGATATTTATTTGAGTAGGATTATGGATCGAAGCTTAAAGCTGTGTCCAAAGCATGATAGTCTTCCGCTGCATTGTATTAAGTTTTGTTGTAAATTATCTTCCGCTGTTGTATTATTATAATCGACGAACTCTGATATTCTATACTCTGATGTTGCATTAATATGATGTAATAAAAGTCTTCTATTATTTGTTTTAATGTGTTGTATGCCCAAAGTTAGCATATTCGGATTTTTGAATGGTCTTAGTCGATTTTGCGATCGATTAGATTTGGGCAAAATCCAAGTCGTTATAGTTTGTATCAGAGCTCTGGTTAGCTCAAATCTTTAGGGTACAACTCATTAGGACTAAACAAAAGACTCATCAGAGGTAGGATTAGTAATATCCTATAAAAGAATACTCATTAGAGATAGGATCAGTAGTATTCTAGAATAAGAAAACTCATTAGAGATGGGGTTAGAAATGCCCTAGAATAAGTTAAGAGTAACAAGTTAATAATTAACGTATTTGTGATTATATATATAATCCGATCTTAGAAAATATGATTTTTGAATATAAAAAAGTTAAATATATTTGAAAGGATAATCAACTAATTAATTGATGATTGTATTGTGTGATTATTAGTTCAACTAACTAAATTATTTAAACAAATAAAAGAATGAAAATTGAGTTGGTTAGTTAAACATTTTTTAGCTTCGTTCCTTTTCGAGGACGAAAAGATTTTAAGTGGGGGAGATTGTAAAACCCTGAAAAATTTCAATCAATTTAAAATTTTACTTTATGGAAGTTTTTGTTAGAAATTTCGTCAGAATTTAAAAAAATATTCCATTATCAAATTAAATTATTGGATTTAAAAAGTTTTTTTAAGTAAATTACATAAATAATTTTTCTATCCATTCACATTTCATGCAAGTTTACTTTTCTTTCCTATTCCTTTTCTAATTTCCTCAAATTCAGTGCTTCTTTCTCTTCACTCTATTTCTCCGTTAATGTAGCATTCATTGTTTCCTATTTAATGCATACATTACCCGTTTCTATTTGAATATAATAAAAATATTCTAAAACAAACAAATGGAGAGAAAGTTTCTTTATTAGAATTACACCTTTCTCTCTTCCCTTTCATTTATTTCTTAACGTTACAATTCTTAAATAAATAAAAATAAAAAAATGCATTAAAACCAAACACATGAAGAGTTAACGCACCCTCTACCCATTCTAATTCCTTTCACTTTCTTCTATTTATTCTTATGTCACTCCTCTTACCTTTCATTCATCTTTCACATATTATTCCTTCCCTTTTTTTCTCCATTAAGTGCACATTTATTTCTTTCCTTTGTTATATTAATTTCTTCACCTTAATCCTATTGATTTCTTTTCATGCATTATATTTTCATGAATCTTATTTTATTTATGTACTCTTATTCCTTAAATTTACATTCCCTTATTTTCCTTTCCCGTTTTTCTTTCCTGTTATTTTTTTCTCTAAAAACAAACAATCCTCACACACACACACACACACACACACACATATATATATATATATATTATTCCCTTTTATATCTATTCTTGTTTACATTATCTGTATGTATTTGTAGACATTTTAGTTGCCTTATTCTTGTCTGTGCAATTTAATATGTTACCTACAATTATGATGTTATATGTTTTGAAATTAAAGAAGACACACAAATTTATGGTGCTGCTATTCACACCCCAGTTTACACTTCCGGCCACCTTCCTAAATTTAATACAAATTATTATTTTTTATACTCTTCTGGCCACCATATATTATTCCTTCACTTACTTATTCACCACCGTACTTCTTTGAAGAAAAACATGTATTTCTCTACTATTTCAAACCATAACAAAGAAGATAACCTTTTGTGCCTAATAGAGATGGAAGATGAAGATAAAAAAGAGGTTAGAATTGCTTTATTTCTTTTGAATTCTATTATGTTATATAATATGTTGTTATGAATTTTTTAATGGTTGGTGTTTTCTATTACGTTTTAGGATATATTTTTCCGTTCCGTTGAAAATTTCAAGTTTGGAGGACATTAAATTTGACGACATTGTAATAGAGAATGACAATGTAATTTTTGACTTGTAGGGTTTTATCTGTATAACTTATGTATCTTCCTTTACAAGTTAATAAATTAACTCTTCTTTTGTCATTTGATAGATGGAGTATTTGAATGATGATAGATTGGATGATAAACATGATGATTGTGATAATATGATACAAGATGTTCGATCAAATGACTCAAAAGACATAAATGTTGATTTGACGAATCATTTCACAACCTACGAAGTAAGTACTCATTTTATAAAAATTAAAATTGCTAACGTGGTTTTGAAAATGGATTATGTTAGCTTTTTCTTGAACTATTTGATTTTAGTTATTTGATTCGCATAGTACATTGATGTAAGGAAGGAAGGAAGCGTTCGTGTAGAGGAAGGAGCTGGTGGCCTCTGCATTTTTTTGTTATTAATTTAGAAGGTGGCCAGTAGAGCAAATTTAAAATATTTAGGGTGCTTTTAGTTTTGGTGGCCAGAAGTGTAAATAGGAGTGTGAATAGTAGCACCCCAAATTTATAATGATTAGCATCAAACAATTTCTCTTGCATTCATTTTCTTTGTTTTCTCTTTCTCTTTGTGATTTATTTTTGAATTTTGAACATGAGTAGCCACCTCAGCCTTAATAAACCACGTTTAGTTTATTTATAATTTACCTAATACAAAGGGGCATCTCAGTTAAATAAATCATGTATATATCTTTTCATTTTTCGTTCTCTATCAGAAAACTCTAATTCTCCTTCTTCCTTTCTGAATCTAGATCTACATCTCAAAAAATTCATGGAGAAAAATTTCCTCAAAATCCATTTGCAAATGAAGGAAGAATCAAGGAAAACAAATCCTATATTCCTCTCTCTCTCTCTCTTATCATCTCCTCTCTAAAATCCATGTCATATTTTCAACAACTTAATTAATGGAAACTAAAGAGATTCTCCTGCTCTTTATTTCTATACGGACATGATGAATTTTTGTGGCCTGCTCTGCTCGCAATTGCCACTCAAAGCCGTTATCTTTATAGCATTTTCGGTGAGGCTGGGCCCACCCAGTTGAGGACGGCGCTGGGTGCGGGTAGGAGTCGGACCGGCGATTGATGGGGCGACGTTGGATCTGAGGCCGACGGCCTCTAGAGGCGGCGGGATGGAAGATTTCAACTCGATGGGTTTTGGGTTCTCCTGAAGAAGAAAACGATGAAAGGGGTGAGGATTAGAGAAGGATTAATTAAATTAATTATTAATTAATTTCAGTAATTACTCGTTTAATTTATGCAATGTTTAATTGGTCATAACTAGTTCAAATCTAATCAGAATTTGATGAAAATGAAAGCGTTGCGACGTAAATTCAAGATCTACGTGATGGAAAAGTCTGAAACAGATTTGGGGCTATCTACAAATTCAGAAGAAATAAAACCACGGTGAGATTTCTGTTTAAATTTAAAATTAATTATTATTTCGTTGAAGAATTTATTTATATATACATCGTTAAAAATTCAGTTGTATACGGTATGTGATGTGAATTGATTTATTTGTTGTGATGATACGTTGGATGAAATTGGATTGATTAGGAATTGTTAATCGCATAAAAGTTAGATTTGTTTTATAATAAAATTTTCACTTTTTATTGTAAACATGTTAATCACAAAATTGCCTGATTTTGTTAATTTAAACATTATCATGTTAGCGATGTAGAAAATATGATTCTGTTAATTAAACATTGTCATGTTAGCGATGTAGAAAATATGATTCTATTAATTTAAACATTGTCATGTGAGCAATGTAAAAAATATGATTATGTTAATTTAAACATTTTCATGTTAGTGATGTAGAAAATATAATTTTGTTAATTTAAACATTGTCATGATTAGCGATGTAGAAAATATGATTTTGTTAATTTAAACATTGTCATGTTAGCGATGTAGAAAATATGATTTTGTTAATTTAAACATTGTCATGATTAGCGATGTAGAATATATGATTTTGTTAATTTAAACATTGTCACGATTAGCGATGCAGAAAATATGATTTTGTTAATTTAAACATTGTCATGGTTAGCCATGTAGAAAATATGATTTTGTTAAATTATAATTAATAAATAATGTTAACGACAAAATTTACATTTTTATCTTATATATAGAAAGGATTAAAATGTTCATTTGTTTGAAATGAAAATATGTTAACGATAAAATTTACATTTTTATCGTATATGTAGAAAGGATTAAAAATGTTCATTTGCTTGAAATGAAGATATGTTAACAGCAAATATTCACATTCTTATTGTATATAAGAAAAGAGTAAAAATGATCATTATAGAAAATAAAAATATGTTAAGAATAAAAACCGCATTTTTATTGTATAAATAGAATATGTAAAAATGATCATTGTCTAGAAATAGAGATATGTTATGTAACACCCCACGTCCATTAATGTCACTCGCAAAGGGAAAGCATTAACTTCCATGGAGCATTTTAAGTGAATATAGAACAGGAAATCACAACAAGACAGATATAAAGCAGTACTTGAAAATTTAAAACTTTATTTATTGCAGCAGGAGGTAATATGTTTGGTTACATCATCAAAACCATAAACCAAAGTCAAGTACATAATATCCATCTTGATAAAACAAAGTACATAAACTGAAAGACATAATCCCCAACATCAAAATAGCCATAAATAAAAGAGAAGTTGAACTTTACTTCAGCGATCCAAGCAATCTTCTAAAAGCAGTCCAAAATCTAGCTCCACTGGTGCTAGTTCCAACCTGAGCACCTGGGGGGGGGGGGAAGAGGAGGAAACAAAGGGGGGGTTAGACATAAAGTCTGGCGAGTGCGATAACTTTAACAATATAATTAACAAAGTAACTAAGCTAAGGCATAAGTTGGAAAATAAGGAAATGATCATGACCCATTGAGTATGGCAGAGTAAACAAGGAAACAAGATGAACAACGATATCGTTTAAGCGCACCTAAACCACTATAGGATGATTACTAAACTACACCAACACTATAGAATAATTGCTACACTGCACCACCACTAGTCACTCTAAGGTTGATCCCGCCTATAGACTTAAATAATGATAATGGTAGTTTCGTGCACCCCTAGCTGCCTTCATAGGTGACGTCTGCCCCTATCTCCACTAGGTGTACCCACTACCCCCAAGAGATCGGCTCCCTAACTCGTAAATACCCATGCTGGCCCCACAGTGGGGTGTATCACTCCCCAAAGTGGCAACCCGATACAACCAACAATGCACGGCTTATACCTACACGATGCAACGTCTTTTCTACCAGCCCGGGTCCACACGCGCATATGAACCCATTGGACTTGCGTTGCCACCGCTAACCCGGTTTGGCCTCTTACAGTCAAGCCCAGTATGTGTGTCCCGTCCTCGACTTGGGTCGAGCCCACAAAGATAAGTATGGGTTACTGATTGAAATGGGCCCCCATTACTTGACACAAGCTATCCACCTAAGCTTGGTCCCCTCTAGTGCATACCACTTAACCCACTTCTTATTCATGTTTCAATTACATGTTTCAATTTTGGTTAAGTGTTTCTAATCGTATTTCCAAATGCCAACCAAGGCACCCACTAGATTCCACATGCCACCCAAGGCACCCACTTAACCCCTTCATGTCCCACTACATGTTTATCCGGTTAAGTGTTTCTTAATTCATTAAGACCGTAACCTCATAAAGACCTCTCACATTAGACTGGCATTTGTGGCAGCTGGATTTGCCGGGCGGGTCCGGGCAGTCTTACACCACAAAAGAGCATAACCTCATGTCTTTACAATTGTTACATATTTAGTTTATGCCTAAGACCTCTCACATTAGACTGGCATTTGTGGCAGCTAGATTTGCCGGGCAGGTCCGGGCAGTCTTACACCACAAAAGAGCCTAACCTCGTGTCTTAGACGATTAATTACACCTAATTAATCATTCCCCAATTTGAATTACTTTCCCTATTCATATTATCAATCAATTCCAAATTTAACGATGTCCATAATTGACTCAATTATGTCCATCCATTTATGGTATGTAAAATCATACTGATTTTCACCACAATTATATTTTATGCCTTTTAAAGCTTTTATGCCAATTAATATTATCCCCTTTACCCCACGTTGTACGTTTGTTCGTTTAACGTAAAATATACGTTAGACTCGAATAGTATAATTCATGGAATAAAGAGAAAACATCACAATATACACATAATTAAAACATAGATCTAACATAGGGGTAAACTTACATATGTGAATGATGTTCTACATCTAAAACTTGCATAGGACAAAGTTACAACTTGCATAAACAACATATGTCATGGATCCAGATCTAAAGGTGTGAACTTGATGAGATAATGGCCACAAACTTGCATAAACAACATATGTCATGGATCCAAATCTAAAGGTGTGAACTTGATGAGATAATGGCCACAAACTTGCATAAATCATGTATGTTATAGATCTATATTTAAAGGAGTAAACTTGCATAGGTGATAACCCTAAACTTGCATAACATGATTCATATCCAACTCATAAACTTACATATGTGATTTATACATCGCAACAATGGTGTAAACTAGTATCTAACATGTAAAGTGTCATGTAGAATTTAGCATATAACTCACACATGTCATAGCCTAACTTCTAATCAAATTTTCACATGAACTAGGTGTCATAACCCTGTAAGGTCACATATAATTCTACCCAACTTGTATATGATTCATTTTGAATCAAAATCTAAACTTGCCTACATATGATTTATCATATGAATCAACATAACCAAACTAGCATATGAAACATGATGATTTGATTGTATATAAAATTACAACATGGATGATAGCAAGATAACTTTACATCATAAATGATAGCATCACAACATAACGTCATAGAGATTTCAATCACAATCCTACAACACAATTACAACATGCAATCAATACTTCACATCACATCCATACAATCCGCATTATAACTTAATCTAATTAAATTACTAATTATTTTATTAAAACTATCGAACTCACAACTCAAAAGCAGTCTTGAGTTCTGAAGTTGAATTAGCTCTCCTTTGAAGAAGATTCGTTGTTAGGGTTGAGTAGAACTGATTTGATTTGTTGTTCTTCCTCTTTAATTTGATGGCGGCTGCTCTAGGGTTCAAGACAACAGCATGACGGCCAATGTTTCAGTTTTAATTCTGATTTAGGGTTTGAGTCTATGGGTATTTTTATAGAGTTTTGAATTAATTTAAGCCGTCGGATGATCTTAGGGTTAATCGAAACCATTCAGTCAAGATAGGGTGACACCTCAGCCCTAATGACTCAGCAAGGAGTCAGAAAGGACTCAGCAACTTGGGTCAGCCTGAACCAGAAAGTTGTGCAGGCTTGCTGCCTCGGCCTGGGTGCACTTGGCAGGTGCGCCAGTGCAAATTTGTACTAGTGCACTTCCCAAGTGCGCCAGTGCAATTTTTTTTCTTTCTTTTTCCACCAATCTTCGTTCGTCCATAACTCCTTCATCCGGTACCCGTTTCCCGCAAACTCGGACTCTATTTCAACCAGAATTTCGAGACGAACACAATGGCGCAACCCCATTCCCATAATTCTCACGTCTGAGAATAATTATTCTTTAATTTAGTTAATTCAATTATTCAAAAATCCGGGGTGTTACATGTTAACAAATAAATATTCACATTTATTTGTCATATTAAAGATTGAAATTTGTGTACAAATAAATATTCACTTTTATTTATTATGTTAATGATCGGAATTTGTATACAAATAAACATCTCCTTTTTATTTGCCATTCGCAATATAGAAAATGTCATAAAAATAAATACTTCTTTTTATATGACAATAGAAATGTAGAACATGTTATGCAAGTAAAACCTCTTTTTATTTGTCATTAGAGAACATAAGAAAGTGTTATGTAAATAATTCTTTTATTTTGTCATTAGAATTATATAACATGTCATGTGGGCAAAATTATCTTTTATTTTATCATTAGAATTATATAACATGTTATGTAGACAAAATTTTCTTTCTATTTTGTCATTAGAAAATATAGAACATGTTCAACATAGAAAATGTTATGACAATAAAAGTCTTTCTTTTTATTTGTCATAAGCAACATAGAAAATTTATTTACAATAAAAATTCCCTTTTTATTGTATATGTAAAACATGAAATGTGATTGAACAAAATATACTTGGTTATTGATATGGATTGTGACTGATTTATTGTTTGGATTATGCTCGACCAGTTTATGAGCAAAATAGGTTTTTTTACATTTAGCATTGGGTTAGGTAAAAATATTTATGTGCTAACACTTTGTGAAACACTTCACGATTTGACTATAAGGTGGTTAGCGAGATGTTGTTTATTTCAAAATTAATGAATGATTTTGAAAAGTATTTTCTTCAGTAAAAAGAATAGTATTCCCGATTTTGGACAAGGAATGTTTTATAAAATGTTTTATAAAACAAAAAGAATTTCGAGGACTATACCCGATGATTTTGAAATGATTTGGAAGTAGAAATCTTTATAGATTTGAAAGTACTTGTGATTATTATGTTGTGAAATGATTTTCCCTACTTCGGGATATAAAATGATTTAGCAAGTATGTGGCTGAAGATGCGGGTGACCCGAAATTGACTAACAGTGCAAGGGCGTGCATGTCTTCCCTAATTAGTGGGATGGTGCATTGTCAGTGTAGCCGTTAGGTGCATATATATATATATATATATATATATATATATATATAGGTTCGGTTAGGGTGCGTACTGCCCGGTCCTGAGGGAACATGATCGATATTTGGTTTCATACTTGTTTGTATACATTGTTCCATTTGGAATTCATATTTCCAAATGTTTTTGTTTTGAAATCCCGAAGTGAAATCTACTCTATTATAAAAGCTAGATATGTATTTCAAATGATTTGAGATAAAAGAAATCGGGAAATAAAGTCCAAAGAAATAATATAACGAACTGGGATTTTCGACTCTGAAAATCAACACAAAACTACCATGTTGACTATTCAGACATCGAAAATACCTGATCATTTATAGATAAGATAGAAATTTAGAATACAAGTAATTACCAATCTTGCAGCACGCTTGCATCTCACATTCCACATATATAGTATACAAACAAAACCACGGGCGCTTATTGGAGATTGGATTCTGACTATGACAAGGTATGGGACCACCTACCGATAGTGTATCTCTAGAGGCAAATACACTGGGTTCAACAAGAATGCTTTGCAACCCGGCCCACACATGACCGACCTCTCATTTCGCTTGAGTGTATCAAATGTATATCACTGACGGTTGGGAGCTACCCACCGTTTCCCGAAAAGGGACAGCATCGAAAATAGATAAAAGAGTGAAATGGATTTTCTCTAGATAGGTGATATACACCCTAATGTGAGCGACCCACCTAGCCATGCCGCCTGCCCGATTTCTATCATTTCCCGGTTGATGAGGCTTGAGGTCATAACGTATCTTTTGGAACACCTGACCACCATTCACTTTGAATGCCACATCGTCATACCCGCCAAATCACAAAATGGTTTCCCAAAAAATACCATGGGTATAAAGCTAAGAGAAACGAATTCCTCCGCCACCAAACATAAGTACGTTTGGAGAGATCAATTTACGCGATCCGTTAGATATACTTTTCAGACATTCGTCCATTCTCGTTGTCCTGGGACTGGACAAACCAAAGGCACTATTCCGTAAATAGGATAGCTCTTGCATAACTCTATCTTCAATTATTTTCATCATATTTGATCGCAGCGCTAACGTCCATATAGAGTGGTTTTCAGATAATGAATTTGATCCCGGTCTCTCCGTATTGACGATGGAAAAATGGTCAAAAACTTCGATAGTCGGTGATTTAACTATCAAAGAAAAATAGGTGTACAACCAACGATCTTATTTCCAGATAGAAATTCGATCGATCAATCATCAATCAACACTGATCTCCTTTAATTTAATTTATCATTAATATATCCATTTCCCTATTTCCTGTCTCCATGTATTCGTAAATTCTTATTTTCTACATCTAGAAAATGTACTTTATTAATCATTTGAAAACATCTCCGTATTTACTCCCATTTCTTGTTTTCTATATTAGAAAACATTTCTGATTCTTTTATTTTGAAAACATTTCCAAAACTCCTTTATTTGATTAAAACAGATGTTTAAATAAAACATCAATAAGCCAATTTAAACCATTACACTCATTAACTAAATTCACTTAACCAACCTTCACTATCGAACCTTACCCATCCCTTAGTTTAAAACGAAGTCAATCAAGTTGGGGTATAATGACCTCTCAAACCTTAATTGAACAACATTTCTAACCTTGAAATAGACAAAGTTCACCCTTTTAAATCTTTTAACCAACTTCCTTACGTAACTCGGATTCTATTTACGAATCTACTTCTTTTACCAAAATCATTTGATTATAACGATGGTGTTATAATCCCATACTTCCGAAATAAAATAACTTAAATATAACTCTTCCTTATTAATTTGGATAAATAAATAAATAAATAAATTATTAATGAATAAAGAAATCTTGGTTTTAAAAATAGAAAGTAATTGGTACTCCCTAATTCGATATAATCGAATTTCAACTTAAAATTCTCTCTCGAATAATCTCTATTCGATAACTCCCCTTTCGAATAACTATATTCGATTATCTCTCTTCAAATAACTATATTCGATAATCCCTCTTTCGAATAAACTATATTCGATAATCTCTCTTTCGAATAACTATATTCGATAATCTCTCTCGAATAACTTATATTTGATAATCAAATATCGGTTTCCAACCGAATACTAATTTCCTTGTAAAATCCTGATTTATTCAATATATAATTTCTTCAAATAAATCATTTTTAAAACATTGACTTAGTTGAATTCTAACTACAAATCTTTACGGATTTTATTTAATTCCAAAATCCCATATTCGCTTCATACATTTCTTTTTATAAAATACTTTGATTTTGTATGAATATTTTTATTTCAATATACACTTTGAAAATTTCCTTTTTATATAAAATCCTTTGATTTTATATAAATAATTTATTTCAAATTATAGTTTGAAATTTCCCTTTTCATACTCCAGTATTTCCTTTGGTATTTAAAAGTACCAAATAACAATGATCAGCCACACATAATCAACAACAGATTATAAATCACATCATATATCACAATATATGAAAAACAGTAAAATAAATGTTGAGGAACCCAGTTGGGTCCCTCCTACATGTTTCCCTGCATCCAAAGATGTTAATCAACATAAATAACACGAATATGAAATATTCTGATAAACAGAATCAATATTCAATTAATGATTTATATCTATATCGTTATCTATATTTTCAACCAATTAACTAGCAGTTCAACCAACGGCCAACACACAGCAAACAACCATCGTTTATCATTTCTAAAATACGTTATAAAAATATAACTGAGAAGATTTAGCGAGTTTTACTCACATTGGACGATCATCGTTAATAACGATAACCATCGCTTGATTCAAACGGACAATTTATTTTACTATAAATTGTAACGAGCTCCAATTCACTCCCAGTCAGTTCCATTGTGTTGCTCTCGTTCATACGATTCTAACCGATCCAATTTTGTCCAATTCTGATATCGTATGATAAAGATATCGAATTTATAAGTTATACGAATAATTTAAATTATATTAAAACTAAATTTCAAATTTTCATTGGGCTTTACCCCTTGATCCGGCCCACATCCGCATCCAACCCGCTATGAGCCTTCTTCTTCCTTCGCACAAACAAAATCCCGACTCCAGGAAAAAGAACTTCCTCCATTTTCGACTGCAACTCCTCCATTTCCGATCTATTTCCTCGCACGTTCCTCTTCAATCCCTCCCTTCCTTTTTTTCACCGTTCAAGTGCAGCTCCAGACATATAAGCTCCACACAGTACCTCGTTTACTCCATTCTTCCCATTTCTGAAAATCCCATCGTACCAGCCCATCATATTGCATTCCAGCACCATCAATAAACATCTCGTCGAACTCCTCCTCCATTTCTCTTCACAACCCTGCTACTTTTATCACATTCGATGGCTCCTCCAAAAATGCGTCGAACTCATTTTCACCGTGGTCCAGACAAAACTCGCAATTACATTGGTCACCGATCCCCTCAAAATCCTCACGACCCAAGAGAAATCCCACCACGATCTCACATGAAATCACCCAACTTCGAATCATTGCTTGAATTTCCAAAAAATACAAACCCTACGTTGTGCCTCGCAATTTCCAGTGAAAGGAACAGATGGCGAACACAGAACATTTAGTATGAGGTCAAAGATAATCCTATCATGAATCCAACTATATTTGTTTCATGATTTTTTTCATTTCCTTTGAATTTAAAACGATTTTCTTTTGATTTTTCCTTCTCACGGTTTTTCATAAAAATTGCGGCGGAAAATGCCTTTGACCGCTGAAGAAAAGTTTTAGGGTTAATGGAAGAGTGTAAGGTATTTATAGAAGATTTTTAATATATTTTATTGATTAATATATTCAGTTTTAATGAACTACTATGTGTATCTGTTGTTTTAAAATTCGTATGATCACATACAGTATCCAAAAATCACAAAACTGGACATGCAGCTACAGTTCGACATTATGGACCTAACGAAACTGGTTTCATCGAATTCCAACTCCGTTCGCTCACACAGTGTATTTTTAACCGTCGAAATACTGACTGTATTTCACATTAAAAATCCGTACGACCACACACTAGCTCTAAAAATCACGAAAATTGGAATCTAACAATAATTTAATATTCCGGATCCAACAAAATTAGTTTCATCGAAAACGGAGGTTGATTGCAAAACTGGCTATTTTTAAAGCTCTAAATAACCCATTTAAATATATAAATATATTTAAAAATAATTAAATATATATTATCGTAAATATATTCACACAAAATATCGTATAGCTCCAATTGGATTTATAACTCGATATTCAAATCCTGGTTGAATCGATATTCAATTTATATTGAAAAATCCTTTTATAATATAAATAAATAGTTATAAATTATAAAGGAATTCCATAGAAACTTTTTTAAATTTGATTTGGACATAAATCAAAATCTACACAATGAAATCCCGAGTTTTCTCTTCCACTAGAAAAATATACTTCACCAGCTCCGAACGTTTCTTATTTCACAGAAATCCGACTTAAAACGGATTATGTATATTCGTTTAAAGTTCGAATCGCCAAATTACGAACTGCCGCGCCATTTTGAGCTCAATTATAATTATAATATAAATTATACGTTCAACTATCGTTCGAATAATATATTCGTTATTATAATTCAATCCCAAGCTGGATTATAGCCTATATATGATCCAATTCACATCGTATTGTGAATTCTATTATTTCCGACTATTCTGGAATTTAAATATATTATTTAATTATTATTTTAATTAAATATTCAATAGTTATTTTAATTTAAACCGTTTAAATTACCAAATCATATTTTAAATAATTAAATAAATAAATTCTTCGACCGTAAAATACGGGTCGTTACATTCTTCCCCTCTTAAAATAATTTCGTCCTCGAAATTGCTAAGGTAGAAAACAAACCCTATTGACTGGTTAGACCTTATTTGTTCACTTCTTAACTTCAGTTTCAACTGAACCAATTTAATATCAATTAAATATTTATTTATTCTACTAACGAAAATTTTCAAAAATCCTGAAAATTTTCTAACACCTTAACTTTTCGAAAAATTTCGCCAGCACCTCCTTTGTACTGGTCAATAGCTCAAACCCCAACTCGCATCTCTAGGCCCTTTTCCTTTCAAAAAGAAAATCAAAAAGCCAAGCGGCTTGCCGATTCGGCACATAAAACCTCATATGGAAATTTAAACATGTACCTTTTTGTCGGGCATTTCATTACATCCTTGCACTTGCTTCTACCCGATACCTGCTGATCATATATCCATCTATACTAATCGATTTCCACTCAATTTCAACCAATCAAATCTCAACACAATTATTCGCTTATATTCAAACCTCATCTCATTTCAACTCAAGTTCCATTTTTCTTAACTCGTCAATCCCATATACTTAACCAAGTTAAGTTTCATTCCCACATTCCATTAACTAATTAATTTCTATAATCAGTTATCTTCATCCCAAAATCACAATTCTGATTTTTACCTCAAAAATCAATCCATTTACTCAACCGAGTCCAATTATATACAAAATTCCAATTTTACTCGATTACTCTATTTCAATTCAATTTCCACTTAGCTGGTTTTAATTTCAATTTTAATTTGCTTTCACAAATTTCAATTCTAATTTGGTTTTAATCCAAACAATCTTTCCTTGGGAATTTTAAACAGTTTACCATATCGAAAATCAAACTTTCCTTTTCGGAATTCAAAATAACTTGCTTTTCTCCAAACAATTCGAAAACAATTTCTTTGGTAGTAATCCATCACTTGCCACTCAAAAATGAACACCGATGATGCAGCTGTCATCATCGGAATCTATTTTCCAGCGATCGAAGTGAGTTCAATGCTATATCACTTTCAAAACCATTTCTAAACACTTCCATTTTGAAATACATTTCAAAATATCATTCCCAATGCTTGTAAAACAATTTAAAATCTCCCAGGATTTTAAAATTCTCATATATTTTTCTTTAATCCAAGTCCATTTACAAACACTTCTTCAAATTTCTAGTGTTTTAATTCCGATTCTGATAAAAATTCAGATTTACTTTATTGGATTTCATATGTTTCTCTTATATGATTTCTGATTGGTTATTTATATAACCATTTTAATTTATAATCTTACCCGATTATAATAACAACCAATATATCCAATATATTATAATTCCAATATATATATTTTCTCTATATCAAAATATACTTTGGGTAAAATTATTTTCATTTACCCTCTTTTCAAAACATATCGTATCGACCCATCATATTTGAGTATTTAGAAACTCCTACCGATACAGTGGATCAAATTGATCGACCAGAACTCATAAACAACTCAACCAATAAATCTACACAATATAAAACCATTTTTATATCAAATAACAAATACTTTCACTCGTATATATATATATATACACTCAAACTCAATCTAGGGTATTACTAACCCCATCTCTACTGAGTCACGTGAAACACCCCACCTCCGTTAAGGTCACTCACAAAGGGAATGCCTTAACTTTGGTCGAGGGTTGTAGGTACAAGACACAGAAAAATTTACAAGACAGATAAACATAAGCAGCGAAATTCAAATATTTATTGCATACATGGTTCAATACAAAAGCATTACATCAAATTGTCTCAAAATAACTTCCAAAACATTAAACCATAATTTCAATCTAGATTATTTATTAAAGAAGCATAAACCATAAATAAAACTGCATAAATCCACAAATGTAGTATCCAAAAGCCATAGCAAAGGTAAGAGAGTCCCAATCATACATCTACTTTCTTGAAGCTTGCAAAGATTTTGATTAAGCTGGAGTATTCCCTACCTGCGGGGGGAGGGGGGAAGAAAAGAGGACGAAAGAAAATGGGTCAGACAATAAGTCTGGTAAGTTCAGTGATTACTAGTATTTAAACAAGGAAAGGGATCATGACAGTAATAACAGAACATAGGACAATACCCTAATATAAGATAAGATAAGTTGAACATGTGATCGCACTCATTACTATAATCTCTGCACCTACTTAACCATTGGTTCAACCAGCCCCACGTGTTAATAACAAACGATCCCCTTAATGGTCGGCTCCTACTCGCATGCATTCATATCCTGTGTCATTCGGCCCCGCTTGACTGTAGATACCTGTGCTGGTCCCACCATGGGGTGTATCAGTCCCTCTGGTGGCAGCCCGACATGAATCAAGATGCACAGTGTATACTACTGATGCCCAGTGCCTGCTTTTTCCACTCCCGAGTAGGTGCACGCCCATACTCCGTCGGAACCTACACTGACGCACGAACCGCCGAAGTTTTGATCGCTTATAATCAGCCCAGTAATCATGCCCACCCTGCCTAGTTTCAGGGTACCATGATACATCTATGTGGGTTACTGCTGAAATGGGTTCCCATTACTAGGGTTTTCTAATCAACATGTTTATTTGGTTAAGTGTCCAAGTTTACCTAACCCCACCCATCTGTTTAGTTAACATGTTGAATCGGTTAAGTGTTTCCTTAATTGACTTAACCCTACCAATCCTGACTTAGGTTTAATTTATTCATTAAAGCACCAACCACTCACATTAGACAGGTCTTGTTGTGGTCACTGGATATGCCAGTCGGTTCCGGGAAGATTTACACCACAACTCAGTCTAACCTCGGGTTCTTTTTGGGCTTGATGCACTAACCACCCACATTAGACAGGTCTTGTTGTGGTCACTGGATATGTCAGTCGGTTCCAGGTAGATTTACACCACAACTCAGTCTAACCTCGGGTTAGGCATATTCGTCTTTTCTAAATTTACATATTTTCTATATATATGTCTAATTTCTTTATGTAAATTCATTTTAATTTAATCATGCCATAATTATCCTTTGATTATTCCCACAATAAATGGTATATCAAATATACCATTTTATGAACAAATCTATGCCATGAAATTTTCATATTTTCCCATCACTACCCCCGTGGAACGTACGCATGAATCACATAAAATGCTGGGATAGTAAATTAGCCCAAACCCATATACAAAAAGGGGTAATAAATAAGGGACATGAAACAAACAAAAAAATAGCATACATTTAACTTATCTTGTGTAACTTGGTATAGAAGTATCATTAACTTAATTAACGGGTAAAGGTGAACTTGTGACTAAATTGGGTCTAATTGTCATATGAACTTGATAAAGGTCTAGCATGGTGGTTTAACATATAAACACAATTTTAAAACCATAACCTAGCATATTAACTTATGTATGCCAAAACATAAGAAAGCTACTATAAACATATTTAAATCATAACTTAGCATGATGACTTATGTGTGTTAAACATGAGAGAACTATTGTAGACATTCTTAAATCACAACTTAGCATGATAACTTATGTGTGTTAAACATAAGAGAACTATTGTAGACATTCTTAAATCACAACTTAGCATGATAACTTATGTGTGTTAAACATAAGAGGGCTATAAATCAAATCTTGCAACATAAATAGATTCAACTTAACATGGATCTAAATATACATGAGTGTTGATCTAACATATAAGCATGTATTTTAGATCATAAACTTGCAAGTAACCACCAAATTATAACATGACATGTTTCACCATTTAGTTGGCATAACAAATCCAATACCCAATCATAATAGATTCCAATAACATACAATAGGGTATGTTCATCATCACAAACATGTAGGCATGATCAATCGCAATGGTAGTTTGAGAATCAAACTTTACTTATCTTATACATAGGCTTCATTCTATATTCGAATTACAACATGTCATGATTTCAATTAAAAGAACATTTAAATCTACGTAATAACCAACTTACAAACTAAAAAGTAATTCTTGATTTCTGAATTCTGAAATTGGTAAGCTCGCCTTTGATGTAGATCGTTGAATTTGATTACTTTAATTTGATTTTGATTCAGGTTTTTATCTTGTCTTTGAATTGGTGACGGCATGATAGTTCCCGGATTATTTTTGTGTGATTTTTAGGTTTGAGCATAGGGTTGTTTATATAGAATTTCAATTTAATTTGAGCCGTCGGATGATCTTAGGGTTAATCATAACCATTCAGTCAGGATAGGGTGACACCTCAGCCCTAATAACTCAGCAAGGAGTCAGAAAGGACTCAGCAATGAGTCACAGTATGGATCAAATCACACCAGAAAGTTGTGCAGGCTTTCTGCTCGGCCTGGGCGCACTTGGCAGGTGCGCCAGTGCAATTTTGTACTGGCGCACTTCCCAAGTGCGCCAGTGCATTTTTTTCTTTTCTCTCTTTTCTTCTAGTTTTCTGCTTTAACTTCGTTTGTCCATATCTCCTTCATAAGGTGTCCGTTTTACGCAAACTCGGACTCTATCTCAAGAAAAATTCCGAGACGAACGCAATGGCGTAACCCGTATCCCTTAATTCTCAAATTTGAAATTAAATATTCTTTGATTTGTTACTATAACGTTAACAGAAAATAAGCGGTGTTACATTCTCCCCTCCTTTTAGGATTTCGTCCCCGAAATCTTCAAGTCGAGAAGAATTTATAACCTACCATCCAATCACCCATCTACTCAACCATCAAACACAGGCGTCCATTGTCCTTAAAAGATTTCTAATGCTTCATGATCATATGCATAGTGTGTACACATGTCCTTATCTAATGCAAAATCAGGCGGTCTACTGATTCAGTTGACCTCCTTAATGCAAATTATGTCAGTGCCATGAGTCCATTATGAATGCAATTTTTCCTATTCAAAATTTTCCTACATGAGTGCACAATCATTCATACAAATGAAACGTCCATATGATAACACATCAAGTTTCAATCCATTTACAAGTACATATATGCATATGCAATATGGAAGTGACTGAGCCGATCTAATACCTAATGTGTGTGTATATGCATCCACGAGCAACTACAAGCAACCACTTGCAACCACTTGTAATCAACCATAACATGTTTCAATTACATGTTTTCATCCAAATGGGTTTCTACCTAAGGATAAAGGATAGGAACGAGGAGATATACCTAAAAAGATAGATACGAGCATAAACTTAAGGAAAAAGAGATCAAGGATGTACCCTCAAAAAGAAAAGGGTAGGCTGCATGTATTCTGTCCTCAGTTTCCCAAGTCGCGTCTTCCTCGGTGTCGCTCCATTGAAATTTGACGAGCTTAACTTCACGGTTGCGTAGCTTTTTGACTTTTGTTCCCAAGATACGGGTTGGAACTCTTCTTACAGTTGCTTCTCGTTCAACTTCTACTTCCTCTAGCATGCTTGGTTCTACCACTTCCGCAGACTCGTGTAAGCACTTCCGCAGGTGAGAGACATGAAAGACATTATGAACCCCAGCCAATCTTTCGGGCAGCTGTACCCTATAAGCCATCTTCCCAATCTTCTCGATGATAGGGAACGGCCCTACAAATCTTGGTGCTAACTTTCCTGCGGATCCAAAGTGAACGACGTTCCTCAAAGGAGATACTTTAAGGAACACCTTGTCTCCAACTTCGAACTCAAGGTCAGTCCTTCTTTTGTCTGCATAGGTCTTCTGTCTATCTTGGGCAATCTTCATTCTTCTTCGTATCAAGTGTACTTTCTCTGAAGTTTCCCTAATCATGTCTGGTCCAAGTATGAGCTTGTCTGTGGACTCCCACCAGCAAGTCGGTGACCTGCACGGTCTTCCATATAAAGCTTCGAAAGGCGCCATGCTTGGTAGCTATTGTTGTAAGCGAATTCCACCAAAGGTAGATGATCCTCCCGTGTACCTCCGAAGTCAATAATGCATAATCTTGTAACACCCCACGTCCATTAATGTCACTCGCAAAGGGAATGCATTAACTTCCACGGAGCATTTTAAGTGAATATAGAATAGAAAATCACAACAAGACAGATATAAAGAAGTACTTGAAAATTTAAAACTTTATTTATTGCAGCAGAAGGTAAATATGTTTGGTTACATCATCAAAAACCATAAACCAAAGTCCAGTACATAATATCCATCTTGATAAAACAAAGTACATAATCCCACTACTACAAATAGCCATAAAGAAAATGATAGGCTGAACTTTACTTCGGAAATCCAAATCCAAGTGCTCCCAAAGAGATCCCAATCAAGCTCCACTAGTACTAGTCCCACCCTTAGAACCTGAGGGGGGGAGGAAGAAAAGAGGTGGAAACAAAGGGGGTCAGACATAAAGTCTGGTGAGTGCGATAACTCTAACAACATAATTATTAAAGCAATATGATAAGATATAAGCTGGAGAATAATGTAATGACTGTGAGAAACATGGGTATGGCAAGGCAATCAAGAGATACATAGACAACGTTAATGGCGGTTCCTAATCAATATAGGATAATTACTATACTCTACAGTACTGTACTAACACTAACTGCACCCATACTAGTCACTCTAGAAATTTGATCCCTCTTGGCTAAATAGAACGATGATAGCTTCCTGTACTACTAGATGTACCCACTATCCTCCATGTTTGACTGTATATCTCTAGTTGTTATCATAGGTACCCAGCGTGTACCTATCCCCACTAGATGTACTCCTTCAATAATTAATAATGGTAATTCCATGTACTCCTAGCTGACGTCATAGGTGCCGCCTGCTACTATCTCCACTAGGTATACCCCCTTAATAATTATTAATAATAGTGGTAGCTTCATGTACCCCTAGCTGACTACATAGGTGTCGTCTGCTCCTATCTGCTCCTATCTCCACTAGGTGTACCCACTACCCTGCCCCATTCAATCGGCTCCCTAACTCGTAGATACCCGTGTTGGCCCCACAGTGGGGTGTATCACTCCCCAAAGTGGCAACCCGATACAACCAATGATACACGGCTTATACCTACATGATGCAACAACGTCTTACCTACCAACGCGGGTCCACACACGAATATGAACCCGTTGGACTTGCGTTGCCACCGCTAACCCGGTTTGGCCTCTTACAGTCAAGCCCAGTATGTGTGTCCCGTCCTCGACTTGGGTCGAGCCCACAAAGATGCGAATGGGTTACTGGTTGAAATGGGCCCCCATTACTTGACACAAGCTATCCACCTAAGCTTGGTCCCCTCTAGTATATCCCACTTAACCCCCTTCATGTCCACTTACATGTTTTAAATTTGGTTAAGGGTTTCCAATAGTAATTCCACATGCCACCCAAGGCACCCACTTAACCCCTATGTCCCACTTACATGTTTTACCTTGGTTAAGTGTTATTAATCGTATTTCCTCATGCCACCCAAGGCACCTACTAGATTCCACATGCCACCCAAGGCACCCAATTAACCCCCTCATGTCCCACTACATGTTTATCTGGTTAAGTGTTTCTTAATTCATTAAGACCGTAACCTCATAAAGACCTCTCACATTAGACTGGCATTTGTGGCAGCTGGATTTGTCGGGCGGGTCCGGGCAGTCTTACACCACAAAAGAGCCTAACCTCGAGTCTTTACAATTGTTACGTATTTAATTTATGCCTAAGACATCTCACATTAGACTGGCATTTGTGGCAGCTGGATTTGCTGGGCGGGTCCGGGCAGTCTTACCCCCACAAAGGAGCTTAACCTCGTGTCTTAGACGATTAATTACTCCTAATTAATCATTCCCCAATTTGAATTACTTTCCCTATTCAAATAATCAATCAATTCCAAATTTAACGATGTCCATAATTGACTCAATTATGTCCATCCATTTATGGTATGTTAAATCATACCAATTTTCGCCACAATTATATTTTATTCCTTTAAAATTAATTACATGCCTTTTTAGGCCATTACATGCCAAATTCACAATATATGTGTATCCACTATTATTCCCATCGTACCCCCGTCATTCGTTCGCTTAACATGACATATACATATTAGACTAGCAAATAGTCTAATACTTAAAAAAAAGGAATAAACGTCACAAAGTCACATACACACAATAATAGATCTCATTTGCATCTAACTTGCAATTAAGAATTACAACATACTTGCATAGTCTTTGTATTTTCAAGGATCCAAAAAGCATAGATCTAAAAGGTGTGAACTTGCATGTATGAACATAGTTTTATACCCAACTAGCCTAGGTAATTATCACAAACTTACATAAACTATGTATGTCGTCAACCTAAACATAAAGGTGTCATCTTGCATAACTATGGATCCAATAAAAGGTGTTAACCTGAGTAAACTATGGATCCACATAAAGGTGTAACTTGCATAACTATGCATGTCATTGTTTCAACATAAAAATGTCAACTTGAATATTGATCTAAACATTAAAGGTGTGAACTTGTATATATGTGAATCCAATTATCACTTAAACTTTCATATGAACATAATACTTATATGAACTAGCATATGTTATACATCTATATTCGCATAAAAACTGATGTTATAAACCTAGGTGATTGGATTATAAAAAGGGATTCATTGACACAAGTTAACATCATGAATTACTAGCATATATTTTAGATCCAAACTTACATAACATCATATAACTCGCATACAACTTGCGTGATCCTATTAACTTGCAAATCATCATATGTACAACTTGCATAATCATATTAACTTACATAACATCATATATGAAACTTGCATAATCATATTTACTTGCATAACATCATATGTGAAACTTGCATAACATCATACATGAAACCTGCATAACATCATATATAAAACTTGCATAACATCATACATGAAACTTGCATAACATCACATATAAAACTTTCATAACATCGTATAATATGAATCAAGTTAACATACATGATTAAAACATATGAATTAGATTCACAACCACAACTTATAATCCAACGTATATCACATCATAATTGATTTTGTAATTATTTTGTTAAAGTGATCGAACTCACAACTCAAAAGCGGTCTTGAGTTCTGAATTCTGATTTCTGGAGTTGTATTAGCTCTCCTTTGAAGAAGATTCGTTGTTAGGGTTGAATAGATCTGATTTGATTTGCTGTTCTTCCTCTTTAATTCGTGGCGGCTACTGTAGGGTTCAAAACGACAGCATAACGGCTATAGTTTCAGTTTTAATTCTGATTTAGGGTTTGAGTCAATGGGTCTTTTTATAGAGTTTTGAATTAATTTAATCCGTCGGATGATCTTAGGGTTAATCGAAACCACTCAGTCAAGATAGGGTGACAAGTCAGCCCTAATGACTCAGCAAGGAGTCACTAAGAACTCAGCAATGAGTGACAAAACAGATCGGACTGAACCAGAAAGCTGTGCAGGTTTTCTCTCAGCCTGGGCGCACTTGGGAAGTGCACCAATGTAAATTTGTACCGGCGCACTTCCCAAGTGCGCCAGTGCATATTTTTTTTCTTTTTGCCACCAAACTTCGTTCGTCTATAACTCCTTCATCCGGTTCCCGTTTCCCGCAAACTCGGACTCTATTTCAACCAGAATTCCGAGACGAACACAATGGCGCAACCCCATTCCCTTAATTCTCACGTCTTAGATTAATTATTCTTTATTTTAGTTAATTTGATTATTCAAAAATCTGGGGTGTTACATTCTCACCTCCTTAAAGGATTTCGCCCCCGAAATCTCCAAGTTAAGGAGAATGCGTATCCTACCATCCAAACAACCATCTACTCAACCATCAAACACGGGCATCCATTGTCCTTATAAAATTTCTAATGCTGTATGAACGCATGCAAGAAGTGTGTGTATATGTTCCTTATCTAATGCAAAATCAGGCGGTCTACTGATTCAGTTGACCTCCTTAATGCAAACCATGATAGTGCCATGCGTCCATTATGTATGCGAAAGAACCCTATCGATACATATTATTTCTACATGTGTGCACAACCATTCACCAAAATGCAATATCCATATGATGGTACAACCATTATACAACCATTACTTAAATATGTACACACATTTATATGCAATATGCGATATGAAGTGACTGAGCCGATCTAGTGCCTACAGTGTGTGTATATGCATCCACGAGCAACCACTAGCAAACACTTGCATCCACGTGCATCCATCATACATAACATGTCTCAAACACATGTTTCAACCATAGGACTACCCTATCGAAAGGTCAAAGATACTAGCGAGAGGACATACTAGAAATAAAATAAGTACAAGGTAAGCGATAAAGGAGAAAATTAAAAGACATACCCTCGAAAAGAAAAGGGTACAATGAATGCATCTTCTCTTCCGTCTCCCAAGTAGCGTAGCTCTCGTCATCTCCCCATTGCAATTTGACTAGTTTGACCTCTCAATTCCTCAACTTCTTAATCTCCGACCCAAGAATGCACGTAGGAGCTCGTCGAATTGTCGCATCACGCTCGATCTCCACCTCTCTAAGCAAGCTCGGCTTTAACACTTCCGCGGTCTCGTGCAAGCACTTCCTCAAATGTGATACATGGAATATGTCGTGTACGCCACTAAGTCTCTCGGGCAACTCCACTCTATACGCCATCTGCCCAATCCTCTCCTTAACAGGAAACGGCCCTACGAACCTTGGTGCTAAATTCCCAACGGACCCAAAGAGAACGACGTTCCGTAATGGAGACACTTTTACAAAGACCATGTCCCCAATATCAAACTCAAGATCTGACCTCCTCTTGTCCGCATAAGATTTCTGCCTATCTTGCGCCGTCTTCATCCTCCTTCGAATCAAACCGATCTTTTCCGAAGTCTGCCTAATCATATCGGGCCCAAGTAAGATCTTATATGTAGACTCCCACCAACATGTAGGCGAACGACACGACCGTCCATAAAGAGCCTTGAACGGTGCCATGCCAATACTAGACTGAAAGCTATTATTATATGCGAACTCTACCAACGGAAGATGTTCCTCCCATGTACTTCCGAAGTCTAAGACACATAACCTCAATAGGTCCTCTAGAATACGATTCACCCTCTCGGTCTGGTCATCCGTCTACGGATGATATGCGGTGCTCAAACATAACTGAGTCCCTACCGCCTCTTGCAAGCTCTTCCAAAATTCGCTAGTGAAGATAGGATCGCGGTCGCTCACTATGCTAGAAGGAACACCGTGCAAAACGAACTATTTCTCGAATGTATACGGAGGCTAACAATGGAGCAGTCCTCTTACTCTTCATGGGAATGAAATGGGCGCTCTTAGTAAGTCTGTCTACCACAACCCAAATCCCCGTATTACCCTTCCTCGATCTTGGTAATCCGTCAACAAAGTCCATTGAAACACTTTCCCACTTCCATTGTGGGACCTCCAATGGGTAAAGCAATCCACCGGGCTTCTTTTGCTCTGCTTTTACTTGTTGGCACACCAAGCATCTAGCGACATACTCGGCCACATCCCTCTTCATGCCGGCCCAAAAGTAAACTCGTCTCATGTCCACGTACATCTTGTCCCTGCCGGGATGAATGGTCATCTTCGAACGATGTGCATCATCAAGAATGGTCTTCCTCAAATTCTCGTCCCGTGGTACACAAAGTCTACCGTCCCTACGCAACCAACCCTTATCATCTAGGGTGTGCCTACGGAGATGGCTCGATGACTCTGCTCTTTTGAGCTTCTCTACTAACTCAACCAACTGTGAATCATCTCGCTGTGCCTCACCAATCCGTCCCAAAAGCGTAGGTCTGACCTCTAAGGATGCCAGCAAACCAGGTACGAAGTCAATGGAAGGTGTAAAGTCAAATGTAGAGATGTACTCTAAACTTCGCCGCTCAACAAACAATGGACTCAAGGATAACCTTTTTCTACATAAGGCATCTTCCACCACGTTACCCTTGCCAGGGGTAAATGCTATCTCGAAATCGTAGGACGCTAAGAACGCCATCCACCATAACATATCACCCTTCCCTAGAGACCACATGCCCTAAAATCCTCACTTCTTTCCTCCAAAAATGGTATTTTGGAGAACTTAGCTTTAAGCTGGTGCACTTGTAGGGTCCCTAAGCTTTCCCTAAGATGTAGGGCATGCTCTTCTCTACTTCTAGAGAAAGCCAGGATATTATCCCATGCAAAATCGTCACAGCTATCCATCTCTCACACAGACCCTCCTAGTCGAACTCGACATCCCCCAAGTGCAAGCCCCAAAGGCCTAAACCAATATCAGACAAACACCCAAGGGATACCTCCTTCGAATTCAGACGACCTACGTGATATGATACTAGTAAGACGGCCAACCAATTGAGCACTTGATCGACTCTGGCTATCCTTGCCAGTCTTGCTTCGAAACCACCGCTGATCACATAACTGGCTTTGCTTAATCCATTAAGCACAAACGAAAACTTATTTCGCGCTTCTGGGTAAACCCCGCACTTTATCAAAGACGTCTCCATACTCACGAACCACACAAACAGACTCCCAATCATCGTTGGATGCGTCAGAAGATTCTAGGCAGCTAAGCATCACTGAACCCCTAGGGTCACAAGAAATATGTGGGTCTTTCCATAACGAATCAATAGTCTAACTACCCTCCTTTCACAATCTAGGATGGCACCCCGCCTGGCTAGCCAATCCACCCCTAGAATCAAACTATAGCCCGTGAAACCAAGGGTTGCATTCAAATCAAATGCCCAAGATAGACACTCTCAAATCCCGACAAACCATTGAAGGATGAGACGAACCACCAACAGGATTTGAGACTAGGATGGGATCCTTAACTAGACTAGTATTTAGGTGTAGTGTTTCAACTAACGAAGCAGATACTAACGAGTATAAAGCTCCAGAATCAAACAAAGTTCAAACATGATGATAAAGAAAACCATATTTCAACCTAGACGATCCCCATCAGGTATACCTAGCCGTGAGGGAATACAGCTACCCTCCAGAAGATCCTGTACTTTGTCCTTGCCTCTTTGGACAATCCTAAGGTGTCCTATTTCTCCAAAACAACTAGCCTTCTTCTTCACATTCTTCATTCGTGACCTCCCACCAAGAAGAGGTTTCGTCCTTTGTTAACCAAACAGCTATTTGAACCTTCCTCCCATCGTCCATCTTAAAGGTACCAACAAGCCCTCCACTTCCTTGGACTAACTTCTAGCCCGACAAATGTATAAGTCCCTTGAAGTGGTTTTCCGTCCTTCGTACGGAAGTCCTTATTTATCTTAGAAAAAGCATCTATACACGGAGGGGGGGGGAAGAAACTCAAAAAGAGAAAGAGGAAGAGATTCAAAATGGAGAGTCGATGGAAGGATATATGGCTCTTGGGGATTATGTTCTTAAAATAAACCTTTCTTTCAAAACTACTCTTCTACCAACATATTTTTGAAAGTATTCTTTATAAAAATGCTTTTGAAAAATAGTTTTTCAAAATATCTTATATGTTCTGGTAACCTTCAGCTCTGATACCACGTGTAACACCCCACGTCCATTAATGTCACTCGCAAAGGGAATGCATTAACTTCCATGGAGCATTTTAAGTGAATATAGAACAGAAAATCACAACAAGACAGATATAAAGAAGTACTTGAAAATTTAATTTAATTTTTTTGTTGCAGTAGAAGGTAAATATGTTTGGTTACATCATCAAAAACCATAAACCAAAGTCCAGTACATAATATCCATCTTGATAAAACAAAATACATAATCCCACTACTACAAATAGCCATAAAGAAAATGATAGGCTGAACTTTACATCGGCAATCCAAACCCAAGTGCTCCCAAAGAGATCCCAATCAAGCTCCACTAGTACTAGTCCCACCCTTAGAAACTGGGGGGGGGGGGGAAGGAAGAAAAGAGGTGGAAACAAAGGGGGTCAGACAAAAAGTCTGGCGAGTGCGATAACTCTAACAACATAATTATTAAAGCAATATGATAAGATATAAGCTGGAGAATAAGGTAATGACTATGTGAACCACATGGGTATGGCAAGGCAATCAAGAGAAACAGAGATAACGTTAATAGTGCTTGCTAATCAATATAGGATAATTACTATACTCTACCGTACTGTACCATACTATACTGTACTAACACTAACTGCACCCCTACTAGTCACTCTAGAAATTTGATCCTTCTTGGCTAAATAGAACGATGATAGCTTCGTGTACTACTAGATGTACCCACTATCCTCCATGTTTGACTGTATATATCTAGTTGCTATCATAGGTACCCAGCGTGTACCTATCCCCACTAGATGTACTCCTTCAATAAGTAATAATGGTAATTCCATGTACTCCTAGCTGACGTCATAGGTGCCGCCTGCTCCTATCTCCACTAGGTATACACCCTTAATAATTATTAATAATAGTGGTAGCTTCGTGTACCCCTAGCTGACTACATAGGTGCCGTCTGCTCCTATCTCCACTAGGTGTACCCACTACCCTGCCCCATTCGATCGGCTCCTTAACTCGTAGATACCCATGCTGGACCCATAGTGGGGTGTATCACTCCCCAAAGTGGCAACCCAATACCACCAATGATGCACGGCTTATACCTACACGATGCAACAACGTCTTACCTACCAGCCCAGTTCCACACACGCATATGAACCTGTAGGACTTGCGTTGCCACCGCTAACCCGGTTTGGCCTCTTACAGTCAAGCCTAGTATGCATGTCCCGTCCTCGACTTGGGTCGAGCCCACAAAGATACGAATGGGTTACTGGTTGAAACGGGCCCACATTACTTGACACAAGCTATCCACCTAAGCTTGGTCCCCTCTAGTATATCCTACTTAACCCCCTTCATGTCCACTTACAAGTTTTAAATTTGGTTAAGGGTTTCCAATAGTAATTCCACATGCCACCCAAGGCACCCACTTAACCCCTATGTCCCACTTACATGTTTTACCTTGGTTAAGTGTTATTAATCGTATTTCCTCATGCCACCCAAGGCACCCACTAGATTCCACATGCCACCCAAGGCACCCAATTAACCCCTTCATGTCCCACTACATGTTTATCTGGTTAAGTGTTTCTTAATTCATTAAGACCGTAACCTCATAAAGACCTCTCACATTAGACTGGCATTTGTGGCAGCTGGATTTGTCGGGCGGGTCCGGGCAGTCTTACACCACAAAAGAGCCTAACCTCGAGTCTTTACAATTGTTACGTATTTAATTTATGCCTAAGACCTCTCACATTAGACTGGCATTTGTGGAAGCTGGATTTGTCGGGCGGGTCCGGGCAGTCTTACACCACAAAGGAGCCTAACCTCGTGTCTTAGACGATTAATTACTCCTAATTAATAATTCCCCAATTTGAATTACTTTCCCTATTCAAATTATCAATCAATTCCATAATTAACGATGTCCATAATTGACTCAATTATGTCCATCCATTTATTGTATGTAAAATCATACCAATTTTCACCACAATTATATTTTATTCCTTTAAAATTAATTACATGCCTTTTTAGGCCATTACATGCCAAATTCACAATATGTGTGTATCCACTGTTATCCCCATCGTACCCTCGTCATTCGTTCGCTTAACATGACATATACATATTAGACTAGCAAATAGTCTAATACTTAAAAAAAAAGGAATAAACGTCACAAAGTCACATACACAAAATAATAGATCTAATTTGCATCTAACTTGCAATTAAGAATTACAACATACTTGCATAGTCTTTGTATTGTCAAGGATCCAAAAATCATAGATCTAAAAGGTGTGAACTTGCATGTATGAACATAGTTTTACACCCAACTAGCCTAGGTAATTATCACAAACTTACATAAACTATGTATGTCGTCAACCTAAACATAAAGGTGTCATCTTGCATAACTATGGATCCAATAAAATGTGTTAACCTGAGTAAACTATGGATCCACATAAAGGTGTAACTTGCATAACTATGCATGTCATTGTTTCAACATAAAAATGTCAACTTTAATATGGATCTAAACTTTAAAGGTGTGAACTTTTATATATGTGAATCCAATTATCACTTAAACTTGCATATGAACATAATACTTATATGAACTAGCATATGTTTCACATCCATATTCGCATAAAAACTGATGTTATAAACCTAGGTAATTGGATTATAAAAAGGGATTCATTGACACAAGTTAACATCATGAATTACTAGCATATATTTTAGATCCAAACTTACATAACATCATATAACTCGCATACAACTTGCGTGATCCTATTAACTTGCAAATCATCATATGTACAACTTGCTTAATCATATTAACTTGCATAACATCATATATGAAACTTGCATAATCATATTAACATGCATAACATCATATGTGAAACTTGCATAACATCATACATGAAACTTGCATAACATCATATATAAAACTTGCATAACATCATACATGAAACTTGCATAACATCACATATAAAACTTTCATAACATCGTATAATATGAATCAAGTTAACATACATGATTAAACATATGAATTAGATTCACAACCACAACTTATAATCCAATGTATATCACGTCATAATTGATTTAGCAATTATTTTGTTAAAGTGATCGAACTCACAACTCAAAAGTAGTCTTGAGTTCTGAATTCTGATTTCTAGAGTTGTATTAGCTCTCCTTTGAAGAAGATTCGTTGTTAGGGTTGAATAGAACTGATTTGACTTGCTGTTCTTCCTCTTTAATTCGTGGCGGCTACTCTAGGGTTCAAGACGACAGCATGACGACCAAAGTTTCAGTTTTAATTCTGATTTAGGGTTTGAGTCTATGGGTCTTTTTATAGTGTTTTGAATTAATTTAAGTCGTCGGATGATCTTAGGGTTGATCGAAACCACTCAGTCAAGATAGGGTGACAAGTCAGCCTTAATGACTCAGCAAGGAGTCAGAAAGAAATCAGCAATGAGTGACAACACAGATCGGACTGAACCAGAAAGCTGTGTAGGTTTTCTCTCGGCCTGGGCGCACTTGGGAAGTGCACCAATGTAAATTTGTACTGGCGCACTTCCTAAGTGCGCCAGTGCATTTTTTTCCTTTTGCCATCAAACTTCATTCGTCTATAACTCCTTCATCCGGTACCCGTTTCCCGCAAACTCGGACTCTATTTCAACCAAAATTCCGAGACGAACACAATGGCGCAACCCCATTCCCTTAATTCTCACGTCTGAGATTAATTATTCTTTATTTTAGTTAATTTGATTATTCAAAAATCCGGGGTGTTACAAATCTCAAGAGGTCTTCTAATACTCTGTTGAATCTTTCCGTTTGGCCATCGGTTTGAGGGTGATAGGCCGTGCTTAAGGATAACTGTGTGCCTAGAGCCTCTTGTAAACTCTTCCAAAACTCGCTCGTGAAGATAGGATCTCGACCACTCACTACGCTGGAGGGTATCCTATGGAGTCGAACTATCTCTTTAAGATAATTGGATGCCAGAGATGAGGTAGTCCTTCTACTCTTGACGGGTATAAAGTGGGCGCTTTTTGTAAGCCTGTCCACTATTACCCAAATGCTGGTATTGCCCTTTCTTGACCTAGGCAACCCATCTATAAAGTCCATCGAGATGCTATCCCATTTCCACTATGGGATCTCTAGAGGATGGAGCAGACCACCAGGCTTCTTCTGCTCCGCCTTGACTTGTTGGCATATTAAACACTTAGAAACAAATTCAGCTATGTCTTTCTTCATGCCATTCCAAAAGAAAACTCTTTTGATGTCTTTATACATTTTGTCTCCGCTTGGGTGTATGGTCAGTTTGGAATGGTGTGCCTCTTCTAGAACCGCCTTTACCAAGCCCCTTGCTTGTGGGACACACAGTCTTCCATCTCGTCTCAACTAGCCCTTGGCATTAATGGAGTATCTATTGAGGTGACTTGAAGTCTCACCCCTAGTTAACTTGTCCACCACATCGGCTAGCTGAGGGTCTTCTCTTTGCGCGACTCCGATTGAGTCTAATAGAGTTGGGCGTACTTCTAACGTTGCTAGCAAGTCAGGTACAAAGTCAGTGGAGGGTCTGAAGTTAAAGCTTGCTATGAACTCCAAGCTTTGCCTTTCCACAAAGAGAGGGCTTAAGGTCAGTTTCTTTCTACTCAAGGCGTCTGCTACTGCATTGCCCTTGCCAGGAGTGTAGGAAATCTCAAAATCGTACGAGGCAAGAAAATCCATCCATCTTTTCTGCCTCAAGTTGAGATCTTTCTACGAGAAAAGGTATTTGAACGATTTATGATCAGTAAATAATTCGAACCTTTCCCCTAACAGATAATGACGCCATGATTTAAGGGCAAAAATGATGGTAGCTAGTTCTAAATCATGAGTTGGGTAATTCTTGTCATGAACCTTCAACTGCCTTCCTCCATAGCAAACTACTCTGCCTTCTTGCATTAGGACAGCGCCCAATCCTGTTCTTCACACGTCTGTATGTACTGTAAACATCTTGCTTCCATCAGGCAATGTCAGAACTGGGGCTGTTGTTAGAGCCCTTTTCAAACTTTGGAAAGCAATATCGCAATCCAAATCCCAATTGAAAGCTATGTTCTTCTTTGTCAACCTTGTAAGTGGAGCTGAGAGTTTTGCAAAATCTTTGATGAACTTTTGATAAAAGCCTGCTAGCCCGAGGAAGCTTCGGACTTCGGTTGCATTTCGGGGAACCTTCCAATCTTGCACAACAACCACTTTCACGGGGTCCACAGCTATCCCCTCTTTGGACACTACGTGTCCAAGGAACCTAACTTCTTCTCTCCAGAAATGGCATTTGGAGAATTTAGCTTTCAATTGATGTGCATGGAGAGTATCCATGACTTCCTTTAGATGCTGAGCATGCTCTTCCTCATTCTTTGAGAAGATCAAAATATCATCTACGAAGACCACCACAAACTTATTGAGGAACTCTCGGAACACCCTGTTCATTAAATCAACAAAGTAAGCGGGTGCGTTTGTCAAGCCGAAATGCATGACAAGCCACTTGAAGAAACCATCTGGAGTCCTGAACGCGGTCTTATCAATGCTGTCTTCAGCCACTCTTAGCTGATGAAACCTGGTAGCTAAATCTAATTGGGAGAAAACCGATGAACCTACAAGCTGATCGAACAAATCATCTATTCTCGGGAGTGGGTGCCTATTCTTCTTGGTCAGCTTATTTAGCTCCCTATAATCAACGCACAGGCGAAGCAAACCATCAGCTTTGGTCGCGAACACTACCGGAGCATCCCATTCAGAAATACTCCGTCTTATGAACCCCTTTTCAAGTAGCTCTTTGATTTGCTTACTGAGCTCCTTTCTCTCCCTTGGGTCCATGTGCCTAACAGGTAACGCAACGGGCTTTGCATTATCAACGAGGTATATGCGGAAGTCTATCTCCCGCTTCGGAGGTAAGCCATTTACCTCTTCAAACACATCCGAGTATTCACGGACTACCCTTACAGACTGCAAGTTCTCAACAGACGCATCTAGAGATTCTAGATAACTAAGCATGACGGAGTTCATGGGATTACAAGAAATTTCGAGAGTGTTACCGAGGCAAGTCATGAGTCTAACCACTCTCTTTTCACAATCGAGGACGGCACCATTACTGGATAGCCAGTCCATGCCTAGAATCAACCCATAGCCCGTGAAGCCCAAAACAAAGGCATTACATCTAAACCCAATGCTTAGTATAGATATTTTCAAATCTAAACAAACCATTGACAAATAAGCTGAGCCCCAATTGGGTTTGAAACAACCAAGGGATCCTCTACTATACTGGTGTCTAGGTGCAGAGATTCTACTAAAGCAGTAGATAAAAAAGAGTGCGATGCGCCACAATCAAATAGTGTACGAATAGGATAATCAAAAAGGCAGACTAAACTTTCGATAGAAATATTTCTACCTCGTTCTTACGGAGGTGCCGTGAGAACGTGAACTTGTCCTCCAGAAGAAGGTCCAGCTCCCTGCCCTTGCTTCCTTGGGCAGGCCCTAGCCATGTGTCCTGTCTCACCACAGTGGAAACAGCCACCCATCTTCCTTTTTTTCTTCTTGCAGTCTTTTATCAGGTGTCCAGGAATGCCACAGAAATTACACTTTCTCTTGTCATGGGGTTTGTTGTTCTTCCCGCCTTTCTTTGAATCGGCCTTCTTGTTCAGCGATCCCTCCCCCTTCTTATCTTGAGGCACTTCCGCTTTTGCCTATATCTTGCCCTTGTCTTCCTCATGTAAGAGTGTCATGTCCACTAACCTCTCGTAAGTAGTCCACATAGGTATATGGGTCATAGCCAAGCTGTGAAGTGGCTCATTCGATCCCTTGACAAAACGGAGAGCCTTCTTATGAGGGGTATTCACTAAATCTAGTCCAAATCGGGCCAGTTGATTGAATTGGTTGACGTACCCCTTGACCATCATACTTCCTTGCTTAAGAGATAAGAACTTTTCCAGGTGTAAACTTCGTTCAGCTTGTGAGAGGAATTTCATCTCAAACCTTATTCTGAAATCCATCCATGTTTCAACTGGTCTTTCAGCGTTAGTGACTTCCCACCAATAGGAAGCTTCGTCTTTGAGCAACCATACAACAACTGTATCTTCTGCCTATCGTCCACCTCGAAGATATCAAACAGATCCTCGGTTTCATTGAGCCAGTTCCTTGCTTCTACGAATGATTCAGCTCCCTTGAAATCCTTTCCACCCATGGCCCTAAAGTCTCTACAAATCTTTGAGAAAGCATTTGTACGAGGAGGAGGAACCACTGTAGCTGGAGGAGGAGGAATATCTGCTGGGCCTGCTTCGTTGGCCCTAGCCTCTAAGTACCTCCTGAACCAGCCAGGTATCGTTACACCCTCTGGAAGGTTAAGATTCCCAGACATGCTAAAACGAAAAAGAAAAGATTCAAAACAAAGGATAGAAAGATAGTGCATATGGCTATGGGGATTATGCCTTTTTAAATTTAAAACAACATTTTTTCTTGCAAAATGCTTCTTTATATTTCTTTTTAAAAATAGTTTTCAAAAACTCTTATCTGATCTGGTAAACCTTTGCTCTGATACCAAGTGAAACACCCCACCTCTGTTAAGGTCACTCACAAAGGGAATGCCTTAACTTTGGTGGAGGGTTATAGGTATAAGACACAGAAAAATTTACAAGACAGATAAATATAAGCAGCGAAATTCAAATATTTATTGCATATGTGGTTCAATACAAAAGCATTACATCAAATTGTCTCAAAATAAATTCCAAAACATTACACCATAATTTATGTCTTGATTATTTATTAAAGAAGCATAAACCATAAATAAAACTGCATAAATCCCCAAATGTAGTATCCAAAAGCCATATCAAAGGTAAGAGAGTCCCAATCATACATCTACTTTCTTGAAGCTTGCAAAGAGTCTGATTAAGCTTGAGTATTCCCTCCCTACGGACCTTGGGGGGGGGGGGGGGGAGGGGACGGAAGAAAAGAGGACGAAAGAAAATGGGCCAGACAATAAGTCTGGTAAGTTCAGTGGTTACTAGTATTTAAACAAGGAAATGGATCATGATAGTAATAACAGAACATAGGACAATACCCTATTATAAGATAAGATAAGTTGAACATGTGATCGCACCCATTACTATAATCTTTGCACCTACTTAACCATTGGTTCAACCAGCCCCACGTGTTCATAACAAACGATCCCCTTAATGATCGGCTCCTAATCGCATGCATTCATATCCTGTGTCATTCGGCCCGCTTGACTGTAGATACCTATGCTGGTCCCACCATGGGGTGTATCAGTCCCTCTGGTGGCAACCCGACACGATTCAAGATGCACAGTGTATACTATCGATGCCCAATGCCTGCTTTTTCCACTTCGGAGTACGTGCACGCCCATACTCTGTCGGAACCTACACTGACGCATCAATCGCCAACGTTTTGACCGCTTATAATTAGCCCAGTAATCGTTCCCCACCCTGCCTAGTTTCAGGGTACCATGATACATCTATGTGGGTTACTGCTGAAATGGGTCCCCGTTACTTGGGTTTTCTAATCAACATGTTTATTTGGTTAAGTGTCCAAGTTTACCTAACTCCACCAATCTGTTTAGTTAACATGTTGAATCAGTTAAGTGTTTCCTTAATTGACTTAACCCTACCAATCCTAACTTAGCTTTAACAAGTGTGTGACCCGTGCTACGCATACGGGTAGTGTTAATATTTATATATGAACAAACAATATTCTTGTGAATCCTAAATTTTAAAGGCAGAGTTATTATGGTAGAGAAAAGTTTGGTGGAAACTTATAATAGTGTGCACATGGAAATGTCTTATATTTGTTTGTTACTAATTTCGTGCATTGGTCTGACCAAGTAATTTGATCCTTATCCAATATGAAGTTTTCAATGTATGCAATAGTCATTACATATTATGCTTCGATATGTGTAGTCGTCATTAGAAATTTTTTGTTTCCAATATGTGCAGCATATATTTGATAGTTGAATTTCCACTACGCATAATGGATATAATTAGATGTTTGGGCATAATGCATTGATTTATTAGTTTAACCAACCTGCATCATTTAGTTACCAATATGTAGTGGCCATTAAGTACTTGAGACCATGTTTGTAATAGCTAGGATGTTTCCACTTGCTTCGTATCTCTCACGCTTTCCACATATATATTGAGAACACAAACTCAAAACTAAAATATAATATTAAATCAATCTGAAACTTAGATGCAAAAAGAATGAAAAAAAAAATTCACATGCATTTAATGTCTTCACATTTTCATTGTCTTGCAATGAATGTCCACAGTTAGTCAGAATATCTTAATCAATATACTTCACAGTGAACAGTAAAAAAAATACTTTATTTTTTCCACTTTTAACGATTAACATCATCAATTCATGCAAAAAAGTGCACGGTATTAATTTTACATGCATACATTTAAATGGTCTTATTTTCCTTCTTTGAGTACCATGTATTTATTAAATTACAAACATAACAATAGTAAACGAAATATCCATATTTATAAAAACCAATTTAATTAGAATTCAACAATTATATATATTTTTCAGAATATACATCCTCTTTTTTTAATCAAGAACTTTACAATGATTCACAATCATGGTAAGTACTTGTAAGTAGGTAAAATGGACTATCAATAACCAACCTGCAACAGTATTTCTTTACAAATAATTTACAGGAATATGAAATAATAATTAGAAGTTTATGACACATAAGAATCACATAAACTACTATTGCTTAAAAATACTTCTTACCAATGACTCTTTTCCTAAGAGAACATATATTTTTTTTTTCTTATTTATCATGTGGACATGATAAGTTGCTTGGCCTAAGAGCGAGTAGGATTATGAACCCGCAACCTTTAAGATTCCTCGAGGTCATACAACATTTGAGATTCCTCAACACTTATTAGAGCATTTCCAGCAGTGGATAGAAATATGTAAATAAGATGTTTCCCAATTTTAAGTTGTGTTTTCGCGCTTGAACAGAGCCGATTAGAGCGAAGGGAATGATTTGAAATGCAGCAGAACCCTTTTTTTTTTTGAGATCATCGATTAAGAATGCGTAAAAACTATTTAAAAATTATACGGGTTTCTGAATCCCGTTTTACATTTAAATTTTTTTTTGAAAACCAAATAAACTTAGAACATGATTCTGATCAATTCATTCAACCTTATTCTTATTTCGATGCTTATGGAAGCACAAAAGAACACCCATTAAAAGAACCCATCTTCATAATTCGCTGCCATGTTATGTGCTTTTCGCATAGAAGCTTTCTGCATCAGACACAACAGCACTATCAAAAATCTAATTCGATTAACCCAAAAATTGCTTCCTTTGTTGCAGTTCCTCTTTCTGACAACCACAATCGAAGCTATGTCAAACCAAGGCCACAATTGCGTAGTTCCAGAAATAAAAGACCCAAACTTCTTTCCAGAATGAAATGGTGCTTTTTTGATTCAAAGAGATGAGAAATTGATAGCTTGAGTTTCCACGCAGGAACGAAAAGCAACGTGAATGATGATATTTGCATGACTATAGTGGAGAAGAAAAACCGCCATCTTTCTTAAAGCAATATTCATAGGTCGATCGATATGTATATATAACCAATTTATTAACGGTTTTATGAAAATCGTTTGTCCTATAAATAGTCTCCATAGGTAAAAGAAATAAAAATAAAAATAAAACTCAAAATTACAAACACCTATTGTTACTGGATGAATGGGTGCTCTCTTGTTATGAGAAGCATCTCACTTTTTTTTCTTCATATTACAGCAGCAGGTACGAAAACTACCACAGAACATAGATAAACATCAAAATGCATTAATTTGATCTATTCATTTCTTCAGAACACAAATACTAAACATGTTAGTACCCATCCGTTAACAGAATTAGTCAAAATGAGAAAGTTCACAATAAATATAAACAAACAAAAATTATGAAAACTTGAATCAATCTGTTACAGTTGACTATAGGTAATATTTATGGACATCATCATAACTCTGCCTCCAGCAATGATTCATTCAATCGAAGTATAGAGCTCCTTGTGTCCATGAATTGCAGGCTACAAAATGACCTTGAGAGATTTTCTCCACCTTCAGATCCTTGCTTGTAATTCATGCAACCTGACACTTCCAAAATTAGAAACGACCACAACACTAAATATGAAAGCAATAAGCAAGACATACAAATAAGTGGATCTTCTTTTCTTCAAATGACAGTGGATATTCCAGCTATAAATCAAACGCTTAAGAGCACTAAAAGGTTGGATCTTTGTTGTATATTTCGGCTGCAGATATTTTGGCAGTGAGAAGTCCTCTCCCTCCTTTTCTATACATGACTAAAATCATTAATTTTAAGGAAGGAAACACAATATTTGTATACGTCATTCTTTAACATAGCAATTTTACCTAAACTCCATTTGAATCAACCCTGAAAAATATCATATTCTCAAATAAATGATCTGAACTTAGATATTAAAACAAACTGCCTCATCTATCTTAAAATACATGTCTCCCCTCATTTCTGAATCACACATGGAAGAGGGTAGACAATATGTTATTCCTAATAAATCATGATCTTGCAATACGAAAAGCAATAGTTGGTCTCAAAAGAATAAAGTGATCGCTATTTAGGTTCGATTGTGATCCTAAATAGCTGTGGTTAAGTTGCAATATAGTTGAATGTTAGTATACAGATTAGATATCAAGCAAGAATATTGATACCATCAGCTCATAATGAAGTTGATATGGTAATTTGTAAAAAAAACATATTCTCTTATGATTGAACATATTATACACATTATAGAATACAAACCGGTATATAACATCGGAGTAAAGCCTGAAAGAAGGCAAAAAGGTAATTAAAATCTGGGCTAGCTCTCATTTGACTAATTATGAAACTGGATTCTTCAATCGTGTACTAACCAGGCAATAGAACTTTTGATGATTTTACATAAATTGTTGCGATGTGCTTATCTGACTGTAAACTTGTCGACATGTCTGTTTACTTGTTCATAATTTTTCTAGTTAGCTTAAAGGTGATTCATGAAGGAAGAAAATCAGTCGGCAACTCGATTTAGGACTCTGATTCAAATGATAACTAATTTAATACATAATTGTATCCTTCTATAGGTCCGCATAATGACATTTCCTGAGCTATTTTTGTGAGGTAAGCACTGCGAGAACGGTTGATCATGCCTGCATTTAAAATACTGGAACATCTTCCTGCATGAAGCCAACACTTCGACTCAGTGTTTTCAAGACATCTTTACTTATGTCAACCCTATTGTTGCTAATCTGTCAACTAAACATATTAAATAATAGTTTCTGTTTTAAACATTAACAGAAGAAATATTGAAGAATTTAGCAAAAAGAAAGGGATTTGAAAGAAAATATGGGAGTCACTGGCTATATCCAACCTTAATTTATAGTTATTTCCTATAATCATCACCCTTTTGGACAGATTATGGCATAGGAATACTAAACTTGATGAATAAGCATATACTCCAAAAAGTTGAGATCAAAAATAGAAATTTTTAGTAATTCAATCATCCATTACCTAAAGTTTCAGCCTATTTATATGTAGAAAATGATGTCATCATAGTTCATACTCTCATAATCTACATTTGAAGAAAGCGGTTATATCTCAGTATTGGACCATCTCCAAACTATCTTTTAATAATGAACCGTACTGTACCACTTGATATAAGAGTGGTGTACAAAAAGATAAAATAAACCTTATGTAAGAGAATGGAAAACATAGTAAAAGCAGAGTTTTCATTAATATCAAGTGGTATTTAATTTGTATTTGTGTATAATCAAATTGTACAATGTATAAAAAGCTGCATATTTTTTATTAAATTTGAAGCACAACATAGATGAAGTCACAGACAAAGACAGAATGTCTGTATAGAGCTATAAACCCAGAAAATCAACCTGTTAAACAAATGAGCGCATAACACCTATGAATGATCCATTGACATAAGTTTCGACCTTAAAATAGAACAACTCATCCAAATGATAAAATACCAACATTCAGGCATAATGTTGCGGGTATATATAATCAACAATGATCAGTGATACAATGAACGATGATCAGTGGTTTGTATATTTATGAATTGAATTATTGTAGCACAAAATAGTAGACAGCATGAAGAACGAACGGAACTGTATGGGTGATATTCGTACACTATACAGCTATACATGTATGCAATACTCCTATTTGCTATCACCCTCTCCCATAATAGTATCCATACTTCAAAGGTAAGCACCATCAATATTAGGACCTATCTGCAGCAATACTCCACTTACAGAAGAATTGATCATTAGCAAACTTATTACAGTAAACTGAACATTTTATAGCCAAAATTTAAAAAAAGGATAGACATTATGTTTTTATCTAAGAATCGGTTGCTACATATAGTGAATACAGATTTTGGATACAAATAATGGAAAGGAACTGCAACATAAAGAAGGAATTTTATAGGCATAGACTTCGGCAAAGCCGTCACTGAGGAAAATAGGGGGAAAACGGATTTTCAGTAAGAAGAAAAATTGTTATGGCAAATCTGAAGTTCATCCACTATGTCGTGCCATTCAGAATACAAAAAACTAGTCTGTGTACATCTAACCATACACCGTCGATTGCCGATAGAATAAAATATACATTATTTTCATAGTTCTTATTCAGTTATACATCAAAGTATTACTAACAACCGTTCGACATATATACTTTAAGGAATCCATTCAAAGTAGCCGTATAGGTATAAACAAATTATATTACTAATTACCATGATTCTAAGTTGATAGTTTCACCAACTTATTAAAATATCCAAATACTTTGTAGATTCATCTAGCCAATTAGTTATATAATTAAAAAAGTTACTAAATAATTAATAGATTTTAGATATCTAGATATTTTTGTTGACTCCTATAGTTAATAAGCTTTAACAATCCCCAAATTCCTCGCTTTCTTCGGTCATTTATGGTGCAACATACAGTTGCATTTAGCAGCATTTCCAGAAATTTAAGTTAATATAAGGTGCTAAGAAAGATAATAAACTCACCAAATGTAGCAAAATAATAATATACAACAATTTAAGTATAATCGTACCTCCTTTTGTAGTTATGAAAAAGGAAGGCATCATTGCTTATGTAGTGTAACACAGAAGATGCATTGCCACAATGGTTTTGAGCAAGATAATCCATTACTTGCTTACCTATAGGGATTAGATTATGTGTTCAGTCAAGTATATTAAAAAAAACTTCTTATAAAAATCATACATTGTCTCATAATCTACATCCCGTTTAATTATCTGGTTGAAGTAGGAATATCCTATGGAAAATGGATTCACAGTTCACAAAGATGCACTTATTCCAAAGGTCGATGCTTTCTGTTTTCAGTTAGATGCCTTTGCATACTGGTGAATTTTTTCAAAACTCTACCTCAACCGACAATTGTCATTACTAAATAATAAACTTATGGAGACAACTTTATTAACTGTCATTCCACTGTTTAGAGTAAACATATAGCTTGTATAATTTCCTGCAACCTAGACAACCACTCATGACATTAAGATGGAGAATAAATTACTTTTATCAATTTATCCGGACTATGGTTAACTTAGAGGCATAAGTGGAATGGAGCACAAAAGTGAAGAAGAGAATGAATTGTTTAACAAAACATCTTCTCAAATGTTAAAGGACAGAAGTAGATTTCATAAATTATTCTATTATAATGCATGTATGCAATATAATGCTATAAGAATTGGGAAGTCAATAAATTATCATAAAAAAGGGAGCATAGTTAGCAGGAAAATTGGTGTAAGATTTTCAAGATCCTCCACCCTTTCTTCGGTCATTATGGTGCAACATACAGTTGCATTTAGCAGCATTTCCAGAAATTTAAGTTTTCAGTTAACTAACTGATAAAGAACAAGCCAACAGCTTAAACCATTTTTTTTAACTTCCCTAAAGCCAAGTGAATCTATAAGTAGTTAGTCACTTTGATCACTGGTGCCAAGCATACCCATATTTAGTGTCATGACAGTGAGAACAATTGATCCACCAGATCATCATTTCAAAGCGCAAGAACTCCTTCACCAATAGTAACACGAATGAGACCAAATTCAGGACAACACAATCATTAACATATAATATTATGACAAAATGGCTTAGAAGTGAAAAATGGAATAATAAGCCTTACATGCAATTATTTGGTAACATAATTCTATCCTTCAATGAATATATAACCTAAACCTGTTGTAGCAAATTACAGGATAATGAAAGTAAGACATGCAAATTTGAGTCGGACTAATTGCACGTACCCCAATGAAAGGAAATATGAGAAATAATCCAAAAGTATGCAGTACAAAATAAAAAAATAACTAATATACCTCCTAGTTGTTTGATTCAATATGTGTAATATGTACCACAAATGTAATAAATAGCTTATATACTTCATAGCAGCCTAATTAAGCATATATACTATGTACCATGAATTAGTCTAAAATACATATTATTTTAATATGTAATTGTCCCGTTGAATACATAGATCTTTGAGGGATTTCTTTTTTCTCTTTTTTCTACCTCTGTATATTTAGATTCGTTATTAAGTTATGACGAATAACAATATAAAAATACTACTTTGCAACCGCACCTTCAGCCAATCCAAAGCTCATACATTACATATAAGATAAGTATTCAACGAAAGAATTAAACAATCAATATTTTGATATAATGACTCTAGTCCTCACTTCAAAAGTAAGTGACCAAAACTGTGCACGCGACGACGGTGGTGCTGCTTGAAAATTTGATATTTGTTAAAGTTTAAGCCTAATATATTTGCGTTTTGTAGAGTACGAACTTTTATTTGATAGCAAGAGTGATAATTATATCAAATAGATTATTCATTTTAATATCTCAAGGAAATCGAGCCAATGACCTTTAGACCCTAAGCCTAGAGCGTCATACCCCTAACTGATAGAGCTAGTAGCCCTTGACTTATAGATTGAAATTTTGAATATGTTAAAATCTTTTGAAAACTTGCGTATATAGAAAAATAGCAGTAGAGCTCTGTCACTTGTACATTCACCGTTTATAGTACAGAAATTGTGATTATATTATAACAACTTTATAAGACAAAAAATATGTACTACTCTTTTTAATTTTTGATATTGTTATTTCTTATATATCACAGCCATAATGGAATTTGAAAAATATGTTAACAACTGAATTATATATTATACATGTATTATGAATGACGCAAATTGTATATGTATTATTCAACGATATGCCTAGCATCATCTGTAATAACCCGAAAATCCAAGCCAATTTAAAATTTTTATTTTGGCTATTTTAATGAATTTTGAATATTTAAAATGAATATTTTAAATAAAAACGACGAGAAATTTATTTTGAATAGAAATAGAACGTATATATTTATATTCGTCGTCGTTAGAATATAAATATTTATTTATAATTATAAAAGGAATTGAAAATGGCGCGGTAGTTCGATAATTCGATTTCAAAATTCAAATGAATGTGCAGGATTCAAAATAAACCAAATTTTAGTGAAACCAAAAATATTTGAATCTAATTGAGAATATCTTTCCAACGAACCCGGGAAATCGAAATTTCATAACGGGAATCAAAAGATATGTCCAATTGAAAATTCAGAATAGTCGCTATGGAATTCTAGCCCCTTAAAAATAGCCATTTTGCAAACGACCTCGATTTTCAACGAAACCACTTTTGTTGGATCCGTGATGTCAAGTTATTGCTAGATTCCAAAATTCGTAATTTTTCGATTCAATATGTGAGCGTGGCAAAGGAAAACGCGTTTGACCAGTTTCAGTTGATTTTAATCGACTGGAAAATGACCATTTTTCAAACGGTCTCAAAATTTGACGAAATTAGTTTTGTTAGGACCGTATCGTCATTACAAAGCTAGAAAATATTTTTCGGAAATTTTTAGAAATTGTATGTGGCCCCGGTAATCTGAAATGTACGTTCAAATTGAATATATAAAGATTTATATTTTAAATTCAACGGAAACTGATCGAAACAGCCGAACTGGCTTACGATACATATCTCATTGTGTTCGGAAAGGGGGTAATTGACTATGAACGACAATCGGTGGGCTTGATTCCGAGGTCGAAATAAAAAGTTAACTTCATGCATTATAAAATTAATAAAATAAAAATAAATTTATAGAGAGCCCCCACTTTTTTTCTCTCCCTTTCTACCACGACACTTCTCAGTCAACAAATAAAAAAAACAAAAGGGGCGGAGCCCTAAATCGCGTCGTTGGCCAACGATGACCCCGCCACCGTCGGCGCGATGCGCGCCCCCCTATTCCCTCCAAAAACCATAAAACCACAGCCACGCCCCCTAAATCCGTCGCGCCGACCTGCTGAGAGACCCCACCTCCACCTCCGACTGGCCGACACCCCTCAGACACCTCCCACAGCCTCTTCCGCCATTGTTTCAAAACCACAGCCCCCTCTCCTTTTCAATTCAAAGAAAGGTGCGATTTTTTATTTAATTACTTCTCTAATTTTTTTTACTACGATGTAAGTAGGTTAGTTTAGATAAGGAAATTTTATACGTATTGTAAGAACCCGTTACTTCCCCGTTAAGGAAAGAGCGGATACTTTGAGAACAACACACAACAGAACGCAGACGGAAGAACATTTCATTGTTATTACAACAATTCCATCAGATACAAGAATATATAGAGTATAAATGAATAAATTACATTCGATACATATCAGAGATTACAATATATTACATAGCAGCGGAAAATAATACAAAGCACAACTGAAGGTGATATACGGATACAGAGCTTTCCGGATATCATTCCAGCTGTAAACCAGGATCCTGTGAATATAAATCTGCAAAACCAAAACTACTAGCTGCCCGTGCGGAAAATAGGGGCACCCAGAGTTTAGGTTTAAAACAATAAACCACAGGTCAGTCATGTGACTGGTGTGAGAACTAAAACAGTTATTTAAAACTTTACTTTAAAAGAGAGTAATTCAAGGGACCACGCCGTATAACACGGAACGGGTTTCCTTCCAAGAACACCAGTGCATAAAATAAACAACGCAATGCTTTTTCGAAAAATGAAGCTATTATAAGACCTAGGTCCCATCACACAATGCAACGCAAGCCGGAGGATAGGGTTTTACCTTATAACAGCCAAACATGCTTGATACGTTTAAAACAAATCATTTGATACTATAATAAGTGTATAGTGTCAAAACAATTTCAATCATAAATATAAATCATAGACGGCATGAGTGCCCCATCCCACTATGTCGCCATACTAGGCTCTACAAATAAAACCGAGATACACGTATTGGAAATTGGATTTCCGTCATGAGTCGAGGCAAGGGGCAAGCTCCTCTCCGCTTCGAGACACTCTAGGAAATGCCTCGGGACTACACACTCTGGGCAACCCCGGATGCGGCTGGGTCGGTCCTCACTTACGTTAGAGGATTAATTATGCCTGAACACACGTTTCCCGGTCCCTACAGACCTATAATCGAGGCGCCTCATTCCAACAACCTCAAAGGTGAAAAGTATATAAATGTCAGGGCTGGTAAGTCACTGACACCACCAAAGCTAGAAAGAAACGTCGTGCTCTCCCAGCGGTCTGTATCCCCTTTTAACTCATACCGAGGTGTGAGGCTCGCGAATTCACGTTATACACAAAGCTACGCCACAAAGGTCGTGCTTTGATCATCAACCACAAGACTTTGCTTTTCAACAGAAGCCTTGATCCATGCAACTCAGTATGCCACACAGACAATTCATGCCATGCGATTGATATCTATCAATATATAACCTCTAAGCTCGTACGTCTCAGAGAAGGGCGTTAAGCAAAAGAATAAATTCTCCGCCGCCAAACAGATATATATTTAACAGTAATCAATCAACACAGAATAAAATCCAATGTCAGACACACAATCCATTTACAAGTCCGTTCTGGGTCTGAACGAAACCGAAGGCACTTTCCTCGCATATCCATCCATCTCCAAGTACGTCTGGACGACCACCAACTATTTCCATCATTTTGGGTGTACAGCCCAATCAGGATCGTCGGTAATTATCCAAACGATGTGAAGACTTCCGGTCTTCAACCACCGTCTTCATCTTCGACTTATCGTCGAATCGGTTATTCAGAATGGGTGTAAACCCGGCCTTTCCGAACAACCCGCGTATATTAAAAACAAATGTTACACAAACACAACATACGCCTCATTCCAATTCAGAATATTCTTTTATTCACAAAATCACATTTTTAGGGAAAGGTTCCCATTAATTTTATCCAAGATAAATTCTTTCAAATTTATCCTTTAATCTTCCTTTGGATGTCATTTCAAACCAAATTATGGTTTTTCAAACTAGTCGAGATTAGCGAACCATATCGAAGTAATTATTTATTTTATTTCCCAATCCCAACCTATTCATCCCATGAAGCAAAACTGGTGATACTCCATATCTAACACCATGGTGTTATCGGTAAAATTAATTACCATTTCACGTTCAAATCTAATGAAAGATTTAACTATCGCTTTGGAGCAAAACTGGTGATACTCCATTCTCGCTTATTTTCAAAATTTGATAATTTAGATTATCAATGCACATTTCAATCTAATTGCAGATTCATTTAAAACTCCTTTTACTGGGTTAAAGAACTAATGTCATTTAAAACACAGCTCACGACAAACCCAAATCACATTCTATTTATTATCGGGTTAAAGAACTAGTGTTATTTAAAACACCGTTCACGACAAACCCATTTCAAATCCAATCAAATATATTAGAAATTCCGATTATTTAAAACCCCCTTTTTAAATCTAGTTTATTTATTTAAAAATAATTCGGTTTTAAATTTAGTTCTAAACTAGTTCATTTTGATAAAAATCCATTTTTATCTTTTCAAATATGGAGTTTTTCACCCTAATTTTTCCCAAATCATTTCTTATGATTTTACACAAATTATTACTATTTTTAATAATGTTATTAAGGCCCGTACAATCGATTTCCAACAATGGCCATCGAACTGCACTTACAGCGACCTTTTTCAAATTTGATTTGGACGTAACTCCAAATCCAACCGTTAGATTTCAAATTCCTAATATTCGTTAAAAAGCTCTTTTCGATACGAACCCAACGGTTCCGGTTTTAGGAGAATCCGACGGTCGGATCTCCCGTAATGTCCATTTGAAATAAATGGCCGAAATTCACAAACTGCCGCGGCGCGGCACGTTCTATTCAGGCCATTATATTATATATATAATATATATTATCGTCGATTACCATTCAAAACGAATTTTATAAATAGTTTTGAATTCGTTTCAAAAACAATTTCATTTCAAATCAAAATTGAATTCTTCCTTATAAATTCGTTTTAAAATTCATTTCTATTCAATTCAATTTGAATTCATTTCAATTTGTTTCCAATTCAATTCGTTTTCGTTTTCAATTCAATTCGAATTGGTTTTATATTCAAATCAAATTCGTTTTGTTTTCTATTCAGTTCGAATTCATTTTCTTTTCAAATCAAATCAAATTCAATTTAAATCAAATTCATTTTCTATTCAAATCAAACTCATTATATATTCAATTCAATTCAAATTCGTTTTATATTCAATTCATTTCGAAATCGTTTTCTATTCAATTCATTTCGAAATCGTTTTCTATTCAATTCATTTTGAAATCGTTTTATATTCAATTCATTTCGAAATCGTTTTCTATTCAATTCATTTCGAAATCGTTTTCTATTCAATTCATTTCGAAATCGTTTTCTATTCAATTCATTTCGAAATCGTTTTATATTCAATTCATTTCGAAATCGTTTTCTATTCAATTCATTTCGAAATCGTTTTCAATTCAATTTGATTCAAATTCCATTTCAAAATATGCAATTTCGAAATCACTTTTCAATATTCATTTTTAAACGAATAAAATCGATATAAACATCATTCACGTCAAAATGGCGCATCTCTAATCAACACGGCTTCATATAATTCTATTTTCAAATATTCTATTTCAAATATTTCTTTTTCAAATATTTCCTATTCAAATATTTCTATTTCAAATATTTCTATTTCAAATATATCGTTCAACACATGACTAATCTCAACGGATGAGTACAGTCAACACATGAACCTTTATTTTATATTAATAAAGATGTAAATTTTATTGTTAAAATATTTCGTTCAACACACGACTAATCTCAACGGATGAGTACAGTCAACACATGAACCTTTATTTTATATTAATCTTTATTTTCTAAATTGGAATGAGGCCCAATCAGTCACCATATAAAGTTAATTGTATGGATTTTCATACATCACACGTATATCATAGCATTGAAAAATAATCAACCATCAACCAAAGTGCACTACACTGTATAAGCATCAAATATAGATATCTAACGCTTATAACAGCCTGTCAATCAATCGATCGACATATTGAATCAGTTAGGATGAGTGAACTTCAAATTTCATCCCAACACCCGTGTGGGGTTTCAAACAATCAAACACAGATTTTATTCGTGCAGTTGGGCGATGTGTAAAATTTATCGACCCAATCAATATCCTTCAAATAAGTGTACATAAACAAACCGTCTGGTTTGTAAATGAATATTTATTTATTCACATTCACGTTAAAAATTATATTTTAACGATAAAACATTTTATTTCAACAAATGAATTTTTATTCAGTTAATTTATTCAATAAAATTGATATTTTTATTTTTCTAACATATTTTAGAAAATTTCGACGGCATAACGGCACGATACTAGAAACAGGACAAGGCCTAGCCTTATCCCCGGACTAGTGAAGGCCCACGCCATCCACACATCAATCAAATTCACCAAACAACCAAATTCAAATCAAATCATCTAACTAATTTATGCAACCAAACAAACAAGTCCATGGTCTGTGGACGATTGTGTCGGGTGCTACTAAGCACCGTCTGCATTCTAGTATATATATATATAACTAGAAAATGAAATTGAAAGGTGAGAAATTCTCACCGAAAGCTATCCAAACATCTTGACTCTTCTTTTGATAGAAATCTTCATCGTTATCGCATTTTTGTCATCTTCGTTGCTGTAGCCACTACATATGCAAAAATCGAATTTTTACTTCGCTATTCAATTATATAAAAATCGAATTTTTACTATGTTATTCAATATATAAAAATCGAATTTTTACTATGTTATTCAATATATAAAAATCGAATTTTTACTATGCTATACTCTACATAAAGATTTCGCCTTTTCAAAAATATAGATTTCGCCTTTTCAAAAATATAGATTTCGCCTTTTCAAAAATATAGATTTCGCCTTTATAAAAAATATAGATTTCGCCTTTATAAAAATTTAGATTTCGCCTTTTCAAAAATATAGATTTCGCCTTTTCAAAAATATAGATTTCGCCTTTATAAAAATATAGATTTCGCCTTTATAAAAATATAGATTTCGCCTTTTCAAAAATATAGATTTCTCCTTTTCAAAAATATAGATTTCGCCTTTTCAAAAATATAGATTTCGCCTTTACAAAAATATAGATTTCGCCTTTACAAAAATATAGATTTCGCCTTTACAAAAATATAGATTTCGCCTTTATAAAAATATAGATTTCGCCTTTACAAAAATATAGATTTCGCCTTTATAAAAATATCACTTTATTTCAACGTATATATAATAAAAATCAGATTTTTATTTCGCTACATATACAAAGATGATATTTTTATATTCTCTATCTCATAAAGATTACATTTTTATAGTTCCTACTATGTAAAAATCATATTTTTAACCCACAACATATGTAAAAATCACATCTTTCTCCATTTAAAAATATCGACTTTCATGTTATAAAAATATAACTCTTCATCGTATAAAGATATAGCCTTTTCGATATGAAAAATATCGCCTTTTCAATATGAAAAATATCGCCTTTTCTATTTTAAAAATCTAATCTTTTCTAATTTAAAAATCAAATTCTATGTTATATATATAAAATTTCATATTCTAATTCTATGTTATATATATAAAATTTCATATTCTCTAAACAATATATTATATCTATTATTTCAGATTTTATAAATGATATAAAACAAGGTTATATTTTATTTTATTTTAAAAACAATTCTATAGTAAGTAAAATAAAATAAATAAAAACTACCTCTCACCACGTTCAGCGAAACGTTACCATCCCTTTTGCTTCCTTGTTTACTTCAACACTCAGCCGAACCCGATGTCCGATGCTAGGGCTGGAATCTGCGCTCGCTATAACCGCCGTGGAGTTGATTTGACCTTGCCACGAGCTCGAACGCCGGAGGAAGGATTGGTGAAGGGGGCTGACCGGAGGCGGAGGGGGTGAGGTTTTGCGGTGGCGGCGGTCTCATGGAGGGGGCGACGTCGGGGAAGAGAGGGAGGCGGTTTTTCTGGAAGAGGGGGTGTGGTGGGATGGGGCTAAGGTCGGAGGGGATCTCGAACGGTGGGGGGGCGGAGCCAGCTCCGGCGGCTGCGCAGTGGACGGGGAGGCGGTGGCTGGAGCTCGATCGATTTAGGATTTTTATATTTTTTTCCTTTTTTTTTCTGAGTGAAGTAAGAGAGAGAGGGAGGGAGTGAATATATATTTATAACTTAATTTCTTTTTACTTCAAAAAGTTGACTTTTACATACGACTTCGAAACGAAGCCCCGCCTGTCGCCCATAGCGTTTTACCCCCATTCCGAACACAATGGGATATGTACCGTATGCTGATTCGGCTGTTACAATCAGTTTTCGTTGAATTTACATTTAAATCATTATATTGAATTTTAAACGTACATTTCAAATTACCGGGGTCACATACTAACTCGAAAAATTCCATAAAAGTATTTTCTAGCTTCGTATTGACGATATGGTCCGAAGAAAACTAGTTTCGTCGAATTCTGAGACCGTTAGAAAAATGGCCATTTTCCAGTTGATTAAAATCAACTGAAACTGGTCAAACGCGTTTTCCTTTGCCACGCTCACATATTGATTCGAAAAATTAAGAAATTTGGAATCTAGCAATAACTTGACATCACGGATCCAACAAAAGTGGTTTCGTTGAAATCCGAGGTCGTTTGCAAAATTCCCATTTTTAAGGGCCTGAATTCCATAGCGACTATTCAGAATTTTCAACTGGGCATATCTTTTGATTCCCGCTATGAAATTTCGATTTTTCGGATTCGCTGGAAAGATATTCTCAATTAGATCCTAATGTTTTTGGTTTCACTAAAATCCGGATTGTTTTGCACCCGGTACATTCAATTGAAGTTTGAAATCGAATTATCGAACTACCGCGCCATTTTCAATTCTATTTATAATTATATAAATTTTTATATTCTAACGACGACGCGTATAAATATATACGTTCTAAATATATTCAAAATAAATTTATTGTCGATATTATTTAAAATATTCTATTTTAAATATTCAAAATTCGCTAAAATTGCCAAAATAAAAATTTTAAACTGGCTCAGAATTTGCGGGTTATTACAATCTCCCCCACTTAAAACTTTTCGTCCCCGAAAAGGAACAAAGTCGAAAGTGGTTTGATTAATCAACTCTACGTTCGATCTGGCTTCCATTCTCCAACTTTTCAGTTTCTGAGAATTTTCAAATTTTCAAAAATTTGGCTAACACCCTAAATTTTCGAAATTTTTTGCCATAACCTCCCCTGCACCGGGAGCCACGGGAAAATCCCGAAATTGCCATACAGGCCTTCTGATCTCAAAAAGGAAAAAAAAAAAAGGCCAAGCGGCTAGCCAATAGGCTCATAAAATCATCATCACCCAAACAAAACAGTAAATTATGTAGTAAACATGTACCTATTTGTCGGGCAAACAAATTTTATTCTACGGCTCTAGCCTCCTTGCTATGACCTGTTCAATGTAAGTATATGTATATGCAAGCAAATGCGACCAATTTTCAATACAATTCAATATTTGGTTCAATTAGGCATAATGGTTCAAAATTAGCAAACAAATAAACAAACAACACAAACATCAATCAATTAGTGAATTAGAATTTCAAATTCATAACTTTGATACATATACTGAAAATCATGTTTTTGATGCCAATTCACAACAATGTGTTCTAACTATATAAGTTTTGGTTCTCACCCCAGTCTAATGGAAATATATAGAAATCACACCTTCGTAACACGAACACAAATATGGATAATGCGGCCGCATTACCAGAATTATCTCCGAGCGACTAGAATGTGACTCTATATCTATCCAGTATATTAAAACTTCGAATATACGTTCATGACGCGTATATGCGAAATCTATATATACTTGATTGTCCAAATTCAATATAAATAAATATTCAAATACGTATAAAATGGTTTAAATTTTCAAAACAAAATTGTTTTTATTTGAAAGATATACTCTTCACACTCGTTCTAGGATACTATTGATCCTATCTCTAACTAGTCATTCTAATTGGATATTATTAATCCAATATCTGATGAATTCTTTCGTATGGTTCTAATGTGTCTTGTTCTCGAGCTCTGTAAACCAAAGCTCTGATACCACTGTAAGAACCCGTTACTTCCCCGTTAAGGAAAGAGCGGATACTTTGAGAACAACACACAACAGAAAGCAGACGGAAGAACATTTCATTGTTATTACAACAATTCCATCAGATACAAGAATATACAGAGTATAAATGAATAAATTACATTCGATACATATCAGAGATTACAATATATTACATAGCAGCGGAAAATAATACAAAGCACAACTGAAGGTGATATACAGATACAGAGCTTTCCGGATATCATTCCAGCTGTAAACCAGGATCCTGTGAATATAAATCTGCAAAACCAAAACTACTAGCTGCCCGTGCGGAAAATAGGGGCACCCAGAGTTTAGGTTTAGAACAATAAACCCCAGGTCAGTTATGTGACAGGTGTGAGAACTAAAACAGTTATTTAAAACTTTACTTTAAAAGAGAGTAATTCAAGGGACCACGCCGTATAACACGGAACGGGTTTCCTCCCAAGAACACCAGTGCATAGAATAAACAACGCAATGCTTTTTCGAAAAATGAAGCTATTATAAGACCCAGGTCCCATCACACAATGCAACGTAAGCCGAAGGATAAAGTTTTACCTTATAACAGCCAAACATGCTTGATACGTTTAAAACAAATCATTTGATACTATAATAAGTGTATAGTATCAAAACAATTTCAATCATAAATATAAATCATAGACGGCATGAGTGCCCCATCCCACTATGTCGCCATACTAGGCTCTACAAATAAAACCGAGATACACGTATTGGAAATTGGATTTCCATCATGAGTCGAGGCAAGGGGCAAGCTCCTCTCCGCTTCGAGACACTCTAGCAAATGCCTCGGGACTACACACTCTGGGCAACCCCGGATGCGGCTGGGCCGGTCCTCACTTACGTTAGAGGATTAATTATGCCTGAACACACGTTTCTCGGTCCCTACAGACCTATAATCGAGGCGCCTCATTCCAACAACCACAAAGGTGAAAAGTATATAAATGTCAGGGCTGGTAAGTCACTGACACCACCAAAGCTAGAAAGAAACGTCGTGCTCTCCCAGCGGCCCATATCCCTTTTTTAACTCATACTGAGGTGTGAGGCTCGCGAATTCACGTTATACACAAAGCTACGCCACAAAGGCCGTGCTTTGATCATCAACCACAAGACTTTGCTTTTCAACAGAAGCCTTGATCCATGCAACTCAGTATGCCACACAGACAATTCATGCCATGCGATTGATATCTATCAATATATAACCTCTAAGCTCGTACGTCTCAGAGAAGGGCGTTAAGCAAAAGAATAAATTCTCCGCCGCCAAACAGATATATATTTAACAGAAATCAATCAACACAGAATAAAATCCAATGTCAGACACACAATTCATTTACAAGTCCGTTCTGGGTCTGAACGAAACCGAAGGCACTTTCCTCGCATATCCATCCATCTCCAAGTATGTCTGGACGACCACCAACTATTTCCATCCTCTTGGGTGTACAGCCCAATCAGGATCGTCAGTAATTATCCAAACGATGTGAAGACTTCCGGTCTTCAACCACCGTCTTCATCTTCGAATTATCGTCGAATCGGTTATTCAGAATGGGTATAAACCCGGCCTTTCCGAACAACCCGCGTATATTAAAAACAAATGTTACACAAACACAACATACGCCTCATTCCAATTCAGAATATTCTTTTATTCACAAAATCACATTTTTAGGGAAAGGTTCCCATTAATTTTATCCAAGATAAATTCTTTCAAATTTATCCTTTAATCTTCCTTTGGATGTCATTTCAAACCAAATTATGGTTTTTCAAACTGGTCGAGATTAGCGAACCATATCGAAGTAATTATTTATTTTATTTCCCAATACCAACCTATTCATCCCATGAAGCAAAACTAGTGATACTCCATATCTAACACCATGGTGTTATCGGTAAAATTAATTACCATTTCACGTTCAAATCTAATTAAAGATTTAACTATCGCTTTGGAGCAAAACTGGTGATACTCCATTCTCGCTTATTTTCAAAATTTGATAATTTAGATTATCAATGCACATTTCAATCTAATTGCAGATTCATTTAAAACTCCTTTTACTGGGTTAAAGAACTAATGTCATTTAAAACACAACTAACGACAAACCCAAATCACATTCTATTTATTATCGGGTTAAAGAACTAGTGTTATTTAAAACACCGTTCACGATAAACCCATTTCAAATCCAATCAAATATATTAGAAATTCCGATTATTTAAAACCCCCTTTTTAAATCTAGTTTATTTATTTAAAAATAATTCGGTTTTAAATTTAGTTCTAAACTAGTTCATTTCGATAAAAATCCATTTTTATCTTTTCAAATATGGAGTTTTTCACCCTAATTTTTCCCAAATCATTTCTTATGATTTTACACAAATTATTACTATTTTTAATAATTTTATTAAGGCCCGTACAATCGATTTCCAATAATGGCCATCGAACTGCACTTACAGCGACCTTTTTAAAATTTGATTTGGACGTAACTCCAAATCCAACCGTTAGATTTCAAATTCCTAATATTCGTTAGAAATCTCTTTTCGATACGAACCCAACGGTTCCGGTTTTAGGAGAATCCGACGGTCGGATCTCCCGTAATGTCCATTTGAAATAAATGGCCGAAATTCACAAACTGCCGCGGCGCGGCACGTTCTATTCAGGCCATTATATTATATATATAATATATATTATCGTCGATTACCATTCAAAACGAATTTTATAAATAGTTTTGAATTCGTTTCAAAAACAATTTCATTTCAAATCAAAATTGAATTCTTCCTTATAAATTCGTTTTAAAATTCATTTCTATTCAATTCAATTTGAATTCATTTCAATTTGTTTCCAATTCAATTCGTTTTCGTTTTCAATTCAATTCGAATTGGTTTTATATTCAAATCAAATTCGTTTTGTTTTCTATTCAGTTCGAATTCATTTTCTTTTCAAATCAAATCAAATTCAATTTAAATCAAATTCATTTTCTATTCAAATCAAACTCATTATATATTCACTTCAATTCGAATTCGTTTTATATTCAATTCATTTCGAAATCGTTTTTTATTCAATTCATTTCGAAATCGTTTTCTATTCAATTCATTTCGAAATCGTTTTATATTCAATTCATTTCGAAATCGTTTTCTATTCAATTCATTTCGAAATTGTTTTCTATTCAATTCATTTCGAAATCGTTTTCTATTCAATTCATTTCGAAATCGTTTTATATTCAATTCATTTCGAAATCGTTTTCTATTCAATTCATTTCGAAATCGTTTTCAATTCAATTTGATTCAAATTCCATTTCAAAATATGCGATTTCGAAATCACTTTTCATTATTCATTTTTAAATGAATAAAATCGATATAAACATCGTTCACGTCAAAATGGCGCATCTCTAATCAACACGGCTTCATATAATTCTATTTTCAAATATTCTATTTCAAATATTTCTTTTTCAAATATTTCCTATTCAAATATTTCTATTTCAAATATATCGTTCAACACATGACTAATCTCAACGGATGAGTACAGTCAACACATGAACCTTTATTTTATATTAATAAAGATGTAAATTTTATTGTTAAAATATTTCGTTCAACACATGACTAATCTCAATGGATGAGTACAGTCAACACATGAACCTTTATTTTATATTAATCTTTATTTTCTAAATTGGAATGAGGCCCAATCAATCACCATATAAAGTTAATTGTATGGATTTTCATACATCACACGTATATCATAGCATTGAAAAATAATCAACCATCAACCAAAGTGCACTACACTGTATAAGCATCAAATATAGATATCTAACGCTTATAACAGCCTGTCAATCAATCGATCGACATATTGAATCAGTTAGGATGAGTGAACTTCAAATTTCATCCCAACACCCGTGTGGGGTTTCAAACAATCAAACACAGATTTTATTCGTGCAGTTGGGCAATGTGTAAAATTTATCGACCCAATCAATATCCTTCAAATAGGTGTACATAAACAAACCGTCTGGTTTGTAAATGAATATTTATTTATTCACATTCACGTTAAAAATTATATTTTAACGATAAAACATTTTATTTCAACACATGAATTTTTATTCAGTTAATTTATTCAATAAAATTGAAATTTTTATTTTTCTAACATATTTTAGAAAATTTCGGCGGCATAACGGCACGATACTAGAAACAGGACAAGGCCTAGCCGTATCCCCGGACTAGTGAAGGCCCATGCCATCCACACATCAATCAAATTCACCAAACAACCAAATTCAAATCAAATCATCTAACTAATTTATGCAACCAAACAAACAAGTCCATGGTCTGTGGACGATTGTGTCGGGTGCTACTAAGCACCGTCTGCATCCTAGTATATATATAACTAGAAAATGAAATTGAAAGGTGAGAAATTCTCCCCGAAAGCTATCCAAACATCTTGACTCTTCTTTTGATAGAAATCTTCATCGTTATCGCATTTTTGTCATCTTCGTTGCTGTAGCCACTACATATGCAAAAATCGAATTTTTACTTCGCTATTCAATTATATAAAAATCGAATTTTTACTATGTTATTCAATATATAAATCGAATTTTTACTATGTTATTCAATATATAAAACTCAAATTTTTACTATGCTATACTCTACATAAAGATTTCGCCTTTTCAAAAATATAGATTTCGCCTTTATAAAAATATAGATTTCGCCTTTTCAAAAATATAGATTTCGCCTTTTCAAAAATATAGGTTTCGCCTTTTCAAAAATATAGATTTCGCCTTTATAAAAATATAGATTTCGCCTTTATAAAAATATAGATTTCGCCTTTTCAAAAATATAGATTTCGCCTTTTCAAAAATATAGATTTCGCCTTTACAAAAATATAGATTTCGCCTTTACAAAAATATAGATTTCGCCTTTATAAAAATATAGATTTCGCCTTTACAAAAATATAGATTTCGCCTTTATAAAAATACCACTTTATTTCAACGTATATATAATAAAAATCAGATTTTTATTTCGCTACATATACGAAGATGATATTTTTATATTCTCTATCTCATAAAGATTACATTTTTATAGTTCCTACTATGTAAAAATCATATTTTTAACCCACAACATATGTAAAAATCACATCTTTCTCCATTTAAAAATATCGACTTTCATGTTATAAAAATATAACTCTTCATCGTATAAAGATATAGCCTTTTCGATATGAAAAATATCGCCTTTTCAATATGAAAAATATCGCCTTTTCTATTTTAAAAATCTAATCTTTTCTAATTTAAAAATCTGTTCTTTTTTTCTATGCTATATATATAAAGTTTCATATTCAAATTCTATGTTATATATATAAAATTTCATATTCTAATTCTATGTTATATATATAAAATTTCATATTCTCTAAACAATATATTATATATATTATTTTAGATTTTATAAATGATATAAAACAAGGTTATATTTTATTTTATTTTAAAAACAATTCTATAGTAAGTAAAATAAAATAAATAAAAACTACCTCTCACCACGTTCAGCGAAACGTTACCATCCCTTTTGCTTCCTTGTTTACTTCAACACTCAGCCGAACCCGATGTCCGATGCTAGGGCTGGAATCTGCGCTCGCTATAACCGCCGTGGAGTTGATTTGACCTTGCCACGAGCTCGAACGCCGGAGGAAGGATTGGGGAAGGGGGCTGACCGGAGGCGGAGGGGGTGATGTTTTGCGGTGGCGGCGGTCTCATGGAGGGGGCGACGTCGGGGAAGAGAGGGCGGCGGTTTTTCTGGAAGAGGGGGTGCGGTGGGATGGGGCTAAGGTCGGAGGGGATCTCGAACGGGGGGGGGGGGGGGGGGAGCCAGCTCCGGCGGCTGCGTAGTGGACGGGGAGGCGGTGGCTGGAGCTCGATCGATTTAGGGTTTTTATATTTTTTTTCCTTTTTTTTTCTGAGTGAAGTAAGAGAGAGGGAGGGAGTGAATATATATTTATAATTTAATTTCTTTTTACTTCAAAAAGTTGACTTTTACATACGACTTCGAAACGAAGCCCACCGCTTGTCGCCCATAGCGTTTTACCCCCATTCCGAACAAAATGTGATATGTACCGTAGGCTGATTCGGCTGTTACAATCAGTTTCCGTTGAATTTACATTTAAATCATTATATTGAATTTTAAACGTACGTTTCAAATTACCGGGGTCACATACTAACTCGAAAAATTCCATAAAAATATTTTCTAGCTTCGTATTGACGATACAGTCCTAATAAAACTAGTTTCGTCGAATTCTGCGACCGTTAGAAAAATGGTCATTTTCCAGTCGATTAAAATCAACTAAAACTTGTCAAACGCGTTTTCCTTTGCCACGCTCACATATTGATTCGAAAAATTAAGAAATTTGGAATCTAGCAATAACTTGATATCACGGATCCAACAAAAGTGGTTTCGTCGAAATCCGAGGTCGTTTGCAAAATTCCCATTTTTAAGGGCCTGAATTCCATAGCGACTATTCAGAATTTTCAACTGGACATATCTTTTGATTCCCGCTATGAAATTTCGATTTTTCGGATTCGCTGGAAAGATATTCTCAATTAGATCCTAATGTTTTTGGTTTCACTAAAATCCGGATTGTTTTGCACCTGGTACATTCAATTGAAGTTTGAAATCGAATTATCGAACTACCGCGCCATTTTCAATTCTATTTATAATTATATAAATTTTTATATTCTAACGACGACGCGTATAAATATATACGTTCTAAATATATTCAAAATAAATTTCTCGTCGATATTATTTAAAATATTCTATTTTAAATATTCAAAATTCGCTAAAATTGCCAAAATAAAAATTTTAAACTGGCTCAGAATTTGCGGGTTATTACACGTATGACATTGTAAAGCTTATATTTTTAGATGATGTAAAGCTTAAATTTTGAACGTAAAAGATATGATTTTTCCATATTAAAAGAGGTGATTTTTAAGTGTATAAAAATATGGTCTTCATGCTAAGAAAGGTTTGATTTTTAAAACGTATAAAGATTATATTTTTAATCGTATGAAGATTATATTTTTATTTAAAACAAGTTGTGATTTTTATCTAAAATGAAAGGGCGAAAAAGAGTGATTTTTATTCGTATGAAGTAGCGATAAAAAATATAATTTTCATATATAATAGCGAAATGAAAAGATCGGATTTTCAAAAATAGAAAGACTAGGTCGTTATACGAAGGAAGGCTAGATTTTAGAAAATATAAACATAGGGTTTTTAAGAATAAAAATATGATTTTTATATAGTAGAGATTATAAAAATATAATTTTCATAAGGTAGAGAATATAAAAATACGATTTTTATATATGCAACGAATTTAAAATATGATTTTTATATATGCAACGAATTAAAAATATGATTTTTGTATTATAGAAAGGTTAAAAATATGATTTTTATATTATATAGATAATAAAAATTCGATCTTTATTATAGTAGCTGTATAAAAATAGAATTTTTATCTATATAGTAGCGATATAAAAATAGAATTTTTATCTATATAGTTGTAGTATAAAAATGTGATTTTTATCTCTATAGCGTTGAAATAAAAATGTAATTTTATATATGTAGTGAATATGGGCAACGAAAGTGTCAAACGGCGAAGATTTTCTACATGTGAAGAATCGTGGCGTTTGGATTAGCTAGTCGGTGAGAACTCCTCACCTTTAATTTAAATTTCTAGTTAAAAATATATACTAGGATGCAGACGGTGTTTAGTAGCACCCGGCACCCGTCGTCCACAGACCATGGACGGTTTGTATGCTTGTTTGTTTGATTTTGATGTGTAGTTGATTGTGTGATGTGATGTGAAATGAAATAAAATATTTATATAGTTAAAAATATTTTATAGTTGAAAATAGAATTTTTAACGCGTATTTAAAATGAAATAAATATAAACAAATCGGACGATTTGTTTATATACACACATTTGACTGATATTGATTGGGACGATAAATTTTACATTGCCCAACTGCACCAATAAAATATGTGTTTGATTGTTTGAAACCCCACACGGGTATTGGGATGATATATTACATACACTAATACCAATAATTAGTTGTATGTCGATCGATTGATTGACAGACTGTTATAAGCATTAAATATTTATATTTGATGCTTATACAGTGTAGAATGCAATTTGGATGATGGTTGATTATTTGTCATTGTTGATATATACATGCGTTGTATGGAAATCCATAGAAATAAAACCTATGTTAATTGATTGGGCCTCATTCCAGTTTTGGAATAGAATATTTGAAGAGAAATATTTGAATAAAATATTTGAGAAGAAATATTTGAATAGAATATTTGAAATAGAAATATATATAAAGCCGTTTTGATTAGATATGCGCTATTTTGACACGAACGATATTTATATCGATTATATTCGTTTTTATAATGAATATTGAAAAGTGATTTCAAAATCGAATATTTTGAAATGGAATTCGAATTAAATTGAAACGAATTTGAATTCGAATTGAATTGAAAATAAAATGAATTCGAATCGAATTGAAATTGAATGTAAATCAATTTGAAATGAATTCGAATTGAAAATGAATTCTAATTGAAAATGAATTCGAATTGAAATTGAATAGAATTGAATTCGAATTGAAATTGAATAGAATTGAATTCGAATTGAAATTGAATAGAAATGAATTTGAATTGAAATTGAATAGAAATGAATTCGAATTGAAACTGAATTAATTTGAAATTCAAATTGAATTGAAAATGAACTGAAATTGAATTAAAAATCGATTTGAATTGAAATCAATTTGAAATGAATTTAAAACGAATTTATAAGGAAAAATTCAATTTTGATTTGAATTTGAAATGAAAGTTAAAATTGTTTTTGAAACGAATTTAAAACGATTTATAAAATTCGTTTTAAAAGGAAATCGACGAAATATAATATATATATATATATATATATATATATATATATATATATGTATATAATGGCCTGAATAGAACGCGCCGCGCTGCGGCAGTTCGCGAATTTCGACCATTGACTTCGAATGGAGATTACGGGAGATCCGATAGTCGGATTCTCCTAAAACCGGAACCGTTGGGTTCGTATCGAAAAGATCTTTCAAAAGAATATTAGAAATTTGAAATCTAATGGTTGGATTTGGAATTTTGTCCAAATAAAATTTGGAAAAGGTCGCTGTAAGTGCAGTTCGATGGCCGTTGATGGAAATCGACCGTACGGGCCTTGATAAAATTATTAAAAATAGTAATAATTTGTGTAAAATCATATGAAATGATTTGGGAAGAATTGGGATGAAAAACACCATATTTGAAAAGATAAAAATAGATTTTTATCGAAATGAACTAGTTTTGAACTAGAATAATAATTTGCTTATTTTAAAAGTAAATAAATTGGATTTGAAATGGTTTTGAAAATAACCAGGATTTCCAATAATTGAATTGGAATGGATTTGAATCGAAATCATCTTCGGAATAGTTCGATGTTGGATTTCGTGATTATACAGATGTTGTTATGGAAATTTGAAAGATAAATATATATATATATATATATCGTTATTTCCAATACGATATTTGTTGGTCGTAGAATTTGATATTGAATATAAGCCGATATATTTTCTATTCAGAGCCTTGTATTTAATATCAAATGTGATTTGGGTTTGTCGTGAATGGTGTTTTCATTAACACTGTTCTTAAGCCCAGTTGAGAAAAAGATTAAATCTTTTTGTTTAGTTTTAATGAAGTGTACCAATTAAATAATATTTAATTGGAATTGAATTGGTATTGATTTTTGGGTTTATCGTGAACAATGTTTTAAATAACACTTGTTCTTTAACCCGATAATTAATGGAATGTGACTTTGTGTTGTCGTGAATGGTATCTTCAATAATACTGTTCTTAGACCCAACTGCATTAAGAAAATCAGAAACTAACTGGAGATTAGTTAAGTTGAATGGTTTCTTGGGTATTGATCTGATGTTGGTTTCGGCCTTCGGGGTTAATACCTAGGGAATTGCTCACTTGCTATTTTACGGTTAAAGGCTGATAGAATGGAATGTGATTTTGGGTTTATCACGAACCATGTTTTAAATGACATTGGTTCTTTGACCCAGTTAAAGATTAAAACTAAGTGGAGTTTTAATGAATCTTTAATTAGATTGAAAAGATCGAGAATGGAGTATCACCAGTTTTGCTCCAAGCGATAGTTAAATCTTTAATTAGATTTGAACGTGAAATGGTAATTGAAATTACCAATAACACCGTGGTGTTAGATAAGAAGTATGACCAGTTTTACTTCATGGGATGAATAGGTTGGGACTGGGAAATAAAATAAATGATCACTTCGATGTGGTTCGCTAATCCCAACAAATTTGAATTGATATTCAAAAGAAGATTAAAGAATAAATTTAAAAGAATTTATCTTTGATAAAATTAATGGGAACCTTTCCCTAAGAAAGTGAAATTTAGAAACTAACTGTAGGTTAGCTAAGAAGAATGGTTTCCTGGGTATTGATCTGATGTTGGTTTCGGCCTTCGGGGTTAATATTTGGGGAATTATTCTCTTGATTAATTTACGGTTAGTGACTGATAAATTGGAATGAGGCGTACGTTGTGTTTGTGTAACACTTGTTTATTATATACGCGAGTTATTCGGAAAGGCTGGGTTTATCCCATTCTGAATAACTATTACGACGATAAGTCGAAGATGAAGACGTTGGTCGAAGACCGGAGGTCTTCACATCGTTTGGGTGAGTACTGATGATCTTGATTGGGCCATACACCCAAGAGGAGGGAATCAGTTAGTGGTCGTCCAGACGTACTTGGAGATCGATGGATAAGCGAGGTACAAGGTGCCTCCGGTTTCGTTCAGACCCAGAGCGAACTTGTAAATGGACTGTGTGTCTGACATTGGATTTCATTCTGTGTGACTGATATCGGTTGCATAGAGTGGTTTGCCTATGTGGCATGCTAAGCTGCAAATTATCAAGGCTTCTGTTGAAAAGCAGAGTCTTGTGGTTGATGATCAAAGCACGGCTTGTGTGGCATAGCTTTGTGTAACGTGAATTCGGGAGCCTCACACCCCGGTTGTGAACTAAAAACGGGAGGAGGACCTCAGGGAGGACATGCGTTTCTTTCTAGCTAGAAGTGGCGTCAGTGGTTTGACACGCCCTGACGAGTTTGACTTTTGTGGTTGTTGCTGTTGCGAGGCGCCTCGGATATATCGGTGACTATGTGAAGCCGATGGAGTCATTTGTTGGCTCATTTACGCCCCAAAGGGCGGGAAACGCAGTGTTCAGGCATTTTAATCCACATCGGTGGACCGGCCCTGACAATCCAAGGGACGATGCGTTCTGTTCCTGAGACTCGGGCTAGACAGTCTCGAATCGGTAGAGGACTATCTTTTGCCTCGGTTCATAGATGGAAATCCAACTTCCAAATACGTGACTTTGCGGTTTTATTTGTAGAACCTAGTATTGGCGACATGATATATGGTACCCATGCCGCCTATGATTGATACTTATGATTTGAAGTTGTTTTATACACTATGCACTTACTATAGTATCAAATGATTTGTTTTAAACGTACTAAGCATGTTTGGCTATTATAAGGGAAAACCCTATCCCCCGGCTTGCGTTGCATTGTGTGATAGGACCTGGGTCTTATAATAGCTTCATTTTTCTTTATTTAGCATTGCGTTGTTGTTTTATGCACGGGTGTTTTTGGGAGGAAACGCGTTCCGTGTTATACGGCGTGGTCCCTTGATTTACCTAACTTTAAAATAAAGATTTATTACTGTTTTAGTTCTCACACCAGTCACATGACTAACCTGGAGTTTATTGTTTTAACGTAAACTCTGGGTGCCCTTATTTTGACACGGGCAGCCAGTAGTTTTGGTTTTGCAGATTTATATTCACAGGATCCTGATTTACAGCTGGAACGATACTCGGAAAGCTCTGTATCCGTGTATTACTTCTAGTTGTGTATTGTATTATTTTCCGCTGCTATGTAATGTATTGTAATCTCTGATATTTCATAATGTATATTACTTGTTAATACTCTGTATATTCTTGTATTCTGATGAATTATTGTAATATACAATGAAATGTTCTTCCGTCTGCGTTCTGATTCGTCTTGTCCTCAAAGTAATTCGTTCTTTCTCTTCTCTTCGGAGACCAGGGAAGTTCGGGTCGCTTCAGTTGGTATCAGAGCTTTGGTTTACAAAGCTCAGAGAATAAGACACATTAGAACCATACGAAAGAATTCATCAGAGATTGGATTAGTAATATTCAATGGGAATGACTCGTTAGAGGTAGGATCAGTAGTATCCTAGAACGAGTGTGAAGAGGATATTTTTGAAATATAAAAAGAAAAACAAATTATGTTTTGAAATTTAAACCGTATTATACTTATTTGAATATTTATTTTAAATTAATTTGGACAATCCAATATATAAAGATTTTTCATATACGTCTTGCAAACATGTATTCGAGGTTTTAATGTACTGGATAGTTATAGAATCACACTCTAGTTGCCCGGGGATAATTCTGGTGACGGGGCACCATCGCCAGTATTTATATTCGAGTGACGAAAGTGAGATTTCTATATATTTCCAATTGACTGGTGTGAGAACCAAAATATAGATAGGGTTTATTGTTGTGATTTGGCACCAAAAATGTGATTTTTGACTATATACCAAATTATGAATTTGAAAAGCTAATCAACTAATTGATTTCTGATTGTGCTGTTTGATTATTGTTCGTTTAATTAAAGGTTGAACCTATAACCAAATTGAATCAAATAGTGAATTGTATTGGAAATTTATCGCATTTGCTTGCATATACATGTACTTACATTGAGCAGGTCATAGCAAGGAGGCTAGAGTTGAGGAATAAAATTGTTTGCCCGACAAATAGGTACATGTTTACCATAATTTACTGTTTTGTTTGGGTGATGATGATTTTATGAGCCGACTGGCTAGCCGCTTGGCTAGCCGCTTGGATTTTTCCTTTTCTTTTGGATTGAAGAAGGCCATGGGATGCTATATGAAATATCCCGAAGTCCCCGGTGCAGGGGAGGTTATGGCAAAAAAATTCGAAAATTTAGGGTGTTGGCCAATTTTTTTGAAAAATTTGAAAAGTTCTTAGAAACTGAAAAGTTGAAGAACTTAAGCCGTAATGAAAATAATGGATGTTGAGTTGATTTGTGAAACCACTTTCGGCTTCGTTCCTTTTCGGGGACGAAAAGTTTTAAGTGGGGGAGATTGTAATAACCCGGAAATCTGAGCTAATTTAAAAATTTTATTTTGGCTATTTTAATGTATTTTGAATATTTTAAATGAATATTTTAAATAAAAACGAGGAGAAATTTATTTTGAATAGAAATAGAACGTATATATTTATATTCGTCGTCGTTAGAATATAAATATTTATTTATAATTATAAAAGGAATTGAAAATGGCGTGGTGTTCGATAATTCGATTTCAAAATTCAAATGAATGTGCAGGATTCAAAATAAACCGGATTTTAGTGAAACCAAAAATATTTGAATTTAATTGAGAATATCTTTCCAACGAACCCGGGAAATCGAAATTTCATAGCGGGAACCAAAAGATATGTCCAATTGAAAATTCAGAATAGTCGCTATGGAATTCTGGCCCTTAAAAATAGCCATTTTGCAAACGACCTCGGTTTTCGACGAAACCACTTTTGTTGGATCCGTGATGTCAAGTTATTGCTAGATTCCAAAATTCGTAATTTTTCGATTCAATATGTGAGCATGGCAAAGGAAAACGGGTTTGACCAGTTTTAGTTGATTTTAATCGACTGGAAAATGACCATTTTTCAAACGGTCTCAAAATTCGACGAAATTTGTTTTGTTAGGACCGTATCGTCAATACAAACCTGTTATAAGGTTTCGACATGATACTGAGATTGCATGCGTAAATGAAACCAATGTAAAGAGAAATGAATCATGTAGTCAAAACTTTAAATTAGCCAAAAATTCCAATTTATGTTAATTTTTTAATAATCTAGTATTAAACATTACAACGTCGTCTAATTTGCATAATCTAATCCACAAAAGAATCATTTTTTTTAGCGGAATGAAAACCAAGATCCAATTTATGATTACTTTCAAATAAATCTAATCCAAGATCCAATTTTGAGCATCCGATTCGAAATTCAAAAACAAATCATATATATGTGATAAAAACTGTAAATAATTAGCCTAATGAGTGGATGAAGATAAAATAATCATACCATTAATCCAACCCTTACCACATATGGTTTTGAATCCTTGCCGCAATATCCACAAAAGTGTATCTCCCAACTTATGCACCACCGCAGTAAATTTAGGGTAGAAGATCTGACTTCGTTGGAGATTGTAGATGACCGGTTGAAAAATGAATTTGAAGCGGATTTTTTTTAGTAAGAACGAAAGGTAATGGATAGGGAATTGGAAAAAGCAGTTTAGGAATTGAAAACGGGAAAAGGAACAGAAGCGGAAAGCGGTTTTTGTTTCCGCATAAAAGTTGACACGTTTCATGCGAAGAAATGTTTGGTTTCAGCTTTTCAGTATAAGTAATAGATTTATTCATTAAAGCACCAACCACTCACATTAGACAGGTCTTGTTGTGGTCACTGGATTTGTCGGTCGGTTCCAGGCAGATTTACACCACAACTCAGTCTAACCTCGGGTTCTTTTTGGGCTTGATGCACTAATCACCTACATTAGACAGGTCTTGTTGTGGTCACTGGATATGCCGGTCGGTTCCGGGCAGATTTACAACACAACTCAGTCTAACCTCGGGTTAGGCATATTCATCTTTTCTAAATTTACATATTTTCTATATATATATATATATATATGTCTAATTTCTTTATGTAAATTCATTTTAATTTAATCATGCCATAATTATCCTTTGATTATGCTTACAATAAATGGTATATCAAATATACCATTTTATGAACAAATCTATGCCATGAAATTTTCATGTTTTCCCATCGATACCCCCGTGGAACGTACACATGAATCACATAAAATGTTGGGCTAGTAAATTAGCCCAAACCCATAAACAAAAAGGGGTAATAAACAAGGGACATGAAACAAACAAAAAAATAGCATACATTTAACTTATCATGTGTAACTTGGCATAGAAGTATCATTAACTTAATTAACGGGTAAAGGTGAACTTGTGACTAAGTTGGGTCTAATTGTCATGTGAACTTGATAAAGGTCTAGCATGGTGGTTTAACATATAAACACAATTTTAAAACCACAACCTAGCATATTAACTTATGTATGCCAAAACATAAGAAAGCAACTATAAACATATTTAAATCACAACTTAGCATGATGACTTATGTGTGTTAAACATAAGAGAACTATTGTAGACATTCTTAAATCACAACTTAGCATGATAACTTATGTGTGTTAAACATAAGAGAACTATTGTAGACATTCTTAAATCACAACTTAGCATGATAACTTAAGTGTGTTAAACATAAGAGGGCTACAAATCAAATCTTGCAACATAAATAGATTCAACTTAACATGGATCTAAATATACGTGACTGTTGATCTAACATATAAGCATGTGTTTTAGATCATAAACTTACAAGTAACCACCAAATTATAACATGACATGTTTCACCATTTAGTTGGCATAATAAATCCAATACCCAATCGTAATAGATTCCAATAACATACAATAGGGTATGTTCATCATCACAAACATATAGGTATGATCAATCGCAATGGTAGTTTGAGAATCAAACTTTACTTATCTTATACATAGGCTTCATTCTATATTCGAATTACAACATGTCATGATTTCAATTAAAAGAACGTTTAAATCTATGTAATAACCAACTTACAAACCAAAAAGGAATTCTTGATTTCTGAATTCTGAATTCTGAAATTGGTAAGCTCGCCTTTGATGTAGATTGTTGAATTTGATTACTTTAATTTGATTTTGATTTAGGTTTTTATCTTGTCTTTGAATTGGTGACAGCTACTCCAAGTTCTCTACTGACGGCATGATAGTTCCAGGATTATTTTTGTGTGATTTTTAGGTTTGAGCATAGGGTTGTTTATATAGAATTTCAATTTAATTTGAGCCGTCGGATGATCTTAGGGTTAATCATAACCATTCAATCAGGATAGGGTGACACCTCAGCCCTAATGACTCAGCAAGGAGTCAGAAAGGACTCAGCAAGGAGTCACATTATGGATCAGATCACACCAGAAAGCTGTGCAGGCTTTCTGCTCGGCCTGGGCGCACTTGGCAGGCGCGCCAGTGCAATTTTGTACTGGCGCACTTCCCAAGTGCGCCAGTGCATATTTTTTTTCTTTTCTCTCTTTTCTTCTGGTTTTCAGCTTTAACTTCATTCGTCCGTATCTCCTTCATACGGTGTCCGTTTTACGCAAACTCGGACTCTATCTCAAACAAAATTCCGAGACGAACGCAATGGCGTAACCTGTATCCCTTAATTCTCACATTTAAAATTAAATATTCTTTGATTCTTTACTATAACGTTAACAGAAAATACGGGGTGTTACATCACACCACAAAGCCAAGGTAATCACTTAACCTTCAGCTCTGATACCACTGTAACGAAATGGGATTTTTGACTCCGAAAATCAACACAAAACTATTATGTTGACTATTCAGACATCGGAAATACCTGATCATTTATTGAAAGAAGTTAGAGGGTGAGAATAGATAAGATAGAAAATTAAAATAGAAGAAGAAGAAGATCACCATAGAACAGAATCAGAGTAATACGAATCTCACAGCGGAACGAATAAAATAGAATATATAACCTAACTTTGCAATAAAATAGTGTATATATATATAAAATAACAATATCAGAGTACAACACTTACACATAGCGGAAATAACAATAGCTATATAATCATGAAGCCTCCTACTTCAAGCTCCTCCAAGTATATTTGTAAAGACCTGAACTACTTGACTGCCCGTACAAATTTGGGCACCCAAGAGTTTAGGGAAAACAAAACAAAATAAACTTTGGGTCAGTCATAGGACTGGTGTGAGTAAACTCAAATCATTTGGTTTAACTTCTCAAAATCCTTTTCAAGAGAAAAGGTAATCGTAAGACCGATCCACACATAAACACGGATGGTTTTTACCTTACGATAACCCAAAACACTTTCAAAATCAATACTTTTCTGATATTATAATAGTGTCTAATCACAAGTAATTAACAATCTAGCAGAACGCTTGCATCTCACGTTCCACATATATAGTATACAAACAAAACCGCGGGCGCTTATTGGAGATTGGATTCCGACTATGACAAGGTATGGGACCACCTGCCAATAGTGTATCTCTAGAGGCGAATACACTGGGTTCAACAAGAACGTCTTGCAACCCGGCCCACACAAGACCGACCACTCATTTCGCTTGAGTGTATCGAATGTATATCACCTACGGTTGGGAGCTACCCACCGTTTCCCGAAAAGGGACAGCATTGAAAATAGATAAAAGAATGAAATGGATTTTCTCTATATAGTGATATACAACCTAATGGGAGCGACCCACCTAGCCATTTTGCCTGCCCGATTTCTGTCATTTCCCAATTAATGAGGCTTAAGGTCATAACGTATCTTTTGGAACTCCTGACCACTATTTACTTTGAATGCCACATCGTCATACCCTCCAAATCGCAAATTGATTTCCCTAAGAATACCATGGGTATAAAGCTGAAAGAAACAAATTCCTCCGCCACCAAACATAAGTACGTTTGGAGAGATCAACTTACGCGATCTGTTAGATATACTTTGTTAGACATTCGTCCATTCTCGTTGTCCTGGGACTGGACAAACCGAAGGCACTATTCTGTAAATAGGATAGCCCTTGCATAACTCCGTCTTCAATTATTTTCATCATATTTGATTGCAACGCTAATGTCCATACAGAATGGTTTTCAGATAATGAATATGATCCCGATCTCTCCGTATTGACGACGGAAAAATGGTCAAAAACTTCGATAGTCAGTGATTTAACTATCAAAGAAAAATAGGTGTACAACAAACGATCTTATTTACAGATAGAAATTCGATCGATCAATCATCAATCAACACTGATCTCCTTTAATTTAATTTATCCATTTCCCCATTTCTTGTCTCCATGTATTCATAAATTATTATTTTCTACATTTAGAAAATGTACTTTATTAATCATTCGAAAACATCTCCATATTTACTCCCATTTCTTGTTTTCTATATTAGAAAACATTTCTGATTCTTTTATTTGGAAAACATTTCCAAAACTCCTTTATTTGATTTAAACAAATGTTTAAATAAAACATCACTAAGCCAATTCAAACCATTGCACTCATTAACTAAATTCACTTAACCAACCTTCACTATCGAACCTTACCCATCCCTTAGTTAAAAACGAAGTCAATCAAGTTGGGATATAATTACCTCTCAGACCTTAACTGAACAACATTTCTAACCTCGAAATAGACAAAGTTCACCCTTTTAAATCTCAACTTCCTTACGTAACCCGGATTCTATTTACGAATCCAATTATTTTACCAAAATCATTTGATTATAACAATGGTGTTATAATCCCATACTTCCAAAATAAAATAACTTAAATATAACTCTTCCTTATTAATTTGGATAAATAAAAAAATAACTAATTTATTAATAAATAAATAAATCTTGGTTTTAAAAATAGAAAGTAATTGGTACTTTCCCTAATTCGATATAATCGAATTTCACCTTAAAATTCTCTCTCGAATAATCTCTATTCGATAACTCCCCTTTCGAATAACTATATTCGATTATCTCTCTTCAAATAACTATATTCGATCATCCCTCTTTCGAATAAACTATATTCGATAATCTCTCTTTCGAATAACTATATTCGATAATCTCTCTCGAATAACTTATATTGATAATCAAATATCGGTTTCCAACCGAATACTAATTTCCTTGTAAAATCCTGATTTATTCAATATATAATTTCTTCAAATAAATCATTTTTAAAACATTGACTTAGTTGAATTCTAACTACAAATCTTTACGGATTTTATTTAATTCCAAAATCCCATATTCGCTTCATACATTTCTTTTTATAAAATACTTTGATTTTGTACGAATATTTTTATTTCAATATACACTTTGAAAATTTCCTTTTTATATAAAATCCTTTGATTATATATAAATAATTCATTTCAAATTATAGTTTGAAATTTCCCTTTTCATACTCTAGTATTTCCTTTGGCATTTAAAAATACCAAATAACAATGATCAACCACACATAATCAACAACAGATTATAGATCACATCATATATCACAATATATGAAAAACAGTAAAATAAATGTTGAGGAACCCAGTTGGGTCCCTCCGACCTGTTTCCCTGCATCCAAAGATGTTAATCAACATAAATAACACGAATATGAAATATTATGATAAATAGAATCAATATTTGATTAACGATTTATATTTATATCATTATCTATATTTTCAACAAATTAACTAGCAGTTCAACCAATGGCCAACACACAGCAAACAACCATCATTTATCATTTCTAAAATACGTTATAAAAATATAACTGAGAAGAGTTAGTGAGTTTTACTCACATTGGACAATCATTATTAATAACAAAAACCATCGCTTGATTCAGACGGACAATTTATTTTGCTATAAATTGTAACGAGCTCCAATTCACTCCCAGTAAGTTCCATAATGTTGCTCTCGTTCATACGATTCTAACCGATCCAGTTTTGTCCAATTCTGATATTGTATGATAAAGATATCGAATTTATAAGTTATACGAATAATTTAAATTATATTAAAACTAAATTTCAAATTTTAATTGGGCTTTACCCCTTGATCCGGCCCACATCCGCATCCAACCCGCTATGAGACTTCTTCTTCCTTCGCACAAACAAAATCCCCACTCCAGGAAAAAGAACTTCCGCCATTTTCGACTGCAACTCCTCCATTTCCGATCTGTTTCCACGCACGTTCCTCTTCAATCCCTCCCTTCCTTTTTTTTCATTGTTCAAGTGCAGCTCCCGACATAAAAGCTCCACACAGTACCTCATTTACTCCATTCTTCCCATTTCCGAAAATCCCATCGCACCAGCCCATCATATTGCATTCCAGCACCATCAATAAACATCTCGTCGAACTCCTCCTCCATGTCTCTTCACAACCCTGCTACTTTTATCACATTCGACGGCTCCTCCAAAAATGCGTCGAACTCATTTTCACTATGATCCAGACAAAACTCATGATGACATTGGTCACTGATCCCCTCAAAATCCTTACGACCCAAGCGAAATCCCACGACGATCTCACATGAAATCCCCCAACTTCGAATCATTGCTGGAATTTCCTAAAAATACAAACCCTATGTGTAATGACCCGGATTTTGAGCGACTTTGGTTATGGACATAAACTCGATGACGACTAACCAAACATCTAAAATCCCGGTAATTAGTGAAAGAAATTAGAGGGTGAGGATAGATAAGATAGAAACTTAGAACAGAAGAAGAAAAAAAAACTTACATCATCAGAGTAACATGAATCTCACAGCGGAACGAATAACATACAATATATAACATAACTTTGAAATATAACAGTTATGTATACAATAGAACTTATCAGAGTACAGCACTTACAACACAGCGGAAATAACTATAGCTATATAGTCCTGAAACCTCCTGCTCCATCTCTTTAAGTATATCCGTAAATCCTGACTACTTGACTGCTCGTACAAACCAAGAGTTTAGGGGAACAAAACAAAATAAACTCCGGGTCAGTCATGGGACTGGTATGAGTAAAACAGTTTGAACAAGTAAACGGTATCTCATAAGACTATGCCGTATAACGGAATGGGTTTTTCCCTTATGAGAATCCAAAATATCTTTATATCAAAAACCTTTTGATATTATAATAATGTCTATCAGCCACAATATATTAATCATCTAGCAGAAACGCTTTCATCTCACGTTTTACATATATAGTATACAATCAAAACCGCAAGCACGTATTGGGTAATGGATTTCCAACTATGACAAGGTATGGAACCACCTTCCGATCAGTGTACTCTAGGAACGATACACTGGAGTTCAACAAGAACATCGTGCAACTCAGCCACACATGACCGACCACTCATTTCGCTTGAGTGTATCGAATGTACATCACCAACGGTTGGGATCAGCAACCGTTCCTGTATGTATATATATATATATATATATATATGGGACATATATATATATATGGGACAACATTGATAGATTAAAGAAGCAAATGAATATTCTCTAGATAGGTGATTATACACCCTACTTCGGTGCGACCGACTTAGCCATGCTGCCTGCCCGATTTCTGTCATTTACCGAATGTGAGGCTAGAAGCTACGCTTATCTTTTCACATACCACATCTTCATTCACTTAGAATGTCACATCATTATACCCTCTAAATCACAAATTGATTTTCCCAAAAATACCACGGGTATAAGCTAAGAGAAACTAATTCCTCCGCCACCAACGTAAATACGTTTGAAACGATCAACTTACGTGATCTACCAGATATACTCTGTCAGACCTTCGTCCATACAAGTTGTCCTGGGACTGGACAAACCGAAGGCACTATTCAGTATATCCATCTTAGGCACTGTTATCTAAGATTTATACAACAGCCCTTGCACTTTACTCCGTCTTCAATATATTCAGCATACTTGATTCGCAACGCTTATGCCAATACGGAGTGGTTCTTCGGATAATAACCCAACTGGTCTCTCCATATTAACAACGTAAAATGGTCAAAACTTTGATAGTCGGTGATTTAACTATCAAATGAAAACATGTCCGTGTATACACAACGATCTTATTTCCAAATGGAAATATCGATCCAATCATCAAACATATATATATATATATATATATTCACATTTCCTTATTTTCTATGTTTTAGAAAATAGACGTTATTAACACTGGAAAACATTTCCATAGCTTATTTACGTATCACTATCCTTCCACAACCATCAGTCCCTAACTGTAAACTAGTATGAGAACGATTCCCTAAGTATAAACCCCGAAGGCCGAAACCAACATCAGATCGATACTCAGGAAACCATTCAACTTACTAATCTCTAGCGAGTTTCTAATTTTGCTTAACTCTATTTCTTTAACTCTATTCGATTAACTCTGTTTCTTTAACTCTATTCGATTAACTCTATTTGAATAACTAATATCTGTTTTAACTTTATTTCGAATAGCTATATTCGATTTAACTCCATTCGCTTGACTCTAGATCGCAGCGATCACAATGGTTACGCCTGATTCCCTCAGGAAACATCCGACCGCCGTAGGCTATTTACAGCCCTGCGAAATACGCTAGCAATCGTGCTAAATGGCAACTTATCTTGAATAACTATGTTTGACTAACTTCTTCGAATAAACTATATTTGATTAACTTCTTTTTGATAACTCTATTTGATAACTCTAATCGACTAACTCTTTCCCATCTCGTTAATTTCCTTTTTCCTTTTATACTATTTATTTTCTAAATAAATATTCTCCTTTATAATATCCTATGATTTTATAAATGCTTTGTTTTCAAATTATTTCCTTTTATAAAATCAGTTGATTTTATAAAATTCCTTTATTTCAATATACATTGAATATCCCTTTTTACATCCCAGGGTCTTTTTATGATATTTAAAATATCGAATAACAATGATCAATGTAACAACCCGAATCTTGAACATGTTAAAACAAGGAAATCAGGGCAGAATTAAATTATAAATTAAGAATCAAGCGAAACGAGTTACGCCATTGCGTTCATCTCGGAATTCTGGTTGGAAACGAGTCCAAAATTTCGTAAATCGGAGTCCGTGTGACCAAGATATGGCCCATAGAAAATTTCATAAAATTCAAAATTTAGCCCGAAATTCAAAATCAGCTCCAAACAGATTGGGCGGGAAAAATTCACGCCCTACCCCAGGTCGACTGGGGGGTCGACCTGCCCCCCCCCCCCCCAGGTCGACTGGGGAGTCGACCTGGGTGTCGACCTGGGGGTCGACCTCCCTGGTCGGGCCAGGTTAGCCTGGTGCACCTGCTTGCTTGTGTGGTCTGGTAGGTTGGCCTGTGACGATTTTCAGTGGTTCAGATCTAAACTAGGGTTAATCTAAGGGCCTAAACTAGTCCTAACTCCTATAAAAACACCCTAAGACCTAACCTAAATCACTAAAAATCATTCTAGCAACTAAGTGCTGCCAAAATCTCTCTTGATCACGGCCTCCATCTCCAACTTCAAAGGCTTGAGCTTTCAAACTAGATCCATGACAAATGAGCAAGCTTTCTACATCAAATCAAGGAAGTAGAGCATCATCTCAACACCATTCTATGACGATTCTTGCTCTTAATCCTCTAGCCACGATTTGTAAGTTCTAGATGCTTTTAGATTGAAACGATAATTTGAATATGACATGTGATAAAGTTGAAATTGGATCTATGCAAGATATTCAATCCATGCTCATTCTTGTTCATTTTTTATCTTGACCTTTGGGGATGTTGCTATGACATCAATTTGAACCTATGCATGTAGCTAATCACTCTTTCATGTCCTTATCATGCATGTAATGATGTTTTTCTCTTGGATCTTGTTTTATGCAAAGTTTCTACCTTCCCCTATTTATTTTCTTTTGATGAACCTTGGTCGATTTCGGATCGAGGCCTAAACTACGATTTACATGCGAATTGTATACGGGGAAATTTGGGGTATTGCCAATGTAATTTGTAAGTTTGGGCATACATGAATTGGCATATGAATTAAATCACGAGTCTTGGGGACAATGTAAGTTAAATCAAGGGATTGGGCTTATGTAAATTAGGCATAAGTGGAATTGGGAACATGAACCATGATGTGGGTTATTTGGGCATGAATGCGACAAAAATGTAATTTTGGCTAGAACTTGATTTGGGCAAATTGGCATAAACTTGACATGCATGCAAATGGGCGAGAATTGGACATGTGTAAAGCAGCTAGAATTGGGTACATATTTTCATGGGCATGTAAGGTGGAACTTGGGCATATGCTTAGTAATATGTAAAGTGGGGATTTTGACTTAGATGACACATATGTAATTAACAATCTAACGGATGTCTTCGACACGAGGTTAGACTTAAGTTGTGGTGTAATTCTGCCTGGAACCGCCCGGCATATCCAGTGACCACAACAATAATAGTCTAATGTGAGAGGTCGTAGGCAAAGATTAGATTGTGGTAATGCATGAACCCGAGGTTGGAATGGATTTGCGGTGTAATTCTGCCCGGAACCGCCCGGCATATCCAGTGACCGCAAATAAGTCCAATGTGAGAGGTTGATGCATTAGTAAATAATAAATGAATATGACATGGACGGGTGGGTTAAGTAACTTGATTAGAATAATGACACTTAACCAATATGACATGGACGAGTGGGTTAAGTAACTTGATTAGAATAATGACACTTAACCAATATGACATGGACGAGTGGGTTAAGTAACTTGATTAGAATAATGACAATTAACCAATATGACATGGACGAGTGGGTTAAGTAACTTGATTAGAATAATGACACTTAAACCAATATGACATGGACGGGTGGGTTAAGTAACTTGATTAGAATAAGGACACTTAACCAATATGACATGGCCGGGTGGGTTAAGTAACTTGATTAGACTAATGACACTTAACCAATATAACGTGGATGGGTGGGTTAAGTAAAACCGGACTTGATTTCTAGATGACACTTAACCAATCTAACATGATAATTTGATGGGGTTAAGTCATGAATCGCTTGAATATACTTAACCAATCTAACATGATAATTTGATGGGGTTAAGTCATGAATCGCTTGAATATACTTAACCAATCTAACATGATAATTTGATGGGGTTAAGTCATGAATCGCTTGAATATACTTAACCAATCTAACATGATAATTTGATGGGGTTAAGTCATGAATCGCTTGAATATACTTAACCAATCTAACACGGTAATTTGACGGGGTTAAGCTTGAATATACTTAACCAATCTAACACGGTAACTTGATGGGGTTAAGCTTTAATATATTTAACTAATTTGACACGATGATTTGGATAGGGTTAAGTCATGAACCATTGGAATACGCTTAACCAACTTGACACGTGATTCGTAGGGATAAGTCATGAACTTGAATGACAACACTTAGCCAACTTGACATGACATGTAGGCGGGTTAAGTCACGAACTTGGATGAACACACTTAACCAACTTGACATGCTAGACTGATAGGGGTTAAGTCTTGAATTTAGATGACAACACTTAACCTGCTAGACGAAAACCCTACTTACGCGGTCCTTTTCAGCAGTAACCCTCTTGGATGTATCACGATACCCTAGGGACTAGGCTAGGGTGGGGCACGATTACTGGGCTGATTGTAAGCGACCAAAACGACGGCTGAGTTTGGTGCGCCATTGTAGGTTCAGGCGGACTATGGTCGTGCACTTAGTCTGGAGTTGAAAAAGCAGGCATGTGCACCAGTAGTTTTACACTGTGCGTGCTTGGAATGGTGTCTGTGGTTGACACCCTAGGACTTGATACATCCTAGAGTGGACCTAGCACAGAGTAGCTACATTCGAGATTGGGCCGTATGACACCGACACACGACGAGCTAGATCTTGTAGGGAGCCGATCGACTAAAGCGTGGCGTAGGGCGTTGTTCGATAGGTAGCGTAATCCCTAGTGATCCTAGGTGGCATAAACCCTAGTCGAAAATGTCCATTAGGTAGCGTAATCCCTAGTGGTCCTAGGTGGCATAAACCCTAATCAAATCTAGAAATTGTTCAATAGGTAGCAAAATCCATAGTGGTCCTAGGTGGCGTAAATCCTAGTTGAACACGCGATAATTCATGATAAGGGAATCTGGCCAGAACAAGGATGGCAATCCGAGCGATTTCAAGGATGGTGACACTACGTTGTAGTGGTACAGAATAACGTGATGGAACCTGTACGATATACGGCAAGGGACTATTCATATACATGGAAGAGATTATACGAGTTAGGATGCTAGTACGGTTGGTGCAGAGGACATTAGACATGCGATGCTATTCCGAGTTTACCTTGGTTATCCTGTTACCTTGGTTATCTTGTTACTTGAGTTTATCTTGTTATCTTAGTTTGATCTGTTTACCTTGTCATCATGCTTATATTTACTTTCGGTTTATACATGTCATGTTACTCTTACCTGTTTTTAGGCTGAAAGTCACTAGCACTTACTCAGTCTTTATGACTGACCCCGTTTTGTTTCGCCTCCTTTTCTTCCGTTCCCCCCCCCCAGATTTGCAGGGAGGAAATGTTGCTACTTAGTGCGGATTTTCTGCTTCAAGATCATCATCTATGGCTTGGACTTTTCTTGGCTATGGCTACTTTACTGTTTTACTTGGGGAATAATTTATGACTATGGTTTTATGCTTCTTTATTTTTGCAAGACAGGTTTCGATGTAAGTGATTTAATGGCACTTTGATGTAAAAGGTTTTAGACCTTACTACTTTTGTTAAGTAATGAAATCATGTTTTCTTCCGCTGTTTCTATATGTTCTGTCTTGTAATATTTCTGTGCATGTTTACCTAGATAATACTCCACCAAAGCTAGTGCATTCCCTTTGTGAGTGACCCTAGCGGAGGTGGGGTGTTACATTTGGTATCAGAGCAGAAGGTTACCAGACTGGGCAAAAGTTTTAAAACCTTCTGAAACTATTTTCAAAGCCATTTTACAAAGAAGCATTTTTCAAGAATTTTTTTTAAAGAAAAAGGCTATTCCCCAAAAAGCCATTAGCACTATCCTGTGATCGAATTTCTTTTCCTTTCTTTCCTCCACCTGTAGTCACAGTAGTTTTAACTGTGACTAATCCTTTTCTAGCTACGTAAATGTTTTCCGTGCGATGGAGGAAGTCCTCAAGAGACCCGTTACCATGTTATACAAGAAAGGATAGGAGTGGTTAAGGCGAATAAGGCTCAGCACAAGAAGGCAGTTAAGTACTATAGGACAAGGACATGGGCAAAGAATAGGATCGTCGAGAGGGAAATCGTATACTCTCACCTAAGAGGGATGGTAACGTTTCCGTTAAAGGTTTCCCTTCTATCATCCCGTTAGGACTTTGTTTTGTACATCGCTTCCTTTTTAAATCTTGCTTCGATAGTTGAGTCTCTGCACCTTAGTACTAGCGCAATGGAGGGTCCCGTTTTGTCTCAAATCCTGTTGGGAGATCGTCCCATTTATTCATGACTTGTTTGGATTTGAGGACATCTATGACTTTTGGGAATAATGCTTATGTTTTTGAGCTATGGGTTGATTCTAGTAATGAAGTGGTCATCCCGTAAGGGTGCCATTATCGGGTCGGAAAGGAGGGTAGTTAGACTCTTGACTTGCCTCGATAATACCCTCGAAGTCTCGTGTAACCTTTAGGGTTCTGTCATGATTGGTTACCCAGAATCTCTTGATGCATTTGTTGGTAATCCGTTCGAGTAGAGTTCGCCCCTCAGGCGGATGGTTCATTTCGCTTGTGCATGAGATATGGAAATCACTCTAGTAAGTACACTTGGTAACATGGTAGGCATCTGTTTGTTTTCAAGAGATAAGTTCTTCTACGTGGAATGCCGTAGAGCAAGAAAACGAGATCCATGATTCACTAGTGATTTTTGGAGAGCTTGCATGAAAACCAAGAGTACACGAATATGGTTGAGCCAAGTATACTAGAGGGAGAATAAGTAAAAGTGGAACGAGAGGCGACAATGAAGTGAGTTCCAGCTCATATTTGGAAATAGGAGTTAAGAGGCCACAAAATCATGAGGTTAAAGATGGTCAAAGCACAATGGAATTAAGCTCAAGGAATTGCGACTTAGAAGATTGAAGACAAGATATGCGCATCGTATCTCTTTTTAAGAGTATATTCTTGATCCATGTTTTCCTGTAGAGCTTACCCGCATGCTATCTTTTATGCATATCCTCTCGGTCCTATTCTCGATCTTATTTCTGTTACAAACTCCATAGGGAGTATGATTCATCGGTTAATAATACCTGTCAGGGTTTGAAGGTGTCCGTTAGGTTGACTAAATCTTTTGGGCTTTATAGGATATGAGTTGGGTTTAGAAAGGGATTTCTTGTAATCCGAAAAGGAGTTTATCTTGCTTATCCTCTCGATCCTTTCTTGAGGACCTTAGGTAGAACCCTATGGATGCAAACATGTATTTGAAACATGTTATGATTGATGTTTGCGAAATGGTTGCAAGTGGTTGCTCGTGGATGCATGAATACACATTAGGCACTAGATCGGCTCAAACACATTTTCATGTTGCACATGCATGAGTGTTTATACTTGTTTATGGATGAAATTGAATGTGTTATCATGTGGATATTGCATATGGATGAATGTTTGTGCACACATATAGTGTTTATGTGACTAGGACTATTTGCATACATGTGGATTCATGGCACTAAACATATTTTGCATTTAGAAGATCAATCAGGCCTGATCATTTGCATTAGATAAGGAACATATGCACACACTTTCTGCATATGTTCATTCAGCATTAGAAATATTTTAAGGACAATGGTTGCTTGTGGATGATGTTTTCAGTAGATGGATGATGGATGGTAGGATACGTTCTTCCTAACTTAGAGATTTCGGGGACGAAATCCTTTAAGGTGGGGAGAATGTAACAACCCGAATCTTGTAACATGTTAAAACAAGGAAATCAGGGCAGAATTAAATTATAAATTAAGAATCAAGTGAAATGGATTGCGCCGTTGCGTTCGTCTTGGAATTCTGGTTGGAAACGAGTCCGAAATTTCGTAAATCGGAGTCCGTATGACCAAGATATGGCCCATAGAAGATTTCAGAAAATTCAAAATTCAGCCCGAAATTCAAAATCAGCTCAAAACAGATTGGGCGGGAAAATTTCCCGCCCTACCCCAGGTCGACTGGGGAGTCGACCTGGGTGTCGACCTCCCTGGTCGGGCCAGGTTAGCCTGGTGCACCTGCTTGCTTGTGTGGTCTGGTAGGTTGGCCTGTGACGATTTTCCGTGGTTCAGATCTAAACTAGGGTTAATCTAAGGGCCTAAAGTAGTCCTAACTCCTATAAAAACACCCTAAGACCTAACCTAAATCACTAAAAATCATTCTAGCAACTAAGTGCTGCCAAAATCTCTCTTGATCACGGCCTCCATCTCCAACTTCAAAGGCTTGAGCTTTCAAACTAGATCCATGACAAAGGAGCAAGCTTTCTACATCAAATCAAGGAAGTAGAGCATCATCTCAACACCATTCTATGACGATTCTTGCTCTTAATCCTCTAGCTACGATTTGTAAGTTCTAGATGCTTTTAGATTGAAACGATAATTTGAATATGACATGTGATAAAGTTGAAATTGGACATGTGTAAAGCGGCTAGAATTGGGTACATATTTTCATGGGCATGTAAGGTGGAACTTGGGCATATGCTTAGTAATATGTAAAGTGGGGATTTTGACTTAGATGACACATATGTAATTAACAATCTAACGGATGTCTTCGACACGAGGTTAGACTTAAGTTGTGGTGTAATTCTGCCTGGAACTGCCCGACATATCCAGTGACCACAACAATAATAGTCTAATGTGAGAGGTCGTAGGCAAAGATTAGACTGTGGTAATGCATGAACCCGAGGTTGGAATGGATTTGCGGTGTAATTCTGTCCGGAACCGCCCGGCATATCCAGTGACCGTAAATAAGTCCAATGTGAGAGGTTGATGCATTAGTAAATAATAAATGAATATGACATGGACGGGTGGGTTAAGTAACTTGATTAGAATAATGACACTTAACCAATATGACATGGACGAGTGGGTTAAGTAACTTAATTAGAATAATGACACTTAACCAATATGACATGTACGAGTGGGTTAAGTAACTTGATTAGAATAATGACAATTAACCAATATGACATGGACGAGTGGGTTAAGTAACTTGATTAGAATAATGATACTTAACCAATATGACATGGACGGGTGGGTTAAGTAACTTGATTAGAATAAGGACACTTAACCAATATGACATGGCCGGGTGGGTTAAGTAACTTGATTAGACTAATGACACTTAACCAATATAACGTGGATGGGTGGGTTAAGTAAAACCGGACTTGATTTCTAGATGACACTTAACCAATCTAACATGATAATTTGATGGGGTTAAGTCATGAATCGCTTGAGTATACTTAACCAATCTAACATGATAATTTGATGGGGTTAAGTCATGAATCGCTTGAATATACTTAACCAATCTAACATGATAATTTGATGGGGTTAAGTCATGAATCGCTTGAATATACTTAACCAATCTAACATGATAATTTGATGGGGTTAAGTCATGAATCGCTTGAATATACTTAACCAATCTAACACGTTAATTTGACGGGGTTAAGCTTGAATATACTTAACCAATCTAACACGGTAACTTGATGGGGTTAAGCTTGAATATACTTAACCAATTTGACATGATGATTTGGATAGGGTTAAGTCATGAACCGCTGGAATACGCTTAACCAACTTGACACGTGATTCGTAGGGCTAAGTCATGAACTTGAATGACAACACTTTGCCAACTTGACATGACATGTAGGCGGGTTAAGTCACGAACTTGGATGAACACACTTAACCAACTTGACATGCTAGACAGATAGGGGTTAAGTCTTGAATTTAGATGACAACACTTAACCTGCTAGACGAAAACCCTAGTTATGCGGTCCTTTTCAGTAGTAACCCTCTTGGATGTATCACGATACCCTAGGGACTAGGCTAGGGTGGGGCACGATTACTGGGCTGATTGTAAGCGACCAAAACGACCGCTGAGTTTGGTGCGCCATTGTAGGTTCAGGCGGACTATGGTCGTGCACGTTGTCCGGAGTTGAAAAAGCAGGCATGGGCACCAGTAGTTTTACACTGTGCGTGCTTGGAATGGTGTCTGTGGTTGACACCCTAGGACTTGATACACCCTAGGGTGGACCTAGCACAGAGTAGCTACATTCGAGATTGGGCCGTATGACACCGACACACGACGAGCTAGGTCTTGTAGGGAGCCGATCGACTAAAGCGTGACGTAGGGCATTGTTCGATAGGTAGCGTAATCCCTAGTGGTCCTAGGTGGCATAAGCCCTAGTTGAAACCGTCCATTAGGTAGCGTAATCCCTAGTGGTCCTAGGTGGCATAAACCCTAATCAAATCTAGAAATTGTTCAATAGGTAGCAAAATCCCTAGTGGTCCTAGGTGGCGTAAATCCTAGTTGAACACGCGATAATTCATGATAAGGGAATCTGGCCAGAACAAGGATGGCAATCCAAGCGATTTCAAGGATGGTGACACTACGTTGTAGTGGTACAGAATAACGTGATGGAACCCGTACGATATACGGCAAGGCACTATTCATATACATGAAGAGATGATACGAGTTAGGATGCTAGTACGGTTGGTGCAAAGGACGTTAGACATGCGATGTTATTCCGAGTTTACCTTGGTTATCCTGTTACCTTGGTTATCTTGTTACTTGTGTTTATCTTATTATCTTAGTTTGATCTGTTTACCTTGTCATCATGCTTATATTTACTTTCGGTTTATACATGTCATGTTACTCTTACCTGTTTTTAGGCTGAAAGTCACTAGGACTTACTCAGTCTTTATGACTGACCCCGTTTTGTTTCGCCTCTTTTTCTTCCGTTCCCCCCCCCCAGGTTTGCAGGGAGGAAATGTTGCTACTTAGTGCGGATTTTCTGCTTCAAGATCATCATCTATGGCTTGGACTTTTCTTGGCTATGGCTACTTTACAGTTTTACTTGGGGAATAATTTATGACTATGGTTTTATGCTTCTTTATTATTGCAAGACAGGTTTCGATGTTAGTAATTTAATGGCACTTTGATGTAAAAGGTTTTAGACCTTACTACTTTTGTTAAGTAATGAAATCATGTTTTCTTCTGCTGTTTCTATATGTTCTGTCTTGTAATATTTCTGTGCATGTTTACCTAGACAATACTCCACCAAAGCTAGTGCATTCCCTTTGTGAGTGACCCTAGCGGAGGTGGGGTGTTACAATCAACATCATTCAAACATACCAAATCAACAACAGATTTTATAGCATAACATATGTCACAACATATGAAAAACGGTAAATTAAATGTTGAGGGATCCAGTCGGATCCCCCCCAACCTGTCTCCCTGCATCACAGTTGTTAAACAATATAGATAACATCACTTTCAGTTCCATATGATATATTCTGTTAAACAGAATCAATATAGAAATTCAACTAACTGACTAGCAGTTCAATCAAACAGTCAACACACAGTAAATCAGACAATTTCTAACAGTTCTAAAAATACAACATGAAATTATAAACTGTTTAGAGTTGGTGAGATTTACTCACTTTGGCAGTTCATCGTTAAAGAACGATAAACTGTTGTTTGATTTGAATCAAACAATTTATTTCACCATAAATTCAAACGAGCTCCAATCCGCTTCAACCCAATTTCATTGTGAAGTGCTCGTCCATACGAATTCAACGCATATGACCGTTCACGATTTCGATTCCGTATGAACTAGATACGATATAAACAAGTTAATACATTTTAAATAAATAAACAACTTGGATCTTAATTTATTGGGCCTCACCCAAAAAGTAACGGTCCACTACCCTTCATAAACTGATCCGCCTTACTTCCTTTCTTCCCTGATCAACTAAACACGCTGCTCCCTTTTCACGGTCACCACCGCATATTTTGAACCATCCAGGCTCCTCATTTCCTTCACGATAATCCAACCCGAGGCTACCAGAGTTCGTCTCTTCACCGACTCTTCCACCTCACCCCCAAACCAATGAACTCACATCACATAGGTGATTTCCATCGAACCCAAATTCCCTGTACATACAGTACTCGCGCGAACTTCTACATCACCAATTCTCACAAAAATTCGAACGCAAGTGCTAGTGGATACTAGAAATCCCAATATAACATTCATCTTTCGAATTGAAGTACCAAATTACCAAAATCACAAACCCTAGTATCTAAGATTCACGCTGGAAAAAAATACCAGCGAACACAGTGAATCGAACGTGCTCAAACTCCTACAGGATGAAGAGAATCTTCTTCCGAACTCATAGATATTTGTTTGAGGATTTATAGAATTTATTTGCTCTTGATTTTGATTTTTTTTGAAGGAATGAAGGTGACTTCCTGGAAAGATAATATCGCAGCGGAAAAGAGTTGACCGAATTGAATGAAGACTTAGGTTTAGAAATTGTTAAAGTGTTTATATAGGAATTTTATATTATTTTTATATTGAATTTCATATTAAATTATATTGAACTGCTGCTTGTATTGGCCTTCTAAAAATTCATACGATCACATATGATACCCAAAAATCACGAAACTGGAAAGGAAGCTACAGTTCGACATTACGGTCCCAATGAAACTGGTTTCCTCGAATTCCGATTTTGTATGCTCACACAGCGTATTTTTAACCGTCGAAAAACTGACTGTTTCTCACTCTAAAAATCCGTATGACCACACAGTGACTCTAAAAATCACAGAACTTGGAATCTAACAATAATATGACATTGCGGATCCAACAAAATTAGTTTCGTCGAATTCTGAGGTCGTTTGCAAAAGTGGCTATTTTTAAAGCTCTAAATAGCCTATTTAAATATATAAATATATTTAAATATAATTAAATTTAATATTTAAAAATAAATATTATCGTATATATTCACAGTGGAATACCGTACAGCTTCAAAATATTCCTATATGGATTTATAACTCGATATTACATCGTCAGAGTTATATCGATGTTCGATTTCTATTTAAATCCTTATATAAAATATAATTAATTCGTTATGGTCAGGACGCTGCATTTCTGAGAATTTGATTTGGACATAACTCAAAATATACACGATGAAATCCCGATTTTTCTCTTCCACTAGAAAGATATACTCCACCAGCTCCACACGTTTCTTGTTTCACAGAAATCCGTTTTAAAACGAACCCTGTATACTCAGTTGGAGTTAAAATCGCCAAATAGCGAACTACCGCGCCATTTCAAGCTCTATTTTAATTATATTATAATTCTACGTTCAAACTGACGTCGATTGAATATATTTGTCAATATAATTCAACTCTAAGCTGAATTAAATCTAAGGGACGACCCAGTTCACATTATATTGTGATTTCCAATGCATTTGATTATTTCTGAATTAAATATATTATTCTATTATTTAGTTTAATTAAATATTCACTATAATTTAATTAATGACGATTTAATTCCCTAAATCACTATTTATATAATTAAATAAATTAATTATAATACCTCTGACAATGCGGGTCATTACATTCTTCCCTACTTAAAATAATTTCGTCCTCGAAATTGCTAAGGTAGAGGACGACCCTATCTACTGGAATTCCTAAGATTTGTTTACCCCTTATATTCTGATTTCAACTGAACCAATTAATATCGACTAAAATATTTATTCCTTCCGACTAACTAAAATTTTCAAAAATTTTGAAAATTTTCTAACACTTTAAATTTTCAGAAAATTTCGCCATAACCTCCTTTGTACAGCCCTATCGGTAAAACCACAACTCGCCTCTCTAGGCCATCTCCAACCCAAAAGAAAATCAAACAGCCAAGCAGCTTGCCAATTCGGCTCATAAATCTCATGCTTATATCAAATATAAACTTGTACCTTTTTGTCGGGCATACCATTATATCATTTCCATCGATTCACAACCCTTCATATACCAATGTCATACTAATCTAACTTCGATTAGTTTATATCCTCAACTCAAACCATTCGCTTATACTTAGGTCGAATTTCATTTCAAACTCAAGCACTATTCTTGATTTCAAATCCATAACTCACCAGTCCAATATAATTCCAGATTATCTCTAATCAAGTCTAATTCTACTTGACACTAATCTATTTCAAATGATTTTCACTTACCTGGCTTTTAATTCAATCTCAATTCTATTGGATTTTACAAATTTTACTTTAATTTGTCTAAATTCAAATAACCTTTTCTTCCTGGAAGTTGTTAAACAGTTTACCTCTTCCAAAAATCAAATTTTCCTTTTTGAAATTCAACCCAACTTGTTTTCCCAAAACAAATTCAAAACAAAATCCTTGGTAGTAATCTGTCACTTACATACTCGAAAATGAACACGGATGATGTCATGATCAACATCGGAATCTATTTTCCAGCTACCGAAGTGAGTTCAATACTATAGCACTTCAAAACCATTTCTTAAACATTTCCACTTTGAAATATATTTCAAATATCATTTGAAATGCTTTAAACAATTTAAAATCTCCCAGGATTTTAAAGTTCTCATATACTTAATCCAAATCTGTTAACAAACCCTTATTAAAATTTTCAGGGTTCTTATTTCAATTCTGATTTAAATTCAGATTTAATTCATTTGATTTCACTTATATAAATTCTGGTTGGTTATATATAACCATTTCACTTTATAATCTTACTCGATTATAATTACAACCAATATATATATATATATATATATTCCCTCTATATCAGGATATAGTTTGGGTAAATTTATTCTATTTACCCACTTTTCAAAGTATATCGTGTCAACCCATCGTATTTGAGTGTTTTTAAACTCCTACCGATACAGTGGATCAAACAGATCGACCAGAACTCATCAACAACTCAACCAATGAATCCCCACAATATAAAACCATTTTTATATCAATAACAAATGCGCACTCGTATATATACACTCAAACTCAATCTAGGGTATTACTAACCTTATCTCTACCGAGTCACGCCACAGAGCCAAGGTAGTTCTTAACTTAAGCTCTGATACCAACTGTAATGACTCGGATTTTGAGCGACTTTGGTTAGTCGTCATCGAGTTTATGTCGATAACCAAAGTCGCTCAAAATCCGGGTCATTACACTATGTTGCGCCTCGCAATTTCCAGTGAAAGGAACAGGTGGCAAACACAGAAAATTTAGTATGAGGTCGAAATAATCCTATCATGAATCCAACTATATTTGTTTCATGATTTTTTCATTTCCTTTGAATTTAAAACGATTTTCTTTTGATTTTTCCTTCTCACGGTTTTTCATAGAAGTTGCGGCGGAAAATGCCTTTGACCGCTGAAGAAAAGTTTTAGGGTTAGTGGAAGAGTGTAGGGTATTGATAGAATATTTTTAATATATTTTATTGATTAATATATTCAGCTTTAATCAACCGCTATGTGTATTTGTTGTTTTAAAATTTGTATGATCACATACAGTACCCAAAAATCATGAAACTGGACATGCATCTACAGTTCGACATTACGGACCCAACGAAACTGGTTTCTCGAATTCCGACTCCGTTTGCTCACACAGCGTATTTTTAACCATCGAAATACTGATTGTATTTCACATTAAAAATCCGTACGACCACACACTGACTCTAAAAATCATGAAAATTGGAATCTAACAAAAATTTAATTTTCCGGATCAAACAAAATTAGTTTCGTCGAAAACGGAGGTCGTTTGCAAAACTGGTTATTTTTAAAGCACTAAATAACCCATTTAAATATATAAATATATTTAAAAACAATTAAATTAAATATATATATATATATATATATTATCGTATATATATTCACACAGAATATCGTATAGCTCCAATTGGATTTATAACTCGATATTCAAATCCTTGTTGAATCGATACTCAATTTATATTGAAAAATCCTTTTATAATATAAATAAATCGTTATAAATTATAAAGGAATTCCATAGCGACTTTTCTAAAATTTGATTTGGACATTAATCAAAATCTACACAATGAAATCCCGATTTTTCTCTTCCACTAGAAAAATATACTTCACCAGCTCCGAACGTTTTTTGTTTCACAGAAATCCGACTTAAAACGGATTCTGTATATTTGTTTAAAATTCGAATTGCCAAATTATGAATTGCCGCGCCATTTCGAGCTCGATTATAATTATAATATAAATTATACGTTCAACTGTTGTTCGAATAATATATTCGTTATTCTAATTCAATCCCAAACTGGATTATATCTTATATATGATACAATTCACATCGTATTGTGAATTCTACTATTTCCGACTATTCTGGAATTTAAATATATTATTTAATTATTATTTTAATTAAATATTCAATAGTTATTTTAATTTAAACCATTTAAATTACCAAACCATATTTTAAATAATTAAATAAATAAATTCTTCGACCGTAAAATACGGGTCGTTACAAATAATTTCTATAAAGTGAATTGGATTTTGAAATATAAGTTTAGGGATTAAGCCTAAATGGGTAGATTAAGGATTTGCGTGTTGTATGATGCATTGTAGATCCATAAGTTTATTTATGGTTGTTGTTATGCATTGGCACTCCAATGGAGTAAACCCGTTCCGCGTTAGCGACATGGTCCTGTGATTAGCCTTATTATTAAATAGGTAAGATTTCTCATACCAGCCCCATGACTGACTCGTAGTTTGTTTCACTTTGCAAACTCGGGTGCCCTCTTTTCCATATGGGTAGTCAAATGATTTGCTTTGCAGATATTTATTTCAGCAGGATTCTGGATCGAAGCTTAAAGCTGTGTCCAGAGCATGATAGTCTTCCGCTGCATTGTATTAAGTTTTGTTGTAAATTATCTTTCGCGGTTGTATTATTATATTCGATGTACTCTGATATTCTGTACTCTGTTGTTGCATTAGTATGATGTAATAAAATCTTCTGTTATTTGTTTTAATGTGTTGTATGCCCAAAGTTAGCGTATTCGGGTTTTTGAACGGTCTTAGTCGATTTTGCGATCGATTAGGTCCAGGCAAAATCCAAGTCATTACAACAAGTGACCCTTGGGTTTGGCATAAAAGATTTGGGAATTTATATTTCAAACTCTTTTCTGAAATTTCTAAACTAGACTTAGTTAGAGGACTCCTTAAAATGGATTTTAAAATAGATAGCATATAGGATGCCTGTCAACTAAGAAAACAAAGAAATAGTACATTTAAACTATATATAAGATAGGACTTCCACCTCAAAACTTTTACAATTACTTCATATGGATTTATTTGGTCCATCTAAAGTTTAATCAATAAATCATAGTAAATATGTTTTTGTTTTTGTTATGATTACTCCAGGTACGCCTGGACTCTCTTTCTCAAACATAAAAGTGATGCTTTTAATTTATTTAAAAATTTTGAAAAAAGAATTCAAAATCTTTTTTCTTTAAAAAGAAAAACTATATGTAGTGACTAAGGTGGAGAATTTTAAAATGAAAATGTTGAGAATTTCTATAATGAAAAGGGAATTACTCAACAAAATGGAGTAGTTGAGCATAGAAATAGAACGATTCAAGAGTGTGCTAGAACTATGCTTTCAGATAGTAAATTACCATGGAATTTTTAGGCTGAAGCGATTGCTACAACTTTTATATCTTGAGTAAAATTTTAGTCAGACCATAAACTAAAGAAATAGCATATGAACTTCTTCACAGTAAGAAACCAAAAGTATCTTATTTTACAGTTTTCAAAAGCAAATAATTTATTTTAAATACTAAAAAAAAATTGATCCTAAATCAATAAAGGAATTTTAATTGGATATTAAAATAGAAGTAAGGCCTGTAGTGTTTTCACCTTAAAAGCTAACACTATAGAAGAAACTATGCATGTATCATTTAATGAAAATTATAGATATATTAGTCATATAAATGATGAAGATGAGTTTCGATCGTGAAAATAATGAATTAAATGAGGTAAATTTGTGAAATCAACCAACCTAATAAAAGAATATAACTTTTAAAAGATCTTCCTATAGGAAATATATTAGGAGATATCGAATTTATAGCGAACTAGAATTCAATTAAATAATACAAGTAATGTATCTTTTATATCAACTATTGAACCTAAAAATTCAAAGGAAGCATCATCTGACGATTCATGGATACTTGCTATGCAAGAAGAATTAAATCAACTTACCAAAAATGATGTATGGGAATTTGTTCCTAGAACCAAGGATAAGAGAATAATAGGGACTAAATAGGTTTAAAAAAATAAAATGAATGAAATTGGTGAGGTCGTTAGAAATAAAGATCGATTAGTCATGCAAGTTTATTATCAAGAAGAAGGGATAGATTTTGATGAAACCTTTTCTACTGTAGCAAGACTAGAAGCTATCGGAATTCTACTTGCTTTCGCTAATTACAATGATATCAAATTATTTTAAATGGATGTAAAAAGTACATTTTTAAATGGTTTTGTTAAAGAGGATGTTTACATTGAACAACCCCTATTATTTGTAGGTGAAAATTTTCTAAATCATGTTTATAAATTAAAGAAAGCTCTATATGGTCTAAAACAAGCTCCTAGTGCCTCATATGATTGACTAAGATCTTATTTATTACAATCAAAATTTGAAATTGGTAAAGTAAACAATACTCTTTTTACTACAAGAAATAAAAATGATATTCAATTTGTACAAATCTATGCGGATGATATTAATTTTGGATCAACAAATAATGAAATGAATCAAGATGAGATTATGACAAAAGAATTTGAAATGATTCAAATAGGTGAACTCACTTTCCTTTTAGGATTATAAATAAAATAGTTTGAGAATGGTATTTTTATTAGTCAAGAAAAATATGCTAGGGATTTAATTATAAATATAGTATGACTAATGCTAGTGGAAAACCAACTCCTATGGCAATAAATGAATCTTTAAGCAAAGATGACTCATCAAAAGATGTAGAACAAAAATTATATAGAGGCATGATAGGTTCATTACTATGTATAAATGCAAGCAGACCAAATATAATGCATAGTGTCTGTCTTTTCACAAGATATCAATCTTAACCTAAGGAAACTCACTTAAAAGTCGTACAACATATTCAAAGATATGTTATACACACGTTAGACTTTGGTTGATTTTATCCTAAAAATGATTCATTTAATTTAAATTCATATTGTGATGCTGACTATGCTAGTTTTGAATTAGACTGATAAAGTGCAGGTGGAACTTGTCACCTTTTAGGGCATTCCCTAGTTTCCTGGTTTAGTAAAAAGCAAAATACCGTATCCTTGTCAACAACTAAAGCAAAATATATCCTTGCTGATTTGGCCAGTTCTCGAGTAATTTATACGCAACAAACTCTAAAAGATTTTGGATAGGCATAACTAAATCACCAATTTACTGTGATAATACTAGGGCAAAAAGTTTATCTAAAAATCCTAGTCATTATGCTAGAACTAAACATATTGATATTGGACATCATTTTCTAAGAAATAATGTAAATACAGCAAATATTTCACTAAATTAAGAAGAGAACTTGGTACTTGTTCACTAACCAAAAAATAGTAACTAGATATGTGTGTGTATATATATATGTATATATTAAAATATAAAAAGAAAAATCAAAAAATTTCAAAATACACATGTCCATGTCGACATGTACTACCCCTCACGTCGACATTTAATAGTCAATTTTCAAAGTTGAAATTCCCTCCAAAATTAGTTTATATACTTATTTATACTTCTTAATTTTAAATTTCATGTCTTTTCACTCAATTTTCTCTATTATAAACTTTTGAAAATAAGAACATAATGGCCTCTTCATCCAATGACAGTTAAAACAACACCATTTCATTCTCTTCATCCCCTCCCAAATGATTTCAACGTACTATGCTCTCTCGAGTGATGAAATGAAGAGTCTATGAAGGATTCTCTACAAATGCTCGTTGAAATTCACAAAATGTAACTAAAAATGGCTAAAGAAAAAGGAAACGAAGGAAAGATCTTTAGGAATTTACAGAAATTCCTAACATATAATCACGCTGCTCCCATTGTTATCAAAGATGATTCTTCTAATGTTATTATCCATTATCCTATGGAAGATGATGATGAAGAAGAAGAAGAAGAAGAAAAGATGGAAGAAGAAAAGGAAGAAGAAGAACAAGGCGTTCAGATGGAAGAAGATGATCAAGTCAAATGCATTAGCAAATGTGATTGAACAAAATGGAGATTTTTGTCTTCATTACCCAATTTTTCCTATTTATAAATCGTCCACTGTCAGAAACAGTCATTAGTTAGATTGCATGTATTAGAAAATGTTCGTTGTATAATTTAAATTATGTTCATAAATGTTTAATTGTATAATTAAGTACGCGTTGTATAGCATCATATATAAAGTAACAATAAAGCTTAGTCCAATTATATCATCTAGATTTAATCTCAATATTACTAAAATTAATTGTAACTTAGTTTTAGGGGGAGTATTAGAGTCATATTTAGTCTCAATTAGGTCTTATATTAGTTTAAGGAGGTGTTATAGATTAAACATAGGTATATAGTATTATTGACAATAAAGGGAAGAATTATAAAATAGGGATTAGATTAAGCGGGAGTTCGTAGTTTCAAAAGGAGTTGTTGGAGTTAGGGGGTGACTGAAGAATCACGGTATCAAGTAAGTATATTTAATAAAACATATTATCATCATAAAAAAAAGGGAGATTGTTACGTTTTAATGACAACAACATTGTTTTAACTATTAAAATATATACAAGCACTATTGTATATATATATATATATATGTGTGTGTGTGTGTGTGTGTATGTGTGTGTGTGTGTGTAGGTATTGGTTTTGAAGACCGTATAGTTTTCAGATTCAAGATTATAGATTACAAAGAAGAAGAGTTCAAGATTGAAGACTCGTGAGTAATAAGAATTGAAGAAAACAAGATATATAATAGAGTCTATAATTTTTTATTAAAACTCTATGAAAGTACTAAAATCTTTATTTTAATTCTTTCAACATTTTTTCCTTAAAATATTTTAAAAATCTCTTACTAATTCTATCTTATAAATATTTCAAAAATCTTCTATTTTCAGTTGATTTCAAAATTAGCTCATTTTTTAAATAAATATAAATATGTATATAAAATTCCTAATTATTTAAATTATTGAATTTTAAATCTAAATCCTAATTTAAGTATGTTAGATTTTCTTATTTATATTCTGATCTTAAATATATATATATACACACACAAACACACACACACATATATATATATATACACACATATATATACACACATGTATATATGTTTATGTTTATGATTATTTGAGTTTTAATATTCCTGTTTCTTGTTTTATATCTTAATTTTTGAGTTTCTTATATTTATTTTTATAGTTTTATTTAGTTTTTGATATCACTTTTATAGATTAAAATTTTCAATTTAAAACTTATATTCTCACTCTATTATACTATACTAATATATAGGAAAATAGTTTGTTTAAAGTTCGGAATTTCCTTGATTTATTTAAACATCATTTACATTGTTTTAAAAAAATTAAACTTCAAAAATATAAAGGGCATGTCGACATGTACTACCCCCCATGTCAATATTATAGCCGATATTTCCAAAATTCAAATTTCAAAGGAAGTGTCTATTTGTTTGAAACTTTTTATATGACAGTTAATTCAGTATAAATAACCGTATAAGTTTGAAATTTTTAACTAGTTTTCATTATCTTCTTCTCTCCTTTTCCATTTATCCACTTAAATCTCAAGTTTCCATTATCAAACTCTAACGAAATTCAAAGAGAATCAAACCAAATCTTTTCTTATTCGATTATGTACCACTCTCTCCGAATGATCCAAAAGTTATTCTAAGTTTTATAAGTATTTGTTATCAAAGATCGTAATATCAAAGTTCTATAGAGTTTTTCTTCCAAATTGATACTGAAAAGGTGTGGTAGTATCCCATTCAAATGAACTGGTGTGATTGTAGCCCATCAATCAATTAGGTGATCTTGTGCCTGGTTAAATCAAGAGCGCACCCTGTACTCGAAAGTAGTTAGGGATGGACTTCGTGGACCTTGAAATAGAGGATTGTAAGATTGCAAATTATTTGAAAAGTAATCTGCACAACCTAGAGTTGTATGGGACTAGATGCAGGGTTAACTCCGAACTGGTATAAAATTCCAGTGTGTTCTTTCTCTTGCTGCTTTTACTAATTACTTGCATTTGTATCAGATTATGTGTTTGATATATATGTATATATATATATATATATGATTTGCATTTGATTCTCTAAAATTCAAATAAATTTCAAAAAGTTCATAAATTCCATTAAACATTATTCACTCCCCCTCTAGTGTTAAGTTATCCTTAAGATTCGTGATTCGCATTTCCTAACATTTAGATCAAAACCTATAGTTAAAAGTCAACAACTGACTGATCTTCTGGAATGATGTTAAAAGAAAGAATTTGGAGACAAGTTTGGGATTTAATAATTTTCAAGACATTTAGGAATATGTTATAAATTTTCTAACTGGAATTATATGCTAATGAAGGGATCAGTTAATTAAAATAACTAATTAGAGAATTTAAACCTAAATTTTTTATAATTTTTGTAGAAGGATATTCTCTTTTTATATGAAATTTTTCATATTTTCTTATTGTTTTCGTTATTAAGACGAATTCTCTGCGTTGGGTAGACATAGAGTAATTAAAACAATAATTAGAGAATTAATGCCATTAAATGCTTTTCTAACGATTTAAATATGCTAGAAATTTGAAAACCCAGAGTGTTCAATTTTTCTTAAATATATTGAAGATGACAATTGTATAATATTTAATAAATAAAGTAGATTTTAAGTCCAAACACTATCAGTGCCTTCGCCCAGGTCAGAAGCATCCTTCGACACACTCAGAAGCTCTGTTTGATAAACTCGCGATGTTTGGATTGCCAAATATGTGGTATAACAGATATTCATCTGATAAATATTTCATGGTGTAAAAAGCAGCAAGATAAACAAAGCAGCAAGATAATGGAGTTCACAGTTCATGGTGTAACAAAGGTGCAAGATAATGAAGTATGTAGTTTGTTATGTTGCAAAGCCACTGAGTAGTGGACTAGCCCCAGAATCAAGTTTGTGGTGTCACAAAAAAGCTTTATGATGAATTGGTTCTGGGGGACTTAAGCCTAATATGGTGTGCAGAATGCTCTGATGATTTGGAAGTGTTAAGGAATCATTGATAGCTCGAAGTGTTCTAGTTTACTCGAATCATAGGTATCGTGGAGGATGCCCATTAGAATTGCTAGAGATCTTGTATCCTGAGTAGGGTACCCTAAGATGATGTAGAGATGGCGTAAACACGGAGTTCGACTAGAACCAGTATTTCTATTAGTTCCTAGCATGAGTGAGGATAGACATATTGTTGACAAGGAATTCAGAGCATTGTAGGTATGAAGAAACTAATCACAACGACTAAGATTCACAAGATATGAAGATAAATATTGTGGGAACATTTAAGTTAAGAATTAATTAATTATTTTGATATACACTTTATTATTTTAAAGTACAAACGTTAATCTCAAATAAAATACCAAGTCACAAAAACCACATGTCTCATAAATAAATACTCAACGTCACAAAAAATTAGAGTACAACATAAAACCATCCCTCTCAAAGTCAACAGTACAACTAAACCCAATAGAGAAATATGTAAAACAGAAGAAGAATAAATTATAAACTTGATCGAAACTCCAAGAGTGATCCTCCAAGAAATCTTAACCAACAAAACTCCAACCTAGGAGCTTAAAAGGGGAGAAAAAGGAAAAAAGAAGAGTGGATCAGACATAAAATCTGGTGAATGAAGTAACTACTAACATGATTAAGTAAGATAAAGGAAATATACTTAATAACAGTTCTAGTGTCATAAAGGAAATGTGGTCGTGTACAATTTATATTGTTTTCTGGGGTAATTAGATTATCTGCCTAATTCAAGATGAAATAACACTTTTATGGTCTATGCTTTTCTACTATCCTAAATTTTTTCTTAGAATAAGTTTTATTAATTCTACCCTTCGATCAGCTTCTTCTTACTTATCACCTCGTGGTATCGCACCATTGGTAAGCCTGCACCTACCAGCAAAAGATACCAACTAGCACATGGACATAATAATGAATTTTTTTACCCTAATCGATGTCCCACATGCTCGGTCATCGTCGATACACACTATCTTATTGTCCCTCTTTTTGACCCATTATTTACCATAATTTGCATAAGCATGCCTGATCATCCTTGTACCATCATTCCCTGACTTAAAGGGGATGTGGTTGGTACTGGTTCTAACAAACAATATTCTAATTTGAGCTCCCAACCCATTCTCGTTCTTTTGGTAAATTATTTACCCTAATCAACATAAGCATGTACGATCTTTCTTAGTTCTTCATCCCTCGACTGAAAGGGAATGCTATCAGTATGAGTCCTAACTGATAATTTGTGTTCTCCTTTCTTATCTCAATCTTAGAACCAAGCCCAACCATTAACCCAGTTCCTACTTAGACCTATGATATTCTACTTTTATCATAATATGTTTCTTACTTTCTTCTCTTTTATTATGATTTCTTAACATGTCAGTACAATTATCATTATAATCTACTTATTTTTCTCTATTTTTAAATCACAATATTTATCATAATTTTGCAGCAAAATCCTATAAATTTGTCTAATTCAGTCTGATTCCTTTTTGTTATAAATCAACAATTTTTACATGTGTTTACTGTAAATTTAATTTTCTTTTATTTAATTTGTGTCTGCAAAGTATACACGTTTGTTCTATTTTTATGCGCAATAAGAGGATTAAAATTTGTGTCTATAAGCAAACATTTACAGGTCTAGGCATTTTAGGAACAAATGTGAATAATCGTAGAAAACATTAAATAACTGATAGGAATAAAATAACTATTAAGAGGAAAAGATTAAAAAACTAACTTATAGTATTTAACTAAGACAAATTGTAAGAAAAAACAACAAAATAATTACAGAAAAACTACTAAACAATGTTAAGAAAAGCTGTAAATGAAACTACAACCAATACGAAACTTATTCCTTTTTATTAATTAAAAATCTAAATAATTACAATACTCACTTATAGTCCTTAGCTCTTGCGCGCACGCGGCCTTCCCAAATCTCATCCCTAGGTTAATTGTAAATATTTTTATTTTTACAAATCTCTTCATGGATAAAATTTTATGTTTTAGATATGTCTCTACTAAGAAAGAACCCAAAGGGAAAAGATTTGTATTGTGAACGAATAACTTGGCCTAGAGTCATATTTATAGTGGAGCTAAGGGATCTTAAACCATTAAATTGGTTGATATTGTTAAGTCTAGACATGTCATTCATTAAGTTTTATCCCTCAAAATCTTAGAAATAGCAATCATGATTTAATTTAAAACCTTAAAAACTTCATTCGGCTCGTACTAGGACAATTCCTCATCCAGGTGAAAATGCGGGTTGACCTAACCGTCCATCAAGTCGACATGTATAAGGTTGGGTTGACCTATGTACATTTTTTTTCCTATTTTAATATTTGAATTGTTTTAATATTTTGATTCCTGATTTTTTTTAATAGCTTTTCCTGCTAACTCGGTTTCTAATAATTATATATCTAAATTAATCATAAATTTGCTACGGACTCAATGGTGTATTCCCGTAGCTAAATTTTGAAAATTTCATAAAATTATGTATTTCTTAATTAATTAGTTAGTTAACTACTATTGCTTAGTTTTTAGGATTGTTACACATATGGGTTATCGATGTATTCATGCTTTAGACGATGATAGTTAGGATTTGTTTGATGGATGTTATGATTACCGTGATTTCCTTTATTTCTATTCTCGTGGGTAGACTATAACTAATGGAATTCTTAAAAAAGGATAGAAAATGGGGTCGGTATAGGCTATTTAGATCGTTATATCCTAATACAATTTCATCGGTTGTAATTTTGGGTAACATATGTTGTTTAATTATATATGTTGACTCTATGGATGTAGGGACACATGTATGATTCTTCGTACCTATGTTCCTTATGTTATTATGACTTTTACAGTATTTTACGTCTTTTTAATCGCTCCTACTAGAATGTTATCTAACCTAAGTTTTTATGTTCTCTCTTATTACCCTTGGTACTCATTGACAATAATGATTAGTAAGCTTAGTAGCAGGTGTAAGTGCTATCCAAGGTTATGCAGATGGATTCTCAAGGATGATTCCTTCTCGTACTTATATTTATATTGTTGATGCTTATTTCCTCGATGGGACGCTGAGAAGTCTTGACTGTGTTTGACTTGTTGTTAGAAATAATTTACCGGTTGAGTTTGTTTACCCCTTATGTAAACTTTATTTACGTAATTATATGAACCAGTGTACTATATGGTTATTACCATCCTATCTATTTTATTTTCTTGAATAAACAGGGTACATTATTACAACAAAAGGAAGTACAAATAAGGAAAGAGTTGGTTAGAAACAAAAGCTTACAAAGAACAAATACTATACAAAAGCAAGAAAAAGACCAACTCTAACAATACAGACCTAGCAAGACAAACAAATACACTAATGGAGATCAACAAACCCACATCACAGACAGCCAAAACACTCAAAATAGAGAGAAAAAAAGACATAGCAGAAGTCCATCCAACCAGACAAGGGAGAACATGGGAACTCCACTGACCTGGGCAAAAACCAACAATAGAAAGACAAAACCCAAGAAAACCAACTGAGAAATCAAACCAAGGCATAAAGCAAAAGCAAGAAAAAAATCCTCAAGTAAAGCATTGCACATCAGCTACAGGAACCAAACAGCACTACACCAATGTAAGGAAACCTCAAAATAAGCCACCAGAAGAATAACTTGAAAGACCACCTAAGAAAAACCAAGGAGCAAATCTAGAATAGCAAACAATAAAAATCCAGACATCAAGTAGAAAAGCCACCAGAAAATATAGAACTAGAATCCAGGTAACAAACTAAAAAAACTGAACATACTTACTTCTTGGAGATATCTCATGTTATTCCACTACCATGAATTCCACTTTCTTCCTTATCTTTCTTGGATTTAGACCTTGTTTTGATTTGAGAATAAGTTTATTCCATTTTGGATTTGATTCTACCAATGGCTCACCATATACCCCAAAATTATCACCTTTCACCTTATTAATTTTTAATTTGTTCATTCTCCTTCTATAAATACTTGAAGAACTATCAAAATAATACATTAAAATATCTTGATGATTACTATTACTTGTACCATTTAGGCAGAATACTGAGGGGGTACTAACCTTAGCTTGATCATTTATTTTTACATTGTTCAATGGAACACTCTGTTGCATAAGGTCAACCCCCTTAGGACCTTCAATACTAACAGTTATATCTCCATAGACTTCCTTATCACACATACTATCATCTTCTATGATTGTAACGTCCCATATTTTTATGGTATTATAATTTATTTAATTATATAAATAGTGATTAAGAGTTTAAAATGGTCGTTGAATTAAATAATAGTGAATATTTAATTAATATAATAATTAAATAATATATTTAATTCTGAAATAATCAGAATTTGCTGAAATGGCAATATTGTGTGAGTGGACAATTTAAAATATATAATTCAGTTTAGAATTGAATTATATTAACGAATTTATTCATAAATGGCAGTTGAACGTATATATTATATTATAATAGAGCTCGAATTGGCGCTGCAGTTCGTAACTTGGCGATTCGAACTTTAAACGAATATACAGAATCCGTTTTGAGCCGGATTTCTGTGAAATAAGAAACGTTAGGAGCGGGTGAAGTATATTTTTCTAACGGAAGAGAAAAATCGGAATTTTATTATATAGATTTTTAGTTATGTCCAAATCAAATTTTAAAACAGTCGCTACGGAATTCCTTTATAATTTATAGCGATTTAATTTATATTATAAATGGATTTTTCAATATAAGTTGAATATCGATTCAACCGGGATTTGAACATCAAGTTATAAATCCAATTGGAGCTGTATGATATTCTATTCTGAATATATACGATAATATAAATTTATTTATATTTAATTTAATTATTTTTAAACATATATATATATATATATTTAAATGGGTTATTTAGAGCTTTAAAAATAGCCCGTTTTGTAAATGACCTCCGTTTTTTACGAAACCAATTTTGTTGGATCCGTAATATTAAATTATTGTTAGATTTCAAGTTTCGTGATTTTTGGAGTTAGTATGTGAATGTTCGGATTTTTAATGTGAAAAACAGTCAGTATTTTGACAATTAAAAATACGTTGTGTGAACAAACGGAGTCGGAATTCGACGAAACCAGTTTCGTTGGGTCGGTAACGTCAAACTGCAGCTATATATCCATTTTCATCAAAATTGGGTATTGCGTGTGGTCATACAAATTTTTAAACAATAAATACATATAGCGGTTAATTAAAACTGAATAAAATAATCGATATAAAAAATAATATCCCCTCCTTATAAATACCCTTACACACTGCCTTAACCCTAATCCACTTTTAATGAACCGCTATATCCTTTCACTAAGAAATCGATTCAATCTCCTAACACAGACGTTATATTGCGATGGTATCTAAAGGGATTTTGTTACCTGTGTGGAGAGCTACCTGCAGCCGTCAGCTTTGGAACATCGATGGTGGCTAGGTTTCGGAAATCGATGATGAAGGGCGTACGGTTTGGGGGAGGTTACAGGAGCTATGGTTATCGTAGGAGGTCAAGACCTAGGGAAATCTAGCAGCATAGGAGGGCGGTCGGAGGGGTGAAACTTGATCAACGTCCGGTGGGCTTAGCCGTGAGCGACGGTCTTGTACTGAGTTGGGTATTTTCGAAGATGACTGGAACAATATCGGAGAACCATCTGGGAAACGAAGCATGAAGGGAAGAATTACGTAGCTTGTTAATCACAGTGAGATGAATTGTGGGAGGCAGTGTTTCAGTTCGAACGAGATATAGGGGAGAGTTTTGGAATGTAGAAGATGGTTACTGTGTTATGGTTTTGAACGAAGTTTCAGGGTTTTTGAATGAAAGTAGGAAAATAAACATATATATATTGCGAGTAGAACTATGGTTAAGGGAAGATTTGTGGAAGGTTTTGGATTGATCTGTGTATTGGGACTTGAGACCGTTATGATGCTATATCAGTTCAAATATATTGTCTGATAACCTAAAGCGAACTCAGACGCATATGATACATACTATCTTCCAGAAAAGAGTGTCCTTTGACCATTTGAATAGGAACCAAGCGAGTTAGTGGCAATATGTTTACGAGAAGGGAAGTCAGCATATTTGCATTACCTGGAACGAATTTAACCAGAGAGAGTGAGCTATCAATGCGCTATTAATGGAGGGATCGAGCTATGTAATTGTGGCGTGAAGAGAACATGACATGATGATCGATTTTTTTTTTGTAATGGCCAGTTAAACTTTCTAGAGTTGGAATCAAAACGGGGAAGAAGGAAGGGTATACCATAGAAGATGGGTGCGGTTTTAATTTGTTTGGGCCGGTGGCGAGTAGGTAAATCCCAATCATTTGAATTAAATAGAAATTAACTTTCAACTATGTATTCAAAATTTGTTATTGAGTTATATCGGTCATACTTTATTAGTCTTATGAACGGTCGAATCCGTTGGGAACGTATGGACGGCGCCTACACAATGAAACTGACTGGAAGTGAATTGGAGCTCATTACAATTTATTGCAAAATAAATTGTTCGTCTGAATCAAAGATAGTTAATCGTTATTTAACGATAACTGTCCAATGTGAGTAAATCTCACTAACTCTGATCAAGTTATGTTTTTTAAATATAATCTAGTAATGATAATTGATTGTTGTGTGTTGATTGGTTGGTTGAATTGTTGATGTATTGGTTGAAATTATAGATAACGATATATATAAATAGTTAATCAAATGTTGATTCTATTTATCAAAATATTTCATATCGAAATGAAATCAATGTTATTACATTGTTTAATATCTGTGGATGTAGGAAAACAGGTTGGAGGGATCCAACTGGATTCCTCAATATTTAAAATACTGTTTTGTTTCATATATTGTGATATATGATGTGATATATAAAATATGTTGTTGATTATGTGTGTTTGGATGATTTTGATCATGGTTATATGGTATTTTAAATACCATAAGAAATACTGGAAAGTATAAAGGGAATTTTCAAAGTATATATTTAGAAGAAAATATTTATAAAATCAAAGGATTTTATATAAAAGGAAATATTTGTAAACCATTTACAAATAGAATTGAAAAGGAAATATTTATTTATTAAATAAATAGAATTGAAAAGGGATATTTGTTTGTTAAATAAATATAATTAAGAAATAAGTATTTGGAAAATAAATAGAATTATAAAAGGAATTATTCGGAAAATAAATAGAATTTGTAAAAGGGAAATTGGCGAGATATAAAAGAACTATGAAATGGATTTAAAGTAGATTGTAAATAGAAATCTATTTTAACAGATAAATGGAGCAGATTAATTTATAAATAATATTTTATAAATTAAGTGAAATATTTATCATTGGATAAATGGGATATATAAGTCAGGACTTATATAGAGATGTAAGAATCAATTTCAACATCGATATTTGAAACTGAATATGAACGAAGAGTGAATCGAATATTACTTATTCGAAAAGGAGTTAATCAAAAGGAGTTAATCAAAATGAGTTAATCGAATATAGTTATTCGAATAGAGTTAATCGAATATTAGTTATTCGAAAAAGGGTTAATCGATTAGAGTTAATCGATTAGAGTTAATCAAATAGAGTTAATCAAATAGAGCTAATTGATTAGAGTTAATCGATTAGAGTTAGAGTTAATCGATTAGAGTTAGAGTTAATCGATTAGAGTTAGAGTTAATCGATTAGAGAGAGAGTTAATCAAATTAGAGTTAATCGATTAGAGTTAAAGTTAATTGATTTGAGTTAGAGTTAATTGAAAAGGAGTCATTGAATATTAGTTATTCGAAAGGAGTTATCGAATATAAGTGATTCGAAAGGAGTTATCAAATATTAGTTATCCGAAAGGAGTTATCGAATATTAGTTATTCGAAAGGAGTTATCAAATATTAGTTATTCGAAAAGGAGTTAATCGAATATAGTTATTCGAAAGGAGTTAATCGATTAGAGTTAATCGATAAGGGTTAATCAAAAAGAGAATCCAATAGGGTTAATCGATTAGAGTTAATCGAATAGAGAGTCCAATAGAGTTAATTGATTTGAGTTAATCGAATAGAGAATCCAATAGGGTTAATCAAATAGAGTTAATCCAATAGAGTTAATTGAATTGAGTTAATCGAATATAGTTATTCGAAGAGAGATTATCGAATATAGTTTATTCGATGAAAAGAGAGATTATCGAATATAGTTTATTCGAAGAAAAGAGAGATTATCGAATATAGTTTATTCGAAGGAAAGATTTATTGAATAGGGATTATTCGAAAGAGAGTTACTTAAGGAAGTTTGTTAAAGATTTAAAAGGAGAACTTTGTCTATTTCGAGGTTAGAAATGTTGTTCAGTTAAGGTCTGAGAGGTGGTTATACCCCAACTTGATTGACCCCATTTTTAACTAAGGAATGGTTAAGGTTCGATAGTGAAGGTTGGTTAAGTAAATTTAATTAATGAGGTAATGATCTGAGTTGGCATACCGATGTTTTATTTAAACATCTGTTTAAATCCAAAAGTAGGAGTTTTGGAAATGTTTTCCAAATAAGAATCAGAAATGTTTTCTAATATAGAAAATAAGAAATGGAAATGTTTTCCAATGTTAATAACATATATTTCCTAAACTAGAAGAAAAGAAATGTTGAATATATGGAAACAGGAGATGAAAAATGAACTAAAGAGATAAATGTTAAATGATGATTGATCGATAGAATTTCCATCTGGAAATAATATCGTTGTTTGCACACATGTTTTTCTTTGATAGTTAAATCACCGACTATCAAAGTTTTTGACCATTTTTCCGTTGTCAATACGGAGAGACTGAGATCAGATTCATTATCTGAAAACCACTCTGTATGGGCGTTAGCGTTGCGATCAAATATAATGAAGAAAATTGAAGACGGAGTTATGCAAGGGCTGTCCTGTTTACAGAATAGTGCCTTCGGTATGTTCAGTCCCAAGACGACCTGTATGGAAGAATGTCTGACAGAGTATATTTAATGGATCGCGTAAGTTTATCTCTTCAAACATATTTACATTTGGTGGCGGAGGAATTCGTTTCTCTTAGCTGTATACCCGTTGTATTTTTGGGGAAATCAATTTGTGATTTGGTGGGTATGACAATGTGACATTCAAAGTGAATAAATGTGTGATCTGTCAGAGATAAGCGTGGCCTCTAGCCTAACAACTGGGAAATGACAAAAATCGGGCAGGCAGCATAGCTAAGTGGGTTGCTTCCAATTAGGGTGTATTGTCACCTGATCTAGAGTTTCATTTACTTCTTTAATCTATTCGATGCTGTCCCATTCGAGAAACAGTTGCTGATCACTACCGTTGCTGATATACATTTGATACACTCAAGCGAAATGAGTGGTCGGTCATGTGTGGCCAGGTTGCAAGATGTTCTTGTTGAACCCAGTATATTCCTCTCTAGAGGTACACTATCGGAAGGTGGTTCCATACCTTGTCATAATTGGTAATACATTATCTAATAAGTCCTCGCAGTTTTGATTGTATACTATATATGTAGAACGTGAGATGAAAGCATTTCTGCTAGATGATTATTATGTTGTGGTAGATAGACACTATCATAATATCAAAAGAATTTTGATATAAAGACTATTTTGGATTCTCATAAGGGGAAAACCCGTTCCGTTATATGGCGTGGTCTTATGAGATATCGTTTAAAATGCTCAAACTGTTTTAAATTGTTTTACTCACAACAGTCCCATGACTGATCCAAAGTTTGTTTTGTTTTGTTTTCCCTAAACTCTTGGGTGCCCAATTTTGTACGGGTAGTCAAGTAGTTAGGATTTTATAGATATACTTGGAGAGCTTGGTGCGGGAGGCTTCAGGAATATATAGCTATTGTTTATTTCCGCTGTGTTGTAAGTGTTGTATTTTGATAATGTTACTGTATACATAAACTGATTTTATTTCAAAGATATGTTATCTATTATATGTCATTCGTTCCGCTGTGAGATTCTTGTAACTCTGATGTTGTATGTTCTTCTTCTTCTTTTATTCTAAGTTTTTATCTTATCTATTCTCAGCCTTTGTTTTCTTTCTATTAGTTTTTTGGTTTCCAGTGCAATTTGGGTTGGACTTGTGTTATTTGGTCAGCTCAAATGGTATCGGAAATTCGGGACACTACAATGATATCCTCGGTCTTCCTACCAATTTCAATAATATCTTTAGCAACCTCATTATCCTCTTGCATACAATCTTTATGTAATAACCTAAATTTTTAACAAATAATAATTAATTATGAAATAAATTGAGAAAATAAATATAATAAGAAAAATATTGAGAATGGAGCAATGGGGATTGCACCGTCGGGTCCGTTACGAAATTTTGGCTAAGATAAACATTTGTTTTGCTGAAATTGGATTTAAAACGAAGAAGTTATGAGTAGAAAACGATTTTGAATTAAAATAATAGGTAATTTGAAATTTGTCGACCCAAGTCCTTAGGTGTGTAAACACTCGTGTCAACACACGTGTCGACGCACCTTAAGGTGTGTCGACCCATGTTTTGACACACCCAAGGAATGTGTCGACACGTCCCTTTTGAAAACAATGTTGTTTTTTCCAGCGAACGATCATTTTTTGGTCTTGCTTCTGGACTGTTTTTTATTTAATGGTCTAAAATCTAAACCTAAAATCCAATGAACTTGGACACCCTTACTCTATTATAAATAGCCTCCAAAACCTAACCTAAACTTCGCTACTCCATTTCTCTACCTCCGTCAGATAGCCTTCTTCTCAAAAATATTAATTAATGGAGTATTGAGGCTTGGTTCTACGCATATGTCTAGGGGATATTCATAGATAGAGAGGATCTATAGAGGCTTATTGGATTTGCTCAAAATTTTGTGAGTATTACTATTATTACAAGATTTCTTTCGAGTTTAGGTTAAAATTAATATAATAGTTGTTAGTGTTTCATATCTAAATCTTTCTATAGTTATACCTAGATCTAGTTCATTTGTTGCTTATTTACAGATCTAGCTATCCCTAATCCTTTTATGTAATAATTCTTTTAGATTTGATTTATGTTCATGTTCTTCCTTTTTGTCTATTTTAGTAAATCCTTTACCGTAATTTATTTCAATTATCTATGGCTTTGTTCTTCATATGAAATTTTGTTGCAGTTCTATACCTATTTTTTCAGATCTATTTCTGCACATCTAAGCCTAGGCCGTGCGAGAGCCTAGGCCATTTCCTTTAATTTCCGACGTTGAGTTTAGGCCTTTTGAGCATAAATCTTTCATTTGTTCTTATTTTTGCGCAAATTGGGTTAAACCATAATATAGGACGATTATAGCACAATTGGATAATAATAGGAAAAATGTATAAAAAAGGAATAATTGGGACTTAGTGAAATTTTATACAATAATGGGTATAAAATTGGCATGTGGAAATTTGGTAAAAGATGTAATCGACAAACGAACTGTAATATTGGGATAGTATTGAAAGCCTGTTTGTAACAACCCGGAAAATGCGTGCCAGTTTAAAATTTTTATTTTGGCAATTTTAATGAATTTTGATATTTAAAATGAATTATTTTAAATAATATCGACTAGAAATTTATTTTGAATGGAATTTGAACGTATATATTTATATACGTCGTCGTTAGAAAATAAATATTTATTTTAAATTATAAAAGGAAATTAAAATGGCGCGGTAGTTCGATAATTCGATTTCAAATTTCAATTGAATGTACAGGATTCAAAATAAATCGGATTTTAACGAAACCAAAAATAATAGGATCTAATAGAGAATATCTTTCCAACGAATCCGAAAAATCAAAATTTCATAGCGGGAATCAAAAGTTATGTCCAAATGAATTTTCAGAATCGTCGCTATGGAATTTTTGGCCCTTAAAAATAGCCATTTTGCAAACGACCTCGGATTTCGACGAAACAACTTTTGTTGGATCCGTGATGTAAAGTTATTGCAAGGTTTCAATTTTCGTAATTTTTCGATTCAATATGTGAGCGTGGCAAAGGAAAACGCGTTTGACCAGTTTCAGTTGATTTTAATCGACTGGAAAATGGCCATTTTCAAACGATCTTAGAATTTGACGAAACTAGCTTTGTTAGGACCGTATCGTCAATATGAAGCTAGAGAATATTTTTCTGGGATTTTTCGAGTTAGTATGTGACCCCAGTAAATTGAAATGTATGTTTAAAATTCAATATAATGATTTAAATGTAAATTTGACGAAAACTGATTGAAATGATCGAATCAGCTTACGATACATATCCCATTGTGTTCGGAATGGGGGTAATACGCTATGGACGACAGGCGGTGGGCCTCGTTTCGAGGTCGAAATAAAAGTCAACTTTTTTTTTGAAATAAAATAATATAAAAAAATTAAAACTTCCTCTCTCTCTCCCTATTATCACTCAGCCCCCCTCTATTCGAAATCATTTCAACAGATAAAAAAAAGAAAAAAGGGAAGAGCTGTAGCTCCTCCACCGGAGGCCACCGCGGCCTGGCGATGCGCCGCCCAAGGCGGGGCCACTGCGCCACCCTCCCTCCTCTGCTCCACTCCCTCTTCCCCTTCCTCTGCGTCCCCTTCTTCCTCGACCCCCCAGTACCTCGCGCCACCCCCAATCCAACAGTCGCCACCGCCACCTGCAGAAGCCCACCACCGCGTGGAGCCACCTCGATCCGCGAAACCGAATAGCCCCCTCCACCTCGATGACTGACGCGCGCCTCCTCCTCCTTTATTCTCTCTCCACCGCCTCCTCCATGCTTCCCCCTCCCCTTCGCAGTTCCACAGAAACCCCCCTAGTCTAGCGTGAATCACAGTAAGTTTGTTTGTCCTTTCTATTTTATTTTATTTTATTTTTGTTTATTTATTTTCTGATTTTATTTAATAGAAGGAAACAAAATGATTAGGATTTTTATTTAAAGTAAAGGTAGGATTTTTATTTAAAGTAAAGGTAGGATTTTTATCAATATGAGGTAGCAATATAAAAAGAACGATTTTTGTATACATGAAGAAGTGATTTTCATATGAACGATATTGATTTGAAAATACGATTTTTATATAGTAAATATAATAAAAATATAATTTTTATATTATAGAAAGGCTAAAAATATTATCTTTATGTAGTATAGATAATAAAAATATAATTTTTATATAATATAGATAATAAAAATTCGATCTTTAATATGTAGGAGATATAAAAATATGATTTTTATAAAGTAGAAGTAATAAAAATATGATTTTTATAAAGTAGAAGTAATAAAAATAAGATTTTTATAAAGTAGAAGTAATAAAAATATGATTTTTATATAATGGAGAATATAAAAATATTATCTTTATATAGTAGAGATTATAAAAATACGATCTTTATATGTGTTGTAGCGAATTAACAATATAAAGAAATGATTTTTTTTCAAAATATAAGTTGAAATTTTTATAGATAAAAATTCGATCTTTGTATTAGTAGTAAAAATATATAAATATAATATTTATATAGAATGAAGCGCTGTAATAATATATGAAATAAAAATACGGTTTTTATTTATTAAAATGAAGTGATAAAAATATAATTTTTATTTGAACAGCGTGAAAAGGACTAAATTGGAATTTCAACCGATCTAGACGGTTCAGCAGTTCAACAGCAAAGCACGGCGGAGTGGAACCCTCTGTGAGAACTTCTCACTTTAAATTTCTTTTCTAGTTAAAATATATACTAGGATGCAGACAGTGTTTAGTAGCACCCGACACCCGTCGTCCACAGACCATGGACGGCTTGTATGCTTGTTTGTTTGATTTTGATGTGTAGTTGATTGTGTGATGTGAAATGAAATAAAATAAAATATTTATATTTAAAAATATTTTATCATTAAAAATATAATTTTTAACATGGATATGAATCAATAAATATTTATAAACAAATCGGCCGATTTGTTTATATACACTGATTTGACTGATATTGATTGGGACGATAAATTTTACACATCGCCCAACTGCACAAATAAAAATCTGTGTTTGTTGATTTGAAACCCCACACGGGAATTGGGATAATATATAACATACAATAATCCCAATAATTAGCTGTATGTTGATCGATTGATTGACAGACTGTGTAAACGTTAATTATTTATATTTGATGCATATGCAGTTGTGTAATGCACTTTGGATGATGGTTGATTTATTGTTGCTGTGATATACATGTGTTGTATAGAATCCATGTAATTAACATTATATGGTAATTGATTGGGCCTCATTCCAATTTAGAAAATAAAGAATATTATAAAATATAGGTTCATGTGTTGACCGTACTCATTCGTTGAGATTAGTCATGTGTTGGACGAAATATTTTAACAATAAAATTTACATCTTTATCATATATAAAATTAGAAACTAACTAGAAAATAGATAAGATGAGTGGTTTCCTGGGTATTGATCTGATGTTGGTTTTGGCCTTCGGGGTTAATGCTTAGGGAATCGTTCTCTTACTAATTTACGGTTGGAGTCTAATTAAACATTTAACGATAGAAATCAAAATTTTATAAAATATATTAAATAACAAAAATAGTCACGTGTTGACAGTACTCATTTGTTGAGATTAGTCATGTGGTGAAAAGTAAATATTCATTTGTTGAATAGAATAAATATTCATTTGTTGAATAGAATAACGAAGTTATTGAAAAATATAAAGCCGTGTTGATTAGAGACGCGCTATTTTGACGCGAACGATATTTATATCGATTATATTCGTTTTTATAATGAATATTGATAAATTGAAAAGAATTGAAGAGAAATTCGAATTGAAATGAATTGAAAACGAATTCGAATTTGAAATGAATTCAAATTGAATTGAATATAATGTGAATTCGAATTGAATTGAATATAAAACGGATTCGAATTTAATAGAAAACGAATTCAAATTGAATTGAATAGGAAATGAATTCGAATTGAATTGAATAGAAAATGAATTCGAATTGAATTGAATAGAAAGCGAATTCGAATTGAATTGAATATAAAACGAATTCGAATTTAATTGAAAACGAATGGAAATAGAATCAAAATCAATTTGAAAGGAATTCAAATTGAATTGAAATTTGAATTGAATTGAAATGAATTTAAAACGAATTTATAAGGAGAAATTCAATTTTGATTTAAATCTGAAATGGAAGTTGAAATTGTTTTGAAACGAATTTAAAATGATTTATAAAATTCGTTTTAAAAAGGAAATCGATGAAATGTATATTATATATATTATATATATAATATAATGGCCTGAATAGAACGCGTCGCGGCACTTCGTGAATTTCGACCATTAATTTCAAACGAACATTACGGGAGATCCGACCGTCGGATTCTCCTGAAACCGGAACCGTTGGGTTTGTATCGAAAAGAGCTATCTAACGAATATTATAAATTTGAAATCTAACGGTTGGATTTGGAATTATGTCCAAATAAAATTTGGAAAAGGTCGCTGTAAGTGCAGTTCGACGGCCGTTGATGGAAATCGACTTTACGGGCCTTGATAAAATTATTAAAAATATCAATAATTTGTGTAAAATCATAAGAAGTGATTTGGGAAGAACTGGGATGAAAAATTCCACATTTGAAAGGATAAAAATGTATTTTTATCAAAACGAACTAGTTTTGAACTAGAATTAAAACCAATTTATTTTTGAAATAAATAAATTGAATTTGAAAGTGGTTTTAAAAATAATTAGAATTTCCAATACGTGAATTGGAATGGATTTGAATCGAAATTATCTTCGGGATATTTCGATGTTGGATTTCGTGATTATACAGATATGGTTGTGGAAATTTGAAAGATATATTCATATCGTTATTTCCAATACGATATTTGTTGGTCGTAGAATTTGATATTGAATATAAGCCGATATATTTTCTATTCAGAGCCTTGTATTTAATATCAAATGAGATTTGGGTTTGTCGTGAATGGTGTCTTCATTAACACTGTTCTTGGACCCAGTAGAGAAAAGATTAAATCTTTTTATTTAGATTTAATGAAGTATACTAATTAATTAATTAATTTAATTGGTATCGAATTAGAATTGATTTGTGGGTTTATCGTGAACGGTGTTTTAAATAACATTTGTTCTTTAACCCGACAATAAATAGAATGTGATTTGGGTTTACCGTGAACTGTGTTTTAAATGACATTAGTTCTTTAACCCAGTAAAAGGAGTTTTAAAGGATCTGTAATTAGATTGAAATGTGAATTGATAATATAAATTATCAAATTTGGAAAGTGATCGAGAACGGAGTATCACCAGTTTTGCTCCAAAGCGATAGTTAAATCTTTAAATAGATTTGAACGTGAAATGGTAATTAATTTTACCGATAACACCGTGGTGTTAGATATGGAGTATTACCAGTTTTGCTTCATGGGATAAATAGGTTGGGATTGGGAAATAAAATAAATAATTACTTCGGTGTGGTTCGCTAATCCCGACTAGTTTGTAAAACCTTAACATGGTTTGAAATGATATCCAAAGGAAGATTAAAGAATAAATTTAAAAGAATTTATCTTTGATAAAATTAATGGGAACCTTTCCCTAATAATATGAAAGTTAGAAACTAGCTGTAGGTTAGCTAAGAAGAATGGTTTCCTGGGTATTGATCTGATGTTGGTTTCAGCCTTCGGGGTTAATATTTGGGGAATTGTTCTCTTACTGATTTACGGTTAGTGACTAATGAATTGGAATGAGGCGTATGTTGTGTCTGTATAACGCTTGTTTATTATATACGCGGGTTATTCGGAAAGGCCGGGTTTATACCCATTCTAAATAACCGATTCGACGGTATGTCGAAGATGAAGACGGTGGTCGAAAACCGGAAGTCTTCACATCGTTTGGGTGATTACTGATGATCTTGATTGGGCTGTACACCCAAGAGGATGGAATCAGTTGGTGGTCGTCCAGACGTACTTGGAGATCGATGGATATGCGAGGAAAGTGCCTCCGGTTTCGTTCAAACCCAGAACGGACGTGTAAATGGATTGTGTGTCTGACATTGGAATTTATTCTGTGTTTATTGATTTCTGTTAAATGTATATCTGTTTGGCGGCGGAGAATTTATTCTCTTGCTTAACGCCCTTCTCTGAGACGTACGAGCTTAGAGGTTATATATCGATAGATATCAATCGCATGGCATGAATTTCCTGTGTGGCACGCATAAGTGGCAATTGATCAAGGCTTCTGTTGAAAAGCAAAGTCTTGTGGTTGATGATCAAAGCACGGCCTGTGTGGCGCAGCTTTGTGTATAACGTGAATTCGCGAGCCTCACACCTCGGTATGAGTCAAAAACATGATAAGGACTGCAGGGAGAGCACGACGTTTCTTTCTAGCTAGTGGTGGTGTTAGTGCTTAAACTGGCTGACATTTATATACTTTTCACCTATGTGGTTGTTGGATGAGGCGCCTCGATTTTAGGTCTGCTAGGACCAGGAAACGTGTGTTCAGGAATAATTAATCCTCAAACGTAACGGAGGACCGGCCCTGAAGATCCAGGGGTTACCCAGAGTGTGTAGTCCCGAGGCATTTGCTAGAGTGTCTCGAAGCGGAGAGGAGCTTGCCCCTTGCCTCGAATCATGATGGAATCCAATTTCCAATACGTGTATTTTGGTTTTATTTGTAGAGCCTAGTATGGCGACATAGTGGGATGGGGCACTTATGCCGTCTATGATTGATATTTATGATTGAAATTGTTTTGAAACACCTATGCACTTATAATAGTATCAAATGATTTCGTTTTATACGTATCAAGCATTATTTGGCTATTATAAGGTAAAACCCTATCCTCCAGCTTGCGTTGCATTGTGTGATGGGACCTGGGTCTTATAATAGCTTCATTTTTCGAAAAGGCATTGCGTTGTTTATTCACATGCACTGGTATTCTTGGGAGGAAACCCGTTCTGTGTTATACGGCGTAGTCCCTTGAATTACTCTCTTTAAAAGTAAAGTTAAATAACTGTTTTAGTTCTCACACCAGTCACCTGACTGACCTGGAGTTTATTGTTTTAACCTAAACTCTGGGTGCCCCTATTTTCGACACGGGCAGCTAGTAGTTTTGGTTTTGCAGATTTATATTCACAGGATCCTAATTTGCAGCTGGAACGATGCTCGGAAAGCTCTATATCCGTGTATTACTTTCAGTTGTGTTTTATATTGTTTTCCGCTGCTATGTAATTCATTGTAATCTCTGATATTTATCGAATGTATATTTATTTATACTCTATATATTCTTGTATTCTGATGGAATTGTTGTAATAAACAATGAAATGTTCTTCTGTTTGCGTTCTATTTTGTCGTGTTCTCAAGGTAATCCGGGCTCTCCTCACCGGGGAAGTTACGGGCTATCACACTGTTGAATAGAGGACTTTGGGCATGTTGGAGAATAATGAATATTATATTTAAATAATGGAAAGTAAATTGGAATGAATTGCACTTAATCGGACATTAACTTACATGTATTCAAAAAACATGTAAATTGAACATAATTGCACTTAATCAGACATTAAGTAACATGTATTTGGAAAACATGTAAATTGGAATGAACTACACTAACATTTATTTGGAAATTATGTGAATTGGAATGAATTGTACTTAATTAGACATTAGGTATCATGTATTTGGAAAACATGTAAATTGGATTGAATTGCACTTAATTTGATACCAAGTAACATGTATTTGGAAAATATGTAAATTGGAATGAATTGCAATTAAATGGACATTAAGCAACATGTAAATGGAAAACACGTAAGCAATAATAAATTGGACTTAATTGGACATTAAGTGATATGGGAAAGGGTTGTATAAGATTACATTTATTTAGAAATGTTAATTGCAACATAGGAATATAACACATGGTTATATTGGGCTTATTAATGAACATAAATGTGTTAAGCTAAAATTGACATATTAATAAGCTAAAATATAGAGGGTCCGTTCCGGTGGGATATAAGAGGCTCGTAGAAATACTAGTTATGAATTGGGGACCAAGTCTAGGTGACTTGTGTCATGTGCATTTTTGTGTGGAAACCTGTATCAATCAGTATTCCCTGGTTATCACAGAGTCTCACATTAGGTAGAAGCTAAGGCATACTTATACTAAAATGGATGTTAAGTGGTTCAAACGAGGTGGGCATGGGTGCATTTCGGAAGAACGATAAGCGTGCATCGTTACGAACGAGGAAGATAAAACGCTGCTGCGCCTATGAGTAAATCTGTGTTTTTTTTGGTTGATGGGCCCAAGATTGATAACCCTGAATTCCATAGATGGCACAAATTATTCACATCTAGATAAAGAATCCGATCGATGGGTAGTATTAGGAAATTCCTCCCTAATTATTTATTTAAGTTTGAAGTAGTAGAAGTGCAAAACAGTCAATCAACGCGCTTGTATAATCATTATTATCATCATTGTCTTTTTCATAAGAATAGCTAATCCTTATTATCAGTTCATATCAGTTACTGTTCACCATTAAATGTGCACGTACACTTACCCTTTTTGTGACACTAGAATTACCGTTTATCTATTTTCCCTTGACTTAGTAGTCGTGCTAGTAATCATAGCAGCTCACTCGGCCTTATGTCTAACTCATTTCCATTCTTCCCTTCTTTTTTCTTTCCCCCAGGCCTATAGGGAGAAAGTGTATAGTTCAGATTTCTCGGTTGATTTTATCATGAAGGATTTCTACGAAAGATGGATTATTTCCTATTTACTTTCCCAGGCTAGGTTGTACCTTTTTTATTATTTTGAGGATAATATTATTTTACTCTGGTGTTGCCTTTGACTAAGATTTTGAGACATGACGCTTCGTAACTATTTGGTTAATCGAAATGAAGATGGTTTTGTATTTAAAAATGAATGTTTCTTCTTCTGTTGTAAATTCACTATTTTTATGACTGGTGAAACCTTAGTCTCTGTGATATTTTATGTCATTATACCAACAATGTTTCATATTTCCTTAATGAAATCTTCATATGGGTGATATTAGAGAATGAGGGGTGTTACATTTGATATCAGAGCCTAAGGTTACCAAGATCACTGAAGTTTTTGTTTTAAAAGAAAGTATCTTCAAAAGAAAACACATTTTTGGAAATCAAAAATTTACTTTTGAAAATAAAATATCCCCTATAGTCAGTTACAACCTTCCTTTGACTCTTTCAAATTCTGAATCTTTATCTTTTCTTCGTTAAATCATAAGAATATCTATCTAAGCTTTCCTTCGTGGGTTGAAAATTCAATTAGTGGACAAACATGTTCATCCCAGTAATTAGGAAAGTTCGATGTTAGAGAGAAACTTGCTGCTTGACAAATATTATAAAGTGTTAATCATGGATGAACAACCTTATTAGTTTAGTGATAAAAGGATAATTTAGACGTTAAGAATAACCTAGATTGATTGGTTAAGAAAATGAGATGTATTTCCATGGTTTAGTTTTAAATTGACATAGAAAACGTCATTGCAAGAATGAATGAATTGGTACGAAATTGGGGTTTAATCGTATTGCGCACTACCCGTCAACTTAAAAATAATCCAAAAGAAATATCTTGCAATTACGAATTTCTATAAATTAGATTGTCTTATACTATGAAAATAGATTTTTACATTTTCAGTAATCAATCAATTAGGAATAAGCAGAACTTCCTAAAAGGTAAATTTAAGGATGGCAAGTGAAAGATCAACGTAAGTATATTAATTTGAAAGGATTGTGAGGAATGGTGTTGATCAAAAGTGATTGAGAAATGATAAAAGGAAGGGGTTGGTGAAAAAAGAATGTTATCTATCTTCAGTTCTTTCTAGTTTTCCTATTTGTTTTAAGATTATTTTGTCCCTTTTCTTTTGATGTATTGGTTGGGGAGGCTGCATGAGGGACAAAGCCACGTTGAGGTGAGTTGAGTCATGTGGAGCATCTATATTGTAGGCCTAATAAAGTAGTCATTTACATATTCAGTAAACCCTTGAGGGTGTAATGATACACCAGTTGATTGTTTTGCACCTAGAGCTAGTAGTAGTTTCTGAACCCCATAGGAAAATCAGCTGAATTATCTATGGTGCGTCGGTGTTGAAACTAGAAATCTTGATTTAGGAGATGTTTAGGGCATTTCCGGGTATGGGTTGGTTTTGGGCCTAGATAGATCAACCATATAACAGGCTGTCCCAGATTTTTGCACAAGAAGTAGTGTTCGATTGAGTTGCTTATATTATAAGGTTTTGAGATAGGAAAATTGGGTGGATGGATTAACTGGCCATTTGGGGGCTATTTTGATTGCAATAAGAAAATGGTCGGGTTAGGTTATGCGATGGAATAATTTTTGAGACTTCTTGCAACTTGAAGGGTCGGTCATATTGATATTCCTGTTTTCCTTAGTGCATCTTTAGGTAGTACTAATTCAGTTCTCTTTCTATTATGTATTCGGAATATGGTAAATGGTTGAAAGGTTATCTCTAGGAGAAAGATTGATTTTCGGATCTATATTTGTGACAATGTTAAACTTGTAGCATTTTGGATAAAGCACATGGTTTTGCGGGTGCACGTGAGAATTGAATTTTGTGGTTATAACTGGAATATTTCCTAGCTACGGAATTATCATGGCATCGCCTTCTTCAAGCTACATCGTTGTTTTGTCCATCAGGTCGCTACCCCACCTATTAACTTGTTGGATATGTTAAGGAGAGGGGTCAGAACATAAAGTTCTGGTGACTGAAAATAATATGTGTTTAAAGACTATACTCTAGATTTGGCAGGTTATATGTGTCAAGGTATGTCTACAAAACACAAAGACACACACATACAAAGAAATATTTTAATCAGTGAGGTGGATATCCGAGTCAATCGCTTAGGAACTTCATTAATGCATTTAGGGTGAAGATCCAATGAGGTGTGTTATGGATGCAAATTAAGGATTTTAAGGCAGAATTAACACTAGAGGGGGGTGAATATTGTTTATAAGAAATTTATAGAAATCTTTAACTAACTTGAATTACTATATGAATCACACAATGATTATCACACCAGAAATGATCATAAACACAGAAACAATCACAGACACAGATATAAGTAAATATAAAATGCAAAAAAAGGAAAGAACACACCAGATTTTGTAATGGTTCGGATTACTCCTGCGTCAAGTCCCACGCAATGCTGGATTGTGCAGAGTTTTATTAATACTAGTATCAGTCTTACAACACCCTTGATTTCACATCTACAAGGTTAGCACTATTTCCGCCACCCTTGACTTCACAGATACAAGGTTCATACCGCTCCCTTTCCTTGATTTCCAAGCTACAAGGAACACACCTTTCCCAGACAATTCCTAAATGATGGCAGTAGCTGAATAACACTTCCTATTAGAGAGTATTTGACAGAGATGAGGAAAGAAGAAGTTTGATATAATTTGAGAAGAAATATGCAGAGTATAAGTGTAGAAGTCAAGAAACTAATGTATTATAATGGTGGTTATAGATTGGATGAAGAAGTGGTAAAAAAATTCGAATTTAACCCCTATTTTTAGTGTTTGAAAAGTTGAAACGTTTCTAAACCATTTCAAAATATGAAAAGACACTTCCTTTGAAGTTTGAAATGGTGACGATTATATGTCAATATGTTGAAATATGCATGTCGACATACGCTTATTATTTTGATTTTTAAAACCATTTTTTGAATGTTTAAATCAATATACATATTCTGGAAATACTTATGTAATGGCCCGAATTTCCGTACCCTTTGAGTCGACTAATAACACCACACGCCCAACTCAAATTGCACAGAAATACGAATCATTATTAGAAAGAAGTTAGAGGATGAGAAATAGAAGGAAAGAAATACTAGAATAGAAGAAAACAAAGATCACAAACTCACAGCGGAACGAATAAAATATATTAGGTAACATAAAACTTTAAAATACAATTCAGTAACTTTATATACTACCATCATAAGAGCACAACAACTATCTCTGGAACAGTTATAAACACATGTTTCCAGATACAACATGGTACACAGTGGAATATATGATAGTCTATAGAGAACTGGTGAAGCCTCCTGCTTCGAATTCCTCCATGTGAATCTGTAAAATCCCGACTACTTGACTACCCGTACAAATTTGGGCACCCAAGAGTTTAGGATAAACAACAAAATAAATTCTGGGTCAGTCATGGGACTGGTGTGAGTAAACCCCAACCATTGGTTTAACTTTTAAAAACCCTTTTGAAATAAAATATAATCGTAAGACCGATCCATACATAAACACAGATGGTTTTTACCTTATGATAACCCAAAACATTTTGATATCAAAATCTAGTGATATTATAATAGTGTCTACAACAAATAAATAGAATCTAGCGGAACGCTTGCATCTCACGCTCCATATATAATATAAAATCAAAAAAACCGCAGGGCGCTTATTGGAGATTGGATTTCCAACATGACAAGGTATGGAACCACCTTCCGATCAGTGTACTCTAGAGAGGATACAATGGGGTTCAACAAGAACGTCTTGCAACCCGGCCCACACATGTCCAACCACTCATTTTGCTTGAGTGTATCGAATGTATATCACCAACGGTTGGGATTAGCAACCATTTCCCAAAAGGGACAGCATCTATAGATTAAAGAAGTAATTGGAATTTCTCTAGATAGGTGATTATACATTCTAATGGGAGCGACCCACGTAGCCATGCTGCTTGCCCGATTTTTGTCAATTTCCGGTTGTGAGGCTTGAGGTTTGAATTATCTTCCAGAACGTCTGGTCACCATTCACTTTGAATGCCACATCATCAGATCCATCGGAAATCACTAATTGATTACCACAAAATACTCAGATTGTTAGGCTAAAGAAGTTTCCCTTCTTTGCCACCTACTTCGTACGTTTGAAGGAATCAACGTACGTAATCCCTTTGGAAATACTCTGCCAGACACTTGTCCATACAAGTTGTCCTGGGTTTGGACAAACTGAAGGCACCATTCTATTAATCCATCTTGGGCAATTTCTACCTAGGGTTAACAAAATAGCCCTTGCATTTTACCCCGTCTTCAATTATCTTCAGCATAAGTTGATTTATACGCCTATACCAATACGGAGGGGTTTTCAGATATTAAATCTGACCCCGGTCTCTCCATATTGACAACGGAGGTATAAAATAAATCAAAACTTTGATAGTCGGTGATTTAACTATCAAAGAAACATCCATACAATCAACGGTTTTATTTCCAATTGGAAATCGTACCGATCAAGCATCAAACAACATTGGGCCCCTTTAAATCAATTCTTTATTATATTATCATTTACAATTCCCATTTCCCATCTTTCATATCCTTTTGAAGCTCGATTTCCCCTCTCGATTCTTTGAAAAACCTTTCCAATATTATAATTCTTTATTCGAGAAAATATCTCTTATTCCAGTAAGAAAACATTTCTATATATATTGATGAAATCCTTATTTTCTATATTCAGAAATATACCTTATTAATATCGGAAAATATTTCCTTATTCTATTCCTTAATTCCTCGTTGACCAATCCATTACGCATAGAAAATATCTCTCATTTTATTTGGGGAAAAAGAACATTTCAAAATCCTTTAATATTAACACGATATTATAAAACATCATTATTATAACTCAAACTATAAATCATTTATTAACTAACCATATTGCTAACCAATCTTCACTATCGAACCTTAACCATTCCTTAGTTAATTATGAAATCAATCAAGTTGAGGTATAATTACCTCTCAGACCTTAGCTGAACAACATTCTCAACTTTGAAACAGTCAAAGCTCACGACTTCCAACAAAACATCGCTTATGCGACTCTAGGATATAATCTAAGAATCCATTTCCATTACAGAAAAAACACTGATTATAACGGTAGCGTTATAATCGCTATTTCCAAATATTAAATTTATAAGACATTTATTACAACGGCAGCGCTAAAATCGCTGTTTAGATTTACAAAACATTTATTATCACAACAACTCTAAAATCGCTGTTAGATTTACAAAACATTTATTATCACAACAGCGCTAAAATCGCTGTTAGATTTATAAAACATTTATTAACACAACAGCGCTAAAATCGCTATTAGATTTATAAAACATGTATTATCACAACAGCGCTAAAATCGCTGTTAGATTTATAAAACATTTGGTTTATATAAAAGTATACTTGTACTTATTAATTCAATTAATAAGTAAATAAATAAATAAATTTGATTCGAAATGGAAAGTAAAATAACTACTTCCCTAAATTCAGTATAATCGAATTCCAATAAACAACTTTCTCTCGAATAATCTATATTCGATTTATATTCCGAATTTTTGGGATAAAACTCATCGTTTTCTTTTAAAATGATTACCCATTTCCCGTTTCTCATTCAAGTTCCAATTTAGATTCATATTTTCAATCTAGATTTCGTTTATAGATAAATCATCTGCAAAATATTTTCATTAACCCATTACTCACTTCAATCATGAATATATTCCTTTTATATACAGTTTGATTTCATACTTATAAATGCCATCTTAAATCCAAATTTTTATTTATAACTTCTATTCAGAATTATCCATATAAGTCTCATTTCTTTTTATTTAATCATTTAAAATCTCGTTTAACATTTCCTTAATAATTTCCAAGTTTAAATTTCATTTTAAATATTGGTTTCAAAACCCATTTCAATTTCGCTATATAAATTCAAATTTGAATTTATATTTCAATGTATCCAATGATAAATAATTCAATTAATATATATTCTCATTCATAAACAAATTCTTGATTCATTCATTTGAACAGGTTTTCTATTTTTAACTCTATTGAAAATTAAATCTCTATTTTTGAAAATAAACTCAAATTCCCTTTTCTATATTCGAAAATATTTTACGGTATTTAAATACCAAAATTCTATTGCCAGTGACAAAATCAATCATAGAATACATACCCATCATATAATGCAAATATATGAAAACAATAATATAAATGTTGAGGAACCCAGTTGTCCCCTCCAACCTGTTTCCCTGCATTCACAGATGTTAATCAACATTAATTACACATAAATATGAAACATCATGGTGAATAGAATTATTAAACGATCAATGATATGACTATATCAACCAATTCAACCAATTTAATCAACCAATCATCCAAACAACCATTACCCGGTATAAAATTACTATAAATAAATTTAAAATTCATTTATATAAAAATATAAACGAGGTAGAGTTAGTGAATTTACTCACATTGGTTTGCAGTTGACGGTTCTGCTTTCGTCTCATTTAAAATTAAACAGATGTTTAATTTTTCTACGAAATTCCAATAGCTTTGTTTCCGGCTAAACTAGAGCCAAAATGTAGACTCCATTGTTACGGTCCACATGGATCTGATTGCGTTCAATTCTCATTATCCATAATTAACTGCTTCTTCACCGCCTACCGATTTATCTAGTAATATAACTCACGGTCGACCAAACTTTCCGCCGCATTTCACCATTTATCAAACTAACTCCATCATAGAATTTCTTAACCCATCCTACTCCTCGATGTCACTATAGCATCGTGCTCGAATTTTTCCCCGTTTAAAAATGTGAATTAGACTCTAGCCTGTAGCCATTTCACCATCGAACTCGCACTGCTTACCACCATCACGATCTGAAACCCCAATCGTACACCCTTACAATGAAACCAACTCCAAAGCAATAAGCTGAAGCACTCCCACCGTGCCAGGCATGACGACCACTCCAATAACATAACCAACCTTCATCACTAACACTGGTGAGCTCATGTGGTGAGGATAAATTGTAAGCGCCACCACCAAAAGAACAAAACTCTCCTCACCAATGCATCGCCCAGATTTCCTCACACTGCCCTAATGAAAGCAACGAAGTAAAGCTAACATAACCAAGACTTTTTCTACCATCATTGCACTACCCAAATTCCTTAATCCTCTTTTTATTTTGCTAAATCCCATGCACTCATATACTCAGTATGGAACCTCTAGTAACGCAAACCACTTCCTTCCTTTACCAAGTACTGTGCCTTCTACTTCCAGGCATTAACTAAAACTTCAGCTTATTCCCACCACCCAAACAAACTCGTTAGAAACAATAACCACCATTGAACTCCACGTCTAACCCTCACCGTACCCAACTCCTCAAAGTTCAACCCGCCTCTTCCCAAAACTCTCGATCTCGGCTATTATAGTATTAGGTATCGACACTTCCAGATAATAAATTCCCTCAAATACCATCAATCGAATCACCTTACCTTCCTGAATGTCTGTCAATCTCAGAAACCAACTCGCGAAATCCAACTCCAACAATCCTCCTTCATCCCAACGCCATTGAAAAGGGCGTGACCAAAAAAAATCGCGATCGATTAAAGCGAGAGCAAGTCATCGTGAAGAGCACAAATTTTGGGTTTCAATGAATTTCAAATTGGACGCTTTCACTTCGAATTTGATTTTATAATTTTTTTCTTGAAGTGGCCGAATTCTTTTGGTGGTTCACTGGAAGAATTTGAGAGAGGAACGCAGGATAGGATTTGGGAAAAAGTTTGGTAATTTATTTGACTTTATATTGAATTTGCAGTGGTGATTTCGATTGTTTTGATTTGATTCTTTCTTCTTCTTTTCCTGCGTGTGGAGAGAACCAAGGGGCGGTATAAATTGGCTAGATTTACTTGGTAGCCAAGGTTACGTGATTGCCAAGGGTACGCGGTAGCCAAGTAAAATAGTTTTATACTTCATTCCAAGGCAAGCTGAAACGTGGGCATAGAAAAAGTTGAAAAGAAAGGACATAGTTGGAAGGAGTACGGGGTGGAAAACGTATCTGTTACTTTGTCATGAAGTTGCCGAGAAAATATCAAATGATGATATACTATATTTTACTATAGCTTGATCTAAAGGAGGCGTGGCTTTCACCATGATTTCTTGCTGAAGATGTGGCGTATTTAAGTTGGCTTTTGGTGGTAGTGGACCCAAAAAAAAAAAAATTGAATTTTCGTTAGGTAGTGAGGAGGCTTATTTTCCATTACAGTGGGTACATGACATAAAACAGAACAAACATGATTAACTTAACTTATATTACTTAGTATTGAATTAGTACATAGTATTACTTTTAATTAAACATTAGTTGCAAAAATTATATACAGTTCATTCTGTTACAAGTTAATCGATACAGAAATGCTTGCTTGTCATTATAATATTAATGTTGTGTGGTTACTCGATTTATGAAGCTTCATTTAGTCAACTCCAAGTGATAGAATAATTATAAAGCTTTTAACTCAGCCTTCCAGTTGAAATCTTGAAGGTAATTTCAGTTACAGTGGTACAAATGAAAACTATCTTGGTGTAGTGGGTTTTTAATTGACTCATTTAAACATGTTAAACAAATTCGGTCTATTTTGATTTCAACTATTAATCGATTTTGTTTAAGGTGTACACTAGCAGTGGCATTTAAAAGTAAATCCGTCAGTATATTTATGTTGTCAATTGCCATGCAGATGACCAAAATGATAACCCGGTTGTTATATCTATGATTTAGAGATGTATATTTCTTAAGCTAATTTCCCATTTCAATCATTTTAAATTGCCAAAAATAATAATTAGATAAATTAATTATTAAATCACTAAATTCCAGGACATTACATTCCTTCCCCCTTAAAATAATTTCGTCCTCAAAATTGCTAATGTAGAAAGATGCTACAAACTCTATTAACTAGGTTAAAATTATTTGTTTTACCTTTTTAATTCCAGTTTTAACTAAACCAATTAATTAAAATATTCACTTATTCTTATTAACGAAAATTTCCAAAAATTCTGAAAATTTTCTAACATCTTAAATTTCTGAAAAATTCCACCAACGTCTCCTTTGCATGGCTCAATCAGTACAACTACAATTCGCCTTTCTCGGCCTTCTCCAATCTAAAAGAAAATCAAAAAGCCAAGCGGCTTGCCCCATCGGCTCATAAAACCATCGAACCCAACTAATATTGTAAACATGTACCATTTTGTCGGGCATAATTCTATCTCTTGCATTTGCTTCCATACAATATCTGCTCAGCATACATATATCTATTTCCAGTTGGTTTCAAATCAATCCAACTTCCAGTTTTTAACTCTCTAATCAACTTCTGATTAGTTCACTTCCGTTCTATTAATTCAATTCTGATTTTTATTTAAGTCAATCCACTTAGTATACTTGAATCCAAATATCACAATTCAATTTCAATTAGCAACATCCGATATATATTCATCTTGCTTATTCATAAGTCGAATTCATATTAATAATTCGTATCTCAACATTTTCTTTATTTAATTTCATTCGGAATTATTTCTAATTCAGTCCAATATTGTTTAACTTAAGTTAAATTTCAATTCATTTGATACATTTTTACCATTTCAATCTATTCAACTTATACAAGTTAAATTTTAATTTTAGAATTCAAATTTTCGGGTTTTATTTCAAGTTAGTTTGAAATCATATATATTTATAATCAACTCAATTCAAAACATTTGAATTTCCAAAACATCTTGTTCTTTTCAAACCAATTTCCCATCAACGAATTTTCATGGTAGCAATCCACCACTCAAAAACTTGGAAATGAATACCGATAATGTCGCGACCCATTATCAGAATTATTTTCTTGCCACCAAAATAATTTCAGTGCTTAATCACTTTAAAAATCCATTTAAACCATCCTTATTCAAAAATACTTTAAGATAATGTTATATTAGTTTATAATATTTCAGAAAATATTTTCTAAACACCCGGAATTTAAATTCCAATTCTGGGTTAAACTCAATCTTGCTTTATCTCATTTGAATACATTTTCCGTATATAAATTTTATAACCATTTCAGTATTTCATAATTCCATTTGATGGTAATAACAATCAACGGATTCATATATAATAATTCAGAAATTATTCCTTTTATATCAAAATAATTTTTAGGAGAAATTATTTCATTTACCCATTTTAAAACAATACTATATCGAATTGCTTTGTTCGAGAGTTTAGAAACACCTATTGATACAGTGGTACATCCTGTATCGACCAGAATTCATGAACTACTCAACAAACCAGCCAACACAATATAAAACAATTTTATACCAAATCTACAAATACGCGCTCATATTTATACACTCAAACTCAATCTAGGGTATTACTGACCCCATCTCTATTGAGTGGCCACAGAGCCAAGGTTACTACTCAACCTTCAGCTCTGATACCAAATGTAATGGCCCGAATTTCCGTACCCTTTGAGTCGACTAATAACACCACACGCCCAACCCAAATTGCACAGAAATACGAATCATTATTAGAAAGAAGTTAGAGGATGAGAAATAGAAGGAAAGAAATATTAGAATAGAAGAAAACGAAGATCACAAACTCACAGTGGAACGGATAAAATATATTAGGTAACATAAAACTAAAATACAATTCAGTAACTTTATATACTACCATCATCAGAGCACAACAACTATCTCTAGAACAGTTATAAACACCTGTTTCCAGATACAACATGGTACACAGCGGAATATATGATAGTCTATAGCTAACTGGTGAAGCCTCCTGCTTCAAACTCCTCCATGTGAATCTGTAAAATCCCGACTACTTGACCGCCCGTATAAATTTGGGCACCCAAGAGTTTAGGAAAAACAACAAAATAAACTCTAGGTCAGTCATGGGACTGGTGTGAATAAACTCCAACCATTAGTTTAACTTTTAAAAACCCTTTCGAAAGAAAAGATAATCATAAGACCGATCCATACATAAACACAGATGGTTTTTACCTTACAATAACCCAAAACATTTTGATATCAAAATCTAGTGATATTATAAAAGTGTCTACAACAAATAAATAGAATCTAGCGGAATGCTTGCATCTCACGCTCCATATATAATATAAAATCAAAAAAACTGTAACACCCCACTCCCGCTATGATCACTCACTAAGGGAATGCCATTGCATCGGTGGAGTATTTTAGTGAATATAGAACAGAAAAATTACAACAAGACAGATATAAATAGTACTTGAAATTTTAAAACATCATCTCATAACAGCGGAAGTAAAACATGTCTGGTTACATCATAAAACCACAATAAAAGTCAAGTACAATATCCATCAAAATAAAGAAGTACATAATCCCACTCTCATACAATAGCCATGACAAAAGAAAAGATAACTGGGTAACTGGAGCTTTACATCTATCCAAGCTCCTAAAGACTGGAACAACAATCCGATCAAGCTCCACTAGTGCTAGGATCCACCGTAGGACCTGAGGGTTGGGAAAAAGATAAAAACAACGGGGTCAGACATAAGTCTGAGCGAGTCCTATAACTTTAACAATACAATCGTTAAAGTAACCAGAGAAGACATAAACTGATATACGGTAACTAATGGGGATGAATGGCTACACTGAGCAGTCAACTAAACTAAGATAAACGATAAAGACGCATCTTCCCTTCCAAAGGTAAATTACTAAACTGCACCACACCAGTCATTCCTAACTTAAAGGTTGATCCCCCCCATGGACTTATAAAATTAACTTAATAGTTCTCGCGTACCCCTAGGAGACTAAGTAGACGCCACGGGGCCCTACAATCCACTAGGTGTACACACTACTCCCATTCGATCGGCTCCCTAACGTAGATACCCGTGCTGGCCCCACCGTGGGGTGTACCATTCCCCAACGTGGCAACCTGATAAAATTAACGGTGCACGGCTTATATCTACACGATGCAACAACGTCTTATTTACCAGCCCGGGTCCACACACGCATATGAAACCCGTTGGTCATGCGTTGCCACCGCTAACCCATTTTGGCCTCTTATAGTCAAGCCCAATATGCGTGTCCCGTCACTCGACTAGAGTCGAGCCCACTAAGATACGTTTGGGATATTGGTTGAAATGGGCCCCCAGCACAAGCCATCCCCCTAAGCTTGGCCCACACACTAGTGTTTCCCACTTAACCCTTTAATTACATGTTTCGTCTTGGTTAAGTATTTAATCATATTTTCTATTGGCAACCACTAGCAATTTCCACATACCACCCAAGGTACCCACTTAACCCCCATGCCCCACTACATGATTATCTGGTTAAGTGTTTCTTAATTGATTAACACCGTAACCGTGTAAAGGACCCCTCACATTAGACCGTTATTTGTAGATGCCTGGTTAAGCCGGTAGGTTCCGGGCAGTCTTACACTACAAACGGGTCCAACCTCGTGTCATTTACCCTTGTTACGTATTTAATTTATGATTAAGACCCCTCACATTGGACCGTCATTTGTAGATGCCTGGTTAAGCCAGTAAACTCCGGGCAGTCTTACACTACAAACGGGTCCAACCTCGTGTCTTAATCGATTAATTACTCCTAATTAATCACCCTCCTAATTTATATTAATTATCCCTAATTAATTAATCATGTTTTCCAGAATATGGGTAGACCTAACTCGATAGGTAAATTCCCAACTCCGTAGTGTGGGTACACCTAACTTAATAGGAAAATTCCCAACACATAGTATGGGTACACCTAACTAAATAGGCAAATTCCCAACACATAGTATGGGTACACCTAACTAAATAGGCAAATTCCCATACTATGTTCATTTATTTTATGTTATGCATAATTATATTAATTTCACACAATCTTATTAACATATGCATTTAATTAACCCCATCGTTCCCACGTAATTTCGTTCTCATGATATAACACATATAAAAGGTGTCAACTTGCATATGTATGAACATGTTTCAAAGGTGTCATCTTGCATATTAACAAACACATAACTTGCATATGAACTTGCACAACATGTCACATAACTTGCATATAATCTTGTATAACATGTCACATAAACTTACATATTAACAAATACATGACTTGCATATAACATGTCACATAACTTGCATATAATCTTGTATAACATGTCACATAACTTGCATATAATCTTGTATAACATGTCACATAACTTGCATATAATCTTGTATAACATGTCACATAAACTTACATATTAACAAATACATGACTTGCATATAATATGTCACATAATTTGCATATGAACTTACATAACATACTTGCATATAAACTCATAAACTTGCATATGAACTTGCATAACATACTTGCATATGAACTCATAAACTTGCATATGAAGAAACATACAACTTGCATAATTATCATACATGTAACTTGCATTTTATCATACATGTAACTTGCATTTTATCATACATGTAACTTGCATATTAACATACATGTAACTTGCATATTAACATATGATCACCAAACACAAAACTTGCATAACCCACATACATTAGCAAACTAACATCATATCATATGACTTAAAACCCATTAATCCACATATAAAACCATATGATCTCATCATATCTCATCTATTTAGTTTAGCAATTGATCATTAAAGTGATAGAAACTCACAACTAGCAAATTTGCACTCCAAATGAAGAAGATTAAGATGCTTAGAATGGATTAGAGGTTGATTAGAGAGTGATTAGCTTGCAACCCTCTTCATAAATTAGTGGAGGCTCCTTCTAAGATTTAATTTGGCGGCATGTAGCCCTCAATTCTATTTTTAGTATGGATTAGGGTAGGTTTAGGGTGTATTTATAGATTAGGTGAGTGTTTTAGGCCCTTAGATTAACCCTAGATTAGATTAGGACCCTTAGATTTCGGAAATCTCTAGAACACAGCCCAAGACTAACCCAAAAACCAGATCTGGTGCACCCAGATCAACAGGGCCGACACCCTGTGTCGACACCCCTGTCGACAGGGCAGTCGACTCCCCAGTCGACAGGCCTGTCGACAGCCCTGTCGACATGGCTAGGGCGGGAAGTTTCCCGCCTGGCCCCCGCTGGCTCCAATTTCGAAACCTGGTTTTGAATTTTTAAATCTGTTTTTAACTTGAATTTTCTGCCAACTTCATTGGGCCATAACTGGGCCATACGGACTCCGATTTACAAAATTTCAGACTCTATTCTGCGTATTTTTCCGAGACGAACGCAATGACATAGCCCGTTTCCCCTGATTCTCATATCTGAGATTAATTATACTTTAACTACTAACCATTAGTGTTAATTAAAATTCGGGGTGTTACATTCTCCCCTACTTAAAGGATTTCGTCCTCGAAATCTCTAAGTCAAGAAGAACGTATCCTACCAACCAAACAACCATCTACTAAACCATCAACCACAAGCAACCATTATCCTTAGAAACTTCTAATGATGTATGAAAATATGCAGAAAGTGTGTGTATATGTCCGTATACTAATGCAAAATCAGGCGGTCTACTGATTCAGTCGACCTCCTTAATGCAAACCATGATAGTGCCATGCATCCAATATGTATGCGAAACCCTATTGACACATACAATTTCTATATGCGTGCACAACCATACACAAAAATGCATCATCCACATGATAACACAGCCATGATACATCCATCAATCTAACTACCACATCCATTTATGCGATATGCAACATGAAGTGACTGAGCCGATCTAGTGCCTAATGTGTGTGTATATGCATCCACGAGCAACCACTAGCAACCAATTGCATCCACATGCATCCATCAACCATAACATGTTTCAAACACATGTTTCAACCATAGGCTTTACCCTATCTAAAGGTCATAGGTACTAGCGAGAGGACATACTAAAGATAAGATAAGTACTAGACAAGCGATAAAGGAGAAGTTAAAAGACATACTCTCAAAAAGAAATGGATACAAAGAACGCATCTTCGCTTCCGTCTCCCAAGTAGCATTGCTTTCGTCATCTCCCCATTGCACTTTAACTAGCTGAACTTCTCTGTTCCTCAACTTCCTAGTTTCTGACCCAAGGATGCGAGTAGGAGCTCGTCGAATCGTCGCATCACGCTCTACCTCTACATCTCTAAGCAAGCTCGGCTCTACCACCTCTGCGGTCTCATGTAAGCACTTCCTCAGATGTGATACATGGAATACATCATGAACACCACTAAGTCTGTCGGGCAACTCCACCCTATATGCCATCCGTCCAATCCTTTCCTTAATAGGAAACGGCCCAACAAACCTCGGTGCTAACTTCCCAACGGACCCAAAGCGAACAACATTTCTCAACGGAGATACTTTGACAAAAACCATGTCCCCAACCTCAAACTCAAGATCCGTCCTTCTCCGATCCGCATAAGATTTCTGTCTATCTTGCGCTGCCTTCATCCTTCTACGAATCAAATCAGTCTTCTCTGAAGTCTCTCTAACCATATCTGGCCCAAGCAAGATCTTATCCGTAGATTCCCACCAACATGTAGGAGATCGACAAGGCCTTCCATAAAGAGCTTCGAAAGGTGCCATGCCAATACTAGACTGAAAGATGTTATTGTATGCGAACTCCACCAAAGGAAGATGTTCTTCCCATGTACCTCCAAAATCCAAGATACAAAGCCTCAAGAGATCTTCTAAGATACGGTTCACCCTCTCGGTCTGACCGTCCGTCTGAGGATGATATGCGGTGCTCAAACACAACTGAGTCCCTACCGCCTCTTGCAAACTTCTCCAAAACTCACTAGCGAAGATAGGATCCCGATCACTCACAATGTTGGATGGTACGCCAAGCAATCTAACAATCTCTCTAACATAGACTGAAGCAAGCCATGGAGCGGTCCTCTTACTCTTCACGGGTATAAAATGGGCACTCTTGGTAAGTCTGTCTACCACAACCCAAATTCCCGTATTGCCCTTCCTCGATCTCGGTAACCCATCGATGAAATCCATCGAGACACTATCCCACTTCCATTGCGGAACTTCCAATGGGTGTAGCAACCCACCGGGTTTCCTTTGCTCCGCTTTAACTTGTTGGCACACTAAGCATCTAGCCACATACTCGGCCACATCTTTCTTCATACCGGCCCAGAAGAAAACTCTCTTCATATCTTGGTACATTTTGTCTCCACCGGGATGAATAGTCATTCTTGAACGATGTGCATCATCCAAAATAGCCTTCTTCAAACCCTCATCTTGCGGTACACAAAGTCTACCGTCTCTATGCAACCATCCCCTATCATCTATGGTGTATCTACCCAAATGGCTGGACGACTCCCCCCTTATAAGCTTCTCTACCAACTCAACCAACTGTGGGTCGTCTCGCTGAGCCTCGCCAATCCGTCCCAAAAGAGTAGGTCTAACCTCCAAGGATGCCAACAAACCAGGTACAAAGCCAACAGAAGGTCTGAAGTCGAACAAAGAAAGAAACTCCAAGCTTCGCCGTTCCACGAACAATGGACTCAAAGATAGCCTTTATCTACTCAAGGCGTCCGCCACTACGTTACCCTTGCCAGGGGTATACGCTATCTCGAAATCATAGGATGCTAAGAACTCCATCCACCTTTGCTGTCTTAAGTTTAAATCCTTCTGAGAGAATAAGTACTTCAATGATTTATGGTCAGTGAACAACTCGAATCTCTCACCAAGAAGATAATGGCGCCAAGACTTAAGTGCGAAAACAATCGCGGCCAACTCTAGATCATGGGTAGGGTAATTCTTCTCATGCACTCTCAATTGCCTCCCTCCATAGGCTATTACCCTTCCCTCCTGCATCAAGACTGCGCCTAACCCTGTCCCACAAGCATCGGTATAAAAAACAAACGGCTTACTCCCATCTGGAAGCACTAAAACTGGAGCGGTGGTCAAAGCTCTCTTTAACCGTCGGAAAGCATCATCACAATCTACGTCCCATGAGAAAACCAGATTCTTTTTCGTCAAGCGGGTTAATGGGGCTGATATCTTCGCGAAGTCTTTGATGAACTTCCTATAATATCCTGCCAACCCCAAGAAACTTCTTACTTCGGTAGCATTTCTAGGAACTTTCCAATCCTGGATAGATACTATCTTTGCGGGATCCACAGCTATCCCTTCCCTAGAGACCACATGCCCTAAGAATCGCACTTCTCTTCTCCAAAAATGACATTTAGAGAATTTAGCTTTAAGACTATGTGCTCGAAGAGTCTCCAACACTTCTCTGAGATGTAAGGCATGCTCTTCTTCACTCTTGGAAAAGACCAAGATGTCATCCACAAAGACTACTACAAACTTATTCAGATACTCTCTGAACACTCTACTCATCAGATCAACAAAGTATGCAGGGGCGTTTGTCAACCCAAATGGCATCACAAGCCACTCATAAAAACCATCCGGAGTCCGGAAAGCAGTCTTCTCTATACTGTCCTCCGCCACTCTTAACTGATGAAACCCTGTAGCTAAGTCCATCTGCGAAAACACTGAGGCGCCAACCAACTGATCAAAGAGATCATCTATCCTCGGTAATGGGTGTCTATTCTTCTTCGTGAGCTTATTCAGTTCTCTATAATCCACACAAAGTCTGAGGGACCCATCCACCTTCGTGGCAAACACTACTGGAGCTCCCCACTCCGATATACTTCGCCTTATGAACCCCTTCTCAAGCAACTCCCCTACTTGCTTATGAAGTTCTCTTCTCTCACGAGGAGCCATGTAGCGCACTGGCAAAGACACTGGTTTGGCATTATCCACCAAATAAATTCGGAAATCTATCTCCCGCTTCGGAGGCAAACCCTTCACCTCTTCAAACACATCCGGATATTCCCGGACCACTCTGACAGAACGCAAACTCTCGACCGAAGCATCGAGCGATTCAAGATAACTTAGCATAACAGATTCCATGGGATTACAAGAGATCTCGAGAGTATTACCCAAGCGGGTCATAAGCCTGACAACTCTCCTTTCACAATCAAGAACGGCACTATTACTGGATAACCAGTCCATGCCCAAAATCAACCCATATCCCGTGAAGCCCAATACAAAAGCATCACATCCAAACTCAACGCTAAGTATAGAAATCTTCAAACCCAAACATATCATAGACAGATATATGGAGCCCCCAATTGGGTTTGAAACAGCCAAGGGATCATCAACTAGACTGGTGTCTAAGTGCAGTGACTCAACTAACGATGATGAGATAAAAGAATGCGATGCGCCAGAGTCAAACAAAGTACGAACTGGATGATCAAACAGAAAAACCAGACTTTCAACGGAAATAGTTCTACCTCTCTGCTGAATCGGTGGAATTGAGAGAGCCTGAACTTGCCCCCCTGCCTGAGGTGGTGCCATAAGAGCTTGCACCTGACCTCCTGAGGTAGACCTCGTCTTCTGCCCCTTCTTTGGGCAGTCCTTCACAAGATGTCCTGCTTCACCACAATGAAAGCAACCGGTCTTCTTCTTTTTGCGACAATCCTTGCTGAAGTGGCCTGGGGTCCCACAATTGAAGCACTTCTTCTTCTTCTTCTTGTCACCATTTCCTTTTCCACCCTTGCCTTGTTGTTGTTGTTGCGGTTTCTTCTGATCCCCCTTCTTCTCTGGTGCCTTAGAACTCTTATCATCCTCATGCATAAGTGCCATGTAGACAAGCTTCTCAAAGGTGGGCCCCATAGGAATGTGAGTCATAGCTATTCCTTGCAATGGTTCGTTCAAGCCTCTAACGAACCTCAAAGCCTTCTTCTCCGGTGTATTCACCAACTCTATGCCAAACCTTGCTAATTGATTGAATTTGTTGACATATTCTTTCACCGTGAGATTCCCTTGCTTCAAATTCAAGAACTTCTCCATAAACAGATTCTCTTCCGCCCTTGAGAGAAACTTAGCCCCAAACCTTTGCTTAAAATCTGCCCAAGAGTCAACAGGGCGTTCTCCATTAGTGACCTCCCACCAGAATGAGGCCTCTCCCTTCATTAACCAAGCCGCCAACTTGACTTTCTTTCCCTCTTCCACTTCAAAGATATCTAGCAACTCTTCCACTTCCTTAAGCCAATCTCTAGCCTCTACGAAAGTCTCTGAACCTAGAAAAGGTTTTCCTCCTATAGCCTTGAACTCCTTGCAAATCTTAGCAAAATTATCTACTCTAGGCTGAGGAGGAGGAGCGGTTGCCTCTGGTGTAGTAGCATTGGCTGGACCCGCAGCCGCGGCCCTAGCCTCTTGTAACCTCCTATACCATAGTGGTATAACTAAGCCCTCCGGGATGTTAAGATCTTCAGCCATGCTGAAACGAAAGAGGAAAGATTCAAAAAGGAGATTCCGAAAGATAAAGATATGGCTATTGGGGATTATGCTTTTCTTTTTCAAAAACTTTTCTCTTAAAAGACATGTTTTTGAAAATACTTTTTCCAAAAATAATACCATTACTATTTTCTAAAAAAATATATTTTTCTCAAAAATTTATCTGTTCTGGTAACCTTAAGCTCTGATACCACGTGTAACACCCCACTCCTGCTATGATCACTCACTAAGGGAATGCCATAGCATCGGTGGAGTATTTTAGTGAATATAGAACAGAAAAATTACAACAAGACAGATATAAATAGTACTTGAAATTTTAAAACATCATCTCATAACAGCGGAAGTAAAACATGTCTGGTTACATCATAAAACCACAATAAAAGTCAAGTACAATATCCATCAAAATAAAGAAGTACATAATCCCACTCTCATACAATAGCCATGACAAAAGAAAAGATAACTGGGTAACTGGAGCTTTACATCTATCCAAGCTCCTAAAGACTGGAACAGCAATCCGATCAAGCTCCACTAGTGCTAGGATCCACCGTAGGACCTGAGGGTTGGGAAAAAGATAAAAACAACAGGGTCAGACATAAGTCTGAGCGAGTCCTATAACTTTAACAATACAATCGTTAAAGTAACCAGAGAAGGCATAAACTGATATACGGTAACTAATGGGGATGAATGGCTACACTGAGCAGTCAACTAAACTAAGATAAACGATAAAGACGCATCTTCCCTTCCAAAGGTAAATTACTAAACTGCACCACACCAGTCATTCCTAACTTAAAGGTTGATCCCCCCCCCCATGGACTTATAAAATTAACTTAATAGTTCTCGCGTACCCCTAGGAGACTAAGTAGACGCCACGGGGCCCTACAATCCACTAGGTGTACACACTACTCCCATTCGATCGGCTCCCTAACGTAGATACCCGTGCTGGCCCCACCGTGGGGTGTACCATTCCCCAACGTGGCAACCTGATAAAATTAACGGTGCACGGCTTATATCTACACGATGCAACAACGTCTTATTTACCAGCCCGGGTCCACACACGCATATGAAACCCGTTGGTCATGCGTTGCCACCGCTAACCCATTTTGGCCTCTTATAGTCAAGCCCAATATGCGTGTCCCGTCACTCGACTAGAGTCGAGCCCACTAAGATACGTTTGGGATATTGGTTGAAATGGGCCCCCAGCACAAGCCATCCCCCTAAGCTTGGCCCACACACTAGTGTTTCCCACTTAACCCTTTAATTACATGTTTCGTCTTGGTTAAGTATTTAATCATATTTTCTATTGGCAACCACTAGCAATTTCCACATACCACCCAAGGTACCCACTTAACCCCCATGCCCCACTACATGATTATCTGGTTAAGTGTTTCTTAATTGATTAACACTGTAACTGTGTAAAGGACCCCTCACATTAGACCGTTATTTGTAGATGCCTGGTTAAGCCGGTAGGTTCCGGGCAGTCTTACACTACAAACGGGTCCAACCTCGTGTCATTTACCCTTGTTACGTATTTAATTTATGATTAAGACCCCTCACATTGGACCGTCATTGTAGATGCCTGGTTAAGCCGGTAAACTCCGGGCAGTCTTACACTACAAACGGGTCCAACCTCGTGTCTTAATCGATTAATTGCTTTTAATTAATCACCCTCCTAATTTATATTAATTATCCCTAATTAATTAATCATGTTTTCCAGAATATGGGTAGACCTAACTCGATAGGTAAATTCCCAACTCCGTAGTGTGGGTACACCTAACTTAATAGGCAAATTCCCAACACATAGTATGGGTACACCTAACTAAATAGGCAAATTCCCAACACATAGTATGGGTACACCTAACTAAATAGGCAAATTCCCATACTATGTTCATTTATTTTATGTTATGCATAATTATATTAATTTCACACAATCTTATTAACATATGCATTTAATTAACCCCATCGTTCCCACGTAATTTCGTTCTCATGATATAACACATATAAAAGGTGTCAACTTGCATATGTATGAACATGTTTCAAAGGTGCCATCTTGCATATTAACAAACACATAACTTGCATATGAACTTGCACAACATGTCACATAACTTGCATATAATCTTGTATAACATGTCACATAAACTTACATATTAACAAATACCTGACTTGCATATAATATGTCACATAACTTGCATATAATCTTGTATAACATGTCACATAACTTGCATATAATCTTGTATAACATGTCACATAACTTGCATATAATCTTGTATAACATGTCACATAAACTTACATATTAACAAATACATGACTTGCATATAATATGTCACATAATTTGCATATGAACTTGCATAACATACTTGCATATAAACTCATAAACTTGCATATGAACTTGCATAACATACTTGCATATGAACTCATAAACTTGCATATGAAGAAACATACAACTTGCATAATTATCATACATGTAACTTGCATTTTATCATACATGTAACTTGCATTTTATCATACATGTAACTTGCATATTAACATATGATCACCAAACACAAAACTTGCATAACCCACATACATTAGCAAACTAACATCATATCATATGACTTAAAACCCATTAATCCACATATAAAACCATATGATCTCATCATATCTCATCTACTTAGTTTAGCAATTGATCATTAAAGTGATAGAAACTCACAACTAGCAAATTTGCACTCCAAATGAAGAAGATTAAGATGCTTAGAATGGATTAGAGGTTGATTAGAGAGTGATTAGCTTGCAACCCTCTTCATAAATTAGTGGAGGCTCCTTCTAAGATTTAATTTGGCGGCATGTAGCCCTCAATTCTATTTTTAGTATGGATTAGGGTAGGTTTAGGGTGTATTTATAGATTAGGTGAGTGTTTTAGGCCCTTAGATTAACCCTAGATTAGATTAGGACCCTTAGATTTCGGAAATCTCTAGAACACAGCCCAAGACTAACCCAAAAACCAGATCTGGTGCACCCAGATCAACAGGGCCGACACCCTGTGTCGACACCCCTGTCGACAGGCAAGTCGACAGGGCAGTCGACTCCCCAGTCGACAGGCCTGTCGACAGCCCTGTCGACATGGCTAGGGCGGGAAGTTTCCCGCCTGGCCCCCGCTGTCTCCAATTTCGAAATCTGGTTTTGAATTTTTAAATCTGTTTTTAACTTGAATTTTCTGCCAACTTCATTGGGCCATAACTGGGCCATACGGACTCCGATTTACAAAATTTCGGACTCTATTCTACGTATTTTTCCGAGACGAACGCAATGACGCAGCCCGTTTCCCCTGATTCTCATATCTGAGATTAATTATACTTTAACTACTAACCATTAGTGTTAATTAAAATTCGGGGTGTTACAAAAACCGTAGGGCGCTTATTGGAGATGGGATTTCCAACATGACAAGGTATGGAACCACCTTCCGATCAGTGTGCTCTAGAGAGGATACACTGGGGTTCAACAAGAACATCTTGCAACCTGGCCCACACATGACCGACCACTCATTTCGCTTGAGTGTATCGAATGTATATCACCAACCGTTGGGATCAGCAACCGTTTCCTGAAAGGGACAGCATCGATATATTAAAGAAGCAATTGGAATTTTTCTAGATAGGTGATTATACATTCTAATGGGAGCGACCCACATAACCATGTTGCCTGCCCGATTTTTGTCAATTTCCGGTTGTGAGGCTTGAGGTTTGAATTATCTTCCAGAACATCTGGTCACCATTCACTTTGAATGCCACATCGTCAAATCCATCGGAAATCACTAATTGATTACCACAAAAATACTCAGATTGTTAGGCTAAAGAAGTTTCCCTTCTTTGCCACCAACTTCGTACGTTTGAAGGAATCAACGTACGTAATCCCTTTGGAAATACTCTACCAGACACTTGTCCATACAAGTTGTCCTGTGTTTGGACAAACTGAAGGCACCGTTCTATTAATCCATCTTGGGAAATTTCTACCTAGGGCTAACAGAACAGCCCTTGCGTTTTACTCCGTCTTCAATTATCTTCAGCATAAGTTGATTCATACGCCTATACCAATACGGAGGGGTTTTCAGATATTAAATCTGACCCGGTCTCTCCATATTGACAACGGAGGTATAAAATAAATCAAAACTTTGATAATCGGTGATTTAACTATCAAACAAACATCCATACAATCAACGGTTTTATTTCCAATTGGAAATCATACCGATCAAGCATCAAACAACACTGGGACACTTTAAATCAATTCTTTATTATATTATCATTTACAATTCCCATTTCCCATCTTTCGTATCCTTTTGAAGCTCGATTTCCCCTCTCGATTCTTTGAAAAACCTTTCCAATATTATAATTCTTTATTCGAGAAAATATCCCTTATTCCAGTAAGAAAACATTTCTATACATATTGATTAAATCCTTATTTTCTATATTCAGAAAAAAACCTTATTAATATTGGAAAATATTTCCTTATTCCATTTCTTAATTCCTCGTTGACCATTCCATTACGCGTAGAAAATATCTCTCATTTTATTTGGGGAAAAAGAACATTTCAAAATCCTTTAATATTAACACGATGTTATAAAACATCGTTATTATAACTCAAACTATAAATCATTTATTAACTTACCATATTGCTAACCAATCTTCACTATCGAACCTTAACCATTCCTTAGTTATTTATGAAATCAATCAAGTTGGGGTATAATTACCTCTCAGACCTTAACTAAACAACATTCTCAACTTTGAAACGGTCAAAGCTCACGTCTTCCAACAAAACATCGCTTATGTGACTCTCGGATTCAATCTAAGAATCCACTTCCTTTACGAAAAAAAACATTGATTATAACAGTAGCGTTATAATCATTGTTTCGAAATATTTGATTTATAAGACATTTATTATAACGGCAGCGCTAAAATCGCTGTTTAGATTTACAAAACATTTATTATCACATTAGCGCTAAAATCGCTGTTAGATTTACAAAACATTTATTATCACAACAGCGCTAAAATCACTGTTAGATTTATAAAACATTTATTATCACAACAGCGCTAAAATCGCTATTAGATTTATAAAACATTTATTATCACAACAGCGCTAAAATCGCTGTTAGATTTATAAAACATTTGGTTTATATAGAAGTATACTTGTACCTATTAATTCAATTAATAAGTAAATAAATAAATAAATAAATAAATAAATTTGATTCGAAACGGAACGTAAAAGTAACTACTTCCCTAAATTCGGTATAATCAAATTCCAATAAACAACTTTCTCTCGAATAATCTATATTCGATTTATATTCCGAATTTTTAAGATAAAACTCATCGTTTTCTTTTAAAACGATTACCCATTTCCCATTTCTCATTCAAGTTCCAACTTAGATTCATATTTTCAATCTAGATTTTATTTATATATTAATCATCTGCAAAATATTTTCTTTAACCCATTATTCACTTCAATCATGAATATATTCCTTTTATATACAGTTTGATTTCATACTTATAAATACCATCTTAAATCCAAATTTTTATTTATAACTTCTATTCAGAATTATTCATATGAGTCTCATTTTTTTTATTTAATCATTTAAAATCTCGTTTAACATTTCCTTAATAATTTCCAAGTTTAAATCTCATTTTAAATATTGGCTTCAAAACCCATTACCACTTCGCTGTATAAATTCAAATTTGAATTTATATTTCAATGTATCCAATGATAAATAATTCAATTAATAAATATTCTCATTCATAAACAAATTATTGATTCATTCATTTGATCAGGTTTTCTATTTTTAACTCTATTCAAAATTAAATCTCTACTTTTGAAAATAAACTCAAATTGCCTTTTCTATATTCGAAAATATTTACCGATATTTAAATACCAAAATTCTAGGGCCAGTGACAAAATCAATCATAGAATACATACCCATCATATAATGCAAATATATGAAAATAATAATATAAATGTTGAGGAACCCAGTTGGGCCCCTCCAACCTGTTTCCCTGCATTCACAGATGTTAATCAACATTAATTACACATAAATATGAAATATCATGGTGAACAGAATTATTAAAAGATCAATGATATGACAATATCAACTAATTCAACCAATTTTATCAACCAATCATCCAAACAACCATCACCCGGTATAAAATTACTATAAATAAATTTAAAATTCGTTTATACAAAAATATAAACGAGGTAGAGTTAGTGAATTTACTCACATTGGTTTGCAGTTGACGGTTCTGCTTTCGTCTCATTTAAAATTAAACAGATGTTTAATTTTTCTACGAAATTCCAATAGCTTTGTTTCCGGCTACACTAGTGCCAAAATGTAGACTCCATTGTTACGGTCCCCATGGATCTGATTGCGTTCAATTCTCATTATCCATAATTAACTGCTTCTTCACCGCCTACCGATTTCTCTAGTAATATAACTCACGGTCGACCAAACTTTCCGCCGCATTTCACCATTTATCGAACTAACTCCATTATAGAATTTCTTAACCCATCCTACTCCTCGATGTCACTACAGCTAGTGCTCGAATTCTTCCCCGTTTAAAAATGTGAATTAGACTCTAGCCTGTAGCCATTTCACCATCGAACTCGCACTGCTTACCACCATCACGATCTGAAACTCCAACCGTACACCCTTACAATGAAACCAACTCCAAAGCAATAAGCTGAAGCACTCCCACCGTGCTAGGCATGACAGCCAATCCAATAACATAACCAACCTTCATCACTAACACTAGTGAGCTCATGTGGTGAGGAGAAATGGTAAGCGCCGCCAACAAAAGCACAAAACTCTCCTCACCAATTCATCACCCAGATTTCCTCACACTGCCCTGATGAACGCAATGAAGTAAAGCTAACATAACCAAGACTTTTTCTACCATCATCACACTACCCAGATTCCTTAAACCTCTTTTTATTTTGCCAAATCCCATGCACTCATATACTCGGTATGGAACCTCTATTAACGCAAACCACTTCCTTCCTTTACCAAGTACTGTGCCTTCTACTTTCAGGCATTAACTAAAACTTCAGCTTCTTCTCTCCACCCAAACAAACTCATTAGAAACAGTGACCACCATTGAACTCCACGTCTAACCCTCACCGTACCCAACTCCACAAAGCTCGACCCGCCTCTTCCCAAAACTCTCGATCTCGGCTATTACAGTGTTAGGTATCGACGCTTCCAAATAATAAATTCCCTCAAATACCATCAATCGAATCACCTTACCTTCCTGAATGTCTGCCAAACTCAGAAACCAACTCGCGAAATCCAACTTCGATAATCCTCCTTCATCCCGACGCTGTTGAAAAGGGCGTGACAAAAAAAAATCGCGATCGATTAAAGCGAGAGCAAGTCATCGTAAAGAGCACAAATTTTGGGTTTCAATGAATTTCAAATTGGATGCTTTCACTTAAAATTTGATTTTATAATTTTTTCTTGAAGTGGCTGAATTCTTTTGGTGGTTCACTGGAAGAATTTGGAGAGAGGAACATAGGATAGGATTTAGGAAAAAGTTTGGCAATTTATTTGACTTTATATTGAATTTGCAGTGGTGATTTCAATTGTTTTGATTTGATTCTTTCTTCTTCTTTTCCTGCGTGTGGAGAGAACGAAGGAGGCGTTATAAATAGGCTAGATTTACTTGGTAGCCAAGGTTACGTGATTGCCAAGGGTACGTGGTAGCCAAGTAAAATAGTTTTATACTTCATTCCAAGGCAAGCTGAAACGTGGGCACAGCTAAAGTTGAAAAGAAAGGACATAGTTGGAAGGAGTACGGGGTGAAAAATGTATTTGTTACTTTGTCATGAAGTTCCTGAGAAAATATCAAATGATGATATACTATATTTTACTATAGCTTGATCTAAAGGAGGCGTGGCTTTCACCATGATTTCTTGCTGAAGATGTGGCGTATTTAAGTTGGCTTTTTGTGGTAGTGGACCCAAAAAAAAATTTGAATTTTCGTTAGGTAGTGAGGAGACTTATTTTCCATTATAGTTGGTACATGACATAAAACAGAACATACATGGTTAACTTAATTTATATTATTTAGTATTGAATTAGTACATAGTATTACTTTTAATTAAACATTAGTGTCAAAAATTATATACAGTTCATTTTGTTACAAGTTAATCGATACAGGAATGCTTGCTTGTCATTATAATATTAATGTGGTGTGGTTACTCTATTTATGAAGCTTCATTTAGTCAACTCCAAGTGATAGAATAATTATAAAGCTTTTAACTCAGCCTTCCAGTTGAAATCTTGAAGGTAATTTCCGTTATAGTGGTACAAATGAAAATTGTCTTGGTGTAGGGGGTTTTTAATTGACTCATTTAAACATGTTAAACAAATTCGGTCTATTTTGATTTCAACTATTAATCGATTTTGTTTAAGGTGTACACTAGCAGTGGCATTCAAAAGTAAATCCGTCAATATATTTATGGTGTCAATTGCCATGCAGATGACCAAAATGATAACCCGGTTGTTATATCTATGATTTAGAGATGTATATTTCTTAAGCTAGTTTCCCATTTCAATCATTTTAAATTGCCAAAAATAATAATTAGATAAATTAATTATTAAATCACTAAAATTCCGGGATGTTACCTCTTGGATCAAAACTAATCTTTCAAAATGAATTTTCTATAGTGTAAAAACATATAAAAACATAGTGATAAACATATTTATAAAACTATACAATATAAAACTCTAAAACATATATATTATAAGCATATATATTATAAAACTTTATAAACTATATATATATATATATATTTGAAATCATGAGTAAAATCTTAATAATTTGAGATCATTTTAGAAAAGGAGTTTGAAATAATTTTAAAAATCAATTTTAAAAGCAATTTGAAAATAGAATTTGAAAGTGCTAACCAGAGTTTTACATATAAACTAGACTATATTACTTGATAATCTTGCGCTCTTGAAATCTTGGTTATCTTGGTACTTATGATACTTGAATTCCTTGATATCTTGATTCTTTAATACTGTACAGTCTTCAATATTTATATCCTACATATATATATATATATATATATATATATTATCCTGCATACACAAACACACAGACACACACACACACACACATATACACACACACATATTCTGGACAAGGATGTTATTATATATTTCATAATTAATAATGTTATTAATTAAAACAAGGATGTTGTCATCAAAATTCCATTCTCCAACAATCTCCCCCTTTTTGATCATGACAACCTTGGTTTATAAATTATTCATACCTGATATTACCTGTTGATTTGATTCCTTGAATACTCCCCTTTTCACCATGAATTTCTTCTGACACCCTCTTAAACTATGCATGTCTTAACTATATCCTATTTTATAGTTTCTCCCTCTTTGCCATTATAAAAAACTATCCTATACTAAACTATATTATACTTATAGTATCCTATACTAAACTTAATTATATTATACTAAACTAGACTAAACTAAATTATACTCCACCTAAATCTATGCTATAAATCTATCTAAATAACCCCCCCTTTCTAAAGAGACAAGAGTATATTCAAGCAAGTCAATAAATTATTTACAAACAATCTGTACAATATATACAATTAATCAATCTAAGTATCTCAAACCAAACAATATGTACAAGTTTGTTAAAAAAATCCTAACAAATTCAAACAAAGCATATCAACTCAAACAAATTCAAACATCTCTTGGAACTTCCACCCATCCAACTTCTCCAAAGATTGGATCCTTCTTGATGATTTCCCGATCTTCGTCTTCTTTGGTGAGTGGTGCTTTATCGAGGTTGTTGTCTTCATCTCTGAAAAGAATAGAGATTAACCAACGAATGGCATCAAGGTGTTTCTCTTGATGTTTAACCATCTTTATCTGACTTAACTCTAGATGAAGCTGATTGTGAAGTATTATAGAAAGGATATTCTTAAATGAATTGACTATTTCTTTAAGATTCTCACACAAATTGTGAATAGGATTGGCCATTATTTGATTATATAGATAAGGAATGATTAGAGAAGAAGGAGAGAGTTTAAAATAAATTTTCTAGAAGAAAAGGGTATTTATAGAGTTTGGAATTCATTTAAAATGAAGAGACATAAGGTAGTTATTTAAAAATTCAAATTTGAAACAATTTGAATTTACTGACAGTATATGTCGACATGTCCATTTTTACATATCGACATGCCCCTTTTTAAATTTGGGGTATATTGAGTTTTTACACTATTTTGAGATATTATATTAATTTATAGTTCTAATGTATTTTTATGGTAAATTAAGGAATAATTTAATGGAAATAAATATCATTCATTACTACTAGAAAGCAAATACATTCAAACAATGCAAGGTACTAAATACGAGATTGTAAATAAAATATAAGCAAATACGACAGGAAAACGTAGACCAACAAATTTAGATTTCAGCGGATGAAGATGAGGAAGATGATAATCCATGTTTTCTTCCGACTTTGCCAAAGAACTTGTTATTTTTAAAAGACATTTGGGTAAGAGTCTTCTTGATCTTCTTTTGGTTCTTGGCTAACTTGTCTTGGTTTTTGACAGGTGTTTCTTTGGTTATGGCCCTGCTATTTGTTGGATTATCTACGGTTTCCAAAGAGGATTCTTTTTCTTTGGCGATTTCCATTGGATTTTTCCCTTATTGCATTCGAGCTTATTTTTCCTTAAATGTTTCATAAGGCTTAAAAATGATTGGAATTTGCATAAGGTTTATATTTCCCTACTTAAAAACCTTTCTTGGCACAAATTCCTCTCCTTTGAAATCCACTCCAAAATATTTAAAGATTCGGGTAAGATAAACTCCATGATAGAGAGTGTTTTCCTTGGTGGACATCTCTTTGGGCTTAAACTCTTTGAAATTACATTGGCCTATTTAATATTATAAGTGCCAAAGATGGCAAAAAGATATTTTTAGACGTCGAGGTAGGGTTATTGAAATTTCCGGAGCGGGGAGTGAGTATGTTGAAGAAGGAGGTTGATGATTCTTGCTTTTGGGCGGAAAAAGCGATTTTTAAATTCGAAATGTTCATCACTTTCAAAGATGTGATGAAAAGTTTCTAAATCGTTTTCATCAATTTCGAATTCCGAAAAATCCAAGCTCGTACTCTTACAATTTAAAATGGTTCCCAAATTTCACAATCCAAAATGACTTGAGTTCCTTTTACGCTACTCCAAACTTGATTTTCATTTCCTTCGTAAAATCCACGATTCAAATCCGCATAAAACATTTTGACTAGATTTGGGTAATATACTTCATCGTTATCTATAGAGTCAATCAAACTTTGAACTTCATTTTGATGAAAAAGAGAACATAAAAGGGAATCTTCAAAGATAGTGAAGGCTCCCGTATTGACTTTTCGATTTTCCAATTAGTCAATATAGGCTTTAATAGCTTCAAGATCATTGTAGAGATGACCTTTGAGAGTTTTGGTCAATCTCATTGTTTTTGGTGTACTTGAGGAAGCCATAGGAGATAAGTTTTAAAGAGAACAAAATGAAGAAAATTGCTTTGAATTTTCAATGAGAGGTGGAGAGAATAGAATTGAATATATAAACAAATAAAGAGTGAATGGACATAACTTTTTTGAAATAAGGACACCTTTTCGGACCTTGAGAGTTGGTAAAAAGATGGAGGGAAGTTTGAAAGTTCAAACTCTTGAAATTAAAATTTTGAATTTCAATTACTGACATATATGTCGACATGTCGACATATATGTGTGTTTTCAAAAGACATGTTGCTTTCTGACTTTGTTTTATTATTTTAGCGTTTTATATTTTTAGGTTTATTATTTCCTGAAATAATATTAATCCTAACAAACATCTAAAATTTATTATATCATTATTATTTATTTTATTATTATTATTTTGAATTTCAAAATTCAAAATTTGAATTTTAAAGTTCAAGTTTAAATTTAAATTTTAAATTCAAACCAGGCAAGCAATCAAAAACATCCATTCAACCAATTCAATCAAAATTAATTAAGGCGTACCTGGTTTTAGATCCATTTCTTCAATATTTTCTGAATTTAGAATCGTTGTGTAGCACATATTCGAATTTCCTGTTTCTGGCCCTTCATCACTTGATGATGAGTCTGAATCATCTAAAGTTGTTGCATATGCCCTTTTCCTCTTCTTTGATGAATTATTATTATCTGTTTGTTGATTTGATTTATCTGGATATGGACACATTCCCTTTATATGGCCTGGACTATTGCAGCTATAAGATCTGTCATCATTTCTTCCCGAACTTTCTTGATTATTCGTCTGAAAATTATTTCTCCTTTTATATCTTAGAAATTTTATGAAATTCATTGTCATTAAGGAAATTTCTTCATCATCCTCACTACTTGAATCAGAATTGTCATTTGTTGCTTTGAATGCTATAGATTTCTTTTCTTTCGACTTATTCTCCTTTTCTTTTCTATAACCGAACTCCGAATGACATCAAATTTCCTATTAACTCCTCAATCTTCATTTCACTAACATTATTTGCCTCTCCAATTGCCAGTGTTTTCTGATCCCTTTCTGGATTAGTGAATTGAGAATTAATCTGAATTGATCCTCCTAAGAATAATTTTTTCTCAAAGAAGTTAATAGATGCACGATTTCCTGAAACCTGCAGTACATATCGGAGACAGATTCATTCTGATTCATTTTAAATAACTCAAATTTATTAGTTAACATTGATATCTTGGTCTGTATAACTTTATTGATTCCTTCATGAGTAAATTGCAATGTTCTCCATATTTCATAAGCAGATTTACAAACTGACACTCTATTAAATTCATTTCTCTAATGAACAGAATAACATATTCATAGCCTTAGAATTACTATGTGTAGCAGCCTTTTGTTCATTAGTACATTGTGCAAAATTAGTAGTGGGTTCAACATATGCAGTTTGTGTACTGTTCCAAGTGTCTAATCCTACGGATTGCAACTATATTTTCATTCTACATGCCCAATAAGAATAATTACTGCCACTAAATAATTGTGGTTTAATGGTGGATCAACCCTCTACAAATGAAATATTGTTATTAACAATTCCAGTGTTGGTTGCCATTTAATATTTCCAAAATTCACAAGATGAACTTTTGAAAATCTATGCTCTGATACTAATTGTTAGGAATGCAGATTAAGGATCTTAAGGCAGAATTAACACTAAAAGGGAATGAATAGTGTTTATGAGAAATTTATAGAAATCTTTAACTAACATGAATTACTATATAAATCAGACAATGATTATCACACCAAAAATGATCACAAACACAGAAACGATCACAAACAAAGATATAAGTAAATATAAAATGCAGAAAAGGAAAGAACACACTAGGTTTTATATATACTGGTTCGGATTACTCCCACGTCCAGTCCCCCGCGGCGCTATATTGCGCAGAGTTTTATTTATACTAGTATCAATCTTACAACACCCTTTATTTCACTGCTATAAGGTTAACACTGATTCCACAACCCTTGATTTCATGGCTACAAGGTCCACACTGCTCCCTTTCCTTGATTTCCGGCTACAAGGAACACACCCTTTCCCAAATGATTCCCAAATGATTACAATATCCCTAGAACTCTTGAATAGCACTTCCAATTAGAGAGTATTTGATAGAGATTGAGAAAAGAAGAAGTTTGTTATAATTTGAGTATAAATCGGTAAAGTATAAGTGTAGAAATCAAGAAATCAATGTATGATAATGGTGGTTAGAGATAGGATGAAGACGGAGAAGAAGAAGTAATAAAAATTCGAATTTAACACCTATTTATAGTGTTTGAAAGCTTGCAACGTTTTCGAACCGTTTCAAAATATAAAAAGACACTTCCTTTGAAATTTGAAAAAGTGACAGTTATATGTCGACATGCTTATTATTTTGATTTTTAAAACCATTTTCAAATGTTTAAATCAATGTACATATTCTGGAAATTCTTGAATCAAAACTAATGTTTTAAAACGAATTTTCTAAAGTGTAAAACTATATAAATCACAGTGATATATAATATAAACATATCTATAAAATTATACAATATAAAACTTTAAAACATATACATTATAAACAAATATATTATATAAAAATAAACTATAAACATATATATATATTTGAAATCATAAGTTAAATATTAATAGTTTGAGACCATTTTAGAAAAGGAGATTGAAATAATTTTAAAATCAATTTGAAAACATAATTTGAAAGTGCTAACCAGAGTTTTACATATGAACTAGACTCTATTACTTGATAATTTTGAGCTCTTGAAATCTTAATTATCTTAATACTCATGAGTCTTGAATTCCTTGATATCCTGAATCTTTAATATGTACAACCTACAATATTTATTTCCTGCATATATATAAATCATGCATGCATATACATATATATTCTGGAACAGGATGTTATATATATATATATATATTCTGGAACATGATGTTAGTATATATTTTATAATCAATAATTTTATTAATTGAAACCAGGTTGTTGTCATAAAAATTCCATTATCCAACAAGGTGAACATTCTCAGAAACTTAAGGCCCATTCTAATATGTTTATTAAGGTGGATTCTTATGATATCTTAAGACCCTATGGCGGACCCTAGCCACTTATGACCCCATCTTAACACGTCAACGTCCTTATAAATATATTCTCACAAGTAATATGAGAAGTAGTATCTCGCCGCTAATACCAGTTTAGGATTGGTCCACATATAGCTATTTAACACCATTCCAGCGGACGTCTCATGTTACTACTTAACTAATATTATGGTAGTATACCTATGACGCTTAAGATTTCCCTTAGACAAGCTATGTCCCATGTATACCAATTATGCCCCTAGGTTGGCCCTCATAATGCACCTAGAGGAAATGGACATTCTGGTAAACTACGCTACTCCGTTATCGCCATGACTAAACCACATTTTAGGGAAGGACCCATAGACCAACTTCAAATCTAATAAGGGATAGTCCCATGATTTTGGTCCAAATTCAAGGAATAAACCTTCGGAATGGTCCTAGTCTTTGACCACTGAAGTCCTAAACTAGATAAGAAGAAAGTCAACCAATTAAGACCTTCTTAAGGCGTAGTAACCTACCTATTTACACATAATACAGGGGGGTGTGTGTGTATATATATACAAACTAGACCCCTCACATTAAATCATCAACTTGTAGATGCTGGATATATTGGGCGGTTCCGGGCATAATTCTACTACAACCGGGATTAACCTCGTGTCCTAGTATACTAAGTTAAATGGCTTATGGCACTCGGACCTCTCACATTAGCCAAACTCACTTGTGGTTGTTGGATTTACCGATTGGTTCTGGGAAGACTTCTACCACAAATGACGACTAACCTCATGTCCGTGTGTCATTATTTAATACATATAAATAAGCCATTTTATACACACAAAAGCAACAATTCAGATGGGGACATTTCAAATTTCAAACCTTACTCTAATGTATTTATTACACCATTATTACGTTTAATCACGTTGATTACGCTATATAAATATAATATTTAATACTCATTACAAATGCTAATTTCCATTCGAATGAAGAAACATTTTAATGATGTAAATTGCCAATCTGGTTCACATTAAGGTGTACAAGCCTAGTTCCCATATCAAACTACTAAATAGGTGCCATATTTAATAATACCAGCAATGGGAAAAGTAACAACATAACTATCCAAACTTGTATTCCTAGGCTTATTAGAACAATTTAGGTAATAGAATAGGAATAAGGTGTTACTTACACACATACATATTTAACATATATACATGCATATTCACACACACACACACACACACATATATATATATATATGAATATACATACGTATATATAAACCTCTATTAAACCTAATTTACCCTTTTTTATGTCATACATAAAAACATTAACATTTGATTATTTCATATCCGAATACGTTCAAATTATTCATTTTAGAATGGAAATCTAAACCTATTCAAATAATAAAACCAAATCAAATTTTAATCTTTTCACGTCATAACATTTTTTAGTTAAAAAGAGGTAAATCGAACTAAACAAAAGTAAAATTACCAAACTATTCTTCATTCATGACCCAAACAATTCACAAACCCAAATATTGATTGACAACTTGCGAAATATACAAAAATAGGAGATTTGGAGGTTTTATGGTGTAATGTTATCGTGAAATCAAATCTCTCTAGGCATACAAATCAATATAGAAATCTACAAAATGTAGAATTTAGCCTAAACAAGTATTATTTCCAATCACAGAGATTTTGGAGGAAAGAAATAATATTGGTTTGAATGCTGAAATTGTCGTTCTTCGATTCTACTATAGATATATATAAAAGAATCATATAGATTTGAATCTCATACATAAATTATAGAGAATTCCAGAATATAAACTAAAGAAAATTAGATTATAAATGAAATAGGTTAGGGATATAATAAGAAATCAAAATTCTTGGAATGTCAGCAACATAATGAAGGCTTAGCAAATGAGAGGGTTTAGAGATTTAAGAGGTGAATTAAATGGTATTTATAGGTGTGTAAATGAATAGAAATCCATTAGATTAACATAGATTTAATCTAGGCTATCCATTATATAAAATGAACCTAAAACACAAATAAAACCAACCTCATTGGGCTCTGGCCGCACCAGGCGGTCGACACCCTCGCAAGGAGGGTGGTTGACCAGCGATCAACACCCTTTCTAAGGGGCGGTCAACCTCCTGGTCACGAAAATGGCTAGTGGCCTGTGTTGATTGCTAGGGATATATTTCATTAAACCTTATTTATATTTATTAATTCCTTACAATTTAAACAATATTCTTGTCGCTAATTGTATGTGTGCGTGTATATGTATATGTATATACACCCATAATTTTGAATTGAATGGAATATTCTAATCAACCATTAAATAGTTATTTTTATTTTATATATTTTTATCACAATTCAAATTTCAAACGTTCTTGTATATATATTAACGCACAACATATTTTAAATGTACATCCTTCATACGAACTCCGATTTTGATATATTATATATGAAAATGGATTAGAATCTCGCCACGAATATAATTTTACGATATTTTCATGGCTAAATTCCAAATGTTGTAAAATTCTATTTTTCAACCCATTAATATATTATTATTTTATTGCTGAATTTCATTACTTAATATTGTTAATTTTGGATTATCTTAAGTTCGTTAAGTATATTTTTATATAGTGTTGCAGATGTTGTAATGTCTATGATTAATGTTGTCCTTTTAATTGATGAGTTCAAGAATTAATAACTGCAAATTCCATAGTTAGCATGGTTATTCACATCTAGAAACAAATTGATGGGTTGTATTATGAAATTACTTTCAAATTATTTATTTTGGTTCGAAATTATAGAAGTGCAAAATAGTCAATTAGCTTGAATGTGATCATTACTATCATCATCGTCTTTTTGATAAAAATAGCCAATCCTTTGTATCAATTTATATCAGTTACTGTTCAACTTTAGACACCGACACTTACCCTTTTGTGATACTAGAACTACTGTTTATCTATTTTTCCTTAACTTAGTAGTCGTGCTAGTAATCATTGCAGCTCAACAAATTTTATGTCTGACCCAATTCCTTTCTTCCTTTCTCTTTTCTTCCCCCCAGGTTTACAGGGAGGAAGTATATAGTTTAGATTTCTTTGTTGATTCTTTCGTGAAGGAGGTCTAAAAAAGATAATTACTTCTTAATTATTTTTTCCAAGGTTAGGTTGTATCTTTTTGACTATTTGGGGGATAATATTATTAGGAAATTTGCTTTCAGGGCACCTAATCAGGTTTTCATTTTTTACTAGGAAATAGTCTTTAAATAATTAGTTTGCGGGACAGAAAACATGGCGACCCTTTTTCTTTTTTAAAGCTATCGATCTCTTCAAATAAATCAGGCGCGCTGATCACGATATCTCAAATTCGATTTTCCATTGTTAATTCTTTCAGGTGAGTTTTATAATTCGACATAAAATTTTAAATTCGACGTAATTTTTTTATAATTCGATATAAATTTGTTAAATTCTTGATATTTAAGAGGCGATTTTTTTTCTTAATTTTTTTTATATCAGGTGATTTTTATAGTTTTTAATTGACTCATGAATAATATTTTTACCGAGCGATTTTGAATTTTTAATTGAATCTGAAATTGAGGTTTATGATATAGAAATGTGCTAATTTGTTCTTTATTTTTGTGGACTATGTAGTTCAATCAATGGAAGAGCAAACTCAAACTTCAAGTTTTCCTTTAGTTGAACAGGTTGTTGAAAGGTATGATGTAATTTAATTAAAATTTTCATATGACATGTGAAATGTGCTTTTTATGTTTGTTTATTAGTTAAATTAATTGTAGTTTTTGTGTAGTTATGGTAATTTTTTCATTAACTAAACTGAAGTGAAAAAGATAAGTCGTTTTATCTATTTTTTTAAATTGTCTTTCAAATAAAAAGATAAGTGGTTATTTGGGCTTCAATGGCAAATATCAATAATTTGTTATAGTTAATTTAAAAAAAAAATTGGTTATATTGTGCAACAGATAAGTTTTATGTATAATTCAAATGATAAATGATTAATAATTATATGTTAAGATAACACAATATTTATAATACAGTTATCTTTTAAAATCATTTATGTTATTTTAAAATTTTTGTATAATTCTTTATTTTATTCAATATCATAACAGTAGCAAAAAAGATAATTGATTTTATCTTTTTGTAAAATGGTCTATGAAAATGTTTAAATTGTATAGCTATTTACTTATTTATGTTTTGAATTGCAGGTGTGATATATTTGTGATGGTTGTATTTGATTTTAATAAGAATTCATTTAGTATTCGTCTTGGTTTGGATGCATCAATTAGTTATGTAAGAATTAGGTTTGTGAGGAGTGGAATACTTTTACTCCTTTATATTTTGATGTGTTATATGTTCAAGAATCTAAAACTACTTACATTGAGATGGATAGTGATATACAAGCTATATTGTGCTTGTCATGGTTTAAAAAGGAGGATTTCTTGGTATTTTTTATATGCTTAAAGAATAATTCAAATGACGTTGCTGTTGATAGTATCAGTCACAGTTGTTGGTGTTGGAGAATCAAGTAGTAATTTGATTGAATATAATGATGATTTAGATTCTGCTTATTACCAAGAAAAAATGTTGCATGAATTGTTGAAGAAAAAATCAAATTTAGAAATTTTTTTACTGGTGTTGGACAAATATTTGATTCGGCTATTGGATTTCATAGAATGGTTACTGCATATTGTTTGAAAAATGGATTTAAAGTACAATATGTTAAGAATTGTAAGGAGCAAGTGACAGTTTGATGTGTTGTAGATGGTTGTTCATTTAGAATTCATGCTTCTTGCAAATTGAAGCAATTGGATCAGTTGATTGTTAAAAATATTCAGCTAAGTCATTCATGCGGAGGTGGTTTTAGATCAGTTAGTAGTCCAGCTATTAATAACGATCTTGTAAAAGCTTTGATTGTTAATCAAATATGTGATGAGCCAAAAAGGAAAACAAAGGATACTGTGAAAAGTTTTAGGAGAAACTATGATGTGGATTTAAGTTATTACTGTGCTTATAAAGGTAGGAAATTGGCTGTTAGTGATATATGGTGATGAAAAAAAATCATATAATGATTTAGTATGGTATTTGAAGGAAATTGAGAAATATAATCCGAAAAGTTATACAATTATGGATGTGGATGAAGAGACTAATCAATTTGAGAGAGTATTTGTTTGCTACGAGGCTTGTATATTTGGATTTAGGTATTGTCGACCTATGATTTTTTTGGATGCAACATTTTTAAAAGGTCGAAGTGGTATTTTGTTGGTTGCTACTGCTAAAAATGGGAATCAAGGTACGAAATGTTATTAATTATTTTCTTATTTCGTACATAATTAGATATTGATAATCAAGTTATTGTATTATAGTTTCAAGATGCAGTAAATAGGAACTTGTAATTTAATAGAAGAAAAAGATAGAACAATATATCTTTTTTATGCAGTTTATTAATTTTATCATATTCTGTAGTATTACTGAAAAATTTTAATTTGTATTGTTGGAAAATGTTATTTAGAATAATTATTGTTGTTGCTATTTTATGTTTCAGGTTTTTTACCATTGGCAATGGCTCTTGTGCCCAAAGGAAATGAAGAGTGGAGTTGGTTTTTGACCCACTTAAGAGATGCTCTTAAGTTTGCTAAACCATTGACTTTTTTAAGTGATAGACATTGGGGTTTGTTGTTGAGTATTCCAAATTTTTTTCCAAATAGCCGTCATTCTTACTCTCTACATCATATGCAAAGTAATATTGCTGGTATTGTTAAAAGTGGGAGGGTGCTTGGGTAGGTCATTTGCTAGAACAATGTGCATTAGCTTCAAATACCTATGAATTTGAAAAAGCTATGGCTAAATTTAAAGAAATTGGGGGTGCAAAAGCTATTGAATATTTGAATGATAAGCCATATGATCATTGGGCTGATTTGTTTTTTCCTGGAAAAAGGTATGGTGAAAATAAATCTAACGTAGCAGAGAGTTTCAATTCATGGATCTTGGATGAAAGAAGTCCGTCGGTTACTGCATATCTTGATGGTATTCGGATTAAGCTTATGTTGCAAATGTCTAATCGAAGAGAGGAGGTAGCAAACTGGAATAGTGTTCTTTGTCCAAAAATGGAAGCTTGTTTGTTGAAATTGAAGGAGGAAGGGTCTTGGTGGAGTGTTACTAAGTCATCTAGGCATGTTTTTTTTTGGATTATGATGTAAGTAGTTAAAAAAGATTTATTTTTTAGTGCAAACTGGTTCTTAAAAAGATATGAGCATTTATCTTTTTAATATTTTGATCATTAAGTTAATGAAAAAAATGAATGAGAAATATGTAACAATAGGATAATTTGAGTATTATTTAACTTTGTACTATAAATTTAAGGATTTATGTATTTGTAATGTGATATTATGTAATGTATGAAAGTAATGATTATTATGCAGATATAAGAATATTAAACACATTATGTATGATTAGATGTTAATGTGGGAATTTTTTTAAACTGTAATAATGTTATTCATTTACATATGACTTATTTTGAATTTTGTAGATTTATTTATGAAGTTCATTCCACAACATCGCAAAAAGTAGATCTTAAAAATCGCATTTGCAGTTGCAATCAATGGAAAGTGAAGGGTTTTCCTTGTGCCTATGCTTTGAAGTGTATATATTTGTCTAAAAATTCTGTTTATGATTACATTGAGCTGTACATCACTATTGAGTATTATCAAGCTGCTTATTCACATGCAATAAATCCAATTCCAACTTTTGATAAAGAAGCAATTGAAGCTGAAGAATCATGTACTGTTCTTCCTCCTAAAGCTGTTTATGGAGATGGTAGGCCTAAAGTGAATAGAATTAAAGGTGTTGATTTTCATGCTAAACACAACAAATGTGGAAAGTGTAAAAAAAACTAGGGCATAATAGAAGAAGTTGTTCTTTGAATGATTGAATTGTTTTTTAAATTCATTATATTTGAATGATTATTGAATTCAGTTTTTCAGTTCAATAATATGGTAAAATGAAATTTTGGTTATATGGATGTGATGAATATTGATTTTTAGGAGTTATTAATGTTAAGAACTGATAGAAATTCTGTAAGTTTTCTTTTATGTTTTGTTATATGTAACAACCCAGAAAATCTGAACCAATTTAAAAAATTTAATTTGGCTATTTTAGTGGATTTTGAATATTTAAAATAAATTATTTTAAATAATAACGACCAAAAGTCTATTTGAATCGATGTTGGAAAATAAATATATTTATTTTAATTATAAAACAAGGCCTGAAATGCCGCGATAGTTTGAAAATTTGAATTCGAACTTTGACTAACTGTACCGGATGCAAAATAAAATGGATTTTAGTAAAACAAAAAATATTTAAATCTATTTATGAATATCTTTCTAACGAATCTGAAAAATCGAAATTTCATAGCGGGAATCAAAAGTTATGGCCAAATGAATTTTCAGAAAGGTCGCTATGGAGTTTATATAGCCCTTGAAAATAGACATTTTGCAAACGACCTCCGTTTTCGACGAAACCACTTTTGTTGGATCCGGGATGTCGAATTATTGCTAGATTTCAAATTCCATAATTTTTGGAGTTAATATGTGAGCGTGGCAAAGAAAAATGTGTTTGATTGATTTCAGTTTATTTGGATCGACCAGAAAAGGGCCATTTTTCAAATGGTCTCCAAATTCGACGAAACTAGTTTTGTTGTGAAGGTATCATCCAAACATAGCTAGATTAATTTTTCTAGAATTTTTGGGATCAGTATGTGACCCTGGCAAATTGAAATGTACGTTCAAATCCATATTTGAATGTTTTATATTTTAATTTGAAGAGTAACTGACTGAAACAGTCGAATGGGCCTACGAAACATATTCCATTGTGTCCGGAATAAGGGTATTTAGCAAGGGACGACAGTCTTGGGTTTGAATTGGAGTTCGTTTGGAGAAACGGATATTTTTGGAATTATAAATAGCATGGGCCAATCAGAATTTTTATAAAAAAAAATATTTCTCTCTCCGAGTAACCCTGTAACCGACGACGGAAAGGATCTCCCCACTTCCAGCTCTGATTCCGACCAATCCACGCCTCGAAACCCAACATCATAGTTAAGGATTTTGTAGATCTCCTCTCTAGCTTCCAATCCATACCAGAATCGTGTTCTATCGTGGAGTATTTTTGTTGAACCGACGCTCCAAAGTTTGGGATTTCAAACCGCCGCCGCCGCTTGGGTTCGTCGTCGATCCCAGCCGCACATCCGGCGCCAGGTGCGCGCTTCCTCCCCCTTCCTCATGGCATAACCTGATTCTCCCATCATGCTTCGGTTTGAGCAGAAAATCCAAACCTAGTTTGGAACAAATAGCCGAGGTATACAGCTGTTGAAATAAAATTGTTTATAACATTTTTAAACGTTGCAAAATTGATTGATCTTATAAAAAATCATATCTTTTTACTATGTTGTCAAAATCCAGTGGAACAAGGGACATTGGACTCGTGGCGTCGTCTTCTACATTCTAGAAGAGACCGGAGAACTTTTGGAGCTTCCTACAATTTTTGAAGGAGTGGAACCCAATGTGAGATTTTTAAATTATAAACGATATGGAATGGCGATGTATAAATTATACGATCGATATATAAGTTATATAAGCATTGTACACCTCATGTATAAGCGTTGTATAAGTTATATGTGCGATGTATAAGTATATATACGTTGTAAAAATCATATGTGCGTTGAATGGAATTGAAATGAAACTGAAATGAAGGTGAAATATATTTATATACGTATATATATACACACACTCCCCTCGTCCAAAGACCATGGACGATATATATTGGCTGTGATTGTTTGGAGTTTGGTTGACGTGAAATTTGGTGAATATTACGAATGGTTGATTTGATTATGGTTGTTTGTGGTTGAAAACAAATAGGATTAGTTTGTGGAAAAATTCGTCTGCGTACGAACTAGATTTTTGAAATCCTCATTGTCAAAAGCTGCAAGGCATTAAGGTAGAGCGAGGAGTCGTACTCGGGACGGTGCCGATTTTAACTACCCGGCCATTATGCTGTCGAAATTTTCTGAAATATTCATATGTTTGATTAATATTCATGTGTTGGAAAATATATATATATATATTCCTTTTTGAAATAAATTGTTTGAACGATAAAAATAACATTTTTATTGAATGTATGAAACGAAATTGTTTGAATGATAAAAATAACATTTTTATTGTATGTACGAAGTATATAAAATATTCATTTTTGAAATAAATTGTTTTAACGATAAAAATTACATTTTTATAATATATATGAGTCGCTAAAAATCTTCATGTTTCGAAATAAATTGTTTTAACAATAAAAATCACATTTTTATTATTATATATGAAGTGTTAAAAATAGTCATGTGTTGAAATAAATATGTGTTGGGTAAAAATATTATTTTTATCACATATAAGAAACGAAAATGGTTTGGAAATTGAAGAACGGATTATATATATATATATAATTAAAATAATATGAATAACGATGCTGCAGTTCGTGTTTCGAAATCGTGATTTTAAACGATTATTGCAGGAGATCCGACCGTCGGATTTTCCCGAAACTGAAACCGTTGTGTCCGCTTTGGAAATATCTTTCCAACGACACCAAATTTGTAAAGATCCAACGGTTAGATTTTGTGAAATGTTAAATTCAAATCTGAATGAAAACAGCGCCGGAATAGATTATATTAATATATATAAATTTAATTAAATTAAATCGAATAACGACGATGTAGTTCGTATTTTGAAATCGTAACTTCAAACGATTGTACCAGGAGATCCGACCGTCGGATTTTCCCAAAACTGGAGCCGTTGGGACCGCTTTGAAAAGATCTTTCCAATGATATAAAATATGTAAAGATCCAACGGTTAGATTTTCAGATATGTGTAAATCAAGTTTGGAGAAAACAACGCCATGACCGCGTAATGGCCTGAAGCGTCGTTTTGAATAAATTGGCTATATTTAAGTAAATAAAAATAGCAATAAATCATTATAAAATACTATAAATGATATGGAATGGAAATAAACTGAATTTACTTGATTTATAGGATATTTGATGGTTGAATGTGTTTGACGTGAAAATTACATTAATGAACTGAATTATGGATGTCAGATAATTTAACCATTGAAATGAATTGATTTGAAATTTTAAATATACGTGAATTATTTGAAAAGGCCGAGTTAACTCTCATTTCAAATAATTGGTCGACGGTTAGAAGTCGAAGATATGAAGACGGTGTTAGACCGAGGATCTTCACATCGAATGGATGGCTACTGATGCCTTTGATGGGATTTGCTGCCCTGAAGGGGTTACAGTGGTAGTCGTCCGGACGTACTTGTTGATCGTTCGTATGTCCGAGGGCCTCTCTCCTGTATTGGACAAACGGGAGAAGAATAAGGTGCCTCCGGTTTCGTTCAGACCCAGAACGGACTTGTAAATGGACTGTGTGTCCGACATTGGATTTCATTCAGTGTGATTGATATACCTCTGTTGCATGGCTTGAATTGCCTATGTGGCATGCTGAGATGCAGTGATCAAGGCTTTTGTTGAAAAGCAGAGTCTTGTGGTTGATGATCAAAGCACGGCTTTGATATAGCTAGCTTTTTGTTTAGCGTTGATTCGCGAGCCTCACACCCCGGTATGGACCAGAAACAGGAGAGGACTACAGGGAGAACATGCGTTTCCTTATAGCTAGGAGTGGTATTTTGGGTTTTACATGCCCGGGCATTTTACTTATGTGGATGATGGATAGCGAGGCGCCTCGGTTATTTCGGTCTCTTCAGAGCCGATGGTTTGGTTGGATATGACCAGTTGACGCCCCATAGGGCGGGGAAACGCGGTGTTCAGGCATTTTAATCCACTCCGTGTGGACTAGCCCTGAAGATCCAAAGGGCAGTTGTGGTTGTTCCTGAGGGGCGGGCTAGAGCATCTCGAAGCGGTAAGAACGATCCCTTGCCTTGGTTCATGACGGAAATCCAATTTCCAAATACGACATCGTGCGGTTTTGATTGTAAACCTATATATGGCGACATGATATATGGTACCCATGCCGCCTATGATTGATGCTTATGATTGAAATTGTTTTTTGAAACATATAAGAACTAGTAATAATATCAACTGCTTTTGTTTTATGTGTATGAAGCATCTTTTGGCCATTATAAGGTAAAACTCTATCCTCCGGTTTGCGTTGCATTGTGTGATGGGAACTGAGTCTTATAATCGCTTCATTTTTATAAAAAGTATTGCGAATGATTTACTTGTTTTGAGCACCAGCAATCCAATGGAGTAAACCCGTTCCGCGTTAGCAGCGTGGTCCGGTGATTAGCCTTATTATTAAAATAAGTTAAGTAGATTTCTCATACCATTCCCATGACTGACTCGTAGTTTGTTTCACTTGAAAACCCGGGTGCCCTATTTCTACGCGGCCAGCCTTGTATTCAGGTTTTAGCAGGCTCTTTCTGGATAGCTATGGAGCTGAAGATAGATTATATCACTTCTTTCTTTTTATGTTGTTCAGCTCCTGTTGTACATATTATGTTTTGATTCCACTATAGACATTTTATGTAAAGCTGAACTGTATTTTTGTACTAAGTATGATCTTGTATGCTGTGTAGCTCTGATGATTATGTTTATCCAGTGTTTTCTATTGTATAATATCTGGTGTATTTATTTATTTCTGTTCTGCTGTTAATTGTTTATGTGTTATATTCCAAAGATTACTCTTACCACCGTGGAACGGGGGTTTGGTGTCGTCACAACGTGGTATCAGAGCTTTGGTTAAGCTTAGTTATGGAATGTAACATGTTATCGAACTCGTCAGAAATAGAATTAGTAGTATTCTACGACGAATAACTCATTATAGATAGGATCAGTAATATCCTAGAATGAGTATGGCAGAATGAAATACACCCCAGTAGACACATTTACATTCAAGTATATGTCTCTATGCTTTATAGCTACCTTTTTGTTGACCTGACACTTTGTCTGCTATTTGCCAGACATAGAAAAATGAGTTGCAGAAGCAGAAGAAATAATCCTATGGTTCAACCACCTAATGAGCCAGTTGTGCTTCCACAGCCAGGATCAGATATAGAAGCTCTATTAAAGAGATATCGAAATCTGGGTGGAGTACCGTTCTCGGGCAATGAATCGATTATTCAAACTTAAGCCTGGATGCATTCTGCTGAGAGAATTTTTGAAGGTTTCAAGCTGAGAGACGATTAGAAAAGATTACTGGCATCTTGGGCACTCAAAGACGAAGCTTTAATCTGGTGGGAAACAGTCATCAAGGATAATCCAGAAGGTAATATTACCTAGGATAGATTTAAAGAAATGTTCAAAGAAAGATTTACTCCTCCAGAAGAAACTGAGCGGTTAATTGATGAATTCTACTATCTAATACAAGGAGATATGACCATTCTGGAATATCATAAGAAATTCAATGAACTTTCTCATTTCGCCCCGCATCTAATTCAAAATCCAAAGATGAAGATTCTGAGGTTTATTAACGGGCTTCAAAGAAAGTACCAAAGTAGTGTAACTGCACATGTGCAACAATCTTTTTCTGAAATGATATACATGGCTTATCAGTATGAAGATCTCGATAAGCAAGGTCTTTTGAGAGACGAAGAGGAATGTAGTTCTAGTAACAAAAGGAAATTTGAAACTGATATCCTGGAGACAAGTACACAGCCAGAGGCAAGTATGCAACCTGAGATAAGTACGACGTCTGGGGTCAGAAAGAAGCCAAGAGTCAATAAGGAAAAAGGTTAAATTTGAGGAAGGGCCAGTAACAACTGCCACCTGCTCAAGCTGCAATAGGTAAGGACACTTGGCGATAAGTTGCAAATCTTGGAATAAACGAAAGAAGGATAAATCTAGATCCAAGAACAAGTTTCAAGAGGATAGAAAATTCAATCTTTGCCATCAGTTTGGTCATGTAAAGCAAGATTGCCGGCTGTTAAAAGGGATCAAAGTGGCTCAAGTAAATGAAGTGGCGGATGTTCCTGCATCCTCAGCCAGTCGAGCGAGGCCAGATGTTTTAGAAGACACGCTTACTGTCAAAAACATTCCAGTTAAAGTACTGTTTGATATTGGCGCGTCACGAAGATTTATTGCAAGTAATGTGTTTAAGAAACTGGATTTGAAATTGAAGAAGCTCAAAGAACCCATGACTGTCCATAATCCGGTTGGGGGTTCCCTCGATCTTAGTTGGATTTGTGGGGTGCCTGCTTCTTTTTCCTGTTATCGGTTCCTTACTATCTCGTTCGTCATGAATTTCACAGAATTTGATCTTATTTTAGGATTGGATTGGTTAACCAAGTATGAAGCGGAAGTTAACTGTGCAGAAAGAGTTGTTAAAGTTAAAACAAAGCTGGGATATATAACCATACCATGCGAAGATCCGAATTTAGGTTGAAAAGACTTTTGGTCAGCTTTGGATGTTTCCCCTTCTCAAACAAAAAATATTCCTGTCATTATAGAGAATACTTCGGTCGATGTAGAAAATATCCCTGTCGTGAAGAATTATGCGGATGTGTTTAAAGAAGTTGTTAGCTTACCTCCGCGTAGGGAAATTGATTTCAAAATCTCTTTAATTCCGAATGCAAGGCCAGTAGTCCACGCTATTCGAAAGATGACCTTGAAGGAAAAAAGAAGAGTTAGATAATCAAACTCGACAGCTTGTATGGAAGGGTCTGATCAGGCCTAATTTCTCTGATTTGGGAGCAACAGTGGTGTTTGTCCCAAAGTCAGACTGGACTCTCAGACTCTGTGTGGATTATCATGACTTGAACAAGCATACATTAAAGAATAAATATCCATTACCACGAATTGATGACTTATTGGATCGATTGAATGGCGCACAAGTATTTTCACGAATGGACCTTGCTATAGGTTTCCATTAGCTACGAGTTGCCGAAGAGTGTGTTCCTTTGACAGCATTCAAAGGTCCAGATTTATTCTACGAATGGTTTGTAATGTCGTTCGGCTTATGTAAAGCTCCAGCTTATTTTGTCGATCTAATGAACATAGTATTCATAGAAGTATTGAATAAATTCGTACTAGTTTTCATTAATGACATATTGATCTTCTCTAAGTCAAAAAGAGAGCATGAAAAACATTTGGAACAAGTGTTAGAAATTCTTAGAACGAATGTTTTAGAGGCAAAATTTTCCAAATGTATATTCTGGCAAGAAGAGGTAATATTCCTTGGCCATGTTGTATCAAAAGAAGGAATTTCTATGGATGCCAGTAAGATCACAGCTACTCAGAATTGGAAGCAGCCAACTACTCCCACAAAAGTCCGAAGATTTCTCGGATTGGCTAGTTATTATCGGAAGTTCTTTAAAGATTTTTCGATGATATCTAGTTCCTTAAGGAAGATTACTAAGAAACATTCAAAGTTCAATTGGACTCCAGAATGTGAGGCAACTTTACAAAAGCTGAAGTTAAGATTAACAACTGCTCCGGTGTTAAAAATAATTGATGGCAATCAAGACTTGAAAGTCTGGACAGATACTTCTAGAGATGGTCTTGGTGCAGTATTAATGCAAAGAGGCCAGGTAGTCGCTTATGCTAGCCGTCAGTTGAAGCCGCATGAGAAGAACTATGTAACTCACGATCTTGAATTGTTAGCCATCGTGTTTGCTATGAAAATCTGGAGGCATTATCTATTGGGTGAGAAATTTGAATTGTATATTGATCATCAATCATTGAAGTGTTTATTCACCCAGAAAGATCTGAATATAAGACAGTAGCGTTGGTTAGAATTTCTCACGGCATATGATCTTGATATTTTACATAGTCCGGGGAAAGCCAATGTTGTGGCTGATGCGCTTAGCAGAAAGAATGTAATCATCGCCAATCTTATAATCATGCCTTCATTGATTGATAATATATCTGCTCTTCAGAAGGATGATCACTTCATTCAGAAGATCAAAGAGAGAATTCAGAAAGGCGAGGCCTCGAGTTTTCAGATTGATAACGATGGGATTCTGAGGTTAAAGGGCCGAGTTTGTGTTCCAAACATTTCTGAGCTCCGGAGAGAAGTGCTGGATGAATGTCACAGATCTAAACTTAGTATCCATCCGGGAGTGAGTAAAATGTATAATGATATCAAACGCACTTTCTGGTAGAGATCTATGAAACGAGACATTTCTTTATACGTTAGCAGATGTTCCACCTGTCAACAAGTCAAGAGCGATCAACAGAAACTAGCTGGATTGTTACAACCGTTGGAAATTCCAGGATGGAAATAGGAACAGATTTCTATGGATTTCATAGATGGTTTTCCCAGAACCAAGAAAGGAAATGACAGTATTTGGGTGATCGTAGATCGTTTCACGAAGACCGCCCATTTTATACCTGTCGTGTCAAATAGAATCGCTCAGAGTTTGGCGCAGATTTATTTTAAAGAGATTGTTAAATTGCATGGAGTTCCCATTAGTATCGTTAGTGATCATGACCTGATTTTTTCTAGTAAATTCTGGGAAGCATTCCAAGCAGAGTTGGGAACGAAACTGAATTTGAGCACCGCTTATCATCCTCAAACAGATGGTCAAACTGAGAGGGTGAATCGTATTTTAGAAGATTTATTGCGGGCTTGTGTTATTGATTTTGGCGGATCATGGGAAGACCATTTGCATTTGGATGAGTTTTAATACAACAACAGCTACCAAGCGAGCCTGAAAATGTCACCATTCGAAGCATTGTAGGGTCGACCATGCAGATCTTCCGTTTGTTGGGTAGAACCTGGCAATAGACTTGTATTGGGACCAGATATGATTCACGAAGTTGCGGATAAAGTCGATTTCATTAAGAAACGATTACTAGCGGCTCAAAGCCGACAGAAGAGCTATGCAGATTCGAGAAGAAGAGATTTAGCATTTGCTGTTGGTTACTATGTGTATCTAAGGGTTTCTCCGATGAGAGGAGTAGTCCGATTCGGTAAAACAGGGAAGTTGGCGCCTAGATTTATTAGTCCATTTCCTATGCTCGAACGGATAGGAACTCTCGCTTATAGATTTCAATTTCCTAATTGGTTGCCTAGAGTACATGATGTATTTCACGTATCCCAACTTCGAAAGCATGTACATGATCTAGACTTGGTCATGGAAGAAGCCGCGCAACAAGATTTGGACATTACTCCAGAATTAGCTGTGAGAAGAGAGCCGATCAAGATTATTGGCAAAGAAACTAAAGAGCTGAGGAACAAGAAGGTTCACTTAGTCAAAGTGCAATGGAGTGGAGATCCGCGAGACTGTACTTCGGAAACTGAGGAGAGCATTAAGAAAGCCTATTCCAATTGCAGGGTGGATATCTCTGATTAACTCTGGTGCAAGGTACATTTACCATATTTTGCATTTCTGTATTGTTTTCTACTTGGTTATTGTTTCCTTTTCATGGATGTAGAATTTTTAATCATACAGTATGAATGATTTTAAAAGAGTATATGAATTAATTACTATATATTTGAAAAGGTTAAAAATAAATTGATTGTTGTTTGTGTGGAGTGATTGTTAGTTTAAAATAAATAACAATGGGATAATAAAATCAATAAGAGAATAATGGTAAATTTATGCAAATTAAATCAAATATTAAACTGATTTGAAATTGATTGAAATACATGCATGTACATTATATATGTTTGAACAGGTAAATGGATTCGCTGTTGAGTAAAGAATATATTTGCGTGCCCGACAAATAAGCAAACCTTAATGAGTTGGATGCGCAGTTTTATTATTATATCAACTCCTGTGAATGCCATTGGATGCAGAGTGTTGGTTGTTCTATATGTAATAATAAACATCGCCATAGGATAGTAACAATTAATTTTGAACTACACTACATGGCATACTTCTGGAAGATAGCATACTTCATCATATACCACATAAGCATTTGGAGCTTATGTGACGAGGTTAAAGATTTACCATACGAGTGAGCGGCTTGTATGGTGATGACTATATTACAGGTTGAACCGAAGACTGATATAGACTATATAAAATATAACGGTAAATTGCCAGGTTAAAAAAAAACCACACGGGTCTGGAGATGACAATAAATACGTCTCTCTGGTCATTAAGGCACAAAAACCATTTATAGGGTGACGAGAATTTATTCTCTGGAGTTATGATCTATACACACTCCCATGTGGACACCGGAATATATCACTATAAATATGTGTATGCTTATTAGGATAATATATAACACATCAGAACAATAACAACAGACTTTTATTACATCATGACAATATAACATCAGAGTGCAGAATATATCAGAGTGCATCGAAATTTAAAATACAGCGGAAGAAAATTTTACAATAATTTAATACAGTGCAGCGGAAATAAAATAACTAAGGCAGCGGAAGGCTTCCAATGTTCTGGACACAGCTTTAAGCTTCAATCCAGGATCCTGCTAAAAAGATAAACCTGTAGACACTGCTCGACTGCCCGTGTGGAAAGAGGGCACCCGAGTTTGCAAAAAGGTGGAAACAAACAACGGGTCAGTCGTGGGACTGGTGTGAGAATTCTTAACTAATAAATCACTATTAATAGGGCAAATCCAAAGACCACGCCGCTAATGCGGAAGGGGTTTACTCTAATGGATTGTCGTGCATAACTTAAAGTAAATTGTAAAACAACGCAATGCTTTTTAGAAAAATGAAATCACCATAAGACTCAGGTCCCATCACACAATGCAACGCACACCAGAGGATAGAGTTTTACCTTATGGTGATCAAACATGATAAATACAGCAAATACGAGTTTGATATTATTATTAGTGTGTATATGTTTTAAAAACAATTTCAATCATAATGTATCAATCCTAGGAAGCATAGGTACCATATGTTATGCCTCCGTACTAGTAATACAATCAAAACCGAATGGCGCGTATTGGAAATTGGTTTCCATCATGAGTCAAGGCTAGGGAGGAGCTCCTTGCCGATTCGAGACACTCTAGTTAATGCCTCAGAATTATCCGCAGTTAACCCTTGGAAATGGCAGGGTCGGTCCTCAAATACAGCTTAGAGGATTGGCAATTCCTAAGCACACGTTCCCCGGTCCTATAGGACCTATCCGAGGCGCCTCATTCCATCATCCACATAAGTAAAATGTCAGGGCTGGAAGGTCACTGACACCGCTCTAGCTAGAAAGAAACGTGTTGCTCTCCCTACGTTCCCTTCTCCCGTTTTAGACTCTGTCGGTGTGTGAGGCTCGTGAAGTCACGTCATACACAAAGCTATACCTAAACAGGTTATGCTTTGATCATCCCACAAGGCCTGCTTTTCAATAAAGCCTTGATCATATGCATCTTAGCATGCCACATCATCACTCCATATCACACTACCAATCCTTTGCCGAAATATATGAACGGGTGTTAAGCAAGAGAATAAATTCTCCGCCACCAAACATCTATACATTCGACAGAAGATTTAATAACATGATATGTAATAGAGTACGATGTCAGACACACAATCCATTTATAAGCTTATGCTCTGGGTCTGCGCGAAAGCCAAATCCATTCAATCAACACGTTCGTTCGGACGACGACCATGACCTTGACTTGGGAGCAAATCAATTCAAAGTCTCAATCGCTGTCCTCCTGAGGGGAAGATTGACGGTCTTCATTAGTCGTCTTCTTCTTCAATTCTAATCGTCGTTTGATTATTTGGAATGAGATTAACTCGGTCTTCCCAAATAATCTTCGTATATATATATATATATATATATATATATATATATATAAATATATTGAAAACTCTTCCTTATCGTTATTTCTAATTTATAACGATTATTTCCTATTTTATTTAATTAAAAATAATTAAATCTTTAATCAACGACGATTCAGGTCAATGGCGATTTTGGCGCTGTTTTCAACCAATTTTGATTTTCACATATCTCAAAATCTAACCGTTGGATTTTGACGTATTATATATCATTGGAAAGATTTTTCCAACACGGTCCTAACAGTTTCACTTTCAAGAAAATCCGATGGTCGGATCTCCTTGTATAGTCATTTAAAGATATAATTTTAAAACGCGAACTACCGCGCTCGATTCGTTTAATTTTAATTATATTTATATATAAATATATAAACATAAACCGTTTAATTCTTTATTCTATTGAATATTCTCATTCTTTATCCTTTCATCCCTTTTTATACAGGAAAATGTAAATTATACTTGAATGATGAACTCTTCCTTTTTAATTCTTTTAATTTCTTTTAATTTACGGTAAAATGTAAATTATATTTCCTCGTCCAATTCCTTCTTTTAATTCCATTCTTACATGAAAAATGTAATTTATAATTCATCATTCTTAATTACATATAAAGATATAAATTTTATTTACAATGTAAATCCTACTTTTTATTTACATTATAAAAATGTAATCTTTGTTTATAATGTAAATCCATACATTCATTTCATAGAATAAAATGAAATTTCATTCATGCGGGTTAAATTCATTCATAATTTACATAATAATATGTAATTTATGTCATACGATGAAAATTCATTCATAAATTACATATAAGAATGTAATTTATTTCACGCGGTCTAAATTCATTCATACATAACATATAAAAACATTATTTATTTCACATGCCAAAAATTCATTCTTTAACTTCAAATGACGATGCAATTTATTTTACATCATAAAGTTTCATTCTTTTACCTACAATGTAAAAATATTCACTTTTGTGTTTACGATGTAAAGATGTCAACTTTTTCTCTTTATAATGTAAAAATATCCCTTTTATTTTCAACGTAAAAATATTATCTTTTCTATTTTACAATGTAAAAATATGATTTTTTTCTATTTTACCATGTAAAAATAATATCTTTTTTTTTCGTCACGATGCAAAAATATCAACTTCTTCTATATTCATCGTAAACACTCATCTTTTTATTTTAATTTAAAAAAGATTGTCTTTTTACTTACATCGTCAAATTTCATCTTTTTATTTACAATAAAAATATTGTCTTTTTATTTTCAACGTAAAAATGTTGCCTTCTTATTTACAACATAAAAAGATGGTCTTTTAATTTATACATAAAAATGTTGTCTTTTTTATTTAAAACATAAAGAGATGGTCTTTTTTACTTTCAATATAAAAATTGTTGTCTTTTTATTTACAACATAAAAAGATGGTCTTTTTATTTTCAATATAAAGATATTGACTTTTTGTTATCAACATAAAAATATTGACTTTTATCTTCAATCATAAAAAGATTGACTTTTATTTTCAATCATAAAATAATGAAAAATTATCCTACATTGTAATTACTATATAATTCACATTAAAAATAATGTAAGATGTACACACGGTGAAATTCATGCATATTTACATTAGGAAAAATGTAAATTTTCACTTTCTAATTATAATGTGAAATCCATCCTTTTTATTTCATAAAAAAAATGATGTAAATCTTCCTACGGTGATATTTTCATGTATTAACATTAAAAATAATGTTAACAAATCCTACGGTTAGATTCCTCTTAAATATTAACATTAAAAATGTTAATGACAACCCATAGTGTTATATTAACATTAAAAATGTTAATAGCATCCTATGGTTAAATTTACTATTTAATTTACATTGACAATAATGTAAATTCATACATGCGGTGAAATTACTCATTATTAACATTAAATAAAATGTTAATTTTGTCCTATGTAATAATTTTCATAATATTAACATTAAAAATGTTAACTTCATCCTACGGTGAAATTTCTATTTAATCATTAAAAATTGTTAATTTTCATGCATAGTAAATTACTTATTATTAACACCAAAAAAATGTTAATTACTCATACAATGTAAATTCTTATTTTTAACATCAACAAAAATGTTAACTTTCCCTACGGTGTTATTCTTTTTAATATTAACATTAAAAATGTTAATGTCCTCCATGCGGTTAAATTACTTTTTATATTAACATTAGAAATGTCAATAACATACTGTGGTCAAATTACTTTTTAATATTAACATTAGAAATGTTAATAACATACTGTGGTCAAATTACTTTTTAATATTAACATTAGAAATGTTAATAACATACTATGGTCAAATTACTTTTTAATATTAACATTAGAAATGTTAATAACATACTATGGTCAAATTACTTTTTAATATTAACATTAGAAATGTTAATCAATCCTTTTCTTTTTATGTAACATTAAAATAATGTTAATAAATCATACGGTGTACTTTCTAACATAACATTAACATATCAATGAATCATACGATGTAAATTTTCTAACATAAACATTAACATAATAAATGTCCATGAATCATATGGTGTATATTTTCATCCTATAAGTTTGATCAACCCAAATCCTGACACAAGCGATAACATGTGATAGTGATAATCAAATTTCTTTGATGATAAATTTAATCAATCCAATCCTAACACAAGCGATAACGTATGAGTAGTGACCATTTTATGTCCTTTTATTTTAAATTGAAAATTTGATCAATTTAATATCAATCCAAATTGATAACATGTGATAGTGATAACATGACATGGTATAAGCATGAAAATCAAATGGATCTATACTAGCTACTCAATCATAGAACAAAGCATCACCAATCATGACCAAAAAAACCGATCTGAATCATTCTTCGTACTTGAATAGTTAATTTTATTAAATTTTAAATAAAGGAACTCTCACCTCGATTGGATAAGAATTATAATAAATCCAAATAAATTTCAAAATTTGTGTCAATCCGTCTCAGCAAATGCTACTCGTCGTCACGGTCCTGTCGGATCTGAAATTTTCAGATTCGGGGTTCATACGCATTAGTTATCAATGTTTTAAATATACAGATTTTTAACAACTGCTGCAGCAACGCTTAAAGGCGTGGGGAAATCTGAAATAGTTCATACCTTAAAACCCACTTTTGTTCAAAAATTCAAATCCAATTTTCTGGAGTTGTAGTTGATGAAACGACGAGCCGTTTGTTGGAGAAGGACCGGCCCGGAGAGGGCTTTGATCGGCCAGAGGGGGTGGCGTTCGGCGGCGGCGTGTGGGGCCCAGGGGGCGCGAACGGCGGCGGCTTCTTGGCCTTGGTGGCGGCGCTACGGTGCACGGGGAGGGGCGAGACTTGTCGGAGATCGAAGAGCTCGGGAAGAGCTTCGAAATGAGTACTCACACGCTAAATTTCGTCGAAAAATGGAAGAGAAATCGAAGCTCAAAGTTTGGAGCTTCTATGGGTTCGGCGGCTACAACATACGGAGGAAGAAGATGAAGGAGGCCCGACCTTTATATAATATTATAATATTAGGGTAAATTAATTATTATTTAATTAGCCCGCTTAAGCCCGTTTTGGTCCAAACTCCGATTTAAGCCTGCTTACTGTCGTTCTTAAGGTTTTGACACCTTCAGAACGCAATGGGCTATGTCCCGAGGTCCAATTCCGAGGCCTATTATGAGTTTTGGAATAATTACATTATTTTATTAATATTTTAATGTGTACCGTACGTGAAAATTCACCGAGGTCACAAATTAACTTCAAAAATTCTCGAAAAATATATTTAGCTATGTTTTGATGCTGTGGACCTATGAAAATTAATTTTGCTAAATTCTGAGTCCATATAGATTTTTAATGAATTTTTAAAGTCAAAAATTTGCCCGTTTACACTGAAAAATCACTTATAAATATATTTTAATTATAAAAATTACCAAAAAAATCATTTTTAGCTTTGTTTTGATGATAAGAATCCAACAAAATTTATTTCGTTGAATTCTGAGACTTTTTGAAAAATGACTATTTTTAAGGCCATTATATTTAATATTAAAAATACATTTTTAAACAAATAATTTTCGAAACTCGAAATATATAAGTGCTTACTGTTTTTCAATGCAGAAACATCATTTCGAACTCAATGGAAGTGGTTTCGAGTCGAAATTCCTACATATGTGAAAAGTAGCATTTTTGACCTATGCAAATTACCTAGCGACCTTTCTAAAAATTGAATTGGCCATAACTTTTGATTTCCGCTATGAAATTTCGATTTTTCGGATTCTTTGGAAAGATATTTTTAAATAGATTCTAATATTTTTGGTTTCACTAAAATCCGTTAAATTTTGCGTCCTGTATGGTCAGTCAAAGTTCAAGTTTGACTTTTCAAACTACCGCGCTATTTCTAGCTCTTTTTATAACTAAAATTAATTTATTCATTCTAACTTCGATTTGAACCAAATTTGTGATCATTATTATTTAAAATAGATTATTTTAATTATCAAAACTCATTAAAATTACTTAAAATAAATTTTAAATTGGCCCCAAAATTCAGGGTTGTTACAGTGACACATCAAACAGACAAAGTAAATAAACAGAAGAGATAGAAGGAGGGAAATCATAAAAAATATTTACAAAGATGAGTTTAGAGGTTATACCTGAAATTGACGTGAGTAAATAAATCTCTAACTCAACAATCTTGGGCTAAGGAACTGTGAATGATAGAGAAATATGGAATAGCTTGAATTCAATTTCCTTTTAGCAAAGCAGTTCCTCAGCCTCCTCTGGTACCTAACAATTCATATGATCGAGTGGTCTAACAAAATTTGTAAAACCACTCTCAATTGTTTTCTTACGTTTTGGTACCCAAATCTGTTTGTATAACACTCCATCAGAATTTACCAAAGTTCCTTTAGGGATCCAAATCTGTTTGAATTTATATGAATTCACTTTATTTCTTTTTGGGGTCCAAAATGGATTAGATAGACCGTTATCAAACAATTTCTTATCACGTTTGTGATTCAAAAAACTTTTGAAATTTCCAGAGTTCAACTTTTCAAAACTATCCATCTTGAAGCAACTTGAGGGATTTTTAAAACCATTTGAATTGACATTTTCAAAAACATCATTTTTTCCAAAGCCAAGACCACATCTATTTCCAATAAGATTTTGATTTTGCAACAACATATTCAACGATTTTTGCCCATCAGAGAATTTCTCCAAAGTTGATTCTAATCTTTGAATTTTGGATTTAAGATCACCATTTTCTTTTATTAAATCAGAACATCGATTACTAGTGATCCTTCTTTCAGCAACATTTCGTTTCAAAACCAAATTTTCAGATTCGAGAAATTTGATTTTAGCTTGGGACTCAGAGATTTCAAATTCAAAAAGTTTTTTATTTTCAAATTCACATTTCTTGAAATTTTCAATCCCATTTTCAAGTTCTTTCAAAATAGAATCACTTTTCAACAAATTTTCTTTTTCAGCAATTTCAAATTTGGAATTTATATCAGTCTTAAAAACTTCAAATTCCTTTTGTAGAAAATTGTTCAAATTTGATAACTCAATCTTGTTTTCTTTTAAGGTCAAATTTTCATTTTCAAACTTTTGAATATTTTTATTGAGATGAACAAGATTGGTTTTCAATTTCAAACAATTTTTACAATCTGAATTTGAAAGGTTTTTAAAATATTCATGTTGTGATTCCAAATTATCAATTTTGCTGGTCAACTCAGAATTCTTAGATTTCAAAGACTTATTTTTCAGTTGGAGTTTATCAATAGATTTCGTTAAATCAAGACACATGTAAACAAGATCTTCATAAGAGAAATTTTCTATTTCATTGTCTGTTGAATCTTCATCAGCTGATCCATCTGAATTATCATCTGTAAGACCTGTTAAGCATAGATCTAAATCTGAGTAGAAATTCTGGGGTTTTGAGCAGTCGTCAGATTTTTCATATAGCACATTTAGAGTCCTCCAGATTTCCTGCGCATTTAAACAATGGGAGATAAGGCTATATTGGTCATCATCCATATAAGAATATAAAATATGAGTATCGCAAGAGTTAAATTCAATATCAACCTTATTTACAATATCGTACCCATTGGTAATACTATTCCAACATTTAATATCAACAGATTTTAAATAGGATTTCATTTCTGATTTCCAATTTAAAAAATTTGTACCATTAAAAAATAGATGGAATACGACTGGACTGACTATTTATGGACTGACAACTAGGAATCACCATTGCTCTAGAGTTAACAAAATACCTGCTCTGATACCACTTGTTGGATCTAGATTAACCCTAGAGGGGGGTGAATAGGGTTTATTGAAAAATTAGGAAGCTATTAAAAATCACAGATCATAGAATATAGTAGAAATAGAAATGCAGAAAATAAATGATACAAGATATACCCAGCTTCGGCAAAATCCTGCCTACTGCTGCATTCCTAAGGTTTCTACTAGGTGTTATAAACAGATCCCGCATATAATCCCATGTAAACTCGCAACGCATGCTCATGTCCTAACCCTACGCTCAAAACCCTAGACTGATCTAATCCCCTAGATCAGATTTCCCTTAGTTTTACAGACACTAGTAAACTACCAGTTAAACCCCTAACTGGTTCCCCCTAGATTTTTACAGAATCTAGAGCTGTTCAAACGGTTTTTACAACATCCAATAAAAAAATACAAAACAAAAAAAATAAAAACCCTAGGAAATAGAAATAAGGGTCATCCCCTTTATCACTCAAAGAATAGGTCATCCATGTTGTGTTGCACCCTTCATTCCTTAGACCCGATCACTTTCTCTTTTCTCTGGAGAAAAATAAATGGCAGCGGCTCTCTAGGGTTTCTCTAGAAATCCAAATTTGATGTCGATGATGATTCAAATCGATTCTCTGAAGCTTGAATAGATGTTGCTTCTTCGTTGTTGACTTTTCCCTCTCTGTTGCGATTGAAACCGTAAAAGATGTGAGTTGTTCGATTATCTTGAATTCTTTGAATTGTTTGTTTTTGGATTTCCCTCAATTATTCTACCAGTGATGATTGGTGTCTAAAAATAGGGTAATCGAAACCCTAAAAACTCTGATTTCAATTATGTGATTTGGCTTGATTTGCGTTGCTTTCCTCATTTGTTCCTCGACTTAAATTAGTTATTGTGAATTCTTGGAGTGATTCCTTGATAAATTCTGGACTATAAAGATTCTTCAAAACTACTTGTCCCTTGCGTGAAATTTTTGATTGATAAATTTCCATTTTTGAGAAGCATGACTGTTGATTTTTGGGAAGGAATTGAGAATTGATTTCTGTGAAACATTTCGAGATGACTGAAAATAATTCTCCAAAAAAAAATTCTTGCCAAAATTGTGCATTCAAAAAACTGAAAACATTTTGAGAATTAAACTGTGGTCCCCCTTGAATACGTTTGAACTAATTCAGGAAAGTGAATTGCACCCCTTTTGACCCTTGCGAGATATCTGAATGGATTTCTAAAGTATGTCGATCAAAAACTGGAAAGTGATGATTTTGTCCTTGAATATATCCGTGAGTCGAGTTTGCTTCTGTCCATTTCTAAAATTTAAAACTTGCCAGATTTGTTGCATGCTGAAAATAGTTTTACTCAAATCAGGAAACAAAAATAATTTGTTCCAAAGAAGTTTTTGTCCATTTATTTCTTGGCAAATGTAATTCGATTTCATTTAAAAAAATGTATGAAACCTTTCCTGTTTTGTGTAATACTTGCAGTTTCACCAAAGATTTGAAAAACTGAACCTACTCTCTATTTTGAATTTAAAACATGAAATCAACTTCATTGCCAAATTAAAGTTTGCTGAATCACAAAGACTTGATACTTGCCCAATAATGTTGACTGAATTAATGAGTGTGCATTTCTGGAGACCACCATTGATTTACTGATTGCAGTCTTGATGTTTTGTGTCCATGTAATCTACTGCATGAACCTTGACACCAGAATATTTTTGAGCACATTGAAATTTTCCAGTTCACTGTTATGCCATCTTTATTTTGCACCATTATTTCAATGTTTGAGAAACTGCTAAGTGCCATCATCAAGTTGTTTGGTTCTTGTTTCTTGCTGATGCTCCATGTATGTATACAGATATTGCGTTGACCATAATTGTTTTGATCCATGACTTGCTTGTGGCATGAACATGCACACCATCCTGCAGTACCATGTATTTATATTCCTTGTTCTTGAAAGTTCGTAATCTAGCTTTGTATTTGCATGTTGTTCATTTCTTTGGCCTTGTTGTTTTCAACTTTTGCACTTGTCTTAATCATGTCTTGACCATGCCCATCACTTTGTACATAGAAATAAACCATGCTGAACTCTGATACATGTCTCCACCATTTTGAAACTAAACCTTGATGAATCAAGTTGGTACATCTTGTACCTTGGCTGCCCCTAAATGAATTCAAATATGCTTGGCTTTGTTGTGCAAACAACTTGACCATTTTCTTGCTTGTATGTGTATTGCCTCTAACATTTGAACAGTTTCAACCTATACATGAATTTGCACTTGAACTTGAGTTTGACTGGCTTGACCATTGTTTCATGTACTCCTTGTAACTGAATTGAACATGCTGCATGTGCCATTTTGATGATCATCCTGAAACATGTTTGAATTTGTATCATGCTATATTCACTTGTACACGTTTGTTCATTGATGCATATGTCCTCGGCCATTTTATTTTGCATTGTTCCTCTGTTAATTGTGCACTGAGTCGAGATGGTCCACGTGGCTACTCCTCAGTTGCACATTGATTGGCGAGGTAGTGCACACGTGTATATTTATACACGTGTGTATATGCAGCCATCAGAAGATATTTCATGTTCCTGCATTGATATATATATATATATATATGTTGTCTGCCTTGTGGTATTTACAGTGTATCACTGTGAATATCACAAGCTATCTAGACACAGTCGAATAAATCAGATCGAGTCAGAAAAATGATGAGAAACACACCGAAATTCTGAGGCAAATAAAATTTTAAAAATAAAAATTATATCTGCTAGAATTTAGAAATTATTTATGTTCAGGGCACTCTGTGTGTGTTTCTATATATGACAAGTATGAAGACTGGACTGACTGTGAAGACATAAGACTGAAGATACAAGACTGAGATGAGAGTGTGTTTGTATTAAAAAAAATGTGTCTGTATATATATATATATATATATATATATATATATATATGAAATGTAAAAACTAAGTGTTATAGTGAGGAGCTATGTAACAAGTGAATTGTACTGATGTTTGTATTAAACAAATTTGATTGAAATAAAATATTATTTTATTGTTGTTAAACAAATTTGTTTATTTTATTCTGTTTATTTATTAGTACAATATTCTGTGATGTGATTAAATAGTGGAGTCATGTAATTTGTACTGTTTGAATGTTGAAATATAATATTATATTTAAATAAAATACTGTGTGAATATATGAAATTCTATACGGTCGTACTCTATTTAAATATAAATATTATATTGCTGTCTGTGATGTTATATAACAGTATAATAACAAACACATTTAAAATAATATATACTTGTTTATTATCATCAAACAAAAATCATATAATTGTGTATACAACACCGTTATATACAACAGGTGGGACCGGGTGGAGAGGGCGCGACTCGGGTAAGGGGTGCTGGCGGTGGGGTCCAAGCGGGGTTCGATTTCCTATGGCTGCGACTCACAATGAAGAACGGGGGTGAACATTTGTCATGAACGATGGAGAAGACATTAAGGTTTTTTAATTAAATAATTAATTTGTTAATGACATTGTTAATTTGTTCAATGTTCGAACAATTATATCTCCCTTGTATGAACTCAGAATTGGATGAAACAGGATCCGTTGGGATCGTGTGGACGCAGGCTATGTGTACAAACTGATTTGGACGAGATTGGAGCTAGTGGAATTTTGGGTTAAATTAAACCCATGTTTAATTTTATTCAAAAGCGATCGTTATTGAAACAATCAAAAATCACTGTGATTATATATATTGATTGTTTGTGGTTGCTATGATTGCTTCGTGCATGTTGGACATTTATTACAATTTTATTTATATTGTTTATACTGTTTAATGGATGATGGCTGTTGTGATTGTTATTATTACTGTTCACACAATTGAAACCATGAATATGAAATTATTTGGGTATTGAATGAGTTGAGTTCCATTTGAATATTAAATGAATACATTTTCATATAAGTGAAATAAGTCATAAAAATGGAGATTGGATTTTTCTACCCAAAATGATTTGAAAATGAAATTGATATGATTTCCAACAATTATTGAAAGGTTGAAATGGATTTGAAAGATTTTTGAATTAGAAATGGTTTGTTCTAATTTAAAATAGAATTTGAATAGTAAATTCAAAAGTGAATTTCTGTTAGATATATAAACGCATTATTAAGTTGTAACGACCCAAATTTCCATATTATTTGAGTTGACTAAATACACCACACGTTCAACCCAAATTACACAGAAATACGAATCATTATGGGGAAAGAAGAAAAAGATAGAAGAAGAACAGAAATAACAACACAAAATCACACATCGTAGCAGAACAAAATATAATATAAATAATAACCTTTGGAATACAAAATTTTAACTGTATGTGCATAACATTATCAGAGTACAATATGTGTTCATCACATCGGAAATAAATAATATGTAGATATCAAATAATGAAGCATCCTGCTCCAAGCTCCTTCAGGTGTATCTGAAAAATCCCGACTACTTGACCGCCGTACAAATTTGAGCATCCAAGAGTTTAGGGTAAAACAAGACAAAATAAACTCTGGGTCAGTCGTGGGGCTGGTGTGAGTAAACTCCAACCATTTGATTCAACTTTCAAAAATCCTTTCAAAAGAAAAAATAATTGCAAGACCGATCAACACATAAACACAGATGGTTTTTACCATACGATGACCCAAAATATCCTTTCAATCAAAACTATTCTGATGGTATTATAATAGTGTCTAATCAAATAAATAACAATCTAGTGGAATGCTTGCATCTCATGCTCCACATACATGTCATATAATAAAAAACCGTAGGGCGCTTATTGAAGAGTGGAATTCCAACTATGATATCAAGATATTGGGCCATCTTCTGATAATGTATCCCTAGAGAGGAATACACTAAGTTTAACAAGAACATCTTTCAACCCAACCATACATGACTGATCACTCATTCAACTTGAGTGTACCGAATATATATCACCAGTGGTTATGATCAGCAATAGTTACCGAAAGCATACAATAGCAATAGGATAAAAGAAATTGAATTTTTCTCTAGATCTAGTGATAATACATCCTAATATGTATGACCCACATAGCCATGTTGCCTGCCCGATTTCTTCCATTTCCCACTTGATGAGGCTTAAGCTCACGATTACCTTTTAGAACATCACATTAACTTTGAATGCAACATTGTCAGATCCATCAAATCACTAATTGACAACCATAAATATACTCTAGGTGTTAAGCTAAAAGAAGTTTCCTTTTTCACCATGAAACTTGGTATATTTGTAAAAATCGATGTACATGATCATTTTGAAATACTCTTTCAGACATTCGCACAAACAAGTTGTCCTGAGATTTGACAAACCTAAGGCACTCAACCGGAAGAACATTTCCGTCGGCAAAAGGCCACCATGGCCATTGTTCTTGCTCGACTCGAAGGATTTGTGACAGTCGGGCCAAAGCAACATGACTAGAACAAGTGTTATTGTTCCACAAGGATTGGCTCAGGGCTTGGGGGTAATTCCCGAAGTACGACCCCGCATCGACACCAATCCGCAGACAACTACCGGATCGGGTAGGCTCGGGGGCACTACCCCCAATCTCATACATGGTTCAGTTCAGGTCGTAGCTAATGAGGTCTTAGGATCACGTGTTGGAAACATCCCTTAAGCTCCATTGTGTGCAGCTTTGGATGCAGGAACTCTCGTAGTTCCGAATGTTGGATTTGTGCCCGTCGAGGCACTTCAAGTCAGGATCAAGCCAAAAATTTTGCTTGGCACTCGACCTTTTTCTAATGTTGGATTTAACGCTAGAGGCACCAACGTCAATTTGAATAATCTAAATCAGTTTCTCGGCATGGACAACAAAAGTCAAGTCGCCGATGTCATTCGACGCTAATCCTATGGAAAGTCACCCCATGCCAGTTTAGATTGTGTTACTCACACCCCTTCACTAAAGATATCGAGAACTCTCAAAACCCACCGGACTTCAAATTGTCGGTGTTAGAATCTTTCAATGGTAGGATGGATCCTACAGTTCATCTCATGCACTACGTACGCCATATGGAAGTGCATTATGCCTCAGATAGCATAACGGCTAAGTGTTTCCCTGTTTATCTTACTGACATTACTGCTTTATGGTTCAGAGAATTAGGACATAAATACATTAACAGCTGTAACATCTTGGTTGGGAAGTTTGTTGAGCAATTTAGAGTTCATATCGTCCAACCAAGGAACATCTTGACTTAGATAGCAGTTAGGTAGAGGTCAGGCGAGACTCTGTGAAAGTTCACTGGACGTTTCAATGAGGGTGGACTCTGTCGATAGAACGGATCCGTTTATGGTCCTAATGGTCACCATCTCCGACATCATTAACAAGACAGACTCCAAAGTCTCATTGCGATGAGACCCACCAAGGGATCTCGCTGAATTCTACTTCGAGGCTGAAAGATTTCTTAGGGAGGAAGGCTCCCATGATGAAAAACCCATGCTCCAAACCAACTCCACAGTAGGTCCGGGGCCATCCGCGCTCGACAAAGGAAAGGGTAAATCTTAGGATAATCGGAACTCACGTATTCACTTTGAGCCAAAGTTCCCGACTTACACTGAACTCACTCATGCCCGTAAGAATGTGTCTCGACATTCATGAAACTACACCATTCCAAAAGCCTCCCAAGAGGGACCTGACTCCTAAGAAAGCAAGCTCTGACAAATATTGATTTTCCGTGAGCTAACAGGTCATGACACCGACCATTGTAGGCAGTTATGTGATCTTATCGAAGTCCGCGTCAGGTGCGGCAAACTACCACAGTATATAAGGAATTGGGCAACAACACCGCCTCAAGCTCAACCTCCTGCTACATCTCAGGATAGAGGCAAGATTGGATGCTCTCAAGGCATTGTTATCAACTAATATGGCCCTATAGATTTTTCTTGGATTTTCCAGACCTCGGTCTGATGCTTATGTTTATTCTTGTTTTTGGCAAATCCTCACCCTTTTCTAACTTTTCTTGTATGTGATCAAAGCGGCAACGTCAGCCCGCATATGCATGTAACCGGCTTGTGGTCTCTGGTCGTGCCCATAATCGGACTAGCGACCGTTGTACTTTTGTGATATTAATAAAGATTTTCTACGGGATCAAGCCCCTCCCTGGATCCGTCTTGGATAAATATAGGGTTCAAGCTGCTAATTGGATCCATCTAAGATAAATATAGGGCTTAGGACCCTCACTGGATCCATCTAGGATAAGTATAGGGCTCCGGTCCCACACTCGACCAGTCAGGAACAAAATTCAGGCTCTGGCTCCACACTCAACCATTCGAGTATAAAATTTAGGCTTTGTCTCCAAACAAGATCAGTCCAGTATTATATTCGGGATCCGACACAAACTCGACCAGTCTAGTATAAAATTCGGGCTCCAGCTCCATATTGGATCAGTCCAGTATAATATTCGGCTCCCGCTCCACACTGTATTCGTCCAGTACAAACATAAGACTTTGGTCTCCCGCTTCCTGATCTATCGGGCGTGAACTTTGAACCTCGGTTCTCAACTGTGGACTTCATCCTTGACTTCCTCAAAAACTGGGTCTATCGGATGTCAAGATTCTCTAAATGGATTTACCACACATATGAACTACCCCTCTTGGTCTGCAAAGCACGAGAGTTCCTTATCATAACCCTCTCATTACGGGAACCTTAACTACCTAGCCCATCGAGCACACGATATTAATTAACTTGGACTGCCAAGTACGAAACCCTCTTTTACAAGTACATACTTGTTCCGGCATGTCTCGACGATCCCACGACTTCTGACTTTCTAGATCTCAAGCGTTCGGGACTCAGCATTCCGTTCTAATACGATCTCAGCGATTGTCCAAGTTTTATTTTTTTAACGATCTCGGCGGTGATCAGTTATCGGCTCAAACATGACATCAATGGTCGTCGGACTTCTATTTAAGCTATTCTTGGTCATCTCACCACAACAAGACTACCTTGAACTCAGCCAGTTATTGGATACTTTGGATTCACATATTTCGGGTTTTCCCGACTTCCTAGCAATGAGTTTTCTGGTTATATAGGTTCTTGGACCCATGTAGTCCTTAGATTATTCTGGTTACCCTGGTTATTCTAGTTGTTCGGATATTCTAGTTATCTCCTACAAAACAATCTGGACTGATCATCAGCTTTCAGGTTTTCTGGTTAATACAATCCGACGCGACCGTGGCTCTTCGGTTTTCTGGTTATGGAAGCTTACTTCGGAGATCTCCTGGATTTGGTTTCTAGATTTCTGGAATTATGGTTTTCCTACAAAACACATCTTCCTTCGATCAAGCATAAATGTTTTGGGGGCAAAGTGTTGACATGCTTTTTGGTCAAAGATGTCACATGTCAAGATTTTGGTTAGTAACACGCTCAAGCTTCGAGAACGTTGTCAGAAAACACAAAGTGATTTGTTCGAAGTCGCGACTTGTTCAGAAAAGGTTAGAATGGCATCAATTCGTGAAATCATCGTCGTTGGACACAGAAAAATCGATACGATAAAAATATTTGATCGACTCAGTCCGATCAGCTCAAAACGTTTGAGCGTGTCAGTCCGAACACGTGGTAAAAATCACTTTGAAAAAATATATAGATTTTGGAAAATTTGTGTTTCGCGCACTCAAATACAGATGATCGGCATGGCACGGTCACGAAAAATAGCTTGCACGACTCATGACAAGAAAATCTGACACTTGGCAAATTCTGGTTTGGTATGTTCAAAAACAGGTGATCGACACATCGAAATCATTGATTTTCATGTTTTCGTGCTTGGATGATCACATCTAGTAAAGTGTTCGATCATCAGATTTGGCACGAAAATGTGGGGTGATCGGAACGGGAAAATGGCTGAAAAATAGGTGTTTTACTCGGGCTGGTCACGTTACAGAAATTGGCAAAAGCAGCGAACCAGGGATTTCGAATCCTTATATTTCAAATCCCGCTTAGGATTCGAAATCCCATATCGTGACTCTTCCTCGGAACGCCATTCTTTGACTCTGTCTTGTAATCTAAGGATTCAGAATATGACATGGCAAGGGACCCGAAATCTGACATACGAAAAATCGGTTCATCACTCCGATGGGATTCGAAAATTCACTGGCTTCAGGTCACGAAATGAGGGAGTCGAAATTGGCGTATTGGCAAGGAATTCGAAATGTTGCATTTGCCAAGTTTATTTGGCAAACAGGATTTACCATGCAGATCAGGGGATTTCTCTCGATCAATATGCGTTTTCCACCAGATTTTGGGATACAAAAATGGAAAGTGGAAGATCATATTGGCACACGATTCTACCATGCGGATCAGGTTTTTTGGCTCGTGCAACATGTGATTTCACTAATTTTTTGGCGACTCGATATTTTTGGACTGAGGAATGCGATTTTTTGGCATGGACTTACTTTTTCGACTGCGTTTTCAGGATACAAATTTTGTATCCCCTAAGATACGAAATTCGGGATAACACTCCCAAAACTCACCTAATAATACCTCTTAAGCTTGGCATTCAAAGGTGTAGGTTCTCATTTGGTATTCTGGACTTATTGAAGCTCTCAAGCATCATTAATGGCTCTTATCTTCTTCTCTATACTATTGGGCATAGCTTGGACCTCTAAACGTTGCAGAAACGTTTTCGTTCAACTATTGGATATCCAATTGGACTTTTGGCACGCTTTTGGATATATTTTCACACTATTGGACATTGGAGCTATATCTTGGATACGTTAGCACATTTTGACTCAAGGAAGAAGACGAAGGGCGTTTTGGTCAAAGTTTAGAATTAACAATACAACTTTATACACCGAAATTGTCCAAACTTTGTACTTTTGTAATAAGCTAATATACGATGAATGTTATTATAAAGTGGACGTAGGCGCCAGTGCCCAACCACTATAAAAAGTTGTGTTCTCTATGCATATTTCATTATTTTAGATTTGAATTATCGTTTTTTCTGCAAAACTAGACTTGGCTATTCATGTGCGCGGATAGCGATAATTCCCTACATCTACACTTTGGCATGCTAGGAAGGGAGAGCACAGCTTCATCTTCAGTCTTGGTTCTCAACTTCATCTTTCAGCTTTAGTTCTCGAACTTAGCTCTCGACTTTGGTCTTCGGATTTTGGAATTCAACTTCAACTTTCTTTTGGAAATGAGTCTCACTCGCTTCTCACCCTTATTGAAAGAAAACAGTTAACTCACTCAGAAAGAGAAGGTACGGAGGAAGAGTAAGGACTTTCCACGAGCGGACACCCATCAAATTCGTCAATCAAGACAACATCGTTGGAATTGTCAAGGACTTAACCAAAGATCTTACTTCTTGGTTAGAGCAACAGGAATAACATTTCCAATGGCAAGAGGCCACCATGGCCACTCTTGTCGCCCGAATCGAAGGATTTATGAGGCAGTCAGGCAAGGGCAATATAATCGAAAAAGGTGCTAGTGTTCTGTAAGGATCAGCTCAGGACTTGGGGTAAATTCCCGAAGAGCTACCCCAGGTCGACACTAATCTGCAGACAACTACCGTATCGGCTAGGCTCGGGAGCACTACCCTCAATCCCATTCAATGTTTAGCTCAGGTTGTGGCTAATCAGGTCTCAGGATAAGGTGTTAGAAAAATCACTCAAGAGACAGTGCATGTAGCTTTGGATGCAACAACTCCCATAGTTCTGAATGTTGGATTTGTGCCCGTCGAGGCACCTCAAGTCAGGATCGAGCCGGATATTTTGCTTGGCGCTCGACCTTTTACTAATGTTGGACTTGACGCTAGGGGCATCGGCGTCAATATGAATAATCTAAATCAGTTTCTCGGCATGGGAAGTGAAAGTCAAGTCACTGATGTCATTCGATGTTTTGCCTGTGGCAGGGAAACCCATGCCAGTTTAGTCTTTGTTACCGCAGCCTATTTACTTAAGATATCAGGAACTCTCAAAACCCACCGGACTTCAAATTGTCGGTGTTAGAAGCTTTCGGTGGTAGGAACGATCCTACGGTTGATCTCATCTACTAGGTGTGCCATACGAAGTGCATTCAGCCTCAGATAGCGTTATGGCCAAGTGCTTCCCGGTTTATCTTAAAGACATTGTTGCTTGATGGCTCACACAGTTGGAACCATAATCCATTAACAGCTTGAACTTCTTGGTTGGATAGGTTGTCGATCAATTCAGAGTTCACATCGCCCAACCAAGGGACGTCATTACTTTGACAGTAGTTACACAGACGTCAGGAGAGACTTTACGCAAGTACCTTGAACGTTTCAATGCAGTGGTGGCCTCTGACGACTGGCCGAATTCATTAATGGTCCTATTGGTTGCCATCTCCGGCATCCTTAACTAGACAGACTTCAAAGTCTCATTATGACGAGACCCGCCAAGGGATCTCGCTGAATTCTACTTCGAAGGTAAAAGATTTCTTAGAGAGGAAGACCCCTTGACGAAAAACTCGTGCACCAAACCAACTCTATAGAAGGCTCAGGTCCATCCATGCTCGACAAAGGAAAGGGTAAATCTTGGTATAATCGGAACTCACGTCCTCACTTGGAGCCAAAGTTCTCGACCTACACTGAACTCACTATTGGCGTTGAAAGGATTTAGCTCGACATTCACGAAATTGCACATTTCCAAAATCCTCCAAGAGGGACCCAACTCCTAAGCAGGCAAGCTCTGACAAGAGCTGCCTTTTCTATTAGCTACCAGGTCCTGACATCGACCATTGCAGGCAGTTACATGATCTTATCAAAGATCTATAGCAGCAGCGCCTCAAGCTCAACCTCCCGCTACATCTGAGGATAGGGGCAGGACTAAATGCCCCCAAGGTATTGTCATCAACTAATCTGGCCCTATAGATTATGTTTGTTCTTGTTGTTGGCGACTCCATGCTTTTTTTATTTTTTCTTACATGCGATCAAAGCGACATTGTCACCTGCGCACGCACGGAACCGGCTTGTGGTCTCCGGTAATGCCTCTAATCGGACTAGCAATCGTTATACTTTAGTGGTATCAATAAAGATTGTCTGCGGGCTCAGGCCCCTTGCTGGATCCGTCCAGAATAAATATAGGGCCTAAGCCCCTTGCTAGATCAATTCATGGTAAATATAGGACCAAGGCCCTTTGTTGGATCTATCCAAGATAAATATAGAGCTCTGGCCCCATATTTGACCAGTCGAGTATAAAATTCGGGATCCAGCTCCTCACTTGACCAGTTGAGTATAAAATTTGGGTTTCAACTCCATATTGGATCGGTCCAATATAATATTTGGGCTCCAGCTCCACACTCGACCAGTCGGGTATAAAATTCGGGCTTGGGCTATGGCTACATACTCGACCAATCGAGTATAAAATTTGGCCTTAGGCTCCACATTGGATCAGTCTAGTATAATATTCAGGCTCCGACTCCACACTGGATCCGTCCTGTGTAAACATAAGACTCTGGCCTCCCGTTCCTTGATCAGTCGTGCATGAACTTCGAACATCGATTCTCAACTGTGAACTTCAGTCCTCGACCTCCTCAATGATTAGGTCTATCGAATGTTCAGATTCTCTAAACGGGAATACCAAATGTAAGAACTGCCCGTCTTAGTCCGCCAATCATGAGAGTTCCTTATCATAATCCTCTCATCACGGGAACCTTAACAACCTAGCCCATCGAGTACATGATATTACTTAACTTGGCCCACCAAGTACGAAACCCTCTTTTATAGGTACATACTTGTTCCGACAAGGCTCAGCGAGCCCACGGTTTCTAATCTTTTGGGTCTCAGGTGTTCAGGACTCTGCACTCCATTCTAATATGATATTAGCGACCGTCCAAGTTATAAATTATTAACGATCTCGGTGATTGTTGGTTTTTTGCTCGAACACGACATCGGTGGTCGTCAGACTTCTATTCTGGCTATTCTTAATCGTCTCGCCTCGGCAAGACTACTTCAAACTTGTTATTAGATACTCTGGATTCATGAATTTCGGATTTTCCCAACTTCCTGACTATTGATTTTCTAGTTATTCATGTTCTTGGACCCATGAAGTCCTTTTGTTATTCAGGTTATCTCTTACAATACGATCTGGGCGACCGTCAGCTTTCAGGTTTTCTGGTTAATACAATTTAACGCGATCGTGGCTCTTTGCTTTTTTAGTTTTGGAAGCTCGCTTCGGACATCTCCTGGCTTGGGTTTCTGGATTTATGGTTTTCCCATAAAACACATCTTCCTTCGATCAAGCAAGACATGTTTTGGGGGCCAAAGTGTTGACACGCTTTTTGGTCAAAGCTATCATATGTAAAGATTTTGGTTAGTAATGTGCTCAAGCTTCGAGAACATAGTCAGAAAACACAAAGCGATTTCATCGAAGTCGCGATGTGTTCGAAAAGGATGGAAATGGCGTCAATTCGTGAAATCATTGTCGTTGGACTTAGAAAAACTGGCATGGTAAAAATACGTGATCGACTCGGTCCGTTCATCTCAAAACGCTTGAGCATGTTGGTCCGACCACATGGCAAACTCGTCATGGAAATATATATGGATTTCAGAAAAAATATGTTTTTCTCACTCAAAAACAGCTGATCGGCATAGCACGATCATGGAAAATAGCTTACGGAACTCACGACATCAAAAGCTAGCACTTGACAAATTCAGGTTTGGTACATTAAAAAATAGGTGATCGACATGTGAAAATCATCTGTTTTCATGTGTTCGTGCTCAGCTGGTCACATCTGGTAAAGTGGCCGATCATCAGATTTGGCATGAAAAAATGAGGTGATTGGCATGAGAAAATGGCTGAAAACCATGTGTTTTCCTTGGGTTGATCATGTTCTGAAAACTGATACAAGCATCCTGGAAAACCAAGGATTTCGCATCCCATCTGGGATTTGATATCCCATGTCGTGACTCTGCCCTGACACTCATTTATTCGACTCTGGCATGTAATCCAAGGATTCGAAATATGGCATGGCAAGGGATTCGAAATCTGACATACGAAAAATCGGCTGATCACACCGATTGGATTCTAAAATTTATCGGCTTCGTGTTACGAATTGAGAGAGTCGAAATTGGTTCTTGGCAAGGAATTCGAAATATTGCATTTGCCAAGTTTATTTAGCAAACTGATTCACCATGCAGATCAGGGAATTTCTCTTGAACACACGTGTTTTCCACCAGATTTGGTAAATCATCTTGGCACATGATTCTACCATGCAGATCAGGCTTTTTGGCCTACATAACACGTGATTTCACTAGTTTTTTAGGGATTCGATATTTTTGGACTGAGGGATGCGATTTTTTGGCATGGCCTTGGTTTTCGATTTCGTTTTTAGGATATGAATTTTGCATCCCCTAGGGATATGAAATTCGGGCTGACACTCCCAAAACTCACATATAAATACCCCCTAAGCTTGGCATTCAAAAGGGTTGGTTCTCGTTTGGTATTTTGGGCTTATTGGAGCTCTCAAGCGTTATTAATGGCTCTCATCTTCTTCTCTATGACTATTGGACATAGCTTGGTTGCATAAATGTTTTCCTTCAACTTTTGGATATTCAATTGGACTTTTGGCATGCTTTTAGATATATTTTAACAATTTTGGACATTGGAGCTATTTCTTGGATATTCTAGCACATTTGTGCGCAATGAAGAGAACCAAGGGCATTCTGGTCAAAGTTTAAAATTAACAAACTATTTTTTTTCTATTATACAACTTTGTTGTCCGAACTTGTATAACTTTTGTAATCAGGTATTATACGATGAGTGGTTACTATAAAGTGGACGTAGGTGTTAGTGCCGAACCACTATAAAAAGTTGTATTCTCCCTGATTATTTCATTACTTTGGATTTGGATTATCGTATTTATATAAAAACATACATTTGGGCATTGACGTGCGCGTATAGTGGCAATTCCCCACATCAACATTATGTATGCTTTCTATCAAAGATGTTTCAATTAGAGTTTTGTTCCATACTAGAGCATCACATTCTTTTATGTGTAATGAGCTTGTGTGCAAGTTATGTTTAGAATTCGAGATTGTTGATAGACCATTGGTTGTGACTAACGCAATAGGGGGATCATCTAGTCTTTTTATGCTTTATCATAGTCTAGTCTTATTGAGTCATGGTTGCTCTTTTACTTGTGATTGTTTTGTTTTGAACTTTGCTGGGTTAAGGACTATTTTGGGGATGGACTGGCTCAAGTGGTATGAGGTTATAGTGGATTATGAGAGACTTGAGGTGACAATTGGGAATGTGAAAGGGTGTATTGTGATATGCAGCCTATCAGAGAATGGGGTTCTAGTTAACTTTTTGTATTTGCTTGCAATTCCATGGGATAGGTTGTCATCTATGTTGATCGTTAGAGAGTTTTCTTATATCATTGACGAGGTCAAAGGACTTCCATTGCAAAAGGAAATTAAGTTTCAGATTGATCTAGTAGATGGAGCAAGACCTATTACTATGCCTCTTAGGCGGATGGCGCCAAGGGACAATGAGAGTTGGAGGTGCAAGTGAATGATATTTTAGGTAAAGAATTCTTCAGAGAAGCACATTAGAGTAAGGTGCACCAGTTGTGTTTGCAACTATGGATGATGGATCTTTAATATTTTTAATGGACTATTGTGAGCTGAATAAGGTAACTATGAAGAACAAGTATCCATTGTCGAGGATTGCTGACTTGTTCAATCAACTTCACGAAGCTAAGGTGTTTTTCCAAAAGTATTCAGCAACGGGATTTCACCAACTGAAAGTGGTAAAGAACAGTGTGCCAAAGACTGTGTTTAGGACACTATCTGGATTTTTTAAGTGGTCGATGTTGCCATTTGGATTGACTAACACACCAGCGATTTTGTATATATTATGTGGGATTTCATAGATCAATTGAACAAATTCATCCTTATGTTCATGGTGATATATTGGTTTATTCCTGGACTGAGAAGAACACAAGATGTATATGAGGATTATTCTGGAAATTCTGTGAAAACATCAGCTGAGAGCTAACTTTCTGAATTGTCACTTCTGGAAGGAAGAAGTGGTATTCTTAGGTCGTGTCATATCAAGACAAGGAATAGCAATGGATCTTGTTAAATTTGCAGCAATCCAGGACTAGGATTGACCTAAATATGCTATATATATTAGAAGTTTCCTTAGTTTAGCTGATATTATCGACGGTTTATCAAGGACTTTTTTTAAAATAGTTGCATCACTAACTGGATTGACAAAGAAGAACCAGGCCTTCGTATAGGATGCAAGTTATGATCATGCTTTCGTAATCTGAAATAGAATTGACTAGTGGTCCTATGTTACTTATTCCAAACAGAAACAAAAGACGGTTGTGTATACCGATGCATGTATGATGGATTAGGAGCAGTGCTAATGTAGAAAAGAAAGGTTGTGGTTTATGCGAATCAACAATTGAAGCCGCATTAAAGGAATTGCCCAATTCAAGAGTTGGAGTTAGAGGCGATAATGTCTTCTCTGAAGATGTGGAGGCATTATCTGTTGGGAATTAGATTAAAGCTACTCACGGATCATAAGTCAATGAAATATCTTTTCTCCCAAAAGAATTTGAAAATTTGGCAGCAGTGATGGTTAGAGTTTCTAGCTTCTTATAATTTTATATCGCCTATACCCTAGGAAAAGGAAACGAAGTGGGCAATGCACCGAGTAGAAGATATGCGAGTTTGTGAGCTATGTTTACCGAATGGTGGCACCTTGAGTATTTGGATGGGTTTGATTTCAAGCCTCATTGCGGTTTAAAGCCTGAAATGTTGGCAAAATTATCTATTAGACCTACTCTTATCGAAAGGATTGGCAATAGACAAAAGCAGGTTGCCGAGCTTGTTAAGATCATTTAGATATTGGAAATAAGAGTCAAGTCCGAGGAAAATAAGAGTTATGAAGTTGATCGACATGGTTGGCTTCATAAGGAGATTGGTTGCTCCTGATTTGGATGGATTAAGAGATGAGGTTATAAGATATTGTCAACACTCTAGATAGACTATTCACCATGGTGGTAGTAAGATGTATTGAGATACGAAAAGAGTTTTCAACTAGGAAGGTATGAAAGGGGATGTTGGAAGGTTCATCTTGAAGTGTATAAATTGTCAACTGGTTAAAGCTGAGCATAATAAATCAAGTGGGTTATTGAAGATTTAGAGGTTCCTAGGTGGAAATGGGAGTAAGTATCGATGGATTACTCAGGATGAGGGCGTGATATGATTGTGTATGAGTAATCGTGGATTGCTTGACCATTTATCATGGAATACATAAGTTGGTTGAGCTATATGTTAAATGGATTGCTCAGGAATCAGGACTAGGACTCAGTACAGGGACGGCATCTAAGTTGGCTGAGTTATATGTTAAATGGATAGTTTGATTTCATGGAATACATAAGAGTATAGTAAGTGATTGAGACCCTTTGTTTACTAGTGAGTTCTGAAAGTGTTTTTAAAAGGCATTGGGAACCAAGCTACATACGAGTACCATTTATCATCCTTAAATTGATGGTCAAACAGAAAGAATTAACCAAGCGTTAGAAGATCTTCTAAGAGTCTGTGCATAGGATTTGGGAGGATAATGAAAGAACATCTTCATCTAGTTGAGTTTGCGTACAACAATAACTATCAGTCGAGTATTGGTATGGCATTGTATAAGGCGTTATACGGTGGACTGTGCAATTCAACCTCTTATTGGTTAGGCACTTGAGAGAAGTTGGTACTTATGCCAGAATGATATGGGAAATGGTGGATAAGATTAAGATCATTCGACAATGAATGAAAGCATCCCAAGATTTTCAAAATAGTTATGCTGATAAGAGAAGAAAGATTTGGAATCTCAGTTGGAGATTTGGTATTTGTAAATGTTTTACCTTTGAGGAATGTTGTTCGATATGGAAGGAAAAGCAAGCTATCTCCACGATTTGTTGGGCCATATTCGATTTTAAAATGTATTGGGAAGCTTGCTTATAGAGCGGATTTACTTGAGAAGTTGGTGGTTTTGCTTACTATTTTCCATGTCTCTTATCTACGGAAGTTTGTGCATGACTTGAGTGTGGTAATATCTCCAGATCATATGGAAGACTTAGAGGTAGAGATGGAAGTTTCCATAACTCATAAGTCGCTTCCGTTGTTGGGAATGACATGAAAAAGCATAGTAGGAAGGTTGTTAAGCCAGTCAAGGGTACAATAGAGTGAGAATGATGATGATTCTACATGGGAAACAGAAGAGAGTATGAAGTCAACTCATCCATATCTCTTTGAGTGGTACGTCCCATATTTCATATTTTACTTATTCCATTATTTTTTGCACTATGATAATTCTGCATGTTATGATAGGATTTAGATTGCATAGATGGTTAGATGCTAAATTGGATGATTTATCAGCTACTCGTGGATGATAGGCGTGTAAGATGTTGTGCTTGTTTGGAGATTTCGAGGGTGAACTTCCTAAAAGGGGTTATTTGCATCCACGCCTTGGGAAGAGTTGTTAAATCAAGTCCTAACTTAGGTGAAGGGAGCATGACTGCTTTACCAATAGTTGAGACTCAAGATGGAGAAGTTTTGGTTTATATCCTTACTAATGTAATTTTCATTACATCTGGACAAATATTCTTATCTACCGATTTATTCAATGTGGGAATTCAACCTGCTATTAATGTAGGCATTTATGTTTCCAATGTGAGATCCGCAACTCAAATTAAAACCATGAAACAAGTAGGTGGCAAATTGAAAATGGAATTAGGTCAACTTGCAGAAATAGAAGCCTTTGCACAATTCGCTTTTGATATCGATAAAACTACTTAGAATCAATTGGCAAGAGGTCAACGATTTTGCGAGTTGCTTAAACAATCCCAATCAGACCATCTTACCATGGAAGAACAAATAGCTACAACTTATATTGGAGCAAATGGATATCTTGAATCGTCAGAAATTGGATAGATAAAGAAATTTCTCATTAAGTTACGCACATACTTAAAAAAGAATAAATCTCAATTTCAAGAAATTGTATCTTCTACCAAGACCTTTACCGAGGAAGCGAAAACCTTTTTGAAGGAAGCTATTTAGGAGCACACTGAATTGTTTCTACTTAAGGAACAAACATAAATTTATAACTCTAATTCCATTGTTCGTACGAGAGTTATTATTGCGAATTATTTCTGATTCAAATCATTTAGAAAAGTGGTTTCTTAGCATCGCCACTTTAAAAATAGATGGAAAAAATTACTTCCAATAGGATTTGAACCTATACCAAAGGTTTAGAAGAGCTCTGACCTATCCATTAGAAAATGGACGCTTTTCATTCCTAATTCATTTTTTCGAATTTTCCCTTTATCTTTTTTTTTTTGGTGAAAATAAATGAAAAAGAATTTAGGTAAAAAAATGCCTATTCGAATGGATGATGTGTATAGAATAAGGAATATGGGCAGGTAGCGGAAATCGAACCTACATCGTTAGCTTGGAAGGCTAGGGGCTGTGCCATATATATATATCCAAGAGTATACAATAATGATGTATTTGGTGAATCAAATGCATGGTCTAATAAGAAACTTAATTCCTTGATAATATAAGTTGAATATTTTTTGAAAGATTTTTGTTAAAATTTTCATTCACGCTTATTCTATATTGAGTAGACCTTGTTGTTGTAACAATTCTTAATTCATGAGTTGTAGGGAGGGACTTACGTCGCTACAAACAGAAACTAAAGCAAGTGTTGGATTTAAAGCTGGTGTTAAAGATTACATATTCACTTATTATACTCCTGATTATGAAACCAAAGATAGTGATATCTCAGCATCATTCTGAGTAACTCCTCAACTAGGAATTCCCGCTGAAGAAGAAGACTCTGTTGTAGCCTCCAAATCTTCTACTAGTACTTGGACATCTGTATAGACTGATGGATTTACCAGTCTTGATCATTACAAAGGACGATGCTACCTTATTAAGGCTGTTGTTGGGGAAGAAAATCAATATATTGCTTATATAGCTTATCCTTTAGACCTTTTCGAAGAAGGTTCTGTTACTAACATGTTTACTTCCATTGTGGGTAATATATTTGGTTTCAAAGCCCTGCAAGCTCCATGTTTAGAGGATCTTCGAATTCCTCTTGCTTATTCCAAAACTTTATATGGCCCGCCTCACCGCATCCAAGTTAAAAGAGATAAATTGAACAAGTATGGATGTCCCTTATTAGGATGTACCATTAAAACAAAATTGGGATTATTTGTAGAAAAACTATGGTAGAGCAGTTTAGAATGTCTACCCAGTGGGCTTGATTTTACCAAGGATAGTGAAAACGTGAACTCCAAGCTTTTTATGCATTAGAGAGACCTTTTATTATTTTGTGTTGTAGCTATTTATAAAGAGCAAGGTGAAATCACATGGCATTACTTGAATGCAGCTGCGGGTACATGTTAAGAAATGATGAAAATGGCTGTATTCGCCAGAGAATTGGGAGTTCCTATCGTAATGCATGACTACATATCCAAAGGTGAAATTCCTAAAAGAGGAAGAATATAATGATCTATATTTTACATATCGAAGGATCAAAAAATAATTCTATTTAATTTCCTAGTGGTCGTATCATTCTCATATTTTAATACATGGTTCATAGGGATGTGATAAATGTCTAAGATTTTTATCGAAACTTTTTGTTATCATTTGACCTATGTGATACACTATTTTACCCATAACTTATCTTCATCAAATCATCATATATAACATCTAACGGTAAGATCTACATCATCATTTTACATCATAATTGTTGATACGCTTTTTGGTCAAAGCTGTCACATGTCAAGATTTTAGTTAGCGATGTGCTCAAGTCTCGAGAATGTCGTCAAAAAACACAAAGCGGTTTGGTCGGAGTCGCGACATGTTCAGAAAAGGCTGAAAATAACGTTGATTCGTTGTTAATGTAGTGATCGGCATGGGAAAATGGGTGATTTCCATGTTTCGACTCGTGCCGATCAGGTTCGGAATTCTGGCTTGGCAACATGGGATTTTTCATCCTAATTTTCATATTGCATCTGGGATGCGAACTCCCCGGTCTCACATCAACCGTGGCATTGGAAATTTTGTATCCTCTTTGGGATACGAAAATTTGGATCTGGCATGGCACTTCTTGCTTTGGTTTTTCGCATCACATCTAGGATGCGAAAAAGCCAGATCACATCGTGTGGGTCAACTCGAAACTCAGATGCGCACTCGGGATACAAAGTGGTAAAAATGGCAAGGCGGGGCAACTCGAAATTTGCAACTCAAAAAATTCTTGAGCTGCTCGGAGGGATTCAAAATTTCCACAGTGTGCATGGCCAGTTTTCAGGAGTCAAAATTTGGATTGGGCTCGAGAATTAAAAGTTTGGCAAATGCTAAACGATTTTAGTATGAAGCAGAACACGGGCGGATCACGTTTTTCGGGTTAAGCAACACGTGTTGGCATTGCTTTTTGGGATATGAATTTGGCAAACCTCCAAGATGTGAAATTTCGTAACCCGCTTCACTTGGTTGCGAAGTTCCTGCTATGGCCCCTAAATCTCACCTACTCCCACCTTATCCACTTCCTATAAGTACCCCTACCTCATTCTTCAAAGGGGTTGGGATTTTGGTACTTCTTGGAGCTCTTAAGTTCCATTAACGGCTTCCTTATTCATCTTCGTGGATTTTGTGCTTCTTTTGGACTTATAAACGTACAAATGTTTTCCTACAACATTTGGAAATTCTATTAGACTTTGGGACTCCTTTTGTGACATTTTTGGATATCTTTGGAATTTCTTACCATTAAAGCTACTTTCTATATATTGCTTTACATTATTTGGCTCAACGGAGAAGAAAAAGGGCATTTTAATCAAAGTTAAGAATTAACAAACATTCTGTAGTTCTAATAATTATTTGAACTTATACAACACTTGTAATCGACAATTATATGATGAATGACTAATATGAAGTGGACATATGCGTTAGTTTTGAACCACTATAAAAGGTGTGTTCTCCCTTTATATTATCATACTTTGGATTTGGATTGTTGTTTTTCTGCAAAACATACACTCGGGCGTTGGCGTGCGCGAATATCCATTCCCCCACATCAACACTTTGGCACATTAGGAAGGGGGCGCACAACTTCGACTTCTGTTGTGGATTTGATTTTCGGATCTGGTTTTCGATTTTATTTTCATTTCATGACTTCGACTTTGTCGCTCGCTTTTCATTATGGTTAAACGGAAGAGGCTCAACACTACCTCTGAGGCACAAAGTACTAGTAGCGAAGGAAGTCTAGAACGTTCAACGACTGAGCAAATTTCAGATTTAGTAACTCGAGAGAATTTGGCAGAGTTGGCTAGAGGCTTAATTTAATGTCTGAACCGGCAAGCGAAGGTTATGGACACCTTTCTTGCTTGAATTGAGGGTAGATTGCATGGTTTTGGAAGGTCGACCAACCAAACAGACATCGTTGGAACAAGTGCTCATGTTTCGCAGACCGTAACTCGGGACTTAGGGAAACCTCACAAACTCTATGGCAGGATGGCATTGATCCTTAGATTAGTGCTTCTTCCGCTACACTCGGGGGGGGCACCCTCAATCCCTACAAAAGCTCAGTTCTAGAATTTTTGGGTAGTCGAGCAACATTATATAGTAAAGGCAAGTCTTGGGACAACTTCCCGACATCTACGGAAAAATCTAAACCTCCGTCCTATTCGGAACTTACTCACGCCCTAGAAGAAATCTTTTTGGAAGTTCGGTCTATTGTTCTATTCCAGCGACCTCCTAGGAAGAGTCAACTCTAAAGCAGAGAGATTCTAATCAGTATTGTGTTTTCCATGGTCTCGACGGCCACAGCCCAAACGAGCGTCGACTTCTTTGGGACATGATCGAGGAGTGTGTCAGGCGTGGCAAGCTGGCATGATTTGTTAAGATTCGAATTGTGACACTTGGACCGGCACAACCGCCCGCTGCTACTCAATATAGTCCTAGGCCCAGCTCCTGCGGTCTGGCTTTCAACTAATCTTAATTTTGGCTCTAGTGTCTTGGGTACAGGCCTCCCGGACATCAGTATTTTTTGGCTTACGGTACTTGGTCCTCTGGTATTTTGGGTATCTCGGTTACTTGGCTCTTGGTTTCATTTGTTTTACTAGATTTTGATCTTGGCTTAGCGGAAAATATGGCTTGGCTTCTTAGTCTTCTAGCTTCTGGCGCTTTGGCTTTGAATGTTGGCTTTTTATGGTTTTTGGATTATGGATTTCCTGGCTTTTGGATTGATCGTCTCACTCATATCTTGAATAAACTTGACTTCTCCTAGTAGGAGAGGCTGCAGCCGGAGATGAGGGCTCATTGAATGTTCCCGTCCCGCCCCTAGTAGGAGAGGCGGGGGAAGGAGAGTCGATTAGGCCATTATCTCCAGTGACTTCTCCTGGAGCCGCCACCCCACTTGAGGACAAGCGCCAATTTGATGGCTTGAATAAACTTGACCTAGAAGTATCCCTGTGGCCGACTCCGGCTGTTATGGACGAATTAGCTCTTGCTGCGGACGGGTTAACTCCTTTGAGCAGACCATAATCTGGTTTGTTGAGAGAACACTTAGGGCATACACTCATTAACACTGCATAGCATAGTGGCTTATCGGAGCGTGTGACTTGACCGACTTTGCTTCATTCCTTTGACAGGTGATATGGCTAGATGGCGTGGAGCATGATGTTATGTACATGGAGGCCGTCAACGCCCTAGGAATCTTTTCTTTGAAGGCTTCAGAAGAGGGACCAACTTATACGATATTCCACCCCCGCCTGGTCGCGGTAGTGAGCACCGTGGTGAGGATCGCTCTCGACGATCTCCTCCTCCTCTGAGTCGGGTGCCCGGGGGAGACTCTCAGCTTAACATAGGAGGTTCTCGGTGTCCATCTTCGACAGCTCCTTTAAGTACAACTGCCCTTGCCCTTATTCCAGTAACCAAAGGGAGGGAGCCACCACTCGACCAACCGAGACCGGAGAGGGCGACCGTAGCCGTGATGCGGGAACTAGAAGTCTCTGAGCAACAAAGGCTTTCCTTGGAGGAAAGAAGGGCATGGTTGAAAATGACTTTCCCTCAACACTACTTTGATGAGCTGACGGTCCTTCCAGATCTCCGCCCGCCTCCCGCTAGGGACTCTGGAGAGATTTGGATGCATTTGAAGGAAGCGGTCCACTAGGCTGACGAGCTTACCACCTATTCCTTTCATCTATCGGAGCTAATCAAGAGGAAGAATATGGAGCTCATGAATCAGAAGTTACCTATTGATGCTGAGTAGATCACCGTCGTTCAACGAAAGGTGTACATTGGTGAGTTTACTTTTTGTGCCGTAGGCACATTGTCGTTCATTCTCGTATCTTTCAATGCTAACTCATGAACCTTGTTGATGTAGCTAAGATGAAGAAAGGGTATGTGGCACTCAAGAGTGAGGCCGATCACTCTCGTTCCGTTTTTCACGGAAACTATAGCCGACCTAACTACCCAGAACACGGCTCTAAAAAGGGACAAGGCCGAGGTGGATAAAGTACACCGATCTGGAAAGGGAAAATGCGCGAGTTTTCGACCTGCAAACTGACAACAATGCCCTTAGAGCGGAAAATGATAGCCTGAAGAGACAGCTTGAGGAGATGAAAAAGGCCAAGGAGGACGCGAGAGCTAGTAATCGGGATGTGTTGGGCACAATGGATGGACTGAGAGAGGCCCATTTGAGAGAGGTGGAACAACTGAGAGAAGAGCTGGAGGGTACAGAATTCTAGGTATAGTCGTCTGTAGAGGAAGATATCCTGAACATGTATGTTAAGATCTGAGATCCCATGGACTCTCTTGGGTTGGTGATTATCTCCGGGAACTAGCTCGGACTTGGGAGAGGTTAGTTCCATATGAAGCTTATTTGCGCCGTGTGGATGTCGGGTCCTTGGACGAACGACAGCTTATAATTGATCTCTTGACTGCCGAAGAGCGCGAGAAGCTGGAGGAGGGTAAGAGGCTGTTGCTTGAGGATGCCGAGAGAGAGAAGCTGGAGAGGCTCACTGTTGAGAAGGGGAAGTATGTCATGGCTGAAAGTGTTGTAGTAGCGGAGACATTTGCAGAGGGAAGCTCCTATCAGCCACTGGTCCCTGAATCGGTATGGTGAGCGATCCCGCGGCTTCAATTCAAGTTTCGACCGAGTATGACCCGGAGCACCCGAGGCTAGGAGAGACCAGATTCACCTTACCTCCCACCACAAGTACCCCCTTTTCACTTCCACACCATCCCTGACCGGAGGTAAATTACTTTTGTCATGCATCCCCAAGGATGACGTAATTATCGAATTTGCGGACTAAATGGTTGTGTTTTTAATGTACATCCCTTCCTGGACTGACCATGACATCGGGCCCTGCCCCCGTGGTCCCGCACACAACTGAGCCTGGACCAGGACTTGCGGCAGTGCAATTTGGAGAAGGCGGCGATCAGCTGGACACCTATTCGGATATAAGGATAACTCCTAGTATGCATGAGACCCTTATGGAGGACGGAGAGGAGGCTGATGGGCAGAGTTCTCATGCCAGAGGCCCAGTGGAAGCCGATGTGCCTTCGATGGCGGATATGGTAGAGGCTCAACAAGCCAGGATGGTGGCTAAGAGCAAGGAAGTGGTTGAGAAGCAGAGGCAGGATGAGGCCGCCAGGCAGGAGATCCTAACGATGACTAAATGGGATGCCGAGATGAGAGCCACTGAAACTATCGCGAAGAGGAAGGCCGATGAGAAGACCAAGAAGGAGAGGACTGATGATGAGGCCCGGAAGAAAAGGAAGAATGAGCTAGCCCAGCAGAAGGCTACCGAGTCCCTCGAGAAAACCAAGGCTGGTGCTGTCACACCGCATAAGTCCCAAAAGCTTTGTTGAGCGTCAGGCTGCTAGAGAGGCCAAGGAACAGGCTGAGTGAGAAGGCAAGGAGATACCGGAGAAGAGTGGTGCTATAGTAGGCCTTGCTGCTGGAAGTGCCACCGTACCTACGCCGCATGCCTCCCTTGTTGACATCACTGAGATCTCTAGCGGTGAGGGTGCGGGCGAGAAGCGTCTCTTGCCTTCTTACGAATCGACCACTTCTCGGAAGGGCCGAGGTGGAAGGAGCGGGTCTGAAAAGAAGAGGCCCGGTGAAAAGGATGAACCATCGAGCGCTGAATTTGCAAAAAAGCACAAGCACAAGAGGAAGAAACATGATTAGTGTTAGCAATTTTAAGTAGAAGTTACCGTTCATTTTGGTAGTGTAGGCCGATAGTTTATGCGAATACGGCTCTCGCTTTTGGTTTTTCAAGACATGGTGTGGTTTTCATGTACACCCTGTCATTAGAAAGAAAGATGTTAGACATGTAGTTTGTCTTAGTGTGTGTGTAGAAATGAAATATGAATTAGTAAAGATCTCAATTTGTGTTAAGTGTTTGGATGTTCCTCTTATGTTTTTGGGCGTCCCATACTCGCATAAGCATACTTATCGTTACACCTAACAAAAAAGAGATTGTGTGTTGCGCTCTAGGTTAATTATTCCATAGGGGTGTGATTGTGTACTATGCTACGGGTCAATTATTCCGGAGGAGTGTGATAGAGCACAGGCTTCTAGTAAGTTTCCTTTAGCTCAGGAAACCCGTAGTTTACGAAGCCAGGCTGAGTGCTTGTTGTGTTTAGGTTGCCCGGGGTTAATCCCAAGTGTAGCGAAGGTGTATGACATCGCGTTGTGCGGTCCGTCCAGTATGTGGCTCTCCCATTGTTCATCGGGTTGAGGCGAGCAGCATGCGTCGTTTATTCACCTGAGAAGAGACGATTTAAGGGTCGGTCTTGGTGCTGCACCAAGATTCGACTGGTACCCATAGACGAGAAAGGGATTTACATCACTCCCGCCTGGTTGTTAGGTGGCCCAAAGTCAGTTGGGACTTGGGGGCGGAATGATTTATCCTCGGTCTCAGCACAGGGCTGAGATTCGAGTTCGTGGTTATTTATACTCGGTCACGCCGCGGGCCGATGACTCGAGTAGCGTTGCCGACTCCCGTGCTCGAGGTGCCGGTCGTAGCCATTGTGTTTGGCCTCGAGGTTGGCTCGAGACTCGGACGGCGGTACCGACTCCATGCTCGGAGGCCGATACGACAGCCGACTGTTTGAATGTAAGCTAGTTGTCAGGATGCGTCATGCGCGGAGTAAACATAATCATGAAGAGATGGGAAGTTGAATATCATTTCCACTAATAACTTTGGCAGTAATAGCCTCTACAATGCATTGAATTGTTAGAAAACAAAACATTGTTGGAAAACGTAAATAACTATGCACTAAGTTACGTAAAGTAGCGGCAGAGATGTTCATTGTTCCATGCCCTTGGGAGTTCACCTCCGTCCATGGTTGCGAGTTTGAAAGATCCATTGCTGAGCTTCCGTAGTATGGAGTACGGACCATCCCAACGAGGAGCAAGGTCTATTGGTAAAGGGAAGACCCGTTTTAAGACGAGGTCGCCGACGTTAAGGTCCTTATGGCGGACCATAGAATTGAAGTATCGGGCGACTCCATGCCGTTGGGCAGCGGCTCGGAGATCAGTTTTGTTCCTTATCTCTTCCAGCAAGTCAAGTGATCCTAAAAGTAAATCTTGGTTTGTCCTTGGATCGAAATAGGTGACTCAATGAGAAGGAAGCTTGAGTTCAATAGGAATGACGACTTCTAATCCATAGGCAAGGGCGAAGGGAGTATGTCCGGTTGTTGTCTTATGGGTGGTTTGGTATGCCTATAGGGCTAATGGAAGTTCGTCTGTCCACATACCCCAGCCTTATCCAGGCGCTTCTTGATGACGGACTTAATAACTTTGTTGACCACTTTGACCTGCCCGTTGGCTTGAGGATGAGCCACTTCCGAGAATCTCTTTTCGATGTCGTGCCGCTGGCAAAAGGGTTTGAACTCGGCGCTCTCGAATTGAGTGCCATGGTCAGAGATGATAGCTTGAGGGACCCCATATCGAGTAATATGTTGCATACAACGAAGTTGATCATCTTCTTGGTGGTAATTGGGAGAGAGCTTTGGCCTCTGCCCATTTGGTAAAATAATCAACTGCGACGACCGCCTATCATGCCCCACTTCTAGCCATTGGAAGAGTTCCAATGATGTCGATTCCCCACATGGCGAAAAGCCATGGGATAATCATTTGTGTCAGCTCTGTAGATGGGGATCTCGAGATCTTTGAGAAGCACTGGCACTTGTCACACTTGTGAGCATAGTCTGCGGCATCTTGGACGAGCGTGGGCCAATAATAACCATATCTAAGTATTTTTCTGGCCAGGGTTTGCACTCCAGTATGGTCGCCGCACTCCCCTTCATGTATGTCGGTTAAGACTTTGATGGCATCATGATGGGCTACACATCTAAGCAATGGGATGGAGAAACCTCTACAACAGAGCACCCCATCCATAAGAAGATAGCGAGCCAATTGGCGGGTGGGCGCTCATCTTTCCTTGTAGCTTCTCGGAAGGGTCCCATGTTGTATGTGATTCTTGATTGGTGTCATCCAAGATTTAGGTTCGGGTTCGGCGTTCATGACCGCCTCAGTTTGGATCTGCTAGATACTAGGGGGAGTTGAGCACTTCGATGAGGGAGAATCCCAAAAGTGGGGGATCCTCAGAGCTCGCTAGTTTGGATAGTGAATCTGCCTTTTCAATCTGTTCTCAGGGTATGTGAGTGATGACGAAGTGATCGAGATGAGTGACTAATTCCTAAACCTTGATTAAGTACAAGGTGAGTCATTCCCCTTAGCTTGATATTCCCCTTGTACTTGACACACGATGAGTTGTGAATCGAAGAAGATTTGGATTGTCTTTAGTTTGAGCTCGATCGCGATTTGTAGTTCGGCTATCAAGGCCTCATATTTAGCATCGTTGTTGGTAGCGGGGAAATTTACTTTTGCTTCATAGCATATTGGGCGTTCCTCGAGGGTGATGAACACGACTCCATCCCCAGAGCATTTGTTGTTGGAGGACCCGTCCATGAACAATCTCCATTGGGTGTTGGGAGCTTCTGCCTTCTCTTCCGGAGTCTCCTCGGGGGCAGTAAACTCCACTATGAAGTCAGTGAGAGCTTGGCCTAGGATGTCTCGGCGGGAAATAAATGTTATCTCAAATTGGCTCAGCTCCATACTCCACTTCAATAGCGTCCTGACGCTTCGGATCGTTGTAGGACTGGCCATAGTGGTTGATCGGTGAAAACCTTTATGGGATGAGACTGGAAGTATGGTCGAAGTTTCCGAGAGCAAACGAGCAAGCAGAATGCCAGCTTTTCCAGCTTTGGGTAATTCTTCTCTGCCCCTATCAATCATTTTCTTATGTAGTAGACGGGCCGGTGAATGCGGTCCTCGAGGCGGATTAACGGCAAGCTGATTGCCTACGTAAAAACAACCAAATAAATGTATAAGTCCCCATGGTCTACGGGCTTATATAGGATAGGTGATCACTCTAAGTGATCCAGAAGTTCTTTGAATGTGGAAATGCATTCTGGGGTCCACTTGAAATTGCGTTTCCCTTTTTGAAGTAAATCGAAGAAAGGAATGCACTTGCCGGTGGCCTTGGATATGAACCGACTTAAAGCAGCGACCTTTCCGTTTAAACTTTGGACATCCTTGATGTTCTTGGGAATTTAGATGTCCCAAATAGCTTGGATTGTTTCTGGATTGACTTCGATTCCCTGGGAGTTGACGATGAAAAATTTCCATGAGGCGACTCCGAAGGAGCATTTCAAGGGATTGAGTTTCATGTCATACTGGTGGAGGATATCGAACATTTCAGAGAGGTCGTGGACGTGACCGCTTGATACTTAGTATTTTACCAACATGTCGTCCATATACACCTCCATGGACTTTCCGATTTGGTTCTTAAAGAGTCGATTAACCATTCCTGATAGGTAGCGTCGGCATTCTTAAGGCCGAAGGGCATGACATGATAGCAGTAAAGTCCAAGGCCTGTGATGAAAGATGCATGATCCTGGTCGCAAAGGTTCATTAGGATCTGATTGTAGCGTGAATAGGCATCCATGAAAGATAGCAGTTGGTATCCGGCGGTTGAATCGACAAGTCAGTCGATCTTCGGGAGAGGAAAGTTGTCTACAAGCCACGCCTTGTTTAGGTCGGAGAAGTCGACACACGTTTGCCATTTACCGTTGGCCTTCTTGACCAGAACTGGGTTGGAGACCCATTCGGGGTAATCGGCTTTGCGAATGAAATTGTTGTTGATTAGACAGTCTACCTCTTCCTCGAGTGCTTTGGACCTCTCGGGTCCCAAAAAGCGGCGCTTCTGCTTGACTGGAATTGTTGTAGGATCGATACTTAGATAATGGCAAGCGATCGTAAGGTCGATGCCTTTCATATCGGAATGATTACATGCAAACGCGTCTAAGTTGTCCTTTAAGAAATCCACAAGATCTTCTTTGATTGCAGGACGAAGTTGCGATCCTATCTTCATTACCCTTGATGGATCATTGGGATTAACGGGAATATCCACTGTAGATTCGACCGGGGTAGCCCTCTCATACTCGGGCTCTTCGTCCTCCCGTGGGTTGAGGTCTTCGGAAAGACGGAAGTGGCGCCTGAGCCAAGGCCCATACACTGCTGATTGCTATTCCGAAATAGTCTTGGTGTAGGAAGGCATAGGCAGTGCTTTTCCCTTGTCCTTGTTGCACGCATTCTTCCATTCTATTGCATAACACTCTCTGTCACTTACTTTGTCACCTCTCATTGTTCCAATCCCATTTTCTATCGGAAATTTCATTAGGAGAGACCACGGTGACTTGCAAACTCGAAACTCTATAAGAAAAGGGCATCCAAGGAAAGTGTTGTAGGGGGGATCAATGTCTATAACCACGAAAGTGAGGATTTGGACCCGGATCCAATCCCCCTCGCCTAACTCCATAGGTAGATCGATCATTCCCACTGGGCAACTAGAAGCCCTATTGAAGCCGTGGATCGTGGCACGACATGGCTTTAAGTCATTTGTTTCTAATAACCTCATCTGGTCGTAAGCGGCTTTGAAAATGATGTTGACTGAGCTTCCGGAATCGATTAACACTTCTCTGACAGAAGCGGTACCGATCTGAGCTGTGATAACTAGTGGATTGGTGGTGGGGATTTCCATCCCAGTGGAGTCTATTCCGCGAAAAACGATGTGTTCCCGCATGGTCTTTTGGAGCTTGGCTGGGACGGATTCGTTGGGTGTAGAGCAAGCTTCATAAGTAGTATGTTTTATGGAACTCACATACTCTTCCATTTTTCAGAAGCTATCATGTATGGGATAAAGTCCGCCACATATGGTGTTGATTACGATTTCGCGCCTTGGGTTAGATGGACCTGCACCTGCCTTGGCGGCGGCCTGAGGTGCTGGTGCCTAAGGCTTTGGATTTGCTTCGGGAGGAAAAGGTACTTGGACGTATTGCTCAAGTCACTTTTTGCAGATAAGCTTCTCAATTGCATCCCTGAGCTGGCGACATTCATTGGTATTATGTCCGTACACGTCATGGTATCGGCAGTACCTCCCGGTATTTTTCTCAAGGTCGGTTGATTCCCTGGTGCGCGGCTTCTTGTATGGCAAAGTGTTGCATGTCTCCAAGTAAATTGTTTCTAGATCCTCGTTTAGCGGTGTGTATGCCTCGAAGTCTCGGTGAGGGCCAGGCTTTCTTGGCTCGGTTGGGGCCTGATCGTTGTTCCGACCATCTTTACTACTGTTGTTCGGTCTTTTCCTGTTAGGACCTGCCCCTTTGTTCTGATCAAAGGGCTCTCCTACTTGTTTTCTTCTGAGATTGTTATTTGCAGCGCCTGCTTGAGGGTCATTGGGGCGACTGGTGGCTGAGAGTCGGTTGCGCCTTGCCTCCTCTTGGCATAAGTATTGATCCGCCTTCTCATAGAAGGCGTCGAGGCTTTTCGGCTGCTTCTGACCGATCCATGCCCTGAATTCGGAAGTAGGGAGGACACCTTTGGCTAATTGAAAGAGTATGGTGCGAGGATCTAGATCTTCGACCTCGGCAAGGGCGACATTGAACCTGGAGAGGTATCTTTTGAGTGACTCAACGGGTCCTTGGTACAAGTTGGAGAGGGTGAGGGCATTCTTGGAGTCGGTATATGCATTCTGAATTGATTGATCAATTGCGTCGCTAACTAGCCGAAGTTGTTAATGGAATCAAGCGGGAGGCGAGAGAACTGTAACAAAGCAATTCCTGATAAGAAGACTGGGAAACACTTGCATTTGACTAGATCATTGCCCCGACTCGAGTCCATTTTCCATTCATATCGATCTAGGAAGGCACAGGGGTCAGTGGTGCCGTCGTAGAGCGGCATTTGCGGCATGCTGAAGCATCGCGGCCATTCAGCTTCGTTTACCCTTCTTGTGAAGGGGTTACGCCTAATGTGTGCTTCCTATGAATCATGCACATTTCCTCGCATTTCCCTCATGGTTCTTCGAACCATGTCGGGTAGGTAAGTTGAATGGGGATCCGCCATTGCGACCCATGAGTTTTGGCGAGGTTCTGCAGTTCTGTTGCGAGGGCACCTTCTATGATGGACATCTGGATCGTCTTCCTCCATGTCGTCGACATCTATGATTGGGTCTTGGTGTGGACGGTGAGATGGAGCAGGGTGATGTGGTTCCTGTTCTGGAGGAACGCGGGCCATTGGAATAGCGGGCCCATCATCCTGATTATCCACCGTCGAGTTGTGTCGAGGAAAAGGTTGGTTTGTAGGACTTGGTCCATCATTGATGATCAAGCAAGGGCGGTCTCGATACTGTGCCCCCTCGAAATATGTGACTGTGGTTCAGTCGCCGTTCACGTTCCCATTGCCGTTGGCGCAGCCATTGCCATTACTATTGTCGAGTTCATTGGTGCGGGCGGCGACGCTGTTGATGAGGCTAAACCTCCTCCTTTGATGCAGGCCCCTCGACTCGAAAGAGGAAGTTTTCGATATAATTGGTCGGGGTCAAGCATTGTTCCGAGTTAGTTGAAGTCGAGCGATGATGCACTGACTTTCTTGAAGTTGTCGCATAAGGTCAATGTTATTCCTTAATGCTTGATTAAGCTCGACCGCCATGCTCTCATAATTTTCATTAAGCGCGCGGATTTGAGTTTGTGTTGCGAGCGCTTCTGGGTCCACAGTAGGAGGGACGGTTTCATTAGTGGTCGGGATGTCCGTCGGTTGAGGTTGTTAGGACATACCGGCCTTGGCTACGGCTGAAGAGCCGACCATTGCGTTCTTTGATCGCTTTACCATCGTAAGCGGACTCGACAGCAGGTTTAGCAAGGAACCTCAAGCTCGTCGGAATTCGAGATGACAACGTGCAACAAAGGCGCAAAATTCGAGTTTTCTCAATGAAAGCACCAAATGTTGGCGGCAAAAAATGTCGTAAACACCAAAGATTCCAATTACTAGGAATAGTTATTTTGGTCGCACAGACGAGAGTATAAAAGCAGTAAATAACACAAGATATTTATAGTGGTTTGGCCTCATGAGGGGCCTACATCCACTTTGAAGCGTTGTTGGAATATTATTAATCACTCAAAGTTACAAGTGTGAGACCCTCTCATGACATCTCATTATATTCATCTTTATGCTAGATGATGTCATCATTCCCACATATGATATCATAATTATCAAATATTAAATATATTAAGAAATGAACATTTTTTTCCTTCTTCTTCCTCAAATGGAGGATGCCATTAATGGAGTTCTATAGAGGTCCCAAGGTCTCAAATTCCAACCCCTTTCAAGTGTGGAGTCATGGGGTATTTATAGGAAAGGGAGCAGGTAGGAGTAGGTAGAAATAGGGGGCCACACGCAGAAATTCGCACTTCGAGCCTGCGTATGCCCGAAAATTCACAGCTGAGCCTGGGGTGTGAAATTTCGCACCTCATAGGTACGAAATTTCGCACCTTATGGGTACGAAATTCGCACCTCATGGGTGCGAAATTTCGCACCTCGAGGATGCGAGATTTCGCACCTCGAGGTTACGAAATTTCGCATCCCAAGGGTGCGAGATTTCTCACCTAGAGGGTGCGAAATTCTACTCCTCGTTGGTGCGAAATTCGCGCCCTATGGAGGTGCGAAATTCGCACCTCCCTTGGGTGCGAAGTTTTCTTTACGAGGCGTGCGAAGGCTGCACGAATCGGTGTCTAGAGTGCCGCGAGGTCTCTGTTGGCGCGATCCCTCTTCATCATGTTTCCTTCGCTCCTAAGCGCCCCTTTCGATTTTAGTTCCACGCGATGCGTTGAGTCGAGCGTGTCTTGTGTACTTTTGGGAACCGGACCAAAAAGTCGGTTAACAGTACTTAAAATGTTAAGTAGTATAGGGTTAATAATATTAAATCACGTTTGGGTCTAATAATGATTAGTGAAGTAAAGGTCGGATTTTTAAGTGATAAACAAATGACACTTAAGTTAATGACATTGTAACACCCCACGCCCGCTATGGTCACTCACTAAGGGAATGCCATAGCATCGGTGGAGTATTTTAGTGAATATAGAACAGAAAAATTACAACAAGACAGATATAAATAGTACTTGAAATTTTAAAACATCATCTCATAACAGCGGAAGTAAACATGTCTGGTTACATCATAAAACCATGATAAAAGTCAAGTACAATATCCGTCAAAATAAAGAAGTACATAATCCCTCTCTGATACAATAGCCAGAACAAAAAGAAAAGATAACTGGATAACTGGAGCTTTACATCTATCCAAGCTCCTAAAGACTGGAACAGCAATCCGATCAAGCTCTACTACCGCTAGGATCCACCGTAGGACCTGAGGGTTGGGAAAAAGATAAAAACAACGGGGTCAGACATAAGTCTGAGTGAGTCCTATAACTTTAACAATACAATCATTAAAGTAACCAGAGAAGACATAAACTTGACCTACGGTAATATCTGGGGATGAATGGCTACACTAAGCAGCTTGGTAGACTTAGGATAAACTAAGATAACCGTCAGGACGCATCTACCCACCCAAGGATAATTACTAACTGCACCACACCAGTCATTCCTACTTAAAGGTTGATCCCTTCCAAGGACTTAGAAAAATTTCCCCAGTAGTTTCGTGTACTCCTAGCCCACTACATAGGTGTCGTCTGCCCCTATCTCCACTAGGTGTACTCAGTAATTCTTACCCAGTAGTTTCGTGTACCCCTACATAGGTGCCGTCTGCCCCTATCTTCATTAGGTGTACCCACTACTTCCCAATCGATCGGCTCCCTACCGTAGATACCCGTGCTGGTCCCACAGTGGGGTGTATCACTCCCCTAAAGTGGCTACCCAATACTAACGGTGCACGGCTTTATATCTACACGATGCAACAATGGCTTATCTACCAGCCCGGGCCCACACACGCATTTGAAACCCGTTGGACTTGCGTTGCCACCGCTAACCCGTTTTGGCCTCTTATAATCAAACCCAATATGCGTGTCCCGTCACTCGACATGGGTCGAGCCCACAAAGATACGTTTGGGATATTGGTTGAAATGGGCCCCCACAAGCTACCCACTTAAGCTTGTTAAATATCTAGTGTATCCCACTTAACCCTTTAATCATGTTTAATTACATGTTTCCACTTGGTTAAGTATTCTAATCGTATTTTCTATTGCCACCCAAGGCAACCCACTAGATTCCACATGCCACCCAAGGCAACCACAAAATTTCCACATGCCACCCAAGGCACCCACTTAACCCCTCATGTCCCACTACATGCTACTATGGTTAAGTGTTTCTTAATTAATTAAGACCGTGATCTCCCATAAAAACCTCCCACATTAGACTGGCTATTATGACCGCATGGTTAAGCCGGTAGAATCCGGGCAGTCTTACGTCATAACAGAGTCTAACCTCGTGTCTTTACCTTAATCACGTATTTAATTTATGGCTAAGACCTCTCACATTGGGCTGACATTTGTAGCAACTGGTTAAGCCGGTCGGGTCCGGGCAGTTTTACACTACAAATGAGTCCAACCTCGTGTCTTAGTCGATTAATTACACCTAATTAATCACCCCCATATTAATTATCCCTAATAAATATCAAGTTTTCCATAACATGGGTAGACCTAACTCAATAGGTAAATTCCCATGAGGTAGACCTAACTCAATAGGTAAATTCCCACTTATGGTAATTTATTTTTATGGTATGCTTAATCATACCCAATCATTCATTTATTAACATATTTACCAACCCCATCGTTCCCCACGTAAATCGTTCTCATTTCATGTCATAATAAAAGGGGAAGATCCATCACAAATATCATGGGTTTAGCATATAACTTTGTCATGGGTTAAGAGGATGTCAACTTCCATATATGAGCACATATTAACCCAACTACATTTTACCCAAACTTGCATATTATCATACACATGATTTGCATAACATGTTGCCTATGAGCTTGCATATTATCATACACATATCTTGCATAACATGTTGAACTTGCATATAGGCATTCTCATAACTTGCATAACATGTTAAACATGCATTTAAGCATACACATAACTTGCATAAGCATTCACATACTTGCATAAGCATCCACATACTTGCATAAGCATTCACATACTTGCATAAACATTCACATACTTGCATAAACATGCATAACTTGCATATCATGTCATTTAAGCATATACATATCTTGCATAAGCATTCATATACTCGCATAAGCATGCATAACTTGCATATCACATAAATCTTGCATTTAAACATATACATGACTTGCATAAGCATCCATATACTTGCATAAGCATGCATAACTTGCATATCACATTAAACTTGCATTTAAACATATACTTAACTTGCATAACTCACTTTGTTCAACATGCATAATTCCACTCATTAAATATGCATAAACCCACTTATTAAACATGCATAAACCAACTAGTTAAACATGCATAAATCAACTTATTTAGCATGCATAAACCAACTTATCAAAACATGCATAAACATAGAACAACATAGAGTAACATATCATTATAAATGATTCAAACTCACTAATCCGCATTTAAGACCATAAGTCTCATTACACCCAATCTACTTACTTTAACAATTGATGTTAAAGTGATAGAAACTCACCAAACCCAAAATTAACCAACTTATGAAGAGGAATTAGTTGCTAATTATGAAGATGGTGATGATTAGAGAATGATATGAGAGGGATTAGCTTGAAACTTCCTTCTAGATTAATGGAGACTCCTTCTAGGATTTAATTTGGCGGCATGAGGCCTTCATTTCTATTTTTAGTATGGATTAAGGTAACTTTAGGGTGTATTTATAGATTAAGAGAGTGTTTTAGGCCCTTAGATTAACCCTAGATTAATTTAGGTCCGTTAGATTTAGGAAACCTCTAGAACCAAGCCCAGTCCTAGCCAGAAAACCAGATCTGGTGCACCCAAGCACCCTGGCTCGACACGCCATGTCGACAGGCAAGTCGACAGGCAAGTCGACACCCCTGTCGACAGGCCTGTCGACAGCCCTGTCGACATGCTTAGGGCGGGAATCTTCCCGCCTGGCCCCGCTGGTTCTAATTTAAAATCTAAATTTTAAATTCCTAAATCTGTTTTTAGCCTTAAATTTTCTGCAAACTTCTTTGGGCCATAACCGGGCCATACGGACTCCGATTCTCGAAAACTCGGACTCTATTTCGCGTATTTTTCCGAGACGAACGCAATAACGTAGCCCGTTACCCCCAATTCCCACATCTGAGATTATTTATCCTATAATTAGTGAATTTTAGTATTAACTAAAATTCGGGGTGTTACAGACATCCTATGATGGCGATTGTGTGGATATTGGATGATTGATTGTGGATATGAACCTTGTTGGGTTGATTAAATACTATTCTAAATTGTAATGGGTTAATGGCTATTACCTTGCTAGTTGATAGCACTTTGTTTTGTTGTAATTGAATGTTATAATGATTATTTATGACATGATATATGACACCATAATTAACTATACACAAAAGGTTGGATTATGGGTTAACGGTTAAGTCTTTATTCAATAAAATTATTTAATTGAATATTTTATCAATTAAATAATAAGTGAAAATTTAAAATTCGAATTTAATATTGGACTTTTTATGGAAATGAAGTTTAAGTCATTACGATAAACATTTGTAAAGGAAAGAAATTGATTTTGATAAAGTTGAAGTCTAATTAAGACATGTTCAAGTTTTTAATTAAAAATTTATAGTAACTTTTAAAAGTGAAGTTTGGTTTGGGTATGTAGAAAAGGTTTTAACTATATTTTGTTTTCCAAACTCTCTTATTTATTTATCTAAAATGGACTTTAGGAAAGTTTGGATTTCAAAAGACGAAGTTTGAAAAATAATATTATTTTAATGATTTAAATAATATTTAAATAATTGAATATTTGAAGTTGAATATTGAAAATATAGTTTCTGAAAGTTATCATATAGTTATTATATAATTAGTAAATTATTTTGGAGGCAATTCAACTTGATTTTAAATATAACTTGAAGTTTGGTTTGAATAGAACTAGTCGCGCAGCGGTAGCTTGCGAATTTCGACCATTGATCTCAAATTGACATACCAGGAGATCCGACCGTCGGATTTTCCCGAAACGAAAAACGTTCGGTTCGAAATGAAAGGAGTTTTTGAATGCAAAGAAAAGTTTTAAAATCCAATGGATAAATTTTGAAATTATTTCAAATCAAATTTGAATAAAAATAGCGCTAGTGCAGTTTAGAACCCGAAATGGGATGTGACAACCACCCATAACTCCCGCACCTAACAAGAGAAATAATGCGCCAAAAGGTGTGCCAGGCAGCTATAAAAGATCATCAAGGTAAGAAAAAAACAAGCAGAACCTGTCGTATAACTTACAGCGCAGAGATAAAATATAATAGAACATATACTATAGGCACATAATAGTGAAGCTGATTTGAGCAGAAACTTAAAGTTTTCATGTCGTCATGAATTATCCATACAACACTGGATTAGCATAAGAGTCTATACAAAATGCATCACTATAAGTCACTCAAAGAATACACTAAACGGTGGATAACAGCAAAATATGTATAGTAGAAAACTGATATGTAAGACTTCAGCTTGTCATCGATCTGCAGCATTGTCCTCTAAGATCTATTAGCTGTTACCTGCTACTCATTTCGCTCATCCACAACAGATGAACAGCCCAATGTAATAAGAGGAAACATAAAACCTTGAGTCAGACAACAGTCTTAATGAGCGATAAAACAACTATCTAACATCATCAATAATGTATATGAGAAATAGGTAGATTAATCATCTAATCTACCAATCATATCAATAGAGAAAAACCTAACCCGTCTCCTGCACATCTGACAGTTATAGCCTTTACAAATAACTAGATAAAAACAATCAGTACATTTATGGAAATTAGTTATCGAGCGTAGATCATCTTAATCGAACTCAACATCTCCCAAGCACAAGCCTCGAAGGCCTAAACCAACATCAGACAAGCACCCAAAAGATATCTCCTTCGACGTTGGACAATCTACAGAAGACGATACAAGCAAAACAATCATCATCCATAACTCTGGCTATCATCGTCAATCCTGTCTTGAAACCATCGTTAATCGTATGACCAACTCAATATCACCTCGTCCGTCAAGGGTTAATGGTAACCTCGGTACTAGCAAAAACTTCATATGTCTTTCATCGATATGTATCTATACCTTTCATCGATACCCAGGGTGCTCGAGTAATCATCTAGTCTTTTAGGCGTCCCTATTATACCCTTGCTTTAAGCCCGCTAGAACCTACGAAAACGATAACTCCTCAGCCTTCAGTATCTCTACTCGTCATCATCAGCGACCATTCATAAGCTCAAATCATCTTGAGCAGTCATTATCCACGAACTCAAATCATCATGAGTAATCTTCACATTTGTTGCATTTAATCGATTAACGAACGCTTCACCCACTTCTAACATTCCTTCTTGAATTCATGTCGAAGCCACGATCATCGTCGATCCAAAGTAAACTTCGTTTAGTCATATATTTGATGGATCAATATCAGTCCATCCCAAAAGATCAATATCAGTCCATCCCACTAGATCGGTATTGATCCATCCAACTGGATCAATATCAGTCCATCCAAATGGATCGGTATCAGTCCATCACACTGGATCAATATCAGTCCATCCCACTGGATCGGTATTGATCCATCCAACTCGATCAATATCAGTCCATCCCACTGGATCAGTATCAGTCCAACCAACTAGATTAATATTGGTCCATCCAACTGAATCGATATTGTTCCATCAAACTGGATCAATATCAGTCCATCCCACTAGATTGGTGTTGATCCATCCAACTGGATCAATATCGGTCCATCCCACTGGATCAATATCAGTCCAACTAACTGGATCAATATCAGTCCATCCAAATGGATTGGTATTGATCCATCCAACTAGATTAATATCAGTCCATCCCACTGGATCGATATTGATCCATCCAACTGGATCAGTATTAGTCCATCCAACATGATCAGTATTGATCCATCCAACTGGATCGATATTAATCCATATAACTGGATCAATATCAGTCCATCCCACTGGATAAATATCAATCCATCCCACTGGATCAATATCAATCCATCCCACTGGATCGATATTGATCCATCCAACTCAATATCAGTCCATCCCACTGGATCAATATTAGTCATACAAACTAGATCAATATCAGTCCATCCAACTGGTTCAATATCAGTCCAACCAACTGGATCAGTACCAGTCCATCAAACTAGATCGGTACTGATCCATCCAATTGGATCAATATCAGTTCATCCCACTGGATCAGTATTAGTCCGTCCAAATTCTGATTCATCGCCAAATCGATCAACATACATCTGATTTCAAACAGCCATTCAATAACACAATCAAGCGATCATCAAGCAAACGCTAACATATTGAATAATCATCAACAACCATATGAAACCCACCAACGATAAAACAATGAATGAATCAATAAGTAGATCTAAACTTGCATAAACACGTTGAATTTACCGTTATAATCTTGCAAGTTTAGATTCTATGGTGATTCCAGTACAAAATATACTTACATCGATTAGATCTAGGTGAATACAACTTAAAATGATGAAAATAAGATCAAACAACACATATACTTGATTGAATCCATGCGCGAGATGTTTATCACTCACCAAATCCATAAATTAGCTCTAAAACGATGATCTACAAATCTGGACAATGAAGAACGATAAAGAACAGCCTTTGAATCAATCACTTTGATGTGATCTACCTTTCTTCGATGTTGATCTTCAATTTTCTAATTTAGATCTATGATTTTAATGGAGTAGAGATGTATTTGATTGAGTAAGGAGGATCACGAGCTCAACCAAATAAGAGAAATGAAAAAACTAAACTAATCTCCATGCCTCTACCCCCCCCCCCCCCATTTATAGCCATCTAACCAGACCACTAATGGACCATACTAAATCAGCCTACTACTGACTAGTTAGCCTATCCAGAAATTGTGTAGCACCAAAATAGCGATTTCTCCTGAACTGTTGAACCAAATATTTAATGTGACCACTCTATGGAATTGGCACCACCATTTCCAATCCAATGAAATCAATTCATCATAACCAACATATTAAAATATGAGAATGATCCGACCCTCAGGGAATTAAATAAAAATATTTTATGATCCTCCGATATGTAAAATGCAGGTCGTTACATTCTCCCTCCCTTAGGAATTTCGCCCCCGAAGTTCCAAGCAAACAGAAGCAACCACAAACAATTCTGCATGCCTAACATCTATGAGCAGCCAATTTACCATCCAAACTAGCATTCATCAAGCCATGCATCCATAGCCATAGCCTAGCACGTGGAATTCTAACGAATAATGCAAGTTACTATGGTGTAAGTTGACACGACATTTGTGGGTCATACCAACGAAGTGTTCTGGATGGATCATCTTCATACTCTCTTCCGTTTCCCATGTATAATCGTCATCATCCCCACTCCATTGCACCTTGACTAGCTTAATCGTCTTCTTCCTAAGCTGTTTCATGTCATTCCCTACAACACGAAGCGGCTTATCGTAACTATGGACTCAACTTCTACATCTTTGTATGAATCCGGAGATACCACCACATTCGAATCATGCACACATTTACGTAAATGACATATAGAAAACATTGTGCACACTCGACATCTTCTTGTGTAAATCAAATCTATACGTGAGCTTCCCAATCCTCTCGACCATCGAAAATGGTCCAACAAATCTTGAAGCTAACTTTCCTTTACTTCCGAACGAACAATATTCTTCAACGACGAAATCTTCACGAAAATCATATCACCCACATCGAACTCCAAACCATTTCGACGTTTATCATCATAACTCTTCTGACGATCTTGGGCTGCCTTCTTTCATTTCCGAATGATCTCGATACAATCCGAGGTCTTCCTAATCATCTCTAGCGCAAGTATCAACTTATCTCCAGTCTCTAACCAACATGCCGGAGAATTACACGGTCTACCATACAACGCCTCATATGGTGCCATCCTAATGCTCAATTGGTAGTTGTTCTACACGAACTCAACTAGATGTAGATGGTTTACCCACGATCCCCCGAAGTCCAATACACAAGCTATAGGGAGATCTTCTAAAACTCGGTTAACCCTCTCTATTTGACCATCAGTCTGGAGATGATAAGACGTACTCAAACATAACTCGGTTCCTAAAGTCTCTTGCAAACTCTTCCAAAATCCACTTATGAACAATGGATCCCGATCACACTCTATGCTCTTCGGGATACGATGGAATCGAACTATCTATTTTATATAAAGCTCAGCTAACTTCGACGCTGTCCTAGTCAGTCTTACATGAGTAAACCTCGTGCTTAGTGTAACACTCCACCTCCGTTAAGGTCACTCACAAAGGGAATGCCTTAACTTTGGTGGAGCATTTTAGTAAACAGAACAGAAACTTACAAGACAGATAAAACAATACTTGAAAATTTTATAACTTTATTACAACAGAAACTGAAATAAGCTTGGTTACATCCTTTCAAATCACAATATCAGAATTCAAGTACAAAATATCAGTCTTGTACAAAAGCCTTCAGAATGCATAGTTTAAAATCATAATCCCCACAGAAGAAGACAAGCCATACTTTAAGCACTTCAAGCGGAAGAAATCTGGATCAAGCTAGAGTACTCCCTTCTACAAAACCGGGGGGGGGGACGGAAGAAAGGAGGCGAAACAACAAGGATCAGACAAAAACTCTAGCAAGTCCAGTGATTTTAGTTATGAACAGATAATAATAACATGACATGAAAATAAAACTGGATGAGAGATAACAGTAACAAGTGTAGCGGATATTACAGAAGGACAGAATGACATAAGCTATTTCTTTACACTTCTCTGCACTAATACTAGTATAACAGAATTAGGTGTCACCCTAATGTCTAAACTGAAACAGAAACGAGTACAAAATAATTTCCATAGAAGAGAATGCTAGTAATGGGCCTTTACCACCCCAACAGAAACAGAAAGAAACAGAATGCTAATAATGGGCCTTTACCACCCTAGCAGAAACAGACAGAAACAGATTAATCCCTATGGAAACAGAATGTAGAATTAGGTGTACACTAGTAAATGGGCATTTACCACCCGAACAGACGGTACCACGCAGAAACAGACAGGTGTTACCACCCAACAGAAACAGACGGTACCAACAGAAATAGACAGAACTAAGTGTACCCTAAAACCCTACCCCAAGCGATCGGCTCCCTAATACATAAATACCCTGTGTCGGCCCCACAGTAGGGTGTATCACTCCCTAAAGTGACAACCAATTAGCACAGACCTATTTACAGATGTCACGGCGTCTTACATCCTCAGAGGCAGACCGGGATCCATGCACGCACATGACCCGGTTGGAACGCACCATCAACACCCCTCGCCATTATCAGAATGAACCGCTTATAACTAGTTCAGTAAGCGTGCCCGGACCCTACCTACTGTTGGGTCAAAGTTTTGATACCAGAAAGGGTTACTGACTAATATGGGTCCCAAACAACAGATGACACAAGTAATTCCCTTCCTATCCTTGTGTCCCCAGACTAACAGATTTCATATTAACTTGTTTAAAGTTCAGACATACAGAATTCAGATCAACTAGTTCACAGACAAGTTTTCAGACTAACGGATCAGATATACAGATTTAACAGACTTACCGATTAACCAGTTACAGATTAACAGACTTACAGATTTGTCTAACTTTGTAATTGGGCCTATAGATTCACGGAACAGATTTATTAAATTCATCAGTCTAGTGGGTTTAACCCTATCCGCCCAACACGTTTTAGACATCATATTTATCTCATATTTTCATTAATTAAACATTAATGCCCAGACCTCTCACATTAGACTGACAGTTTGCAGCTACTGGTTAGGCCGGTTGGTTCCGGACAGATTTCTGCCGTAAACTGAGTCTAACCTCGGGTTTCAAGCACGTTATGACTAACTTCTCACATTAGAACCTATTGTTTGCGGCCACTGGATGTGCCGGGCGGTTCCGGGCAGAATTACTCCGCAAACTCATTCTAACCTCGAGTCAGCCATGTTTATCTTTGCGGCCAATTAATTAATAATTTACCATTTATGCCCACGCCTAATATACATGTCAATTATTCATAGCTAATTCAGATTATGTCAATAATAGACTGAATATATCAACTTAACAGATATAACAAATAACATATTTTCGCAGATTAGGCGACTTAACGGATTCAGCAGATTAAGTAATTTAACATATAACAGATTTGGCATTTTCAGCAGACTTAGCAGATGACAGATTTGGCAGATGAACATATCTAGCAGACTAGGCAGTATAGCAGAACTAGCAGATTAAGCAATATAACAGAACTAGCAGATTAGGCAATATAACAGAACTAGGAGATTAGGCAAATATAGCAGAACTAGAAAATTAGGCAAATATAACAGATTTAATCATTCCCTAAAGTTTCACAAACATATCTTGCCTAATTATAAATTTGGCCTAAGTTTGCATGCCTAAATAGTTGTCATGATTCACACTATGATCTATACCCCACGTTTGCATTGAATTTACATGTCATAGATTATGGTCATAATTTACATGTCCCAATTTAGTTCAACTTGCCTAGTACAAAAGATTCACATATAAATTATACAAATATAGCCATCGATTTCAATGCATGTCATATATTCAAAAATCTCCTACTTAGGTGTTATTCACATTTGATAGTTATCAAATCTTAATATAGATCTTCACACCTAAGTCATATTCTCTTTCAAATCATGAATTGTTTATAAACAATATGCCCAACAATCTAGTTATAACAGATCTTAATTCAAAATATGTGTTATGTCCAATGACTCAAGTCACATGTTAACATACCATGGTTCTTCTTCTTCCAATTCACAGAATATGCATAGATCTAAATCTAGTTTACAACCTATGTCCTTTTTCTTAAATCAGTCACAGATTAGCCATGTCCAATTATGCCACATTCATTATTTGTCCCAAACATTTTAGCATTCGTGCGTTAATCTCTTAGGAGATTGGCGCGGGCTCGTAGTAGCCTGGCTATAGAACAGAAAGAAGAAGAGATACAGAATAAAATAGATCAGAACAGAACATACACAATCTCAAATTCAGGTTTACAATCATGTCACAATTATGATTAAAGTTTGTATCGGAGAATAACTGCACTTGCCTTGATTGGATTCTAAAAGAAAGATAGTTGTAGCGACGTTAGTTGATCTTCTTTAACCGTTGTTGAAGTTTTAAGCTTGAATTGAGTTGCTTAGGTAGATGTTGACTAGCTTCTAGTTTTGATTCCAGCAAAGTAGCGACACCATTTTTATTTTTATTTAGAACAGAGGCAGAGCAGAAGCAGAACAGAATTGTGTGTAGAGAAGGCTAGGTTTGGGGCTGTTTAAATAGGTTTAGGCAGATGAATCTAGACAGAAATCGGACTGGAAACATCAGAACGAACACTGGCCCAAAAAAGGGCTCGGGGACCAGGTCGACACCCAGGTCGACTGCCCAGTCGACCTGGTCTGGGGGGTCGACTGCCCAGTCGACTCCCCAGTAGACCTGGGTCTAGGCGGGAAATTTCCTACCAAGTCTGTTTTGCGTTTGAAATTCGAATTTTGAATTCGAATTCGAGCTGTTTTGAACTCTGAATATTTCTGAAACTTTGGAGGGCCATAACTTGGTCATACGGACTCCGATTCTCACAAACTCAGACTCGTTTTCAAGAAGAATTTTGAGACGAACGCAATGGCGCAACCCGTTTTCCCTGATTCTTATTTTATATTTTAATTATCCTCTAATTTGTTACTTATACGTTCACAGAAAATACGAGGTGTTACATTCTCCACTCCTTAAAGGATTTCGTCCCCGAAATCTTCAAGTTAAGAAGAATGTGTCCTACCATCCAACATCCATCTACTCAATCATCAATCACTGGCGTCCATTGTCCTTAGAAACTTCTAATGTTGTATGAACATATGCAAAAGTGTGTGTATATGTTCCTTATCTAATGCAAAAATCAGGCGGTCCACTGATTCAATTGACCTCCTTAATGCGAATTATGCCAGTGCCATGAGTCCAACATGTATGCAATTTTCCTAGTCGATACATATCATTTCTATATGAGTGCACAACCATTCAGTCATATGCAAAATCCATGTGCTGAGTCAATCATTTTGCATCCACAAAAATTGAAAATGCTCACACATCCATATGCAGTATGAGAGTGTTTTCGAGCCGATCTAGTGCCCAGTGTGTGTATATGCATCCACGAGCAACCACTTGCAACCATCAAACATAACATGTCTCAAACACATGTTTACACCCATTAGTTTCTACCTAAAGTTCGAAGATTCGATCGATAGGATGCAGTCGAATGATGGAAGCGAGTACAGATAAAACAAAAACTTGGTTCCCATTAGACATGGGTCCTAAGTATCGTCCCCGAAGACCGAAACCAACATCAAATTGACAACCAGAGGATTACCCTCTTTAGATAATGTCAAAACTGGAAATCTTAACCTTATCGGGAATATTCAGGTATTTACAGATTACTGGTACAGATCAGGTTACTGAACTAAGCATGATAAAACCCAGAATGTATGCGTCCTACTTGACGCCCAACACAGATATCTCTCAAACCCAGATAGATTAGTCATAACCCTTATGGGTTTGAGTCTACAGCGGAATCAGAAACAATACTAGTATTAAAGTGCAGAGTATCGATTACAGAATCAAAATGCCAGAATCAGAAAGAGTTTTAACTCAACAATCAGATAAGAAACTTAAACCTTCTACTCAAATTTTCTTATTTCTATCCTATCCATTCGCCTATCCTCCAGAAGTGGGTTCTGCCCTCTGTCCTTGCCCTCGTTTCTTCGGGCAGTCCCTAGTGAAGTGTCCCATCTCACCACAGTTGAAGCAAGTTCCCTTCCTTTTTCTGCAATCCTTGTTCAGATGAGTCGAGCTTCCACAAGTAAAGCACTTTTTCCCCTTCTCATCTTCAGACTTCTCATCCTTCTTTTGTGTTTCCTTTTTGGGCCATGCTTTCTTATTCTGTGGTTCTTCCTTCTTTGTCTCTTTCGGGCCCTTGTCTTCCTCGTGCAGTAATGCCATGTCCACCAATTTCTCGTAAGTCGCTCCCATGGGTACATGGGTCATGGCTAGGCTGTGCAGTGGCTCGTTCAATCCTTTAACAAAGCGGAGAGCCTTTTTATGCTGAGGGTTGACTAAATCCAATCCGAACCTAGCCAGTTGGTTGAACTGGTTGACGTATTCCTTGACCGTCATACTTCCTTGCTTAAGAGATAAGAACTTTTCCAATTGTAAACTTCGTTCAGCTTGCGAGAGGAATTTTGTCTCAAACCTTCTTCTGAAATCCATCCATGTTTCAACCGGCCTCTCGGCATTAGTGACTTCCCACCAATAGGGAGCTTCGTCTTTGAGCAACCATACCGCCAACTGTACCTTTTTCCCATCATCCACCTCAAAGATAACGAATAGATCCTCAGTTTCTTTGAGCCAGTTCCTCGCCTCTACGAATGATTCAGTTCCCTTGAAATCCTTTCCACCCATGGCCCTAAAATCTCTATAGATCTTTGAGAAAGCAATTGCACGAGGAGGAAGCGGAGGAGGGGGATCATTTGCTGACCTGCGGCGGCGGTCCTAGCCTCAAGATATTGACGAAACCAACCGGGTACATGAACACCCTCTGGTATCTCAGATGCTTCAGACATGCTGAAACGAAAAAGGAAAGATTCAATACAAAAAGGACTGAAGGAAAGATATATGGCTCTTGGGGATCATGTTTTTCAAAATAAGCTTTATTTTTGAAAATACTTCCTTTCAAAACCTTTTTGAAAATAGTTTTCAAAAACTTTACCCAATCTGGTAACCTTCGGCTCTGATACCAAGTGTAACACTCCACCTCCGTTAAGGTCACTCACAAAGGGAATGCCTTAACTTTGGTGGAGCATTTTAGTAAACAGAACAGAAACTTACAAGACAGATAAAACAATACTTGAAAATTTTATAACTTTATTACAACAGAAACCGAAATAAGCTTGGTTACATCCTTTCAAATCACAATATCAGAATTCAAGTACAAAATATCAGTCTTGTACAAAAGCCTTCAGAATGCATAGTTTAAAATCATAATCCCCATAGAAGAAGACAAGACATACTTTAAGCACTTCAAGCGGAAGAAATCTGGATCAAGCTAGAGTACTCCCTTCTACAAAACCTAGGGGGAAACGGAAGAAAGGAGGCGAAACAACAAGGGTCAGACAAAAAGTCTGGCAAGTCCAGTGATTTTCAGTTATGAACAGATAATAATAACATGACATGAAAATAAAACTGGATGAGAGATAACAGTAACAGGTGCAGCGGATATTACAGAAGGACAGAATGGCATAAGCTATTTCTTTACACTTCTCTGCACTAATACTAGTATAATAGAATTAGGTGTCACCCTAATGTCTAAACTGAAACAGAAACGAGTACCGAATAATTTCCACAGAAGAGAATGCTAGTAATGGGCCTTTACCACCCCAATAGAAACGGACAGAAACAGAATGTTAATAATGGGCCTTTACCACCCTAGCAGAAACGGACAGAAACAGATTAATCCCTACGGAAATAGAATGTAGAATTAGGTGTACACTAGTAAATGGGCCTTTACCACCCAAACAGGCGGTACCATGCAGAAACAAACAGGTGTTACCACCCAACAGAAATAGACGGTACCAACAGAAACAAACAGAACTAAGTGTACCCTAAAACCCTACCCCAAGCGATCGGCTCCCTAATGCATAAATACCCTGTGTCAGCCCCACAGTAGGGTGTATCACTCCCTAAAGTGACAACCAATTGGCACAAACCTATTTACAGATGTCACGGCGTCTTACATCCTCAGAGGCAGACCGGGATCCATGCACGCACATGACCCGGTTGGAACGCACCATTAACACCCCTCGCCATTATCAAAATGAACCGCTTATAATTAGTTCAGTAAGCGTGCCCGGACCCTACCTACTGTTGGGTCAAAGTTTTGATACCAGAAAGGGTTACTGACTAATATGGGTCCCAAACAACAGATGACACAAGTAATTCCCTTCCTATCCTTGTGTCCCCAGACTAACAGATTTCAGATTAACTTGTTTACAAGTTCAGACATACAGAATTCAGATCAACTAGTTCACAGACAAGTTTTCAGACTAACGGATCAGATATACAGATTTAACAGACTTACCGATTAACCAGTTACAGATTAACAGACTTCAGATTTGTCTAACTTTGTAATTGGGCCTACAGATTCACGGAACATATTTATTAAATTCATCAGTCTAGTGGGTTTAACCCTATCCGCCCAACACGTTTTAGACATCATATTTATCTCATATTTTCATTAATTAAACATTAATGCCCTGACCTCTCACATTATACTGACAGTTTGCGGCTACTGGTTAGGCCGGTTGGTTCCGGACAGATTTCTGCCGCAAACTGAGTCTAACCTCGGGTTCCAAGCACGTTATGACTAACTTCTCACATTAGAACCTATTGTTTGTGACCACAAGATGTGTCGGGCGGTTCCGGGCAGAATTACGCCGCAAACTCATTCTAACCTCGAGTCAGCCATGTTTATCTTTGCGGCCAATTAATTAATAATTTACCATTTATGCCCACGCCTAATATACATGTCAATTATTCATAGCTAATTCAGATTATGTCAATAATAGACTGAATATATCAACTTAACAGATATAGCAAATAATAGATTTTCGCAGATTAGGCAACTTAACGGATTCAACAGATTAAGTAATTTAGCATATAACAGATTTGGCATTTTCAGCAGACTTAGCAGATGACAGATTTGACAGATGAACAGATCTAGCAGACTAGGCAGTAGAGCAGAACTAGCAGATTAAGCAATATAACAGAACTAGCAGATTAGGCAATATAACAGAACTAGCAGATTAGGCAAATATAGCAGAACTAGCAAATTAGGCAAATATAACAGATTTAATCATTCCCTAAAGTTTCACAAACATATCTTGCCTAATTATAAATTTGGCCTAAGTTTGCATGCCTAAATAGTTGTCATGATTCACACTATGATCATATACCCCACGTTTACATTGAATTTACATGTCACAGCTTATGGTCATAATTTACGTGTCCCAATTTAGTTCAACTTGCCTAGTACAAAAGATTCACATATAAATTGTACCAAATATAGCCATCGATTTCAATGCATGTCATATATTCAAAAATCTCCTACTTAGGTGTTATTCACAGTTGATAGTTATCAAATCTTAATATAGATCTTCACACCTAAGTCATATTCTCTTTCAAATCATGAATTGTTATATAAACAATATGCCCAACAATCTAGTTATAACAGATCTTAATTCAAAATATGCGTTATGTCCAATGTCTCAAGTCACATGTTAACATACCATGGTTCCTCTTCTTCCAATTCACAGAATATGCATAGATCTAAATCTAGTTTACAACCTATGTCCTTTTTCTTAAATCAGTCACAGATTAGACATGTCCAATTATGCCACATTCATTATTTGTCCCAAGCATTTTAGCATTCGTGCATTAATCTCTTAGGATATTGGCGCAGGCTCGTAGTAGCCTGGCTATAGAACAGAAAGAAGAAGAGATACAGAATAAAATAGATCAGAACAGAACATACACAATCTCAAATTCAGGTTTACAATCATGTCACAATTATGATTAAAGTTTATATCGGAAAATAACTGCACTTGCCTTGATTGGATTCTAAAAGAAAGATAGTTGTAGCGACGTTAGTTGATCTTCTTTAACCGTTGTTGAAGTTTCAAGCTTGAATTAAGTTGCTTAGGTTGATGTAGATTAGCTTCTAGTTTTGATTCCAGCAGAGTAGCGACGCTAGTTTTATTTTTATTTAGAACAGAGGCAGATCAGAAGCAGAACAGAATTGTGTGTAGAGAAGGCTAGGTTTGGGGCTGTTTAAATAGGTTTAGGCAGATGAATCTGGACAGAAATCGGACTGGAAACATTAGAACGAACACTGGCCCATAAATGGGCTCGGGGACCAGGTCGACTGCCCAGTCGACCTGGTCTGGGGGGTCGACTGCCCAGTTGACTCCCCAGTCGACCTGGGTCTGGGCGGGAAATTTCCCGCCCAGTCTGTTTTGCGTTTGAAATTCGAATTTTGAATTCGAATTCGAGCTGTTTTGAACTCTGAATATTTCTGAAACTTTGGAGGGCAATAACTTGGTCATACGGACTCCGATTCTCACAAACTCGGACTCGTTTTCAAGCAGAATTTTGAGACGAACGCAATGGCGCAACCCGTTTTCCCTGATTCTTAGTTTATATTTTAATTATCCTTTGATTTGTTACTTATACGTTCACAGAAAATACGGTGTGTTACACTTTTGGTCAAACAATCAACGATGACCCAAATCCCTTCATTTCAAGCCTTAGTTCTGGGTACTCCATCAATAAAATCCATCGATATCTGCTCCCACTTCCAGGTAGGAACTTCCAATGGCCTAAGCAATCCACTTGGCTTCTTTTGTTCAATTTTCACCAACTGATAGTTCATGCACTTGGAAATAAATTTTCTAACATCCTTCTTCATCCCTTCCCAGTAGTAAGCTCGCTTCATGTCCTAGTACATCTTGTTACCACTAGGATGAATCATCAACTTCAAGTGATGATATTCCCTCAGAACCTCATCTCTTAATCCATCAATATCATGAACAACCAATCGTCCTTATTTCCGAAGCCAACCTTCTCGATCGACCTCGAATTCCTTATTCTCTGGTTCCAACTTCTGGAAAATTTCGACAAGCTTTACATCACGCTTTTGGATCTTGCCAATCCTTTCAATAGGAGTAGGTCTTATCGATTAGCTTGCCAACATTTCAGGTTCTAACTCACACCGAGGCCTGAAATCAAATCCTGCTAAATACTCGAGGTGCTTCCACTCCGAAAACATTGCTCCCAAATTTGCGTGTCTTCGACACACTATCCTTCGCCACTCTCAGCTGGTGAAATCCCATTGCCAAATCCATCTGAGGAAATACCTTGGCTTCGTGGAGCTGATCAAACAAGTCATCTATCCTCGGTAACGGATACTTGTTTTTCATGGTCACCTTGTTCAGCGCACGATAGTCCACACACAGTCTCAAAGATCCATCAGCCTTGGTTGCAAACACAACTGCTGCAGTCCATTCGGACATACTCCTCCGAATGCATCCTTTTCCCAAATGGTCACGAACTTGCACCTCTAACTCTCACTATTCTGTAGGAACCATCTGCCTAAGGGTCATAACGATAGGTCTAGCACCTTTGACCAAATCGATTTTGAACTCAATCTCGTGATGCGGCAACAACCTTAGATCTCGTCAAAGACATCATCAAACTCACTAGAGATCGGCACCGATGACAAGTCTTCTTATGGAATCACAGGCGAATATAAATAGCTTACGAAGACATCATCTTCGGGCTTACATCGAATCACAACCACTTGCCCTTCCACATTCCTGACTGTCACCTCGAGCTTCTCACAATCCACTTTTGTCGCATACCTCTTGAGCCAGTCCATACCCTAAGTAATCCCAAAGCCAACGAAAATCAAAACAAAGCAATCACACACAAAGGAGCAACAATACTAGACCATGAAAAATCTTATACAAACTGGATGAACCCCCAACTAGATTAGTCACGATCAATGGCCTATCACAAATCTCGGGTTCCAAACCCAAACGACACCCAAGCTCATTACAAATGAAAGAATATGATTCCCCAGTGTCGAACAACACTCGAACTGAAACATCTCTAATGGAAAGAATACCTCGAATGACGGCATTCTTCCGTTTATCCTCCATAGTAGGAGCCCTCAAAGAAGATGGAACAACTTCCAAAGCATACGCCTTTACAATCTGCTTTCCCTTAGTTGGATCTAGACAATCCTTCTTGTTATGCCCATGCTTGCCACAGTTGTAGCACTTCTTCTTAGCTTTCGGATTCTTACAATCCTTGGAATAATGGCACTTCTGCTGACAGTTGTAGCAAGTCTTATGATATACCTTGCTACCCTTTTTAAAACACAACTGTTATTTGTTTTGTCACACCAGTTCCATGACTGACCCATAGTTTTATTTTTTTCCTTTAAAAACTCGGGTGCCCTTATTTCCACATGGGCGGCTTAGTATTTAGATTAGTAGTTAAGTTCATTTTGGAGCTGTATGGAAGCTGGTTTTAGATTTGGAGCAAGAGCTAAAGTTAGATGTTCTTTTGGACTCTCGCTGAAAACTTTATCATGATACTATTTCTATTATGCACTTATCTCTTATTTCCGTTGTTCTGTACTATTGAACCTTATATGTTGTATTAACTCCGATGTGCCCCCATTGTAATATGTTGTACATTATGATGTTGTAATGCAATGTTTATTTCTGTTGTTGTGTAATGTGTTATACTCTAAAGGAAATCAGTTCTTTTGGGCACTTGGAATGTCGATATCCGTGGTACCGAGAGGGTGGGTGATCACATAATATTTATAAGGAATTCGGCTTTGTTCCCATCAACTAAGTTTTAGTCTGTGTCTGTAATATCCACTCCTGAGTTTGATTCCCTCTACCCTTATCAAATGTAGATGAATGTGAATGTTCTTCCAAATCTACGTCTTTTATAGCAGTTTTGATATCGGACCTATGTAAAAGTGCGAACAAAGCTTCCATCTTATCCACGAGAGCTTTATGTACACTTTTCATATTTTGAATCATGCATGTCCAACTCCTTCACAGTAATGGCATCTGTTTGAGAAGAATTTCCAATTTGTTTGATAACTTTCATATTAGTAGGAGTTGTATTCATATTTCCCTCCTACAATTGCAGAAGACTTTCCACCATTACATTTGGTAGGATTTCTCTTTGTATGCATCTTCTCTTCCAAAGCAGCAAGCAATACAATTTCCCAAAGGTCAAATTATAGATCTAACTGCTATAACTTGCAGATCTATAGGAGACAACTTAGATCTTCTCATATGTTCGAGTTCCCAGCGAAAAATAAAATGATTATGCCAAAAATGTCATATTCCTTGATTTGAGATGAAATCACATGTCTTTGTAGATAATTGGGATGCGATATACCTATATCTGGTAACTAAGAAGCAAAATCAATAAAATAAAAATATATAGATAGAAGATACATATTTAGCAATTCCACTATTAACCAAGCCTACGTCCATTTTGTATGTTTGTTTTATTCTCCTTCCACCAATTACAGGTTGCTTGTGTTACATTTGAATGAATAAAGATGAATCGCAAGTACAAGAGCCAATTAGAGTAAATCATGATAACTCTTATGTTATGTTGTATGGAAGCAAAAAGATGAAAATAGATTTAAGTAGCATAATGATAGGGAGGAATTAGATCCTTTCATGTTGGAGGTACTCTAGTATTTATTGGAATTTAGGGAGGTGTTGGGCCAAACCATTGTACCATGGACTTGTACTTGAAGAAGGAAGACATGCTAGGAATTTCAGAGTGGTTAGACTCAGTTTTATGGATCACTACGATCCATGTGGCATGGACCTATACCGATCCATATCCTTAAGTAATTGGATAATGCAGTTTGTTCTGTTGGCCTCCTTAACTTTCTACGATGGCTCCTACCAAGTTTCGTATCGTTTGAACTTCATTTGATAGGACTTCATACTGGACTTATGTTGGACTACTTTCTAGATTGAATAGTTCATTAATAATTTGAGCTAAATATATTAGAATGTAACCAAAATTAAAGTGGAGGATAAGGAAGTGATTAAGACCACAATGGTGTAATCCATGATAGGTCGGACCTATTATCCGTGGGACGATGCTAATCTATAAAGGAGGGGCGTTTTAGGTTCATATACTTAGCTTACTTTTTGTTATTCATCTTGAACTTTGCTCTTGTCCTCTTTTGAGAATTTTTCACAAATTTCAACCGATTATGACTCGATCTCAATGTTTTTATTCCTTCTGACTTATATTCGAGCAAAAACCAGGTTAACAGCACATTCTAATTCATCGGAGCTATTCGTTCAAAAAGGATTTTTGTATTATTTTCCATAAAATAGTCACATGTGAGGTCCTTTGCTTCATTTGAATTTATTATAAATTATTTCTTTTCTTTTAGTGAGATAGACAGTGTATTCTACAAAAATGGTTATCCACATCTTATGCACCTCTTTTCCTTTATAGCATATCAATTGTAAAATCTAGATATGCACATTTATACATATTTTTAAAACTGATTTTTTTTTAAAATTATTCAAATTTTGCATTAAAGAATCAAACATAGAACTTCATATTCCAAGTCAACTAGACTGATTTAGTTTACATCCCAATTGCAGATCTGGAATAATTCTAAAATTACACAACCATTCTACAAATACATATTCGGAACTGATTTTAAGTTTCCAAATTAGGCCATAATTATTTTTCCTACTTCAACTTTTATAGAATACTCGAATGATATTCCTTTACAATTGTTTTAAGCCTGCAACTCTTCGAATCTTACTTAGGGATAAGAATTCAATGACATAAAATTCAATATTATAGTTAAATTATATTTTTTTTCACTCATCTTCTAAGCTTTCCAAATCTTTGAACCCATTCATTAACTAGACTCCATTTAGTTCAAATCCAAAGAAATATTTATAACAAGATATATACATATTATTAGAGTTATAGATCTAAGAATAGATTTGGGTCTAAAGGAAATATAAATTAAAATTTACCTTTTCCGGCAATACCGATTCGCTACATCTCTTTTACTTTTTATCTTTCTCCAATTTGTATATATATATATAATATTTGATAATTTAAAATAACAATGGAGAAGGGAGAATGATATAGCTTTGCTGTTAGAATCAGAAAATATCAGAAGAGAAGTGCATGGTTGGGTCATTATTTATAAATGCACAAATCAATCATGACTGTTAGATTAAGACAATTGAATTTGGGTTATTGGCTAAGATTTAAACCTTAGCCTACATACTCCAACAGTCAACCTCCCCTCTATAACCGCTCAACCACTAGTGGTCAACCAACCCAAATAAAGGGTCGATTGTGGGATCCTGCATTTATTATTACTTATTTTCATATTTTTTTATTTAATTATTTTTGCTTCGAAAATTTCAAAGGCAATATATTTTTGGTTTGAGCTCCGTCGCGAAACTTCAAATATGAAAGTTGTTCTAAAACTGCCACATATGTTATGATGCATTTTAATCTTAATGCTTGCTCAAATTTTTTTCAGCCTTACCAATTATTGTTAATTTTATCAGGTGTTACATCATATAATCGAAGGTGAAAGGAGGAACTTCATGTCTTACCATCGAAACTCAAACATGAGAGTATTTTCTCCTATGTTGAAATGTACGATCCAAAAGAACAGCGGAGAAGTAGTAAAGTATGGTCAACACAGGTACAATAAATAAATCAATATTGTATTAAATGGCTTGGCTATTCTATTAGGGCTTACAATTAGAATCGAGAACCAAAAACTTGTACTAAACCGATCCGAAGAGACTCGAACCTGAACTGATCCCGATGGGTCTCGGGTAGGTCTAGATAAAAAATATAATTAAGACCTAATCTAAGAACCAACCAAAAAACATTGAAATATATGTATTTTTAGTGTTATAATCCAACTGAACCCGAATCGACCCGATTTGACCCGAACCGAAGCTCAGGTCGGGTTCAGATTTTTGAAATGTATAATTTAGACCCGATAAAACATGACCCGCATAGAATCGAGAGCTACCAAGTTGGGTCCGGATCCATTGGATCGGGTCTAATTGCCACCCCTATATCTTGTAGTTTTCAAAATTTTATTTTAAAATGGTGTTTGTTGTTTGGGTTCCTTTTAGTAACCATGCATTCAACTTTTTCATTCATGGTTAGCAAGGGTAACACCGACACTTTACGAGTTGTATTACGATTCGTATTACTACGGGGGAATATTGGGAGGATTTTCCAACATGCAAACGCTGATTAAATCAGCATTTTATAGTTAGGCGCTCATTCAATTAAATTAGTGCTCATGATGGGGCTTTGTAAAGGGGGAGAGGTAGAGGGTGCTGATTTAATCAGCTCCCTCTAATTAAATCAGTGTTGGTCAATTCAAAATACTGAATTAGCCCCTGAATTTTCAAGGGAAATTCGTTTTTTGAGAGAGACACTTGTTCTTTAATTCACTATTCAGCATCTGAATACTGTTATGTTGGATCTGCTATAAAAACATCGAGTTGAGTTTTGTTCTACTTTGTTTTGTATATTTTTCCTTAGAAAAGAGAAGAGAGGTGGCTTTCCAAAACATGCTCTTAAAGTGTTCCCCACCGGAGGTTGGTTGGGAACCAGCTGACCCCAACGGGGGGTCTGCACGTCCAATTGGGGTTGCTTTGGCAACCCCGGAGGTTGTCAAAGCAACCTGGTTGGTTGCTTAAGGGAGGGAACTTAGCCGGCTTATTTAAAGCCGACTAAGGATAGCCGGCTTTAAATAAGCCGACTATAGGGGGAATTTCACTCATGGCCAGCTTATTAAAAGTCGGCTAAAGGGAACAAAATTCTTTCCGTTACCCCCTTAGCCGGCTTTAAATAAACCAGTTAAGGGCAATGACTATATTTCAAGCCGTTGCTCCTCCCATGGTCCACCCTCCACCGTCTTTCTTCTTCTATATGTACTTTTAAATTTTCATTTCCTAATACACAATTTTCTCTTCTTCTTATAAACTATCTAAAAAATATTCTACTCGTCACCTAGTTGCAATGTCAAAGAATAACCGAGGGAAAGAGAATATGTCATCTCAAAGCTATTAGAATCCATACACTCATCAGTGCGATCAACATAAATTTCCAACGCAAACCTCTTATCAACACAACAAACATTCCAATTCAGGTAATAAACAAAACGCTCCAATTATTATCTTCCACAACAAAACCAAAATTTCTACCATTCAGAGCATAATTCAGACCACTATCAAAGCACCCAAGTTTCTTCCTATGCCCAGAATTCCTCTTTTCAACAAAACTATAGTGATCAACACTACTCGTCTCCTAGCAGCCAACATCGATCGTATTTTCCTAATACTTCTCCCAATATTTCAAGAAATTTAAACTTTTTATATGGAGATAACAGATGCCAAAACGAGGAAACGCAAATTGATATTAATAGAACTACTGAATCGTGTGCCAATCTTCCGCCTGTAAAGGGTCCCAAAATGGTAAAATGGTCACTTGATGAACAAGCTGATTTAGCCTTTTGTTGGGTTGAGTGTTCCAAAAACAACATAAAAGGCATAAGTCAAACTAAAAGTTCATTTTGGAATTTGTTTTGGAAATTATTCAATGGCCGAATTTCCCAGAAGCCTCTAAGATCCGTTGACTCTTTGAAGCAGTCTTGGAAGAGAATAAATGCTAGTTGCCAACGTTGGAAAGAGATAATGGTCGGACTGGACAATAGATAACAAAGTTGTGCAAACGATATGGATTTGGTATTAAAATTTATTATGATTACTTTGATTAATTGTTGTATGATATTTTGAACTACGTTCATTCATGTTATCACTACTACAAAAGTGGGCATATTCGACACTAATTTATGTGCGTTGCATGAAAAGTGTGGTGAAAGTTATGCTTTCTTTGATCTTCTGCAATAATATTCATATGTTGTTGCATTATACGTGAATGCACTATTGTGGTGGGAATTCTAGTGTTTTGACGTGCAACACCAGTTCAAAGCGTTGCGTTACACCAGTTAAAAGTACACCTTATCAATCCTTTCCCTCATAAATGAAAAATCACAATCACTGATCCACCTTGATAAATCCGTGTTACCTTCCTTAATTTCCCGCTACTATTTTCATTGCCGCGAAACTTCTTTTCACTTCGCGTTCCCTTAAGATTACATATGATTACCATTTTGAGACGTTTATTAGATTCATTCAAAAACTTAAGTCCATTTTCAATTAAATTCCCAAAAGAATGGCGGCTAGCACCTTGTTCTCTCTTTTTCTCTTCGATCGGATCGAAGAGAAAGCGTTCTTCTGTTCGATCGGATCGAAGAGAAAGCGTTCCTGTGAATACCTCTGGAGGTGGGGGCTTTTTCTCACACTAGGGTTCGATACGTCTTCATCTTCAATTTGGTTTCGTGGAATCTAGCAAGCCCGAAAAGGTATGGTTTTGATTTGACTCGATTTACAAATTTATGCATAAGATCCTATTCGATTTGGTTTGAATTTCATTATTGTAATGTAATTTGACCCAAATATCTTTCAATGGTATCAGAGCCAGCCTGCTGTGAATTTGTAGAATGAGTTCTATGAGGGTTTGATCTGTTCGATTAATAGCAAATCCGATAGTATTGTGAACACTAATGTAAAGAATTAGACATAAATTCATTCAAAAATGAAATCGTTTCATTATAGATCGTTTTATATATAATATGAAACAAACATGGATTTATGGATTAAAGGTCGTTGTTTCTCCTGGTTTAAAATGTTTAAACCCTGCCATATTATTATTTAGTGTTCAGAAATGAATTGATTTCAGTATATCAAAAGTTGATTGCCATGTTAGTCATGAATTTAGCCACACTGTCATAAACCAAAAGTTGATTGGCTGATTCATTAAACTGCTATGAATATGTCACTGGTTTCAAATTGTAGTCTTGACTGAATTTTAGATATACATCTGTTTCATATATGTATTAGTATATGTTTCAAATGTACATCTCTAATATATATGCACAATTAATCCATTTTAAATCCTGTTATCGATATGTACAGACTGCCAAATCGTACATCACTTGACGGTTTCCTCGATGACACAGAAAACTGTTTAACTGGGTAGTGAGTGTTACTACGAGTGGCAAACTTCATTCTCTTGCCAACAACCTTTTTCCAGATCCCTTTCCTATTGTCAGTATGGTCGACTTTGGTTCTAACTTCCTGAGTATCTTCTTTAACCTTATCCACTTTGATAGTGTTCTCATTATCCCTCGCATGTTTAAAGAGTTCTAGCTATAAAGGTTCTGATCCCTACTATATCCCTCGCACGTTTAAAGAGTTCTAGCTATAAAGAGTTCGGCCTAGTCAATTCTCATCTTACCGGCTGTGTCGATACACTTCCTATCGACCATGTCGATACCTTTTGTATCAACTAAGTCATTCCTCTTCCTGTCGACTAGGTTGATACCCTTCCTATTGACTGCATCGACCTCTTATTATCAACCGTGTCAATGCTTAATTTGTCGACTATGTCGATATTCACCTTATCGACCCAGTCAATGTTGTCATCTTCATCAGTACAAATAGCCTGTCTAAAAATAAACTTTGTACATATGCGTGTGAATGTTAGCTGAGGTTTAGTCATTTTATGTAAATTAATGGAGGTCTGCTTTGTTGTAGTTTCCTTTTATTGATCGCGTACCTTGGTCGTCTTTTTGGTTATTTAGTGCTTTACGTTTACATTATGCTTTAATGCAATCTTGATTTATGTTTCTTAGTTAAAAAAACAGATTGCCTGTCTACAAGGTTAGGTAAAGTAAAGAGCTTTGAAGCAGAGAAATAGAAGCACAAGATATGGGATTGTCATGAATATCGATCTTCTATTATCAAGCAAGTTTCATTTTACATAAACTTGAGGTACCATCCAATATTTTATACTGTAGCGCACACAAAGAAAAGTGTAGCCTGGTAGTTAGCTTAAAACATGTTTCCAACCATATGAATAAGCACATCAGGAACCATGGGTCAGGTCTGGGCCAGCGCAACGCCAGGATGTGATGAGCAGTAGCATGCGGATTCATTTCATAGTTAGTTTTAAATTTGATATTATATCCATACCAGATTTTGAATCTGTGTTTATTAATATAACTTACTCTCATGTCTTATGGAAAATAATTAACTTCTTATTTTGGTTGACAATTGACTTCTTATTTATAATCATGTATGTCAGACTTTAAGTATTGAATTGTAGGTATATGACTATAAGGCCATTTGCTGACACTCGATAGCAGTTTGTGGACATAAAGGATATTTTGGTTGACATTAGTTTTGCTGATATTCAGTTGAGAAGATGGTGTCTGCTTCTCAAGTATATCACTTTAGATGATTAAGAAGTGGACAGCAGGAGGTGCAGCTACCAGTCTCTTAGCCTTTTCTATATATAATCTCATTAGGCATGTTATTGTACCTTTTTTCATTTTAGTAGATTTAATGATGTGTTGATATACATATACAAAATATATGCCTCCATAATGCATTTAGTATTATAAATTTACATAGATCGTTGAATAGCCACAAGCTAAAACAGTTCACATAGAGCTCTTTTAAATATGTGGCCTCATTATTTTAGTGATATATTTATACAGACTGAAAAAAGGGTTATATAAGGTACATGCAAGCTATACAATATTGATGTTTGTTTCCGTAAAATACTGAATGTGGAGGTGTTTGGTATCGAGAAAGCTCTTTCACATTAGTAGAAGATCATGTTTCAAAGTCAGATTCACCTGTGAGAACTTTAGATAACTTACAAGAGAGTCATAGGCTTATTGATGATAATGCAAGCAAAAATGCTAAACTTGGTAATGCAGATATGCTCATTTGATGTTTGGACATGGGATTTCAATTTGGACTTGCATGTTGCATGTCAGTAATGCATTGAGAAGTGCTGTGCATGTCAGTAATACATGTGATAGTGCCACCCTCTTCATTATTAATTGGAACAATGTCATTCATTTAGACTTGCATATTGCATCCCATTGGGATTTCAATTTAAACGTTCACATGGTTAATTTCACCTTCTTCTAAACACACAATATTATTTGCGTTAATCTATATGATCTGATTTCCATGTACCTGAATTTGCATAAGTGCATTACTGTGTTGCACCAAAAACAGACCATTTTTCCTGCTCATTTTATGTTTTTTCCTCACTAAAACTATTTAGCTTCTACTAGTATATATGGTCTACTGAATGTTTGGTTATACTGTGCCATGAAATACTGATAATATTTTGTATTGTATCATTATAGATTTATATGTCATTGCTCGCTTAAATGTTATTATGATCACTTACATAAAAGAGAATGACATATGCAATTCCATTCTCCCTCTATTTAATATTATTAAAATGCAATCAAGATTTATATTAACTTGTCAGTCCTATGTTATTCTCTTTGCATTTATGTGTATGCTACTTTGCATCCGGTATAATTGGAATTATTTTATCAATGCACACATATTTGGTGGCATATCTAGAAGTATTTACAGGAAGCATTGAAAATTGAAAATTGCAGATTGGGAGTAATGGGTCTAACTTGACACAAGAGAAGCTTGAGACGTATACTACATCTGCTTGGAAAGAAGAAAACGAGTTTTATATGGCCAGGTGGATAAACATGGTAGACCAGTTGAGAAGAGTTTAGTTAATGTGAGTAATTCTGGATATTATACTGAGTTTTATGCTCAAAACGCTCTCCGTCTGATCCTATTATGATAATTAAATGTATGACGTTTGTATCTGTAGCCCAGCATTAACAAGGTCAACACGGATAGAAAAGATCGTACTTGAAGAAACACAAGAATCAACCTGAAACCAGTGACTTTGAAGCTAGGAGGAAAATCCAATTTGAAGATATGGTTTAGTATGTAGAATATTTTGGTTTGCTTGAATGTGATAATGAAAGATTTTTGTGGATATATTCTATGTATATTGTTTTGGATTGGTTTATTGTATGTACAAAGCTGGTACTGCAGAATTTGTAATTAAAACGTTGTATTTGCCTTCTTTCAATGTAGCATTTACCTTCTTTACCGTTGCTGTTGATTTTTTTTTCTGATGTTGCACTATAGGATAATGGTGTTGCATTACATAATGCGGTGGTGTTGCATAAATAAAATATTATTAATTCCACTGTGGTACGACACGTGGGACCCACAACTGATGTGGTTCTACGTGGATAGCCGACGTGGCATGTGACACATGGACATTTGACGTGGCATGTGATACGTTGGCAGCTGACGTGTAATGTTCATGTGGGCCCCACTACCATGACCTGGAAGCCAGGCTCTAGCTTCTGCTTAAGGAAACGCTATATATTGTTGCATTACTTGCATATTCTGTTGCAATAGGGTTATAATGCAACACTTTCTTTTCGTGGCAGTAGATGGCCAAAATCGTTGCGTTAGAGGGCTAATGCAACGACCGTGGATGTCACGCCCCCTAGTGTTTCGTATTTGAAAAAATGGCCTATGACAACGCTTTTTTGATCTACAGCCACATAAAAATAGTATCGAATATGCCCATTTTTGTAGTAGTGATGCAGCTTAACCAAGCAAATGCAATGTATATGTCAGTCCATAACAATCAACCTTTCAACTTGCACAATAGCTATGACATACTTTCAAAGGAAGAAAAACGGAGCAAAGTGGGACAGGAACATTAAGCAATGCGTTTTATGCCTTTGAGGCCAACCGAAGAAGTTAGCCCTGAAAGCGTAGAACCACAGGAAGACAACCCTTTTACAACTAGTACAGGTGGTAGATCGACAGGAAAAATATAAAGCAAAGAAAAAGACCACCAAAGATTATAACCCATATCACGATCAATTAGACGAGCGTGTGTCTGATGTAGAAGAAGAAATTAAGCTCTACATGGAAACGAAGGAAGCGAAAAGAATCGAGAGATTAGAAAGAGCAAAGGAAAAACAGGGAAGATATGAATAGGTTCAGCAAATGAGAATTAACGAGTTGAAGTTACGAAACATGGAGTTAGCTCGACAACAACGTGCATATGATATTGCTCTTTTCAGTGTCAAACTAAATGATCTAAATCCACTACAATGCATGTTTGTGGAACAACAAATTGAGGAGTACCAAAGACGTAACAGGATGCAACATGTGTCAATGTTTGAGTCTAATGCATTTTCTTTTTACTTATGAGTAATAGACCATGGTATTGTATTAGTTTTTATAATTATGTTGTATTAGGGTTGTACTCTTAACTGTTGATGGAAAAAATGAGTTGTAACCTTAATATTTATGTCAGATCAAATTAAAACAGACCATTAAAGCTTACATGCCAGATACCACCCATACTTATTGAAAATAAAACATAGGAAATAAAGCTTGAGTTAATGTATTCAATCGGTAAGTATTTAATTGTTTCCCATATGCTCTCAATAGTGTTCCACTATTTCTTCTCGTAGGTCTAGATGGGCCTGTGGATCTCGAATGTCCTGAATGCGTTGCAAGTATTCTACAAATGTATTCGGGTCCTTATAATTTTTTTTCTTAAACTCCACTACAATGTCTGGATAGTTTTAAAGTTGGAGTTCATATCCACCTCGTTCTTCTTTAACAATCATATTATGTAGAATAATACAACAGTACATGATATCAACTATAACTGCTTTATTGTGGTAGTGTACTTCAATCCATAAGATATGAAATCTACCTTGGAGTATTCCAAATGTTCGTTCAACATCTTTTCTTAGACTCTCTTGCTGTTTAGTGAACAAGGCATCTTTTGCATTTTTTTGGCCTTTTATATGCTTGCACGAGCGTTTTCCATTTTGGATAAATTCCCTATAACATAATATCCAACACTATGATCTTTGTCTCATATTTTGTAATTACATGGAGGTGATAGGTTGTTGTACAAGTCATTAAATAAATATGACTGGCGTAAAACATTAACATCGTTCAAAGAACCAAGAACGCCAAAAAATTCATGCTATATGTAAAGGTCAAATGAAGCAACTGCTTCTAACACCATCGTGGCCTTTCTGCAATACCCTCTGTATAGGGTTGTCAATGGATACTTTCGAATATGGATAGTGTAATATCTGTATCCACATCCGAAATCATTTTCGGATACCGAATATCTGTATCCGCGGATACAGACGAATATCGTATAATTATCCTATCTGTTAACGATCGATAAATCAAAAAATAAAAATGAAATTTTTTAATTTAACAAAAACGTATTTCAATTTCGTTGATTGCAAAAGTGCTAAAAATAATCAAATATGATGAAATTAAATAGATTTGAGTAGCTAATATGCATTTAGTGCATATAATATAAACCTTCGACTTAATAAAGCAATAAATAAATCTCATTCATTGTACTTAAATACATATAATTTTGAGCATTATGTTAAAAAAAATCGGACGGATAATTTTCAGATGCGGATATCTACGTATCCGTATCATTTTTTCAGATATCGGATATTTATCCTCTTTTCGGATACGGATGTAGAAGGATTTTTGATTTTTTGGGTATCCATTGACAGTCCAACCTCTGTATTGCCCTTGCAATGCCACTGGATAATTTTTCCAAGTCCAATGCGTACCATCCAAGCTACCCATCGTACCTTGCAATCCATGTTGAGCTCTCATTGCTAATAATTTGTCAATGTCATGAGCTGTTGGAGATCTAAGATACTCTTCACCAAACTCACGGACTACCATTTTGCAAAACTTTTTCATACATAAATTGTTGTTGAGTCTCTAATTCTTATTTTGTCGTCCGAGTAATTAGTGGAATTCCATAAGATATCATATGAAGTGCAGCCGTAACTTTCTTTAAGAGTGAAATTCCATGTAACAACCCGGAATTTTGACAATAAATAGTTTTTTAATTAGAAGCTAAAAAATAGGAATTTCTACAAACGATGGAATTTGGCCATGAAACTTTAACTGCTGCATTTGTCTCGGAATTTTGGTCAACTTTCATGTTTGGAGTTTCGCGAACCGAGTCCATATGAAAAAGTTATGAACGAAATACAAAAACGGATGGAAAATAAATAAAACAGAATAAATTATATATAGTAATATATAATTGCCTATCTACCTCACTGCCAGGGCGACCAAGTGGTCGACCAGGGAGGTCGACCGCCGGTTAATCGTTGGCTTCGACCACTTGGTCGAGCCAGGCAGTGACGGCTAGGGTTTTGTCATATAAATTTTTTATATGAATGCACGGATATAACTTAAAAATGATCTGACGGTCCAAGGCCATTTCCACCCCTTTAAACAAAGGGGTGAGGCCTTATTTTTTTTCCCATTCAAATCTATAACAACAGCGGAGCTCTGCCATTTTCCCCTCTTCTAACCTAAATTCTTCAATTAAAAATATACATACAAACAAATCAAATCAAATGTATATAGAATTGACAGGATAAATAGATTTAATGGAAGAGAATGCAAATTGATGCTCAATGATAGATTCTTCTCTCTCTTCCTTATTTCTTATATTTCTACAGATCTAGAATTTCCCCATTTCTAGATAAATTGTAGATTTATAAGAATTTGGGGATTGTAAGCCTAAAGGGTTCAAAATAACTGAATTTGGAGGTTATAAGGTGAGTGAGAAATTTACTAATACAATTATAATGACTTATCTATTTCGTTTGAATCCAATATATGTTTTATGCCTATCAGATCTACTTATTTAAATAATTGTAAATTGTGGCAATCATCAGATCTGATTATGAATATGTTTAAAATTGTCAAATAATAAGTTGTGATTATGTATAACATGAATTGTAGGATTCTATATATTTTTCCCACATTTTCCTACAGTTATGTCATGAAATATGTTGTACATGTTGCATAGCACAGTGGATCTGGAAAATCAGTCCCACTAAACATAAATTTGTTTTAGTTATGTATTAGATCTTTAATTTAGTGCCAAAATATGAAATATGTAAATTTGGGTAAAAAGATAAATTTGTGTATTATGTGATTGTAAGAATAAAATAAATATTCCTTGTTTACATTCAGTATTGTTGCGTTTTCGGCTTAAGCATGGTAGATTATGTCGTTTTCCTCATTTTTAAATAAAGAAGCATTATTTTAGAATCACAAGAAGTATGACAAAAAGAATTAAAAAGGGAAAAGTGGTGCAAAGGTACATATAAAAATAAATACATGTTTTTGTATGTAATTTGCGCTGACTATTCCAAAATAAAAATACATATATATATATTTCTTATGATTTAAAAATATGCCAATTCCACAAAATAGGCATTATTTACAGTGATTACGGCTAACGGTCCTTGTGAGACTTGAAACCATTTTGGCAAGATTGAATATAAAAAGAAGTGTTTGGTTAATTGATTAGACGAAATCATTAATTTAAATTTAAGAATAATAGTAGTAGTAGTAATAATAATAATAATAACTACGTTAACCGCAAACATAGAAATAAATATATACATATTACCCGTCTAAATCAGTGTAAAACGGTAAAATATGCATTGTATTAAATGTTTGAAGGTTTGAAATGTTGAATGGTATTCATTTATGGAATCATACATGTAAATTAGATTCCATACTTAATGAATATATTTATGGTGATCGTTGTAGCAATTAGTGTAATTGATTTCTATAAATGGAGCCATAAAATAAATAAATAACAATTGTGACAAATGTTGAATGTTTGGATACGGTTCAATGATGGAATTATGTGTAAATATAATCCATATTGAATTAATATATCTGTGGTGACCATTTGTAGTAATCAATGTAATTAACTGCTATAAATGAGACCGCAAATAAAGAAACAACCATTGTAACCAATATTGATTTGGGGAAAATAAATGTGATGGGAAAAAAGGTACCAATTCCTAAAATCAATTAGGATAATTTTTATTTGGACCCCAATTAGGAAATTTAAATCATAACTGCATTTAGACACGAGGTTAAACTCAACTTGTGGTGTAAGCCTGCTCGGAACCGACCGGCAAATCCAACAACCACATATAGTCAATTTAATGTAAGGGGTCTAATGCATAAATATAATCTTACTAAGGCACGAAGTTAAGTTCACTTATAGTAGAAGTCTGCCCGGAACCGACCGGCTTATCCAGCATCCACAAATAGCCAACTTAATGTGAGAGGCAGATGCAGTAAAGTGTGTGTGTGTGTGTATATATATATATATATATATATATAGCAACCAACAAACAAATAAATGAATAAAAATAGAAATTGTCCATTGGGGTACACAAATAGATAACTTGGGACTGATAAATAGTTGCCTCAGAAAAAATATGATCGTTAGAGTCATAAAGGGCAATAAATATGAAATAAAAGAAAATGGGGGCCATAAGGGAATTACTGATTGTCGTTTAAACACTAAGTCCAATTTAGGGAAGATATTAAATAAATATCCTAGGGTGGAAGGAATACGACCTTCCTTATTAATAGTAATGGAAATAGAAAATATAGTGGGATTTAGTAAGATATTATTAACCATGTAAACCTGTGATGCAAATAAATGGTGTATGTATAGTATTTACGTACAAATGAACTAAACGGGAATGACTTAATCACGTAGCCTACTTTATCGGGACGAACTAATAACCTTCGCGTATAGTCCGCTTCCTGGGTCCTAAAAGGCTAAGTGACTAGGGTTAAAGAGTCCACCTGGTGATAGGTTTCTTAGTATAAGGGTCTTAAATGGTAGATGTGTGTTGGCCTACCCAAACCTAGAAATTAAAAGGGTCAGATATGGCCATCTATCCTACGGGAAGTAGTAAGCGACTAAGGAGGTTATCTAATAAGGTCGGCTAAAAGGTATAACGCATGATAAAATACCTTCTCTCACCTTATGCGGGGCAAGGGTATATGCGTGAATGACCGAAGCCTTAACTAGTAAGGCCCGTAGCTAGTGTCCTCCAGTTTACGCTAACACCGAATATATTATCGAGGGATAATAAATGACTAATTGGTCCGCCTAGGGTCTTAAGTGATTATGGATAATCCACCCTATCTATCATTGATAGTGAGGCGTTAAATAATAAAAAATAGTAAATGAGGATATAGATAGAAATCCCGTAATTAGGGGTCCATTCTCGATAGAATTAACCAGTTAAGCTCTGGTATAAAGGCTTCACAAAAATGTATGTAAAAGTCCTATCTTATTGTAAATTGGGAATACTACTTTGGGAAGGGTAGTAAAAGCCGTGTGTAAACATTTACAAGGTTGGTTTAGAATCACTAACCTTGTTAGGCATACTGCTTGGGTTGAACCTAACGAAATATATCTGTGTTATAAGTCTATGTTGTACATTTCTTAGTCACCAGATTCTCATTGTTCTGACCCCCTCCTCATTACAACCTCTAGGTTCCTTAGAGAAGGTCGGGTTCTCATAGATGATTAAGTTTGGTTTTCGGTTCTCGTTCTCTCTCATGCTCGGTAATGGCAAAGTGACTTACTTTGAAAAAGGTAGTTACATGAGTTAATACTATTTATCCTATTTTGTTTCCACTGTGAGTTATATTTATCGTACTTTGATTATGCTCATGCTCGTTTATTGCAGGTACCAGATATACGCTCCACGCTTGGATGTGTTTGAGTTTCAATTTTTTTATCGAAATTTGGGCGCATAAAAGTGTGGGGTGTTACATTACTAGTTCATTGATACAATTTCTTCTGTGGGCGGAAAATATGTTGGTTACAGATACTTTGTTAAATACTCAATTAAATACCGTCTTTGACGTACGGAATCTTCGATGCAAATAAACGTCACCATATACTAGGTATGCCACAAAGTAATCCTTGACCAGTTAAGTGTGACCACCTGCATAGTTATGTCCGTATCGCAAATCTTTTCTACCAACAACACTTCCTCCTTAGGTTGATGTTGAGCTTTCAACAATATCACAGTCCATCGCAGCTCTCCTCTCATTTTGAAATAATTTTTTCTGTTTGATACGTTGGTCAATATACTCATCTGACGTTGATGAAGATGACGATAAAGAAGAAGTGAAACACCATACATTTTTAAAAGCATTCATTGAAAGGCAATTAATTTAATGAAATGAAAACTTTTATTGGCTTGAGCTGGTATTAACAGAACGAGAAGCACCTTATATTTTACACTAATCATGCAATACCATGTCATATAAATAATTGTTTATGAAACAAGGCTTTCTAAATTTACACTGTCACTTAACTTTATGCATTTGTCTTCTAGTTATTCATTCACTCCTTTGTCATTTAGTCTGATTTGAAGTTGTTAGTAATAGTATAAATAAAGATAGTGTTATGACATATTAATAAGATATTAATAAAGATAGTGTCACCTCTGAATGTGCTATGGCTTATCAATTTGTCAGTTTAATTGAGAAGTCGTTGAGTCATTGAATAACCAGTGTCATAATAATTTGTCAGCTCAAAATAGTAGTATTTGAGTCATTGAGTAGTCACTGTATCTATAGCCATCCCCATTTGATTTAACATGTCTATGGACTCACCTATAATTAACACAATTGATTCTCTTTAATAATTAAAAAATATAAAGAGATAATACATCGTTATCTATCTATAGTGTATGTAACATCGTATTGTCACCATCATCTATGTATGTTTTCTTTACGTAATACAACATTGCTATAGTTTGAGTAGCAGCGTATTGTCAACATCATTGACTCGATTAGTGTGTCTTCATATCCTATATAAGGATTATGAAAAAGAGTTAGACAACTTAGATCGTCTCTTTATCATTACGCAGTGTACACACACATATAGAGTTATACAAAGATATTACAAGTCTACATAAGTTCGAAACACATAGCTCTCAATTCATACATTAATAACACACTTAAACCTTTATTACGACTAATCCAAATACAATTTCGTTCTTAACGCACATAATATCAATATCGCAAACAATCAATTTCTTGGTAAATGGTAGCGTCCAATAAGCACTTCATTCTTAATGGCAACATTCATCCTCTTCAACCTATCATTTTTAGCTTGCATCTCTAGCGAGTATTGGACCGCTCTTTCCGTGAGTGCGGGATCAACCCAAGATATATTTTTATAACTTTGCATCACTTGGCATGTCTCTGCATCAATAAACGCTTTACAACCGTAAAAAAGACATCCTGCATTCGTCTTTCTTTTCGAAATAATAATGTTACCTTCGACTCCGCAATAGATAAGTACCGAACGATCCATCATACTTGAGCTTGACCTATTGGAGTTTTGATGAGCTAGCACACTTATTAGCCTAGCATGGTATGATTTTGGCTGGGGTTATGGATTCACTACTTCCACATTTTGTTGCATAGCACAAACGAGTTCAGTTTGAACCTCTTCATCCTCCTCTTGAAATTGGTGTCAGGAACAAATTCAAGATCTTCATATTCATTCTTTTTTTTTCATAATCATCATACATTTTTGCCATGGTTTCATCATTGATTTCCCAATCACCTGTTCTTATCGGAATGAAAACTTGAACAACATTCCAAAAATAATAAGCAATGTAGGATATGAGTGTAGCATATAGCTAAACGTCAACATGGATCAAAGAATTGAACTAATTTCGTACCTTCTTTAATGACTTGGACGATCGACTATGCACGGTTTTTTTTCTTCCTAATTTGACTTTGAAGTAAAAAGGAATGAAAAAGCAATGGGATAATAAAATTATGAACTATCTAACTTTATAGTATGTCGTTACCCACATCGTTATTATTACCGAAGAATGTGTAACTTGTTTCCAATACTAAAAAGTTTGTTGTGTTATATCCGGATTATAAACCATACACGACGATCTCGATTATAAAATCGATTATTTCCTTTGTTTTTCTTTAATAAACCATACCGTAATTTTTTTTAGATTTTTGATTTGGACATAATAGAAAATCCAGAAGTTGGAAAATTGATTTTTCTCCAACCTTCCTGTTATTGTTTTATGTGATTCTTATTTCAAAGAATTCAGATGTGTATTGGATTTAGTAATCCAGTTTGAAATTTAAATCTAAATATTTCAAACTACAGTCACCCGACGAGCACGATTTAAATAAAATTAATTATTTCCTTTGTTTTCCTGTAATAAACCATACCGTGATTTTTTTAGCTTTTTGATTTGGACATAACAGAAAATTCAGAAGTTGGAATCTTGAGTTTTTTCTCTTATATAAAAACTGTAGTGTAGCTGTTCCGTGTGGTTCTTATTCCGAAGAATTTGGACTTGTATTGGATTTAGTAATTCAGTTTGAAAATCAGACCTGAATATTGCGAACTACAGCTATCAACGAGCTCGATTGAAATTCAGACCTGAATATTGCGAACTACAGCCAACGTGGCTACAATGCCAACAATGGCGTACCGTCACATCAACTTTTTCTGTTTCGTTTTCCTAACCCAACATGTATATAGTGTTGTAACACCCCACGCCCGCTATGGTCACTCTCTAAGGGAATGCCATAACATCGGTGGAGTATTTTGAGTGAATATAGAACAGAGTAATTACAGCAAGACAGATATAAGTGATACTTGAAAATTTAAAACAACATTTCAATGCAGCGGAAAGTGAAACATGTCTGGTTACATCACAAAACCATAATAAGAGTTAAGTACAAATATCCATTCTTGCTAAATAAAAATACATAATCCCAATACATGAACTGATAGCCATAAAAGAAAAGGGTAAGCTGAGCTCTACATCTAGGGTCCAAGCTCCAAGAGAGTAATAAAAGCAGCCTGATCAAAGCCCACTCGTGCTGGGCCCACTTTGAGAACCTGAGGGTTGGGGAAAAAGATAAAAACAACGGGGTCAGACATAAGCCTGAGTGAGCCCTATAACCTTAACAATACAATTATTAAAGTAATTAGGGTATGATATGAACTCGGTACGGTACCTTTGGGGATAATGACTACACTAAGTAGCCAACAAACATAGGGTGAACTAAGATAACCGTAAAGACGCATCTACCCACCCAAGGATAATTACTAACTGCACCACACCAGTCATTCCTACTCAAAGATTGATCCCACCCAAGGACTTAAAAAGAAAGATATAACTAGTAGTTTCATGTACTCCTAGCTGACCACATAGGTGCCGTCTGCCCCTATCTCCACTAGGTGTACCCCACTACTCCCCAAGCGATCGACTTCCTAACGTAGATACCCGTGCTGGTCCCACAGTGGGGTGTATCACTCCCCTAAAGTGGCAACCCAATACTATCAACGGTGCACGGCTTATACCTACACGATGCAACAACGGCTTATCTACCAGCCCGGGCCCACACACGCATATGAAACCCGTTGGACTTGCGTTGCCACCGCTAACCCGTTTTGGCCTCTTATAATCAAGCCCAGTACGCGTGTCCCGTCCTCGACATGGGTCGAGCCCACAAAGATACAAATGGGTTACTGGTTGAAACGGGCCCCCACAAGCTACCCACCTAAGCTTGTCACTTATCTAGTGTACCCCACTTAACCCTTTAATCATGTTTAATTACATGTTTCTCTTGGTTAAGTATTCTAATCGTATTTTCTATTGCCACCCAAGGCAACCCACTAGATTCCACATGCCACCCAAGGTACCCACTTAACCCCTCATGTCCCACTACATGCTAATATGGTTAAGTGTTTCTTAATTAATTAAGATCATGACCTCATAAAGACCTCTCACATTAGACCATCTTTTATGACTGCTGGATATGCCGGTTGGTTCCGGCCAGTCTTACGTCATAACAGGGTCTAACCTCGTGTCTTTACTTTAATCACGTATTTAATTTATGGCTAAGACCTCTCACATTGGGCTGACATTTGTAGCAACTGGTTAAGCCGGTAGGGTTCGGGCAGTTTTACACTACAAATGAGTCCAACCTCGTGTCTTAGTCGATTAATTACACCTAATTAATCACCCCCATATTAATTAGCCCTAATTAATATCAAGTTTTTCATAACATGGGTAGACCTAACTCAATAGGTAAATTCCCATGGGGTAGACCTAACTCAATAGGTAAATTCTCACTTATGTTGATTTATTTTTATGGTATGCTTAATCATACCCAATCATACTTTTATTAACATATTTATTAACCCCATCGTTCCCCACGTAAATCGTTCTCATTTCATGACATAATAAAGGGAAGATCCATCACAAATATCATGGGTTTAACCAAATCTTAGCATATAACTTTGTCATGGGTTAAGAGGATGTCAACTTGCATATATGAGCATATATTAACCCAACTACATTTAACCCAAACTTGCATATTATCATACACATGACTTGCATAACATGTTGCATATGAACTTGCATATTATCATACACATATCTTGCATAACATGTTGAACTTGCATATAAGCATTCACATAACTTGCATAACATGTTAAACTTGCATATAAGCATACACATAACTTGCATAAGCATGCATAACTTGCATAACATGTTGAACTTGCATATAAGCATACACATAACTTGCATAAGCATTCACATAACTTGCATAAGCATGCATAACTTGCATAACATGTTAAACTTGCATATAAGCATACACATAACTTGCATAGGCATTCACATAACTTGGATAAGCATACATAACTTGCATAAACATGCATAACTTGCATATAAGCATTCACATAACTTGCATAAGCATGTTGCATAATAGATCAATGTTCAACTTAGTGTTTTGCATCATAAGCATCATGAAACATAGCACCAAACTTGCATAGAGATGTCATGACTACATAACATTAAGCTTGCATAAAGATGTCATGAACACATACACTAAACTTGCATGACATATAGCATATAACTTGCAAAACACATAACATACACTATACTAAGCTTGCATAAACACATTGATCCACAAACCTAGCCATACATCATCATATCCTATCTTAATCAATTTAACAATTGATTATTAAGGGGATAGAAGCTCACCAAAACCAAGATTAGCAAACTAATGAAGAAGATTAAGAGGCTAGAAGTTGATTTGGAATGCTATCCCTTCTCTAATTTTTGATGGAGGCTCCTTCAAGTTTCAAAGTGGTGGCATAATGGCCTTAGATCTATTTTTAGTAAGGATTAGGGGGGTATTAGGGTGTATATATAGATTAGTTAGGTGTTTTAGGACCATAGGATTAGCCCTAAATTAGATTAGGACCATCAGATTTCGGAAATCTCTAGAACACAGCCCAAGACTCAACCAAAAACCAGATCTGGTGCACCCAGATCAACAGGGCCGACACCCTGTGTCGACACCCCTGTCGACAGGGCTGTCGACACCCCTGTCGACATGCCTGTCGACACGGGGCTAGGCGGGAACTTTCCCGCACCTCCGCTTTTGGCTCCAATTTCGAAATCTGATTTTTAATTTTTAAATCTGTTTTTAACTTTGAATTTTCTGCAAACTTCATTGGGCCATAACTGGGCCATACGGACTCCGATTTACAAAATTTCGGACTCTATTCTGCGTATTTTTCCGAGACGAACGTAATGACGCAGCCCGTCTCCCCCAATTCTCACATTTGAGATTATTTATTCTGCAATTAGTGAATTTTAGCATTAACCGAAATTCGGGGTGTTACATTCTCCCCTCCTTAAAGGATTTCGTCCCCGAAATCTCTAAGCTAAGGAGAATGCATATCCTACCATCCAAACAACCATCTACTCAATCCATCAAACACGGGCATCCATTGTCCTTAAAACAATTTCTAATGATGTATGAGCAAATGCAAAGAGTGTGTGTATATGTTCCCTATCTAATGTATGAACATATGCAAACCGTGATAGTGTCATGCATCCATTATGTATGCGAGAGAACCCTATCGACACATACAATATCTACATGAGTGCACAATCATTCACCAAAATGCATCATCCATATGATAACACAATCATTATACATTCATAAATATAGCTTCCTACACACAATTTTATGCAATATGCAATATGAAGTGATTGAGCCGGTCTAGTGCCTAGAGTGTGTGTATATGCATCCACGAGCAACCACTAGCAACCACTTGCATCTACCTGCATCTACTTGCATCCATCAACCATAACATGTCTCAAACACATGTTTCAACCATAGGTTTACCCTATCTAAAGGTCAAACAGTACTAACGAGAGGACATACTAAAGATAAGATAAGTACTAGACAACGATAGAGGAGAAATTAAAGACATACCCTCAAAAAGAAATGGGTACAATGAACGCATCTTCGCTTCCGTTTCCCAAGTTGCGTTGCTCTCATCTTCTCCCCATTGCACTTTGACTAGTTGAACCTCTCTGTTTCTCAACTTCCTAGTCTCTGACCCAAGGATGCGAGTAGGAGCTCGTCGAATAGTCGCATCACGCTCTACTTCCACTTCTTTAAGCAAACTCGGCTCTACCACCTCTGCGGTCTCATGTAAGTATTTCCTCAAATGTGACACATGGAATACATCATGTACACCACTAAGTCTGTCGGGCAACTCCACTCTATATGCCATCCGTCCAATTCTTTCCTTAATAGGAAATGGCCCTACGAACCTTGGTGCTAACTTCCCAACAGATCCAAAGCGAACCACATTTCGTAACGGAGACACTTTGACAAAGACCATGTCCCCAACTTCAAACTCAAGATCCGTCCTTCTCTTGTCCGCATAAGATTTTTGCCTATCCTGCGCTGCTTTCATCCTCCTTCGAATCAAGTCAATCTTCTCAGAAGTCTCCCTAACCATATCAGGCCCAAGCAAGATCTTATCCGTAGATTCCCACCAACATGTAGGTGATCGACAAGGCCTTCCATAGAGAGCTTCGAAAGGAGCCATACCAATACTGGACTGAAAGCTGTTATTATATGCGAACTCCACCAATGGAAGGTGCTCTTCCCATGTACCTCCAAAATCTAAGATACAAAGCCTCAAAAGGTCTTCCAGGACACGATTCACCCTCTCAGTCTGGCCGTCCGTCTGAGGATGATATGCGGTGCTCAGACACAGTTGAGTCCCCACTGCTTCTTGCAAACTTCTCCAGAACTCGCTAGTGAAGATAGGATCTCGATCACTCACTATGCTAGAGGGTACCCCATGCAATCGAACTATCTCTCGAAGATATACTGAAGCTAGCCATGGAGCTGTCCTCTTGCTCTTCACAGGTATGAAATGGGCGCTTTTAGTAAGCCTGTCTACCACAACCCAAATTCCCGTATTACCCTTTCTTGATCTGGGTAACCCGTCAATAAAATCCATCGAGACGCTATCCCACTTCCATTGCGGAACTTCCAATGGGTGAAGCAACCCACCAGGTTTCTTTTGCTCCGCCTTCACCTGTTGACACACCAAGCATCGAGCGACATACTCGGCCACATCTTTCTTCATACCGGCCCAAAAGAAAACCCGCCTCATGTCTTGATACATCTTGTCCCCACCGGGATGAATGGTCATCCTAGAACGGTGTGCATCATCAAGAATAACCTTCCTCAAACCCTCGTCTTGCGGTACACAAAGTCTACCGTCTCTACGCAAGCACCCCCTATCGTCTAGGGTGTACCTACTCAAATGGCTGGACGACTCCCCCCTTATGAGCTTCTCCACCAACTCAACCAACTGTGGGTCGTCCCTCTGTGCTTCTCCAATCCGCCCCAGAAGAGTAGGTCTGACCTCCAAGGATGCTAGCAAACCGGGTACATAATCAATGGAAGGTCTGAAATCAAACATCGAGATAAATTCCAAGCTTCGTTGTTCCACGAACAATGGACTCAAGGACAACCTTTTTCTGCTCAAGGCGTCCGCCACCACGTTACCCTTGCCAGGGGTATACGCTATCTCGAAATCATAGGATGCTAAGAACTCCATCCACCTTTGCTGTCTCAAATTCAAATCCTTCTGAGAAAACAAGTACTTCAACGATTTGTGGTCAGTGAACAATTCGAATCTCTCACCAAGAAGATAATGGCGCCAAATCTTAAGCGCAAAAACAATAGCGGCCAACTCTAAATCATGGGTAGGGTAATTTTTCTCATGCACTCTCAACTGCCTTCCACCATAGGCTATTACCCTTCCCTCTTGCATTAAGACTGCGCCCAGTCCTGTCCCACAAGCATCGGTATAGACAACAAATGGCTTGCTCCCATCTGGCAACACTAAAACTGGAGCAGTGGTTAAAGCTCTCTTTAACCGTCGGAACGCATCATCACAATCTACGTCCCATGCGAAAACAAGATTCTTCTTCGTTAAGCGGGTTAATGGGGCTGATATCTTCGCGAAGTCTTTGATAAACTTCGTATAATAACCCGCCAACCCCAAGAAACTTCTTACTTCGGTAGCATTCTTCGGAACCTTCCAATCCTGAATTGATACTACCTTCGCGGGATCCACAGCTATCCCTTCCTTGGAGACCACGTGCCCCAAGAACCGCACTTCCTTCCTCCAGAAGTGACATTTAGAGAATTTAGCCTTAAGGCTATGTGCTCGAAGAGTCTTCAACACCTCCCCAAGATGTAGGGCATGCTGTTCTTCACTCTTAGAAAATACTAAGATATCATCCACATAGACCACCACGAATTTATTAAGGAACTCCCTGAACACCCTACTCATCAAATCAACAAAGTATGCAGGGGCGTTCGTCAACCCAAATGGCATCACCAACCACTCATAGAAACCATCTGGAGTCCTAAAGGCAGTCTTGTCTATGCTATCCTCAGCCACCCTCAACTGATGAAACCCCGTGGCCAAGTCCAATTGAGAAAATACTGAAGCGCCAACCAACTGATCGAAAAGATCATCAATCCTCGGCAATGGGTGTCTATTCTTATTTGTGAGCTTGTTGAGTTCTCTATAGTCTACACAAAGTCTGAGGGACTCATCCGCCTTCGTAGCAAAAACTACTGGAGCACCCCACTCCGATATACTTCGTCTTATGAACCCCTTCTCAAGCAACTCCCCTACTTGCTTATGGAGTTCCCTCCTCTCACGAGGAGCCATGTGGCGCACTGGTAAAGATACATGTTTAGCATTATCCACCAGATATATTCGGAAGTCAATCTCCCGCTTCGGAGGTAAGCCCTTCACCTCCTCAAACACATCCGAGTATTCCCGGACCACTCTAACAGATTGCAAATTCTCGACCGAAGCGTCAAGCGATTCAAGATAACTTAGCATAACAGAATCCATGGGATTACAAGAGATCTCGAGAGTGTTACCCAAGCGGGTGATGAGCCTAACCACTCTCCTTTCGCAATCAAGAACAGCACCATTACTGGATAACCAGTCCATGCCCAAAATCAACCCATAGCCCGTGAAGCCCAAAACAAAAGCATCACATCTAAACTCAATGCTAAGTATAGAAATCTTCAAACCCAAACATATCATGGACAAATAAGTGGAGCCCCCAATTGGGTTTGAAACAACCAAGGGATCATCTACAAGACTGGTGTCTAAGTGCAGTGACTCAACTAATGATGATGAGATAAACGAATGCGATGCGCCTGAATCAAACAATGTACGGACAGGATGATCAAATAGAAAAACCAGACTTTCAACGGAAATAGTTCTACCTCTTTCCTGAATCGGTGGAACCGCGAGAGCCTGTACTTGCCCACTAGCCTGACCCAGTGCCATAAGAGCTTGCACCTGTCCTCCTGAGGTAGACCCCGTCCATTGCCCCTTCTTAGGACAATCTTTCACTAGATGCCCTGCTTCGCCACAGTGAAAGCAACCAGTCTTCTTCTTCTTTCTACAATCTTTGCTTATGTGGCCTGGTATCCCACAATTGAAGCACTTCTTCTTCCCCTTGCCACCGTTGCCTTTCCCACCTTTGTTTTGCTGTTGTTGCTGAGGTCTCTTTTGATCTCCCTTTTTCTCGGGTGCCTTATTAGCATTGGGACCCTTCTCTTCTTCATGCATGAGTGCCATGTCAACTAGCTTCTCAAAGGTGGCCCCCATAGGGATATGAGTCATAGCCAACCCATGCATCGGTTCATTCAACCCTTTCACGAACCTCAAAGCCTTCTTCTCCGGTGTATTCACCATGTCTAGGCCAAACCTTGCCAGTTGATTAAACTTGTTGACATATTCCTTCACTGAGAGATTTCCTTGCTTTAGAGTCAAGAATCTTTCCATATACAAGTTTTCCTCCGCCCTTGAGAGAAACTTTGCCACAAATCTTTGCCTAAAATCCGCCCAAGAGTCAACGGGGCGTTCTCCATTAGTGACCTCCCACCAGAATGAGGCCTCTCCCTTCATTAACCAAGCAGCTAACTTGACTTTCTTTCCTTCTTCCATCTCAAAGATATCTATCAATTCTTCCACCTCTTTAAGCCAGTCTCTAGCCTCCACAAAAGTTTCAGATCCTTGAAAAGGTTTCCCTCCCATAGCTTTAAATTCCTTGCAAGTCTTAGCAAAAGTATCCGTGCGAGGAGGAGGGGGAGGAGGAAGATCGGGTGCTACGGTTGGTGGAGGAACATTTGCTGGACCCGCAGTGGTGGCCCTAGCCTCCATCAATCTCCTATACCATATTGGTATCGTCACACCCTCCGGAAAGTTAAGATCCTCAGCCATGCTGAAATGAAAAAGGAAAGATTCAAAACGGAGAATTCGAAAGATAAAGATATGGCTATTGGGGATTATGCTTTTCTTTCAAAAACTTTTCTCTTTAAAGACATGTTTTTGAAAATATCTCTTCCAAAAATGTTTTAGAAAAATAGTTTTCTAAAAAAAATTTATCTGTTCCGGTAACCTTTGCTCTGATACCACGTGTAACACCCCACGCCCGCTATGGTCACTCTCTAAGGGAATGCCATAACATCGGTGGAGTATTTTGAGTGAATATAGAACAGAGTAATTACAGCAAGACAGATATAAGTGATACTTGAAAATTTAAAACAACATTTCAATGCAGCGGAAAGTGAAACATGTCTGGTTACATCACAAAACCATAATAAGAGTTAAGTACAAATATCCATTCTTGCTAAATAAAAATACATAATCCCAATACATGAACTGATAGCCATAAAAGAAAAGGGTAAGCTGAGCTCTACATCTAGGGTCCAAGCTCCAAGAGAGTAATAAAAGCAGCCTGATCAAAGCCCACTCGTGCTGGGCCCACTTTGAGAACCTGAGGGTTGGGGAAAAAGATAAAAACAACGGGGTCATACATAAGCCTGAGTGAGCCCTATAACCTTAACAATACAATTATTAAAGTAATTAGGGTATGATATGAACTCGGTACGGTACCTTTGGGGATAATGACTACACTAAGTAGCCAACAAACATAGGGTGAACTAAGATAACCGTAAAGACGCATCTACCCACCCAAGGATAATTACTAACTGCACCACACCAGTCATTCCTACTCAAAGATTGATCCCACCCAAGGACTTAAAAAGAAAGATATAACTAGTAGTTTCATGTACTCCTAGCTGACCACATAGGTGCCGTCTGCCCCTATCTCCACTAGGTGTACCCCACTACTCCCCAAGCGATCGACTTCCTAACGTAGATACCCGTGCTGGTCCCACAGTGGGGTGTATCACTCCCCTAAAGTGGCAACCCAATACTATCAACGGTGCACGGCTTATACCTACACGATGCAACAACGGCTTATCTACCAGCCCGGGCCCACACACGCATATGAAACCCGTTGGACTTGCGTTGCCACCGCTAACCCGTTTTGGCCTCTTATAATCAAGCCCAGTACGCGTGTCCCGTCCTCGACATGGGTCGAGCCCACAAAGATACAAATGGGTTACTGGTTGAAACGGGCCCCCACAAGCTACCCACCTAAGCTTGTCACTTATCTAGTGTACCCCACTTAACCCTTTAATCATGTTTAATTACATGTTTCTCTTGGTTAAGTATTCTAATCGTATTTTCTATTGCCACCCAAGGCAACCCACTAGATTCCACATGCCACCCAAGGTACCCACTTAACCCCTCATGTCCCACTACATGCTAATATGGTTAAGTGTTTCTTAATTAATTAAGATCATGACCTCATAAAGACCTCTCACATTAGACCATCTTTTATGACTGCTGGATATGCCGGTTGGTTCCGGCCAGTCTTACGTCATAACAGGGTCTAACCTCGTGTCTTTACTTTAATCACGTATTTAATTTATGGCTAAGACCTCTCACATTGGGCTGACATTTGTAGCAACTGGTTAAGCCGGTAGGGTCCGGGCAGTTTTACACTACAAATGAGTCCAACCTCGTGTCTTAGTCGATTAATTACACCTAATTAATCACCCCCATATTAATTATCCCTAATTAATATCAAGTTTTTCATAACATGGGTAGACCTAACTCAATAGGTAAATTCCCATGGGGTAGACCTAACTCAATAGGTAAATTCCCACTTATGTTAATTTATTTTTATGGTATGCTTAATCATACCCAATCATACTTTTATTAACATATTTATTAACCCCATCGTTCCCCACGTAAATCGTTCTCATTTCATGACATAATAAAGGGAAGATCCATCACAAATATCATGGGTTTAACCAAATCTTAGCATATAACTTTGTCATGGGTTAAGAGGATGTCAACTTGCATATATGAGCATATATTAACCCAACTACATTTAACCCAAACTTACATATTATCATACACATGACTTGCATAACATGTTGCATATGAACTTGCATATTATCATACACATATCTTGCATAACATGTTGAACTTGCATATAAGCATTCACATAACTTGCATAACATGTTAAACTTGCATATAAGCATACACATAACTTGCATAAGCATGCATAACTTGCATAACATGTTGAACTTGCATATAAGCATACACATAACTTGCATAAGCATTCACATAACTTGCATAAGCATGCATAACTTGCATAACATGTTAAACTTGCATATAAGCATACACATAACTTGCATAGGCATTCACATAACTTGGATAAGCATACATAACTTGCATAAACATGCATAACTTGCATATAAGCATTCACATAACTTGCATAAGCATGTTGCATAATAGATCAATGTTCAACTTAGTGTTTTGCATCATAAGCATCATGAAACATAGCACCAAACTTGCATAGAGATGTCATGACTACATAACATTAAGCTTGCATAAAGATGTCATGAACACATACACTAAACTTGCATGACATATAGCATATAACTTGCAAAACACATAACATACACTATACTAAGCTTGCATAAACACATTGATCCACAAACCTAGCCATACATCATCATATCCTATCTTAATCAATTTAACAATTGATTATTAAGGGGATAGAAGCTCACCAAAACCAAGATTAGCAAACTAATGAAGAAGATTAAGAGGCTAGAAGTTGATTTGGAATGCTATCCCTTCTCTAATTTTTGATGGAGGCTCCTTCAAGTTTCAAAGTGGTGGCATAATGGCCTTAGATCTATTTTTAGTAAGGATTAGGGGGGTATTAGGGTGTATATATAGATTAGTTAGGTGTTTTAGGACCATAGGATTAGCCCTAAATTAGATTAGGACCATCAGATTTCGGAAATCTCTAGAACACAGCCCAAGACTCAACCAAAAACCAGATCTGGTGCACCCAGATCAACAGGGCCGACACCCTGTGTCAACACCCCTTTCGACAGGGCTGTCGACACCCCTGTCGACATGCCTGTCGACACGGGGCTAGGCGGGAACTTTCCCGCACCTCCGCTTTTGGCTCCAATTTCGAAATCTGATTTTTAATTTTTAAATCTGTTTTTAACTTTGAATTTTCTGCAAACTTCATTGGGCCATAACTGGGCCATACGGACTCCGATTTACAAAATTTCGGACTCTATTCTGCGTATTTTTCCGAGACGAACGTAATGACGCAGCCCGTTTCTACCAATTCTCACATTTGAGATTATTTATTCTGCAATTAGTGAATTTTAGCATTAACCGAAATTCGGGGTGTTACAAGTGTCAACATCAGCAACTACATAAGTGTGTTCTCATATCTGATATTTTTTTCGCTGTAACCACTAATAAACTCAACTTCAGTGACGACGTATGGTAGACAAAGTTAAAAAACTTGGGTTGTCCTTTTATCATTACGCATCGATACATGTATATATATGACCTGCAATATGTATCTACCTACAAATTCTTAACTCAGCTAAACTTCTTTCACCTCATACCTCTACAAACTAGAAACATTGTCTTCCTAGCCATCATCTGTTGATTCTGACTAGTGGCCGGTGATCGAACCTTCAAATAGTCCACGAATCGATGAAGACTGACTAATCAAGTACCAATAGTAACACAATGAGGACGTCCAACACGAGTTCCCAAATCTTGACTAACTTCGACTTTAGGAGACTATAAAACCTCCTTACGAACCAGTGGTTGATCATGGTTTATTTGCTTTACCTCTAAACCAACAAGCGACGGGCCAATTCTCAGTTAACCAACCTTTATACTTTGGTTGCTCAACCTCCCAATGATCAAGCAGTTGGCTCGTATCCCGTTTGTTGCCATTACAAATTTGCAATGGAAGTTGTAGTTAGAGCAGACAGAGAAAACATTGGTAGTAGAATCCTGCTTTGTCCATTTTAGCCAAACGGTTGCGACCATTCATCATGGGTGGATGATCGTTTATGAGCATGGGGCAACGCATATGCAAATTAGTTAGAATAGAAAATAAGGCGTCTAAGGATTACCGTAGAAGAACTTCAGATTTAACGAAACTTGTAGTTTATTTGTATTGTACGTTCATTGTGATTTATGTTATATGATTTTTGTTTTGTTATTTTTGTTACGTGATAAATGTGAACTTTATATACACAACGACAATTAACATACCAAATTAAAAAACATCAAGTACATACAATAATATGAACAAATACAAGTATAATAATATAAACAAATACAAGTGTGCTTATAAAAGAACTGAAAGTAACAATAAATATTGCTAGCCAATCACATCAACTACGGATAATAGTAAAGGAAATACTAATACATACATAATGAGAATTGACTAATAAAATTATAACACATGATATAAAAGATGCAATTACATACATGAGGCACAAATAATGATAATGACAATAACACAGGAAATAATCTAGTTACTAAAAATAACTGATAGAAATACTTAACGTACATGCAAATAACCTACAGAAATATAATAAGATAAAATACAATGATGCATGCAAGGATAATAGAAACATCAACCATATGAACTAAGTCTCATCAAACTGAAATGTACCATCGAACAGAGGAGCTGCATGGTGCCCATCGTCATCTTCATCGTCACGGTCGACTCTCGATCGAGGATGATGTCGCTGCTCATCGGTAATAATAAGCTCGTTAATACGAGTAGTTATCTCGTCTAAGCTACGTCGGTGCTCATCGTATATCACTTGTCGAAACCCCATCTACATCTAGAACCGATTCTCAAAAGGAAATACGGCTGGATCTGGATATTGCATGACCTCTGATCGTAGAATATCAATATATCTATTAACTCCATACGTAGTAGATATGCCAATGGTCCAACATAGTCTGGTATGTCGAAAGGCTATGGAGGCTGGTAAATTTGAGAACTCTGCGAAATACCCTTAAAAACAGGAGGGACAAGTGTGATAACCACGAGATTCGAACCCCCGACCTCTCGGAAAACAACACCACGCACTAACCACTGTGCTAAAAAAAACTTTGTGTTAGCTTTTCGAGAGGGGTGTTACAGACTACCCCCCTTAAAGAGCTCAACGTCCTCATTGGCTCATATCACTCACCACCCAGGCGTTGTGCATGTAACCCGCATCAGTACCACACCGACTGACATCCGTAGCATTACACACACAATTTCGGCTGGGTATAGGCTCTGATACCAAATGTGATAATCACGAGATTCGAACCCCCGACCTCTCGGAAAGCAACACCACGCACTAACCACTGTGCTAAAAGATCTTTATGTTAGTTTTTCGAGAGGGGTGTTACAACAAGTCCACTCAGAATAGCAGAAAGACCAACCAAATCAACTGAAGTGACATGCATAAAATTTGTCATATGTGACGGGATGTAATACTGATGCTAGATAGAAATGTTGTTCCTACCTATAACAATGAAGTCACTAGCTAGCCACCACTTCCCTTCGTGTCGCTGTAAGTCGACGCTAGAGTAAACCCTTAAATGAGCTGTATCTAGGTGTGGATCATCGGAAACAAAATCACATCAAATATCCGTCTCTAGCATCGCTCCTCCAAGTACCAGTAGCAGTCTAAATTAGGTGGCGATGATACCAATGGAAAACGTCTACCCGATACGTAATTAGCCTGCATAACGCTGGGTTTGGTCATATATAGGGAACCTTCATAAAGATGCCAAACAACCGATTCTCGCGTGGTCTGTAGCTCAGTCTGATTACGCACCACTGCAAAGATATGTCATGCCAGTCCTCCTCGAACCTACCTACGGTTATCGAGAGTCCAAGCTCTAACTCGAGGGAAATACAAGGCTAATGTGGGATCTAGGGTAGGACAACTCATGTTATGAAAGTACTCGTAGTACCGGTACTGCAGATTCTCCCAAAAATTGATAATCAAAGCAATCCTAGACCTAATGACGTGCTGATGATTCAGTCCCCTATATAAGTAGGTTTATGTAGGTGTATCCCAATCATACACAAAAGGAGTACCGTTAAATGAAAACTCTGCAACTGCAACCACATAACCATAAGGTATTGTGCTAGAAGTGTTTGAGAAAAATAAATTAATCATCATATACAGAACAAAAAGTCTATCAATCTCCACGTAGTTATTTCAGGATGTACCTGTAATAATGTCCGGATTGCTTGTTTGATGTACGAGCATCTAATATGGAAACCGGTAGTGACACCACTTTGTAACTTAAGATGTAGTAGTACAAGAGCCAGAACATCATAATATGGAAACCTAACTCCCCAAAACTAACGTGGAATGCATGAGTTGTTTTCCACTAACAAGCAGCCAATGCACCACATAATTGAACATCGTTATTTAAAAGGTTTTCAATACCTATTTAAAGAATTGTACACCATTAATAGCAAAATAAATGAGTACGTAAAATTAACATGTAGGTATGCATGTAAAAAACGTACTCAAAAAGTCATCCAATCCGATATCACGAATAAATCCATGAATGATGGCATGTGTATCGTACTCGTGAATCAACCTATATGTATGAACAATACTAACCCAAGTGTCACGTGTATGCTCGCGTCGAGCCTAATAGTATATATTAGGATTATTCATTTTTCGTATTTTGTAAATCTCTAAAAAAGAAGATAAATAAATTTTACAGATGCGTCAACTAAAGTGCTGACGTGTTCTTTGCCTGTAGGCAATTCACAGAAATTAGTCAACTGCTTGTTCTATCTCAGATTCGGGTCTTTGTGAGATTCCAAAAATGCATGGTCGTTGCCTCTAGCGACGCTTCTTTTCATGACCGTCGTTGTACGACGACCTTCGATATTGTCTATCAGTACGTTTTCTTCGATGGGTGCGTTCTCCTCAGTTGGGTTTCTATCAACATCGCTTCTGCTTCCACTTTCACGAAGCTCGTCTCATTTTCTATAAACGAATCTTTTTATTTTTCAAATTTTTTTTTTTTTTTTGGAAAAGACGATGACGCGCAAGAGAAAAAAAATGAGGTGAAAGGGGTTTGGAGAAGCTCTCTCTATATAGCTGACTTAAAATAAACCGACTATATATAGAGAATGTTTAACCGGCTTATTTTAAGCAAGCTAAGCAAGGTGGTGTGGATTTAACTCCACAACACAACGCGGATTGCAATTGAACGGTGTTAGATTGCAATTCATTTTTCTTGGCTTAACCGGCTTAAAAGGAACCAATCGAATCGATGGGAAGCAACCTTGTTGGCTGCCTTAGCGCACCCCCTTATGGCCATAACTGCAGTTCGTACCCCCTTCAATATGGATTGTTCGTTGAAACTGATCTGGGGAACAACACAGAAATTCAAGTAGAAAGTAAAATGATAAAAGCAGTAATCATACTAAACACTCAAGGCCAGCCTCGCTTAATCAGATTCTATCAATTCCAGGTCCGATTCCTGATTCATTTGTTATTATTAACTATTACATCATTGTCTGGTTTCAGATTAATTTTCTTGTGGATATCTACAGCCGACTGAGAAGCAACATGAGCTAATCCGTAGTGTTTATGGAGGTCGTTTTTGTAATAATCGAAATGATTCTATAATTAGGGATTTAATTGTCTTATAATTGTTTATTTTGCAGTGTTGAGTGAAAGGCCGGAGAATGTCAGCAATTTCGTCCAAGTAGATTCGATTTTTGGGGAGGTAAAAATTTCGATCTTCTGATAATCGTTGCCATTTTGGCTGTAAAACAGAACGTAGATACCAGGGCATAGGTCATCGGGATTAAAAAAATAATCCTGCAAACTACAAATACTTTGTATCTCACCTTCCAACGGAGGGATACGTTGGCATTGTACCATGGATTAACTGTGAAGTAATACAAACTAGATAACTAAAAAGCAGGTTTCACAATGTAATGACATTAAAAAAAAAACCCATATCTTCCTTACTAATATGGTCACCAAGAATTTGGAATAATACATATTACAACCATCTTATTAAAATAGGGTTAATAGTCAGCACACAACAGTTCAAGAATGCTTAACGGATTTGTCTTCCATGTATTTCCTGAAAGGGTTTTTAATACATAGCGCGCTTCGTTGAAAGAACAGTTGTCACTTATATAAGTTGCTAGTTTTGGATGTTCTTGATGACTGTAGAATGGGATACCTATCACGATCCGCTAATGAATGCTTGGTTGCAACATTTAATATCAGCTCTTGCATTGGATCTGCACCAACTATGATGTAAAATAAGTAAAATAGGATATTATGTACAATACGCTAAATCTTGCCAAAGAATACATAAAAATATCTGCAAAGTGGTGGTTTCGATTAAGCTTCCATGTTTAAGTTGCCACACCAAGAACCGGATGACCTTTCAACAAACAACATATTGTTTGAGCCAATTTTGGTCTAAATACCCAAGATAAGAAGAGCATAGAAAGAAATGTAAAGAGATTGAAATTAAAATGAAGGAATGACATAGAAATATCAACCAGAATTCACACACGAGTTTGTAGTGGTTTGACTTGAATTGTCTACGTTCGCTTGAAGGATTTTACTCTTTATTGCTGAAAATTGATGATTACAATTTGGATTGGTAGGGATCCCGTGAGTACAAATTAGCTAGAGAAGATAAATAGTTAAAAAGGTCAATTTTTCTCTAAGGCAACTAGCATTTATAGGCAGAGACGACTTTAGATCGCATTGAAGTTTCGTCACGAGAACCTCGGATTGAAGAAGACATTGCCATAAAAAATTTGGTCTACGGTTCATCATTTGACCAGATATGTACCAATCCTTATGTTGATCAAATCGTTACCGATATGATTAATGTATGAGTAAGCAGTGTTTTTAATGGCGCACCATGCAAAAAAAGCGCAAGCCCTCTTTGGAACCTTGGCGCACGGCGCGCGTCTTTTTAATTTACTGCGCAATGTTTAGTTTTTTTAATAAATCCAATATTTTAACAAAATAAAAAAAATCAATATTTTTTGCTAAACCAAATGCAATATTTTTTTTTATGCATTTTACCAAAAAACAAAGCATAAAATTTGAAGCATGATAGTTTTTAAATCCAAAATAATAAATACACATTAGTGATAAAATTGAAATATGAATCTATTCCAGCAATTATATTTTCCAAATCAATGCCTGTATCAATAGATTCATAATCTGCAGCATCTTTCTCATTCATATCATTTAGATTTGTTTTTTCTTCGTAAATATGTAAATGAGCTGAAGCAGGTGTTGAAAAAATATCTCGATGTGGATGTTATCCTACTTAGATATCTAACTTCCTCCACTCCTACTACTCTAGTAGCAACACCCCAAGTCAAGGTACTCATCGTCAAATACAAGCCCATCTTCAGCATCAGATGCATCATCATATTCTAGTTAACTATTCATTACAATCATCAATATCATTCAAAGATGCTGGATCAACGGTGTCACGAATATTATACCTTCTTTTTAATGCTTGATTGTATTTAATAGATACCAAACCATGAAATATTTTTACGTTACAGACAAATTGTTGGACATATTCACATACAATTTTTTTCTGTTTAAGGATATGTTTCAGAGCTGCTTGAATGTTTATTTTTTGAGAATGCTTTCTCTTCTTCAAAGCTGCTTTTCTTGATTTATCGTTTACTCAGTCCTATTCGTTTGCTTTTGCATCTATGCTAGACAATATTTTATGATCTTTTATACATTACATTGTATAATTTTGATAATATTAAAATGAATCTAAATTATGTTGGATAATAAAACGCATATCAGTTCTAAATGCTGACAGACTAAGGTCAACCACTTACGTAATTGTAATGTTATTAACTGGTTGACGATAATCAAATATGAAATAATAGCAATGTAATTATGTTTTCATATAATCGAAAAAAAGATATTAACAAAGTTATCCACATTTCATGTTATTATGATAATAATAGTAATGGTAGTAGTGATGGTAAAAATATTTGTAGTAGTAGTTATTGCAGTTGGAAATGCAAAAAAAAACCATAAAATAAAGAAAAAGGCGCGCTATTTTGCGTCGTGCGCCATCTGCGCCATTTGGTGTACCTTTTTATACTTGCCCAAGCAAAAATGGCGCAAACGCCGCGCCATGTGCCATGGCGCACCTTTCACAACTATGTAAGGGCATGTGATCTAGTAAGGAGTTCTTTTGTGTGCTAGTGTCATATTATTAAAGTTGGTTTGTGTAGTTGTTTTGGTATTTATTGGATGTTGAGTGATCTTGAAAGAACTGGAAAAGCCTGGCTAAGCCATCAGCTCAGTACCGATTCGATGCACAGAGTCGACACCGATATGATTCTTAGCACTCTCTAGGATGTTATTTTTCTTTGTTTAACAAAGACAATTTCGCCTCATGTTGTACTTGATATCTAGATCTTTAGATCATCACTTTGGGCTGTTTGCCTCGATAATTGTCAAGTCGTACTTATTTGAATAATCGGAAACAGCCGGGCCAAAAGGATGTGTTACAAGGACTAGTAATACTTGCCCTTCAAAATATGTCTTCTTGTAAATACAATGTGCTTTGAATCAAGATAATTCAGAACTATTGGAAATGATCGCGCATCGCTTCACGAATGATCACTATCCTTTTGGAAAGTTGTTTTACGAAGAGTCGTTTCTTTTGTGATTCATATTGATGTTTGGTCGATATTTGCTAGCATAAGTATGAGATAGTAGTTTGCTTGTAATCAAATTTGTTCGAATTCATTGAGCTACTAGTCGAGTTGGTAGGCCTCGACAATCTGAGTTGGACCCCTCTTGGGCTTCAGGTAATCATTTAATTCGTGTCGAGTTAAGGAATTGAACGTCGAGTGTTTACACGCGCTCATACGTTTATTCGTACACTTTAGTCACCGACTCATCAGTACATTCAGATGAAAATAGATCGTCGAGTTAGGTTACACACACAAACAGATATGTATGTGCATGTAAGTTAGTTGATATACGTGTGTGTGTGTGAGGGACCTGTAGTTATCCGATTTAGATATGGTTCAATACTGATCCGTTTATGCTTAGAATTAGTGGCCAAGAGAATATTGGATCATTTACCGTACACATATATGTATATCCTTTCCTCTCTTTGCTTCTTCCTTCACTTTATTTATCGAGCTGATCCAAACCCTCAACTCACCGTCTGCCATTAACAAACTTAAAAACTCATGACTATAATACAAACTTGCTATCACCTCTCTCCAATTGAGCTAGCGATCCACTTTGCACTTTGAATCATCATTTTTCGTTCACTTAAGAACAATCGTCATCAATTCGACTCGGATTTCACACGAACCAATCCATTGAACACGTATGTTGATTTCAATTTCTCACTTGGTTTACGATTTGTGACGTTAAGGTAATGTAGCGATGAGGCAAAAAAAGTAATTGAGATCGGGGGAGTTGAGGGAGATGAGGCGAAGGGAATAGTAGCGAGGAGATGAAGGAAAAGAGGGCGGCGTGACTGGTGGGGTCGATTCAGATCGGTTATGGGAGGCGAGCCGATGGAGAAGGCGATTTGTAGGAATCAGATCGACATAGGAGGAAAGCTGCAAAAAAATTGACGTACCCTCGTTGATGGATCGATCATCATCCCTTTGTCTATGGGGATTTAAATGATTTTTAGCCCAACTTAGGCATATGCAAGTATTTTGCATATAACTTTGAGCATATTAAACTCGAGTGCTTTAGCGTCGATCCTGAACATTGAACATATGGACTTAAATTGAAATGAAAGCATATGGCGTGAACATCTTGAATTGGAACTTGACTTTGAACATGAATGTCAAGCTTCAATACATCAATATTCGATCCTAAAGCTTGATTAAATTTCACAACCATCATGCGAAAGCGGTGAGACGGTCAACGTTGACAGTCACTTTGATCGAACTATGAATCTTGTCATCACCATTTTGTTTCTGAATGTTACACATATGCACGACACCGCAGTAGTTTACACCTTGCACATGGGAGGTACATGTTAATTGCATATCACGATTCCGATGCTGAGTCGAGTTCAGCGACAATTTTAGCTAGTCTCACTCTGGATCATCATGTCAACCAACCCGAAGGTTTGCGCCAGTCTCATGAACCCCCTTTTGACATTAAAAAAGGTATGGTAGAATGTATTCCTCCACCTTCGATACTCTAAAAGGAGACGTGACCCTGGAAGATTCAATCAACTGTGTGCCTTTAAGAATGAATCAATTCTGAGATGAATCTACGATAAACACAATCCCGTTTGGAGTGGTTCGAGTTCCAAGCCATGCATAAAGCATGCATGGCCTCAAAATGGTTCACAATTTGTGATCGATATATGTGTCTAGTTGGTTGTGATCCGTCATTCAACCTGTATATCCATGAGATGCTACATTATATGAGATTAGCTTCCACACATGTGCGTTCTAGTAGTTATGCATTTCTTCTGGAGGCATGCATACCCTTTCTCGGGTACCTTCATCACGAGCCTACAAAAGAGAACAATTGGTATATGTTCAATTTCAATCAACAAAAGAACACTCAAAGGACGTGAGTGTTCTTTGTCCATCCAGTTCGCGAGACGCTTGATTGAAGCACGTGAGTGTCGTTCTCAACCCCATCGCATATTTCTTAATCAAGTTATATCTCTCGATTAACACAATCTCTTAAATAGTGTAGGAAATCTAGCGAGGTCCGTCGTTTAGGAATATGAATATGTCATGGCGACCCTGAAAGGAATCGACGAAATGCTTAAGGATGTACAACTCCTCATCACCGATGAACTCCTGCATGACTTCAATTTACTAGATGACGATTAGGGTATTGATCGTAATGGTGGAGCACATGTGGGTGTCCAGATTGAGGGAGAAGGAGAAGAGAAAGAAGAAGGTGGCAATGTTGGTCCCGTCGTGCCTTCAGTCCCAGACCATGGACTCGAGAAGGTTCAGGGCGATATCGAGAGAGAAGAGATGACCAGTGGCGATGACATAACTGATCACGACGACGTAGCTCTAAGTCATGACCCAGAGACTAGGCAAGAAAGAGAAACTCAATCCTCCACTTTGAAAACATCATTAATGGTCAAGTTTGAAATTGGACAGAGCTCTAAACAACTTATTATCCACTTCAGCAACAAAAAAAGAAACTTCGTTTAACACCAATGTTATAGGTTAAGGGTCTCGATGGTCTGTCGCTCGAGATTATGCTATTTGACTTCGAGAGCATTAATCTCTTTATGTTATTCCCATGTTCCGAGGGAGACATTGCTTCTATCAATGTGGGAGAAGTTACTCCATCTAGCAAAACTTTGAAAACTGGTTTGTCGGGAGGACGTTAGAACACTCACGACACAAGCACCGCACGGCTGCTTGCGTTTTGGTTTGTCGAGTTTGATTCATACCCGTTCCTCTTGTAGGTTAAAGAGGAAGGAAGAAGGGCCGTTTTTCATATCTTAGTGATAGTCTGTCCAGGCCTGAAAGATGGAGTATCAATCTGAATCGTGATATTGAAGCGGCAACGTGTATTTCGAGCATCAACCGAGCCGTGATAGAAGAGAAAGAGAGCGTCGTGAACACAAATCATCTCTGAGTGTCGAATTAGGTCTCCATCTCCTCATCTTAGCTCTAACAAATTCAGCGGTCGTTGTGATGAGTTTCATGTAGCGAGCAATCTCGAGTTCCTTTTATGCCTCCTCTACCTTTTACAAGATCTGGTGAAACTCATTTCAAGCATCTTGATCCAATGGGGAAGCACCAAGACGTGCTTGTGCCACAACCTAGAAAAGGACTTGATAGAACGTCCACTACTTCCGATCTAGATGCCATTGCTCCCAAGAGTATGAAGAAAAAGCATAATTTCCATTTTTTTTTTTTTTTTTTTTTTTTGGGTTTAAGTTTGTTCCTGGTATCCATTCCATTCCATCTGAGACTAATACAAAAGTGGTCTGAGTACGTTTATAATGCTTACAATATAAGAAGATGGTTAAAGGAGCAACGTGAATGTTAGAAGTTATAACCGAGACAAAGCTGGGGATCGACCGAACTCGAGGCCAACCAAGGCAAAACAATTGTTGCCAGTCTTGATAAGGAGGTTAAGGACCTGAAGGAAAGCTTAGCTATCACAAAGAAGAAAATCGAGACTTCTCACAAGGTCCTCGATGATCAAGGACTCGGTTTCGCGAAGTATTAGATAAAAACTCTCTCTTGACTAAATTTTTGAAGAAAGATGTTCAAGCTGTCACTAAAGAGATTGAAATGCTCGTGCTAGAGAAAAAACAATCGATGAAAGAGAACGTCGAACTTCCCGACGTTTACTTTGATGGGGATGATCGAAAAAAGAAGATGAACTTTCAGATTCGTAGCTTAATGGAGTTGGCTCACTCCTATGCCAATTCAACTATTAAGCGTTATCCTAATTCACTATCCATCAGATCACTATTATCTTGGATCTTGGTATTCAACTGCTGTTAAGTATCTTTCAAATGCTTTATCAGTTTTTTTTGATCCGCTCTAGTAATTGGATCTGAAGGATTTGGAGCGACAACTAACGTAGCAACAACGTTATTCCGATCTTGTTATTGGACACTAACGTAGTCCTAATCATCAGTGGCAAACAACACGTAAAACAGTTGCTTTGTGCTTTGGAGCCATGACAGAAAGCATCCTTATATGCTTTACTGAAATCGAGTAAAAGGCAGAAGTTTGTAGATAGAAAAGTTGGATCTTACCCCATAGATGTAGAGATCCCAAAGTAGATGATAAGATCCGAGGAGACTGAGAACTCTTTGAGAAAACACCGAAGTGCCTGAACCAAAATTGGCTCAAACACTCAAAATAAAAAGAGTAGAGAAAGGAACGTGAAGAGGTTGAAATTAAAATGAAGGAACGCCACTGAAATAACAATTAGGATACACACACAAGTTTATAATGGTTCGGCTTTCGGCTTTCGGCTTTCCACTTGAATGATTTTAACTCTTTGTTGCTCAAAATTGATGATTACAATCGTCGGTTCGGTAGGGATTCAATGTGCACAAATTAATTAAGAAGTCGAACTATTTTTCTTCAAAACAACTAGTGTTTATAAACAAAGACGATTTTAGATCACATTCTGACTGAAGTTGATCTTGCCATGAAAATTTGGGTCCATAGCTCAACATTTGACTGGATCAGTATCGCTTCCGTTTATGCATCGTATCAATACCGATATAATTAATGTACGAGTTAGGGCATGCAATCCAGTGGGGGAGTCCTTTTGTATGCCGATATCGTGTTTTCGAAGTTGGTTTGTGTAGTCATCTTGGTATTTGTTGGATTTGAGTGACTGAAAAGGCCTAGCTAACCCAGTAGATCAGTAGCGATCAAGGTCGTAGGGTTGATTCCAATCCAATACTTAATACACTCTAGGATGTCATTCTGCTTAGTCTGCTCAACCATCATATCGTGGTCTTATAGATATATGGATCTTCGGATCATTACACTTGGCTATTTGTCTTGATAATCGTCAAATTATACTTGGTTGAATAGTCGGGAAAAGTCGGGCCAGAAGGCCGTGTAGTAGCGACAAAACTCTGGATTCACAAGAAACTTCTATATACCTGATATAATATTGGGCTATAATATAGACGTCTTCTTATTAATACATATTATATACATCTATGGTGGTTGGCAAGCGTTAAGTTTGATGCTAGCAGTTAGATTAACAAATAATGAAAACATGCCTGTATTCTCCATATGATCTTTAAAACTGGTTGGTACTTCAGGCTCTTATTGTATCTTATGCTTCCATTTAATGACCATCCCATAAAACGAACTGTCCATACGATGTAAAAGATAGGAGCCTATACTAAGAAATATTAGTGACCTTAAAGATCAAGTTTTGTTAGCAAATTTATTGTATCTTCTACTTTCATTCATTACCTTAAAATTTTATTTGCACTTGGCAATATATTAAGTTTATTTTAATTGCTAATACATGCGTTGTTGCATACACATTTGACACATTTCTAATGTTAATAATTTGAATGGACCTTAATAGTACTTATTTGAACCGAACTTAATGCTGCAACAAAGTTTGAGTAGTTGATGCCTACACAAATCTATTTTTTCGTACTTTATGTTATCATAGTGTTGGTCAAATGAAATTGTAGAAGCAGAACTAAAAATATGCATAAAACGTATTCCTGGCGTACCTTGTTTGTAATGGTGAGCCGTCATCGTGTTTGCTTTTACTTCTACATTCGATGGTCCTTTATATTTCTGCTTTTGACGATGATGATTTTTAGTTCTGTGTAAAATAGTGAATGATATTATTGTATTTACCTTGCTTCCTAAGTCTGCTATTGAAAATAATATACTGAAACATCTGTACATAATTGAAACAGAATTCGGAATCATTCGGGATTGCAAGTGTTTCTTATGTGTAACACATCCATAATTGATGGTGAAATCTATGCCATTCATTGAGCTAAAAACAGTTTAGTAAATGTCTCAAAACGCTATTAAGTGAAAGCTTACAATCATGTGTAAGTAGTTTGTCCAGATGATTATAATACAAGTTAAAAAAAAGGGGAGGGAGGGAGGGGGGGGGGGGGGGGGGGGGAGTATGCCCTTTTTTGGAAGCATATATATCAACGATGGAGGAAGTTATGAATAATGAACGTGCGAAAATTTGTGAGCATAATCAGTACTGCTATGAAAGTCATAGACATATATAGCTTTGCAGATATGTCAACAGCTGATAGTTTTGGACTTGCTAAACGTGTGCTAGAAAATTAGCAGTAATTAAATGACATTGGCAACTCAAAAATAATAGTTTCGAACATGCTTATCAGTTACAAACGCTTTAGATATCTATCGATTACAAACTTAATAACTTTTGTTTATTAGCAGTGGTGTCTTCCAACAATGGGCAAATGTCAGTAGGTGTAGAGCCCAACCATAATTTGAAAATACAAATCATAACAAACTTGGTTAATCTCAAGTTTAAAGCAATATTCTGTACAGAGATTTTTTTTTTCTGTAAATTATAAGTAGATTAAATATTTATTGTTGCCAATGATTATTTTAGTAGAACTGCTTACCTGTATTGTCAAATATGAAGTAAAACACAGAGGAATTCAGTATATGTATTTCTTTATCCAAGAGCACAAATAGCGTTAGTAATTTCATTACAGCGAGCGTAAGAATATGAGTAAAACAACATACTTACGTGTGCATGATGTTTGAAAAGTTCAAATTTTATAGATGAATCCATTAGTGATAAACGGGAGTTATTTTTGAGTACCCGCTACCGCAAAAGTACACATAAAACATTCTTTAAGACCTGCCAAAGTGTTCTGGTTGTATGGTCAAACAAATATTTCAGTTGCATGTTTAAAAGAATCCATAGACATGAATTGTCTGGCTTCCTCCTCTCCCCTTTTTTCCTCTCTCTCTGTCTCGGCGTAAAATGTCCTTTTAAATTTGGAAATTTCTATGCTTTCAGATTATTTGTCAGTTATGAAGCAAAAAGTTTATCTGGACAAAATATGGAATAATCATCTCCCCATGAAATTATTCCACAACACAAAAAAATGATCAAAATAAAAATAAAAGTTAATCAAGATAATTTTGGTAAGCTGTTGTACGTACAAAAATGAAAAGATGTGAACTATAGGTAGAAATTCCCATAAAGAGAAATAAAATAATGACAACTGAGTAGTGGTACATGTCATAATATTCTTCCCTCAACTTATGGTTTACATGATGAATATAAACATACCAAGGATTCAGAATTGGAAGTAAACTATCATGTCACAACGAGAAAGGGAAGAAAACGTAGTTGAACTTAAGTTTGGGACAATTTTCTTTCAAAAATGATTTTTCTTAGTAAGTAAAATAAATAGGTTTTTGTTAGTGATTATTTTATTAAAAGAATTCTTTATCGTGTGAAGTTACTTCTGAAAATAAATGAAGGAATTTTAATCTTTGAATTACTGGTTTTTATTGCATAAAATTTGGTATGATTATAAGTTTCCACCATCAATTTATCATACGAATGGTAATGTGGTATATCAATTAACCATTTCGTAGATGCAGTATGTGGTCTATGAACAAGAATAAGTGTGATTGCTAAACGATCGTAGCTATGGAGTAGCAAATTGGCGATAGCTAACTAATATAAAAAATCGCAATTCCTAAATCAGTCTTGTAATATTGTTTTCTTTTACATCGTGTAATAATGGTAAATTAGCTAAAGATTATCGAAAATGCATAGGCAAAGATGAACATGGATGAGATTTTACCTTTGTTTATATTTTAGTAGTTCAATGTTAGTTTTTCAGCAACGTGAGTAAAAAGTTTACAATAAGCTTTTTAACAATGTAAATTGAATAAAGTTCTCGTATGCCTAACCTAATTCAGTAGTAATAAGCGTTAGAGCGTATCCAACCGTTAATAGTGCCGATGTTACACCTGCTGCATTAGTCAAATGTAATTGGGAAAATTTCCCAATGGATATTGGTTTAGACGCTTGTTCAACGGGCACTTGGGTTTGCGAGAACGTCTATATCAGGCGTGAAATCGCATTGTTTACACAGTTTACCACTTTTACCTCACTCATTTTTTTACCTTTTCACATATTTACAAAGCTGTTAAAATGCCGGTGCGACTCGTTAAAGTTGGTAGATAACCATACGTCACACGTTCGACGACAATACAATCGAAATTCATATTATTTCCGATCCTGACATGACTGCCGATGACTTACGAGTATTACACAAGTTACTCCTGATTAGACAGTGCACATCAAATGTAACATAAATCGTAGCCTTCCGCCGAATTCCAACTACCGGTTGTGAATGTTCCACGAAACGGAGCTGTGTTATTTTGTAAAGCAAATCCTTCAAAGCTGCATCTTGTGTAATAGATATCGTAATCATAACACATTTTGAAAAGGGAGAATTGATAGTAGAATGGTTGAATATATAGTAGTTTGTTGACCGTGAGGATAGTGAATGGTCAATGGTGGTAGGTATTTGTAGAGAGAGGAGGGGGTAGGAGGGGGGAGGTGTTTAAGACCGTTGCAAATATAGCTGTTTAAAGCCGTCGAAGGAAGGGAGTAATTGGACGTCTGTTGGACAGATATCCACCTCGATTACGTATATGCAACCAAAATGGATCGAAATATAACCGATTACACAGTCCACTCTTTTTTAGGGTTGGGATAGGTGTAAGTGTTACATTTTATGATATCCAACTCGCTATTAGAGATGCTCTTATAGTACAAATATTTGAAGTCATCAAGTATACACGTGAACTCAAGAAGTTATTTTCTTTATCACTAAGCACAATCAACCTTAATGATTCAACACATGTCTTGTTTAATTACCTAAATTATAAGAATCTAAGCAAAGCAGAATAGTCATGCGTGTGTTATGTTTAATAAGTGCAAATATAATAGGCAAAGCTATTAATCATAAATGCAAATCGAAAACATGCAAACACAAAACTATGGATAAATTTCAAATTATTGGCTTTGTGAATAATGGGAAGGTTAAAGTGTGGATTTCTTCAGTATAAAACAGAATGCAATAGCAATACGCGTTATACAAAACGCACAATCATCAACACCGGCAAGTGTTATATTTCAACTCGCACGCAAGTTGATTTAGCCAAACAACAACAGCACTGTATTCAACAGTATGTATGCAACAAAAAATGTATACGAATATAATTTGAAATATGAGAAAATAGAGTCTAAGTCTCGGTGTACCGATTTCCTTAAGACTTTATTTTGAGTCTCTCAGGATAAAACAGACGGATCTGCTCGAGTTGTAATGATTTCGTCAGTCTGAGAATTGGCAGCAAGGCAGTTGTAAGTCGGGCAGAGGAAGAGAAAGCGTTCAATCAGTGAGGAATTTGGCCAGAATTCGTCACTTATTTATATCTTCCAACGGTTACCATTTAAACAGTCTTATCTTATTTTTGCAATGTGGGACTAAAGTAAATTTCATTCATACTTTGATTTCTAACAATCCACCACATGAATGATAATATACTTTTTTCCCCACACAAGGTGTAATATCTCAGACTACGAATGGAGTAATGTTTTATCGTGGATAAGTAGATATTTCACTTTGAACTTTCCCTAGTTAAAACTTATCGGATATACTTGGCTAATCGGTGAATTATTTCATCTTGAACCGTCAGCCTTTATTGTATGTCCAAACAATAAGCTTTACGAAGCATTGATTCCCTTATCATCCAATCTCTTGGTTGTGTTCATTTTGGTCCTGAACATTTTCTGGTTCTGCGAGTGTTATAGAGAATTCAAGCCTTTTAAAATTCTCATAGAGCCGACCCAGCTCACACTAACATAGGTGATCGCAACCATTAAGAGTATCCTACATATACCCCACTTGTTATTTTCAAGATATGGTCATCATTAAAAAACATAGTTTTAACCTTGTAATACTTCTGTAGGCATGCATTTATATTGTGCACCATAGGAATGGAGTAGGACTATGTCCAAAAAATGCATTACGTCTTGAGTTATTCATAACTGGTTTGCCTATTGATCCTAGTCTGTGGGATCTCCAGTTGCTAGGATAGGTTTCCGTATAAGATAACTCTTGTTGTTTTAGGCTTTTAAACCCATTCCCCTCGATGCGCAGTCAATTTTCTCTCTTGATAAACCTTTAGTAAACGGATCCGCTAGGTTATCATTTGTTCTCACATAATCAATGGAAATAGTTCCATTTGAGAGTAACTGCCTAACTGTGTTATGACGTCGACGAATGTGTCGTGACTTCCCATTATACACAAAGTTATGCGCTCTACTTAGCGCTGCTTGGTTATCGCAATGTATGCATATGGCCGGTACAGGTTTAGGCCAAAATGGAATATCTTCTAAAAAGTGACGAAGTCATTCTGCTTCTTCGTCTGCTTTGTCTAAAGCGATAAACTCTGACTCCATAGTGGATCGAGCTATGCATGTTTGTTTAGTAGATTTCCATGACACTGCTGCCCCTGCTAGGGTGAATACATAACCACTTGTTGATTTTGATTCCTCTGAATCAGCAATCCAGTTTGCATCACTATATCCTTCTAAGACTGCAGGATATTTTCCATAGTGTAAGGAGTAATTTGTGGTATTTTTTAAATATCCAAGCACTCTCATTAGTGCTTTCCAGTGTTCCTTACTTGGATTGCTTGTATATCTACTTAATCGACTTACTGCATAAGCTATGTCTGGTCTTGTGCAATTCATGAGATACATGAGACATCCTATTACACGAGAGTATTCCAGTTGCATTACAGTCGCAGTAGTGTTTTTATGCAATACTTCAGATGGATTAAAAGGTGTTCTTACCTCTTTAATTCCAAGATTTTTAAATTTATCAATCACTTTGTCTATATAGTGTGATTGAGATAATTCAATTCCATTAGGCGTTCTTATTATTTTGATTCCCAAAATAACATCTGCAACTCCTAAGTCTTTCATATCAAAATTGTTGATTAGCATTTTCTTTATGCTCTCTATTACTTGGGTATTCGGACCAAAGATTAGCATATTGTCTACATAAAGACAAATCATCACATATGATTGTCCAACTTGTTTATAATAAACACACTTATCGCATTCATTTATACGAAAACCATTTCTCATCATGACACTATCAAATTTTGCGTGCCATTGTTTTGGAGCTTGTTTTAGTCCATATAATGACTTTACTAATTTACATACTTTGTTTTCATTTCCTTTTGAAATGAAACCTTCTGGTTGCTCCATGTAGATCTCCTCATCGAGATCGCCATTTAAGAATGCTGTTTTTACATCCATTTGATGAATCTCTAGATTATAAATAGATGCAATTGCTATTAGCATTCTTATTGAGGTTATTCGTGTTACCGGTGAATACGTATCAAAGAAGTCTACTCCTTCTTTTTGACGATATCCTTTGGCTACTAACCTGGCTTTATATTTGTCGATAGAGCCATCTGCTTTTATTTTCTTCTTGGAAATCCATTTGCAGCCAATTGGTTTTATTCCAGGTGGAATATCAACAATTTCCCAAGTTTTATTACTTAGAATTGAATCAATCTCACTTTGGATTGCTTCTTTCCAACATGCAGATTCAGACGATGACATTGCTTCCTTGTACGTTTGAGGTTCGTGTTCTAACATATATGTTAAAAACTCAGGACCAAATGTCTTGGAATTTCTAGCCCTTACACTTCTTCGGGGTTCTATTTCCTCAATCTCATGAGGAGTTATAGCTTCGTCTGATCTACTTGATTCTTCTCTTGTCCTTTTAGGGACATTATTTTGTTCGTTTCTTTTGTGTGGAAACACATCTTCAAAGAACGAGACATCTCTAAATTCCATGATTGTATTTACATGAATATCAACTATATCAGACTTGAATACCAAAAATTTGTAGGCGCTACTATTTTGGGCTGGTCCTAGATAGTAACAATCGACGTTTTTTGGTCCAAGTTTGACTTTCTTAGGAGGCGGAACTGGAACTTTTGCCAAGTACCCCCACACTTTGAGGTATTTAAAACTTGGTTTATGTCCTTTCCATAACTCATATGGAATTGCTCCTGTCTTATTGTGGGAACTTTATTTAATATGTGATTAGACATATTTAGGGCTTCCTCCCACAAGTTCGTTGGTAAACCAGAAGTTAGAAGCATGACATTAATCATATATTTTAACGTTCTGTTTTTCCTTTCCGCAACACCATTTTGTTGTGGTGAGTATGGAGCTGTCGTTTGATGAATTATTCCATTTTCTGCACAGATTTGTTCAAACGGTGATTCATATTCTCCACCTCGATCAGATCTCAATATCTTGATCTTTTTATTTATCTGATTTTCTACCTCAGCTTTGTACTTTATAAATGATGTTATTGCTTCATCTTTACTATTCAAAAGATATACATAGCAATATCGTGTATAGTCGTCGATAAATGTGATAAAGTACTTTTTTCCACCTCGTGTAGGTATTGATTTGAAATCACATAAATCGGTATGTACCAAACCTAGCGGTTCGGTGCTTCTATCAACTGTATGAAATGGCATTTTGACCATTTTTGCTTCTACACATGTCTCACATTTGTAGTTCTTATCTACTTGAAATTTAGGAATTAATTCTAAATTTGCAAGTTTTTTCATTTTTCGGAAGTTTACGTGTCCTAATCTTTCATGCCATAATAAAGCATCATACTCAACAATGTAAGAAACTTCCTTTATTCATTTCAGAATTACAATACACACTATTATTGCCAACTACAGCTACATTAGCCTTAAACATGCCATCACACAAGTATCCTCTCCTTATATAGATTCCAGCCTTGGACAGAACAACTTTATCCGATTCAAAGACCATTCAGAAGCCTTTCTTCGAGAGAACAGGACCGGAAATCAAGTTTTTTCAGATATCTGGAACATGGAGCACATCATTCAGCGTAATAGTTTTACCAGATGTGAACTTGAGGATTACTTTCCCATTACCCTCAATCATTGACACTGCAGAGTTACCCATGTACAGTTTCTCTTCATGATCGAGTCTGTTGTAAGTGGCGAACATGGACTTTTCAGAACACACGTGTCGTGTAGCACCTGTGTCAAACCACCACTGAGAAGGATTCTGGACTAGATTACATTCTGATACAACTCCAGAAAAGTTAGACCCGTCAATGTCCATGTTGTCCACCACATTTGCCTCGGAACTTTTCTGTTTCTTGTGTCTGCAAACTTTTGCTTGATGTCCAGTCTTGCCACAAACCCAACAATCCCCATTGAACTTCTTGGATGGCTTCTGATTGGGCTGTTTATTTTCTGGAGCCTTCCTCTTTTTATTTTTGTTAGGGCGTCCTTTCTTCTTTGCCCCTTCTGCAGCAAAGGCTTCTTCATTCTTTGGTTTAGTGACTCCGCGATTATCAGCCTCATTTTTTAGTCTCACAATGAGGTCTTGCAAGGATATCTCCTTCTTCTTGTGCTTCAAGTAGTTGCGGTAGTCCTTCCAAGATGGTGGCAACTTTCCAGTTATCGCTTCAACCAGAAAAGATTCACCAACAACGTGGCCTTCTGCTTCCATCTCATGGATAATAATTTGAAGTTCATGTAGTTGCGTAGTTACAGGTTTGGAGTCTACCATTTTGTAGTCCATAAACTTGTCCACTATGAACTTCTTCAGGCTCACATTTTGTGTTTTGTACTTTGTTGTTAGCGCATTCCAGAGAGCTTTCGCAGTCTTGAGTGGCTGATAAACCTTGTACAAAACTTTGTCAAGACAATTCAAGATGTAATTCCTGCACAAGAAATCCGAGTGCCTCCATGTATCAAGTTTAGCAACTTCACTTGAATCCTTGGCTTTGCCTGGTGTTGGCGGCACTGGCTCATCTTCATCTAAATATTTCAGTAGACCGAGGGTTGTGAGATAAAAGAGCATTTGACTTTGCCACGTCAAAAAATCGTCACCTTCACCCTTAAACAGGTCTGGTTTGTTCAAGTTGGCTGTTTTGATCGATATTTGGTCTGCTGCCATCTCTGTTTTAATGATCAAAATAAAGTCTTAAGATGTGGATTTCTTCAGTATAAAACAGAATGCAACAGCAATACGCGTTATACAAAACGCACAATCATCAACACCGGCAAGTGTTATATTTCAACTCGCACGCAAGTTGATTTAGCCAAACAACAACAGCACTGTATTCAACAGTATGTATACAACAAAAAATGTATATGAATATAACTTGAAATATGAGAAAATAGAGTCTGAGTCTCGGTGTACCGATTTCCTTAAGACTTTATTTTGAGTCTCCCAGGATAAAACAGACGGATCTGCTCGAGTTGTAATGATTTCGTCAGTCTGAGAATTGGCAGCAAGGCAGTTGTAAGTCGGGCAGAGGAAGAGAAAGAGAAAGCGTTCAATCAGTGAGGAATTTGGCCAGAATTCGTCACTTATTTATATCTTCCAACGGTTACCATTTAAACAGTCGTGTCCGTTCCTCTTCATCCATTAGCGGGTCGTAAACCCGTTCGTCTTCTGTTGGGTCGCACCCAATTCCGTTGCCGCATCTGTTCAGAAAAAAAGAAAAATCCAACAAAAATGGTTATGTTTTTCCGTAGCAAAAATAAGATTTCATCCAAGCCCAAGCCCGGCCCGGTTCGGTACGGGACGGGCGGGTGTGTGTTTGGTTCACATGATGTAGGTCATCCCCCTCGCACAAAATTACCTGACCCTAAGGGCCAATATAGGGAATGAGGAATGGACATATATACACACATCTTATCTTATTTTTGGCAATGTGGGACTAAAGTAAATTTCATTCATACTTTGATTTCTAACATAAAGTTCCTCATTTATGAATATACGCTAACACAAAATTATGTACGAAATTCTCTGCCGAAGTTGTCAACTTATTTTGTTATGAAATTGTAGCAAGGAAAGAAGTTTTTGTCTGATATAATTAGAACTTTGTGTTGAAGTTCTATGGAACGATTATTTCTTACACATTATGGAACTGTACCAATATCATGATTATCATCTCCAGACTACATTTCACAAAATGTAATATGTAACCCATAAACTCCTTCCAAAAAGGGGTTGCATTGTGTAATTGGTAACATTTTTAAGTGGATTGGTTCAAGATCTATAATCTTATTGGACATCTTTTGAACATATGTTCAACAAATAAACGTCTGCTTAACAAACACATGATATTTGATGTTAGTTTAACGGACGCTTAGTGTTGTGCAACAAGTCATTTGTTGAGCATCAAATTTTTGTTCTACACCTCTTATATGGATGTCTGTGGAACATGCACTTTATACCTGTTAAATAGACACATAACATCTAGGCATTTGTTCAACAGATGTCTATATCAGTATACTGCTGGAAAATTAATCAGTTTACATTTTATAATCTTTGAAAGTGTAATATGTAATTCCAAAACCATTGGTAATGCTCTAATTTGTAAATAGACCAACTTTCCTAATAAATTAACTAAACAGTATGAGCATCTTCTATTGTTAATTGTAGTTGTGTGTTTAAGCTCTAGGATGAGAATCTTAGCAATTTGAAAATCCCAAAATGAACAAATAAAAGTATTAATAACGAATGAAAATCAATTTTGAAAATATGCTATCACAAAATTATGCATAAAATACCTTTCAAACTTGGAATTTTATGCATTTCCAAATTTCTTTAGTTTTAATAGTTCAACATATGGCTTATTTAATAAGAGATTCTAGTGTTCATTAGCTTCAGAAAATCCAAATTTAATAGGTAAAACCATCAATGAAAAATGGAAGTCATTTCCGGAACTACCCTAGCACAAAATTATCCATAAAATGCATTTTTTTAACTTGCTGAATTATCCATGTTGTGATACAATGGTAACAAAGAAGTGTCTTTTGACATTTTAGAAGCTTCTCATGTTTGAAAATATGCTGACACAAAATCATCCATAACTTGTCACATTATTCATGTTGTGAAACTATGGAATAGAAAACGTTTCTTTGGATGTATTATAGAATTTGCGTATTGTAACATGATTTTCTCTTACATTTCATTGCAATTACGATAATTTAACCTTAACCATATTTTCCATGATTGCAAGAACAGGTATATTTATGGCTTTTGTTTATGTACTAAATAAATGTAAGACTGCGGTGTAATGTCACTCCATAAAAGAGAAATATGGTTTGAAAACAATAAGAAAAATAGCGATTTACAAATCATATGGTAATAAAGAAATTAAACCCAGAAAACATAATAAAACAAAAATAAATCATAGTAACATCACAAGAAATTTTCCTTTGGATTATAGTCTTTACTATACCGGTCGATCCATGTTTTTTGTACGTCAGCCACAAAAGCTTATAGGGAAGTGTGGTGAAAATAAGATTAAGGGTAGATAAAAGCTAGTCATCATAACCAATCTCGATTGAAATTCTAAGTAGGCATTGAATCATATTTCAGAATCCTAATTTCATGTGGAAGAATCTGGACAATTGAAGAAAAACTTGAGATTTCATCATGGAGGTTTGTTGAGGGGGAATAAATGTGACATGTCAACTAAATCGATTGAATTTTATGTCAAGTTTGGAGCGAGAAACGGCTGAATTCACAGGAATTTAGGAAATAATTCCAAATTTTTTATACAATGATAGTACAAAGAGTCAATGTTTCAATTTTATTAGATGTAATATGATAGATGCTCAAAATAACTGTTAATTTTCAAGATTATGACGTGTTGGAAATATTACTTGCAAGTACATTTATTGTTCAATGCCTCTTAGCAAATAGAGATTTCTTTATTACTTATCTTGTAAGTTGTACTTCTCAATAATTATCCTTGTAAATCTTTGTGTATAAATTAAGAATTCAGCTGGGTGCTAACTCACTCAAGCACATTCAAAAAATTTATGCACTTATTTTTAACATGATGTTTGCTTTGTGCACTATTCATCGCAAATCACATAGTCGTGTTTCTGTGAAGTGCAAAATATAAAACTCAATTACTGAGCTCCGGATAGCATCTCATCATGCATCACTAAACAAAATAAAATGAAAAAAATGGACAACCGTCAATTTTTGGTATTAAGTCTATTTTTTCCTGGTTAGTGTATTTTTCTCATCATGCATTCTCGCTTTTTTGAGGGATAACCGCTCTACATCTTTAAGGGTTACACAATGTATTTTGCTAGAATTCGAACCTACGACCTACATGATGTTTGCATTTGTGCACTGTTCATTGCAAATCACAGTCATGCTCTTGTTAAGTGCAAAATATAGAACTCAATTACTAAGCTTTCTAGATGGCATTTCATTATGCATCACTTAAAAAAAAAATGAAAAAAAAAGGACGACTGTCAATTCTTGGTTTTAAGTCTATTTTCCCCTGGTTTGTGTAATTTTCTCATCATGCATTCTCACTTGAATTCTTAGTTTGGAGCAAGAAACGGTTGAATTCACAGGAATTTAGGAAATAATTCCTGTGAATTCAGCCGTTTCTTGCTCCAAACTTGACATAAAATTCAATCGATTTAGTTGACATGTTACATTTATTCCCCCTCAACAAACCTCCATGATGAAATCTCATGTTTTTCTTCAATTGTCCAGATTCTTCCACATGAAATTAGGATTCTGAAATATGATTCAATGCCTACTTAGAATTTCAACCGAGATTGGTTATGATGACTAGCTTTTATCTACCCTTAATCTTATTTTCACCACACTTCCCTATAAGCTTTTGTGGCTGACGTACAAAAAACATGGATCGACCGGTATAGTAAAGACTATAATCCAAAGGAAAATTTCTTGTGATGTTACTATGATTTATTTTTGTTTTATTATGTTTTCTGGGTTTAATTTCTTTATTACCATATGATTTGTAAATCGCTATTTTTCTTATTGTTTTCAAACCATATTTCCTCTTTTATGGAGTGACATTACACCGCAGTCTTACAATCATGGAAAATATGCTTAAGGTTAAATTATCGTAATTGCAATGAAATGTAAGAGAAAATCATGTTACAATACGCAAATTCTATAATACATCCAAAGAAATGTTCAATGCCTCTTGGGAAATAGAAATTTCTTTATTTTTTTGAGGAATGCTAGGAATTCAGGATCCCTGGTAATATTTTTTTTTAATAAAATAATACAGTGGCTCCCACAATCTTCTCTCTAGTGGGGCCCACGAGTGCATAGGAACAGTCGTGCGACTGTTCCTGGCGTTTCTGTATTTTTTTATCTTGTAAGTTGTACTACTCAATTATTATCCTTGTAAATCTTTGTGTATAAGCTAATAATTCAGCTGGATGCTAACTCACTCAAGCACATTCAAAAATTCTATGCGCTTATTTTTCACAAGATGTTTGCTTTTATGCACTAATCATCGCAAATCTCATAGTTGTGCTTTTGTGAAGTGCAAAATATAAAACTCAATTACTGAGCTTTCCAGATAGCATCTCATCATGCATCAGAAAAAAAAAAAAAAAAAGACGACCGTCAATTTTTGTTAATAAGTATTTTTTTTTTTCCTGGGTTGTGTGCTATTTTCTCATCATGCATTCTCGCTTTTTTGAGAGTTACACAATGTGGCTTGCTAGAAATTGAACCGACGACCTACATTGATGTTTGCTTTTGTGCACTGTTCATTGCAAATCAAATCACATAGCCTGCTCTTGTGAAGTGCAAAATGTAAAACTCAATTACTGAGCTTTCTAGATAGCATCATCATGCATCACTAAAAAAAAAAAAAAAAAAAAAAAAGGATGATTGTCAATTCTTGGTATTAAGTCTATTCTTTCCTGGTTTGTGTAATTTTCTCATCATGCATTCACTTTTTGAGGGAATACATCTTGAGGCTTACACACAATGCAGCTTAGTAGGATTCGAACCTGCGACCTTAAGGAATCTTGTTCCATGTTCGCTAGCCAGCCCTAACCAATTGAGCTATGCGCACAGACAAATTATTGTACTATTAGACTCGGACAAATCAAAATAAAGTATGTTTAGTGTGTTCATTGTGTCTGTGTGTGCACGTTCTTCCGTATATTTTGTACAATAAAACAATTTCATTTGATTTAAAAACATTAAAAGCTAGTTAACATAATCATATTAATACTGATAGCTCCTTTTCTTATAATATATAATGTCATGACGCAAAATAAAATTAAGTTAGAGAAGAAGATGGACATTTAAAACAAATCACAGTTAAAGAAACATGTTTTTCTTAAGAATTAAATTTTTATTTTATCTTAGAAAATAATTTGGAATCAGAAATACAAGTATACCGAGTGCTCTGCTTAATTAAGTACCATTCCTGCTATAAAAAATATATGAATTGCAGCCCAAAAGGAAAATTTTCAGTCCCAAACCTGTGCATGTGTTATACAGCTGTTTTTTTAGTTTGATTAATTTGACATACTTGGTAGTAATTTAAGGATAACATAAGGGGAGAAAAAACACAATGTAGTTATGAATTACAAACTTCGTGCTCTAGCAGTATAGTGCTCGCATCGCATTGTTGTGAGCATCTCAAATCCTTGAATTCTTTGATTGTTTATTGTATTTTATAGGGTACCAGCCTTTCACATAAGAGGATGTTAATGCTTTTATGTAGTATTGGATTTTGTTTGTTTTTTATGTAATAGTGACATCACATTAAAAATTGAAAATCCTACAGTGTAAATTTTCTTGATCATTGACATAGACATAGTTCAGTTTGCTTGAATGGGATTTCTAATCGAAACATGTTGATTCGATATTCATCAATACTGAATAAGCCGGATAGGTGGACATTATCGTGATAAATGAGTGGTAATAAATATATAATTAATTTAATATTCAAATTTTACTTACCATTTTGGCAGTCGTAAACATCTTTTGCAACAAAAATTGAAATCATTGGTATTGAATTTCATGGAAATTTGCAAGTATGGCATAAAAGTTGTATGGATATGGTATCAATATTTCGTTCATGATAAGTTTGTCTACTAAATTATTTTGAGCTGGTTGTTATGGTTGAACATAAAATTTTGAAATATGCATGTGTACTTAGTGTTGTTTTGTACAAATGTTGTTTGTAAGGCTGAAATGTGTGCAAGGCTCAGGGTTTTGTAAAAATGATGTTTTCAATGCTCTTTTCAGTATTGCAAAATTCTACGAGAAATTTCAGTATTGAAAATTTAGAAATGATGATTAGTGTGGACCGAGTTTGGGGATCATAAGTTTTAGGTTGTAGTGGTGTAGATAAAACTTTGAAATCCATCTATTATCAAACCGACCGTTAGGGAGGTTTCCCTACTGTAAGGGACCCAAAATCAAACTCTCTGAAACCAATTATAATCGCCAGTAAATTCTCTATTTCGCGTTTCCTTATTTCTTCTCCGTTTCTTCCTCCGCTGCACAAATCAATTCGCTAATTCCTCCGCTATCCCAATTATTGCGCTAATTCCTCCTCTCGTTTTTACGTTTCTGTCTGATCGAGCAATATTCGCGAGATCTCCATAAAATCTGATATTTTTTCACAGATTCATTCACAAATTCGCATGTTTTGACTTCGAAAAATCCGATTTTTTCATGGATTCATTCACAAATTCTCAATCCGATTTTGAATCGAAGTTGATTAGACTGTCGCTTGGATTTCGCCTGCTTCTATTTTAGGATTTTTTATTCTCTAGGTATGCTTATTTTTCCTTTTTCACTCTTGGATTTTTCATTCTGTTATGACCATATTATTGCAGGCGGCTCTGTTTCTGGTATATCATACCAATGATCTTCAATTTTGGATATTCGGTAGGCTGGACATGCATTCCTTTGTTATATCATGTCAGTACTATATATGACCATGTTATTGCAGGCGGCTCTGTTTCTGGTATATCATACCAGTGATCTTCAATTTTGGATATTCGGTGGGCTGGACATGCATTCCTTTGTTATATTATGTCAGTACTATATATAAAGAAGTTACGAGTTATGAGTAAAACCATATGGTGGTTTTTCAGGACATGATAGTCAATAATAAATTTCAAAGACAGATTATATGGGTTTTAATGTTTATATACAAGCACCTTCCATCATGTATACAACTACCTTCTGTCATATATACACCTGAGTTTTAAAATGTGTAGAGTCCATAGTCAATATACGTGTACTGTAGGTTTTCTAGATATGAACATAATCAAAGAAGGCTACTTGCATATAGGATCTTAATTAAAAATAAAACTCACTGTCCTGATCCTTTCAATCTTGGATTATAACAAATAAAGGTCTGCCGCAGAAGAAATAGTTAGGTTAATATTGCGTGGGGGCTAAAAAAATGAAACCAAAACTTTTTGTCAGCACAGTCAATCTAACAAGTGTTTTTCTGCCTCATGTGAACTCAATATACAAATATAAGAATCATGTTACTGGATGTGGATGTTGCAGGGTATGAAGTATACAATAGTTCAGAAACAAAATTTACATACAAAATTAATATAAACTTAAATTACTTAGATCATGTTATATTAAATATCTCTAATTATGGATTCATATACCATTATGGTTATTGCTGTTGAAGGATACTATTATTGTAACTAATAACGACCAAGTTACATTAATAGCATGTGGTATAGGAGTTAATTTGATCAAAAGACTATGATAGGATACTATTATTGTAATTAGTAATGACTGAGGTACATTAACAGCAACATCGGAGTTAATTTGACCAAAAGATTGTGATGTTTAACACCGTTCTTTCGCATGTAATTATAAACATGGATCTACTTGTCAGCTCACTTCAGGGATTGAATCTAACATTGTTCGTGTAGACACGAATAAACCTCTTCCACCAAATCAGTTGAGGGGCTGTGGTTTCGTGGACAAAACATAATGAAAGATATATTTTGTATCAAACATTAAATTAACAAGCAAACTATTGTTAGAAAAAAGTATTCTACCCTACGTCAAGGAGATCCATTCATCTGTTCCCATGATTAATGTCTTATTTCAAGTACATCTAAGCCGTCATTTTCTTTTTCTTGAATTATTTTTAAGTAACTTTATCATCAATGGGATGGCACTGAATGCATGGAGATGCACAGAGACGTCGTTTTAGCTTTTAAGGACAATGGATTTGCTCATCGAACATTCTTCTTTTAGCTTTCAGTTTTGACATTTGTCATTCTCTTGGAGTAATTTTCAACTTTCAATTAATAAATTTATAATAATTTTTTCTGTTAGGCTTATTTGCTAATTTTAGGTATAAAATGAATCCCTGGCAAGTTTTAAGGATTAAATGGGAATCATGCTTTCAACCGGACTAGCAAAAAATTTCATAAAGCTGCATGTTGCAAGATTTATGCATTGATTACTGTATATATGATAAACATTAAAGCAATGACATCAAACTGGAGTCATACAGGGTACTTTAATAATCCAGAGGCCACGAAATTGACTTTTGATACGGAGGGGCGGTTACACACAGGAGGTATTGGATATTTTGATGATGAAGGGCAACTTTTTGTCTTAGATTGCATAAATGAGTTGATCAAGTACAAAGGCTTAGGTTTTAGTCTTTTATAGGATCTTTTTGGCTTCTTGTTTCATTTCACTCATATGCACACGAATTATTTGTAAAATATTATCCTTGACATGTATTTATGGTTAGGACCTAGAAAATGTTACACTATGCGCAAATGAAGCAGCATAAATTCAGATGTTGTGGTCTATACTCATGATGCATGTGAATATGTATTCGTTACTACCGTTTAGCCATATTTTTGTGTTGTTGAAATCAACGTACCAGAATAATTTCTTATATATATATATTTGCATTTTTACCTTTTTAATTAAATTTTCACAAGTATAATCTATATTTTAAGCTAATTTTCTTTATATTTCCTCCTATTTTTCAAATTCAATACTAATTTATAGGTACAAAGAAACTCAAAATTAAGAGTACGTTGATCATTGTTGATATAGTATATATGTATTTGTAAATGATACATATCAATGCATTGAAAACAGATCCTGATCTGTATCAAGAAAGTTTACATGTACAACCCTCGGTGGAATTGGATTTACACTTTTACAATTACTTTTATTTTTTAAAAATAAGTCAGTTAAGGAAAAAATTAACAAACATTTTTTCTTCATAATAATATAATTTAACGGTCGGTTTTCCCACCGTTGTACGGTAATACTAGTAGAGGCTGTTGTTATTCAACACAATCAAATGTTAAAATGCTAGTGCATTATCATATTTGTAGACAACCTCCCACTGTTGATTTCTTGATGTGTGATTAATTAGAATTGCTGTTCTCTTTTATAGCATTTTCAGTATTTTAACTAGCTTGGAAATACATTTATGTTATTTTCTGATAAATTAGTTAGCGACAGACAAAGGAGTATCTTTTTTCCTCTATTTTCTTTATACCCTTTTAGGTTTTGCTTTGAAGGTCATGGTTGCCAGTTAGTTAGCATATAACTTGTGTGGCAGTAGATATAAATGGAATGATGCATTTCTAATTCACAGGCTTTCCTTTACCTCTATTATCACTCTTATAAGCTGCGTTTTCCTTCTTGTAGGATACCAAGCTTGTTTACAAGCATTTCGCTACATTATATTTTGTTATTGTATTTGATCAATCTGAGAATGAACTAGCAATGTTGGATCTCATCCAAGGTAAATATCGCATTCCAAGCAATGTTTGCTTCTATTCATTTGAACCAATCAAGTATTTTTAGTAACACGATTCGTTTCTCAGTTTTTGTGGAAACCTTGGATAGATGCTTCAAGAATGTTTGCGAACTGGATATTGTTTTCAACTTCCGGAAGGTATGCAATAGGTTAATCATGTTTGCATGGCTTATGCATGTTCACATTGATGTTTTATAGATGCAAATGCTGTGTCCATAATTGGGTAAGAGGTTCTGCTTGGTGAATGTAAAACAAAAGAACATATTGGTTTTGAGCATCTAGTTCATAAACCATGTGGTACTGTCACTCAGTAAGAGATTTAGTACTATGTTTAGTGTAAATGATCTTTAATACAAGAAAGTTAACTGCTACTATTTGTATGTGATATGACATATGCATTAGACATTTATAATCAAATAGATTCAAACGTTTCTTGTTTCAAAGAATTCTGACGTAGAATGGATTCTGTTTATTCAATTGAAGTTCAAAATTCAATTTTACGAACTACCACGACGTTACGAGCTCGTTTTAAATTAAATATAAATTTATACGTTCAATCGCGTTTGATAAACGAATTCTATATTAAAAATCCATTAATATTTCAAATATAATATTCAAAACAAATTTAAATATTCCATTTCAAATGACTGAAAAATCCAAGTCGTTACATATTGATTTGTGTAGTATAATTACTTGTTTTAATAGATGCTCATATATAAGGGAAAGGCTACTCAGAGTATGTATTTGACAACCCTGACAATACAATAAACAGTTGCTCATAGTATGTATTTGACAGACACATTCTTTCCCAAAGTTTATTAGCAAAGCTTGGTTTCCTAGTTAATTCAAAAGAAAAGATAAACATGGAAACTAACAATAAAACTCAATAAATGGTTCAACATGTTTAAGTATGGTAAGGTTTTGATTGAACTATCTACTGATTTGTATTTTGTGAAAACAAAGCTTGTATTTGATTGAACTACCTAAAATCGGAGCCGAAATATTGGAGTTTTCGAAATTGATTGGAACTTCTAAAATCTCAAGAAGATTTAAAAAAAAGGAAATGGAAACTGATTTTGAACATTCTAATGATGTCACCTATGCACATCATCATAGACGGGATTTATAGCTAAGTTTGGTTATTGTACAGATGCACAACATCCTAGACGAGATCATCTTTGGTGGTCAGGTTCTGGAAACTAGTTCTGAAGAAGTAATAAAGGTTGTTCACGAGATAGCAAGGTGCTTTCTCATTCTGGTTTGGTGCTCATGTCATTATGCACATGCATTACTGCTGTACATGGAATAAAGCATGTTTTGAATTATAAAACATTATGAAAAATGCAATTGCAATGTCTGTACGGTTAGATGGTATGTGTGAAATTCGCTCTATGATAATTGTTTGAACTTCTATATGCAGGTTAGAAAAATCGTCGAATGGAAGCAGTCTTATACCGAAGTCCATCTCAGGAAGGCTTGGCCTGTAAACAGAGAATGTTTTAGAACATTCCCTTCTATTGATGCCTATTTTGGTTAACAGGCTGAAGAAATTTGGACCGTTATCTTTAATATGGTATAAATATTGTTTCTGGGGTTGAATGCACTGTTTGCCTACACCTATTATTGGCAGTGCCCAATTGAAGCGGTTTGTTGATTGTTTTGTGAGATATTGGTTATTTGTCTTATTATTGGTTATTGCTTTTTGTGGCTTGTATGTGAGATATTGGACTATTTATTCCTTGCCGGCCGCATATTAAGCCCAGATGCTTATGCTGATGCTATCGCTTTCGCTTCACATTTGATTAATTATAAGATTATTATGTTTAATAATCCAAAAATGTAAGATTTAATGAATAAATAAAAGTTATTATATATACATATGCTTATTTAACAATTCGTTTTTTATTGATTAATTATAGAAATAAAAATGCTCCTTTTCATGAATATATAAATCTTTAAGCCCTTTAACAATAGAATCTAAATCTAATATTCAAACTTCTTTACAAATTCAAACTATCTTCATCATGCTTAAAATTATGATCTAACCAATTAACGTTGCTTAAACAAATAAACACCATTTATTAATTATGAGTATACATAAAATTAAAACTAATAAATAATTAAAGGACAAATTTTTGAACTAAGCTACTCTGGGTAATTTATTGTAAAAATAGGCTTGTTTCATAACTTATTATGAAACTGAGCCTGTTTTTCTTAGGAATAATAACCATGTGCATTCTGAAAAGGCGCATGAACAAATTTGTTCACGCGCATTTTCAAAACGTGCATTTTTTAAATTTTTTTTTGTTCATGCACATTTTTAGAATGCTCATGAACGCACAAAAAAAAAAAAAAGTTATGCATCCTGAGAACGCGTGTGAACAAATTTGTTCATGCGCGTTTTCAGAATGCGCAAGGCTAATTCAGAACTGGCCAAAACAGACCTAATTTCATAATAAGTTATGGAACAAGCTTATTTTCACAATAAGTTATTTTGAGGGGCTTAGTTCAAAATTTTGTCCATAATTAAATTCTGCAACTTAGAAATAAAAATTTAAATTGACTATATATGTTTTCAACATAAAAACATGATTAAATATTTGTATAAATTATTTTCTCTTAAATGTGTTAATAATATATAATTTATAAACAAATAAATCACGCGCAAAGCGCATGCCGCAACGCTCGTACTAATAGTTGTAATACCTTTGATGTTATACTTTTTTGGTATCAATGTGAAATGACAAAAATAGCCTCTATAGTAATTATTAAATCTTCTTAAAAATAGGATCTTATATATAGATATTTTTAAATCTTCCTAAAATTAAGATCTAATAAATAAGCTTTATTTACAAATTCAATACCTCCACCTATTTTCAAATCTTAATATTTCTTAAAATCAAGATCTAATATCCTTAAATGTATAATTTAAAAATTAGTATCGCTTAAATATAGGATCTATGAATTAAATTTTCTTTATAAAATCAAAACAACCCTAAATACCACTAACTTAATAATATGATCTAAGAATTAAATTTTCTTTACAAATTCAAAACGTTCATCTAAAAGTATTATCAAATTTTATTACTTAAAACAGATCTAACAAATAAGCTTTCTTTGTAAATTCATTTTTACATGATTTTAACGTTGTAGATAAGCTTAAAATAGGATTTAACAATTAATCTTTATATATTAATTCATTTTTCATTAACTAATAACAGAAAAAAAGATTCATAATTAAATATTGCAACATTAAAATAAATAAATTTCACATGATTTTATTTCTGTAATGTTATAATTTCCGCCCTTGAATCTGGAAAAATGGCGACCTTCAGATCTATAATGGCGAATTCAAAAAATGCATTCTCTTCTCTGGCGTTTTCTCTTGCAAACCATATTTCGCATAATGACAACGTTACTAAAGACAAAAATCCAGATACATCGTACAAGGACATTCTTTTACGTCCAGCTATAAAGCGAGATATATTTTATAACAGATCTAAAAACACAAATCCCCAACCGGATGGTCGTAAAATTAACCATTATGATGCTAATCTCAGTAAAATCAAATTGAATAATGGCTGTTTCAGATGCGGATCAACAGATCGTTGGGCATGATCATGTCGTAACCCAATTTTATGTTTTAAATGCAACAAATCTGGCCATAAGGGTTTTAATTGTAAATCCTTTTTGAAACCCTCCTCAGAAAACGACGAATTCCAAAATTTCTTCTCAGATCTCGGTGAAATTTTTTCCAGATGAATTTAACTGGGCGTGTTCAATGATACTCATCTCGATCGAGCATGGATCCTTCTCAATTGCGCAAATCGAAGAACTCATCAAATCTAGATTTGGAAGTAGAGCATCTTTCTGGAACTGGAACGTTAAGAGAATGGGAGATAATTTTGTTGTTAGATTCCCACCTTCGCTGCTAACCGAGAATGTTTACTACGCCATTATTACAAAAAAAAGGAATTTTAATTTGAAGTGTTGGAGTGCACAATCTGGCTGTATTTCGAGATAAAAGGAGAGTGTTTGGGACTCGCTGAGGAACATGCCTCTTATTTGTCGCAAATTGGAGGTTCTTCGTATGGTGCTGGCGAAGGTGAGGTACGTTAACAAGTTGCAGTTTGGGGCACTGCATGCAACCGATTATACTTTCTTAAGAGCGGAATTGTTGATTGAGGGATCGGCTATGATCCCCCCATCGATAATCGTTCCTGTTGAAGGGTTAAATCATAAGATGTGAAGGAGACTCGTCTGCTAGCACCGATGTACAGGGTTTTAAGAAGCGTATATCTGCGAGGGGAAGTGATGGTAGACTTAAAGTTTTAACCAACAAAGAAACCAATGATCGAGATGAAGGGCAGAAGGAGGTGGGGAATGACGGTGTAGTTGATAATCCAATAGTTGTCTCATCGGATGATGTGAACATGGATGAAGGTGGGAATGGTAATGGGAATTTTGTTGTTAGCTATGACGATGACACTCAAGTGGAAATTGATGCTGAAGGTAATATAGTTGGGGTTGGTAATGCTCTTAATAATTTGGATGATGGGGTTGGTTTGGAAGATTTCGGTGATATGGGAAATAGCAACTCCATTCATGACGATGGGGAGAAGCATGAACATGATAACTCTTCACAAGACCTGAATCAAATGGGAGAAAAGGCTCTCGCGTTAACTGCTTCTGGGGAATGCTCAACGACTAACAAAGGCAAAGGAAAAAAGGTCTGAACTTTGGCGTGGTTATGCTTAGAAGAAGTGCAAGAGGTCTGCTGCATCCTCTCGAAGGTAGCGTCTTTGTCCCTGCTTTACTTAACAATTTATCTAGTGATCAATTGTATGATCTTGCTCGCAGTTCTTGTTTTATGTTAAATGCTGATGTAATTGGTGATATTAAAAATAAAGAAATAGAGAGGGCTAATGTTTTCCCATGATTGTTGTCACATGGAATGTAAGGGGCCTAGGAACTTTTGATAAGTGTCTTAGGGTAAAAAATTATCTCAAATCTATTAAGCTTGATGTTGTTTTGTTACAAGAAACTAAACTTGAAACACCAGAAAATAAAGTTTTTAGATGCCTGGGATGGGGAGTGATTGATGAATGGTGCTTTATTCCTGATGTGGGGAATAAGGGTGGTTTGTTCACGGGTTGGAATAGTAACCTTTGGATTTTGAAACAAGAGATTAAGCAAAGTCACTGCCTTTATGTTGCGTTGGAATGTCGAAAGTCCAAGGTTTTTTTTCGTTTCTAATGTACATGGACCGAACACTAGATTAGAAAGGAAGGTTCTTAGGAAAGAAGGGATTGAGTTTCACAATTTGATGTATGGTCCTTGGGTAATTGGAGCAGACTTTAATGCAACCAGATTTACCTTTGAGAGAAGTAATAGAAAGGTCAATTATGTGGGGGACATGGATGACTTTAGTGAATTTGTGAATGAATGTAGTTTAATTGACTTACCACTTTCAAATAAATGTTTCACTTGGAGTGATGGTAGATCCCCCCAAATTTGGTTAAACTTGATCGCTTTTTCATTAACCCTTGTTTTAAAGATTTGCATCCTCTCACCTTTCAAAAAGTGTTGTCCATGATTATCTCTGATCACTGTCCCATTGTTTTAGACTCTGGGGAGTTGTTAAGAAGAAAGGTTTTTTCAGATTCGAAAAGATGTGGTGCGTAGAAGATAACTTTGATGACAAGTAGGAAATGGGAAAGCTTTGGGAACAGTGGTGATGCGGCTGACATAATTTGCAGGAAGTTCAAGCTGTTATGTTTTTTTTTTTTTGACAAAATGGAATAAAGAAGTATTTGGTAATGTTAGTATCAAAGAAGGAAAGCTTCAAAAGGATATCCTAGAGCTCAATATTTTGGGAGAGAGTAGAATTTTAACTGAGGAAGAGAAGGCTTTGTTGTCAAGAAAGGAGAAAGAACTGATTAAAGTTATGGACCAGGAGGAGATTTATTGGATGCAAAGATCAAGATCCCAATGGCATAAGAGGAAAGGTGAAATTTTTCTAAAGTTTTAAGGGTTTGGAGGCTAGTGGGGCCCACGACCAAGGGGAGTGGATCAACCTAGGTGGTTGCACAGCAAGAAGAGGGTGTGAGGGAGGTTGCGCGAGCTTGTGGGCCTAGGGAGGAGCTATGGTGGTGGAGTTTGAATTTAAGGTGGAAAGGAGTAATTTCTTAGGGTTTTAAGTGCAAAAGGGGGATTTTGGGACAAGGAGGCTCATGGGTGGAGTAGGGGATGTAGGGCGAGGAGCGCATAAGGTAACGAGGTGCTGAAGGCTGGTGGTGCAATGGGAGGAGGTGGCGTGGCCTTTGAGAGCAGGAGATGGAAAATGTTGGTTAAGGAGGAAGAGAATGAAAAAATGAAACAAAAGTAAAACAAAACTTCACATGCCTAAAGTACTAAGGGGGAGTGGCCTTAATGAAAGAATATGACATGTGGAGGGAAGGTACCATAAGTTGGCTAAGTGTTAGGGGATGTAGGAATTTGTGTAAGAAGTACACAAGGATGAAATTAAATAAATGGTAAATTTATGTTTAAGGTCTAGGTTAGGAAGGTAGTATCTCCTTCAAATATTTATTTTAACTCTATAAAAATGATAATATGTCTATTATTTTATCGTTGACCATTTTATCAATATTTCCAAGTTGTTCAGTATTACCCGAAACTGTTTAGTTTCAAGTAAAAATTCAATACAACGATTCCTTATACGTTTTTAGTTCATATGATCAAACCGTAAATCTGATCAGTATGAAATTTGAAACCCTACTATATTTCACTAATAATAATCCAATAAACGTAGTTTTGTTGAATTCAAAGATAGTTTGAAAATTAGCCTTATTTCTAGCTTTTACCGAATTTTAACTCGTTTTTCAATACGCGTTTATGTCATATGTGCTTTCATATTAACTCCGATAGACTTGAAATTTTAAACTTAACAATAATTACTTTTCTGGATCCGATGAAAGTAGTTTCATCGAAATCCAAGACTGTTTATAAAATGTCTATTTTCGGGTCATTGAAATAATATTAAAATATCAAAGTTTAATACATTTACTTTCAGATCACTTTTAAAAGTCCACTAATCTTATTTAAATAAAAATTCTAAACTGACCAAAAATTTGGGTCATTACATTCTCCCTCACTTTAAACATTTCATTCTCGAAAAGGGAGGAAGGCATAATATTCTTTTTTTAGAATAGACGGATATGCAGCATGGCGCTGCACAACTGATTAAATATCTTAGAAAATAAAACATATCCGATCGACATGCTTTATCGGTAGCCAAAATAATAAGTTCGGGATTCAAGTACCATCCCATAAGTTCTAGTAGCGATAAATAAACATAATATGTACAAGAAAATTGAGAAACATCGCAAACCTACAACAACATGCTCATCATAAATTCCTTGAATCTAGCCAGCCAACATTTGTGCTTCCTTTTCCTTCCTCCTATAGGGAATCATCACGAATGGTGAGCCTGAAGGGTGTTGAATGAGCCATGCCTGAAATTCCAGGGAAGGATTTAGCTTTGTTATTCCTGGAGCTGCGTCTGACTAGTGTCCTCGTACGTCTTGGCTCTGTTGATCTTGCTATTGCGGTGACTGGTGAATCAGGTTATGGTGGTGACACATGCTCTTCCTGGAAGTCGTAATTATGCATGCGCTGCTCTGGGGATTCTGGTCAATCTCTCCAACCTGTGTTTGGACCCATAACTTCCATAGAATTATCATGTATAACTTCTCTTAGGAAAGAGGAAGTGGGATGAGATCGAGGCTCATAACCCATAGCATTAAAATGATCACTGGTATATAGGTCTTGTAAATCTTCACTGTGTACCCTATGGTCAAGAACATCCAACTCATTCTCCTCAAAGCCAAGGAGGATTAATTCCGGTTTTCTGGTGTGGTGAGAATGATTCTAACGCTTTACTTTTAAAAGATACTCTGAGTTGTTGACATGAGCTACGAAGGCTATTTGAGAATCCACCCCCGTGTAGAAGTTCATTCTCAGGAATAGGTATCGATGATCAATATGGGAGTGTTCACAATTATCTAACTCCTTCACTCTACCCACAGTTTTCATAGCTTCACTAACTGCCTTAAAGTTATCTCTGAGAAATTCGGGGAAGGCCTCTATCCTAGCCCATGAAACGAGGTCCAGGTTTGGCCTCAGATCATCCTCATAGTCATCCCAAGGCCTTAGAATCACAGAGCCACCAAAGCAACGTTCTGACTTGGTCAAAGTACCCAATTGAATAGCTTGGACGTAGGCTGCATGGTTGGGAGCGCAGATCAGAATGCATCTGTTGGTGAGAATCCATCCTGGACAGTCGTCTCGCTGGAATTTCCGAGCGAGTGCAAATCATACAGTTGCAAGTGTCCAATGGCCAGTGGCGATGGTGGCTGTGATGTATAGTGACCTGTCCTCCATTCTATTTTTTTTGAAGGAAATGGTTTAGGTTTAGGAGAGTGACGTGGAGAGGATAGATCACTTGTTTTTGAAGTGGGTTGAGGTGACGAGTAATTAGTTGTGATTTGATGGAGGGACTTCGGGACCCACAACGCAATATTTTATTGAGGAGAAGTTGGACGAGCTCTGTGTTTTTGTAGGGGATGTGTGGGTATTTTCTTGGGACAATACGTGCTTGCGTGGTCCGAGAGATTGCAATAATAACATATTTTTAGGTTCCTGCATTCTTTCACCACGTGTCCTCTATCAGCACATTTTATGCAACGACGGTTCTTCTTCAGGTACTCAACGGTAATTTTGTAGGATTTTAATTCTGGAAGGGTACATCGTAAAGCTTTTGGTCTCGATGATGCGGACGGAGGCGGAATGGCGTGGCAACGACTTGGGCGTAGGAACGAAGGGAAGAAGATGGTGGACGTGGAGGTGGACGGGTAGGTTGAGAGCTCAGGGATTGGTTAGCCAGGGGGATGGGCTTCATTTGTGGAGGAGGAGCAGATTTCATCGGTGGTGGAGGAACACATGTAGGTTTAGTTGGGCAGGGTAGTAGAGTCCAATATCTAGGAGGTACAAAGGTGATCGGTGGTGGTGGAGGAAATGGAGTAGAGGTAGGAGTAGGAAGTAAGGCCGCCATGGATGGAATCTAGAGTCTAGTGTTCACACACAAGTGTGTATAGTTTCAACACTTTGTATTTTTCTCACGTAAGGCATAATATTCTTAACTCATTTTAGGGCATTACTAACCCCATCTCTAATGAGTGACTCATTCTAGGATACTACTGATCCTATCTCTAATGAGTTATTCTTATAGGATATTAGTAATCCTACCTCCGAAGATTCTTTTCATATCTCTTCTAATGAGTTATACCCCAAAGCTTTTGAATTAACCAAAGCTCTTATACTAACCGTAATGACCTGAAAATTTTCACCTTTCGAATCGACCGTAAACCACATAAGTCTGATCCAAAACGACAGAAACCCTCGAGCAATTAACTTTAGGCGTACAACACATAGGAACAAACACAAAAGAATACTTCATTGTCATTACAACAATTACACATCAGAGTACAGGATATATCAGAGTATAGTACATACAATACAAAACACAGCGGAAAAATAATACATTCAGCGGAAGACTATCAAGTGCTCTGGACACAACTTTAAGCTTCAATCCAGAAGCCTGCTATAATCATCTATAAAACAAACTACCCGGCTACCTATGTGAAAAATATGGGCATACGAGTTTGCAAAGGAAAAACAAACTATGGGTCAGTTATGAGACTAGTATGAGAACTCAAATCAGTTATAATTCATTTTAAACTTAGGTAATTCATAGGACCATGCCGTATAACACAGAATGAGTTTTCTCCATTTGAATACCGATTCATCAAACACAATCCAGAATAGTTTTTATCAACACTTTTAGATTTATCAAATCTAAAAAACTTCATAATAACTCAAAAGTAAACAAGTTGTATCTTCACCATTAGATTTATTGAGTCTAATTAATTTTCAAAAACAATTCTTTTGAAAATAATCTCTTCGGACTTAGAAACCCCATTTCATTTCAAATCATTGAAATATTAGACATTTCTTTCATATCAAATCATACTTGACTTCGGGATATCAAAACAAATCACTTTGGAAAGCCCAAATATATAATACAACATATCAAAAAAATATGCAACCAACTCGGGAGGTTTCTTTCGATAATAAGGCAACTGGGGCCAAGCCTTCTCATCCCATCAATAAACTATGTATGTTCCTCTATAACCAGGGAGTCCCATACGGTATGTCCCTCTATAACCAGAGAGTCCCATACCCGTTTGGCTAGATTTTTAGTCACAGGTTACTCGAATCAAAGATAACATATCAAATCATTTCTATCCCAAAGTGATAAATTGTTTCACAATAACAATTACTTTCAAATCATAGTACTTTTTCTTCCCAAATCATTTAAACATTGGGGTTTAAGCCGTCGAAATCCTCTTCGCTTATAAAACATCTTTTATAAACCATTTATCACTTCAAAATATTTTCTAGTTCCTCGAAATCAAACTTTCATTTCATATTTGTTTATGAAATCATCTTTCCAAAATCTTTCATTTAAATTTATGTTTACAATCTAAACGAATCCAATACTATCGTCTCTCAATAAGCATCACAAAAAAGCATTACAAATAAGCTTATATTAGTTAATTTAGTCAATATGACTTTTATGTGACCCAAAACTTCACATTACCAATTCAAGTCACTTCCAAACCATTTATTATGATTTATCATAATTTATTCCTATTTTTAATAACTTAAAATAGCCCATTCATCAAAAATCCAGTTTCGGGTCTTAAACTGCAAAATCCATATTTTTCTAGAAATTTTAATTTGACTTATCTTACATTCTAACTATTGGATCTTAACAATCTTAGATTCATTTGAAAATTCTTTTCATTTTGGACCCAACATTTTTCGTTTCTGGAAGATCCGATGGTCGGATCTCCTAGTACGTCCGTTTGAAGTCAATGGTCGAAATTCGCAAACTACCGCTGCATGACTAGTTCTGTTCTGACCAAAATTCAATTCTTAAATATAATTGAATCGACTATAATCTCAAACAATTTATTAGCCATATATCACATTCCAATATAATATCCAATCCATACATCGTGGTATAAGCCTTAAACCCTTAACGCTTATATGGGTTTGTCAATCAACATATTAACCGCAATATCAATCATCAAAATCATATGAATTCAACACAATCATATCATTCAATACCCAATGGTGTTCATACCCAAACCCAATAACCAGTAACTTGTTAATTTTCACAATTATTAACCATTTAAGGTTCAAGTCAATTGTCAGGTCAGCACTATTAGTTATAAGTGTCACATACCCAAGCAACTACATGTATACTACTTAAAAATCATATATTTATCATGCTAAACATCACTAAACACTATAATGATCCCAAATCATCCATTACACATCAATATATAACTCAAACAATTATCAATAGTAATTAATTTTAAACTAGCCTTTAATAATAGTTTAAGGGTTCTCACCGAAATCCATCCAAACACCGCGACACTTCTTATGTAGGATTTTCTAACCTTTGCAAAGCCATGACTCCAACTTTATTTACCAATTCAACTATAACTAATAATATATGTATATATATATATATATATATATATATTATTTGCAAAATAAAGAGGGATGGGAAATTTTTCTAAAATTTTAAGGGTTTGGAGGATAGTGGGGCCCACGACCAAGGGGAGTGGGTCCAGCTAGGTGGTTGCGCAACAAGGAGGGGTATGAGGGAGGTTGCATGAGCCTATGGGGCCTAGGGGAGGAGCTGTGGTGGTGAAGTTTGGATTTAAGGTGGAAAGGAGTAATTTTTCTAGCGTTTTAAGTGCAAAAAGGGATTTTAGGACAATGAGGCTCACGGGTGGAGGAGGTGTCGTAGGGGAAGCTGTGCAGGGGGTAGAGAGGTGGTGGAGGCTGGTGTTTTAAGTAAAGGAGGTGGCATGGCCTTTGAGAGGAGGAGGAAGATGGAAAATGGTGGTTAAGTAGAAAGAGAATGGTAAAATGAAAAGTAAAAATGAAAAAAAACTTCACTTTCCTAAAGTATTAAGGGGGAGTGGCCTTAATGGAAGAATGTGACATGTGGAGTAGAGGTACCATGAGTTTTCTAAGTGTTAGGGGATGTAGGAATTTGTGTAAGAAGAAGATAAGGATGAAATTAAATAAATGGTTAATTTAAGTTTAGGGTCTAAGTTAGGAAGTTATATCTCCTTTAAAAATTTATTAAAACTCTATCAATATTTTTCAATTGTTCGGTATTACCTGAAACTGCTTATATTCAAGTCAAAATTCAAAAGAACGATTACTTATACGTTTTTAGTTCGTATGATCAAACCGTATGTCCGATCATTACGAAATATGAAGCACTACTATATTTCACTAATAAAGATCCAAAAAGTGGTTTCGCTGAATTCGGAGACCGTTTGGAAATAACCTTATTTCCAGCTTTTACTGAATTTTAACTGGTTTTTTAATACGCGTTTATATTACGTATGCTTACATATTAACTCCGATTGACTTGAAATTTTAAAATTAATAGTAATTTACTATTTTGGATCCGATAAAAGCAGTTTCGCCGAAATTTGGTACCGTTTGTAAAATGTCTATTATTAGGTCATTGAAATAATAAAATATCAAATTTTAATACGTTTACTTTTAAATCATTTTTTAAAGTCCACTAATCTTATTTAAATCAAAATTTTAAATTGAACAAAAATTTGGGTCGTCACACCGCATTCAATGGAAATCGTGGATTGCCTAAATATTTTATGTTCAATTGAATAACACCATTGACAAATATAATAAATCATATATTGGTTAAAATATAAAATATGAGATTGAAAAATAAGCTCATGTCAATAAAAAAATCAAAAACACTTAAATAAGAATTAAAAGTTTAAAAATCAAGTATCTATAGTTAAATTTAAAAGAAAAAGAGAAATTATCTTCAGTAGCCAACATAAATGAATAAGAAAACTATAAACTAATGAAATTATCATTCATTAGTTTGTTTGATAAGGGTTTTAAACTTTTTTGAAATAAAATAGAGAAAATTACAAATAGAGAAAGTTGAGTTGAATTCAAAAATATTATCCTTGTTTGAATGTTTAAATAAATAAAGATCTACATGTGAAATGATGAAGATTCTATAATGTATAGAAAGAAAAATAATTGTGTTACATTAAAAAAATTGTATCGGATGGGTGACCTATAACGTTATGAGGAAATGTAAAATCAAAAATCACAACTTGTAGTTAACTGTTAGCCTACATTGCGAACTAGGCTACACAAACTTAAAGGATTATATAAGTAAAGAATATTGACTAAGAAATGCACCCTGTTAGAAGTCCGGTTCGGATCGAATCCCAGTTGTCAAGCCAAGATGATTGTGAAGCAGAAGACAAAGCCACGGGGGCATAACCGGTTCGGAGCGGAAAGTCCCGATCCGTTCCTTTCTCTTTGCATAGTCAATCTGTCCTTCCATTCTTCCACCAAAACCGATCCGATCCCCTGATTGCTAGCACCCCCGATCCGAACCCAGAGTCACGATAGCTTCACCCATGTGCCCTTGAAATCCGGAGCGGTTATGCCCACGTTCTACCCATGTTTGCCACTAAACTGATGTGCTGTCACTCCCATATCCCATCCGAACCCGAAAGCGATTGGATGGAGGCCACGTGGATCCGAACCGAAGCCATCCCAGGAGCATTTTTCACCTATAAATACACCATCAAGAGGCATTTGGAAGGATCTTTTGGCATTTTCAAAACTCAAACTCCTTTACTATCCAAATTTCATCAACTTATTCAGATTACAATCATCTTTTGAATCATATTGTGTAGGAAAGTGAGTGAATCAATGTATTAGATAAGTGAGAATTGAGTGAAAATCGTTGTTGTACTCGCATTCAAGACATCAATCCAAAGAGAAGAAAGTGGACGTAGGCTATTTAACGCCGAACCACTATAAATTGTTTGTTTTCGTCGTTTTTGATTTCATTTCAGTAGAATTGTTATTAGTTTGGGTGTTAGAGCCAATTTTGGATCTAACATTTTGGTGCTTTCACTGAGAAATCTTTCAATTCTTCGTTTTTTGGGATTATCATTCTACTATTTGGAACTTCAAAGTTCAAAGAAGTTAATCCTCCGTTTTTTGACATCTTTAAGTACATTTTGGTGGATCATTGAAGAATTGAACACTATGGCCAAAACGAAAGGAAAAGAAGTGCAAGGCGCTAGGTAGAACGATGCTAGAGAGAATCAACAAACCATGGTATTGACGAGGTCGCGTGGACAAGACTCTGGAGAAGGCCGCTCCGGTCAGGAAGGTCCGATCCGAGCAGGTGACTCCAATCCGAGCCGATCAGAAGACGTTGAGGTCACTCGCTCCCCCATCCGAACCGGTCCTACTACCTCGCTCCGATCCGAACCAGAATGAAGCTGGAACTTCTACTCGAGCTCCCTTCAATGCTCCGATTCCAGCCGCTATGACCAATGATCAGCTTGACCCGTCTGCACCCGTCACCCAAGGAGATTTTTCACGCTTTCTTGACATGCTCCAGAGTACTAAGGAGGCATTGGAAGCCCATAAGCGTGACAGTCTTCGCATGCAAGAAAACATGATCACTATGATTAGGGAACTCCAGGAGCTCCGGAGGCAAAAGACACCTTCCCCAACACGCCGACGATTCATCTTCCTCAGATGAGGGACGTCCCCGTGAAAGAAGACCGCTAGAGCGACCTCAGAATCTTGATCAGCTAACTTTTGGATCTTTAGGATCCCGCGAAGACTGTGCTCGTGTGTTAGGGCCCGATGATCCAAGCTTGAAAGAGCCTATGCTGTTGCCCATGCGTGGATCCCACGTTCTACCCAAGGATCCTAACATTACTAATCCTACCCAACAACAACTTCTTCAGCCCCTCCCTCCTGAGATCGACTGGGAGCGTACGGAGCAATGTAGAGCAGCCGCCGCTAAAAATAGGAGGTTATCCCCTAATCAGGAGCCCAGGGGTAACCCGAATATCAGACCTAGAGAACCGGTGCTGACATTAACAAATGCCGATGTATGGGCGATGGTGCGTCAGATTATGTCCGAAAGCCGGAGGTACATTAATGAGGACTGGGGTATTGAGCGAAGTCATACCCCCTTCACAGATGATATATTGGATTTCCAGTTCCCTCGGCGTTTCAACTTGCCTCAGATGGATCAGTATTTAGGAAGAACGGACCCAGGGCAGCATCTGATGAGGTATGTATGGTTCATGAATGCCGCAGAAGCTCCAGATGCTGTAAAATGCAAAGCCTTTCCAATTTATCTTGAAGACGTGGCGTTAATGTGGTTCACCCGACTCCCTCCCCGGTCGATATCAAGTTTCACATAATTGAGTGAGTGCTTTATGAACCAGTTTCGACTTCACGCCCGAAAGTCCAAAAGCGTCATAGAGTTTTCACGGATTAAACAGGCCCCACGAGAATCTTTGAAGTCATATTTAGACCGCTTCAACCTGGTCGTCACCGAAGTTAGTGACCCTCATGAGCCCACTATTATGATGGCCTTGATAGAAAGGGTTGACCCTTACACAGAATTCAGGGATTACTTGTTTGGGAAACCGCCTCCTACTAGAGAATTGTTCTATGAAAAAGCTAATATTCGCTTAAGGCGAGAAGAAGCTCATGCAAATAGGAAGAGAAAATCCGAAGGGGCCTCGAGGGAAGGTGTCCAAAGTAATGTTGCTGTGAAACAATCTGGTGATAGTTCAGGGAAGGTTGAAGTAAACGTTGGCAACCAGAGCGGAGGTAATAGCAACAGGAATGGGAACGGCAATTGAAGGAACAGGAACCGAGGGAATAATTCTAGTAAAAGACCCAGATTCCAGACTTTTGAAAACTATACGCCGTTAAGTGATATGTTGGAGAATATTTACTTGGATACATATAGCATATTGCAGTACAAAAAACCACCACCTCAGAGACTCCACTAAAAAATAGATCGCAACGGGAAAGTTTTGTTTGTTCCATGGAACCCACGGTCATTCCACCAATGAATGCCGTCATTTGAGAGATATAATTGAAAGATCGCTGCGGGAAGGGATGTTAGACGAGTACAAGGTTGCCCCAAGGGACCGGGGCCAAGGGGGATAAGCCCCGAACCAAAACCAGCCTACTTCAAAACCCACAGCCCAGTAGAAAGGTAAGGGGATCGTTATCAATACCATTATAGGCGGACCCCACCTAGCTAGTCGTAGTTTCAAAGCGATGGATCAGTACGTCAATGCCGCTAAGCACTTTGAGGTATGAGAATGCAGTAACCTCGAAGACATTACTCCAGTAAAACAACAAAAGACGATGTCAGACGACATCATATTCCATAGTAGAGATGATTCTGGAGTTCAATCCCCAACTGAAGATCCACTGGTAATTATCACGACCATCGGCCCTGCTTTAGTCCATAAAGTGTTGGTGGACAACGGGAGCTCGGTAAATATCCTCTTCAAGAAAGCTTTTGAACAAATGAGACTTGAAGTAAAAGATCTAAAGCCCTGCGAAGGATGGATACATGGCTTCAACGGGGCGTCGACGGCTCCGATGGGCTACGTAGAATTACCAGTGACATTAGGGCAGGGAGATCGCCAGAGAGTGAGGATCCTACCGTTTGTAATTTTGGATGTAAAGTCACCCTACAACGCCTTCCTAGGCCGGTCGGCCCTTGCCGAGTTTAGGGCATGTATTGCACCTTGGTGCTTGCTGCTTAAATTCTCGACTGATGCAGGAATTGGGGTGATGAGAGGCGACCAAGCTACGGAACGAGCTTGTTACATGATGGAGTCGAAGATGCGAATGAAGGGGTTGAATATAGAAACTAAGGACGGTTCTCCCCCTCCAAAGGAGAACTCAGCATAGCAATTAAGGGGTTCATCCCAAAGAGAGTCCCCCTTAGATGTGCTCGAGGATATAGATCCCAAAGAGGATAAAGAACCCGAGGATAGGAAGGCGACTCCCAACGAGATAACATTAGATATACTTATTGATGAGGCAGATTCGACAAAAGTACTAATGATCGGCTTGCAACTAGATCCAGTTCGAGCGAAAGAGTTGGCTGATTTCTTAAGGCAAATCTGGATGTGTTTGCCTGGACTCACGCTGACATGTGTGGGATTTCGCCTGCCATTATGAGCCACTCTTTTTGTATTAATCCAAAGCACCCACCAGTCAAACAGAAAAGACGGATGTTAGGCCCATAGCGGTCAGCAGCTTTGAAAGAAGAGGTAGAGAAATTAAAAGATAATGGATTCATTAAGGATTCGAAATATCCCGACTGGATATCAAATTCTGTCCCGGTCAAAAGTCTAATGGGAAGTGGCGTACATGTATCGACTTCTCTGATTTGAACAAGGCGTGCCCGAAGGATAGCTTTCCTCTTCCCAGAATTGATCAGCTAGTAGATTCGACGGCTGGGCACGAGCTTGTATCCTTTATGGATGCGTATTCTGGGTACAATCAAATTCCCATGCACATACCAAATCAGGAGCATATAAGTTTCATCACAGACTTGGGGTTATATTGTTATGTGGTAATGCCATTTGGGTTAAAGAATGCAGGAACCACGTACCAGCGCTTGGTCAACCGCATGTTCTATAATCAAATCGGGAAAACCATGGATGTTTACGTGGATGACATGCTTGTGAAGTCTAAACAATCTTCCGACCATACAAGGGACTTAGCTGAAATGTTTGGTATTCTTCGAAGGTATGGAATGAAGTTAAACCCCCTAAAATGCTCGTTTGGGGTCGCATCTGGAAAATTCCTTGGGTTTATCGTGAGCTCTCGAGGAATTGAGATAAATCCTAGTCAAATAACAACAATAAGGGATATTGAAGAACCACGAAAGATCAAAGATGTTCAAAGCTTAGCCGGAAAAGTTGCTGCATTAAGCAGGTTTATCTCCAAAGCTACAGATAGGTGTGTACCTTTCTTCGATCTGATAAAACGAGGAAAGAAAAATTTTGAGTGGACCCCTGACTGTGTGGAGGCGTTCCAGAATTTATTAAACTTATTAGAAAAGCCTCTAATATTATCAAAACATGTGGAACATGAGGATTTGTTTGTCTACCTAGCGGTATCATCTCACACCGTCAGCACAACATTGGTACGTGAAAGCCGCTGCAGAACGTAATTATCCGAAGATAGAAAAACTTGCTTATAGCCTCCTGATTGCTTTCCGCAAACTTCGTCATTACTTTCAGGCTCACCCGATAGTTGTATACACCGATCAACCTTTAAGACAAGTGTTGCAAAAACCCGAAGCATCGGGGCGGTTGCTTAAATGGAACATCGAGCTGAGTCAATTTGATTTAAATTTTCAACCACGGAAATCAATAAGAGGGCAGGCATTGGCCGACTTTATAGCTGAATTCACAATTCCCGAAGAGGAAACGGTGGGTGACAAGGTAGTTACTTTGGACCAAGAGTTAGAGCTTAGTCCATGGAAGCTATATACGGACGGAGCCAAAAATGATCGAAAGTCCGGCGCCGAAGTTGTTTTAATAACTCCTGAAGGACGATCTATTTACTATGCATTGCGATTAGAGTTTGCTGCTACCAACAACGATTCCGAGTATGAAGCCCTGATTGCCGGGCTGAAACTCGCCAAAGAACTGGGAGTGAAGACACTGGATATATGTTACGATTCCAAGATAGTTGTATGCTAGGTCCGGGAGGAATTTACTGCTAAAGGACCCCGACTTGTTACTTATCTCAAAAAGGTAAAGGAGTTGTTTGGTAGTTTGGAGCATTACAGCATAACGCATATTCCAAGAATGGAAAATCTGAAAGCAGATCGGCTGGCAAAGCTAGCAAGTTCTGACAATCCCAAAGAAACTGAAATGGTTCCGATAGAGGTTTTGGAATCACCGATTTTCGACTTTGTGGAAGTGGAACTAGCCTTGGAAGTCGACCCAAAGAGAGAATCATGGATGACACCGATCAAGAATTTTCTCAAGAATGGAACCCTCCCGTTGAAGAAGAGCGAAAGACGAGCTGTAAGACGCAAGGCTGCAAGATACGTTTTACAGGACGACATCCTTTATCGCCAAGGGTTTTCAATGCCCTTACTACGGTGTATCGCACACGACGACATCAAACGTGTACTGCAAGAAGTACATGAAGGTGAGTGTGGGGACCACACCGGGGGCCAAACCCTAGCAAAGAAAGTATTACGGTATGGATATTTTTGGCCTACCGTGAATAAAGACGCGGCTGATTATTCACGACGCTGCGACAGATGTCAAAGATTTGCCAAGATTCCCAGAGCGCCTCCGACTAAGCTCAAGTCGATGGTAAGCCCATGGCCGTTTTCCATGTGGGGGATTGATATTATTGGAGTGTTACCTATTGCCAGAGGAGGAGCTAAGTACGTGATCGTCGCCGTGGACTATTTCACGAAACGGGTGGAAGCTGAACCTTTAACAACGATCACGGCAAGAAAGGTGATCATTTTTGTGGTCAGAAACATTATCTATCGATTTGGGATACCGAAGACCATCATAACTGATAATGGGACACAGTTTGACAACGTCGAATTCAGAAACTTCTTCCAGAAGTACAAGATTGATAAACGGTACACTTGTAGCTCACCGGCAGTCAAATGGCCAGGTCGAAGCAATAAACAAGGTCATTAAATCTATTCTCAAGAAGTGGTTGGAGCGGGCCAAAGCCAAATGGGTAGATGAGTTGCCACTAGCTTTGTGGACCTACAGGACAACCTTTAAGACGGCCACCGGCCATACTCCCTATTCACTTTCCTTTGGGTCAGAAGCAGTAATCCCGATAGAATTGGAAGTCCCTTCTCATCGAGTCGCGTACTATGACCCGATGACAAATAGAACACTCCTCCTAGAGTCTCTTGATATGGTTGAAGAAAAAAAGAGACGAAGCAGACTTGCGTGCCTCAAGACATCGACATCAAGTAGCACGTTACTATGACCGGAAAGTTCGCTTCAAAACCTTTGAACTAGGAGACTTAGTACTGAAGAGAGTCTTACCGCCTTCAACCCAATTGGGTCCATAATGGGAAGGGCCATACACCATCCAACGGAAGCTTGATACAGGAGCATTCAAGCTAACGACCGTGGATGGTGAAGAGATTCCCAAAGCTTGGAACGCTCAGCACTTACGGCAATATCTGAGCTAAATATGAAATGTCTTCCTTTTTGTTTTTATAAACTATGTAAAAAGGAACGACTTGCCTTAAAATGTTTGTTTATATGAACAAAGGATTATGAAGTAGATGTAGGCTATGACTTAGCTGAACCACTATAAAAATATCGTGTGTCATTTATTTTCTTGCATTATTTATGTTTTTAACCATTATTCTTTCATGATAATGAAACACAAAACACAAAATTAAATTTCAAAAATTGGAGATAACCCATGTGCAGGAGCAAAAAAAATGACTGTTTGCATGATAAGATGCAAAGAATGGGAAGATGACATTCCTAACTCTAACTCTCATGAAACGAGAAAGAGTATAAAGGACGGGAAGACGATGTCCCTTGAGGCGTGAAGGTGCACCCCGATAAGAGACCGCCTCAGTAATACTCTAACCTGGTTATGAGACAGGAGAGTATAAAGATGCTAAAAAGAACAGGCATCAATGACGAAAGGAATATGGCCCTGTTAGAGAATCGGGGACAGCTGAATTTTGAATTTAATCGATCTTGAATAAATCTTAATCAGTTATCCAAGATCGATTGGGGGCATATATATGTATAAATGTTCCCCTTAATAACGACTTTACTGTATAACTGTGATTTGACATGCTGTTTGTTTGCATTTTTATCTAAATGTTAAAATTTACGAATATCAGACATTACAGGGAACATACCACTTTATTCACAAATATGTGAATTTATACAGGAAGACTAAGCAAAAGACGCGAGGGTCGCACTCACTACAATATTAGCGAACCAGTGGAATATCAAAATAAAATAAAACAAAGCACAATATCACTTGGGCTTGGAGCAGACTTGGATTTTTTGGCAGCCTTAAGAGCATTTCTAGCTTCTTTCTCAGCATTAGACATGAGACGTTTTGGCCTTTTCTTTTCTGTAGTTGAAGTACCAGAATCGGTAGATTTCTTCCTAGGAGTTGGAAAACTGGAATCAAGAGAAGATTTTTTAGCAAGCTCTTCTGTAATTGACCTAGTTGAATGCTTAACAACTAACCTCGATCCAGGATCCACCACTGCATGGGGCTTAAGGCTTTCGGGGTTTAAGTCCTCAACTTTCAGCTGCATGCACTTGTCTTGTTCGGCTTTCATTTCAGCCAAAGTCACGTCATAAGCACTTTTCGTATCCCCAATTATAGCAACATCAGGATCTTCTTCATGCCCCTCATTACCATCGTCGTCTTTCAAGGCATCTATCATTTCGTCATCATGAGAAGTGTCATCCTTAGACGGTTCAGCTCCACCTCCGGATTCGACGATGGTAGCCGTATCCTGTCCTCCCTGAGCCTTTTCCATGGATTCTTCCCCAATGGAGGCTCCTTGAGGCTCATTAGTCTTCTCGGCTGGTTCAGCACCTACAGAATGAGAAGTAACAGCTATCAACTCAGGAGAACATAAGGGATCCTCGATCGATTGCCCAATGATGTGATGAAAGGTGGAGACGGTCTTGACAAATTGAGGTGAAAAGGTAGAAATACCTTCTGATGATTTCTCAATTGGGGCAGCTACCGTCTCTGACGCTGATTCAAGTATAGGAGATAAAAGAGATGCTTTAGGGATTCCCAGATTCGCGGGATCATATCCCTCAACTCCAGTAGTTTCGGCGGTAGCAGAAGATCGAGGAACCAACTTCAAGGATATTCTTTTGTTTGGCCAGGCGTTTCTCCTCCTCCATGGCAGCAGCAATGAGGCGACTCCCCTCAGCCAAGTGTGCTGGTTCATCATCTCTCAGATACTTCTCCATAAGTTTATCTTCATCAACGAAATCTACCTTAAGTTCCTCTTTCTCCCATTCGATGATTTGACTCCATACGTGAACTAAGGTAGTCGGATAGTCTTCGATCCAAGAGATGTTTCGGCGACGAATTATGTGTGCAAAGAATTCAATCATTAGTTCTCCAAAACCGTGCAATTCTTGCTGAGCCTCTGATAGCTGTTTATGGGTTTCTTCGGCAGATTTAATGGCATTATCCACATTCCCCTCAACTAGGGTAGCCCTAGTCTCGGCTTCCATTAACTTGGACTCCAAGTCAGCATTTCGTTTCTCTATCTCAGTATTTTTCCTCGCTAACTCGGCCTTTTCTTGCTCAATAGTATTGTAAGCCAGTTGCATTTTGACACTATCTGACTTAGCATCTTCCGCTTGTTTCTTCAACTCCAAACGTTCTTGACTATGAGATTCCAGCAAGTCATGATAACGCTTTTGTAATTCCTCAAATTGCTGTTTGAAGTTGTTGGCATCTCGTTGAGCAATGACGAGTTGAGCCTGTGTATCTTCTAAGTCCTTCTCCAAATTTTTCAAAGCATTCTCATCGGAATCTGCAACCTTCTTCATTGAATCAACGTCTGTAATTAAGGTCCGAATGATTCTGGAGAGATTGCATGAATATTTGTACATCTCCGAGTATTGTTTCTCAACTGCGTCTATCTTTGCTTTAGGCTCATCTGCCCACTTTGAAGAAATAGGCTCAAGTGCGGGTAAGAAAGTTAGGTTCTCAAAGTAGTGATCTGGGAACTGCTTCTCCAGATATGCCAGCTTAATTTTGGAATCAGCATCTAGTGGTGGGGGTTGCAGTATGATAATTCAATGTGTTTCCGCTTAGCAGGGACGATGGCTGCATCACCTTTTCCAGATCGCTTCTCAGAAACTTTGTGTTTGTCTCTTGAATCGGTATGTTTCGGTGGACTTTTTTCCCGATTATATTTGTCTTGAGGAGAAGTTCGATCTTTGGATTGCGACGTGTCTTCTCCACGACGATTCTGGTGGCTCTTATACCTGTCTGGATCCGACCGGACAAGGGAACGAGAGCGTGAGGTGTGTGGTCGATGAGAATCATGAGGCCTTCTGTCATCTCTGCCCCGGCTCTCACGACGATCATGCTCGATGTCGAAAGGAGGTCTAGACATGCTACGGCGCATTTTTCTGACATCATAGTAAGGGCGAGACATTGTACCTGCACAACAATATAAGTGGAATTCAGAATCAATGCTCACATAAGACATGAGTGCTGTGACGTGCGATGCTAATGTGTTATGTGCATCCTAAGTGGTGTTCCCCCCAACAAACCCGAGTCTGAAGCCAGACTAGCATGAGCGGACACTTTGGCTTTCACAGGAGTAGTCTCCTCTGAAGAAGTGAAATTTAAAGGATTCGTGCCAAAGTCCTCTGAAGTATAGATGGTTTCAGGCAGGGGAAGATTTCCTAAACCCTTAAATGTGGAATCGTCGGTAGTAGGAGCATCTCCTTGAGAAGCATCTGTTGGCAGCTCTTTAGGGGATGTTGACTTCTCAGGAGAAATAGCATCGTCAGGAACGATATACCCTTCTTTGTGCTTTTCATCTATGTTGGCTAACTCATCGTCCTGAGTTGAAGATGGAGAAGGTGAAGTTCGAAGAGATATTGTTGGACCTTTCGAGCCCTCGCCCGTCTTAGGAATAATGTCTACCGGGGCTATGTACACATATAGACTCGTCCCATGGCCTATACTACGGGTAATAGATAGTAACCCGTGATGATGGAGATACTCATCCTTAAGAACTTCGTCGATGGTTAGGAACTTTTGATCGCCATTGGAAGCCGATGCAAACGATCAAAGTACAATTGATCCGATATTTGCTTTGGGTTATCAAATGCGAATGAAAAAGATAGCAAGTTAATGTGTTGACATGAGCATTTAAAATTGAGATCTAGAAAGTCGATGCTTTACTTGATTTGGTCCATCTCCTGGCGCTCCCCGGCAGCTGTCTGATATAAAACCATTCAAGCTTAGAATCGCCAGCCTTGCTGCTAAATGGAACAATAATAATTTTCCTTTTCGGGACTGATTCAAAATATGAGAAGGAGGGAGTCTCTTGAGTCCGATGCTTGAAATTATAAAAAAAGTGGAAGTCATCGAAGGTAGGCTCTATACCTAAAACCTCTTTGTATGCTATATACAAGGTGTATAAATAAGCATAAGAGTTGGGGTGTAATTGCATGGGGGCAATCCGCATCTGTCTCAGAAAATCGACAACAAAAGGCGGAAACGGTGGAATAGCCCCAACCAGACACATCAATCGGGTAACTACCATCAATCGTCGACTCAATAGAATCTTTGGGTAACTCCAATATAGTGGCAGTTTCAAACTCATCGGGAGCACGATCATCTCCAACCCCTCCTTCCTCTTCATCACCAAGAGAAACTTCACTATCAGAAGGTATTTCACTATTGTGTGCTTCCACTTCATAATCTGGGCCCTCATCATCCCATTCAGGGTCTGAGGGACATGATATGTCATCAAGAGTGAGTTTCTCAGAAGTTTCTGCAACTTCTCTTCTTTCTGCTAACCTAGATGAACGTCTCTCTGCCATGATCGCTAACTACTGAAGAAGCAATAACATAAGTTAGAGAGAGATAACCCGTATCCCCCCGTGTACGTGCGTGAACTAAAGTGTGTGCTATGTGTGCAAAGGAGGCAAAGTAAACACATGAGAGCACAATGCAAAAGTTTGACGAAGTAATAATATGTTCACAATAGTCTTAAATGTTCGCTCATGTTTATAAGGCACTATCCGAACTGTTCATTAAGTTGTAGATCACGACAAGCAACGACCGAGCCAGTTGAACAGATTTTTGTGCATTAAGTTAGATGAGTTCGGTTCGGTTCGGATGTGTATTTTGGGATCGAATCGGGGGCAAAATCACGTTTCGGTTTGAAGCAAAAGTAACTCCCTATATGCAAACCGGATCGGGTCGGGAATGAATATTCCAAGTGGTCCGGATCGGCTTGGGTGCCCATGCTTTTCTCTCTTTGCTTTTCATTCCGACCCGACCCAGTTGAGCAAGCCTTGTTTTCCTTTTACCCTTCACTTTTCAATCCGATTCGATCCGGTTAGATGAAACCCCTACCCTCTTCACTCTTATATCTTTCCACCCGAGCCAATCCTAAATCCTCCTCTTTTCTTCTTCTTCTCCATCCTTCCTCTTCCTCAGCCAACACCGAACCCAACTTTGTGCCAAGAACCAAATCAAAACCGAATGTTCGTACGTTGGCTTGACAAGTATTAGGCTCTGGTCTCCTCTGCTACTGCCTCGAGATGGTGACAAGGCCATCGACGACGATGGCGATGGGAGGAGGTTATGACGTCAAGGTCAAACAAAAACCATACTCAAATCATCCAAATTAACCACAAATCCTAACTGAAAACAACTAGTATGAAGTTAATTGAGGTTATAAACCTACCTATTTGTTTGATTCGAAGATTAGCGTGAAAATTCTCTAAGTTTTTGAGAACTAGGGTTTCGGTGTAAAACTTAGAAGACGAGAACAATAAAAGGAAGGGAGGTAGAAGAAGAAGAGTGACTGATTTATATAGGCTCGAGATGGCTCTTTGTATTCCCAGCCCTTTAATTCTGCTCGGATCGGTGTGCAAGCCCATCTATACATCAGGCCCATTGAACCAGTGGCAGGGGGACGAAAACGAACCCATTCGGATCGGAAACCAAATCCGGAGGGAATCATACACATTGACATAGCATACGAATTGAATTCAAAGAAAAAAAAAGAAAAAAGCTTGCCTGGAGGAATTGCTGAACATCAGAAAGAGTTCCCAGAATTATTTAAAAATAAAGAAGGTATTTCATACGTTTTATGGTGTATATATAAGCAACAAGAGACATGACTTTATGAAGCAACACGTCCCTACAAACGAATAGAAGCGACTATTCAATAGTTCAAATTCAGAAACTGATGGACAGATAACGTCAAAGCACGCTCCATCTTCAATAGAAGCGTCCTTTGAGCGGACAAAATGTTAGCCTACTTTGCGAACTAGGCCACACAAAGTTAAAGGATTATTTAAGTAAAGAATATTGACCAAGAAATGCACCCTGTTAGAAGTCCGGTTCGGATCGAATCCCAGTTGTCAAGCCAAGATGATTGTGAAGCAGAAGACAAAGCCATGGGGGCATAACCGGTTCGGAGCGGAAAGACCCGATCCGTTCCTTTCTCTTTGCATACTCAATCTGCCCTTCCATTCTTCCACCAAAACCGATCCAATCCCCTGATTGCTAGCACCCCCGATATGAACCCAGAGTCACGATAGCTTCACCCACGTTCCCTTGAAATTCGGAGCGGTTATGCCCACGTTCTACCCATGTTTGCCACTAAACTGATGTGCTGTCACTCCCATATCCCATCTGAACCCGAAAGCGATGGGATGGAGGCCACGTGGATCCGAACCGAAGCCATCCCAGGAGCATTTTTCACCTATAAATACACCATCAAGAGACATTTGAAGGATATTTTGGCATTTTCAGAACTCAAACTCCTTTACTATCCGAATTTCATCAACTTATTCAGATTACAATCATCTTTTGAATCATATTGTGAGGAAAGTGAGTAAATCAATGTATTAGGTAAGTGAGAATTGAGTGAAAATCATTGTTGTACTCGCATTCAAGACATCAATCCAAAGAGAAGAAAGTGGACGTAGGCTATTTAACGCCGAACCACTATAAATTGTGTGTTTTCGTCGTTTTTGATTTCATTTCAGTAGAATTGTTATTAGTTTGGGTGTTAGAGCCAATTTTGGATCTAACATTAACTATGTTATTAATTAGTAGTAAAAAAAGACTATTTAAGACTCTTATTAATTTTAGCATGTTCTCTTAACTCTCTCTTTGGTTGTTTCATATGATATCCTATGTTGATATATCATTATTTGTATCTTTAAATAAACAAATATCTATACATGAAAGGATGAAGGTTCTATAGGGTACAAACAATAATAATAATAATAGTAGTACTACATAAAAAATGCATAAAGTGGGTGATACAATGTTACGAGGAAATAAAAGGTTGGAAAATGTATCAAGTGACTGATAGAAAAATACGAAAACATTTAAGGCTCCCGTTAACTCTAGAATCTTCTCTCTCTCTCGCTCCACCCTTAATGTAACATCCCGAGATTTTTGCGATAAATTAAAATATTAAATTTAATGTGATTTTGAACAAAATTGGTTTAAATATTTAAATTAATGATTTATGTCGTCTATTGATAAGTATGAACTAAAATTGACTTGTTAAACAATGAAATGCAATAGCTATGTATGATAATGACAGTATTTGATATTCCATTTATAATGGAATTTGAAATTTATATTGAATTAACAATATATTTGAGTCTTGAAATATTAAAACAAAAAGGAAATAATTTAATGTTGTAACTGAAGCTAAAAAAATGAAATTGAATGTGAATCGAATCTATTGAGATTGAATTGTTTTATCCACCTTTGAAATTTATTTTAAATCAACATTGATTTAAAATGATATCTGAACTATGAACTCATTATTTGTTATAAATAAAAACCATTAAAAATGAGAATCTAATTTGTAATTTAACTATTTGAATTAAAATGAATGTGAATTGGAAATTTAATTGATTGAAATATTGAGATGGAGTTGATTTGTTTTGAATTTGGAATATGACTTCAAGTCTAATTGAATCTTTGTCGAAACGATTCTAACTCCAACTATATTATTTTAAACCATTTTAGAAACTATTTTAGTAGTTAACTATTTTACTTTACAAACTGTTTTACTTTATAACTATTATTTTTCTTATATATATTAATTTTCTTTAATAAACTATTTTGATAATCAATTACTTATTTTCTAAACTATTTCAATATATTTTATTTTACTACAAATTTTACTAAATTTTGATAAATTATATTTTTATACAAGCTATTTATTTCAAACTTTTCAAAAACCTATATATAAACTATTCCAATATATTTTTAAACTATTATATATATATATATTAGATTGGAATCATTTCAACCTTTTAAATTGGTTTAAATGGAAATTTTAATATGAAATATTCGATCTCAACTTTTGAAACGAATTTTAAAGCAAAATATGATATTTTGATATGAAGTACGAACATCTTTGAAAAATAAAAGAACTGACTAGTGTGAAAAATGTAAACGTTTGGTTGTTAAAGAGATTGGGATCGTATATTTTCATACTCTCTGCCAATACCGAAAACCACTTTAACAACTATGTACGCGGTGGAGTTCCAGAACGAAGTAGGTTGGTTTGGAGGTGATTACTGGATTTGAAGAAAGAGAACGATGATGGATGTCCTTGACCATCGGGTCATAATTAAAATGACTAAAACAGTTAAATATCGTGACCAACTGGGGTTAGCTACCTCCATCGGCAACACTTCTTCCTTTATTACTATAATCCCTCGGTTTGATTGATTTGATTTGATGCGCATCCGTGATTTGGGAGTGTTGTCCGAGGTGGGCGGTAGTTGCGGCTATGCGTTACCACCAGTCTGGGCATGCAACTAGTATATTCATACTCTGGGCATTCCTCGTGTGCCTTCATATTATCCTGATTGAGCCCCCTACGATTTTGATTTAACGTTGTTGTATCACGGCGCATCCCTATCCACCGACGTACTGGTGTGTTATATGCAAACTGTACGACAACAGTATAAACAGTGTAAGGGTAATAATGGTAATCCTGCTTACACTATTTTAATATTTTATATCTAACCATAGACACTATTATAATAGCGTATTATATTATATAGTATTTAGTTTGACGGATCCTTAAGAGATGGATTTCCTGTAACATCTCTTAAGTTATTGCACTCATATTATCACATGAAATTGATTTAACTGGCATGAGAATATTTTAGTTCTGATCCGAGTGTTTTTGCCTTTTCCTTTATACTCGGGTCAGCCTGAGTCTTCAGCTAATGAAGACACAGTTACGAAGATGAAGATGGAGCCTAATTGACATATTCATTTATATTATTCTGTTGCATATATTGGTATGTAGTATGTTAATTAACTCTGATAATCGTTGTAAATGTATAATCAAATATGTGTTTTAACAGCTTCATGAACTGTTATTTAGTTATTATATTTTGTCCTTCCGCTGTGAGATTCTGTAGTTGTTTTTTCTTTCTTTCTACCTGTTAGCCCACTTTGTGAACTGGGCAACACAAAGTCAAGATGTGAAATATTGAAGAGCTTGAAAAACACTGAAGCGGGTCAGGTCGGAGCAGTATAGCGGTTCGGATCGGATAAAGTCTGCTGTTCGGATCGGTGAGCAATTGGTATTGGAATTAGAGAGGCACGTCTGTTCAGATCGGAGAGCAACCTATTTCTAGATGGAGCGGAGAGCAATAGATCTGAGCGGAGCGGAGTAAACACAGGAATTAGTCCTAAGTCAATCCGGGTCGGATCGGGTACTCTGATCCGAACCCCTTGTGCATACCCCTCCGACCCGAGCCTGTCTTCCACGTCACTCTCCTGCACGAGCGCCTGGTTATTCGGATCGGCTGTGACCAGTTCCTACCCTCAATGTCCACTACTCTGATGCGTTGTCAACATAGAAATTCATCTGAACCCGAGGCTGATGGGATGGATGACACGTGGCTCCAATCCGGATCGGGTTCTGAGCAAATTCTCACCTATAAATACCCCGTCTGCAGACAAAGAAAAGGATCTTTTTCTGACACTTTGAGAGTTCAACCACCTTCATAACCCGAATTCCAGCACTCCCGGAAAATCCAAATCTTCTTTTATTATTTGTTTTTAGACAATTGAGTGATTGTAAGTGAGTTGTGAGAGAAATCAAGTGAATATTTCATTGTATTTGCAACTAAATCATTGAGAATAGTGAAAGACAAGTGGATGTAGGCATTTCTTCGCCGAACCACTATAAATTCTGTGTGTTCATTTTTATTTTTGATCTCATTTCATTTTGCTTTTAATAAATTTGGGTGTTAGAACCACTTTTTGGTCTAACATTTTGGTGCTTTCATTGAGAGATCATCTGAATTCTTTGTTTTTCGGGAATATCGTTCTACTTTTTGGACCGTTGAGTTCAAAGAAGTTAATCCTCAAGTTTCAACGCCCTTGGATATTTGTTGAAGTGATTGTCGAAGAATCATGGCCAAAGGGAAAGGCAAAGAAGTTCAATCTGGTCGAGGAAATGGAGCTGGCGAAGATCAGCAAAATGCGGTTGTAACAAGGTCTCGTGGGCAGAGTTCAGCAGCAGGACGAACCGATGCAGGAAACCCGAACCGCCTTCAGGGGGAGAGCTCCGATCCGATCCGGGTAGGAGATTCTGAAGCAGTGCATTCCCCCAACCTGAACCGACCCGAGCAGCTTGCCATGTACCGACCCGACCAGGCTCCCCAGCTCCGAACCGACCCGATCTCCCATCTCCGATCCGACCCGACACTTGGTGATGTTGGAACCTCTACTCGAGTCCCTACGAATGCTCCCATTCCAGCCACCAGGGTCAATGATCAGGTCAATCCATCTGCGCCCATTACTCAAGGAGATTTCTCGCGCCTACTTGACATGCTTGAAAGTACTAGGGAGGCTATGAAAGTCCACGAGCGCACCAATCTCATGATGCAGGAAAATATGAGGCTCATGAGCAGGGAGATTAGCGAACTTCGTAGACAGAGAACCCCATCACCGGTTCGTCACACACCAATGGATCAGTCATCTTCTTCCGAGGAAGAGCGGCCCCGTGAACGAAGGCCGCTCGAACGACCTCAGAGTTTGGAGCAGCTGACATTCAGATCTTTGGGGTCTCGCGAGGATATCGCACGAGCACAAGGAAACAATGATCCCACTCAGGGGCAAAGGCTCCAGTCCCCTCCTCCCGAGATCGACCGGGAGCGTAGGGAACGGAATAGAGCAGAAGCAGCTCGAAGAAGAAGGGCATCTCCTGAACAAGAGCCCAGAAGGAACCCAGATACCAGGGCCAGGGAACCTGAACGGCCCCTAACTAATGCTGATGTACAGGCAATGGTGCGCCAGATTATGTCCGAGAGCCGGAACTATACCAACGAAGATTATGGCATTGAGCGAAGCCATACTCCTTTCACTGACGACATCCTCGACTTTCAGTTTCCCTGGCGTTTTAACCTGCCGCAGATGGACAAGTACAATGGGAGAACTGATCCGGGACAACATTTGATGCGATACTCGTGGCTCATGAACACTGCTGCTGCCCCTTATGCAGTGAAGTGTAAAGCATTCCCGATCTATTTAGAAGATGTGGCGCTGTTCTGGTTTACCCGACTTCCCCCTCGTTCGGTTTCGAATTATAGGGAACTGAGCGAACGTTTTATGAATCAGTTTCGACTCCATACCCGGAAGTCCAAAAGTGTTATTAAGTTATCAAGAATAAAGCAGGCGCCAGGAGAGTCTTTGAGGTCATATCTTGACCGTTTTAATTTAGCTGTGACTAAAGTTAGTGATCCGCATGAGCCCACCATCTTGATGGCATTAAAGGAAGGAGTCGACCCTGAATCCGAGTTTGGAGATTACCTTTCTGGGAAGACACCTTCCACGAGAGAGATATTCTATGAAAAGGCTGATATTTATTTAAGACGAGAGGAGGCCAGGGCAAACCGAAAGAGAAAGTCTGAAGCGGCCTCAAAAGAAAATGTTCAGAGTAACGTCGCCGTGAAGCAGTCTGGGGAAAGTTCCGGAAAAGTTGAAGTGAATGTGGGAAACAAGAGTGGAAACGACAATTCTGGAAACGGGGGCAACAACAATAACCGTAATGCGAACGGTAACAGAAGAAATAGAAATAGGGGAAGTGATCCTAGCAAAAGGCCCCGATTCCAGACTTATGAGAATTATACACCGTTGAACGACACTCTTGAGAATATTTACTTGGATACATACAATGTTTTGCAATACAAAAGACCGCCACATCGTGACTCGACCGAGAAAGAAATGGCAACCGGGAAGTTTTGTTTGTTTCATGGAACTCATGGGCATTCAACCAATGAATGTCGACATTTGAGAGATGTGATTGAGAAGCTGCTGCGTGAAGGGAAACTGGATGAATATAAAGTTGCCCCGAGGGACAGGGGGCAAGGAGAGCAGGCCCCAAAACAGATTCTACCTGCTCCCAAGCCTACAGCGCAGCAGAAAGGCAAGGGAATTGTTATCAAATCCATAGTGGGAGGACCTCACCCGGCAATCCGTAGCTTTAGAGCAATGGATCAATATGTAAATGCTGCCAAACACGTAGATGTGAATGAAGGTGATGATTTGGAAGATATCGCCCCTATAAAACAACAGAAGACAATGTTTGACGACGTGGTATTCCGCAGCAGAGATAATACTGGGATTCAATCACCCACTGATGATCCGTTGGTCATTACTACCACCATTGGGCCGGCCTTGGTTCATAAGGTGTTAGTAGACAACGGAAGTTCCGTCAATATTTTGTTTAAAAAGTCATTCGATCAGATGAAGCTTGAATCTGAGGATTTGAAGCCATGTGAAGGATGGATCAGAGGCTTCAATGGGGCGTCAACAGCTCCCATGGGATACATAGAATTGCCCGTGACCTTGGGGCAAGGAGAACGCAGAAGAGTGCGGATGCTTCAGTTCGTAGTGTTGGACGTAGATTCGCCTTATAATGCATTTTTGGGGAGGCCTGCCCTTGCTGAATTCAGAGCTTGTATCGCCCCTTGGTGTTTATTGCTTAAGTTCCCAACCGAAGCCGGAACTGGAGTAATGAGAGGGGATTAAGTTTCCGGACGGGCCTGCTATGTTTCCGAATTAAAGATGTTGATGAAAGGACTTAACATCGAGAGTAAAGATGCCTCGTCTCCCTCAAAGGGGGGCTCGGCGTAGCAATTAGAGAAATCGACCCCGAAGGAGTTGCCCAAAGGAACGCCTGAAGACCTGGATCCCAGAAAAGACGAGGAACCAGAGGCTAGAAATGCAACTCCTAATGAAGCGACAGTGGAAATTCCCATTGATGAAGCTGATCCGACGAAAGTTTTGAAGATTGGTTCTCAATTGGATCCACGTTGAGCCAAATAACTAATGGACTTCTTGAAGGCAAACTTGGACGTGTTTGCCTGGACCCACGCTGACATGTGTGGGATATCGCCATCCATTATAAGTCACAAATTAAATGTAAACCCGAAACATCCGCCTGTGAAGCAAAAGAGACGTATGCTGGGCCCAGAGAGGTCGGTTGCTCTCAAAGAGGAAGTGGAGAAGCTGAAGCAGAACGGATTTATTCGAGATTCGACATATCCCGACTGGATATCGAATCCCGTCTGTGTAAAGAAGCCGAATGGAAAGTGGCGGACTTGCATTGATTTTTCAGATTTGAACAAAGCTTGCCCAAAAGATAGTTTCCCACTTCCCAGGATTGACCAGCTTGTTGATTCGACAGCAGGTCATGAACTTCTCTCTTTCATGGATGCATATTCTGGGTACAACCAAATTCCTATGCACGTACCAGACCAAGAACATACGAGCTTCATTACGAATTTGGGATTATATTGTTATGTCGTAATGCCATTCGGATTGAAAAACGCCGGAGCCACTTATCAGCGCCTGGTGAACAGAATGTTTTATAATCAAATAGGGAAGACTATGGAAGTTTACGTGGATGATATGCTTGTCAAATCGAATCAGTCCTCCAGCCATACGCAAGACTTGGCGGAAATGTTTGGTATCCTGCGAAAGTATCGGATGAAGTTGAATCCTCTGAAATGCTCATTTGGAGTGGCATCGGGAAAGTTCCTAGGCTTCATTGTGAGCTCCCGAGGAATTGAAATCAATCCTAGCCAGATAGCAGCGATTAGAAACATTGAAGAGCCGAGGAGAATTAAAGATGTCCAAAGTCTTGTAGGGAAAGTAGTTGCGCTGAGTAGATTCATCTCCAAAGCCACAGACAAATGCGTTCCGTTTTTTGATTTGATTAAAAGAGGAAAGAAGAACTTCGAGTGGACTCCGGACTGTGTTGAGGCCTTTCGAAATTTATTGGAACTGCTAGAGAAACCGCCGATTTTGTCAAAGCCAGTGGATCACGAAGAATTGTTTATTTACTTGGCAGTCTCGGCTCACGCCGTTAGCACAGCCCTGGTTCGAGAAGAAGACAAAGTACAAAGGCCAGTGTATTATGTAAGCAAGAAATTAGCAGCGGCAGAGCGCAACTACCCAAAGATTGAGAAGCTCGCTTACAGCCTCCTAATCGCATCCCGAAAACTTCGTCACTATTTCCAAGCTCATCCCATAACCATATACACAGACCAGCCTCTAAGGCAGGTGTTGCAGAGACCCGAAGCATCGGGAAGGTTGATCAAATGGAATATAGAATTAAGTCAGTTTGATTTAAATTTTCAACCACGAAGGTCGATCAGGGGGCAAGCTCTGGCAGACTTTATAGCGGAGTTCACCATTCCCGAGGAGGAAGTAATCGATGACAAAGTGGTTAAGTCCGAGGATGAGTTAAAGATAGATCCGTGGAAACTATACACAGATGGAGCCAAGAACGACCGAAGGTCCGGAGCTGGAATCGTCTTAGTCACTCCTGAAGGACGGTCATTATATTACGCTCTACGATTAGAATTTTCGGCGACTAACAATGACTCTGAATACGAAGCCCTGATTGCCGGGCTGAAGCTTGCTAAAGACCTCGGAATAAAAATGTTGGACATATTCTGTGACTCTAAAATCGTTGTTTTCCAAGTGCGAGAGGAATTTGTGGCTCGGGGACCTCGACTCATCGCCTACCTCAGGAAATTGAGAGAGCTATTGAGCAACTTGGAGCGGTACAATATAACACATATCCCGAGAGCCGAAAACCAGAAGGCGGATAGGCTGGCAAAGCTGGCTAGCTCCGACAATCCGGAAGAGACTGAAATAATTCCAATTGAAATGTTGGAATCGCCAAGCTTTGAGTCGATGGAAATCGAGTTCTCTTTTGAAGCGGAACCGGAGAAGGAGTCGTGGATGACCCCAATTAAGAACTTCCTTAAGAATGGGACACTCCCGTCAAAAAAGAGTGAGAAAAGGGCTATAGTTCGCAAGGCTACCAGATATGTCATACAAGATGATATTCTTTATAGGCAAGGATTTTCTATGCCCCTGTTACGATGTATTGCACACGACGACATCAAACGTGTACTAAGAAAAGTGCACGAAGGTGAGTGTGGAGATCATACAGGAGGTCAGACTTTAGCAAAAAAGATATTGCGATATGGATACTTCTGGCCCACAATTAATAAAGATGCAGCTGATTATTCACGACGCTGCGATAAGTGCCAGAGATTCGCTAAAATCCCCAGAGCACCGTCGACCCAACTCAAATCAATGGTGAGTCCTTGGCCATTTGCCACATGGGGAATTGATATCATTGGAGTTCTACCAATTGCTAAAGGAGGAGCGAAATATGCAATAGTCGCTGTGGACTATTTTACGAAGTGGGTGGAAGCTGATCCCTTGACCAAAATCACGGCAAGAAAGGTGATAAGTTTCGTGGTTAGAAATATTATATGCCGGTTCGGGATCCCAAGGACCATTATAACTGACAACGGAACCCAGTTTGATGGTACTGAATTCAGAAATTTCTGCCAGAAGTATAAGATTGACAAGCGATACACTGCGGTTGCTTATCCGCAGTCGAATGGGCAAGTTGAGGCAATAAACAAAGTAATAAAATCCATCCTCAAGAAACGATTAGAGCGCGCAAAGGCAAAATGGGTTGACGAATTGCCCCTAGCTTTGTGGGCGTATCGGACAACATTTAAGACAGCTACTGGTCACACCCCTTTCTCTCTCTCCTTTGGCTCAGAAGCAGTAATTCCAGTTGAGCTGGAAGTTCCTTCCTACAGGGTGACGTATTATGACCCGATGACGAATCGGGCACTCTTACTTGAGTCTCTTGATGACGTCGAAGAAAAAAGGGACGAAGCAGATTTGCGAGCGGCAAGACATCGACGTCAGATGGCACGCTATTATGACAAAAAAGTTCGCCTCAGGACTTTTGAACCAGGAGATTTGGTGCTAAAGAGAGTCTTTCCATCCCTTCCTCACCTCGGTCCAAAGTGGGAAGGACCCTTTGTCATCCAACGGAAACTTGAAAAAGGAACCTTCAAGTTAACGACCGTAGATGGCGAAGAAGTCCCTAGAGCATGGAATGCCCAACACTTAATGCGATATTTGGATTAGAAATGTTGTACTCTTTGTTATTTTTCTTATGAATTCTGTAAAAAGGCACGACTTGCCTTGGGAAAATCTGACGATATGAATAAAGGACTATAAAGTGGATGTAGGCTACGACTTAGCCGAACCACAATAAAAATATTGTGTGTTATTTACTTTTATGCATTATATATATACATTCATCGATTATTCTGTTGTGATTGTGGAACACAGGATGATTCAAAACCTGAAAAGGTTGAAGACAGCTTAAACATAAGAAAAAGCACAACGACTATTTGTGCGACAAGACATAAAAGAATGAGAAAACGACATTCTTAACTCTAACTCTCCAGAGAGAGAGAGTATAAAAGCGTCTCCGACTGAGCGCTGAAAAAGAAATCCTTCCCCTAACTCTAACTCTCCAGAGAGAGAGAGAGTATAAAAGCATCTCCGACTGAGCGCTGAGAAAGAGGTCCTTCCCCGCTGAAAGACCGGGGAATGAATAGATTGCTGAGCTCGAACTCTAACTCTCCAGAGAGAGAGAGAGAGTATATAAGAAATGCCAGAAAAAACAACAGGCACTGACGACACAGGAAATGCTATCCCGTCAGAAAATCGGGAGCATTCAGATTGCTTGATTAAGCATTAAATAATTTGTGAGAATTGACTGGGGGCATATGTGTATACACATATTTCCTCGCTCCGTAACTTCATTTCATAACTATAGTATGACAGACATTTTAACATAAGTGCAGAACAACTAACAAACAGACATTGCAGAAAATGAATTATTTTTTATTTACAAATGAATGAATTTGTACAGGAAAATAGCTAAAAAAGAAGGTGCAAGAGCCACTCTTGTAGCAGCAATTGTTGGTTCGCTAAATGCTAAAACGACACAAGGCAATCCACTATTTAGATTTCGAGTGAGCCTTGGACTTCTTGGCGGCTTTCTCCGCATCCTTTGCTTCTTTCTCGGCCTCTGTCAAGATTCGTTTTGATTTCTTCTTTCCTGAAGATGCGGTGCTGGAACCGGTAGACTTCTTCCCGGAGGGCGGAGCGCTGGAATCAAGAGAAGATTTTTTAGCGAGTTCCTCTGTAATAAATCTAGTTGAGAGCTTAACAACTAACCTTGATCCCGCATCCACAACTAACCGTTTCAGGAATAGGGGATAGCAGAGTTGTTCGGGGAATTCCCGGATTTTCAGGATCATATCCCTTTACTTCAGGAGTTGCGGGGGCAGCAGAAGAGGAACCAGTCTCGGGAATGTTTTTCTGCTTAGTCCTCCGCCTCTCTTCTTCCATAGCCTCAGCAATGAGGCGGCGCCCTTCAGCTAGGCGTTCTGGCTCATCATCCCTCAAGTATTTTTCCATTAGCTTATCCTCATCGATGGAATCGACTTTGAGCTCCTCTTTTTCCCACTCAACGATCTGATTCCATACTTGAACTAGAGTGGATGGGTAATCTTCGATCCAAGAAATATTTCGGCGACGGATGATATGTGCGAAGAATTCAATCATTAATTCGCCAAAACCCTGAATATCAGCCTCCGCCTCTGACAATTGTTTGCGGGCCTCCTCCGCAGATTTGATAGCACACTCAACATTGCCCTCCACCAGGGCAGCTCTTTTCTCTGCCTCCAATAGCTTTGAAGCCAAGTCAGCATTCTTCTTTTCTAGTTCAGCATTCCTCTTTTCTAACTCGGCATTTTTCCGTTCGAGGTCAGTATAAGCAAGGCGCGTCTTAGCAGCTTCTGACTTAGCATCATCAGCTTGCTTTTTTAACTCAGAACGCTCTTGAGTGTGAGATTCAAGCAAGTCATGGTAACGTTTTTGCATATCCTCAAATTGTTGTTTGAAGTTGGTAGCGTCCCTCTGAGCAATAGCAAGCTGGGCCTGTGTGTCCTCCAAATCTTTACCTAGGTTCTTTAAGGCCTTAGCATCTTCTTCCGCGTTTTTTTGCATTGAGTCAGCATTCGTGATTAGAGTACGGATAATTCTGGAAAGATTGCGTGAATATTTAAACATCTCAGAATACTGTTTTTCAACCGCATCTATCTTTGCTTTGGCCTCATCTGCCCACTTAGAAGAAACAGGTTCAAGGGCAGGTAAAAAAGTCAAAGTCTCGAAGTAGTGTTCGGGAAATTGCTCCTCCAAATACGCCCGCTTTATTGCAGTTTGCGCATCTAGTGGGGGAGGAGCGGGGATCGTCAATTCAGTGTCCCTGTGTGTGGAGGATTCAGTAGTTTCTTTGTTTGTCCTAGGTCGTTTAGTAGCAGGGACCTTGCGCTTACTTCGAGACTCAGTATCTCTTGGAGGACTTCTCTCTCTGCTGCGCTTTTCGTGGGAAGAGGTGGAGTCTTTCGATTGTGGCCTGTCCTCTTCCCTACGGCTTTGATAACCTTTGTACTTCTCTTGATCCGACCGAACAGGAGAGCGAGAACGTGAGGGTCGAGAGCGATAGGGATCATAAGGCCTTCTCTCCTCCCTACCGCGATCATCGCGGCGATCATACTCGATATCCTGAGGTGGATTAGACATGCTGCGGCGAAGCTTCCTGATATCATAGTAAGATCGAGACATCGTGCCTGCACAATAAGGCAAACGAAATTCAGAATCAATGGATTCACAGAGAAAGAGATGCAATGAATGCTAATGCTGTTGTATAAAGTGTGTCCTAGGTGGTGTGTTTCCCCCTAACCAACCCGAGTCTGAAGCTAGACTAGTACGGGCAGGCTCTTTGGCCTTAGCAGGAGTGGTCTCTTCAGAAGAGGTGAAGACTAAAGGATCCTTCCTAAAATCCTCTGAAGTGTATATAGTTTCAGGTAAGGGGAGATCACCCAAACCCTGAAATATTGGGTCATCAGTACTAGGGACATCTCCCTCGGAAGCATTAAGTGGCGACTCTTGGGAGGATGTTGACTTTTCCAGAGAAGTAGCCTCCTCGGGGGCAGTATATCCTTCACGATGCTTTTCGGCCAAATTAGCCAATTCGTCATCTTGAGTAGAAGATGGAGAAGGTGAAGCTTGAAGAGGCACTGCAGGAACTCCAGAACCTTCTCCTATCTCTGGAACTACATCCACGGGAGGAATATATACGTATGGAGCCGTCCCATGACCAATACTACGAAAAACGGATAACAGCCCATGAAAGTGAAGATATTCGTCCTTAAGGACTTCATCGATAGTCAAGAATTTCTGATCGCCATTAAGAAGTTGGTGCATCCGGTCAAAGAACACCTGATCTGATATTTGTTTTGGATTGTCGACTGCAAACAAAAAAGAAAACAAGTTAAGGTGATGACTCGAGCGTATAGAGCCCGGATTTAGAAGATCAGTGCTTTACTTGATTTCGTCCACCTCCTGGCACATCCAGGTTGTCGCTTCACATAGAACCATTCCAGTCTGGAATCTCCAGCTTTACTGCTGAATGGCGCCGAGATTATCTTCCTCTTAGGAACAGACTCAAAATAGCAGAAAGATGGAGTCTCTCGAGTCCGATGCTTGAAGTTATAGAAGAAATGAACGTCATCGAACGTGAGCTCTATGCCTAAGATTTCACGGTATGCTATGTACAAAGTGTGCAAGTAGGCATAAGAATTGGGATGCAGCTGCATGGGGGCAATCCGCATTTGTCTTAGAAAGTCAACGATGAAGGGAGAAAATGGAGGGGTAGCGCCGACCATACACATCAACCGAGTGACCGCCATATATCCTTCTGGAGGGTTGTGGGGACGGTCAGAGCTTGAAGGCACTAGAGTGTCCCTCTTCATTATCCCATATTTCAAACAAATTCGGGTAAGTCGGTCGTTATCAATTGTTGATTCGACAGAATCTTGGGGTGATTCCAATATGACAGCCGATTCAAACTCATCAGGAGCCCGGTCGTTGCCAATCCCTCCTTCCTCTTCAAAACCTAAAGAAACTTCATTCTCTGAAGACACTTCATCACTTTTACGATTTCCGACGTCGTAGTCTGAACCCTCATTATCCCATTCTGGATCCGACGGAGAAGATATGTCCTCGAGAGTAATCTTGTTAGAGGTTTCCGGGGCTTCTTTCCTCTCAGCTAGTCTGGAAGAGCGTCTGGGTCTCATGGTCATAAAACTATTGAAGAAGCAATAGCACAAATTAGAGCAAATTAGCCCGTATCCCCCCGTGTGTGTGTGTGCAAACTAAAGTGTAAACAGTGTATACGAAAAGTGCAAAGTAAATGTTTAAAAGTGCGACGAAAAAGTTTGGCAAGATATAAAGAGTTGAAGTAACTCTTGATGTCCAGTTACGTTTGCAAGGCACTATCCTAACTGTCCATTAAATTGAAGATCATGCCAAAAGTTGATTGGGCCAGTTAGACGAGTTTTTATGCGTTAAGGTAGACTGTGCTTCGGTTCGGTTCGGGTCCATTCATTGGGATCAGATCGGGGGCGTGGCCTTAGGCTTGAATATCACAGTGAAACTCAGAAATCAAAGTCGGATCGGATCGGAGGCAAAGTCCCCTAACGGTTCGGATCGGATCACGTAGTTATACTTCTCCTCCGTCATCTTACGGTCTGACCCAATCCGGATAGGTAGGCTCCTTTTCCCCTTCTTTAAATACTTGCTCCGACCCGATCCGATCTCCTGGATTTCTTTTCTTTTTTCTTTCTTTACTTGCCCCGACCCAGTCCGATTTCCTGAACTCCCTTCCTCTTCCCCTCCTTTTTTCAACTTCCATGTCCCCCCGAACCGAACCGATTCTCTATCATCTTCTTCTTCTCCTTCACCCTCTTTCTTCCCTAACCGACCCCAAGGCCAATTTCGTGCCAGTCACTCAAATCAAAACCAAGCAATTATATGCTGGTGCACTCAACTACGGATTCTCATCCCCTCCGTTCCAACCTCAAGATGGCGACGAGTCTACTGGCGACGATGACGAGGGGGGGGGGGGTCACGGCGGCAAGGTCATCAGAGTTTCATACTCAAATCATCCTAATCGCTCACGAATCCGAATCGAGAATGATTAAAGAAGGAATTGTTCAAAGTTTTATAACCTACCGATGTAATTACTTCGAGAATTAAGGAGAATTTTGATGTTTCACGAATTGAGTTTTTTCTCTCGTTTTACAGAACTTCGGGAATGAAACAGTAAAAATGAAAAGAGGAAGAAGGCAGTGTTTATATAGGAGAGAAGAGTGTCTAGTCGTCTCCCCATTCGGATCGGCAGCCCAGTAGAAGAATTCTCGTTCGGATCGGATGGACAGCCCAGAAGCGAAGCTTGGCCCAACAGTCCAGTGAAAAATATAAAGGAGAAGGGATCTGTTCGGATCGGAATCCGAACCGAACCGAGTTCTTTAGCTCAGCAACGAATTAAATTGAAATCTGAAGAAAAAGATGAAAACACAAGGAAAATCAAAAGAAAAACCGCCTCGAAGAGTGTTGTGCAATGATAATCAAAGCATGCTCCGTCTCCAACAGAAGCATCCTTTGAGGGGGCAAAATGTTAGCCCACTTTGTGAACTGGGCAACACAAAGTCAAGATGTGAAATATTGAAGAGCTTGAAAAACACTGAAGCGGGTCGGGTCGGAGCAGTATAGCGGTTTGAATCGGATAAAGTCTGCTGCTCGGATCAGTGAGCTATTGTTGTTGGAATTAGAGAGGCACGTCTGTTCGGATCGGAGAGCAACCTATTTCCAGCTGGAGCGGAGAGCAATAGATCTGAGCGGAGCGGAGTAAACACAGGAATTAGTACTAAGTCAATCCGAGTCGGATCGGGTATTCCGATCCGAACCCCTTGTGCATACCCCTCCGACCCGAGCCTGTCTTCCACGTCACTCTCCTGCACGAGCGCCTGGTTATTCGGATCGGCTGTGACCAGTTGCTACCCTCAACGTCCACTACTCTGATGCGTTGTCAACATAGAAATTCATCCGAACCCGAGGCTGATGGGATGGATGACACGTGGCTCCGATCCAGATCGGGTTCTGAGCAAATTCTCACCTATAAATACCCCGTCTGGAGACAAAGAAAAGGATCTTTTTCTGACACTTTGAGTGTTCAACCACCTTCATAACCCGAATTTCAGCACTCCCGAAAAATCCAAATCTTCTTTTATTATTTGTTTTTAGACAATTGAGTGATTGTAAGTGAGTTGTGAGAGAAATCAAGTGAATATTTCATTGTATTTGCAACTAAATCATTGAGAATAGTGAAAGACAAGTGGACGTAGGCATTTCTTCGCCGAACCACTATAAATCCTGTGTGTTCATTTTTATTTTTGATCTCATTTCATTTTGCTTTTAATCAATTTGGGTGTTAGAACCACTTTTTGGTCTAACACTACCATTTCTTATATAAATCCCAATAACTATTTGTATTTTTGATTTGTTTAAGTCGACATTGAGGATCATCGTCGATTTGAATGGTCAAAAATCTCGGATGTTACACTTAATTGTCTCGCTTGATATCTTATTTTAAAATAATCTTTATACTATCTTCGATTTTATATTTAGTCAAACTATTTTGTTAATCCTCTCCAACCAATCTACATTTTAATACTTATTTTTGTTATTTTTAAATCTAGTTAGGTTTACTGGGTTGTTCTTATTTACTAGTATGAACCCATGCTCCGCACACAGGTTGGTTTAATTTTTTGTTGAAAGTAGGAATGAAAACGTGATTGTATTAAGTTGAGTACCATGTTATACTGGAACACATGTAAATGGCATTACACATACGGTAAGTGTGAATAAAGAAAGCAGTAAGGGATTAAAAAAAGCATACGCCATCCATATGAGAAACGGGGGCAGGTTGCCTAATGCAGACTTGAGGAATGAGCCAGGTGTGAAACTGAAGTGGCTAATTCCATACGTGAAGCACCAGTAAAGTTGATAAAACAAAAAACCAATGCATAAAAAAATGAGGACATTGAACACAGTATACCACAACTGTTAGTAGGATAGTACGAAATACCACACGTGGGCAGTAACTGTGAAACATAAATTAATATATCTAAATAAATTACAATGATGTTTGGTTTTTTTGCTGCGGCGAACAGCTTAACACATTCCTCTAATTAGTTATTGAACAGCAAGTATATAACTGAATTTTAAATGAAGGCACACTTAAATAATATTTGAACTGAGCATAATTCCAGATGCGAGAGCTGTCAGACGTCAGGCATGATATACCTGCAGCAAATTCTTGGTGGTTAGCATCAGCAACAACATGTTAAACCGGGGTAATACAGTATGCATGAGTTGATGTTCAATAGGGGAAACGTAGAATTAGTAGCTAAATAAAAATATTCTACGATCTAACAATTACACGATGGCAAAATGTAGAATACTAAAAAAAAAATGCAATTATTTATTCTGTTCATGTAAGGAGAGAACTGTAAATGCATAAAAACAGAGAGAATGTGGGAAAAATGGCAGCAGTTCATTTTTGCTGTCAAATATTGGAATAATGACTGAGTCAACATATATGATTACAAATTTTAGATTACAATTTTTTTTATTATTAACCAACATATTAATACATCCAAGATGGCCATTCATTCATGCTATGAAAACCATGCCACATCAAAATCAATTCAGATATTGAAAAGCATGAATTCTTGATATTTTGGACATGGGAAACATACTAAACCGTTGATATGGATATTTATTATCCATTCCAATCATTAGTTGGACCTAACATGATCGAGCAAGTTTTGAGGTCCATCATGAACAATATCAACAAACTAATAGAATATTCGCGATTTCCGCCTTTGGTGGATTTTCAAGAAATTTAGGGTGCGTTCGGTTTATAGTTTTTAATTTTGAGTTTTCGCACATACAAAAGTACGAACAGCGCAGATAACGTGAAAAACGAACGTTTTACAAATGAAGTTAGCACACAAAATCGAAAACAACTTTTTATTATTTTCCATATTTTAAAAAACAATGAAAGAACGATAACAAATTATTCCATCCACCATCCCTCTGTCCCCTCCGTCACTCCCTCCGCCTTTGATCTGTCACCTCCGCCATACTTCAAATTTTAGTCACTTCTTAATTAACACTGAAAACTGAAAACTCAAAACATAAAAAAACCAAACACTACCTTACTGTTTTACATAATTGATAATCGAATCATGATTGTAGATGCAAACCAAAAATCAATTGTTTTGATCACTATCACATATATCAATATCTAGGATTCTAACCACATGGCTTTTTTTTTTTTCATAATCTATGATGTTAAATGAGGTGTGAAGATTAGCTTGCTTTTTTTTTTAATCAAAAACTTGAATATGAAAAGAATAACAGTTATTAAGTTTGAATGTTTAATTGAGCATGAAGGAGTAAATTATTAGTTAGCCAATAATTACTGCATTTGTAATTATCAAACCTGGTGAGCTATTTAATCACAACATTTAAACAACATGCAAATCTAGATGTTTAATCTGGCCGATTACATGTAGATATTTTATATTCTATTCCTTGCATAAATCATAATAGAATGATATAAGATGTCAAATATTGTTAAATAAAGAAAAGAAAAAAGCAGTATGAACATTTACAGTCAATTGTCATCAACTACTAATTCAAACCCCTTATCTTGGTGTACATAGTGAAAATTTGAAAACTCGAACAGGAAAAGATAGCTCACTGTGTATCACTTTCTTTCTGAATATTGTGGGAGAAGAGAATTTGTCGGATACACCTACAAATATAATATAACAAATTCAGTAGATTGGAACAAAATTTACCAAAACAGTATAACAGAGATGCACAGATGAACAATAGAAATGTAGAAGGAAAAATGCACAAGTGAAAAAAAAAAAAAGAAGAAGCTAAGAAATCATGTGCAACGATGGAGCAAAGCAAGATTTCACTAAAAATTCCCAAAAAAATAAGCTTCAACATTTGAAATCTCTATAATGATTTCAGTATAAAATTATATTTGTTGAAACAAAAATTTAACAAAACAAATTGTCAGAAATTACTATTAAATGTAAGGATTACGATAATTCACCGTAAATATCATTTGATTCTCATAAACACAACTGAATGGCTAATTATAAATCCATATTTTGTAGAAGAAATTTGAAAAAGGGTTTCCCATAAAGTGATCATACTATATGAATTTTGAATTTCATATTTTGGTTGATTTTACATTCCAATTAAGCAAACCATATACATACAGTCATAAAGAAGATTAAGCATAAGAACTCATAGGTATGGATAATGCATTTATTACGTAAATGTATAAAATTCCAATCCTTGTTTGTTATGACTTAAATGCAAAAGTGACGCAAGTGACCTGTTCAAGAACTTGATATATGAATGTACGTTTCCAAGTTCACTAATATTGTAGATGCTTTGAATTACCTTGTTTTCTAGACTTCAACTTTGTGTGCTTTTTAAAAATTAAATGAAGTTGTTAAACTGAAGTAGCACCTGCGGGACTATTAGTTGCAATTTTAACCCAAATACTTTGTTAGTCTTCATTTTGATGTCTCATATTCATGCTCTTGGACAGTGATGGGAGCACAGCAGCATCCAGGGAACACAGGAGATACTGGAAGTAATTTCATTCATATTTGATGGACCTGCTTGGAAGAAGGAGAGAGTACTGAGCAATATAAACTTTCATTTACCAATGAAACGATGCGTACTTAAGGTCAAAGTGGTTAATATACTCACTTATATGATAATTTCATGGTGATTGTATGTTAGAATAATTTTTTATTATAATTGTTGTATGTGTCATCGATTATGCAGTATAAGAAAATTTATGTAACTATAGTCTCTTCGACCATTGCATATTGCAATTTGACATAACTCTGCCTGATGATATGTATAGTTTTTTCATATGGTTGTTATTTGTTATTTTTTTCATATCCGTTTATATATTCAAAGTAGCAATAAACTACAGTTGATAAGGTAAGGAGGCACATTTGTTTAATGAAGTAGTGTTGTACACGTTGACAAATAGTCATAAATTTCATGAGTGTGTCTAATGATGCAAGTTTTTTCATCTAATTGAACACGAATATGCTGAATAAACTTTGGTTGGCGGCGGACAAATCCAGAAATGTCTTCAGAAAACTAATGTTCTTACATATGTATCATATGGAGATAAGCTAAAAATACCAAAAAAAATATGTATCTTAACTACATAAGATAAAAACATGTCAATGTCATAAATTATAAGCATGACAATGAGTTTAACTACTCTGTGTGTATTTTATACTGTACAATGTAGAACACATACATCTGGTCTGTGATGGTCCAAAAAATTATTATGAGATTTATAGCTACTGTCTAAAGCATACAAAAGGATTTTTTGTCCCTGTTTCCAAATGTCGCCACATCCAGATTTCGTGTTGCTTCTGAAACATACTACTATTAAAATTTACACCTATCCTTCATATAAGTATGACTTAAAATAATTTTTTCTTCCTTCATGGCCAGTTTATCTATTGCATAATTTTATATCGAAAGCACATTTCTATTTTTATCCACGATCTTCCAGGAGCATGCAAACAAAAACAAACTTAGCAAAAAAAATAGATAAATATACCTAATTTAAACAAATCAAGAATTCCATGGATAACGAAGGTTGTGGTTTTACTTAAATATAAGATAGGAACAGATATATTTCCGTAGATGAAAGATCCACTGGGAAGTAGTACATGATAGAATCTGCAGAAAAAATAATAACACGTTGAAATGTTTGGTATGCATTATTATGCATACAAAGATTTTCAGGATGCCTTTTTATTTCAGTAACTTAACATCTTGAAAATCAATCAGGATGCATTTACTTTAGTGTATTGCGATGAACTAATAATAAGACTAACAACAGAAAGCACAGCCGCATTAAAATAACATGATATTTTTATATAAACTTCGAAAATATGAGTTTTTGTCATATCCATTGATTCAACCTTTTTTTTGGGAATGTGAAATATCCAAATAATGTGATGGAGATTGAGAAAAATATATTTGCTATCAAAAATATATTGATATTTTGAAATGCTAAGCGGATTTGTTTGTTTAGTAAAAATATACAAATCAATTTTTTAACAAAAAACCTATAAAATTGCTTTTTTTTAACAAAAAATATAGAAGCTTCAGCTATTTCAAAATAATAAGCAAAATATACAACCCATTGTTTGGAAAAAAACGAACAAAAAAGTTTTTTTTTAAAAAAAAGCAAACAAAAGAAATTGTCCATATATATATATATATATATATATATATATATATATATATATATATATATATATAGGGAAAGTCTATTTTGATACAAACTGGTGACACAAAATTGGTGACACTAATTGTGGACCACAAGATCTCCCCCTGAATTCCACCTTTCACATAAAGACAAACAAATCTTGTGGTCCACAATTTGTGTAACTTAATTTGTGTCACCAGTTTGTGTCAATATAGACGCCCCCGTATATATATATATATATATATATATATATATATATATATATATATATATATACATACATATATATATATATACATACATACATATACATATATACATACATACATATACATATATATATATATATATATATATATATATATAACATCAAAGCTTTTCTGTTTTTCTAAATGGTAGGAAAATCCAGTGATTTTTTTTTTTAAGAACCTATAAGCATCTTCTAGTTACAAAGTATACACACATACTCTTTTATTCATTACCAAAATAGATATGATATGTGTTGGTCAGAAACCTAACCACAAATGTGCAAACTGCGCAAGCCAAATAATAATCATCTTTATGTTAAAAAAAACTGAGTTTTGACAAAACAATTCATCGGAAAACATAATGAATATGTCAGAAGAAAGAGGATAGGTCGTAATATGTATCAGTCTTACAAATAAATGATATTAGATAATCGTGATACATCCCTTACATTGAATCTATGTAAAATGAAATGAAATAGGTGAATGCAATATATTTGATTAAGCTGAGATATAGCTTTAAACATTGCCCAATTTTATATATCTGATATATATGTTTTATGGAAGTATTCACTGTGCTGCAATATTAAATGTTATTATTTTATGTAGAACAAATATCAATTTAAAAATGAAATTCAATTTCAGTATAGGATTAAGTTTATTGGATTAAGCTTATGTCTTTTGGTCTAGTTAACACGAATTTGTAACTACACTGCAACACCAAATCAGTTTTGAAATTGAGTGTATTGCCGCTAGGTATGCTTGTTTAATCATGTTTATCGTAATTATAATGGAAATTGTGTAGTTATATGGTGATTATCATAATTAATCCTATTCATTTAATATGCATGGAATAAAGTTCATTTAGAATGCAAAATGTAATTTAAAAAAGTAAGCTTTGTCATCATGAACTGTATATTATGACATTGATAAAAGCATTCAGCTTGTTGTTGGACAAATCCATAACTGTTAAGAGGCACTATAATAACTTGAGTTATAACAAAGAATTTTTTCGTTCATATGGTTGAACTGAAATGTGATAGTTGATAGAGCAAATAAGCAAAAAGACACACTTACTAATGAAGGAAAATTTCATGAAGCAGGTTGGAAACATATATTTGAATAATTGTAGCTTTAAAGCCGATTTTATCGAACTGATATATTGTTTTTGCAATGTTGCAATTCTAATTTGAAAGGATCTTTTAAGATTAGTGATTGAGTAGCATAAATGGATGGACAGTGATATCAATATTAAAAATTCACTTGTGAAGGATGGATTTAAAAAGAAAAATAAAAAACTAAAAGTTTTTAGTTTAATATTTTTGTTTTAATGCCATAACACGATTATAGTCCAGGTTATTCGAAAGAAAAGGAACTATTTTGTTAGAAGAAATGAATTTTGGTAAATCTGAAATATTTATAGAAGATTTAGCTAAAGCAATCCATGAATACTTGACACATAAATAATCACATGCACAACGTCAGTCTCAAGTCCCAGAAGTAATCCTAAACACATTGATAAGAAGAAAAGACTAAAAAAAGCAAAGTGATTAATCCAGAAAACCCATTTTCAGCCAGAGAAAAATCAGAAAATAGAGCAAGTCACAAAATAATATGTGAAAAGGGTATATTTAAAATTTAAAAGCCAAGAACCTGTTTATATGAATTCAACCAAAGTATTGGTTTCAGTACAAAATTGTAAAATAAACCTTCTCTATAGATATGCATTTTCCTAAAGTCAAGGAAGGCATAAAAATCGCAGTAAAACAATTTTGGATAATCATCATATCCATCAATCGAGAAGGTTTTAGTGGCCTAAACGGAAAAAAAAAACACTTAATGTATATTTTGAAAGACACAGGATATTATCACACAGAGGCCTTAAGTTAATGTGCCGAAATTTGGAAAATGTCACACAATATGTAAAACCGAAGTCTAAAAATGGTATCCGATGTGGAGTATAAAAAATGGTGAAAAGTTGTTCTCTTGATGGAGGGAATTTTTCAGCAACTTATTTAACTTCTTTTTAAAAAAAAAAAACAAATTTGCACAGTTGTTGGCTTACAGTCCCTTTCTAAATGGATGAAAATTGGTCGTTGTGGCAGTGTATTAAAAGGGGGAAAACCCACCAAAACATGTAACTGAGAACACTATATGGAGTGAGTACAGAGATAAATTGTGAAATTACAGCTAGGACAAACAAAGAACAGTAATTTGCAACCAAAGTGGAATGTCTAAAATCAATTTGAAAAGTATTGTCATCTCCCACAATGTAATAAATTTCATAATATGAATATATTTCAGGTATGTTCTAGAATGTTAAGGCATAGACGATGCCCTTTAATCAAAAAACTTACCTTTGCAAATTCAGCATATTCATAAGAAGGGCCAAAAAAAAGGCAAGATAAATTCAACACTTGTTTGCTTGGAATTTTACCAGTACAGTCAAAAGAAGGTAAGGGGGAAAATGATGCACTGATAGTTCAATAAATCATATCCTCATCATAATATAGTGTAGAAACTTTATTAAAAGATCCCAAAAAAAAGAGCAAGGAAATTATTCAAGACCCCCAATTCCAAAAATGAAAAGAACACAATGAACTGGAAAAATGAGTGAATATCTTAGGCAGATGCTCACAATAAAGCTTTAATAGACTAATATAGGATTTGTCTAAACCTAAGCCAAAAAGTTGAATACAAAAACTAAAAGAAAGAGAACATATCATAAGAAATTTTCAGTTGAATTTAAAATAGAAAATAATAGAGATATTATGATAACTGTAGTTGTAACTTGGAAACCATATGATGAAGAAATGGTTGATGTGGGAATAGTCTTCGGTGTTAATACCTAAGTTGCAGTAAAATGAAAGGAAGAATGAAAAAAACGACTTAAAAACAAATTTGAAAAGGTGATTTAAAAAAGTAAAAGGCAAACGTAATTAAATCAAACGGTACTTGCATGCGAAAACAATAGAAAATGAAGAATGGAAAGATAATTCTATCTAATATTCATTTAAAGTGGTGAGCAACTTCGCTGAGAATATGCTTCACATTTCTTGTTATATGAGATATTAAGAGAAAAGGAAAAGAATTAAAAAAATCAAATCTGAACATAGATATATGATGGGAGTAAAATGTCAAATATTGCAAAATGCATTGTGATATACGTTGGCTTTCTGCAATATTTCCAACTTATAAGAGTCATGTTATCCAATGCAAATAAATTTTTATACATTATAAGAAAATAATGTCAAAAGGCATACAGTTGATCTTTTGGAGAGCTTGATGTTGCCGGCAGCTCCTTCTCGCCACCGAGAAATACAGGTTCCAGACATCGCCCAATGCTTTTCTTCTGCAGCTCTCCAAACAGGATATTTCAACCTTTGTTCAATCTGTACAATCATATTAGCAGGTTAGGTTTTCCAATAAAATTATATGTTTCCTTGCACCGAAAACAATGTCAAATTAGAAGATGAAAATTAAAAGAAAATATTACTAATATTGTGCTGAAGTTCACCAAACTGGCACAATGGGTCAAAGAAGATGCTTCCAACATAGATCGCTTCTGCAGCATGAGTTTCATTTATGTTGGATATTAAGCAGATAGAGTGGTAGTTGGTAGAAGGTTTATAAAAAGTTGTTTCCTTCCAATATTTTGTAAACTAAAGAGAAAAATGAAACATTGTTAAAAATAGACAAACGTTCTATTGTATAGATACAGCAACAAAACACATATAACATAGGTGATCATATATTTTATAAGAGTTCTAATTTACAACTCCAAATAAGGTGATCCGAATAAGAATCTTCAACCATAACAGTAAATAGATGAATATTAGTGCCATGGTATTTTGTCTTGCCAATATTGAAGCTGATGGAAATGGATATGTATAAGTGAAACATGATTCAAGATCTTTTAATTAATGCTAAACAAAAGATGGTGGATATTATATCTTGGCTTTATAATGCTCTGTATAATTTTATCGCAGGATAAGGAATTCTCCATGGTTATGAATTCATTAAATACAGCAAGTTTAGGTCTAGTTGTACACTTGGAAGAGGACTAAAGAAAACAGGTTCAAATGATACGAAAGGTTAAATAACATCAGCAAACACAAAGTGTACATATTCCATCATTGCTTAATAAAGTCCTATATTCATAATTGATTAATGTTTTTCTGTATGTATGTAGACACTGGTTAATGAAAGCTCTCTCTTTCTATGTGTGAGTGTGAGTGTGAGTGCGTGTGCGTGTGTGTGTGTGTGTGTGTGTGTGTGTGTGTGTGTGTAATGAAAAGAGCTTACCTAACCAAAAATGCTGCAGGAATACTCGAAGTAAAAGTTCAATTGTCACCTAAACAAACTCTATGGAGTTCTTGCTACTGTCCAAACAACATAAGTAATTTATGGCAGAAACAAAAGTAATTTATAGATGTATAACTATGCATATAAAGAAAATCAGCAACCAAATAGTCACAAAGACATTGCAGAAAATAATTCGATATTAAAAGATACGGAGAGTAAAAATTTCATGAACCACAGCTATTTGTACAATTTTGGTGGTAAATCTAACAATATATCTATAGTTTCATCATTCTCTACATCTTTATGTTTGTATAAACATCTAGCCTTCCAAAAACTGCATATTTTTCATGATTTTTTTACTTGAGCACTTTTGTGTTAAAACATTCAGGTCGAAACAACCAATTGAGAAAAAAAAATAAGTGATGTATATAAGAAAATGAAGTGTAATTAACATCTTAATTAATTTTATTTTTTTTGACATGACAAATATGTATGCTAAAAAAGTTTGGTTGTTACATCATGAGAACCATTATCCTTTAATAGTCAAAACAAAGCAAAAATCCAGAATATTTGGGTTACTACAAAATTTATATGAAAAATTGAAACAAAAGACAATTTATTGCATGCATTGGCGAAAAAAGTGATAGCATTATGCTGAGATATAATTAAACAAATTAAGCAAACGTGAGCTGAAAGTGGTACAATACCATCAACCCTCATAGACCCCATTTAATCCTTCCTTGCTCACTTTCATTGTTTGGAGGACCATAATTAATCAACAAAGAAAAAACAAAAAAGATGTTGAAAAAATATACCTCCGCCATCCGAATGAGGAAAAAGCAACAGGAAAATACCTTAAATGTTATATATCCCAAACATAGCAAAACAAAATTATGTATGAAAGAAGTTTAAAATAAAATAGAGGTAACTCTTCTACACATGGGACTGATATCATAGTAGTCAAGGCGCTAAGGCGCAAAAAGGCGCAAGCATTGAGCCTGGGGCTTTTTTGTGCCATGGGCTTTTTTGTGTGCCTTTTATATGAGATTGATCTGCTATTTTACTAACTACAAATTAATTTTTAAACCATATTTTATAATTCATTCAATTATCTACATATTTTATTAATAAGATTAAAGTTTTAAACCATATTTTACAATTTACTGAACAATTAAATTTTTTATTTAACTATTTATAAACAAAATTTTGAATTTAATCAAAAAAGCGCCTCAAACTGCAAAAAGGCGCAAGCCTTGGGCTTTTCTGCGCTTAGGCGTGCCTAAGCGCGCGCCTTGATAACTATGACTGATATGTATGTATAAATTAAAAAAATTGCTAAAAATATATGAATGCTCCATAATGCTTACTCATTAATTGGAATATAGGGATCTTATTCAAGAAAATGTCCTTTATTATTTTTATTTTTCCATATATTCAAAAGGTTTTGTACCATTTGTTCAACGATATGGACTTTTTGAAACCATTTCATCAACGATTAAAATATAGGAAATCCATCTTCGTTGCATATATGTTTGGGTAATTTCATTCTTACTCACATTTTAATTAGTGCTTCCTAATAATTAAATGAACATCTCTTCAATCATACGCAGTATTTAGATTACTTAAGAGTATCAAAAAAATGCAAAAGATAAACGATTTTCATTTTCCTCAAAATGCTAAAACAATATGTTATTCAAAGCTCTTTATTTCATCAATAAAAAGGTAAGAAATAAGACAAAGAAATAAAGCCAGTTTCTAATGATGAACGTATGTTGTATTTGTAATCTAGGCTGTATTTGTTTAATTTTTGTTACCTAAATGCTAATTCTTAATTATGAGTGTTGAATATAAAAAGGTTATTTTAGGTTTTCAATTTTATAACTTGGTAATTAAAAATTTACCAAACAAAAAAGAATCCATTCCCAACTTATATATAAAACAAATTAAACAACTACAACAATGTAAATATAAATATCTTGAAGATTCATTTTCATAACCTATATAACAAAGAGCGTAGAAAACGAATTATCATTTTATAAAATTACATATCTCAGATATGCTTTTGTCTTTGAAAACACACACATCATATGACCTGTTAAAGAACATAAAGTTGCATATTCTTTATGTCACACTCGTACTTATTATATTAAATAAGTTACACGTGCAAAATCCAGCTAGCAATAACAAAAATCTATCTAGTAATACATTTATGATTGTAAGTTTTATATTAGAACAAAGAAACACTAACGGCACCATTATTCGGAAAACATCTCAGCTACCGGTTAACAGATAAATTCACTTTTCAATCTCAATTCTATAGAAAAAACTAATCGCAAAGCTTACCTAGCTGAAGGCAGAATAAATTACCCTTACTCTGAAACTGGACAAAAAAACAACAGGCAAATTTAATCGCCATAGTTTAGAGAAAGCCACCGCTGTTAAAAAGGAAATACAAAATAATGAAGAAAAAAAGATTGTAACGAAAGCCAGAGAAGATTTTAGACATAATTCAAAACTTACACAAGATTGGAGCAGCCCTAGGAGAAGTTGAAGAAAAGGGAAAAACAAAGTAGTGAGGATACCTGGGATTTACAGAGCAGGAGGCGTAAACGGCAAGGAGAGGGAAATTCGCTATCGAAATTGTGTGCACGAAGGGAACGATTCGCCATGAAGGAGGCAGGATATGAGAGGGTAAAATGAAGGCGAAGGGGGATGAGGAAATAAAAAGTAACGTAAAGAGGAAAAGGAAGGAACCCGAAAATGCTATTTCGGAAAAGAGACGATTGAGTAAACAATACGCGTGTAAGCTCACAGTAAGTTCTATCAAAAATTAGAGGGAGCCTGAGAGCTATCCAAAAACAACTCAGCTTTAATAGTATAGTGTAGATTTTACATTGTCCATAATCTAAATTATAATCTTAAATACGATAATGATCAAATATTATTCAGTCATAAAAATACAAATTTCTAATAATGAATACTATTTGATGATAGATTCTTTAATAATGAATCTAAAGGAAGAAAGAAAAATTCTTCTAAAATTAAACCTCGTTTATGTTTACATTGCAATTAAGAAAAAGAATATGTATTTTTTCCACTACTAACATAATAATTTTGTAAATACTGGATTAAATTAACATAAATGGATCATTAACATGCAAGCACTGATTCATTAAAGGAGAAGTTTATATACCAAATCTCAATAATATTTGGTACCATAATTGAAAGTCAACATCTCAGTATATGGTATATTAATCTCACTATCAGATATAAAATCATATCAATCACAACACATACTAATAAATGGTTTATTTTGTTGGTAGATGTCCAAAATCTAATTCTCACAATCAATTGGCAAATATTATATGATTAAATTAGATAATTTATCTCGACATCTTGTTTATAATCCATAAAGCTTCATTTTTTTTGGATCACCAAAATTTATCATCGACAAATCAATTATACTCCTAGTTAAGTGGAAATGAGAAAGTACTTGGAAATTATGGTGAAAAAACTGTACATAATCTATGAACTTGATCAATTTGAAATTTCATGTTAGTGTGCAATTGAAACATGGTATATATAACTTAATCAAGAACAATTTGCACACTAAAAGTAAAATAATTAAATATCAGCTTGTAGTATTAGTGAAAACTTTACCAGAATATATAAATATTTACCTTAATATTTTATCCTACATATTGATAAATGAGTTAATTTAGTAAAAATGTTTTCTATAATTTCAACACCCAAATTCTATAACATTTTCTTTTCCTTTATGGATAGATGATGCACTTGAAAATTGCTAGTGCTTACAATGTAGTATAAAGAATATAAAAGTGTAGGAAAATTTATATAAGAAATTACCTCACAATATAGAAGTTTCATCTTTTGATCCATATTTCACTTCCTACTAAACTCTACAAGCCTCCTAGTGGACATATATTGAAACACCAGTAAGGAAAAAATAATAGTTGCATATCTACTTAAGTATTGGTTTTTTAAGTTAGATATTTGATCTTGTAACTAAACTTAGCATCATATGAGTTTTACAATAATAGCACTAAAAAGAAAGAAGATTTTCTTGTTATTTATTGAGAAAAAAACTAAGATGGAACAGCCATTAGATGATGATATTAAATGAAAGTAGGATCATTTAATTTAAAAAAAGTGAATATTAGGCTCACATCCCTATTTTGAAACTTAATTAGGCTCACATTCGGTCATAAACTTATCATAAATTAGGTCCCTGTTTTCAAAACTTATAAAATAATATTAAAAAAAATCGTAAATTAGTAATAAAATAGAATGAAGGATTATACAAAAAATCCAGTTCAAAAAACAACAAAAAATCATGTCGAAAAGAAGGAAACAGCAAAAAAACAGAAAAAACTGCAGTTAAATGCATAATATTATGCACGTTTTTGAGTTTGTTGCATGCATATGTGCAATTATTACAGGGACTGACAGCGCCTAGATTTAACTAAAGGGTTCAGTTCATTTTTATTTGCATCCAAACGTGCAAATATCTCAGAAAACATGCATACATGTGTGCAACATTTTTATAGGATAACACGTTAGCTAAAAGTAGGGACCTACTTTATAAAAAAAAATAACTTTAAAATTAAAACCCGCCCCCTATTTCCTGAGTTCCTCCTTTTTTTTATTTTTTTTTTAAAAAATGTGCGTTCCTTCATAAATAAAAAAAATTCTAAAATCTGGAAATAATTTCAGGATTCTACGGAAATAAATAAAAAAAAGTTGCATACATTTATGCAATTATTACTGATAATTGCATATATGTATGCAACTTTTCCATAAGTTGTGTTCGGTTTGGAAATCTGAAAATAAACCTGCACAAATACGTGTAACTATTTGAAATATTTGCACACATGTAAGCATGTATTTACATGAATAAAAATCGACGAAGATGAATGTAGTGAAAAATAAGCACGGATGTATGCAGGAAAATGATATATGTGCATACTATTATGCATTTAACTGGAAATTTCGTTTTTTTCTGTTTTTTTTTATTTTTGACGCCTTCTTTGATGGTTTTTTGTTCTGAAATTTTTAGTGTTTACATGTTTTATTTAAATACGAATTTACGTGATTTTTTTATATTTTTTTTTATATTTTTTGATGACTTTTCAGAAAATAGGGACCTAATTTACAACAAGTTTATGACCGGGTTTTTTTTATATTTTGAAACTTAATAGGGACCTCAAAAAAACGCACCCTAAAAAAAACTAAAATAACCATGATAACAAGTGATGGGAGGAAGAAGTATAATGGGAAGATAAACAATAAAACAAGAGGATTGTTAAAGAAACTCCACATTCGGTTAAGGGGAGGATCAATTTTAATTTAGTGTATAATTGTTATGGAGGGTACAAATTAAATTAGCATCCTTAAACATATAAATTAAATTCCCGATATTAACCCCCTATAATCCTTATTAATAAAACCACGAAACCTAAATCTTAATTAATACTTACAATTTAACGCTGCATGTAAAAATAAAAAATGGACATAATTAATGTAATGAAGACACAAGAATTTTTAGTGGGAGATTGGAAGGCATCAGATCAGGCAATTAATTGTAATTTCATATTGAAATTGATATGTTCAATTTAAATTGAATGCAGAAACGAAATTTTTAATCTAACATGTTGTGTATTTTATATTGTTTTTTATTTTGGTAACGAATTTTTTTTGTTTGTAATTGTTTTTTTAATTTCTGCAGGTACACGTTTGTAATTTATGTTGAATTTAGTACGTTAGATTTTAACACAAGTGACGAGCCAAGGGCATTTAGGACTTTTTTCTTTTAAGATAATCTAGACACCTTTTAACAAAAATAAATAACCTGCAGTCCCCTTAAAATTATCCCCCCCTTAACCAAATGTGGAGTCCCTTTAACAATCCCCTAAAACAATTGCATGTCTATTGGTATTTCTTTTAAGAAAAAATAGGGCATTGTTATTGACACTGCAAATATTGCAAAGGGGGGATCAAATGTATTTTTTTTAAAAAAAATTGTTAAGAGGAGTACCAATGCGGAAAGTATCCCCTTAACAAATAGATGTAATTTTACCTTATTACCCATTTAGTTACTTAACAAATAAAGGTAATTTTACCTTAACAAATATTGCAAGGATTTTAGTTTTTTTTGGATTCGCATATGTCAATTTTTTTAAACCTTTTAGGATAAGTGTTTTTGAAGGAATAGGATTGAACTTTTTTTAAAGTCGACATAAATATGCTGAATTTTATAATTACGAAGGCAATGCTCCGAAATGTTTATTAATTTTCGACATATCAATATTGAATACATATATAATTGATTACGTGCTACATTCGGTGCAGTGGTGACGAACTGCTTATTTTAATTCGGTTTCCCTTGTCGAATATGTTTCTTTTTAATCTAATTTGAAAGGGCAATCCAGGAATATTGAGTAGTGTGAAATAATATGTTCATGTAGCCCCTTTAAAAAATTTCAAAGAGTGTAGTGTTTTTAAAAAACGACCCCCTTAACAATAGTTGGAGTGTCAATAATAAAACCCAAAAAATATAGTAGAAAATAGTAAATAAAAGACCAGGACAATTAAATAGCTAACACATAGACATCATATGAGATTCCAGAGAAAACTAAAAATGAATACTCATATTAACTATATACCGAGCATAGAAATTAAAAAAAAAAAAGATGAAACTATCATCAGATGATGAGAATAAATGAAATTAGGATTGTGTAAATGGAAAAAAAATTGAAGAATATCCACGATATTGATTTGTAGGAAGAAGTATATTGAGAAGATAAACAATAAAACAACTGGATGTCTATTGGTATTTCGTTTAAGAAAAGCTACAGTGGGAAAAGTAAATAAAAGTATAAAACAATTAAACAGCCGAAACATGGAAGCATATGAGGTTTTTGAGAAAATTAGAAATAAACGGCCATCATCATATGAGTTTTACAATAATATTACAAAAAGTAAAAAAAAAAATCTTATTATTTATTTAGATTGATAAGAGAATATAAATAAAAAACAGAGATGGAACTACCGTTTGGATTGTGTAACTTGAAAAAATTGAAGAATAACCATAATATTGACTGGGAGGAAGAAGAAGTATAATGAGAAGATAAATAATAAAATAACTACATGTATATTAGCATTCCGTTTAAGAAAAAACATAATAGGAAATAGAAAATGTAACAACCTAGAAATTCTGAGCCAGATTAAAATTTTTATTTTGGCAATTTCAGTGAATTTTGAATATTTAAAATGAATTATTTTAAATAATATCAACGAGAAAATTTATTTTGAAAAGAATTAAAACGTATATAGTTATATAGTTCGTCGTTAGAATATAAATAATTATTTTAAATTATAAAGGGAATTGAAAATGGCGTGGTAGTTCGATAATTCGATTTCAAACTTCAAATGAATGTACCGGGTGCAAAACAAACCGAATTTTAGTAAAACCAAATATAATGGAATCTAATAGAGAATATCTTTCCAACGAATCCAAAGAATCAAAATTTCATAGCGGGAATCAAAAGTTATGTCCAAATGAATTTTCAGAATAGTCGCTATGGAATTCTGACCCTTAAAAATGGAAATTTTGCAAACGATCTCGGATTTCAACGAAACCAGTTTTGTTGGATCCGTGATGTCAAGTTATTGCTAGGTTTCAAATTTCATAATTTTTCGAATCAATATGTGAGCGTGGCAAAGGAAAACTCGTTTAACCAGTTTTAGTTGATTTTAATCGACTGGAAATTGGCCATTTTTCAAACGGTCTCAGAATTCGACGAACTAGTTTTGTTAGGACCGTATCGTCAATACGAAGCTAGAAATTATTTTTATGGAATTTTTCGAGTTAGTATGTGACCCCGGTAAATTGAAATGCGCGTTCAAATTCAATATATAGAGTTATATTTTGATTTTGACTAAAACTGATCGAAACGATCGAATCATCCTACGATACATATCCCATTGTGTTCGAAATAGGGGTAATTAGCTATGGACGACAGGCGGTGGGTCTCGTTTCGGGTCGTGTCAGTTTGGTATCAGAGCTTTGGTTTACAGAGCTCGAGAACAAGACACAATTGCACTACAACAAAACTCGTCTTTAGCGACGTAAAGGGGTATGTCTTTTACGACGCTTATGCGATGCTATTTTTAATAGCGTCGCATAAGCGTCGTAAAAGACACACCCTTTTGCGTCGTTAAAAAACAATTTTGCCGAACGAAAGAAACCAGTAGTATCCTAGAACGAGTGTGAAGAGTATATTTTTCAAATGAAAACAATTTTGTTTTGAAATTTAAATCGTTTTAAAACGTATTTGAATATTTATTTATATTGAGTTTGGACAATCGAGTATATAAAGATTTTGCATATACGCGTCATGAACGTATATTTGAAGTTTTAATATACTGGATAGATATAGAATCACACTCTAATCGCACGGACCTGATTCTGATGATTGACGCGTCATCATCAGTAATTATTTTCGTGTTTCGAAGGTGTGATATCTATATATTTCCATTAGACTGGTGTGAGAACCGAAACTACATAGATTTATTGTTGTGATTTGGCATCAAAAAACATGATTTTCTGTATATATATCAAATTATGAATTTGTAATGTTAATTCACTAATTGATTGATGGTTGTGTTGTCTGATTATTGTTTGAATTAATTATATGTTGAACCATTTAGCCTAATAGAATCAAATATTAAATTGTATTGAAAATTAGTCGCATTTGCATGCATATACATGTATATCCATTAAACAGGTCATAGCAAGGAGGCTAGAGCTGAAGAATAAAATTGTTTGCCCGACAAATAGGTACATGTTTACCATAATTTACTGTTTTGTTTGGGTGATGATGATTTTATGAGCCGATTGGCTTTTTCTTTTTCTTTTGAGTTGAAGAAGGCCATAGGAGGCTATATGAAATATCCCGAAGTCCCCGGTGCAGGGGAGGTTATGGCGAAATTTTTCGGAAATTTAGGGTGTTAGCCAAATTTTTGAGAAATTTGAAAAGTTCTTAGAAACTGAAAAGTTGAAGAACTTAAGCCATAGCGAAAAGAGTGGAAGTTTAGTTGATTAGTAAAACAACTTTCGGCTTCGTTCCTTTTCGGGGACGAAAAGTTTTAAGCGGGGGAGAATGTAACAACCCGGAAATTCTGAGCCAGTTTAAAATTTTTATTTTGGCAATTTCAATGAATTTTGAATATTTAAAATGAATTATTTTAAATAATATCGATGAGAAAATTTATCTTGAAATTAATTAAAACGTATATAGTTATATAGTTCGTCATTAGAATATAAATAATTATTTTAAATTATAAAGGGAATTGAAAATGGCGCGGTAGTTCGATAATTCGATTTCAAACTTCAAATGAATGTACCGGGTGCAAAACAAACCGGATTTTAGTGAAACAAAAAATAATGGAATCTAATAGAGAATATCTTTCCAACGAATCCGAAGAATCAAAATTTCATAGCGGGAATCAAAAGTTATGTCCAAATGAATTTTCAGAATAGTCGCTATGGAATTCTGGCCCTTAAAAATGGAAATTTTGCAAACGACCTCGAATTTCGATGAAACCACTTTTGTTGGATCCATGATGTCAAGTTATTGCTAGGTTTCAAATTTCATAATTTTTCGAATCAATATGTGAGCGTGGCAAAGGAAAACGCGTTTGACCAGTTTCTGATTTTAATCGACTGAAAATTGGCCATTTTTCAAACGGTCTCAGAATTCGACGAAACTAGTTTTGTTAGGACCGTATCGTCAATACGAAGCTAGAAAATATTTTTATGGAATTTTTCGAGTTAGTATGTGACCCCGGTAAATTGAAATGCGCGTTCAAATTCATTATATAGAGTTATATTTTGATTTTGACTAAAACTGATTGAAACGATCGAATCAGCCTACGATACATATCCCATTGTGTTCGGAATGGGGTAATTAGCTATGGACGACAGGCGGTGGGTCTCGTTTCGGGTCGTGTCAGAAAATATAAATCTGGCATAATTAAATAGTTGATGCATGAGCAACATATGAGATTTATGAGAAAAACTGAAAACGAATAGTCATAAACTGTATATTGAGAACAAAAATAAAAAATAGAGATGAAACTGTCATTGGATGATAAGAATAAATGAAATTAGGATTGTGTAATTAGAAAATATTAATGAAAATTCAGATATCGATTGATAGGAAGAAAAAGTATAATGAAAAGATAAAGAATAAAACAACTATGTGTCTTATGATATTTCATTTAAGAAAAATGGTAATAGGAAAAGTAAATATAAGTCTAAGACAATTAAATAGCTAACACATGGCAACATCTGTGATTTCTTGAGAAAACAGAAAATAAACAGTCACAAATTGTATATGGAGCTTTGATATAAATAATAGATAATGTATTTTAATTTGATTTAGTTTGGGATTAGAATCTTTTCGCTATAACATGCACAAAAAAGTGGAAAAGAAAAAAAAAGACAATATTGGGAGGAAATGAAATGAAAGTGAAAGAATTAAAAAATGACAAATGTGCACAATGATATTTCTCTTAAAACATATAATAGAAAGATATTCTATAATCTATAAAATATTAATGAATCTATTTGTGTTCTCGTAATAAATAACTTCAATAAACAAAAGTATGACAAATTTAAGATAATTAAATATATCGTGACACATGGCAACACATGATATTTTTGAGAAAACCGGAACAGAAAGGTCTTCAGATGAGTATTGTTCTTTCATATAATACAAGTGTGAACCCGTGCTACGCACGCAGAGTTCGCATAATTTTTGAGTTTTTTCTATTATATGAAGGTAAAATAAACTCTCGAATCGTAGTTTTTTTTGCTACTATTTTTGAAAACTACTAACAAATCATAAATAATAATATATTTGGATAATTTTGTAGGAAATAAATTACCTTAAATGTAACAATCCGGAAATTCTGAACCAATTTAAAATTTTTATTTTAGAAATTTTAATGGATTTTAAATATTTAAAATAATTTGTTTTAAATAATAACGATTAAAAGAATTTATTTTAATTGAAGTTAGAACAAATATATTTATTTTAATTGTAAAAGGTGTTAGAAATAGCACAGTAGTTTGAAAATTTGAACTTTGACTGACCGTACAGGATGCAAAATAAATCGGATTTTAGTGAAAAAAATATATTTAAATCTATTTAAAAATATATTTCCAACGAATTCGAAAAATTAAAATTTCATAGCGGGAATCAAATGTTATGCCCAGTTCAATTTTCAAAATAGTCGATGTAGAATATATATATATATATTTTTTAATATTAAAAGTAGTCATTTTTCAAACGACCTCCGTTTTCGACGAAACCACTTTTTTGGAACCGGAATGTCAAATTATTGCTAGATTCCAATTTTCAGAATTTTTAGAATTCATATGTGAGCGTGACAAAAGAAAATGTGTTTTATCAATTTCAGTCAAATTTAATCGACTAGAAAATGACAATTTTTCAAACGGTCTCAGAATTCGATGAAATTAGTCTTGTTAGGACTGTATCATCAAAACATAACTAGAAATATTTTTTCGGTAATTTTTAGAGGTCGTATGTGGCCTCGGTGAATTTAAATGTAAGATTGAATTAATTAAATAAATGATTTAAATGTTAAATTAAATAAAACAGGTTGAAGACTTTCATTTGGGCTGATGTGACCTAGCCCATTGCGTCCGCAACGTGGGTATTTGCCTAGGGAAAACTTTCTATGGGCTGAGTTTGAAGGTATTTAGAAGTAGCGGGCTTTTTCTTAAATTAAGGAATTAAAATATTATAATAATGTAAATAACCTAACTAAGACAATCACTAAACCCTAAAACTAACAGCCGCCGTATATAAAGCTCCAAATTTACTCCTCCCCAATCTCCCAATCCCCAAGCCAATTCGAACAACTTCAAAGCCAAAATCATAGAGCTTCACGAGTTCTTCGTAACCAACGGCCGTGATCTGTTTTAACGCTTTGTGGAGGAAGAATTCTTGTCAGAAAGAGCCGACGTTTAGGCTCAAATCGTTGACGCAGGGGGCCACCGAACTAGGCCCCAATCACGGGGTGAGAGCTCTCGAGGTGGCCGTCGTAATGGCGCTGGTGGATCGGGCGTCGATGCCTTGGAGTGCGTGCGCGCAGGGGGTTTCAAAGTCGACAGTTGGGTTCTTCGTTTGACAGAGGATGATGAAGAAGGATTATCAAGGTTAAGAGAAAATAGATTATAATTAATTATTTAATAATGTAATCAAATATTCAGAAACCTATAACTTGTTCAATACTCGACAGAATTCAACGAAACTGATTGCGTTGGACTTGTATTGGCCAGATCTACACAATGAAACAAACCAGAGCAGAAATAGAACTATTTTCAATTTTTGTCAGAATGGAAACCATCAGTGAGATCTCTATTTTAAAAATAAATTATTACATATTTTGATGTAAAATTTATATATGTGATTGGGTGAAATTTGGATTGATTGATTGAGATTGAAATGGATGGCTAGATTGATTTATGTATGCTTGATTGAAATGTTCATGTTTGTCAAGCTTTGATTATACATTAAAAATCATATTTTTATTGTAGATCTGTTTCAATAAAAAGATTGGCGATTAAAGATTGTATTTTTATTTGTAGATCCGTTACAATAAAAAGTTTAGATTATAAAGTTCATATTTTTATTGTTGTTTAAGTAAAATAAAAAGATTATATTACTATTTTCACTTAAAAAAAGAATAGAAAAATAAATTGTACATTTTGTTATAAAAAGCCTTTTGAGAAATAAAGATCATATTTTGTTATAAAGGGTTACACTAGAATAAAAAAGGTCAATTTTGTTAAAATGTTTATTTAGAATAAATATGTAAATTTTGCTAAACATGTTTAAATAGAATAAAAAAAGTTGAAATAAAAGAACATATTTTTATTGCCATTTTGTCACAATTAAAGATCATATTTTTATCGTCACTTTGTTTCATTAAAAAGATTAGAATAGGAAAATATCATTTTTATTGTTCTTTGTTCTCAATAAAAAAGATTTCATTTTTATTTGCATATTTAGATGCAAATAAACATCAAAGAAAAAGATTTCATTTTTATTTGCATATTTAGATGCAAATAAACACTGTAGAAAAAGATTACATTTTTCACTTGCATTTTGATACAAATGAAAGATTAGATATAAAATAGCATTTTTGTTATAAATTGTGACATTGGAGAAAATAACATTTTGTTTTATAAAATGGGTCATTAGATTAAATAGCATTTTGTTGAGGAAGATTAAGTTACATTGGATAAAAATAACATTTTTGTATGAAATGTTGTATGAGAATAAAATAACAATTTTTGTTATAAAATATTGCATGAGAATAAAAATGGTCATTATCATTGTTGTAAAGACCCGTAAATCCCCGCACCTTAGATCGACCATAAACCACACAGGTTTGATCCAAAAGTTGGAAATCCACGAATACTTTAACTTTGGGCATACAACACATTAGAACAAATAACAATAGACTTTTATAAACATCATAATAATGTTACATCAGAGTACAGAATATCAGAGTACATCGAATCATATTACAGCGGAAGATTAAATTACGATAATTTTAATACAATGCAGCAGAAGACTATCAATGCTCTGGACACAGCTTTAAGCTTCGATCCAGAATCCTGCTTAAGAAATGATTATCTGCAAAAGAAGCTACTCGACTGCCCATGTGGAAAAGAGGGCACCCGAGTTTGCAAGTGAAACAAGCTACAGGTCAGTCATGGGACTGGTATGAGAAATCCTACTTAAACTATCTAATAATGATAAGGATAATCACAGGACCACGCCGCTAACGTGGAACGGGTTTCATTTTTTCTTAAAAGCATTGCGTTGTTTTAACGATTTACTTTATTTATGCACTGGAAATCCAATGGAGTAAACCCGTTCCGTGTTAGCGGCGTGGTCCTATGATTAGCCTTATTATTATTAGATAGTTTAAGTAGGATTTCTCATACCAGTCCCATGACTGACCTGTAGTTTGTTTCACTTGAAAACTCGGGTGCCCTCTTTTCCACACGGGCAGTCGAGTAGCTTCTTTTCAGATATTCATTTCTTAAGAAGGATTCTGGATCGAAGCTTAAAGCTGTGTCCAAAGCATTGATAGTCTTCCGCTGCATTGTATTAAAATTATCGTAATTTAATCTTCTGCTGTAATATGATTCGATGTACTCTGATATTATGTACTCTGATGTAACATTATTATGATGTTTATAAAAGTCTGCTGTTATTTGTTCTAATATGTTGTATGCCCAAAGTTAAAGTATTCGTAGATTTCCAACTTTTGGATCAGACCTGTGTGGTTTGTGGTCGATCCAAGGTGCGGGGATTTACGGGTCTTTACATTAAAGTTTCGGGTGGTGTCTAGAAAAATTTGATATAATCAGCATTCAATGGAAATCATGGATTGCTTAAATATTTTAAGGTCAACTGAATAACACCACTGAAAAATATATTAAACTATTTTCCACTTGCAGGAAATAGAAAATATTAGACTGAAAAATAAGTTCATGTCAATAAAAAACATTTAAATAAGAATTATAAGTCTAAAGCATGTATTTATAATTAAATTTAAAAGAAAAGAGTAAAATTATCTTCAGTAGCCAACATAAATGAGCTACTTACACAACTATATTATTTTTCTAAAGTATACAATGAAATTTATTGTTTTTGTTTTTTTATTGTATTTTTTTTTATAATTTGATTTCTATGACGACCCAAACTTCCTCATAAAGAAAAGTTCCGATTGAATTGAGAACACGACAAATCAGAACACAAACAACAGAACATTTCATTGCTTATTACAACAATTTACATCGGAGTACAAGAATATACAGAATATGAATAAATATTATACATCAGAAAAATATCAGATATTTACAAATTACAATGCAATTGAAAATAATACAAAACACAACTGAAAGAGATATACAGATACAGAGCTTTTCAGATATCATTCCAGCTGTAAACCAGGACCCTGTGAATATAAATCTGCAAAACCAAAACTACTAGCTGCCCGTGTGGAAAATAGGGGCACCCAGAGTTTAGGTTAAAACAATAAACCCCAAGTCAGTCATGCGACTGGTGTGAGAACTAAAACAGTTATTTAAAACTTTACTTTAAAATCAGATATATCAAGGGACCACACCGTATAACACGGAACATGTTTCCTCCCAAGAATACCAGTGCATATAACAAAACAACACAATGCTTTTTAGAAAAATGAAGCTTTTATAAGACTCAGGTCCCATCACACAATGCAACGCAAGCCAGAGGATAGAGTTTTACCTTATAATAGCCAAATAATGCTTGATACATATAAAACAAATCATTTTGATACTATTATAAATGCATAGTGTATAAAATAACTTCAAATATAATCGTATCAATCATAAACGACATAGTATCCTATGCTACTATGTCGCCATACTAGGCTCTACAACCAAAACCGAAATGTCACGTATTGGAAGTTGGATTTCCATCATGAACCAAGGCAAAGGATCATCCCATCCGAACTCGAGACGCTTTAGTCCGTGTTTCGGGCTACAGTCGCAATTGCACCTAGGAGCCACAGGGTCGGTCCACATTTTAAGTGGATTAAAAATCCTTGAACAATACGTTTCCCCACCCTATGGGGCGTATGAGCCAGATGACTCAATATCCATCGGTTCCATAGCAACCGATATATCTGAGGCGCCTCGCATTCCAACAACCACATAAGTAAAAATATAAAAATGTCTGGGCTTGTAAAACCCATACACCACCTCTAACTAGAGAGAAACGTATGTTCTCCCTGGATCCTTCTCCCGTTTCTGGTTCATACCGAGAAGTGAAGCTTACAAATTAACGCTATACACAAAGCGACGCTATATTAAAGCTATGCTTTGATCATCAACCATAAGACTCTGCTTTTCAACAGAATCCTTGATCATTTGCCACTCAGGCATGCCACACAGGCAATTCACGCCATGCGACTGATGTCTATCGATATACAACCTCTAAGCTCGTATGTTTCAGGAAGAGTGAAGTAAGAGAATAAATTCTCCTTCACCAGACAGATGTATATTTAATAGAAATCAATCAACACCGAATAAAATCCAATGTCAGACACGCAGTCCATTTACAAGTTTGTTTTGGGTCCGAACGAAACCGGAGGCACCTTATTCCTCATCACATATGTCAAATACAGGAGAGAGGCCCTCACATATCTGGTCGATCTCCAAGTACATCTGGACGATCACCACTTATTACCTCCTCTTGGGTGTACAGCCCAATCAAGACATCAGTAATCATCCAAATGATGTGAAGACCTCCGGTCTTCAGCCACCGTCTTCATCTTCGACTAATCATCGTATCAGTTATTCAGAATGGGATAAACCCGGGTTTTCCGAATAACCCACGTATATAATAAACAAGTGTTACACAAACACAACATACGCCTCATTCCAATTCAGAATATTCTTTTATTCAAATATTCACATCATTAGAGAATAGGTTCCCATTAATTTTATCAAAGATAAATTCTTTTAAATTTATTCTTTAATCTTCCTTTGGATATCAATTCAAACCATATTAAGGTTTATCCAAAACTAGTCGGGATTAGCAAACCACACGGGAGTAATCATTTGTTTTATTTCCCAATCCCAAACTATTCATCCCATGGAGCAAAATTGGTAATACTCCATATCTAATACCACAGTGTTATCGGTAAATATTAATTGCCATTTCACGTTCAAATCTAATTAAAGATTTGACTATCGCTTGGAGCAAAACTGGTGATACTCCATTCTCGTTCATTTCGATCCAATTAGAAATTTATTAAAACTCCACTTAGTTTTAATTTTCCCAAAAATCAATGTTATTGATTATTCAACTTCTAGGAAAATAATTCCTGTCTTTAACTGGGTTAATGAGCCAATGTCATTTAAAACACAGTTCACGATAAACCCAAAATCACATTCCATTAATTATGGAATTTTCATGGAAAACAAATCAATATATAATCGATATCAATTTCCGTATCCGACTAAAAATTATAAATGGAATAATGGCAAAGCCTTTTAAATTCCATATATAATAACAGTCTTCCTCCACAGAAGCTCACTTTGATTATTACCAAATCGAATTCCATTCCATTCCAATTCAATATATTAAATTGGAAAACTTTACTTTGGAAAATTTACATTAAATCTCAATAAAAGATTTATAAATTTCAAATCACATTACACTGTAAATCGGGTTAAAGAACAAATGTCATTAAAAACAAATTTCATAATAAACCCAATTCACATTCCATTTCAAATCCGATTAAATGTTAATTAATTGGTAATTCTTCTCTACATCTTAATTGAAAGATTTATTCTTTTCACACGGGTTTAAGAACAGTGCTACTGAAGACCCCATCCCATCAGTCTCTAACCGTAAATTAGTCAGAGACCAATTCCCTAAGTATTAATCCCGAAGGCCGAAACCAACATCAGATCAATACCCAGGAAACCATTCAACTTAGCTAATCTCCAATTAGTTTCTAATTTTATTAACTCCATTGGGTTTAAGAATAGTAATATTAAGGATACCATTCACGACAAACCCAAAATCTCATTCCATTGTTAATCGGGTTAAAGAACAAGTGTTATTTAAAACATCGTTCACGATAAACCCAAAAACCAATTTCAATTCAATTCCAATTATATGTTAATTAATTGGTAAACTTCATTAAATCTTAATAAAAAGATTTATATCTTTTCTCAACTGAGTTTAAGAACGGTGTTAATGAAGACACCATTCACGACAAACCCAAAATCCAATTTGATATTAAATGCAAGGCTCTGAATAGAAAATATATCGGCTTATATTCAATATCAAATTCTGAAACCAACAAATATCGTATTGGGAATAACGATATATATATATATATATATATATATATATATATATATATCTTCCAAATTCCTCTACAATGTCCGTATAATCACGGAATCCAATATCGAAATATTCCGAAGATAAATTTGATTCAAATCCATTCCAATACATATATTGGAAATCCTGGTCATATTAAAACCCCTCTCAATCCAATTTATTTATTTAAAAATAATTGGATTATAATTCTAGTTAATAACTAGTTCATTTCGATAAAAAAATATTTTTATCTTTTCAAATATAGAATTTTTCATCATGATTTTTTCCAAATCATTTATTATGATTTTATACAAATTATTACTATTTTTAATATTTTTATCAAGGCCCGTACAGTCCATTTCCTTAATCGGTCATCGAACTGCACTTACATCGACCTTTTCCAAATTTGATTTGGACATAATTCCAAATCCAGCCGTTAGATTTCAAATCTCTTGTATTCGTTGGAAAGCTCTTTTCGATACAAACCCAACGGTTTCGGTTTTAGGGGAATCCGACGGTCGGATCTCCCGTAATGTCCGTTTGAAGTTAATGGTCGAAATTCGTGAACTGCCGCGGCGCGTTCTATTTAGGCCATTATATTATATATATAATATATATTTCATCGATTTCCATTTAAAACGTATTTTATAAATCATTTTAAAAACGATTTCAACTTCATTTCAAATTTGAATATTCCTTAATAAATTCGTTTTAAATTCATTTTAAAACGATTTCAATTTCATTTCAAATTTCAAATCAAATTTGAATATTCCATAATAAATTCGTTTTAAATTCATTTTAAAACGATTTCAATTTCATTTCAAATTTTAAATCAAATTTGAATATTCCATAACATTTCAATATTAAAATGATAATATTTTCAAAATATCAAATTTTGAAATCACTTTCCGATATTCATTATAAAATGAATAAAATCGACAAAATTCCCGTTCGTGTTAAAATGGCGTTTAACTACTTAACACGGCTTCACATTTCAATATTCACTGAATATTATTTTAAAATATTCATTAGTTCTGGACTGGAATCAGACACAGTTAATTACCATATAATTTTATTTATATGGATTTCACACACATATACACAAAAATAATCAAACACAGTCAACCATCATCCAGAGTGCATTACACAACTATATGAGCGTTAAAAATAAATAAATAACGCTCATCACAGCCTGTCAACCCATCGATTGACATACCACTAATTATTGGGATCAGTGTATGTCAAATATCATCCCAATACCCGTGTGGGGTTTTCAAACAACAAACACAGATTTTATTTGTTCAGTTGGGCGATGCGTAAAATATATCGTCCCAATCAGTATCCGATAAATAGGTGTACATAAACAAATCGTCCGATTTGTTTATGAATATTTATTTCAACACATGACTATGTTATACAGTCCATATGTACAATAAAAACGATATTTTTATTGTTCAAATATTTTATTCCAAACACATGAATATTTTATATTTTTCCTTTACACATCACAATCACAATCAAATTCCACAACACAATACAATCAAACAAGTCGTCCATGGTCTGTGGACGACGGGGAGCAGTTCGTATATGCAGTTATAAAATAAATAATTTTATAAAGAAAATTATAGTGAGGAGTTCTCACCTTGGGTTTCTACTTCTCCATTCTTACTGTCACTCAGATTCACTGTTCTGATTCCAATGCAATCTGTTTCACACTGTTTATATTAAAAATCATATTTTTAACAATGCTATTCACATTTTTATTATTCTTTCTACATAACAAAAATCATATTTTTATTTCGCTACTTATATATAAAAGATCATATTTTTATAGCGCTATCACATATATAAAGATCAAAATTTTATACCGCCACTTCATATATAAAAATCGCATCTTTATATCTCTACTTCATATATAAAAATCATATTTTTATATCGCTAATTTATAAATAAAAATCACATTTTTATTATGATGTTCATAGAATGAAAATCATATTTTTAACTTGCTACATATATAAAAATTATATTTTTATATAATAAAAAAGCACTTCTTTATATGATTAAAAATCACTTCTTTTTATACATTAAAAATCTGATCTTTTTATAATTAAAAATCTCACCTTTTCTATATTAAAAATCAAATCTTTTATAATAAAAAAATCAAATCTTTTATAATTAAAAATCAAATCTTAAATTCGATGCAGATTTATATAAAAAACTTGAGAATAAACAAAGCAAATTTATATATAAAAAACGAAAGAAGAAGGCCCACTGTTAATTTTCATGAGGGGGTGGAGTTGCTCACGGTAGTGCTGAGGTGGCGCGGGGTCTGGGGGTCAAGAGGGTGGCAATTTTAGCCTGCGATGGTGGCTAGGGCTGGGTATGGCGGCGGTTTTGGCTCGAAAGGAGGGACAGAGAGAGAACGGGGTGAAGGAAGGAGGAGGGGGCTCGTGGTCGACGGTCGTGGAAGCGGCGGATGTGGAGCAGTGGTGGGCGGCGACCTGGAGGGTGACAGGAAGGGAGGGGCAACGGGTCAACGAGGTTTTGGTGCTTTTTTTTTAATTTTTACTTTTGAACGATGTGAGAGAGTGAGGGAGGGTGGTCTTATATAATTATATATATATATATATATTTAAATTAATTAAATTTTTTAAAAAGTTACTTTTTCTTTTAAACTCCGCACCGAACCCAACAACTGTCGTCCCTAGCTAATTACCCCCATTTCGAATGCAATGGGATATGTCTCGTAAGCCAGTTCTAATGTTTCGATCCGTTTTAATCAAATTCAAAATATAAATCAATATAAATTGAATTTGAACGCACATTTTAAATTACCGGAGCCACATACTGACTCAAAAAATTCCCGGAAAATAAATCTAGCTATGTTTTGACGATACGATCCTAACAAAACTAATTTCGTCGAATTTGGAGACCGTATGAAAAATGATCATTTTCCAGTCGACTAAATTCAAACTGAAATTACCAAACACGTTTAAATTCACCACGCTCACATATTGATTCCAAAAATTATAAAAATTGGAATCAAGCAATATTTTGACATTCCGGATCCAACAAAAGTGGTCTCGTCGAAAATAGAGGTCGTTTGCAAAATCCCTATTTTTAAGGGCTATATTTCCATAACGATTATTCTGAATTTTCAACTAAACATAACTTTTAATTCCCGCTATGAAATCTGGATTTTTCGGATTTGTTGGAAAGATATTTTCAAGTAGATTCAAATATTTCTGGTACATTCAATTGAAATTTGAAATCGAATTTTCAAACTACCGCGCCAATTTCAATTCCTTTTATAATTAAAATAAATATTTATATTCTAACTTCGATTTAAAAAAATATATACATTCTAATTCTATTCAAAATAAATTTCTAGTCGTTATTATTTAAAATAAATTATTTTAAATATTCAAAATTCATTAAAATTGCCAAAATAAAATTTTTAAATTGGTTCCGATTTTCTAGGTTGTTACAATTTCCTTATGCACTTTTTTATATTTAATGATGGAAAACGAATCAACTTTACTACTGGTAGAGTATGTAGAAAAATAAAGAATGTTTGCTGCCTATGTCTAACAAAGAAATCATACTGTAAAAAATTAATTAAACAAATTTTGTAACCACATGAATGCAACGAAAGTAAAGTAAAAATAACGTTAGATAAAAAATAGTTCATTTAATCGTTTTTACCAACCAACAGAAGATTTTGTGGTAGCTATGTAGCAATAAGTTTAACAACTCTTCCAAAAATAAAAGAAATGAAAAAGTTCACGAACATACTAATACTAATGTCATAATGCAATTAATTTCAAATATATCCATTGGTTTGTAATTGTTGTATCAAATAACAAAAGGTTTAATATAACATGACATGTATGCTTGCATTTTCTAATCTTTTTTTTTAAAGTAGAAGAGTAAATTTTTTTGTATTTTAGTAAGAAATTAATTTCAAATTTTAAAAATATTTTTAAATTAAAGATTTTTCATGTAATAAATTTAAGAATACCTGTCTTTATGCTAAATAAATTTGTTTTGTGAGTCATATAAATTATAATATTCTTCTAATCTATTACTAAAAATGCACACCTTATATTTGAAAACTAAAACTTTACTTAGGCTTAAAGAGAAGAATTAACACGTATACATTACATAGAATGTAGAACTCAAATCATAATACACACGAAATTTTAGCAAATTTTGTAGGAAATGAAAAAAAAGGAAATGGTTAATTCTTAGGTAATTTTCTTTGTAAACTAAACCAGTTTTAGAGCTTTTATTTTATAGATAAGGGATGTAAGTAGCAATAATTGTCAAATTAATGTTGGTATTCTTTTTTTTGTGTGGAAACATTTGATTTTACTATTACGTAAAAGTAAAATTAATCAACAGATTAAGGATAGTGAAGCTTTTGAGTTGAGTAAAACATTATACCGATTTAACATTTAATAAAAATAAAACTATGTATTGCACTAACGCAATACAAAACTAATACTAACAAAATTATCAATCCTAAATAAAAGAACTAAGCATAACATGATGAACGATGTTCTTTACTTATTAATTTTGTAATAACAGACTCAATATATTTATAATATTTAAAGACTCAAATATGAGCTAGATTAAAAAAATAAACATATGAAAGAAAGTTAAGTGAATTTAGTAAGAAATTAAAACATAAGAAAATAGCTAATTTTGATCATATTTTTTTACTTACATAGAAGATTTTTTATACACTACAAAAGTGGGCATACTCGACATAAGTTTTATGTGGACTTAGATCGAAAAAGTGTTGCATTTTCGCCTTTTTTCAAATAGGCAACACCGAAAGGGCGTGGCATCTGCAGCCGTTGCCTTAGCCCTCTAAGGCAACGCTTTAGCATATCTACTGCCACAGAAAGAAAGTGTTGCATTATAGACGTAATGCAAAACTATTTGCACGTAATGCAACAATATTCAGCGTTACTTGAAAATTAGTTAGATCTTGGCTACCAGGTCACAATTGCGGGGCCACGTCAGCTTTCCATATCAGCTGCCTACGTGTCACTCGACACATCAGCTCTCCATGTCAGCTGCACACGTGTCGCATTCCATGTCAGCTGTGGCGTCTACGTGACATGTGGAATTACTACTATTTTATGTAATGCAACACCATTATATTATGGGATGCAACACCATTATCTTGAAATACAATATCAGGAAAAAAAGCAAATGCAACAGTAAAAGAAGGCAAATACAATGCTTTAATTATAAATTTTGCAATATCAGTTTTGTACATAGAAGAAACACATCCGTTACATTCATCATCGCATTCAAACCTTCCAAAACATTCATCATCACATACGATACCAATTCTTCAAATGTAACACATATGATCAAATATATAATTTAAAAGTAGCATAAGTGCCAACACATACTACATTCAATACAAGTGCCAACAAACACGATCAGTGTGCATTCTACAAAGTAGCAATGCCATGAACCAGAAACTGTATCTATCCATGTCATTTCAGGTCCTCCACTTGCCGGCTGTATCTCTCCTCGTCATTTCAGATCCTGTAATTTGAATTTACAAGTTCCTTTATATGTGCATATGTGTTGTGTGCATCTGTGCATTTGGCCATCTAATTAACTTATGAATCATACGCATACAATTATAACAGTTGACCATTCACCATTGGTCACTCGTGCGACCTTAGAATTGAGTATGCTTCGTCTTCTGTGCAAGCATTTCTAGTTCACATATTTACCTGACACCATCCATTGGGTCCCTCGCATATCCTTTCAAGCTTCAAAACATCATCATCTCCATATCTCCTAAACCCCAATCTTCGAAAGTTCAAAAAAAAATCAATGGAGGACTCCTCTCTATACGTCACTGCCACTGTTCTTAAGGAACATTGAAATTTTGAAACTGTGTGTAACATTCGTAAGGTGACTCTCCATCATAACTCGTGGCCTATACGAGTAATACCCAATAACTCTTTTCTAGTATCATGCCCATCTTACAATAAGCGTGATCATGCGCTAATGTTGAAAGTTTTTACAAAACCTGGTGGTGCTATTTACCTGCAAGAATGTTCTGATGAAGAATTTGAGCCTGAACCAGCGTTAGAAGTGGAATCATAGGCTAAAGTTGGTGGCTTTCCCGAGCTCCTAAAGAGTAATGTTCCTGCTGTTGAAGAAATACTGAAGCCAATGGGATGTGTGCTTGCAGTTGACGACTGTAACTGGTCTCAGTATGACTGTACTTCTTTCTACCTGAAAATGCAATTTTATGAAGGCATTGGCAATATCAATACTTTTGTTGCTCAATTCAATAACAAGGTTTACCTCATTAAGGTTCAGCGCTGTACCCATGCTCATCCTAGAACAAGACCTGAACCTCTTTTTGTGAGCAGTAGGAAGGAACAGGTGGTTCCATGTTTGCGTCATTACGATTGGGAATGGGAAATGGATTCAGATGAAAGATTTGACGCAATGATACAAGAAGCTGTTGTGCTACCCCTCTTGCCAAGCTTATTTCCTAAAGCCACCCATGACATACATGTTGATAACCAAGTCCCAGTGAACTAGAGGAATGATCAGTGGGTAGATTTGGAAGTTGATCAGGAATATGATTGGCTAAACTACCTCACCCCTTGTCCTGATGCTGCAGGTCCATCACATGCGGCTGCTCACTTCAGACTTGCTCTCCCACAGCCGCAAAGCCCTAACAAATCTATTGGATGTTCCACAGCCCCACAAAGCCCGATCTAGTATGAACTAATGCTACTATAATGTCATTTTTTGGATGTGTATGTATTAAGTTAACTTTATGATACTTTTGGATGTGGATGTGTATGTCATTTTTTGGATGTGTATGGTATGAATTGATGCTGCCTTATGATACTTTGTCGACCTAAATATACTTTTTTGTATGACTGCTTTATGACACATAGTAAGGCATAATATGGATGCAAAACTGAGCATACGTTTCCAAAATCGAAACATTGTAATCGGTAGTTTCCAAAATCAAATGGAAAATACCTGTGCGTGTAGCAGATTAGATATGGGTGAATGACTCGTCCGTATCGGGAAATTGGTAGTTTCCAAAGCCTCTACACAAACACACCGCAGTGCTACATATGTATCTGTATCACAAAACCTCAAGCATACAATTGTATGTCATTTTTTGGATCTGTATGGTATGAACTGATGCTACCTTATGATACTTTTTTGTATGACTGCTCTATGATACGTAGTAAGGCATAATATGGATGCAAAACTGAGCGTACGTTTCCAAAACCGAAACATTGAAATTGGTACTTTCCAAAATCAAATGGAAAATACCTGTGCGTGTAACAGATTAAATACGGGTGAACGACTCGTCCGGGTCGGGAAATTGGTAGTTTCCAAAGCCTCTACACAAACACATCGCAGTGCTACACATGTATCTGTATCACAAAACCTCAAGCATACAATTAAATGTTAATGTAAATGAATGCAAAGTGCAAATCAATTTTGATGGTAAAGTCCTCATTTCTTATTTAGCTCGGCCTGATAATAAACCAATGTCTTTTTCATGCCAATACCCGGTTCTCGTAGCCCAAAAAGGTACCACTCAGTTGGGTGAAACATAAATCCTGGTGGCAAACCCACCAGTGCCATATTATTTTTTTGGTTTGTTGCTGGGTATAATTTTCAAATAAACCTCAGCATAATCCCAAATCAATGGTCAAAGCGCAACTAATTACTCATAATCTAAACTGTCACAGACTAATCACTCATAAGAGAACGGGTTTTCCTAAGTTTGGGATGTCTCATAAGCGAATGGGTTTTCCAAAATGTAACAAATGAACTAATTACTAATTACTCATAATGCAATCTATAATAAGCACAACTAATTCACAGTGCTATACAAACTGAACCTGAGGGAAAAAATTGGCGATGTCAACGCCCTGGGAAATCAAAGCTAGAAAGCGTTTCAAAGCTTCAACCTTTTCGGAATAAAATTTGCTGTCGAGGAGAGGAGCGACACTGACGTGAATTTAGGTTTAAATTTTTGTCAATAGTAAAAAGGGGGAAAGAACGATTAGATGATAGAGAAGAAGAACGATTTTTGACTAGAATATTTTTACATTATTTCATGAATGGAGAAGATCGCGCCAAAATTTCGTCAAAAGAATGCAATGGCGTGGCTGTCATTGATTGGATGATGGCTAACGTTTAGAATCATTAGAACAATAGATGGTTTGAACCATTGGATTAATCTTGCATCTACGGTTGGGGTTTTTATATGTTGATAACGCGGATTGCTGAGTTGGATTGTATATACATAATGCTACGCTTTTAATTGGTGTTGCACGTCAAAACACTAGAATTCCAACCACAATAGTGCATTCATGTATAATGCAACAGCATATGAATATTGTTGCAAAAGATCAAAGAAAGCATAGATTTCTCCACACTATTCATGCAACGCACACAAATTAGTGTCGAATATGCCCACTTTTGTAGTGGTGATATTTTCAGCTTACGGACATGTAACATCAACTGTTGCAAATTTGTTATTAGTATTCTTTTCATAAGTTTGGAAAAACATTGGTGCTCTCAAGTTAATCAACTGTTTAATATGCAAAGATATATAAATGAAAGGACAATTTTTTTATATATATAAAAAAGAGAAATAACAAAAATGAATGAAACTATTATTGTTTGAATTGTGTAAGAAATAATGTTATGGGAAAAGAAGAAAATAATGGATATGAAAACAATGAGTCAACTCACTTTCAAAGAATCTTTATACAGTATGCAAATTTTAAATTAGTCCAATTTTTTTGTGTTAATGCTAAGCATTTCCCATTTAAATACTTACCACTTCAAATTTCCATATATAGTAAAACAACTTAATTGTTTCTAGCTATTTTAGATTATATTAATGCATTTAAGCTTACTTATATTATATTCTTATTATCTATATAATATTAATTAATTTATACTTATTAATTTGGTGACAGATCCTAAAAGAAAGGTTTAAACATATGTACCAAATTATTATTGATAAATATGGAAAATCATTGTTCTTGATTTGAACAAAAAATAAAAATAAATAACACAGTAAAATTTGTATAAGCAAATTTATTTTTTATTTATCATAATATATTATTTATTAATAAGTAGGAGTATCATAAAGGAAAATTTCACACCAACCATTAATTCTTGAGATTTTTTTCTTCTAAATGTAAATTTTTTCAAAGGTCATCAGCTAATGTTATTATGTTTTAGTAAGGATTCAAAGAGTTCTATCAGTTCATTATATGGGTTTGTAGTCAATGTTTCTACCTTATATTAATATCTACGGCCATTTACAAAGCTTGCATATTATTGCTATCATTCTATTTTGCATCTACTTTTAAATATTCAAATTAAATGAGTAAGAAAACTGTAAATCCATGAAACTATTATTCATGTTAAGTATATTTATGTAAATATCTGCGTCATAGGCAGCATAAGGATAATGCTGACTCATACATTCACAGGTTATGGATCATGTTGACTCATACACTTAATGATATCTGCGTCATAGGTAGGATAAGGATAATGCTGACTCATACATTCGCAGGATATGGATCATGCTGATTCATACACATAATGTTTTCCTCTTATATTGTTTTTTCCTTTATATCTTATTAAAGGGAAATTGTTATTGCTTGTTTTAACCGCATGTACTCCATCTATATAAAGCATTGTAATATAAATCAATGGATCCATGAATAATATTACAAAATTGTATCCTATCTACAATCCCTCATACTATTAGAAAATTCTATCAATTCATTAGTTTGTTTGATAAAGCAACTGATTTTTTTGAAATAAACTAGAATAATTTATAGAAGGTGAAAGTTGAATTGAATTCAACAATATTGACTTTTGTTTGAATGCTTAAATAAATAAAAATCTATTTTGAAAGTTAGAATTATTAAGTCCATGCTTTTGTATGAGTTAGTACAAATTTCTTCTTTTGTCCATGAAAATATATGAACTGATCAGACTACAACAACACTGGACTAACTTAAGCATTGAACCCTATAGCCACATTGATATTAGTTATTAAATTAGGTTTTCTAAGTTAATATTTGAATTAAACGACCATGGCAATATAAAGAAATACAATAACTACATTATTGTACATACTAAATAATTGGTTACTATGATACTTGATAAGTATGTTTTCAAGTAAAGAATGTTGATTTTTAACTCAACATATATTATATGGACTTTCATTATTTAATATTATTAATTACGATAATTATGACAATTATTGTGTCTTGTATGTATAATCTGAGGTGACAATTAACATGGCATTCATCAATGATATTTTGATTTGTTTATGATGTCTTGTGTTATATTTATTACGATTATGATTAAAACTCATTATGTCATTGTTATAGTTTTGAGGTTTTCGAGTGTCGTATACACCTAAGAATTTTCAGGAATGTTCTATAACACTCAAAATAGATTTTATATATACTAAGAAGTAAATTCAAATATATTTTTGGTTTCTCTTTGAATTGTAGATATCATATATTCATACTGAAGTAACACATCACCAAAGTGACCTCTCTTATATTGGTGGTTCATGAAAATGTTTGATATTCATGTGTAGTTATTCATGCGAGTATTAGCCGGTTGAAAGGAAGAATAATATTTGGCCGAACCACTTACATATGTCTGATGATAAATATGTGACAATTATTAGTTTTTACGAGTGAATAATCAATCGACCTAAAGGAAAATTGTTATTTGACTTAAAATGATTGTCAGTGCTTGATCATTACAACAAGAGTACCAATTATTTGAATTTACTACAGTTGATTTTTGGCTATGAGTATCTATAGTCAATCCTTATTTTATTTTTTGCTCATTTTCAGCTAATTTGACTAAAGTATCTGTCAATTTTAAAAATATTATTTTCTTGTTTAGGACTAACTATAAGGATTTGTAAGAGAGTCTATTGTTTGTTCTTGAATTCACGGATCTAACTCTTGCAATTAGGAGGGTTACTGCCAAGCTACTATGGTTATATGTTGTTATAATATTATAAAGAATATTAACTGGTGGTATAATTCAAAAGGCAAGATTTAAAGGATCATTAGGTAAATATTTTAGAAGTTTTCAAGGATGTGTCTTATGCAACGTTAACTATTTTTTGATAATTGTCTATTGGGAATGGAAAGTATTTTGTGCAAACAATAAGGGGAAATAAGCAGTCTTTATGATGCTTGATTCCATAAAGTCAAACTAAAAGAAATAAAAATGAGTATTGTATGAAAGAATATTGCTTCAAAGGTTAAAACCACTCAAGTTACTGTTAATTTTGATGTTATTTTTAATATAATAATTTTAAGAATAAGACGTCATCTTATTTGGCTAATTTAACGATTTGGTAATTAGAAGAGAGATTTAAGCTTTTAAGTACTCATTTGATATACATTTTTGTATCAATAAAGATGAAGAATTCACTGAAGATCTAAACAAAAAGAAATAACATACAAATATGTTATAGATATTTCTTTGCTGATATCTACAGTCATATAAAGTAAAGTATAATAGATATTTCAAAATTATTATTAAGATTTATGTTATATTTTTTGATTTAATTGGATATTTTTTTGTTATGTTGTCATTTGGACAAATCATGACTTTCTACTTCTAATATGAACATATTTGGTTGTTATTGTTCATTTAGAAATAATAAGTTGATTTATGAATAAATTCAAACATTTTCTTTGGAAATAAAGCACTAATGTTTAAGTATAGCTTATATCTAATTGTGCTAAATACCATTAAAATTAAAGTTTCAAACTTCGATTTGACTATTATTATGATTACATGTTTTAGCTTATTAAATAATTCTAGGTTGGGACATTGAAGATAACAAATATCTTGTTAACATTCTAAGTGATTTAAAGTTTGTGGTTTTATGAATTCACACTAAAGAAAAGTTTTAAGATGGGAACGACAATAGTTTTTTTGAGGATGTTGAGTTTGGGGAGAAATAAAGTATGATTATTGTCTTTAAAGAGAATCATTAATCTTTGATTAAACTACAATTACTTCTTCGGATAAAGTTTAGGATTTGTTTCCTTTCATTAAGAAGAAGTAACTTAGGAACCATAACAAGACAATGTTAAAGAAAATTTCTCCTTAAGTTAAGGTTACTATTTCAAAAAGACAAACTCAACTACCTCAAATGGTATGGTTACTTAGGAAATATACTTGTAGAGAAAGAAGTACTATTCTAGATGACTATGCAGTATTTCTCCTTAAAGATAAATAATGAATGAGTGAATATGACTCTATGTACTTACATCAATCCATGTAAGGTGATAATTTAAAAAACTTGATTAAATATATGAACACATAGCCTAAATCTATACGAACAATAAAGTTTGCAATTTCTCTCTAGCTTAAGTAACAAGATTATTGATTGTGAATCAATATTCAAAAGTAAAGGGAATTAAGTGGGTGATACGGAATTATACAAGGCATTTTTATTGAAAATATCATTCTTAAAGAATTTTATTTTCTTTAAAGTAATATTCTCTTAGATTTAGTAGACGACACACTATAACCACTTTAGAGTTTATTCCATATTTTACTTTTAAGCAATATTCGAAGGAGATTAAAGTTGTGTTTCTTAATTGAGACATTGATGAAACAACTTAAGGATCTCATTTTTGGACTATTCTTTTGCATTTGGGATTCAAATTCACCATTATTATACATCGGGTGATATATGAATTATCACAAAAGGATTTGACAGATAAGTGCTTAGAGCGTTTGGTATTAAAGCTACGATTTAATTGATTCTCTTTTGCTAACGTCCTTGAAACTAAAGAAATGCAAATGTATACTAAAGTATACACACCAACGGATATGCGTGTATTATTTGGTAGATATCTTACTTATTTTGAAAGTGGATCACTAATTAGTAGCCAAAATGGTTATGAGATATCTCACTACGCCATAGATGGCCTATCGCAACGAAAATCCATGGTGTTGCTAGCTACAATGTTGCCATTGTTAAGCTGTTTTTTGTCTATTGCAACGCACAGTTAAATGTGTTAACATATATATCAGCATGTGTTGCAGTAGCCGCGTGAATAAAATTATCAATCCGCGTCAACACGATCCAACGGTCCAGGTTAGCGATCCACGTGAAATAATGTTTAGTTCAGATTAGCAATCCGCGTATGAAATAATTTTTACATCGGGAAGCAAAAAAAAAGGGGAAAACTAACAAAATATTTAAAGTTTCAATCGAGATTTAACAAAATACTCCGCCGCTCAACCTCTCAAACACTCACTCTCAGGTTCAATTAGGGCTAAAAGTTCAAGTTTACAAGCTTAATTAGAGTTCTATTAGGGGAGGTTCGAGTTCAATTAGGGCTTCGATGTTTCAATTAGGTCTTCAATTGGGGTTCGTTTGGGTTTCAGATTTCAGTTAGGGCGTCGATTTAATCTGTTGCTTCAGGTATCACTCAATGTATATTTCATTTTTTTTCTTCTGATTTGATTGTTATGTTGCGTAATGTACTTCTTTACTTGTGCCTAATTTACTACTTTAAGGTATCACTCAATGAACGACGAGGAAAAACTATGGGAAGAACTTCCTAAGTTTAGTGAAGGGTACATCAGTGGAGTAAAACTTTTTATTCGAAATACTTTTTCTAGATTTGCGGTAGGTGATGAAATTACATGCCCTTGCAAAAAGTGTCATAATCGCAAGTGGCATTGTTAATAAGTAGTCTACAACCATCTGATTTGGAATGGTCCATCTGAATTGTACATGAAATGGATTTGTGAGGTTTCCTGTTTAGATCCTGAAAGGAGCGATAACGATATGGATTGTGAAGCGGAAGTAAATTTTGGAGATAATCTCGATGAGATGTTGCAACGTACTTATGGAAATATGCAGAACAATGAAGATGGATCTTTAGCGTCCGATATTCAAATGTCTCGAGGTTTCCATGCGTATTTTAGCAATTGTTTCCCACTTTTGCATCAAATGAGTCGTCAACAACTCCGTTTGAGTACGATGCTCGTAGAAGTAGTGATTGACACGATGAAACGTGCGTGCAACTAATGAACATACAGGTAAGTTCATTGTTCCCTTCAAGACACCACTGAAACTTTCTGACACATTGGTCGTCATCATGTTGAATCTCATGCCACCATCCCGACATAGCGTCCAACTTTTTTCTTGGTCTTTCAAACTTGTGTTGATCCACGCATCGGTTGTAGGACATATCAACTTTAGTTACTTTCGATAGTCATTGTATTTTACTACTTCAGAGGATGTTGCTGCAGCATGTAGCAAGTTTTGAAGTTCATCAGAACCAAATCCTTTTTTTTTAAATTGGCTTTAATATGCCTAATACGAAATTGATGATGGTGAGGAGCAGGCCAACCTTCTATTAATGCACGCGGAATTCCTTTCATTCTGTCAGAAACAAACGTAATAGTTCTTGAACGTAGGGAGGGAATATGCATCCATATCGAACTTATAAACCACTTCCATGTATTCCATGATTCAGTTCCAACAATAGCAAATGCCAAAGGATAGAGACCTTGGTTAGCATCAACACCAGTGGCAACAAGTGGTGTACCTAAATATTTTCCATATAAATGCGTTCCATCATTGGAAAGAAGTGGCCGATAATGTGTGAAACCTTCGATTGACGGCCCAAATGCCCAAAATGCGGCCTTGAAAACATTTCGTCTGTGTATAACTTCATATACTATTCCCGGATTAGTATTCTTCACCGCTTGAAAATATTTAGGCAACTCGGCGTATGATGTATTGTAATCGCCGTATATCAAGCCTAAAGCTTTGGTTAATCCTTGCATAGCCTTTGCATAAGTAACCTTAATATGAAACATGTTTGACATCGTTTCCTGGACCATTTTCGCTATCATATTCATCTCGAATTTAACAAGCGGTAAGATTTTACTACAAATAAACTTAGCAGTAGCTTGATGGTGATTTGAGTTGACTGGTGGGTTTAGACACGTGTGATCACCTTTATACGTCTTAATTTTCCATAAATTTTGAGATATCTTCATCGATAGATGAGCATGTAGCCGCTAAGGGCATTTCTCATCAACGTCACAGCGCACTGTATAGTCATGAGAACGAGATTTGACTACTCGATAAGAAATCGAACATTTAATGGCTCCTTCACTTAGATGCTCAATAAGGTCTTGTTTGGATTGAAATATCAACCCAACTCGAGGATCTTCGTCAACACATTCTCATCCAAATACTTCCATATCCAAATGAGAAGTCTGCATGCATGACATATTCATCATTTCTGCGGTGCATAAATCTTCGAACAAAGGATTCTCCATTTCCATGGTTGGTGCATTATCTTGTTCACTAATGGGTTGTACATCATCATCGAGGGGTCCTTCGTTATTAACTTGAATATTCTCAATCCAAGTGTTGTCTACTTCTAGCGTACATGCCACTTCCAAACTATCAAGTTGTTGTACAACCGCAATTTCATTGCACACACAATTTTCTTCTGCTTCTGATCTACGATTTGATCCTTCTCCAACTTCATGCGTCGAGTAACTGCACAAGCAGATTGATCATAACTTGCAATTGTTGTTGATAAATATAATCTCCAAAATTAAATCCATATACTAACCAAACTGTTGTTTGTGACTCAATTGGAATGGTCTCCTGAAAATTCTCGTCTGGTAAGTTATCATCGAGTAAGGTGTAATCCACTTGATCTTCTAGCTGCTCTTCTTGGATCTTATCGCATTTCAGAACGTAGATCTCTATCACTCTCATTCCAACTACGAGCATCTATTCCACATCTTCATCGTCATCTATAGTGATAGCGGATGAACCATCATCCTTTACCCACTTCGTTACTTGCTTTATATCGAACTCATTTTCGTTTGTTTTGGAAACATCATATGCTTTATTCTTAAGCGATTCGAATGAACACTACTTCTTAATTTTGCTTCCTTTTCTTTTTCCCTTACATATGTAGGTTTCTCATCTTCCCCGATCAGTAATTTACCATCGAAGTAAAAGATGATTGGAACATGTGTCATACTCTACACCATCAAGAAATTAACAAACATTAGGAAAAAAACCCTCTAAATTCAAATATGTCAAAGGTTTATAAAGTATAAAATTACCTTTATTTCCCTTGAAACCGATGAAGAATACAACAAGTTGATGTATTTAGAGATTTGGAGATAGGGTTTTTGGAATGTGTAAAGTAAATGAGGAAGAATGGTTGGTAGGCTGGTAGATATAGGAGCTGGTACTCGAGTGAGCATTCCAAAAGTGCTCAAAAAGGAAATCCTTCTTGAGCACTTTTGGAATGCGCAAGAAGGAAATCCTTCTTGAGCATTCCAAAGGTGCTCAAGAAGGATTTCCTTCTTGAGCACTTTTGGAGTGCTCACCTGAGTACCAGCTCCTATATCTACCAGCCTACCCCCAATCTTCCTCATTTACTTTACCAATCTTCCACCAAACCCATTTTCCCATGAACAAACCCAATCCTTAAATCCCCTACTCCTTCAACAATCTTTCAAAAACAGTCTTCAATCTAGTTTTACTCCGAAACATCAACATTCATGGCATCATCTTCAACTTCGAAAGGTAATTTTAGTTAGGTTTTTTCCCTCCTTGAATAGCTATGGCACATATAGTTCATCTAATACGTTTTAATGTTGGATTTATAAACATAGACATGGAGAATCAGGAAATTGATGATGAAACTTTGGTGGCCTATTGCGAAGAAATGGAAAGGAATAGATCTATCAATGTTCAAAACGTGGATATGTTCCCGAAACTCAATTCGATCCAATACCTCAGGCACATAAACATGTACGATGGACTTTGAATGCTCGTTTATGTGCCATTGTCTCGAAACAAAAAGCGGGTCAAAAATTCTACCATAACAGGATACAACTAGAGCGTCTATTACTCGTTCCTCCAACTATGCCAAATTGCCCATACCCGACGTGCCGCTGTGGAGAAGAATGTATAGTCGTTGTTGCAAAAACAGAGACTAATGCAGAACGAAGATTTTTTGGTCGCAGTTCATACAAAGAAAACAAGTACGATCCAGAGAATATTCAATGTTGCGATTATTTCAAATGGATTGATCCTCCATTGTGCGCTAGGGGTCTTCAATATGCCCTAGAAATGCAGGAAGAAGTGAGACATTTGGGAAAAATTGTGCTAGAATCAAGAGGAGGGGGTTCGAGCTCAGCCACTCGTTGGTGATGATTTAGCAAGTCTACCACTATTAGTTCGTGTAATATCTAAGCTTACACGTTGTCTTCAACTCTTCATCTCTATTCACGCCAACCTTCAATGTATCTTATTTAATCGGTGTACTATCTATGTTTTCTAGTTTTCGTCCAAACTATGTATTTGGCTTATCTGTTTTATGCTTGTAATGTAATGTTTGACTTCTACGTTCGAATTTAATGTTCATGTTATACGTTTGATTACTTAGTCTTATTTTCTATTAGAATTTGTTTTATGTTTGAATGTTCATGTAATGTAATGTTTCATGTTCATGCTTGGGATCAGTTTTAAATGTTCATGTAATGTAATGTTTGAGTACACATGTTCATGTTTGTAATGTTCATGTAATGCTTGGGATCAGCTTTCTATATAGCTATTTGGTTTTGAATGGGCCAGAATAACCTAGCGCAGTCCATTTCTGCGCAAGAACAATTTGTTCTTGCGCAAAATTGGAGTGCTCAAGTGTTAAAACTTAAAAAAAAAACACTGCGCACTCCATTTCTGCGCAAGAACAACTTTGTTCTTGTGCAAAAATGGACTGCGCAAGCTCATGTGCCCTTATGTAAAACAGGCCTACTTTCATAATAAGTTATGAAAGAGGCCTTTTTATACAATAAGTTATTCCCAGAGGCTCATTTAAAAAATTTGTCCTAGAAAATAATACAAAAAGTAAAATGAATAAAACTTAGATGGAAGTGTAAACATCAGGAAAGCAACACCTTTACGAGGACAAGTTGTTAACGTTGATCCTTCTACGAGTAAGAGAAACCGGGTGCAAAATTTTACAAATAGAATGGCAAACTCTGCTTCACCAAAATAAAACAATTTTTTGTACTTCTCTTTGCTTTAACAAAATGATATAATCTCAACAAGGTTGGATGGATGCGAAGGTGGCTTGACTCGTGTTAGCCTACTTTGTGAACTAGGCTACACAAAGTTAAAGAGTTAAACAATGAAGAGTACCCTGCCAGATAATCGGATCGGATCGGGTTTCCTCGAGCAAAAACAGATCAGCACAAAGCAGAAAGGGAAGGAAAACAGACCGGATCGGATCAGATCCTTATTGCCAAAACAAATTAGAGGGGAGCGGAAGAAGGAAGAGCTTCTTCAAAGACCGGATCGGTTCGGATAGGCTGATCCAATCCCATTCTCTATAGAACAACCGATCCGATCCCTTGCACCGATAGTTCCACCCCACAATTTCTTAATACTCAGAGCGGTTATACCCACGATCTACCCATGTTTGCCACTAACCTGGTCTGCTGTCATCATCAAATTCCATCCGAACCCGATTGTGGTGGGATTGATGACACGTGGATCCGAACCGATCCCACTCCAGGGGATTTTCCACCTATAAATACCACACCAAGAGGCATTTGGAAGGATCTTTTGGCACTTTCAGAATTGAAACTCCTTTGCAACTCGAATTTCATCAACTTATTCATCTTATAATCATCTTTCAAATCATATTGTGCAGGAAATTGAGTGAATCAATGTATGGGATGAGTGAGAATTGAGTGAAAATCATTATTGTACTCGCATTCAAGACATCAATCAAAAAAGAAGAAAGTGGACGTAGGATATTTAACGCCGAACCACTATAAATTATGTGTTTTCTTCGTTTTAGTTTTCATTTCATTAGAATCTTTACTAATTTGGGTGTTAGAGCCAATTTTGGATCTAACATTTTGGTGCTTTCACTGAGAAATCTTTGAATTCTCAGCTTTTTGGGATTATCATTCAACTATTTGGACCCTCAAGTTCAAAGAAGTTAATCCTCTGTTTCTGACATCTTCAAGTACTTGTTGGCTAACTGTTGAAGAATCGTATATTATGGCCAAGACAAAAGGAAAAAAGTGCAAGGCGCTAGGGGAAACGATGCTAGAGAAGATCAACAAGCCATCGTGTAACACCCCACATCTGTTAAGGTCACTCACAAAGGGAATGCCTTAACTTCAATGGAGTATTATGGGTACTGGAACAGAAATATTACAAGACAGACATATATAAAACAGCGGAAAATAAAGTGGAAGTACTTCAAATCATTTATTAAATATAAATGTTTACAAGAAAAGCCCATCAACTCCCAATACCCAATTTCATAGTTAAGATAGCTGTCTTGCTCAAAAACAAAGAAGCATAAAAACAAACTGCAGTATTCCCCAATAAAGCAAAGCAAGCCATAGCCAAGAGAAATCCAAGCCATACATGAAAGAGCCTTGGAGCTTGGTAAGATCCGAACTAAGCTGTATTCACACCCTGTGAACCTAGGGGGGGGGGGGGGGGGTGGGGGGCAACGGAAGAAAATGAGGCGAAACAAAATGGGTCAGTCATAAAGACTGAGTAAGTCCTAGTGACTTTCAGCATAAAAATAGATAAAGATAACATGGCATGAATAAACTGAAAGTAAACACAAGCATGATGACAAGGTAGGCAAGATAAACTAAGACAACAAGATAAACTATGATAACAAGGTAAACTAAGGTAACAAGATAAACTTCGGGCACGATGAAACAAGTATAACGTCCTATAATTCCTATCAAGTATCCCACCGCATGGTTTCTATCAAGAATAACATCGCAAGGTTTCTAAGCTTTACCATTAAAACGATATCTATTTGCTCTGCACCACCTAACTAGCATCCTCATAAGTGTCTTACATGGAATGATCTATGTTCCTACTAGTGTCCCAACTAGTGTCCTGTGTAACAAGGATCCGTACCCCCTACTAGTGTCCCAACTAGTAGCCCGTGTTATATAATAATTACAACGTGATCCCAATCCCCGCAATTATGGTAGACTTCAGGTGTACATCGATTATGAGGATTCCACCTCGATCACCCCAATGGCCATGTATATATTCGATGCACCCTTACTACCTTATCGATCGGCTCCCTACTTGACCTAGTTCTCGTTTGTGTCACGCGGCCCCCTACTTGTAGATACCTGTGTTGGTCCCACCATGGGGTGTATCAAGTCCCATGGTGGCAACCCTGACACAATCAAGATGCACAGCTTTATACCTTCTGATGCCCAGTGGCTAAATTTTCTGCGCCGAAGTGTGTGCACGCCCGCACTCCGTTAGAACCTGCATTGCTGCACCAACCGCCGCTAATTTGACCTCTTATAATCAGCCCAGTAATCGTGCCCCACCCTGCCTAGCTCAGGGTTCCGTTGATACCTAATGTGGGTTACTGCTGAAATGGGTCCCCGTTACTAGGTTTTTCTAATGGTTAAGTCTGTGGGCCTATACTCTCTGATATTACCCACCAACCCTGATGTGTACTTAACCCCGCTACTGATTCAAGCATGTGTATTTAATGGTTAAGTGTATGTGGGCCTATATTTACTAATATTACCCACCAACCCGATATGTACTTAACCCTTCTACTCGTTATGTTACCATGGTTAAGTGTTTACCTTAGTTAACTTAACCTTTCTCGCTTATTATGTTTGATTGGTTAAGTGTGGTTTATTAACTTAACCCCGTTCGTCTATCTGGTTACATTGGTTAAGAATTTTCTTGTTAACTTAACCCCGTGTGTTACTTAACCCTACCACGCATCACATCAGATTGGTTAGGTGCATGTTAACTTAACCCCATCCACTAGTCATATTATAATGGTTAAGTGTTATCAACTTATTCAAGTTAACTTAGCCCACCCGCTTGTCCTGTTATGTTGGTTAAGTGTTACTACATAACCGCAACCACTTGTCTAATTAACCCATTGTATTAGTTAAGTGTTCTCATTAACTTAACCTCACTCTCTAGTCCAGTTTAATCATGTTATAATGGTTAAACATTTGCTTAACCTTACCTACTCCCGTAGTCAACATATTAAATTGGTTAAGTGTCCAGATTAACCTAACCCTACCCACCAATTTAGTTAACATGTTGAAATTGATTAATTATTCTAGTTAACTTACCCCTACCAACCCTAGCTCAACTCTAGTTGTCTTATTAGGGCACCAACCTCTCACATTAGACAGATATTGTTGTGGCTGCCGGTGTGCCGGTCGGGTCCGGGCAGTCTTACGCCACAACTCAGTCTAACCTCGGGTCTTTATTGGGCCTAATGCTTAGCCTCCCATATTGGATAGGTATTGCTGTGATTACTGGACAGCCGGGCAGGTCCGGGCAGGTTTACATCACAACTCAATCCAACCTCGTGCTAAGCATATTCGTATTTTCCAATTTACATTAATTATGTAAATTATTCAAATTCATATTAATGCCCAATTTGTTTCCAATCAATCTCATTAAATTAGGTATATAATTAATACCATTTTATGCCATAAATCACTTATGTGATAAATGACCAATTTATGGCAAGTTTTCCTATAATTAATCATTTTAACCCACCGTTACCCCGTCTAATATTAGGCTAATTATCTTAGCCTAATTTACGTTCGTATGATTTTTGAGTATAAAGTTTAGGCTAAAAACTTAGCCTAATTTAATGTACACAAATACACAATCATAAACATGACAAAGGTATAATTTTGACATTGATGGAATAATTAATGGGAACATAATGGGGTGAACTTGCAAAATGACATCATGAACATTACAGGGGTGAACTTGCAAAATGACATCATGAACATTACAGGGGTGAACTTGCAAAATGACATCATGAACATTACAGGGGTGAACTTGCAAAATGACATCATGAACATTACAGTGTCATAAGTGTGAACTCGCAATTATAAGCTAATTCAACATATATGTGTATTTTTAACATAGGCCATATTAACATACATACATGAGAATTAGCAATATGAACTAATCAATATACATATGTTAATTTGCAACATAGGCAAATCAACATACACATGCGTTACTTGACAACATAGATTAAATTAACATACTCACAAGCCAATCACAAATATATGATAAGTGTGGCATAGGTTTTCCTTATACATAAACATGTAGATTTGACAATTTGTCGCATGAATCTACAACATAAACTTGCATAATAAACTTATCAATAATTCCCAATTAAACATGATAATAGAATCAAACCACTGGCATATTATACAACATGACAAACATTGTACTCAATAATTCCCAATCCAACATGATAATAGAATCAAATCACTGGCATAATATCATACAACATAACCAAACATAATAAGCATCGTACTATTTTCATTTGACCGCAAAACATGATTTTAATCTTAATTCACATTCCGCAAATATAGCTAAACTTACATCAATTTCACTTTATTTCATCGCCATATTATAATTAAATATTTAAATCTGAAAATAACTAGAACTCACAGAGAACGACTAATGAATTAGGGAGTGAATTTGTCGTAGAAAGTTGCAGCGTCATTGATCTATCCTCTTGAATTTGTTGTAGAAGCATTGATCTTTGATTTGATTTGAGTTTGAACGCTTAAGCTTTAATTTGGAGACGGCAGCCATGGCTCAAGAGAGATTTTAGCGGCATTTAGGTGTAAGAATGATTTGTGTGAGTTAGGCTAGGTCTAGGTGTTATTTTATAGGTGTAGCAATTCATTTCAGCCATCAGATTAACCCTAAAACCCATCCGGACCATCAAAACTCGTCCCGGGCCTCAAAAATGGGTTCTGGGCCACCCCAAGCCGACCAGGTCGACTTGTACAGAGGGGGAGTCAACACTACAGTCGACACAGGAGGGGCAGGTCGACTTGGGTGTCGACACGGGTAGTCTGCCAGAAAGTCTGCTGAAATCTTGTTTTGGCCATATCTTGGTCATACGGACTCCGATTTTCGAAAACTCGGACTCTATTTCGCGTATTTTTCCGAGAGGAACGCAATGGTGATGTTAATTCCTGATTCTTGAATTAGTTATCCTTATTTTACTATCTTTTCCGTTACGTACGCCGTTATCGAACTAGTTTTTCTTCTCTTCCATGTATTAATTAATTCTCCTTATGCATCACCATTATTTACCTATCATAAGCATAATTTTCATATATTTTATTTCATTTTTAATTATATTAAAAAAATACGGGGTGTTACATTCTCCCCTCCTTTAAGGATTTCGTCCCCGAAATCTTCAAGTTAAGAAGAATGTGTCCTACCATCCATCATCCATCTACTCAATCATCAATCACAGGCATTCATTGTCCTTAAGAGATTTCTAATGCTGTATGAACATATGCAAGAAGTGTGTGTATATGTTCCTTGTCTAATGCAAATGATCAGGCCTGGTTGATCTTTCTAATGCAAAATATGTTAAGTGCCATGAATCCACATGTATGCAAATAATCCTAGTCACGTAAACACTATATGTGTGCACAAACATCCATCCATATGCAACATCCACATGATAACACGTTCAATTTCATCCATAAACAAGTGTAAACACTCATGCATATGCAATATGAAAGGTGATTGAGCCGATCTAGTGCCTAATGTGCGTGTATATGCATCCACGAGCAACCACTAGCAACCACTTGCAACCATCAATCATAACATGTCTCAAACACATGTTTACACCCAATTGTTCCTACCTAAAGATATAGTCGAATGATAGAAGCAAGTAAAAACTTTGTGCCCATTAGGCAATGTCAAAACTGGAAACCTATGCCATATATATATTGATTAGGAGAAGAACTCTCTAAGCATCAGCCCCGAAGACCGAAATCAACATCAGACCGACACCCAAAGAATTACTCATCCCAACCAATATATATGATTCTAGGAAACTAAGCATGATGGACTCCTATTAGGTCACAAGGAAATCCCTTCCTAAGACCAACCCGTATCCTATAAAACCCAAAAAGTTTAGTCAACCCAACGAACACCCTCAAGCCCCAACATGTGTTACTAATAGATGAGTCATACTCCCTATGGGGTTCGCAACAGAAATTGGATTGAGAATAGGACCGAGAGGATATACACGAAAGATAGCATGCAAGTAAGCTCTATAAGAAAAAGGAATCAAGGATATACCATTAAAAAGAGATATGATGCACGAATATAGTCTTCAATCTTCTAAGCCACATTCCTTGAGCTTAACTCCGTTGTGCTTTGACCATCTTTAATTTCACAATTTCGTAGCTTCTTAATTCTTGTTTCTAAAATATGAGTTGGAATCCATTTCACTTTTGCCTCTCGTTCCACTTTCACTTATTCTCCTCCTACTATACTCGGCTCAAACATAACTGCGTACTCATGGTTTCATGCAAGCTCTCCAAAATTCACTAGTGAATCTTGGATCTCGTCCACTTACTATCAGGTATTCCACGTAGAAGAACTATCTCTTGGAAATAAATGCCAACCATGTTGCCAAATGTACTTACTAAGGTGATTCTCTACAACTCATGCATAAGCGAAATGACCCATCGGGCTTAGTGGCAAACATTATTTGAGCGGATTACGAATTACCAATAAATGTGTCAAGAGATTCTAGGTAACAAATCATGATAGAACCCTAAAGGTTACATGCGACTTCGAGGGTATTACCGAGGCAAGTCAAGAGTCTAACTACCCTCTTTTCAAAACTGAGAAGGTCACCCTTACTGGATAACCACTCCATCGCTAGAATCAACCCATAGCCAAAAACATAAACATTACTTCTAGACTCAACACTTAGCATAGACATTCTCAAATCCAAAAAAGTCATGAATAAATGAGCCGATTTCCCCAACAGGACTTGAGACAAAAATGGGATCCTCTACTATGCTAGTACTAAGGTGCAGAGACTCAACTTTCGAACCAAAATTAAAAGGATGCGATGTACAAAAACAAAGTTCTAGTGGGATGATAGAAAGGAAAAGCTAAACTTTTAACATAAACATTACCACTCTCTTAGGTACGCTAGTAGTGAGAGCATTCAATTGCCCTCTCGACGATCTTGTCCCTTGCCCTTGTCCTATAATACTTAACTGCATGTTCCTTCTTACTAAAGATACTCTCTCTTGTCATGGGTTTTACTATTCTTTCATTTTGGCCCCTTTCCTTTCACCTTTTTCCTCCTTCGTGGATTAAGCCATTTCAACAAGTTTCTCATCCTTATGTTCTTACTATCCTTGTATAGCTTGTTGACAAGTCTCTCGAAGCTACCTCCAACGCACGACACTCTACCCAACTTGAAATAAGATTAGACGCAGATGGAACTACCACGGCTACAGACAGAGGTTGGGCACTCCTTTGCCCTCCGACATGTGTTGGATGCCTACGAAACTATGGTGAAAAGAGAGAGAAGAGATTTCAAGAGAGAATCAAAAGATAGTGCATATAGATTTGGGGAATATGCCTTTTAATTAAAACAAAATTTTCTTGAAAATTTGCTTCTTTGTAAATGTTTTGAAAACAATTTCAGAAGGTTTTTGAAAACTTTTGCCCAGTCTGGTAACCTTCTGCTCTGATACCAAATGTAACACCCCACATCTATTAAGGTCACTCACAAAGGGAATGCCTTAACTTCAATGGAGTATTATGGGTACTGGAACAGAAATATTACAAGACAGACATATATAAAACAGCGGAAAATAAAGTGGAAGTACTTCAAATCATTTATTAAATATAAATGTTTACAAGAAAATCCCATCAACCCCCAATACCCAATTTCATAGTTAAGATATCTGTCTTGCTCAAAAACAAAGAAGCATAAAAACAAACTGCAGTATTCCCCAATAAAGCAAAGCAAGCCATAGCCAAGAGAAATCCAAGCCATACATGAAAGAGCCTTGGAGCTTGGTAAGATCCGAACTAAGCTGTATTCCCACCCTGTGAACCTGGAGGGGGGGGGGAACAGAAGAAAAAGAGGCGAAACAAAATGGGTCAGTCATAAACACAGAGTAAGTCCTAGTGACTTTCAGCATAAAAATAGATAAAGATAACATGGCATGAATAAACTGAAAGTAAACATAAGTATGATGACAAGGTAGGCAAGATAAACTAAGACAACAAGATAAACTATGATAACAAGGTAAACTAAGGTAACAAGATAAACTTCGGGCACGATGAAACAAGTATAACGTCCTATAATTCCTATCAAGTATCCCACCGCGTGGTTTCTATCAAGAATAACATCGCAAGGTTTCTAAGCTTTACCATTAAAACGATATCTATTTGCTCTGCACCACCTAACTAGCATCCTCATAAGTGTCTTACATGGAATGATCTGTATTCCTACTAGTGTCCCAACTAGTGTCCTGTGTAACAAGGATCCGTACCCCCTACTAGTGTCCCAACTAGTAGCCCGTGTTATATAATAATTACAACGTGATCCCAATCCCCGCAATTATGGTAGCCTTCAGGTGTACATCGATTATGAGGATTCCACCTCGATCACCCCAATGGCCATGTATATATTCGATGCACCCTTACTACCTTATCGATCGGCTCCCTACTTGACCTAGTTCTTGTTTGTGTCACGCGGCCCCCTACTTGTAGATACCCGTGCTGGTCCCACCATGGGGTGTATCAAGTCCCATGGTGGCAACCCTGACACAATCAAGATGCATAGCTTTATAACTACTGATGCCCAGTGGCTAAATTTTCTGCGCCGAAGTGTGTGCACGCCTGCACTTCGTTAGAACCTGCACTGCTGCACCAACCGCCGCTAATTTAACCTCTTATAATCAGCCCAGTAATCGTGCCCTACCCTGCCTAGCTCAGGGTTCCGTTGATACCTAATGTGGGTTACTGCTGAAATGGGTCCCCGTTACTAGGTTTTTCTAATGGTTAAGTCTGTGGGCCTATACTCTCTGATATTACCCACCAACCCTGATGTGTACTTAACCCCGCTACTGATTCAAGCATTTGTATTTAATGGTTAAGTGTATGTAGGCCTATATTTACTAATATTACCCACCAACCCGATATGTACTTAACCCTTCTACTCGTTATGTTACCATGGTTAAGTGTTTACCTTAGTTAACTTAACCTTTCTCGCTTATTATGTTTGATTGGTTAAGTGTGGTTTATTAACTTAACCCCGTTCGTCTATCTGGTTACATTGGTTAAGAATTTTCTTGTTAACTTAACCCCGTGTGTTACTAAACCCTACCACGCATCACATCAGATTGGTTAGGTGCATGTTAACTTAACCCCATCCACTAGTCATATTATAATGGTTAAGTGTTATCAACTTATTCAAGTTAACTTAGCCCACCCGCTTGTCCTGTTATGTTGGTTAAGTGTTACTACTTAACCGCAACCACTTGTCTAATTAACCCATTGTATTAGTTAAGTGTTCTCATTAACTTAACCTCACTCTCTAGTCCAGTTTAATCATGTTATAATGGTTAAACATTTGCTTAACCTTACCTACTCCTGTAGTCAACATATTAAATTGGTTAACTGTCCAGACTAACCTAACCCTACCCACCAATTTAGTTAGCATGTTGAAATTGGTTAAGTGTTCTAGTTAACTTACCCCTACCAACCCTAGCTCAGCTCTAGTTGTCTTATTAGGGCACCAACCTCTCACATTAGACAGATATTGTTGTGGCTGCCGGTGTGCCAGTCGGGTCCGGGTAGTCTTACACCACAACTCAGTCTAACCTCGGGTCTTTATTGGGCCTAATGCTTATCCTCCCACATTGGATAGGTATTGCTGTGATTACTGGACAGCCGGGCGGGTCTGGGCAGGTTTACATCACAACTCAATCCAACCTCGTGCTAAGCATATTCGTATTTTCCAATTTACATTAATTTTGTAAATTATTCAAATTCATATTACTGCCCAATTTGTTTCCAAACAATCTCATTAAATTAGGTATATAATTAATACCATTTTATGCCATAAATCACTTATGTGATAAATGACCAATTTATGGCAAGTTTTCCTATAATTAATCATTTTAACCCACCGTTACCCCGTCTAATATTAGGCTAATTATCTTAGCCTAATTTACGTTCGTATGATTTTTGAGTATAAAGTTTAGGCTAAGAACTTAGCCTAATTTAATGTACACAAATACATAATCATAAACATGACAAAGGTGTAATTTTGACATTGATGGCATAATTAATGGGAACATAATGGGGTGAACTTGCAAAATGACATCATGAACATTACAGGGGTGAACTTGCAAAATGACATCATGAACATTACAGGGGTGAACTTGCAAAATGACATAATGAACATTACAGGGGTGAACTTGCAAAATGACATCATGAACATTACAGGGGTGAACTTGCAAAATGACATCATGAACATTACAGTGTCATAAGTGTGAACTCGCAATTATAAGCTAATTCAACATATATGTGTATTTTTAACATAGGCCATATTAACATACATATATGAGAATTAGCAATATGAACTAATCAATATACATATGTTAATTTGCAACATAGGAAAATCAACATACACATGCGTTACTTGGCAACATAGATTAAATTAACATACTCACAAGCCAATCACAAATATATGATAAGTGTGGCATAGGTTTTTCTTATACATAAACATGTAGATTTGACAATTTGTCGCATGAATCTACAACATAAACTTGCATAATAAACTTATCAATAATTCCCAATTAAACATGATAATAGAATCAAATCACTAGCATATTATACAACATGACAAACATTGTACTCAATAATTCCCAATCCAACATGATAATAGAATCAAATCACTGGCATAATATTATACAACATAACCAAACATAATAAGCATCGTACTATTTTCATTTAACCGCAAAACATGATTTTAATCTTAATTCACATTCCGCAAATATAGCTAAACTTACATCAATTTCACTTTATTTCATCGCCATATTATAATTAAATATTTAAATCTGAAAATAACTAGAACTTACAGAGAACGACTAATGAATTAGGGAGTGAATTTGTCGAGAAAGTTGCAGCGTCATTGATCTATCCTCTTGAATTTGTTGTAGAAGGATTGATCTTTGATTTGATTTGAGTTTGAACGCTTAAGCTTTAATTTGGAGACGGCGGCCATGGCTCAAGAGAGATTTTAGCGGCATTTAGGTGTAAGAATGATTTGTGTGAGTTAGGCTAGGTCTAGGTGTTATTTTATAGGTGTAGCAATTCATTTCAGCCATCGGATTAACCCTAAAACCCATCCGGACCAACAAAACTCGTCCCGGGCCTCAAAAATGGGTTCTGGGCCACCCCAGGCCGACCAGGTCGACCTGTACAGAGGGGGAGTCGACACAGGGGGGGCAGGTCGACTTGGGTGTCGACACTATAGTCGACACGGGTAGTCTGCCAGAAAGTCTGCTGAAATCTTGTTTTGGCCATATCTTGGTCATACGGACTCCGATTTTCGAAAACTCGGACTCTATTTCGCGTATTTTTCCGAGAGGAACGCAATGGTGATGTTAATTCCTAATTCTTGAATTAGTTATCCTAATTTTACTATCTTTTCCGTTACATACGCCGTTATCGAACTAATTTTTCTTCTCTTCCATGTATTAATTAATTCTCCTTATGCATCACCATTATTTACCTATCATAAGCATAATTTTCATATATTTTATTTCATTTTTAATTATATTAAAAAAAATACAGGGTGTTACACATCGTGCTAACGAGGTCACGTGCTCAAGACTCTGGAGCAGGCCGCTCCGGTCAGGAAAGTTCGAACCGGATGGAAGACCCCGATCGGAGCCGATCCAATGAAGTTGAGGTCACTCATTCTCCCCATCCGAGCCGCTCCGGCCAAGCTACTGCACTCCGATTCGATCCGAACCAGAATGAAGCTGGAACTTCTACTCGAGCTCCCACCAACGCTCTGATTCCAGCCACGACGACTAATGTTCAGCGTGATCCATCTGCACCCGTCACATAGGGAGATTTTTCACGCTTTCTTGACATGCTCCAGAGTACTAAGGAGGCATTGGAAGCCCAAAGGCATGACGGCCTTCGCATGCAGGAAAACATGATCACTTTGGGTAGAGAACTCCAAGAACTCCGGAGGCAAAAGACACCTTCCTCAGCACGCCACCTTGCTGCAGATGATTCATCTTCTTCAGACGAGGGACGCCCTCGTGAGAGAAGGCCGCTTGAACGACCTCAGAACCTTGATCAGTTAATTTTTGGATCTTTAGGATCCCGAGAAGACGCCGCTCGTGTGTTAGAGCCTGATGTCCCAAGCCTACAACAACCTATGTTGCTACCCATGCGTGGATCCCACGTCCTACCCATGGATCCTAATATTACCAACCCTACGCAACAACATTTTCTTCAACCTCTACCTCCTGATATCGACCGGGAGCGTAGAGAGCAGTGTAGAGAAGCTACCGTAGAAACATGAGGTTATCCCCTAATCAGGAACCCAGGGGTAATCCGAACATCAGACCTAGAGAACCTGTGCAGACGTTAACAAATGCCGATGTATGGGCAATGGTGCGTCAGATTATGTCCAAGAGCCGACGGTACACTAATGAAGATTGGGGCATTGAACGAAGTCATACCCCCTTCACAGATGATATATTGGATTTCCAGTTCCCTCGGTGATTCAACTTGCCTCAGATGGATCGATATTCAAGAAGAACGGACCCAGGGCAGCATCTGATGAGGTATGCATGGTTCATGAATGCTGCAGCAGCTCCAGATGCTGTAAAATGCAAAGCGTTTCCAATTTATCTTGAAGACGTGGCGTTAATGTGGTTCACCCGACTCCCCCCTCGGTCGATATCAAATTTCACAGAATTGAGTGAGCGCTTCATGAATCAGTTTTGACTTCATGCTCGAAAGTCCAAGAGCGTCATAGAGTTGTCACAGATTAAATAGGCCCCAGGAGAATCTCTGAAGTCATATTTAGACCGCTTCAACCTGGTCGTCATCGAAGTTAGTGATCCTCATGAGCCCACTATCCTTATGGCCTTGATAGAAGAGGTAGACCCTGACACAGAATTCGGGGATTACTTGTCTGGGAAACCGCCTCCTATTAGAGAATTGTTCTATGAAAAAGCTAATATCCGCTTAAGGCGAGAAGAAGCTCATGCAAATAGGAAGAGAAAGTCCGAAGGGGCCTCAAGGGAAGGTGTCTAGAGTAATGCAGCTATGAAATAATCTGGTGACAGTTCACAGAAGGTTGAAGTAAACGTTGGCAACCAGAGCAGGAGTAATAGCAACAGGAATGGGAACGACAATAGAAGGAACAGAAACCGAGGGAATAACTCTACTAAAAGACCCAGATTCCAGACTTTTGAAAACTATACGCCGTTAAATGATACATTGGAGAATATTTACTTGAATACATATAGCATATTGTAGTACAAAAAACCACCACCTAGAGACTCCACTGAGAAAGAGAACGCAACGGGAAAGTTTTGTTTGTTCCGTGGAACCCACAGTCATTCCACCAACGAATGCCATCATTTGATAGACATAGTCGAAAGATTGCTGCGGGAAGGGAAGTTAGACGAGTACAAGGTTGCCCCAAGGGACCGAGGGCAAGGGGGCAAACCCCGGACCAAAACCAGCCTACTTCAAAACCCACAGCCCAGCAGAAAGGTAAGGGGATCGTTATTAATACCATTATAGGAGGACCTCACCTAGTTGGTCATAGTTTCAAAGCGATGGATCAGTATGTCAATGCCGCCAAGCATTTTGAGGTAGAGAATGCAGTAGCCTCGAAGACATTACTCCAGTAAAACAACAAAAGACAATGTCAGATGACGTCGTATTCCGCAGTAGAGATGATTCCAGAGTTCAATCCCCAACTGACAATCCACTAGTAATTACCACGACAATTGGCCCTGCTTTAGTCCATAAAGTGTTAGTGGACAACGGGAGCTCGGTCAATATCCTCTTCAAGAAAGCTTTCGAACAAATGAAACTTGAAGCAAAAGATCAGAAGCCATGCGAAGGATGGATACGTGGCTTCAACGGAGCATCGACGGCTCCGATGGGCTACGTAGAATTACCAGTGACATTAGGGCAGGGAGATCGCCAGAGAGTGAGGATCCTTCCGTTTGTAGTTTTGGATGTGGAGTCGCCCTACAGTGCCTTCCTAGGCCGACCGGCCCTTGCCGAGTTTAGGGCATGTATTGCACCTTGGTGCTTGCTGCTTAAATTCCCGAATAACTCAGGAATTGGGGTGATGAGGAGAGACCAAGCTACGGTACGAGCTTGTTACATGACGGAGTTGAAGATGCTAATGAAGGGGTTGAATATAGAAACTATGGACGATTCTGCCCCTCCAAAGGAGAACTCAGCATAGCAATTAAGGGGTCTTGCCCCAAGAGAGTTACCCTCAGATGTGCTCGAGGATATAGATCCTAGAGAGGATAGAGAACCCGAGGATAGGAAGGCGACTCCCAACGAAATAACAGTAGATATACCTATTGATGAGACAGATTCGACAAAAGTACTAAAGATCGGCTCGCAACTAGATCCAGTTCGAGCGAAAGAGTTGGCTGATTTTTTAAAGGCAAATCTGGATGTGTTTGCCTGGACTCACGCTGACATGTATGGGATTTCGCCTGCCATCATGAGCCACTCTTTGTGTATTAATCCAAAGCACCCACCAGTCAAACAGAAGAGACAGATGTTAGGTCCAGAGCGGTCAGCAGCTTTAAAAGAAGAGGTAGAGAAGTTAAAAGATAATGGATTTATTAAGGATTCGAAATATCCCGACTGGATATCGAATCCTGTCCTTGTCAAAAAGTCAAACGGGAAGTGGCGAACATGTATATACTTTTCTGATTTGAACAAGGCCTGCTCGAAGGATAGCTTTCCTCTCCCCAGAATTGATCAGCTAGTAGATTCGACGGCCGGGAACAAACTTTTATCCTTTATGGACACCTATTCTGGGTACAATCAAATTCCCATGCACATACCAAATCAGGAGCATACAAGATTCATCACAGACTTGGGGTTATATTCTTATGTTGTAATGCCATTTGGTTAAAGAATGCAAGAGCCACGTATCAACGCCTGGTCAACCACATGTTTTATAATCAAATCAGGAAAACCATGGAGGTTTACGTGGATGACATGCTTGTGAAGTCTAAACAATCTTCCGACCATACAAGGGACTTAACTGAAATGTTTGATATTCTTCGAAGGTATGGGATGAAGTTAAACCCCCTAAAATGCTCTTTGGGGTCGCATCTGGAAAATTCCTTGGGTTTATTGTGAGTTCTCGAGGAATGGAGATAAATCCTAGCCAAATAGCAGCAATAAGGGATATTGAAGAACCACGAAAGATCAAAAACGTTCAAAGCTTAGCCGGAAAAGTTGCTGCATTGAGTAGGTTTATCTCCAAAGCTACAGATAGGTGTGTACCTTTCTTCGATCTCACAAAACGAGGAAAGCGAAATTTTGAGTGGACCCCCGATTGTGTGGAGGCGTTCCAGGATCTATTAGACTTATTAGAAAAGCCTCCTATTATCAAAACCCGTGGAACATGAGGATTTGTTTGTCTACTTAGCGGTATCATCTCACGTCGTCAGTACGGCATTAGTACGTGAAGAGGATAAAGTCCAGAAGCCTGTATATTACGTGAGCAAAAAGCTAGCTGCTGCGGAACGTAATTATCCGAAGATAGAAAAGCTTGCTTATAGCCTCCTGATTGATACCCGCAAACTTCACCATTATTTTCAGGCTCACCCAATAGTTGTATATACCGATCAACCTTTGAAACAAGTGTTGCAAAAACCCGAAGCATCGGGGCGATTACTTAAATGGAACATCGAGCTGAGTCAATTTGATTTGAATTTTCAGCCACGAAGATCAATAAGGGAGCAGGCATTGGCTGAATTTATAGCTGAATTTACAATTCCCGAAGAGGAAACGGTGGGTGATAAGGTAGTTACTTTGGACCAAGAGTTAGAGCTTAGTCCGTGGAAGCTATATATGGACGGAGCCAAAAATGATCGAAAGTCCGGCGCTGGAGTTGTTTTAATAACTCCTGAAGGACGATCTATTTACTATGCATTACGATTAGAGTTTGCTGCTACTAACAACGATTCCGAGTATGAAGCCCTGATTGCCGGGCTAAAACTCGCCAAAGAATTGGGAGTGAAGACACTGGATATATATTGCGATTCCAAGATAGTTGTATGTCAGGTTCGGGAAGAATTTACTACTAAAGGACCTCGACTCGTTACTTATCTCAAAAAGGTAAAGGAGTTGTTGGGAAGTTTGGAGCATTACAGCATAACGCACATTCCAAGAACGGAAAATCAGAAAGCAGATCGATTGGCGAAGCTAGCGAGTTCTAATAATCCTAAAGAAACTGAAATGGTTCCGATAGAGGTTTTGGAATCACCGAGTTTCGACCTAATGGAAGCGGAACTAGCCTTGGAAGTCGACCCAAAGAGAGAATTCTAGATGATGTTGATCAAGAATTTTCTCAAGAATGGAACCCTCCCGTTGAAAAAGAGCGAAAGACAAGCTGTAAGACGCAAGGCTGCAAGATACGTTTTAGAGGACGACGTCCTTTATCGCCAAGGGTTTTCAATGCCCCTATTATGATGTATTGCACACGACGACATTAAATGTGTACTGCAAGAATTACATGAAAGTGAGTGTGGAGACCACACTGGGGGCCAAACCTAGCAAAGAAAGTATTACAGTATGGATATTTCTGGCCTACCGTGAATAAGGACGTGGCTAATTATTCACGACGCTGCGACATATGTCAAAGATTTGCCAAAGTTCCCATAGCACCTACGACTTAGCTCAAGTCGATGGTGAGCCCATGGCCGTTTTCCATGTGGGGAATTGACATTATTGGAGTGTTACCTATTGCCAGAGGAGGAGCTAAGTACGCGATCGTCGCCATGGACTATTTCACAAAATGGGTGGAAGCTGAACCTTTAACAACCATCACGTCGATAAAGGTGATCAGTTTTGTGGTCAGAAACATTATTTTTCAATTTGGGATACCGAAGACCATCATAACTGATAATGGGACACAGTTTGACAGCATCGAATTTAGAAACTTCTGCTAGAAGTACAAGATTGATAAACGGTACACTGCAGTAGCTCACCCGCAGTCAAATGGCCAGGTCGAAGCAATAAACAAGGTCATTAAATCTATTCTGAAGAAGCGGTTGGAGCGGGCCAAAGCCAAATGGGTAGACGAGTTGCCACTAGCTTTATGGGCCTACAGGACAACCTTTAAGACGGCTACCGGCCATACTCCCTATTCACTTTCTTTTGGGTCAGAAGAAGTAATTCCGGTAGAATTGGAAGTCCCTTCTCATCGAGTCGCGTATTATGACCCAATGACAAATAGGACACTCCTAGAGTCTCTTGATATGATTGAAGAAAAAAGAGACGAAGCAGACTTACGTGCCTCGAGACATCGACATCAAGTAGCACGTTATTACGACCAGAAAGTTCGCTTCAAAACCTTTGAACCAGGAGATCTAGTACTGAAACGAGTCTTCCCACCTTCGACCCAACTGGGTCCAAAATGGGAAGGACCATACACCATCCAACGGAAGCTTGATACAGGAGCATTCAAGCTAACGACTGTGGACAGTGAAGAGATTCCCAGAGCTTGGAACGCTCAACACTTACGACGATATCTGAGCTAAATATGAAATGTCTTCCTTTTTTGTTATAAGCTATGTAAAAAGGCACGACTTGCCTTAAAAAGTCTGTTTATATGAACAAAGGATTATGAAGTGGATGTAGGCTACAACTTAGCTGAACCACTATAAAAATATCGTGTGTCATTTACTTTCCTGCATTATTTATATATTTGACAATCATTCTATCATGACCATGAAATTCAAAACATTAAATTAAATCTGGAAAATTGGAGATAACCTATGTGTAGGAGCGAACAAAATGACCGCTTGCATGATAGAATGCAAAAGAATGGGAAGATGACATTCTTAACTCTAAGTCTCATGAATCGAGAGAGAGTATAAAGGACGGGAAGACGATGTCCCTCGGGGCGTGAAGGTGCACCCAGATGAGAGACCGCCTCAACAATACTCTAACCTGGTTACGAGACAGGAGAGTATAAATATGCTAGAAAGAATAGGCATCAATGACTAAAGGAATATGGCCCCGTCGGAGAATCGAGGGCAATTGGATTTTGAATTTAATCAATCTTGAATAATTCTTACTCAGTTATCCAAGGTTGATTGGGGGCATATATGTGTACACATATTCCCCTCAACAATGACTTTATTATATAACTGTAATATGACATGTTGTCTATTTGCATTTTTACTTAAGTACTAAACTAACAACTATCAGACATTGTAGGAAATAAACTATTTTATTTACAAACACGTGAGTTTGTACAGGGAAATCAAGCAAAAGATGCGAGGGCCGCACTCGCCGCAACAATTGCGGACCAATTGAATATCAAAATAAAACAAAGCATATCATTACTTGGGATTTGGAGCAGACTTGGATTTTTTGGTGGCATTATGAGTAGCTCTAGCCTCTTTTTCAGCATCAGTCACAAGACGCTTTGGCCTCTTCTTCTCTATAGTTGAAGTACCAGAATCGATGGATTTCTTCCCAGGAGTCGAAACACTGGAATCAAGAGAAGATTTTTTAGCAAGCTCTTCTGTAATAGACCTAGTTGAAAGCTTAACGACTAACCTTGATCCAGGATCCACCACTGCAAGGGGCTTAAGGCTTTCGGGGTTCAGGTCTTCAGCTTTTAGCTGCATGCGTTTGTCTTGTTCGGCTTTCATTTCAGCCAAAGTAATGTCATTAGCACTTTTTGAATCCCCAGTTATAGCCACATCAGGATCTTCTTCATGCCCTCATCACCACCGTCGTCTTTTAAGGCATCTATCATCTCATCATCAAGAGAAGTGTCGGCCTTAGACAGTTCAGTGCCCCCTCCGGATTCGGCGGTGGTAGCCTTATCCTATCCTCCCTGAGCCTTTTTCACGGATTCCTCTCTAATAGAGGATCCCTGAGGCTCATCGATCTTCTCGGCTGGTCTAGCACCTACAGAATGAGAAGCAAAAGTTATCAACTCAGGAGAAAATAAAGGATCCTCCATTGATTGCCCAATTATGTGATGAAAGGTGGAGACAGCCTTGACAAATTGAGGTGAAAAGGTAGAAATACCTTCCGATGGTTTCTCAATTGGGGTGACTACCGTCTCTGACGCTGATTCGGGTATAGGAGATAAAAGAGACGCCTTAGGAATTCCCGGGTTCTCGGGATCGTATCCTTCAACTTCAGTAGTTTCAGCAATAGCGGAAGAAGAAACCAACCTCAAGGATATTCTTTTGTTTGGCCATGCACTTCTCCTCCTCCATAGCAGCGACAGTGAGGCGACAACCCTCGGCCAGGCGTGTCGGTTCATCATCTCTCAGATGCTTCTCCATAAGTTTATCTTCATCAACGATTTCTACCTTAAGTTCCTCTTTCTCCCATTCGATGATTTGACTCCATACGTGAACTAAGGTAGTTGGATAGTCTTCAATCCAAGAGATGTTTCAGCGACAAATTATGTGCACAAAAAATTCAATCAGTAATTCGCCAAAACCATGCACATCTTCCTGAGCCTCTGATAGCTGTCTACGAGTCTCTTCAGCAGACTTAATGACATTCTCCATATTCCCCTCAGTTAGGGCAGCCCTATTCTCGGCTTCCATTAACTTGGACTCCAAGTTAGCGTTTTGTTTCTCCAGTTCAGCATTTTTTCTTGCTAACTCGGCTTTTTCTTGCTCAAGAGTATTATAAGCTAGTTGCATTTTGACACTGTCTAACTTAGCATCTTCCGCTTGTTTCTTTAACTCCAAACGCTCTTGACTATGAGATTCTAGCAAGTCACGATAACGCTTCTGTAACTCCTCAAATTGCTGTTTGAAGTTGTTGGCGTCTCGTTGAGCGATGACGAGTTGAGCATGTGTGTCTTCTAGGTCCTTCTCCCAATTTGTCAAGGCATTCTCTTCTGAATCCGCAGCCTTTTTCATCGAATCAATGTTTGTAATTAAAGTCCGAATAATTCTGGAGAGATTGCGTGAATATTTGAACATCTCCGAGTATTGCTTCTCAACTGCGTCAATCTTTGCTTTAGCCTCATCTGCTCACTTTGAGGAAATAGGCTCAAGTGCAGGTAAAAAAGTCAGATTCTCAAAGTAATGATCTTGGAACTGCTTCTCCAGATATGCCAGCTTAACTTTGGAATCAGCATCCAGTGGTGGAGGCTTGCAGTATGTTAGTTCAACGTGTTTTCGCTTAGTCGGGACGATGGCTGTATCACCCTTTCCAGATCGCTTCTCAGAAACTTTGTGTTTGTCTCATGAATCGGTATGTTTCGGTGGACTTTTTTCCCGACTGTGTTTGTCTTGAGGAGAAGTTCGGTCTTTAGGCTGCGACGTGTCTTCTCCTCGACGACTCTGGTAGCTCTTATATCTGTCTGGATCCGACCAGATGGGGGAACGAGAGCGTGAGGTGTGGTCGATAAGAATCATGAGGCCTTCTGTCATCTCTGCCCCGACTCTCATGGTGATCATGCTCGATATCCGAAGGAGGCCTAGACATGCTACGGCGCATTTTTCTGACATCGTAGTAAGGGCGAGACATTGTACTTGCGCAATAATGTAAGTGGAATTCAGAATCAGTGTTCATATAAGAAGTGAGTACTGTGATGTGTGGTGCTAATGTGCTGAGTGCATCCTAAGTGGTGTCCCCCCCAACAAACCCGAGTCTGAAGCCAGACTTGCACGAGCAGGCTCTTTGGTCTTCACGGGAGTAGTCTCCTCTGAAGAGGTGAAAGTTAAAGGGTTCGTGCCGAAGTCCTCTGAAGTATAGATGGTTTCAGGCAGGAGAATGTTTCCTAAACCCTTAAATGTGGAATCGTCATTAGTAGGAGCATCTCCTTGAGAAGCATCTATTGGCAGCTCTTTAGGGGATGTTGACTTCTCAAGAGAAATAGCGTCATCAGGGACGGTATACCCTTCTCTGTGCTTTTCAGCTATGTTGGCTAACTCGTCGTCCTGAGTTGAAGATGGAGAAGGTGAAGTCCGAAGAGGTATTATTGGACCTTTCGATCCCTCGCCCGTCTCAGGAATAATGTCTACCAGGGGTATGTACACATATGGACCCATCCCATGACCTATGCTACGGGTAATGGATAGTAACCCGTAATGATGGAGATACTCATCCTTAAGAACTTCATCGATGGTTAGAAACTTTTGATCGCCATTGAGAAACCGATGCAAACGATCAAAGTACATTTGATTCGATATTTGCTTTCGGTTATCAACTGCGTATAAAAAAGAAAGAAGGTTAGTGTGTTGGCATGAACATTTAAAATTGAGATCTAGAAAATCGGTGCTTTACTTGATTTGGTCCATTTTCTGGCGCACCCCGACTGCTGCCTGATATAAAACCATTCGAGCTTAGAATCACCAGCCTTGCTGCTAAACGGAGCTCTAATAATTTTCCTTTTTGGGACTGAATCAAAATATGAGAAGGAAGGAGTCTCTTGAGTCTGATGCTTGAAATTATAAAAAAAGTGGACGTCATCGAAGGTAGGCTCTATACCTAAAACATCTTTTTATGCTATATATAAGGTGTATAAATAAGCATAAGAGTTGGGATGTAATTGCATGGGGGAAATCCGCATCTATCTCAGAAAGTCGACAACAAAAGGCGGAAACGGTGGGATAGCCCCAACCATACACATCAATCGGGTAACTGCAATAAATCGTTCCGGAGGATTGTGGGGGCGATCTGCTTTCGATGGCACCAGGGTATCTCTTTTCAGTATTCCATGCTTTAGACATATTCGAACAAGTCTGTCGTCATCAATCGTCGATTCAACATAATCTTTGGGTAACTCCAATATAATGGAAGACATAAACTCATCAGGAGCTCGATTATCTCCTGTCCCTCCTTCCTATTCATCGCCAAGAGAAATTTCACTATCAGAAGGTATTTCACTATTGTGTGCTTCTACTTCATAATCTGGGCCTTCATCGTCCCATTCAGGGTCTGAGGGAGAGGATATGTCATCAAGAGTAAATTTCTCGGAAGTTTCTGTAACTTCTATCTTCTCTGCTAACCTAGACGAATGTCTCTCTGCCATGATCACTAAACTACCGAAGAAACAACAACATAAGTTAGAGTAAGATAGCCCGTATTCCCCCGTGTATGTGTGTGAACTAAAGTGTGTGCTATGTGTGAAAAGGATGCAAAGTAAACACATGAAAGTGTAATGCAAAGGTTCGATAAAGCAGTAATGTTCTGAATAGTTCTTGATGCTCGTTTATGTTCGTAAGGCACTATCCTAATTGTTCTTTAAGTTGAAGGTTATGTCAAGTATCGATTTGGTCAGTTGAACAAATTCTTGTGCATTGAACAGGACTGCTTCGGTTCAGTTCGGATGTAAGTGTTGGGATCGGATTGGGGGAGGAAGCTATGTTTTGGTCTGAAGCAAACGTTCATCACCAGCCAACAAAACCGGATCGGTTCGGAAGTAGGCACTCGGAGTGGTCCGGATAGACTTGAGTATCCATACCTCTCTTCCTCCATGTTTCTCATTCCGACCCGACCCAGTCAAGTGAGCTTTGCTCCTCATCTTTGCTTTTTAGTCCGACCCGATCTGGTCAGGCAAATTCCCTTCCCATTTCCACTCCTATGCTACCTCACCCGAACCGATCCCATTCATTATCCTCTTCTTCTTCCCCTTCCTCATAAAAACCGAACCCATCTCCTTCTTAAAAAAAACCCATCCTTTTTTGAGAAGCATGTCACAGCGAAATCACCATTGACCAATTTACCCCTTATCATGTCAAATCCTACCTCTTAGCGCCTCGAGGTGATGATGGAGTCACCAACGACAATGGCGAGGGAGGAGGAGGCCATGGCGTCGAAGCCAAACAAAAGCCATGACCAAATCGTTCAAATTGACCACAAATTCTAACTAAACTCGATTATTACAAGAAAAATCGAAGTTTTAAACCTACCAGAGTGTTTAATTCGAAGATTAACGAGAGGATTTTGGTGTTTTTGAAAGTTAGGGTTTCAATACAAAATCTGTTAGACGAGAGCCATAGGAGAAAGGGAGGAAGAAGGAGATAGGCGGTGGGCTTATATAGGATTATTTGTGTCACCTCGTATTCCCAGCCTTTTTACTCCGCTCGGACCGGAGTGCAAGCCCACAAAAACGCTTTGGCCTGTTAACCCACTGTTAAGCAAGACGAGCAAGAAAGTCGTTCAGGTCGGAGTCCGAACCCGAATGAAGTCATACCCATTGAAGTGGTGTATAAGTTGAATTTAAAGAAAAATAAAGAAGAAGCCTACCTAGAAGAATCACTGGACATCAGCCAGAATTCCTAAAGCTTGTCAAAAACAAAGGAGGGAATCTGTTAATATTTTTGGTGCATTTATAGGCTGCAAGAGGCATAACCTTATGAAGCGGCACATGTCTACAAATGAATGGGGATTACTATTTAACAATTCAAATTCAGAGATCAATGAATAGACGATGTCAAGGCACGCTCCATCTTCGATAGAAGCATCCCTTGAGGTGGCAAAATGTTAGCCTACTTTGTGAACTAGGCTACACAAAGTTAAAGAGTCAAAACAATGAAGAGTACCCTGCCAGATAATCGGAACAGATCGGGTTTCCTCGAGAAAAAAACAGATCAGCATAAAGTAGAAAGGGAAGGAAAACAGACCGGATCGGATCCTTATTGCCAAAACAAATTAGAGGGGAGCGGAAGAAGGAAGAGCTTCTTCAAAGACCGGGTCGGTTCGGATAGGCTTATCCAATCCCATTCTCTATAGAACAGCCGATCCGATCCCTTGCAGCGACGGTTCCACCCTACGATTTCTTAATACTCAGAGCGGTTATACCCACGATCTACCTATGTTTGCCACTACCAATTGGCAACTCTTATTTTTTTCAACTGCCAACACTTATATGTGTTGTAGACTAGTGACACTAATATGTGTTGCAGTAGCGAAAATGTGTCACCAAAAATGTTCCAACACTTCTATGTGTTGTTATGCTTGGTCAACTTTTCTTTTTTAAGGGCAAAATGGTAACTTATCAAACATGACCCTAATCAGATGCTCGACGCATACTTCTCAACACTTATTCCTTCCAAGGCCGCAACATAAGAAAATAAACAGAATGGACTTCCAAGATTGAAATCTGAATCAATATCAATTTCATAAATTCAACGGATTTTGAATTTCTAAAATCTGTATTACCTTCTCAAATCCTCTCTCCATTGCTTCGAATTGGGGCTTCTAGGAATTGGGGCTTCTGGGAATCACGGAGGCTTCTAGGAATCACGATAAGAGGTAAAAACAATGGTATGATGATTGTTATTTTCTTCGATTTGGGATTTAGTTCATGCTTCGATTTACTTGGGCATGCTTCGATTTGGGATTTAGTTCATGTTTTCATCGCACATATTAAATTAGGTTAGGTAATTTCCCTAGGACTATTGGATAATTATTTTACTGTTATTACAATACTGTTATTCATATTTTAAATGTTTTCTAATGAGCCAAATAACGATTATATTATATAAAATAAGACAAAGTTTGGAAATTACAGAACATGCTAGTGTCAGAATCTTGTATTTTGATCTAGCAGGACTAGTCATGTGGCCATTTGAATTGGTGGACTTTTTATATGGCGGTGGAAAAATATATTTTCCCTTCTTCACCTTCCATACTTTAGTGGCATTGTTTATCGTTTAACGTCAGTTCATGAGAAGTTGCAAATACATTTGGATATTGGAAGCAAACACATGGTTAAGCCATGCAGTTTTTGTCAAATATCTCCATCTTTTCTTTCACTGGAACATTTTTTCTATGATTATTAGGTTTTTGGGGAAATACTGGATCATCTTTTATTTTACTTGCAATTTATTTTGCTGAAATCACAGGTGATGACATTTCATTATCTCTATATTTTTCCAAAAAATGTATATGCTAAAGAAGTAAAATTCTATGACTGGACATTCTCATTATTTTAACCAAAAACTGTTATCCAAAAAAAGATCCCTGAACACTAACAAAATAACAGATGGGTAGAAAACGAATAATTCAAAATGATACTATTTACTAATCAAAATTTTAAACTGTTATTCACTGTTTTTTAGTAATGCATATCCACTCAAGCTACAAAAAATATTATAAACCTTTATTGGTTACTAAACTCAAATAAGGGACCAAAAATTGATTCCCTGTATAGTAGATGAGATCAAGCAGTTCAGCAGCTACTTGCAATAACTGATATGATTATCTTTCTAATGTGTAATATGTATGATACACGCGCAACTGCAAGCACACATGCACGCAGACCGACCTGCTTGTACCAACGATTACTGTCATGCCTATCATTATAAATCAAGTATAGAAAATAGTAACTTCTGCAACTGTAATTTGAGTGAAATTCATGCCAATTATTTCAAGAAGTTGAATTAATTTTGTATAATACGTCATTTTAACTGATGGAAGTTTCTCTGCAGTTTCATGCCGAAAAAGGGAGAAATGGTGATATGAAATGGGGCCAACCGGTCCTTAAGGTCATCTTCTTTGGGTTGCATAGGGAATCCTGTGGTGCTTCCTCGGACCTCCAGTATCGTCTTGTGTCCCTTGTACCTTCCTGGAAATCTCCTGTCATGAGGGATCAAAACGAAGGGATTTGAAAACAATGGTATAAATTCACATTCCCTTTTTTCTAGCTGTAATATGGTTGTTGGCAATTGAAAAGTGATCCTTGTTACCTTTTTTAAAAGAACTTAATATGATTGTGATTTCGACAATTTTCCAAATTGTTACTCTTTTATAAATGATAAATTTATAAGATGAAAAGATGGAGGTATGTATTGGATTAAGATAAATGAGGAACTCGTGCTTAAAATTATGAAATGAGCCTGTTAGATTTGTATTAGAAAGGAAAATGCTATGTAATCTGGGATCGAAATTTGGATATTTAATCGGCTCTGAGGTGAAAATAAGCGAACCCCTGATTTCCGTTATTTCCTCCGTGCTTTCAGTTTCTGCCCATCTGCTTTTGTCTGTCCATTCCTAGTTGCTGTAGCAGCATCCTATTAAAAATGATGGGGTGAGAATGAGATGATGGTAATACGATCCTAATGTAACTAATCTGGCCTTTGTGAAGTGGAGATCGGAGATTGGTCCCTTATTCAAGATTTGCAGTGTACACTACTATTATTGGAAGGTTTTAAATGTCACCCTATATGTCTAACACATTACATATTAACCCGGTGTCTTTTTTAGTGTTGAACAACAAGACATGGGACTTCTTGCAGAATCAGTGACATTGTTTGATAATTTTGTACCATTCAAGTTTCTCTTCAGAATAGAGTCTCTTTCAAAATTAAAATTGAATCTCTAATAGCAATAACAATATTTTTAAAGCAGGAGCAGAACATAGAAATGGCTTCTATATTCTAATACTACACAAGTAGGCTTAGTATTTACTGAGATATAATATTGGCTGTGTTTATATACTTCGATTTTTGGGCTGAGTTATCATTAGGTTTTGAATTATCAATTTGTTGATTAGGTTAATGTATAATTTTTAATAAAGTTTGTTAATTTTTGTTGTCCAAATTTTTCTTATATGTTGATAATGTTAACTATAATTTCGATATTATTTTGAAATAGAAACCAAAAGCAGTATCTCCAAAATTATTGGAGCTTCAAAATTCTCAAATGATCGAAATCGAAACCTCGAACCTTAGTTGATATGTCAATGACATTATCATATCCTACATTGGATAGCTGGTTATCTTACATGTTCATAGTCCATATCATGTAATATAACAATAATTATTATATTTTAATTCATAATTATCAAATTTATTCTTTTAACCAACAGGAGGTTTACCGTTTTGACTTAGATGATAAACAAGATCTTTGGTGCTCAAAAAGAGACTTTGTTAACAAACAGTTTCTTCTTCAAACAGCAGCTGATAAAATCGAAGCATCACTGTCATTTTTTACTCCCTTTTTTGGTGGAAGAGCTAATTCTAATAAGAACACATCGCAGTTTAAGAATTCAGGAGGACAATGTAACAATGAGAGGCTATGGACCAATGTATTTCTTGCACTTAATGTTATGTAAGTTTGCCTAGTTTTATTTCCAGTTTATATATTTATTATTTTTGAAGCATTTGTGATTTCATTATTATGCTTTCTTATATTGCGAAGTAACAAGGATCAATAAAATATTAATAAGCATGATATTGTTATTCTTTTAGAGCATTCATTGGATAGGTTGCATCTCGTGGAAAAGTAACTTTATGGGGAGCTATGGTTCATGAAGTTCATTATTTTTCCTTCTCATATGTATTCATCTCTCTAGTAAAGCAGAGTAGTAAAACACCAAAATGGAATATTCATTGGACTTTTGATTTGATTTTACGATACTAATGCATATCTTCCAATTTTACCTACTTTAGTTTTTACTAAAGAGGGAATCCTTCTTTTTTTACTTTGCATGGTGAAAGTATTCATATATCTCAGTTGAAAATAGGTTAATAGTCTGATCAATAGAGGACAATTGTGGAGACTAATTACCTCTGCTTTTCTACATGTAAATATTGGACATCTTGTGGTCTGTATTTGATCATTTATCTTTTTCGCTTGTTGTTTCCATAGTCAACATTAATATGATTGTGATAGCGATTTTTGTGATTACAGATTAATTGTTACTCATTGAACTCTATTGGTCCTACTGTGGAGAAACTAAGTGGACCGAAACAGTTTATTGTGTTATACTTATCATCAACAATTGCGAGTAAGTACTTGTTACAGTAATTTGGCTTCCAGCGTTTGTTTGATAACTTCTTTGGGCTTCATTTAAGTTATCCAAGAATTGATGCATATCTCTTGAGAAGATTAGGTTCACTGATGAGCTATCGATATTCCTAAGCACCAGCTGTTGGTGCGTCTCGAGCCATTTTTGGACTAGTAAGCTCATCTGGAATCTTGAACTTTAGCTATTATGTTGTCTAAATTACATATAAACAGACACGGACATATAAACATACACGGTATTAATGGTTAAGGATATTTTAGTTATAACATCTGATTATTTTTCTAACGTATAATATCTATGATACATACGCAACTGCAAGCACACATGCATGCAGACCGGCCTGCTTGTGCCAACGACTACTATCATGCCTATCATTATAAATTAATTATAGAAAATAACAACTTCTGCAACTGTAAGTTGAGTGAATTCATGCGAATTATTTCAAGAAGTTGAATTACTTTTGTATATTACGTCATTCTAATTGATGGAATAATTTCAAGAAGTTGAATTAATTTTGTTATATTACAGCTTTTTTGGCTTGATTTGTGTGTTTATTCAAATGATAAATAATTTCTCTAGAAATCCACTTAAACTGAATGTGCTTGGACTTCTTCCTCTTGATCACATTTGAAAATCTCATTTTGATCAATGGGAAAGGGAAGTATTTGGGAAAGGGAAGTGTTTGAAAGTCTCATTTTGATAAAATAATTACCTATTATTTGAAGGTTTTCTGTCAAATAAATCAAAGTTGAATCAATTAGGAGTTTACATATCCTAGATAACAAATTCAAGATAGAGAGAGAATCAAATCAAGCTATACTAAAATTTATTTAAATAGACTTATTAATCAAAGAATAAATATCTTTTGATCTAAAAACTTGTAAAGCTGATTTTCAAACTATTTGTAAAAAAGACTAGTGCATATTAGCTTGGTGCTGAGAATTGCTCCCATGTAGTTACAACTATCACATATATGAACTGAGTAACTTTTGTATTATACAGGTATCATTTACATATATGATAACCATGCAAACAACAATGTAGTATTACTGCTCTAGCTTTCTCCTCTGTGGTTCAGTTTCCCCCCTCCAGATCTTGATTCAAACCTTTTCGCTTCATCCAACTTCGATTTCTTGCTGATACCGTCGCCGCTATCTTTTCCCTTTTTCTCTTTTTTGACAGCTTACTCTCCGCTCGCCTTTCTTTCCCTAAACCTAGATCTGGTACCTTTTGAAACCTCTCCTTAAATCTGCTCCGGCTCGTATCCTTTGCCTTTCTGCTCTTGTTTGCTTCACCTTTGGCTGTTCCATAATGCAGACTAGTGTAGATGCTAGAGTCTCACTAGTAGTAGATAGCATTCTCTCTATTTGCTCCACAGGCTGCCTGCCTCTCCTCCCGCAGACCCCTCCGTTGCTAGTGATGGTTTGGTTGTTGCTTGCGCTGTTTTGGTTAGGCTTTGGGTGTTGTTTGGTATAGGTTGTGGTTTTGTGTCGGTGGGTGCTCTGATTTTTTTGGTTTCTCTGTGAACGGAGAGAACATTTCGAGTGTGTCGCCTTAGTGTTCTTGGGTATAGATGTGTGGTTTCTTTGGTTTTAGTTAGTCTTGGCTGTTGTTTATTTATGGTATAATTCTAGATTTGGAATTGATGCTAAAAATGATAAATGCCATAGTGCTTTTCTTTCATTAGCTGTTTGTTGTTTCTGATTTTATTGAACTGAGCAGCACAACAAATAACTGCTGTTTTTTTTCTTATATACTATCTTTTTTTTAGAAGCGAACTGTGCATATCGTCCATGGATTGCTGAAACTATGCCAGTGGCTTGCTGAAACTGTGCTAGTGGATACTCATACAATGTGCTGGTAAATTTTCATTTAGTGGATTCTCATATACTGTAAACTAGTGTGTGACCCGTCACATATTCTATCTACAATGAATGTAAAACTTATGGAAACAATGTAAATGAAAAGGGCTTGTTTTGTATTCCAAAAGAAAAAACAGTTAAGGGAATAACTGATATCTTGGATCACAGTGTCATCTTTTGTTTGAAATAAATTATGCAAACTGGTCATCAGAAAGATTAGGGACATAAATTAATTATACCCAAAAACAAAGGTAACTAAAAGTTTTAAGAGGGATGCAAAATTTAGAATAGTATTGTAAAAGCGTTTTAGAAGTTTCTGCTTAAGCTATATTTAGTATAGCATGAGTGACATAGTATTCTGACAATGATACCATATATAAGCCATATTCATTATGGTAAACCATGTAAGCTATTGCGGTAAAAATATCTGATTTACACATTCTCTGAAAATTGTTTAATTTTTCAGAAAATTGCAACATTCGTCAAGTTTATTTTCCTTTTCCACTCTTAACTGATTATTTATTTCAATCGTTTACAAATGCCTAGTTAAGTCATCGTTAAACCTTTATATCCATTCAGATTAGTAGTACGTGCATTATTATTATTACTAGTGTGAATATAATTAGAATTCCCCAACGCGATCAGAAAATATATGTAAGCATTCCTTAATATGAAATTCTACAGCAAGGAAGCAGGCTTATATGGAATTCTTGGGGTAAATATGTTTCTAAAGTATGAAGAAGGACTATAGGTAACATGGTATTATTGGTCAATGAGTTAAGTCGGTATTGCTAGATGAAATAGTGAATACTGAAATCCATTAAATAAAAAGATACTAATTATTATCAATATAATAAATATAGGTAGCATGGTATTATTAGTCAATGGGTTTATAGTTAAACGCGCCATTGTGCTAGTTATTAACAATAGCTTTAATACCACCACAATATTCTAGTATGACATGAAAGTTCTGAATGTGTTGTTGTTTATTTATTTGTGCAAACACTGGAACTCTTAGAGACTGTGGATTCATCCATTGGATTGCCGAACCATTATGTGATCGTGGTGTGGAATTTTCATTGGAGGTTCTTGAAGAAAACATAAGGCTTAAAAAGGAGCTTAAATTGCAAGATTTCATCGAGCTCAATAGACAAAAGATGTGTCAAAATTAAGAAGGTATGATTTTGAACTTATAACATTTACCACTATTCGAAACTTAAATGATGCTATTTAATTAAATGCACGCAGGAAGCAGTGAAACGGAGAAAAAGATAAATTTTGGTGGTATAAGCTATGCAAATTTTTGGATGTAAGATTCTTTATATGTTTGGAGTTTCGCATTTGGTACTTGTAGACTTCAAATATGAAAAATATCTTGCATTTTGTTAATTATGTATTGTTTTTACTATGGAATTGGATATTGTATATGTGTTGAATTTAGTATCTTTATGTATTATTATTTTTTGTTAGTTTGTACTTTGTCGTTGTCACGAATATGGATTTTTTTTTCTTATGGATTTCGTTACACGTTGTTAAGTCGAGATAATATCATAGCTGAATGCATATTAAACAGAGCTTATGCCATCTTATATGCAAATATAATTGTTAGCAATGAATATGTTTGCAACTCTTATAAGTGTTACCATTTATTATGGTTCCAACACTTATAAGTGTTAGCAATGAATATGATTGTAACTCTTATAAGTGCTACCATATCTTATAGTTCCAACGTTTATAAGTGTTAGCAATGAATTTCCTGTAACACTTATAAGTGTTACCATATCTTATAGTTCCAACATTTATAAGTGTTAGCAATGAATTTCGTGTAACACTTATAAGTGTTAGCAATGAATTTGATTGTAACACTTATAAGTGTTAGCAGTTACTCTGTTTGTAACACTTATAAGTGTTACAGGAAATTCCTCACAGGCCGTTGGTGACACTTAAAAGTGTTACTGAAATTATTTGTAACACATATACTTGTTGAGAATCCACTGTTTTGGTGTAGTGATAGCCTCAACCATACACATCAATCGGGTAACTGCCATAAATCCTTACGGAGGATTGTGGGGACGATCTGCTTTCGATGGCACCAGGGTATCTCTTTTCAGTATTCCATGCTTTAGACATATTCGAACAAGTCTGTCGTCATCAATCGTTGATTCAACATAATCTTTGCGTAACTCCAATATAATGGAAGACACAAACTCATCAGGAGCTCGATTATCTCCTATCCCTCCTTCCTATTCATCGCCAAGAGAAATTTCACTATCAGAAGGTATTTCACTATTGTGTGCTTCTACTTCATAATCTGGGCCTTCATCGTCCCATTCAGGGTCTAAGGGAGAGGATATGTCATCAAGAGTAAATTTCTCGGAAGTTTCTGCAACTTCTATCTTCTCTGCTAACCTAGACGAATGTCTCTCTGCCATGATCACTAAACTACCGAAGAAACAACAACATATGTTAGAGTAAGATAGCCCGTATTCCCCCGTGTATGTGTGTGAACTAAAGTGTGTGCTATGTGTGAAAAGGATGCAAAGTAAACACATGAAAGTGTAATGCAAAAGTTCGATAAAGCAGTAATGTTCGGAATAGTTCTTGATGCTCGTTTATGTTCGTAAGGCACTATCCTAATTGTTCTTTAAGTTGAAGGTTATGTCAAGTATCGATTTGGTCAGTTGAACAAATTCTTGTGCATTGAACAGGACTGCTTCGGTTCAGTTCGGATGTAAGTGTTGGGATCAGATCGGGGGAGGAAGCTATGTTTTGGTCTGAAGCAAACGTTCATCACCAGCCAACAAAACCAGATCGGTTCGGAAGTAGGCACACGGAGTGGTCCGGATAGACTTGAGTATCCATACCTCTCTTACTCCTTGTTTCTCATTCCGACCCGACCCAGTCAAGTGAGCTTTGCTCCTCATCTTTACTTTTTAGTCCGACCCGATCTGGTCAGGCAAATTCCCTTCCCATTTCCACTCCTATGCTACCTCACCCGAACCGATCCCATTCATTATCCTATTCTTCTTCTTCCCCTTCCTCATAAAAATCGAACCCATCTCCTTCTTAAAAAAACCCATCCTTTTTTGAGAAGCATGTCACAGCGAAATCACCATTGACCAATTTACCCCTTATCATGTCAAATCCTACCTCCTAGCGCCTTGAGGTGATGATGGAGTCACCAACGACAATGGCAAGGGAGGAGGAGGCCATGGCGTCGAAGCCAAACAAAAGCCATGACCAAATCGTTCAAATTGACCACAAATTCTAACTAAAGTCGATTATTACAAGAAAAATCGAAGTTTTAAACCTACCAGAGTGTTTAATTCGAAGATTAACGAGAGGATTTTGGAGTTTTTGAAAGTTAGGGTTTCAATACAAAATCTGTTTGACGAGAGCCATAGGAGAATGGGAGGAAGAAGGAGATAGGCGGTGGGTTTATATAGGCTTATTTGTGTCACCTCGTATTCCCAGCCTTTTTACTCCGCTCGGACCGGAGTGCAAGCCCACAAAAACGCTTTGGCCTGTTAACCCACTGTTAAGCAAGACGAGCAAGAAAGTCGTTCGGGGCGGAGTCCGAACCCGAATGAAGTCATACCCATTGAAGTGGTGTATAAGTTGAATTTAAAGAAAAATAAAGAAGAAGCCTACCTAGAAGAATCACTGGACATCAGCCAGAATTCGTAAAACTTGTCAAAAACAAAGGAGGGAATCTGTGAATATTTTTGGTGCATTTATAGGCTGCAAGAGGCACAACCTTATGAAGCGGCACATCTCTACAAATGAATGGGGATGACTATTTAACGATTCAAATTCAGAGATCAATGAATAGACGATGTCAAGGCACGCTCCATCTTCGATAGAAGCATCCCTTGAGGTGACAAAATGTTAGCCTACTTTGTGAACTAGGCTACAAAAAGTTAAAGAGTCGAAACAATGAAGAGTACCCTGCCAGATAATCGGAACGGATCGGGTTTCCTCGAGAAAAAATAGATCAGCACAAAGCAGAAAGGGAAGGAAAACAGACCGGATCGGATCCTTATTACCAAAACAAATTAGAAGGGAGTGGAAGAAGGAAGAGCTTCTTCAAAGACCGGGTCGGTTTGGATAGGCTTATCCAATCCCATTCTCTATAGAACAGCCGATCCGATCCCTTGCAGCGACGGTTCCACCCTACGATTTCTTAATACTCAGAGCGGTTATACCCACGATCTACCTATGTTTGCCACTAACCCGGTGTGCGGTCATCATCAAATTCCATCCGAACCCGATTGTGGTGGGATTGATGACACGTGGATCCGAACCGATCCCACTCCAGGGGAATTTTCCACCTATAAATACCACACCAAGAGGCATTTGGAATGATCTTTTGGCACTTTCAGAATTGAAACTCCTTTGCAACTCGAATTTCATCAACTTATTCAGCTTATAAACATCTTTCAAATCATATTGTGAAGGAAATTGAGTGAGTCAATGTATGAGATGAGTGAGAATTGAGTGAAAATCATTATTGTACTTGCATTCAAGACATCAATCAAGAAAGAAGAAAGTGGACGTAAGCTATTTAATGCCGAACCACTATAAATTGTGTGTTTTCTTCGTTTTAGTTTTCATTTCATTAGAATCTTTACTAATTTGGGTGTTAGAGCCAATTTTGTATCTAATAACTCGATTGCATAGGGATTCGATTAATGAGGCAAAGCGACGCGGATCGATTGATTGCTGCGAAGACAGCTCGTCAAGCGATGGAAGGTTGACCGGTGGAGAATGGACGATTAACAGTGCTGATTAGGGTTGTTATGGTAACGGTAAATTTGTCATTACCATACTTTTTCCGGTTGACTGGTAACCATTTTTAATTGAAACTAGTGTGCCAGTTAAAACGATATATTAACGGTAAATTTATCATCTTCTACGGTAAATTATCAGTAACATTTCTTTGATCCCGGTGATAACAATAATTTAACCAGTCAATCTAAAACATATGCATCTTCATTTGATATGCTTTATTACATGCAATTAGAACCAGATAAATAATTAAATTAGATCAATAATCAAGTGAATAATCTCAAATACACTTTTATTCTTTCTCGTTTATATCTTTTATTAGATAACATTGCATATAATATAAGGAAGATGCATTATAGTGTAAAATAATTTGTCAAGGTACATGCTTTGATGGACAACTATAGTTTACCATTACTAATGTAATGATTACCAGATTATTGGTATATCATTCTTCAGTATACCAGTCGATCGGTAACAGTAACGGTAAGCAATTTCAATATACCCGTAAAAACAGTATGATAACGGTATTTACGAAATGGTAACGGTAACCATTACCATAACAACCTTAGTTATGATTGGCTAATTTGGGGATGTAATTGGCTGATTTGGGAATGTAAAATGAATAAGATATTGGAAAGTGAAAACCTAACAGGCCAAACGATTTTAGTTATTTTGAAAATGAGTGAGAATGTGAGATACAAAGTGAATCATGTGGTAAAGCAGTAAAATTGGGCCTAACGAAATTCTACTCTATTAATCAATAGTACCAGGTCAAACAGATTAACTCATGTTAACCGGTCATCTCAAATTCATCCGTTTATTAAAAAGATTCTAAATGGATTCATATCAAATTGACTCAATTTCGTAAATATGTCATCCAATCCCATTTATTTTCGTGTTGTCTTCAAGTCATGTTGGAAATTGACAACCCTAAATTTTGGAGCAAACCTAAAATGGAATATTTTTTCAAAACACAATAAGGAAACGCACAGTAGTTTTTTTTGGTTCCAGACTACTTTATTTTGTTTAGCCGAAGTTGCAAACCTAAGTAACAGTTGGTTTAGTTATTTCTTACTTATTACTTCTTAATTTTAATTAAATACTAATTATTAAATGTTAATTGTAATTCATATTTCATTAATTATTAAGCATCAATAGTAGTTATTAATTACTAACTATTATATATTTTATATTAATTATAAATTATCAATTATTAGTCAAGTAATAGTAATTATTACATACTTCTTCTTGATTATAATTGAATATTAACCATTAAATGTTAATTACAATGTATATATTATTAATTATTATATATTCAATGTAATTGTAAAGGATGTTCATTAATGATTAACTATGTAGTAATGGAAAACATTTTCTAAAAAAATACTGTTTATTTTTAGTTTTTTAAGTAAAACAGGGAAAAAATTAAAATAGGTACTTTATTAATATAAAACAACAAGTACAGAGCTTCAGTTGAACAAGATCAAAACAAATGAAGTACAATGCCCATTACTTGTAAAAATCACCTGCATTAACATTCTTGACAATTAAAGCAGCCTAAAATACGCCCAGTTTCAAGCGAAAAATAAACACTTCACTACAAACCAAGTAACAAAGAAATTCGATAGCATCCGACTACCCTAGACAAGTGGAATACCACATTTGACATGAAAAGTTGTCGTTTACTTTGCCTAACGCAGAAAGCTTCCCTCAAAATGTAATAGAAAAAAATATGTCATATAAATAACATATAGTTAGATCGCTTAAATGATCTACTCATATACTTAAAAATGGAGCCTATGTGAAAATTTATATTTAAATATTATATGAGTTTATAAGTTAATTAACTGATAATCATGTATTTTTAATTGTGATACCGCACGTCCGTTAATGTCACTCTTTATCAGAATGCATTAAGTTTCGTGAAGCATTAGAGGTAAACAGAAACAGAAACAGAAACAGAAACACTACAAGACAGATATAAAATAACAGCGGAATTAAAACTTTATTAAATAGAAAAGCTTCGTGGTCCAAACCCAATTACATAATAAATCTGAAATATTGAAAACTCATTACATCAAGATAAAATTTCCGTCTTGTACCAAAATCATCATCAGAGTACAATTAATACATAAATAGAGAATAATCCCCAAAATATAGCCATAGTAGAGAAGATATGAAATCAAACAGTACATCTAAGCAGCTCCAAGCATAATGAATGGAGAATCCTGATCAAGATTGAGTATTCCCACTCTAAGGATTTGAGGGGAAAGGAAGAGAGAGAAGTGGAAACAAAATGAGTCAGACATAAAGTCTGGCAATTCTAGTTACTTTTAGCATATAAATAAGTAAAAGCTTCACGACAGGCATATAAACTAGAGATGGAGATAACAGTGTCATAAGGCAGGTATAAAAAGGTAAACAGGATAAATAGAATAGAATATATTGCGCTTTTGTAATACTTTTCTCTGCACCAATATTAGTATAACAGAACAAGATGATCCCTACAAGTATAAGATGGTAGACTTAGGTGTACTTCTAGTGAAAGGTTTTACCCCATACAATAACAGGTAGCCCAACAAGAATGACGGGTGTTATCCCCAATGATAATAATGGGCTCCTAAACAAGCAAGACTAGATGTACCCTAATTACTACCCCCAATCAATCGACTCCCTAACTCGTAGATACCCTGTGTTGGCCCCACGGTAGGATGTATCACTTCGTAAGGTGGCAACCCCGTTGTTTACAAGATGCATAATCATATCTACAAGTGTCACAGCGTCTTATCATCCTCCCTAGAATCCAGACCCATGCACGCACATGACCCCGTCGGAATGCTCCGCCCACACCGTCCCTTAGATGGACCTTTTACAACCAACTTAGTAAGCGTGCCCTGACCCCGACCTAGTTCGAGGTTCTCCATTTGATAACATGTGTCTTAGCACCATTATGTGTATATTTATGCACTCGACCCCTCACATTAGATTAACCACTTGTGGGCGCTGGATTTGCCGGGTGGTTCCGGGCAGGCTTCTACCGCAAGTGTAATCTAACTTTGTGTCTGCGTACGGTTACAGTTTCTAGTTACTGTAAATCTAGCCATGTTCATTACTACCCAATTTTCATGTTTATTATTCCCCGAATCCCCATCTGATTCACGATACAAGTTATGCCCCCAAATTAAAGTTTAGATCAAGGTATAGATTATGCCCCCAAATCCCAAATCATGATTTACAACATAAGTTATGCTCCAATTTATCTTTCCCAACCATTCCCAATTTCGTGCGCTCGCGTATTTCAGTGATAGGCCTAGGATCGAAGGTAGCCTGGTTATAAAAACAAAAAGGGAAAGAGGGAGAGAAGAGAACAAGAATAGGCATAGTAAATAAAACTGGCATACGATGATAGAATTGGTCATACTAACAGAATAGGCATACAGTGACATGATTAGGCAAACTAACAGAATAGGCATACAGTGACATGATTAGGCAAACTAATAGAATATGGATATCATAAACAGGCATATGAGAACTTAAGTAGTAAATTAATTATGCAAGTAATGATAGGTCTGTTATGATTCATGTTACTAACAGGCATAGACTTAGATCCAAACTTATAAACATGTCAATATTAATTTTTAGGTGTTTATATCTAAAAGCAACATAAACTCACTGTGACTGGATCTAAAGAACAGAGGATTGATCGTTGATGTTGTAGCATAAATCCTTGAATACGTATAACTTGTTGTTGAAGAAGAATAAGCTAGTTCAAAGTGAGTTGGCGCAGCACCTCGTTGTCTCCATTATTTTTGGTGAATAAAAACAATGAGAATGAGGTCCTATATATAGCCTGAGGTCAACAAATCATGCTTAGAAATGCATCCAGGTTCCAGGCAGGAATCTGCCCAGATCTCGGTGGGGTCAACCCCAAGGTCGACATAGGGGTCGACACCCCCGTGGAGGGGTAGACCCTTGGGTCGACACCCACAAGGGACAGGGTCGACCCCTAACGGGCCGATTTCCCTCCCTTTTTCCGCTTTGTGATTTTGATTTTCTGGGTTAGTTTATTTATATATATTATTCCAATGTGTATACAAACTTCAAACCTTAATATCTTCTTCATATGATATCCGTTTTATGCAAAATTGAAGTCTATCTTAAGCAGAATCCCGAGATGAACGCAATGGCGAAATTCGTTTTGCTTAATTCCTAATATTAAATTAAGTATTCCTTAGTTTATCATTATAGTGGTGTTTAAAATTACGGGGTGTTACATTAATTTTCATATTTTTATTAATATATATTACTCAATTTTATGGAGGTTTATTTTGCTCAATGTTAGCTTCTTCCGTTTTTCGCATGAGTTAGAAGTTGAACATTAAAATATTCAAGCATAAACTTCTATGCTATTTGGATTATTTTTTATAATTAACAATGTTTGTTTGAAAGTGTTTAAATGTAACGACCCGTGTTTTTCGACCATTTGAATATGAATATTTAAAATTAGTTTTAAATATTATGTTGGGAATATTAATGGAATTTAATACTTAATTAGTTATTGAAACGAAGTTGAACGTTATAATTTATATATAATATAAATTCGAGCTTGAAAATGGCGTGCAGTTCGTAAATTGGAGTTTTGAACTTCAACTGAGAATACAGGATTCGATATAAGTCGGATTTCTGTGAAACAAGAAACATTGGAACCATATTGACGATAATTTTCATATGAAAGAGAAAAATCTAGATTTCGTGTTATAGTTTGATAGTTATGGCCAAATCAAAATTTGAAATAGTCGCTATGGAAAACCGTTATTTAATTATAGGCCTTTAAAATAGCCGTTTTGCAAACGGACTCAGATTTCGACGAAATCAGTTTCATTAGAACCGTATCGCTAAATTATTGTACGGTGGTGAATTGCGTGGAAAACCGATATCGTATGTGACCACGGTAGCCATAAACGCCCGTTCAATTTCTATAGCGCGTATTTAAATAAATAAAGGGACATTCGAGTGTAACTAGAGCAGACGATCGAATTAGGCCACGAAACCAGTTCCGTTGAGTTCGTAGCGTCGATTAGAGTCAGGATATGTATATAGTTTGTTATTTTTAGAGATCGAGAAATTTGGCGTTAAAAAGGGTAGGGCGGTTCGGGGTAAAAATAGCCTACCGGGGCAACAGTCTCAGAATGCGACGAAATTAGTGTCGTTGGGTTCGTATCGAAAAGTTATTGTCAGACTTCGCAGTTTCAAGTTGATTTGATTTATCTGGTGACCGTAGAAAAATTAAACGCGTGTTCATTTCTGGTTTTATAAAGGAAATTTTTTCAAACGACCTCGGATTTCGACGAAACTTGTCCCATTGGGTCCGGAATACCTTTTTACACCAAGATTAGCATTTTTATCAGTAAACAGGAATTGATTATTTTTAGTTTTACGTGATACTTTATGGTGAAGTTTCGTTAAAAATAAAATAAACTTAACCCACGTTTCACCTACCCTATATTCCACCATTTACAGTTGTTACCGCGGCTTGTCATACCCTGTAGCCTTGAAATGGAACCAACACAACAGTCCTTTGCTCCAATCAAATTTGTTCCTTGCCTGGCAAACAACTAACCCGTGCCGACCAAGCTTTCTACATTTCCACTCAAGAAACAGCTACCTTACTTTTAATATACACAGCTAGCCTACGATTGTACCAGTGGGATGGACGTTGCTCTTATCTATGATGTTGCCTCGTCTATAAATAGGAACGTCATCCTTCATTTTACTATGACAAAAACTCAGCATGGTATATATAACACGCAAAGCACCATTGTTAATCAAATAAAATAAGTAAAGGGAGTTCTCTTCACGGGAAAACGGAAGGAGGAGGGAGTTTTCGTGACTGGCAAAGGGACAGCAAAGGAGAAGAGTGTTCGGACGTGAGTTACTGACGGCAGTCGCAGTGGAGTGTTAGTGAGCAGCTGTGCTGGAGGAGCTCGTCAGACTGACGAGTGCTGTGCTGAACCGTGAATGGCGAAGTGGATGATGAAGTCGAAATGATGGGGTACGATGTACTGATGAGTTGGCGGAGCTGAGTACTGGAGGCGGTGCGGGTTTTCCGGGGATTATGGCTCACGTATGCGGAAGGGGGAGAGCAACACGTGTAGAAATTGGATGAAGGAAGGGGAGCGAGTGTGGTAGCAGGTGTTTTGAATCATGGGATAGAAGAAATGAAGCAGCTGTGAGAAAATGAAAAAAAGAAGAACGTTCTGTAGTGTTTCCCGCAAGTGAGAAGAATGAAAAAGCGGAGAGGGCGACAAGAGCAGATGGGCGTACAACAGTGGCAAACTTCTTGCAGGTAGAAATACAAAGGAAGAAAACCAATTAAAAATTTTCTAATTAAGTTTTAACTTATCCTAATAAGGATTAGGAGTGTACCTAAGTAAGTAATGCGCCAAAGTATAAAACTGTAAGTAGTTAGTTATTAGGTTAAATATTGAAAACATATATCCGGTAATCGAGTTAATTAGGGTTTAAATTGGTTAAATTATAATTAGATTAAGGGTTTAATTAATACCTAAGCTAATTAATTATTTATCTGAGTTTAATTAGAGTTAATTAATTTGGTTTAATTAAGGTAAATAAATAGTTAGTTAAGTAAGTTAATAGTCAGTAAATTTAGTTAATTAATAGTTAACTAGTTTAATTAAAGGGTTTTATTTAAGATAGTTATAACTCATACATTTCTCAACAGAATCCGACGAACCATATACCGACGGAATTGTTTTGGCGAGCCTAATATTCTGGAACTAACCTGGACCGGGTTGGAGGCGACAAGATTTTTAGTTGAATTTAACGACTGTTGAATTTAACTAAAAGCGAACCATTCAACGGTGAATCAAAACAAGGTGAGTTAAACTCACTCAGTTACCCTTTTTATATTTTATATAAATTGGGTATTTTTAGTTTGTGTGCTCTGCTTGCCAATGGTTGACTGTTTTGCTAGTTATCTATTTAACTATTGATTTAACCGATGAAATTAAACTGTGTTTAATTTCAGTGAAATACCAAATCGTTATTTTTAACGATTGGTTCCAATAAAGGTAACTCACCTTGGTTGGTCACGTTTATTTATAAGCGTGTCTAAAGTGTTGAATTGTTTGCATTTCTTATGGTTGATGTTAAATGATCGTTATTTAATTTATCAGTTAAACAAAACTGAACAGTTTGATTTGAGAAAAACCATTTGAATACAGGGAAGACACAGGTTGGAGGGACCCAACCGGATCCCTCAAATGTATTATTTATTTTCATATTATCATATATTAACTGATCTGTTTGTGTGTTTGATTTGATGGTTAATTATTAACTGAACATTCAACATCTGTTTGGTTTAAACCAATGGGCGATATTAGTTAAGTGTTTGGCAGAATATGGCCTTTAAAACCAATCGAGTTATAGATATTGATTCACCGTCAGGTGAATCGATAGAGTTGAGGTTATAAAATTTATTTTATAACCAGAGTTAGATTTGAATTATATTAGCTGAATAAAAGTTATTTAAGAGAAATAAATAAATATTTTATTTGTTTAAGACTTTGATTTGTTATGAATTTATTTTGCAAAGCAAATGCTGATGTTAATCAGATTTACCAGTTGAAGAATAAGAAATGAATTAAATGGTTAAACCTTGAAAATTTGTTTTGTAAAGAAAACAAATAATTAGAATCTATCTAAATTAATTATATTTTTAATTAATTTAAAGCAAGGATTGTTGAAATCGGTTAATGAGATAATCAAGTTTTTGAGTTAATTAAATCGACCGTTTGGAATTAGAATTGTTTATCAAGTTAATGTGTTTTGACTAAAATAGTTAAATGAATATTGTTTGAATTTAAATAAGGATTTAAAAGGGATTTAATATTTAATTTAGTTAATAAAGGGATTAACTACTAAAGTAGTTAATGTTTGAAATAAGTTATTATTTTAATTAATGATAAATTTAGGAATATTTTTTTTAAATGGGAATTCATTTAAAAAGTTACCGAATGTGAGATGCAAGCCAATTGAATGGTGAAAGGAAATAAACGTACTCAATTATATGAATTAAGTGAAAGGAGATTACGATAAAAGGGTTTATTATAAACCAGAGGTTTTAAGTGAGATTTAAAGTGTAAAGCGTTAACTTTACATTAACGTTACGTGAGAGTGAAATCAAGTAAAAATGGGACAAGGGAAATAAGATCTCCAAAGTGGATAAGGGTTGAAAATAATTGAAAGGAGATCGGTAGAAAGTGAAATTTGGGGATAAAGAAATGGGTCATAAGATTGTATAAATAAACCCAATATATAAATGGGATTTGTTTTGAGACTGGAGTGGATTTTGGTGTTGGATTACAACTGATATTTATCGGAGGATAAGAACGTTGTTTGATCAAGGTCTGAGAGGTAATTAAAATACCCCAACTTGAACAACGTCGGGATTATCTGAAGATAGTATTAGTTGGTAATCGTAAGAGACGTTAGTGGATATGGTTTGAAAATCTAAACAGCGATTTTAGCGCTGTTGTTATAATATATGTTTTGTAAATCTAATATAGCGATTGTAGCGCTTTTGCTATAGTAAATGGGTTGTAAACCTAAACAGCGATTATAGCGCTGTTGTTTTGTAAATCTAAATAGTAATTATAACGCTATTGTTATAACATATGTGTTATAAATTTCTTTGTTAAAACTAATGGATTTCCGAATTTAAAAGATGATTTGAAAGAAGATTTAAGTGGGTAATTGAATATAGTTATTCGAGATAGAATTAGCCAAACATAATTATTCGGCTAAGTTGCCATTGCGTACGACTGCTAGCGTAATTCGCAGGGCTGCAGATAGCCTACGGCGGTCGGATGTTTCCTGAGGGAATCAGGCGTAACCATTGTGATCGCTGTGATCTAGAGTCAAGCGAATGGAGTGAAGTCGAATATTAGTTAATCGATTAGAGTTAAATCGAATTAGAGTTATTCAAATATCGTATTTTTAAATATTAACAGAGTTAGAAGTTTTGATTTAACAAAATAAATCAAGTGTTAAAAGGCCAGGTGATGCTGAATGCTTAACCAGTGAACTCATTGGAGTGTCATGATTGAAACACTGTATATTTTATAGTTAAAACACTGACTATCAAACCTGTCCAATACGATTGTTGGTATGGAAAGACCGGGATCGAATTTATATTCGAAAACCATTCCGACCAACAAATACGTGAAGATATCAGAAGATGATTGTGATGGAGCATTGAAGACCGTTGATTTTCATAAACGGAAGAGCCACTAATATTCTCTGCCTGGCAAGCAGAGATAAACTGTGATTCTGTCGTGGTTGGAATCTACGGGTTGCAAGGACTTCTCGCTACTGATCCATGGGGTGATTCCTATATGGATGCAGTAGGAGAGTGCCTTCGGTTCATCCTGTTCCTGGATGACGTATATGGACGGATGTCTGACAGAGTATTTCCAAAGGTCACGTACGTTGATTTCTTCAAAGTGCGATAGTTGTTGGCGGAGATTTGTCGTTCTCTTAGCTTCCAGCTAGAGTATTTTTGTGGACGTCAATTAGTGATATCTGACGGATCTGACGATGTGGCATTCAAAGTGAATGGTGACCAGATGATCAGAAGTTAATTCTGACCTCAAGCCTCATCAACTGGAAGATGACAAAAATCGGGCAGGCAGCATGGCTATGTGGGTCGCTCCCATTAGGGTGTATAATCACCTATCTAGAGGAAGTCCTATTTGTTTCTTAAATCTATGTTTCGATGCTGTCCCTTATCGGGAGACGGTTGCTGATCCCAACCGTCGGTGATATACATTCGATACTCTCAAGCGAAATGAGGGGTCGGTCATGTGAGGGCCGGGTTGCAAGAAGTTCTTGTTGAACCCAGTGTATTCGTCTCTAGAGATACACTATCGGAAGGTGGACCCATACCTTGTCAAGTTGGAATCCAATCTCCAATAAGCGCCCGCGGGTTTTGATTGTATACTATATATGTAGAGCGTGAGATGCAAGCGTTCTACTAGATTCTATTTACTTGTATTTAGACATTATTATAATATCAGACAAGATATTGGTTTCAAAAATGTTTTGGGTTATCGTAAGGTAAAAACCGTCCGTGTTTATGTGTGGATTTGGTCTTACGATTATCCTTTTCTTTCGAAAAGAGTTTGAACTTTAAAATCTTGATTGGATGGTTCACCCTTATTACTGTGCGAGTTTATCTCACTCTGGTTCACCAGACTGACCCGGTGTTTTGTAAATGCTCGGGTTAGGCCGGGTTGTACAGGTTTAGGTTATCGACTGCTGTGAAGAGACGAGCGGGAAGAGTCCGGACGTATGATATTACTATTCCGCTGTGTGTTATATGAGGACAGATTTTTATCACTGTCCAGATGTGTACTCTGATATTGTAAGTATTTTTAAAAGTTCTCAATAAAGATTTATTTCTGTATTATATTTTGTTCCGCTGTGATGTGAGACTCTGTGTTGTGTTGTTTCTTCTTCTTCTTCTATTCTAATATTTCTTTCTTATCTTTTCTCACCCTCTAACTTCTTTCTATTAATGATCTGGAATATTCGATGTCTGAAGGGTCAACACGGTAGTTTGATGTTGATTTTCGGAGTCGAAAATCCCGGTTCGTTACAGTGGTATCAGAGCTATTAGTTAAGTAATTACCTTGGCTCTGTGGCGTGACTCAATAGAGATGGGGTTAGCAATACCCTAGATTGAGTATGAGTGTATATATACGAGTGGACGTATTTGTAGATTTTATAAAAATTGTTTTATATTGTGGAGATTTATTGGGTTGAGTTGTTTGTGAATTCTGGTCGATCAGTTTGATCCACTGCCTCGATAGGGGTTTCTAAACACTCAAGTACGGTAAACCGACACAGTATGTTTTGAAAAAGGGTAAATGAAATAATTTACCCAAATTATATTTTGATATAAAGAAAATATATATATTTGAAGTATTATAGTATATTGGATGTGTTGGTTGATTATAATTGAAATGGTTATATAAATAACCAATTAGAATTCGTACAATACAAAAGCAGAATTATTAAATCTGGAATTAAAATCAGAATTTGGAATTAAAATTCCTAAAAATGGGAAAGGTGTTTGCAAATGAACTTGGATTAAATATGAGAATTTTAAAATCCTGGGAGATTTTAAATTGTTTTGCAAGCATTATCAATTTTATTTTGAAATAAATTTCAAAATGAAAGTGTTTAAATACAGTTTTGACAAGTACTATAGTATTGAACTCACTTCGATAGCTGGGGAATAACTCTGAAGATGCTGGCCACATCATCAGTGTTCATTTCCGAGTTCTAAGTGACGGATTACTACCAGAAATCTTGTTTTGGATTGTTTGAGAAAAACAAGTTGTTTGAATTCTGGAAAGAATTATTTGATTTTGAAAGAGCTAAACTATTTAAAAACTCTCAGGGAAATTGTTTGAACAAAAACAAAATTAAATAGAAATTTGTGAAAGCAAATATGAATTGAATTGAAACCAATTAACTGGAAATTGAATCAGGATATAATATATCAAGTTGAATTAGATTTTGAATTGGGAGACAGGAATCTGAAATGGTGTTGGATTGGTAATTTAAGAGTTGAAATCAATGATGGGTGGAAGTTGAGTTAAGAATGGGATTTGGATTGGATGCGTGAAGGATTTGGTTTGAGGATAAAATTGGAATTTCGTTTGGAAATGCATTTGTATATGCTGACAGGACAGCAGATGGAAAGGATATAATGATATGCCAGACAAAAAGGTACACGTTTATTTTTATATGGGTTTGGTGATTTATGAGCCTATTGGGCAAGCCGCTTGGCTGTTTTATTTTCTTTTGGATTGGAGAAGGCCTAGAAAGGCAAGTTGAAGTTGTACCGATTGAGCCGTACAGAGGAGGTGCTGGCGAAATTTTTCGGAAATTTAAGGTGTTAGAAAATTTTCAATATTTTTTTTGAAAATATATATTAATTGTATTGAATTGATTTTGATTTAAAATAAATTGAATTTGGAAGTTAATGAATTTGTAACGTTCTTTCTTACCTTAGCAATTTCGAGGACAAAATTATTTTAAGGGGGGAAGAATGTAACGACCCGTGTTTTTCGACCATTTGAATATGAATATTTAAAATTAGTTTTAAATATTATGTTGGGAATATTAATGGAATTTAATACTTAATTAGTTATTGAAACGAAGTTGAACGTTATAATTTATATATAATATAAATTCGAGCTTGAAAATGGCGTGCAGTTCGTAAATTGGAGTTTTGAACTTCAACTGAGAATACAGGATTCGATATAAGTCGGATTTCTGTGAAACAAGAAACATTGGAACCATATTGACGATAATTTTCATATGAAAGAGAAAAATCTAGATTTCGTGTTATAGTTTGATAGTTATGGCCAAATCAAAATTTGAAATAGTCGCTATGGAAAACCGTTATTTAATTATAGGCCTTTAAAATAGCCGTTTTGCAAACGGACTCAGATTTCGACGAAATCAGTTTCATTAGAACCGTATCGCTAAATTATTGTACGGTGGTGAATTGCGTGGAAAACCGATATCGTATGTGACCACGGTAGCCGTAAACGCCCGTTCAATTTCTATAGCGCGTATTTAAATAAATAAAGGGACATTCGAGTGTAACTAGAGCAGACGATCGAATTAGGCCACGAAACCAGTTCCGTTGAGTTCGTAGCGTCGATTAGAGTCAGGATATGTATATAGTTTGTTATTTTTAGAGATCGAGAAATTTGGCGTTAAAAAGGGTAGGGCGGTTCGGGGTAAAAATAGCCTACCGGGGCAACAGTCTCAGAATGCGACGAAATTAGTGTCGTTGGGTTCGTATCGAAAAGTTATTGTCAGACTTCGCAGTTTCAAGTTGATTTGATTTATCTGGTGACCGTAGAAAAATTAAACGCGTGTTCATTTCTGGTTTTATAAAGGAAATTTTTTCAAACGACCTCGGATTTCGACGAAACTTGTCCCATTGGGTCCGGAATACCTTTTTACACCAAGATTAGCATTTTTATTAGTAAACAGGAATTGATTATTTTTAGTTTTACGTGATACTTTACGGTGAAGTTTCGTTAAAAATAAAATAAACTTAACCCACGTTTCACCTACCCTATATTCCACCATTTACAGTTGTTACCGCGGCTTGTCATACCCTGTAGCCTTGAAATGGAACCAACACAACAGTCCTTTGCTCCAATCAAATTTGTTCCTTGCCTGACAAACAATTAACCCGTGCCGACCAAGCTTTCTACATTTCCACTCAAGAAACAGCTACCCTACTTTTAATATACACAGCTAGCCTACGATTGTACCAGTGGGATGGACGTTGCTCTTATCTATGATGTTGCCTCGTCTATAAATAGGAACGTCATCCTTCATTTTACTATGACAAAAACTCAGCATGGTATATATAACACGCAAAGCACCATTGTTAATCAAATAAAATAAGTAAAGGGAGTTCTCTTCACGGGAAAACGGAAGGAGGAGGGAGTTTTCGTGACTGGCAAAGGGACAGTAAAGGAGAAGAGTGTTCAGACGTGAGTTACTGACGGCAGTCGCAGTGGAGTGTTAGTGAGCAGCTGTGCTGGAGGAGCTCGTCAGACTGACGAGTGCTGTGCTGAACCGTGAATGGCGAAGTGGATGATGAAGTCGAAATGATGGGGTACGATGTACTGATGAGTTGGCGGAGCTGAGTACTGGAGGCGGTGCGGGTTTTCCGGGGATTATGGCTCACGTATGCGGAAGGGGGAGAGCAACACGTGTAGAAATTGGATGAAGGAAGGGGAGCGAGTGTGGTAGCAGGTGTTTTGAATCATGGGATAGAAGAAATGAAGCAGCTGTGAGAAAATGAAAAAAAAGAAGAACGTTCTGTAGTGTTTCCCGCAAGTGAGAAGAATGAAAAAGCGGAGAGGGCGGCAAGAGCAGATGGGCGTACAACAGTGGTCTGGGATGATAAAGATGCGGTGCAAACTTCTTGCAGGTAGAAATACAAAGGAAGAAAACCAATTAAAAAATTTCTAATTAAGTTTTAACTTATCCTAATAAGGATTAGGAGTGTACCTAAGTAAGTACTGCGCCAAAGTATAAAACTGTAAGTAGTTAGTTATTAGGTTAAATATTGAAAACATATATCCGGTAATCGAGTTAATTAGGGTTTAAATTGGTTAAATTATAATTAGATTAAGGGTTTAATTAATACCTAAGCTAATTAATTATTTATCTGAGTTTAATTAGAGTTAATTAATTTGGTTTAATTAAGGTAAATAAATAGTTAGTTAAGTAAGTTAATAGTCAGTAAATTTAGTTAATTAATAGTTAACTAGTTTAATTAAAGGGTTTTATTTAAGATAGTTATAACTCATACATTTCTCAATAGAATCCGACGAACCATATACCGACGGAATTGTTTTGGCGATCCTAATATTCTGGAACTAACCTGGACCGGGTTGGAGGCGACAAGATTTTTAGTTGAATTTAACGACTGTTGAATTTAACTAAAAAGCGAACCATTCAACGGTGAATCAAAACAAGGTGAGTTAAACTCACTCAGTTACCCTTTTTATATTTTATATAAATTGGGTATTTTTAGTTTGTGTGCTCTGCTTGCCAATGGTTGACTGTTTTGCTAGTTATCTATTTAACTATTGATTTAACCGATGAAATTAAACTGTGTTTAATTTCAGTGAAATACCAAATCGTTATTTTTAACGATTGGTTCCAATAAAGGTAACTCACCTTGGTTGGTCACGTTTATTTATAAGCGTGTCTAAAGTGTTGAATTGTTTGCATTTCTTATGGTTGATGTTAAATGATCGTTATTTAATTTATCAGTTAAACAAAACTGAACAGTTTGATTTGAGAAAAACCATTTGAATACAGGGAAGACACAGGTTGGAGGGACCCAACCGGATCCCTCAAATGTATTATTTATTTTCATATTATCATATATGAACTGATCTGTTTGTGTGTTTGATTTGATGGTTAATTATTAACTGAACATTCAACATCTGTTTGGTTTAAACCAATGGGCGATATTAGTTAAGTGTTTGGCAGAATATGGCCTTTAAAACCAATCGAGTTATAGATATTGATTCACCGTCAGGTGAATCGATAGAGTTGAGGTTATAAAATTTATTTTATAACCAGAGTTAGATTTGAATTATATTAGCTGAATAAAAGTTATTTAAGAGAAATAAATAAATATTTTATTTGTTTAAGACTTTGATTTGTTATGAATTTATTTTGCAAAGCAAATGGTGATGTTAATCAGATTTACCAGTTGAAGAATAAGAAATGAATTAAATGGTTAAACCTTGAAAATTTGTTTTGTAAAGAAAACAAATAATTAGAATCTATCTAAATTAATTATATTTTTAATTAATTTAAAGCAAGGATTGTTGAAATCGGTTAATGAGATAATCAAGTTTTTGAGTTAATTAAATCGACCGTTTGGAATTAGAATTGTTTATCAAGTTAATGTGTTTTGACTAAAATAGTTAAATGAATATTGTTTGAATTTAAATAAGGATTTAAAAGGGATTTAATATTTAATTTAGTTAATAAAGGGATTAAGTACTATAGTAGTTAATGTTTGAAACAAGTTATTATTTTAATTAATGATAAATTTAGGAATATATTTTTTTAAATGGGAATTCATTTAAAAAGTTACCGAATGTGAGATGCAAGCCAATTGAATGGTGAAAGGAAATAAACGTACTCAATTATATGAATTAAGTGAAAGGAGATTACGATAAAAGGGTTTATTATAAACCAGAGGTTTTAAGTGAGATTTAAAGTGTAAAGCGTTAACTTTACATTAACGTTACGTGAGAGTGAAATCAAGTAAAAATGGGACAAGGGAAATAAGATCTCCAAAGTGGATAAGGGTTGAAAATAATTGAAAGGAGATCGGTAGAAAGTGAAATTTGAGGATAAAGAAATGGGTCATAAGATTGTATAAATAAACCCAATATATAAATGGGATTTGTTTTGAGACTGGAGTGGAATTTTGGTGTTGGATTACAACTGATATTTATCGGAGGATAAGAATGTTGTTTGATCAAGGTCTGAGAGGTAATTAAAATACCCCAACTTGAACAACGTCGGGATTATCTGAAGATAGTATTAGTTGGTAATCGTAAGAGACGTTAGTGGATATGGTTTGAAAATCTAAACAGCGATTTTAGCGTTGTTGTTATAATATATGTTTTGTAAATCTAATATAGCGATTGTAGCGCTTTTGCTATAGTAAATGGGTTGTAAACCTAAACAGCGATTATAGCGCTGTTGTTTTGTAAATCTAAATAGTAATTATAACGCTATTGTTATAACATATGTGTTATAAATTTCTTTGTTAAAACTAATGGATTTCCGAATTTAAAAGATGATTTGAAAGAAGATTTAAGTGGGTAATTGAATATAGTTATTCGAGATAGAATTAGCCAAACATAATTATTCGGCTAAGTTGCCATTGCGTACGACTGCTAGCGTAATTCGCAGGGCTGTAGATAGCCTACGGCGGTCGGATGTTTCCTGAGGGAATCAGGCGTAACCATTGTGATCGCTGTGATCTAGAGTCAAGCGAATGGAGTGAAGTCGAATATTAGTTAATCGATTAGAGTTAAATCGAATTAGAGTTATTCAAATATCGTATTTTTAAATATTAACAGAGTTAGAAGTTTTGATTTAACAAAATAAATCAAGTGTTAAAAGGCCAGGTGATGCTGAATGCTTAACCAGTGAACTCATTGGAGTGTTATGATTGAAACACTGTATATTTTGATAGTTAAAACACCGACTATCAAACCTGTCCAATACGATTGTTGGTATGGAAAGACCGGGATCGAATTTATATTCGAAAACCATTCCGACCAACAAATACGTGAAGATATCAGAAGATGATCGTGATGGAGCATTGAAGACCGTTGATTTTCATAAACGGAAGAGCCACTAATATTCTCTGCCTGGCAAGCAGAGATAAACTGTGATTCTGTCGTGGTTGGAATCTACGGGTTGCAAGGACTTCTCGCTACTGATCCATGGGGTGATTCCTATATGGATGCAGTAGGAGAGTGCCTTCGGTTCATCCTGTTCCTGGATGACGTATATGGACGGATGTCTGACAGAATATTTCCAAAGGTCACGTACGTTGATTTCTTCAAACGTGCGATAGTTGTTGGCGGAGATTTGCCGTTCTCTTAGCTTCCAGCTAGAGTATTTTTGTGGACGTCAATTAGTGATATCTGACGGATCTGACGATGTGGCATTCAAAGTGAATGGTGACCAGATGATCAGAAGTTAATTCTGACCTCAAGCCTCATCAACTGGAAGATGACAAAAATCGGGCAGGCAGCATGGCTATGTGGGTCGCTCCCATTAGGGTGTATAATCACCTATCTAGAGGAAGTCCTATTTTTTTCTTAAATCTATGTTTCGATGCTGTCCCTTATCGGGAGACAGTTGCTGATCCCAACCGTCGGTGATATACATTCGATACTCTCAAGCGAAATGAGGGGTCGGTCATGTGAGGGCCGGGTTGCAAGAAGTTCTTGTTGAACCCAGTGTATTCGTCTCTAGAGATACACTATCGGAAGGTGGACCCATACCTTGTCAAGTTGGAATCCAATCTCCAATAAGCGCCCGCGGGTTTTGATTGTATACTATATTTGTAGAGCGTGAGATGCAAGCGTTCTACTAGATTCTATTTACTTGTATTTAGACATTATTATAATATCAGACAAGATATTGGTTTCAAAAATGTTTTGGGTTATCGTAAGGTAAAAACCGTCCGTGTTTATGTGTGGATTTGGTCTTACGATTATCCTTTTCTTTCGAAAAGAGTTTGAACTTTAAAATCATGATTGGATGGTTCACCCTTATTACTGTGCGAGTTTATCTCACTCTGGTTCACCAGACTGACCCGGTGTTTTGTAAATGCTCGGGTTAGGCCGGGTTGTACAGGTTTAGGTTATCGACTGCTGTGAAGAGAGGAGCTGGAAGAGTCCGGACGTATGATATTACTATTCCGCTGTGTGTTATATGAGGACAGATTTTTATCACTGTCCAGATGTGTACTCTGATATTGTAAGTATTTTTAAAAGTTCTCAATAAAGATTTATTTCTGTATTATATTTTGTTCCGCTGCGATGTGAGACTCTGTGTTGTGTTGTTTCTTCTTCTTCTTCTATTCTAATATTTCTTTCTTATCTATTCTCACCCTCTAACTTCTTTCTATTAATGATATGGAATATTCGATGTCTGAAGGGTCAACACGGTAGTTTGATGTTGATTTTCGGAGTCGAAAATCCCGGTTCGTTACATTAAACAATCACTTGTAACATATGAGCATGAATGATTATAAATAATTGCTTACAAAAGTTAGTTAATTGCTATAAACTTGTATTACAACCGGAAAAAAGAAACAATGGTTAAAAATATATTTATTGCAACTTGTAAGGAAAATGCAATTCTTAAAAATATCTTTATTGCAACTGGTAGGAAGTCGCATGTTAAAAATATGTTTATTGCAACCGGAGAGAAAGCGCAGTTGTTAAAAATATGTTTTTTTGGAAACTGCAAGAAATGCTAATTGTAAAACACATTTATTGCAACTGGCCAAAAACGTAATTGCTAAATATGTTTTTTGCAACTGCCAAAGAAATGCACTTGCTAGAAGTATGTTTTTCGCAACTAATTGGGGAGTTGTTACAAAATGTATGTTGCTAACAATTGGTTGAAAATGTCAGTCGTGAAATCTCATTTATTTCAACTGCTATGAAACATCAGTTGTTAAAGATCATTTACTGCGACAACATATGGAACCTATTCCAAGTAAGTAGTTGCAATAAGGTATTTTTCTTTTAGTGCGTCATCATCAGCATAGCAATAAAAATATATTACATTACAAGGGCATAGTTGAGTATATAAAAATAAGATAAATACCATCTAACTCTCGGCCAATTATAACACAATAATGTATACATCCGTGAATCCATAAGACGATGTATAATAATCTAGCTTTCGATTAAGCCTAATAATCAAAATTTAACCTCTACATCCCTGAACTTAAAAAAATTTAGGACTATCCCGGGTATTAAATAAATAACAAATCGGTCAGACTATATCTAAATTCAAGGGCGAGTACATAAACGATGTTCCACAGGAATAACATATATACAACATCATAAGAAAATCTAACAAACGGAATAACAAAGCATTCACAATACATATGACAATATTCTTTTTTTTAACAGAAGGAAAATATAATATAACAAATGGGAGAATCTAGCCATTCTCCAACGACTCACAAAAACAGTTTCTACTGAATGCAGAAACCGTGCACACACACAAACAGATGTAACTGAACAAAATACATCTGAAAACAAGAAGAGGGTCAAAATCCCCAAAAAGAAAACAAGATAGTAGGCAATTCCGCCGCGGACCAACGCCATAAACAAGAGCGACCCTGGAAACTTCAAAGCTCCATAGTAAGAGCAAGAGCAATGGACGATCCCTCCAAAGAAGATGAGCGAAAAAGGCTGGGAAGTCCAAACCGACGCTCCAGATTCTCTACTAGATCCATCTCCACATGCTCCAGCATATCCTAGGATGCTTGAGTCATCAGAGAGAATCGCCAAACATCCATCTCACCAAAAACTCCTGCTCCACCTACTCTCAAGAGCCAGCTGGGAAAAGGCAACGAAGGCACCAACCAGCTCCATACAGACCAAAACCAAAAACTTATAGTCAAGAACCTGCAGAATTAGCAAACGACATAAGATAGAGGGGGAGGGGCAGTGTGAGAAAGTGATATAAGCAGTAGTAAACCTATAAGCAAAAAATCAACCAATACCTTCCCTAGGAGGGACCGAAACCAAGGAAACATCAATGGTAACAACCAAACTCCTGGACCTGGAGCCAATAACACTCCTGAAAGGCCTACCTCGAAGCGCAAGGAAAACATCATTCTTTACTCTTAGGATAATGGTAGGAGGATCCATAGCCACTTCGTCAAATACTTCCTTATTCCGCGCGCACCAGATGTTCCAGCAGACAAGACAAGGAATTAGGCGAAGTAGGACCGACTAGAAAAATTTACCTGAGATGCCTAACCACCAGAATCTCAATAGATCTTAAATAGAGGTGGCACCACTTTGGCAGCCCATCAGATTCCCGAAGTGATTCCATACAGACCTGGCACAAAACCTGGAAAATAACAAATGAAAGGAGGATTTTGAACATCCAGAACTGCAGCACCTGTAGCGAGACACGAAAGTGATGCCTATTCTCTGGAGGTTCTCATCTATTGGTAACCCGCCATGCAAGGTTTTCTACAAAAACAGAGAAACCTTAGGAGGAAGTCGAACATTCCAAACGAAAGAGAAAAGATGGATACGTGGACTTGGTGTTCTCACCGAATTCCACGCCGCCTTAAGCGAGAAGGGACTACCATCCCAAACGGTTCCTCCTCCATGAGCATCCGACAAGGTCTTCATGGATGGCATCTGTTTCCACGTCTCACTAGCGTAGGATGGGACACTAATGTAATTCACACCTGACAGACTGCAGTATTTAGCGTGGAGGAACATAGCCCACATGGAGTCGTTCGCTCCATATCGCGCCCGTAGCTTGCACGCATAGGCCGAGCAGATGTACTTAGGGTTACAGAGGCCCAGACCTACGTCACTTTTGGCATGAGAGATGGAGTTCCAAGAAATCTAGTGGTGGCGAGAAGCGTTGTCCTTGGTTTCCTAGAAAAAGGAAGAAGCTAAGGATTTGTAAGAGCGAAAGAAGGAAGCAGTTGGAGTCATTGCAGCAAATATATGAGATCCCATAGAGTCAAGGACAGACTTAATCAGAACCGGTCTGCCAACCTGAGAGAGGAGGGTTGCATTCCAACGAATGATTTTCCCTCTGACTTTATCAGTAAGGAGATCAAAGATTGCGTTGAGCTTCCTACTTCAATATAATACAATACCGAGGTAAGGAAGCGGAAGCGAGGCCACCTTGAAACCGGTAGATATCTCAATCCATGCCGATCTCACCACAGAAAGGTCTTTCGTGGGCACGAAGCAGCTTTTAGATGAATTAACGAGTTGCCCCGAACTTCTCTCATATTGCTGAATAAGACACAACAAGCTACGAATAGAATGATTACCATTAGTAAAAATGATGATATCATCTACGAAGGACAAGGAAGAGATAAGAGGACAACCCCTAGGTATGTCGAACCAATGAATCTGCCCGGCTATCATTAGAGAGTGCAATCCTCTAACGAAAGCCTTGGCAGCAATGGCGAATAGAGTAGGCGATAGGGGGTGTAACCCCTCGTAATTTTAAAGAACATTATAACAATAAACTAGTTAAATACTGGGAAGTAAGTAAAATGAACTATACCATTGCATTTGTCTCGAAATTCTACTTAAGATAGACTCTGAGTTTGCGTAAAACAGACGTCGTATGAAGAAGTTATTAAGGTTTGATGTTTGTATACGTATAAGAGAATTATATATAAACAAACCAGTCCAGAAATATTCAAAATAATTCAAAACACAGGGCGGGGAACGAACGCGGGAAATCGACCCGTTGGGGTTCGACCCATGCCCATGGGGGTCGACCCTAGGGTCGACCAACACAAGGGGGTGTCGACCCTTGGGTCAACCCTACCCAGATCTGGGGCAGATTCCTCCCCTACACCTGGACTTGTTTCTTGACCTGATTCGTTGATGGTAGGCTGTAAATAGGACCTCATTTCTATTGTTTTATTCATCAAAAACAATGGAGACAACGAGATGCTGCCCCAGCTCAGATTGAATTAGCCTATTCTTTTGCAACAATGATTTATACGTATTCAAGAATCTCTGCTACAACATCAACATTCATTTCTCTGTTCTTTAGATCCAGTCCCTGTGAGTTTATGTTGCTTTTAGATATAAACATTTAATAAGTAATCCTGACATGTTTATAAGTTTGGATCTAAACCTATGCATGTTAATAAGCTGAATCATAACTAAACAACTCTGCAATTACTTGTACACCTGATCTACTGTTCAGTCCTTTAATGCCTATCTCCATTATGCCTATTCTATTATCATATGCCTATTCCATTAGTATGCCCAGTTTTGTTATCATATGCCTATTCTGTCATTATGCATATTTCTGTCATCATACGCCTATTTTGTTATTACGCCTATTTCTGTTCTCTTTTCTTCCTTTTTCCATTTTAATTTTTATATTCAGGCTACCTTCGAGCCTAGGGCTATCACTGAAATATGCGAACGAACGAAATTGGGAATGGGTTGGAATGATAAATTGGGGCATAACTTGTATTGTAAAACATGACTGGGCTTTGGGGGCATAACCTATACCGCAATCTAAGACTTTAATTTGGGGCATATCGTACATGATAATTTATGAATTTAGGGAAGGGGAATGAAAAACCTATGATGAATAGGAATAATGGGCTAAGAATGAATATGCCTAAATTTACAGTAAATAGAAACTATAACCGCACTTAGACACGAGGTTAGATTACACTTGTGGTAGAAGTCTACCCGGAACCGCCCGATAAATCCAGCATCCACAAGTGGTTAATTTAGTGTGAGGGGTCTTGTGCATAAATGTACACGTAACGGTGCCAAGACATGAGGTTAAGTCCAAACTTGTGGTAGAAGTCTGCACGGAACCGCCTGACATATCTAGCATCCACAAGTGGTTGACTTAATGTGAGAGGTCTGGTGCATTAACATGCATGAACTAAGAACCTGTTAACCTGTGTAAATCTATGGGGGTTATATGAACCTATCAAATGATGTAAGGGTTAAGTAATCTTGTTTGAATCGATGAGGGGTTAAGTAAATCTGTTAAATCTATGGGGGTTTATACGAACCCGACAAACTTAACCTGTTTTATATGGTGGGGTTATGCAAGCTTGTTAATCTGTTAAAATCCTAGTAGCGGGGACGCAAGCCTAGGGGTTAGCTTGTGTCATCTGTTGTGTGTAACCTGTATTAGTCAGTAACCAATACTGGTATCCAAAGGGGGACCCCGAACTAGGTAAAGGTCAGGGGCACGCTTACTAAGCTGATTATAAGAGGTTCATATCGGTGGAGGTGTTGACGGTGCATTTTGACGGAGTCATGTGCGTGCATGGGTCCGAATTGCTCGGGAAATTAAGACGTTGTGACATCAATAGATATGGTTTTTCCTATCGGATAAAGGGGTTGCCACTTTAGGAAGTGATACATCCTATCATGGGGCCAACACCGGGTATCTACGGGATAGGGATCCAATCAATTAGGGTAGTAATTAGGGTACATCTAATTCTGCTTGTTTAGGAGCCCGTTATTATCGTTTGGGGTAACACCCGTTATATCTGTTCGGCTGCCTGTTATTAATGTTGGGGGTAAAACCTATCACTAGAAGTAAACCTAAGTTTACAATTCTGTTTTAGTTATACTAGCATTGGTGCAGAGAAAAGTATTTGAGAAGTGTAACCTATTCTTTTTTGTTTATTCTGCTTATCCTGCTCATTTTGTTATACCTGTCTTATGATATTATTATCTCTCTCATCCAGTTTTTATGCTTGTCATGATGCTTTACTTATTTATATGCTAAAAGTAACTAGACCCACCCGTTTTGTTTCCTTTTCTCTCACTTGCTTTCCCCCCAAGTTCTCAGGGTGGGAATACTCTGGCTTGATTAGGATTCTCTCTTCTGTTTCTGCTTGGAGCTGCTTAGATGTACCACTTTGATTGCATGTCTATCTTGCTATGGCTACTTTTGGGGACTATGATTTTATATTACTGTACTCTGATGATTTTAGTACAAGGCAAATATTTTAATTTGATGTAATGGGTTTTTTGTATTTCAGACTTATGCTGTAACTGGATTTTGGACCACAATGTTTTCTGTTTGAAGAATAAAAATTTTAAATTCCGCTGTGTTTTATATCTGTCTTGTGATGTTTCTGTTTCTATTTACCTATAACGCTTCACGGAACTTAATGCATTCTGTTAAAGAGTGACATTAACGGACGTGGGGTGTCACATTTGGTATCAGAGCTGAAGGTTAGCAGATCAAATAAAAGGTTTTGAAAATTGTTTTCAAAAGTTTTTAAAAAGAAAGTTTTTTAAACGAAAAGTCTGTTTTGAAAAACATATTCCCCAATGCAATATGAAATATCTTTCGATTCTCTGTTTGAATCCCTTTTCCTTTTCTTTTCAGCATGTCTGGGGAACCGAATATTCCCGAGGGCGTTCAGATACCGGCTTGGTTCCGTAGGTATCTTGACGCAACGACGCCTGCCGAAGGCCAAGTAGACTCCCCTCCCCCAGCTGCAACCACTGTTCCCAATATTCCTCCTCCGCGAGTGAATAATTTCTCATAGATATGCAAGGATTTCTGTGCTATGGAAGGAAAGCCTTTCCGAGGAACTGAGACTTTTGTAGAAGCTAGGAATTGGCTTAAAGAGACGGAGGATTTATTTGGGATTTTTGAGGTTGACGACTGTGAGGATGCTTTTTCAGCGACTAAAGAGGACTCTGACAACAACCCCCATTTTACCTTTGCCTGATGGGAACAGGGTGTTCACAGTATACACGAACATGGCTTGGTGCTATTTTGATACAGGAGGGAAGGGTAGTATGTTACAGTGGTAGACAATTAAGAGTTTATGAGAAGAACTACCCTACCCATGACTGAGAGTTGGCTGCCATAGTATTCGCGCTTAAGACTTGGCGTCATTATCTACTTGGAGAGAAGTTCGAGTTGTATACCAACCATAAACTCTTAAGTATTTATTCTTGTAGAAGGATATCAATTTGAGGCAATAGAGATGGATGGAGTTCCTTGCATCCTATGACTTTGAGATTGCTTATACCCCTGGCAGGGATAATGTAGTGGCGGATGCACTGAGTAGGCAGAGGATGACCTTGAGTCCTCTATTTATAGAGAGGCGGAGCTTAAGAGTATATATCGACCTTTGATTTTAAGCCCTCTACCGAGTTTACATCTAGTTTATTGGCATCATCTGAGGTGCAACCTACTCTTATGGATTAGATAGGAACTTCGCAGCAAGAGGACCTACAGATAGCAACATCTTGGATAGGCTCAATAGAGGGGAGACTTCTAGCCACCTCAGTAGATATTACAGGGATGATAGAGAGTGGCTACGACGAGATGGAAGGCTTTGTGTTCCCCGAGTTGGGAGTCTGTTGGAGACAGTCCTTGAGGAAGCTCATCATTCTAGGATGACTATCCATCCCGGTGGTTATAAGATGTATAAGGATATGAAAAGGGTTTTCTTTTGAGCTGGGATGAAGAAAGATGCAGCGGAGTTTGTTTCTCGATGTTTGATTTGTCAGCAAGTCAAAGCTGAGCAAAAGTAGCCCGGTGGCTTACTTCATCCTTTGGAGGTCACACAATGGAAGTGGGAGAGTGTCTCTATGGATTTCATTGGTGGTTTGCCTAGAGCGAGGAAATGCAACACTAGTATTTGGGTTATAGTTAACAGGCTTACTAAGAGCGCCCATTTCATTCCTGTTAAGAGTAAGAGAACGACAACATGGATGGCAGCAGTTTATCTTCGTGAGATAGTCCATCTACATGGAGTACCTTCCAGTATAGTAAGTGATCGTGACCCCATATTGACCAGTGAGTTTTGGATGAGCTTGCAAGAGGCATTAGGTACACAGCTGTGTTTGAGCACCGCTTATCACCCCAACCGATGGGCAGACCGAAAGAGTGAATAAAGTTCTTGAGGATCTTTTAAGACTGTGTATCCTAGTTCGGAGGGACTTGGGAAGAGCATCTTCCTTTGGTAGCTTTCGCTTACAACAACAGTTATCAGGCTAGTATTGGCATGGAACCCTTCAAGGCATTATATGGACGACCTTGTAAATCACCGACTTGTTGGTGGGAGCCTACAGATAGGCTTTTGCTTGGACCTGAGATGATTAAAGAGACTTCAGAGAAGATTGTTCTTATCCGTAGGCACACAAAGACACCTCAGGATAGGCAGAAGTCCTACATAGATAAGAGAAGGACCGGTATTGAGTTTGAAGTGGGAGACATGGTTTTCATCAAGGTATCACCTTTAAGGAATGTGGTTTGCTTTGGATCTGTAGGGAAATTGGCACCAAGGTTTGTAAGGCCATTTCCCATAACAGAAAGGATTGGCCAAATGACTTATAGGGTGAAGTTACTAGAGAGATTGGTGGGTGTTCATTATATTTTCCACGTTTCTCATTTACGGAAGTGCCTGCATGATACTGCAAAAGTAATTGAGCCGAGTATGCTTGAGGAAGTAGAGGTGGAATGGGAGGCGACAGTTAGACAAGTTTCTACTCGTATTCTTGGATCAGAGGTTAAGAAGCTACGTAACCGAGAGATCAAGTCGATGAAAGTTCAATGGGGAGAAGACCCCTAGGATGCAACTTGGGAGACTGAAGACAAGATTCTCGCTTCGTACCCTTTTCTTTTCAAGGGTATGTTCTTAACTTCTTTTCCAAAGCTTTTATTCGTACTTGTTTCTATTATTAAGTATATCCTATCGATCGAATCTTCTACCTTTAGGTAGGGAACCAATGGATGTAAACATGTGTTTGAGACATGTTATGTTTGATGGATGCAAGTGGACGCAAGTGTTTGCTAGTGGTTGCTCGTTGATGCATACACACACACACACTAGGCACTAGATCGGCTCAGTCACTTACATATTGCATATGGATGCGTGTGCATATTTTTCTTTTATGGATGGAAATGAGTGAGTCATCACATGGATGTTGCATTTGGATGGATGGTTGTGCATGCATATAGAATTTACATGATATGCTAGGACTATTTTCATACATGTTGGATTCATGGAACTAACATACACCACATTAAGAAGGTCAACTGAATCAGTAGACCACCTGATCTTTCGCATTAGTATAGGGACATATATACACACCTTTGCATATGTTCATATAAGCATTAGAAATCTTTTAAGGACAACGGATGCCTGTGATTAGTGGATGAGTAGAAGGATGATGGATGTTAGGGTATACATTCTTCTTAACTTAGAGATTTCGGGGATGAAATCCTTTAAGTAGAGGAGAATGTAACACCCCGTAATTTTAAAGGGTATTATAACAATAAACTATAGAATACTTAGTTAAATATTTGGAATTAAGTAAAACGGACTGTACCATTGCGTTCGTCTCGGAATTCTGCTTAAGATAGACTCCGAGTTTGCGTAAAACAGACATCGTATGAAGAAGTTATTAAGGTTTGAAGTTTGTATACGTATAAGAGAATCATATATAAACAAACCAGTCCAGAAATATTCAAAATAATTCAAAACACAGGGAGGGGAACGAACGCGGGAAATCGACCCGTTGGGGGTCGACCCCACCCAGATCTGGGGCAGATTCCTCCCCTGCACCTGGACTTGTTTCTTGACCTGATTCGTTGATGGTAGGCTATAAATAGGACCTCATTTCTATTGTTTTATTCATCAAAAACAATGGAGACAACGAGATGCTGCCTCAACTCAGATTAAATTAGCCTATTCTTCTGTAACAATGATTTATATGTATTTAAGAATCTCTGCTACAACATCAACATTCATTTCAGTTCTTTAGATCCAGTCCCTGTGGGTTTATGTTTCTTTTACATATAAACATTTAATAAGTAGTCCTGACATATTTATAAGTTTGGATCTAAACCTATGCCTACTAATAACCTGAGTCATAACTAAATAGATCTGCCATTACTTGTACACTTAATCTATTGTTCAGTCCTTTCATGTCTATCTCCATTATGCCCATTTGGTTATCATATGCATATTTCGTTATTATGCCCAGTTCTGTTACCATATGCCTATTATGTCATTATTCCTATTTCTATCATCATATGCCTGTTTTGTTATTATGCCTATTTTTGTTCTCTTCTCCCCCTCCTTTCCTTTTTATTTTTATAGCCAGGCTACCTTCGAGCCTAGGCCTATCGCAGAAATATGCGAATGAAATTGGGAATGGTTGGGAATGATAAATCGGGGTATAACTTGTATTGTAAAACATGATTGGGATTTGGGGGCATAACCTATATCTCGATCAAAGACTTTAATTTGGCGCATATCATACATGGTAATTTATGACTTGAGGGAAGGGGCATGGAAAACCTATGATGAATAGGAATAATTGGTTAAGAATGAATATGCCTAAATTTACAGTAAATAGAAACTGTAACCGCACTTAGACACGAGGTTCGATTACACTTATGGTAGAAGTCTGTCCGGAACCGCCCGACAAATCCAGCATCCACAGGTGGTTAACTTAATGTGAGGGGTCCGGTGCGTAAACGTACACGTAACGGTGCCAAGACATGAGGTTAAGTCCAAACTTGTGGTAAAAGTCTGCCTAGAACCGCCCAACATATCCAACATCCACAAGTGGTCGACTTAATGTGAGAGGTCTGGTGCATTAACATGAATGAACGGGAAATGATAAGAACCTGCTAACCTGTATACTTAACCTGTTTAAATTTGTGGGGGTTATATGAACTTGTCAAACGGTGTTGAGTTAAGTAAGCTTGTTTGAATCGATGGGGAGGGGTTAAGTAAATCTGTTAGATCTGTGGGGGATTATACGAACCCGACAAACTTAACATATTTGATATGTTGGGGTTATGCGGGCTTGTTAATCTGTCATGCATAACCTGTCAAAGTCCTAGTTGTGGGGATGCAAGCCTAGGTGGTGGCTTGTATCATCTGTTGTGTGGAACCTGTATCAGTCAGTTATCTGTACTGGTATCCAAAGGGGGACCCCGAACTAGGTAGGGGTCAATGGCACGCTTACTGAGGTGATTATAAGGGATTTAATCCTCCTTCCTCAATTTCCTTACCATCACGATGAGGGAGGTCCCTTCCAATAATCAAAGGCAATGGAGATTCTGACAATGTTTTGCTACTATTTCCAAGATCCAAACATCTCTTCAAAGGAGCTTTTTTGGAGGAAGATTTGCCAGTAGCACTTTTCTTATTAGCTGGGTTTTCTCAATAGACCAAGGGGTGTGAAGTAATTGATATTGCGGAGGAAACCTTCCGTAAGTAAGAACTGTCTGTTTCTCTGGGTCTCATCGACAGCCTTCAAAGAATCAAGAAGGATTTAGTCAAGAACGACGCCTTGATCGGAAGGAATCTCTGTAAAAGTAAAGAAGGAATTGGGAGTTGATGTTTGGTGAGAAGGTTCACTAGGCTCCCGCCTAAATGCATCGATCAATTTGTTGATTTGGCGAGAAGGTTCCAAGACCTGTTTCGATTACAAGCTACCAAAGTTAGGGATGTAATATCACTTGGCGAAATGGAGAAAATGCCTGGAAAAACAGTCAAGGCTTTTCTTACAAGGTTCCACGCTGCAGCAACCGAAGTCAAGGTCCAGAACCTTGGTACGTATTGGCAGCTCTAAATGGTGCTATTGACTAGAAGTCAAGATTTGGGAGGTGGTTAAAGATGAAGAAACCCAAAACTTTGAAGAAGTTCTATAAAAAAGCTGAAGAACACAGGAGCGTCGAAGATGATCCTCCCATTATTCGAAATGTTCCGGAAAGTACTGCTACCGGTGAAAGGAAGAGTGGAGAGGTCCAAGCTGAGCCAAAGAATAACTCTGGGCAGAAAAGGGGAAACGAGGGGAAGGATAACAAATCTTATAAGAAGATGCAGTTCTTCAAGCATTCAGAATTGACTCCCCTGAATAAAACCCTAGAGAAGATTTACTCCGCCACGAAGGACTCGAGCATTTTTCCTCAAGTAAAGCCACAGAAAATTACAAAGCAGCAAGCCAATGGTAAAGTCTGTCGCTTTCACAACCAACCGGAGCATAATACCAATGAATGTCGGCACCTGAAGAGCTTGATAGAGGAACTCACCAGAAAGAATCAGCTTCAATAGTATGTGAGAAATCCTCAAAATACCCGGACTGCCCAGGGGCAGAGTAATGCTACTAGTCAACCTGGCTTTACTGAAAAGGCTTAGGTTCCTTCTGACTCAAGACCAATAATCAATACGATCTCTGGAGGTCCTCACCCAGCCGGAAGAAGCTGGGGGGACATGGAGAAATATGCTAATGAGCTAAAGAACGCTTCAGTAGAAGAAAGGTGCCTGATCTTGAGCAACACACTTCCAATGAAGATGCCAAAAACTTCAGCTAAAGATGTGTGGGCGACTTACCAGCAACTTGTAAATGCCACATTTAAACCCAAATCGGTAGAACAATGGTGGTATATGTCGATGATATTCTGGTAAAATCAAAAAGGGCTGCTGATCATTTGGATTCTAGCCCAGATGTTTGATATTCTGCGCTGGTACAGTATGAAGTTGAACCCTCTGAAGTGCTCTTTTGGAGTCGCTTCAGGCAAATTCCTGGGATTCATGGTTAATTCCCGAGGCATAGAGGCCAACCAAGCTCAGATATCAGCCTTGAGAGAAATGCGCGCTCCAAGGACTAAGAGGGAACTCCAATGCTTGAATGGGAAAATTGCAGCTTTGAATCGCTTCATACCAAGGGCAACGAACAGGTGCATTCCTTTCTTTGATGCCCTCAGGAAAGGAAAGAAAGATATTTAGTGGACTTCGGAATGCCAAAAGGCTAATGAGGAATTGATTCAGCACATGGCGACACCTCCGATGCTCTCCAAGCCCAGTGTCGGAGAGGACCTGTTTTTATACTTGGCAGTGTCTGCTCATGCTCTAAGTGCAACTTTAATGAAAGAGGATTCGAAAGTTCAGAGGCTTGTCTATTACATTAGCAAAAGGTTAACTAGGGCAGAGTTGAATTACCCAAAGCTGGAAAGGCTCGCCTATTGCTTGCTTATTGCTTCGAAGAAACTCCGGCCCTACTTTCAGGCTCATCCTATTAAGGTCCTCACTAATTAGCTCTTGAAGCAAGTCTTGTTCCGTCCAGAAACTTCCGGGAGGTTGCTGAAATGGAATATTGAGCTCAGTCAGTATGATGTTACATACCATCCCCAAAGAGCAATTAATGGACAGGCACTTGTAGATTTTATCGCAAAGTTCACTGATCGAGGAGACTGGAGGGAGGAACCTGTTGTCGAAGCCAAAATTCAGTGGAAACTATTTGTTGATGGAGCATCAAACGAATACTGTTCGGGGCAGAGGTGATCGTAGAAACATCCGAAGGAAGATCTATCTGCTATGCGCTAAGGCTAGAGTTTCTGTCAACAAATAATGAAGCTGAATATGAAGCCCTCATTGCAGGGATAAGGTTGCCAAGAGAATTACATATAAAGACCTTACAAATTCTCAGTGATTCACAATTTGTGGTATGTCAAGTTCGGAAGGAGTTCCAGACAAAAATGGGTAACTTGCTAGCTTATCTATCCAAGGCTTGGGAATTACTAGAAAGCTTCGAATATTAGACCATATCTCATATTCCCAGAGAAGAGAACACCAAGGCGGATTCACTAGCAAAGTATGCAAGCATAGGAGATGCACAGCTGATGGGATTAGTCCCGGTGGAGATCCTCTCCAGTTCTAGCACGAAGTAGGTTGATATGGATTGGGTCATGGAGGCGACTAATGAGCCCGGCTCATGGATGACGCTAATCAAATAATACCTTACGGTCGATGCACTCCCGACAGAAGCTAAGCAACAGAGGAAAATTTTACAAAAAGCTCTTATGTATCTCATTCAAGATGGGCAACTATACAGGCAAGGATTTTCTATGCCTCTACTTTGATGTGTTACAAAGAAGGAATCAAAAGCAATCGTGATGGAATTGCATGAGGGTGAATGTGGATGCCATACCGGTGGTCAGACATTAGCCAAGAAAATTCTGCGATACGGTTACTTCTGGCCAGGTGTAAATCAAGACTTCGCGGCATACACCAGAAAGTGCGACATATGCCAAAGATTTGCAAAGATTCCAAGAGCACCTTCCACAGTCATAACTCAAATGATCATCCCACGGCCATTCGCCATCTGGGGGCATTGATCTCATAGGGGCACTTCCCACAGCAAATTCTGGATTTAAATATGCCATTGTCATCGATTACTTCACCAATTGAGCAGCGGAACCATTGGCAACCATAACTTCAAAGAAAGTTATTAACTTTGTCTTGAAAAACATCATTTGCAGGTTTAGAGTGTTGCAAAAGATAATCACGGACAATGGAACCCAGTTTGAAAGTGAAGAATTCCAGAGCTTTTGTGCCAAGTATAAGATCCAGAAGAGTTTCTCAGCAGTGGCCCATCCGCAGGCAAACGAGCAAGTAGAAGCAGTACACAAGATCATAAAATCAACCATCAAGAAGTGCTTAGAGAAATCTAAACGTGGTTGGGTAGATGAGCTTCCGATGGCACTATGGGCATACCGCACAACTCATAAGACTTCGACTGGGCATACTCCCTTTTCCTTGGCTTTTGGTTTTGAAGTTATGATTCCTGTAGAGCTCGAAGTCCCTACTCATAGAAGGATTCACTTCAATCAAGAGGAAAATGAGAGGCAACAGCTTGAAGCCCTAGACCAGCTAGAGGAAAAGAGAAAAGAAGCAGAACACATTATTGCTACACAACAGAGAAGGGTGGCAAGATATTTCAATTCTAAAGTCAGACATAGGACTTTCGAGATCGGAGACCTTGTGCTGAAAAAAGTAACGACTGGAACCGGGGTTTTCAGGCCTAGTTGGGAAGGGACTTATGTTATAAGCCAGAAACTCCGAGATGGCACCTTCAAATTGTCCACACAGATGGAATCCATATTCCATGAGCTTGGAATAGCGAGCATCTCCGCTGCTGCTTTCTATAATACATTGTTCAAATCTATTGTAAAAAGTAGTAAATATTTGCAAGCATTACATTTGAGCTATGTACATATGAAAAGTCATGAAAGAGAAAGTCTATTTGCTTGCATGAACCATACATTTGCAAACCCTTGCTAAAATTGATTTTTTTTAATACAGGCAATATAAGAACAATGATCATTCACAATACACCCAGACCTGGAAGCTTCCTAAAGCATATCCCGATTGGGACAGCTCAAGCATTGAGTGCCAAAAGCATCATACAAACTAAACGAGATGATGAAACGCACCACCTTGCAAATCTAAAAGGAACGAGCTATTTAGAGTCAGATGGTGAAAAGCGCAGCAAATGGGCACCAAGTCGGAAAGTTGCACCTTTCATCACAAAAAACACTTCTTAAAGAAGGGGGTTTAAGATGTCAAATCCCTGACTACGGTCGCCTATCAAGATAAGCATCCAACAGAATGATAGGTATCAAGCTTAAAAAATGATGCAAAGGTGAAAGCAGCCCAATCTGGATAACAAGTAAAAGATTGCAAGTTCCACCGTAGAGGAACCTTCTTAAATGAAAGGTTCAAGACCTTAGTTCTGAAAAATCGTTATCATTCTCGATAAAAGAACTAACGTCCGCCTCGTGGGATGATGCGACCCAAGCACTACAAGAAAAAAAGCAAATGGCGACAGATTTTTAGCAGCGGAAAATTCCATCGCAAAATAGCAACGGAATTTCGTGGACTTTGTAAGGGATAACATTTGGGATTTTTAAAGTCAACTTATTTTAAATTATTACCGTCGAATCTAATTTCCGTCGCTAAATCATTGGAAATTGCAGCACTTTACCATCATAAAAAATTTAACGCTAAATTCCGTTGTAGATAGAGGTTGTTTACCATCGTTAAAATTTTGATGCTATTTTTGCAGCAGTTTTTCAAAGGATTTGAAAAGAACTTTAATATTTATTATTTATAAAATGTTTTACATTTCTTTTTTTACTTAGTAATTAGTAAGTAAATACAAATTTAAAACAATTAATGTTAATAATATATTAACAATAAATAATTACTACTAAAAGTAAATAATATTCAATAGTTAGTATAGATTAATTATTAATTACTATAAAATATAAAGGGAAAGTCTAAAGGGACACAAAGTATTGACACAAAATTAAACACACAAGATATGAACCACTAGATCTCCCCATGATTTGCACTTCTCATGTAAAGACAAAAGAATCCAACGGTTAGAATTTTGTGTTTAAAGTTGTGTGTTTTATTTTGTGTCCCAATAGCCGCTCTCAAATATAAATAAGAGATAATAATAATTAACAAAATAAAAAAATATTCGATGTTTAATTAAATTTATTTTGATAATCAATGATTAATAATTAATCTTTAATACGACTAATACGTGTAGTCTTCTTAAAATGTTTTACTTTAATGTTTTTAATAACTAATTGATAAGTAAAATTAAATTTTAAATAATTAATGTAAATAACAATATACTAATAACGAAAATAAATAATTACTATTAATAGTAAGTAAAGTTCAACAGTTAGTATTGATTAATTAATAATTACTAAATAATTAAGAGATAATAATAATTAATAATATATATTTAGTAAGTAATTTTTAATAATAAATGATTAATAAGTAATTTTTAATAATTAGGAAGTAAAATTTATTACCTAGTATCTAAAATCTAATAATTATAATTGATAATTATGTTTAATATGTATTAATTCAAAAATTAAAAGAATACAAATTTTAAATAATCAATGTTAATAATAATATACTAATAACAAAAAATAAATAATTATTATTAATTGTAAATAAAATTCAATAGTTAGCATTGATTAATTAATAATTACTGAATAATTAAGAGGCAATAATAATTTATAATACAGATTTATAAGTAATCTCTAATAATCAAAGACTAATAAATAATATTTAATAGTGTGCACATAATTAATGATCAATAATCAATGTTTGTTCGTAAATTATGGTTGCCCGTTGTAATAGAATGTTATTGATCATTAATAATTTATATAACAGGTGATTATTCGTAAATTATAACACTACCCGTATCCGAAAAATATCCTATGGAATTAAATATCCATTTTTTATTTTCAAATTATACTTGAATTTTCAACTAACCAAATGAAATAATTAGAAAACCAAATACTATTTCAGCAATTGGATTTGTTTTGTCTAACATCAAACAGTTGCCACAAACCCTAATCCAAATATCCAATACGAATATACAGCCGCCACTCCCATTCCCATTCTTTCCGTCGTTCTTTCTAAAACCTAACTAGAATATGGCCCATGTTTTGCATACGTGCCAGTGTTTTTCTCATCGATATTAGATGTGATAGTTGTTTGTGGTTAGAGTCTGGTAGGTAGTTGGTGTGGGGTGGAGAGTAGCCTTGGTTCATAATGTTTCTATAGTGAAAATCGAATTGAAAGATAGCCATATGTGGAATAAATGGGAGAAGCAGCAATGTTCAACGAAAGGGAGGGCAATGTGCCCAAAAGATTGTGGATCTATCACATTTGTCGATTTTGTTGATTATTTATGTATTTGTGCGAGATATAATTGTAATGTCCTGCGCATAAGTAGAATTATTAGTTACATCTGTAACTTGATATAGAAAATAGTGTGTGTATATGTGTGTGTATGAGTTGCTAAGTTAGAGAGACTATCATTGGGTCGATACAACGTTATTATATTAATATATATGTATGCAATAACACGCATATTACCTGCATACCGATTACAAATAAAGAACAACTATAAGAAAAAGGAATAGCACCAATAAATGTTTTATTTATATTGGAGAGTTCCCACGAATAAATGTTTTCGTTTGTCCGCACTTTTCTTAGCACTGCATGGAAATATAGGATCTCCCTTGTTTCTATATGGATGTGTTCACCAGACTCATCAAATGAGAAAAGAACCATAAAATCTGATATAACAAGACGCTGCACTGCTTCAACTAAATTATGATGGCTAGAAGCATTTTCACTGTGATCGGCAGGATAGACAAACGAAGATATGACATTTTGGTAGGCCTTAACTGCCATCGAACATAGACCTCCCTTATTTTGCGCATGGAACTGAAGTATTTTGCTTTTCGTCTGATATGTTATAAATGCCAATATGCGATAACACAATTTTTTACAGTCTGAAGGTCACAACTGAATAGACAAATTAGAATTTGATTAGAAAACAAGCATAAGAACAATCTGGAAATAAATAAATTTTATGAATGAAGAGCACGTAGAAGAATATTTGGTACCGTAGGTTCATAAATTATTATGAGTTTAAGTGGAAATAAACTAGTATTGTTAGAAATTATAGTACAAATCAGACCAAAACACCAAGAATTAACTTCATATTATTAATGTCAATTGATCAGTTCAATGTGGAAAGGGATTGTTTACTTAGCATAAAGTGGTAGGGCATCTTGTTTAAGTGCTTAGGAACATTTTTAGCCATAAATAGTGTGGTACTTACTGCAAAAGAATTACCATTTATTGGTTATGACATACATATATGTTTTACAAAATCTTAACAGACAAAAGGACTGAAAACTAAATATCGTGTGTATCACTTACACGGTACCATTTAGAACATTACTTTAAGATAGATATGATAAATTCTCAACCCCTCAGTGCTTGCATATAAGTTGTTTGAGTTTTATTACTTGCTTTAAGCTCAACATTGATTCAGCGCTGACATATTTGTATCGTTGAGTTATATTTCTTTAATCTCGTTAATTAACAGGATAGAGTTGTAATGCTTACCAAATGGAAAGATTTCCAATGTCAAATCTAATGATGAACAATCTTCAGTCTAATGTGAATGCATCCTACAAATTTTATAAGTTAACCCAATTGTAAAAATCACAGAACGGTAATACCCAAATACAAAAAATTAAATATATGCATACAAAACATACATTGGTACATTACACTAAATCCACCTCAATGTAGAGAGTAGTTCGTACTTCATACTCTCATAGCCTGCTTCCAGTAAACATGCCAACAGTGGCAGTTTCCTTTGGTAGCTCAGTGTTATTCTTTTGTAGTTCAAAGCATTGGTTAGAACTTTTACGCCTTCTTTTCTGACTGTCTATTTGGTAAGAACATAAAGTAATGGTGCCTCAAAATTGAATCTTTGTGGAAAATCTTCAGTTCGACCACGTTATATTCTTTTTATTGTACCCTTATTGGGCTTGATCCCATCAAACATTTCACTTTAATATCTTCTGTACTCTTTGATCACTAATTTGTCACCCTTCGATAATTCCTCAGTGGAATCTTTAATCAGTGTGTTGAGTAAATGATGGTTGTTTGTGTAATAAATTTGGAATAAAGTCTTTGAATAATTTGAAGTTGTATGTAACCTAACCTTCCAGTGTTTGACAGTTTAGGTTGTTAATGCATTTAATGGCTTTGGCATTTAGCTTATTTGCAAAAGTATGTCACTACAGGTTGTAAACATGGATGAAAATTAAATGAAGGCCTACTGAGATGGGATAAAGGATGCAGAATTATATACTTCACATCCTCTAGAGTTAGCAAATATGCATTGCGCTATTGAAATATTATATACTAACAAATCTATGAACAAATGCAAATGTAGAATATGTGTTTATCTTTATCTACCATCAGTGCCGGCCCTGGGCAATCTGGGACCCTAGGCAAAAATTTTTTTTCAAACACAAAGCTTACAAAGAAAATGAAACATGAGGCCCTAGCAAAATCAAAATGCACTACATCAGATTCGAACCCAGGTTGGAGGCCAAGAAAGCAGAAGTTCTACCACCAAGCCACTACAATTTCACATATGAACTAGGAAATACATAGTATCAGTATGCTTTCAATCAAAGCTTTGAGGCCCCCTCCTCCTCTTCCCGGACCTGAGGCCCTAGGCGGCCGCCTAGTTCGCCTGGCCCCAGGGCCGGGCCTGTCTACCATGCACGATCACCCGTTTTAACCAGCGCGTATAATATGCAGTACATGATATCCTAAATAACACACATGCTTACCACATATCATTTGTTTTAAATAATCAGATTGTATTCCGTATAATCTGAGTCATACATTATATTTAGGGAACTAACAACATTTAATTCATGTTATTTTACTGGGAGTATGTTTTTAATCGGGATTGCAATATGCTAGTAAAATTTATGATCATGTAACAAAAAACTCTTTTCTCTACTGTACATAATGTATGTCAATCGATTATGTGGAATCTACTTCGTTTGATATATATATATTAGTATCGTATGACCATATTGGATGTGAATTTTACCGAGCTTCTCCATGCAGCATTGAAGTATCAGTAAGGATTACGGAAGGGTGAAGATAAATAAATCAATGAGAAAATGAGTCATATATAGAAAAAAGCAAAGAAGCAATTACCTTAACATCCCTAGACGGATGATAACCGATATCCGTAAACCAACAAAGGCAATATACTCAATGCCATCAACGTCGCACATGTGAGACCTGCTGATTAAGTCAAATACAAAAGGTTGTCCACCAACTGACTTAAACGAACGGACAGGGAAACTTACACCTCCAGGCACCACTTCCTTACATGCATAATTTCAAATAGATTATTACTGATCAATCTTACTTCTATCATCGAATAATGATGTATTAGGGATGGAAGGATCCCTTCAGTTATATATTTGGACCAGCAATTGTATTTTTCATATTCCTTTCATTTATCTTGAGAAATTTCAAAGACTGCAACCATTTAGGATAGTTTTGAAACAAAATAAATCTGTCAATCAAATTATATTCGTTTAAAAATTACCATCAGCTTAGTTTGTGGCATGCAAATAACTATGAAGCGGGATGTGTAAGTTCTATGGAAATATAAAGACTAAATAAATACTTGATGGGGATACATTTGAGATAAATATATTGAAATTCACTTCGTATAAGTCCAGTCAATTGTATCTCTGTTTTGGTTTACTGCTTGTAACTCATTTTTGAATTGACGTTGGTTTACATGCATGCAATACAATTCAAAGTGTAACAAAATTAATAATGTTAATGCGATAATACAATTTATGGAAGATCACTTAATTAGGTATTTAAGCCGTTGTTTGGAAAACAAAATAAGAAAATACAAATCAGCACTTGCCATGAATGAAGGTCGGCAAATGGAACATCTACATTAAACCAGTGTAAATTAAGTGAAGCAATTCCATGGTTATGTTACTCAGTGAGGTAGTTATATGTGTTTAGAAAATATGTTCTGGCCAGTGTCAAATTCTACGTGTTCAACAAATGTTTGTTGCCTTACTCTAGAGATTACCTGGGTTATGGAAGTGCCTGCACTGTATAAATAGCTACTATGGTGATAGGAATAGTAACTTCAACACTGCAAAAAACATCACTCAATCATAATTTGAATGGTTGAATTTATAGGGGAAAATAGGCCATAACAGGAATGAAATTTTTTTGGTTGCGAACTGCAAATAATATAAGTGTTATTCACCTAATCCTTAAAGCGCTGCACCAAAAAAATACGATGTCAAACTGAAGAATAGCACTCAAATGTCAATGCTGTGTTCGGTAAACTTTCCATGCATTTGATATATCATTCCAGTATAATAGGAGAATTTTATAAATGGGCCTCAGTAATGACAAAAATTAAAATTTAGGAATTAAAAAAAAAAAAAAAAAAAGTATTAGGTAAAAGTTATTGAGTAACATATAATAACTGAAATACGGCACGTATAGACATAAGCTTATGGTGTATGGCGCCGTTTGTAGTACGAAAGTTGTGTGTGTACTTAACTTGCAGTGTAAAAGGCTCGACCGTTTGTTTTGGTGAAATAGCACACAATGGCTGTCTTAATTTAATTAAATTTTCGTATATGCATGTACAGATTATGATGTAAACTTAGTTAGATATTTAAATCAAATATAACCGGCGAAAATTAAGTGGTCAGTATGCAAAGTTTCACATTTTTGATTTGTAATTAAGCATGGAAGTTTGAGATCTTTTTTTTTGAAATATATTTCAGAAAGTAGTATGGGGTAGATATTGTTGCAGGTTAAAAAAATGCTATGAACTTTCTTTTAAATCTTGTTGAGCACATATGTTGATTGAACTTAAAACTTATTTTCCCTAAGTCTTATATTGCATTGTTGTTTGGTATAGAAGTTAAACAATAAAATGTTCGTAGATGAAAACTTTAAATTGATTCGAGACTAAGGCATCTTTCAATATCAGTTATATTTAACTGCTGAGACATACCGATTCAATGGAGACCGCTGGTACTATGTCACGGAAATCTGTAATACATGAGTTGCTAATTAATAGTTGGTAACAACAGCATTTCAGCATAGTTACTGTATTACACAGGCATGTAATCATACCTGTTAGGTTGCTAAACACTTCATGACAAACAATATTTTGTGTGTGTTTCTCCCAACCATCCCCGTCATCTTTTAGTAGTATCTTTAGGCCTTTGGGTGATGTTACTCTGGATACCGCCACATAGTTTTGACTATTAATGAAAACAGGTCGGGGCAAATAAATTCCAACGTGTTGAAGTGTCTGTCCTTGACTTTTGTTTATTGTCATACCAAATCATACTTTCACATAAAAATTTTGTTTTGAAATTGTGTACAAATATGATCAGTGCATATGATGTGTTAAAATGCACATATTATTTTTTTTACATTTGGAAGTCGTAAGAAATCTATAATTTTACTTTGCACCTGCATACTACCAATGTCCTTTCAACTACACGCATGCATTTCCAATGACAATACATCTCACAGATCTGCATTGAAAACAAATCCGTAAATCATAGTCAAATTGAGATTTGGGCTAAAAAAAAACATGGACTTCCCATATAGTGTATACTAAAACGGAATAATGTATAATTTGTGTTTGGCAGCGAGAGTGGTCGGAGAACTGCAAATAGTTACAGAAACAACAATTGCCAATTTCTGAGGATGTAACCATATAAATCAGGGTACATGGTTGTAACAGTGGAGGCTTAACACATAGCAGTGTAAACGTGAATGGTAAATTAGAGACTGGTGCACGGAAAGTTCAATGAAACATAAGAGAAGCAGATGCCAAAATTTGTAACGAACATGTGGCCGTCGAATAATGCGTCCGACCAACTTACCAAATTTACCAGTATTACTTGATGGAAAATAGATAGCAGAAAATTGTTATTGGGGCAGAACAAACCTTAGGTTAGCGAAGTCAGCTGCGCGTACGGTCGGAGCACTGCGATGGTTGGAACTATCCACCCGCAGTCGATTACTGATGGGTTCAAACAGTGGTGGAAGGTCACCGGTAGATGGAAGGAAAGGCCTTTGCAGTAAAGTTTGAAGAGTAGTGATGGTTTCTGACCTTGGAAGAAGGGCAGGAACGTTGGGAGATATCAAAGATATCTCCCGTAATGTTACGGGCCCTAACGTTACGGTCCGTAAACCTTAGGTTAGCGAAGTCAGCTGCGCGTAAGGTCGGAGCACTGCGATGGTTGGAACTATCCACCCGCAGTCGATTACTGATCGGTTCAAACAGTGGTGGAAGGTCACCGGTAGATGGAAGGAAAGGCCTTTGCAGTAAAGTTTGAAGAGTAGTGATGGTTTCTGACCTTGGAAGAAGGGCAGGAACGTTGGGAGATATCAAAGATATCTCCCGTAATGTTACGGGCCCTAACGTTACGGTCCGTAACACTGTTGGAGATGCTCTTAGATTCGAAGGACTTAAATTATGAAGGGGAAGGTAAGGCCGTGTGGGGATATGTGTGGTAATCGGTTGGGTAAGCGGTGAAAGCATAGGCTTGATCTGAGTGAGCGTAAGTGTGAGGGAGTTGATCTTGAGAACAAAGGGAGAAAGGGATTGGGAGTTCTTTTTTTTTTTTATAAATAATATATATGCAACAGTTTAAGGAAAGGAAACAAATTTTAGTTTAGGAAATTTAAATTGAACGGCCGTTGATGTTTCGTTCTTTGCGAATATTGGAAGAGTAAGTTGCCACGTGAACATGCCGATTTCCTGTTTTCTGGTTTATGTGATAGATTCCAAAAAAAAAAAGGCATCTTACATTTTGACTTCGAGCACCTGATTCTCCAGCGATTTCAATTTTCAAGTGCTCTCCAGCCATTTCGATTTTCGAGCACCACTATTCTTCAGCGATTTTGATTTTCAATCACAACCCTATTCGAGCATCTGAAAATCGCCGACGACGATTTCCAGCATCTCCAGGAACAACGAGACTTCGATTTCAATTGAGGCCTTCGATTCCAATTGACGACTTCGATATATGCAGTGTTTTCGAGCAGTGGTATGAATTCTTGTGTCTACAAATTTAAGAAAAGATTATATATTTTTTACTGTCTATTCGACTTCGATTTATGTAGTTTATCATTTGTTTCCATGTTTGTTGATAGCTATTTTTACAGCAGATGTAGAAATACTATGTCAAAGAAAACTTCAAAGAGCTCTTACATTTACAGATGTAGAGATTGAAGAAGACAGATATTCGGAAATTGAAATTGAGGATGAGGATCAATAGCTATTGAAGAAAGGTAATGTTTTACTACTAAAAATTCGTATCAATTCAATACTGCTATATTTGGATTTTAACAGTTGATTTCTTTTGTTTATTTAGGGCATATCAGTATCTTAACAGGTATTAACATAGAAGAAGCAATGATATATGTTTGTGCTATGGATGTTAAGCTCATTAGTATTCTTTTTTGGGTTAGATTTTTGATCAGAGTTCTTTTTTGATCAGTGGCATATGACAATCCTAGTGCATAAGCATATTTAATTATCCCTAACAAATTCTAGACTGGATATACAATTTTGGATGCATGTCATACAATAAAACTTTATCGCTGTTCATGCATGAAGAAGATTACATGAAATTTGAGGAATCTTTGAGGGATGTCATTAAATTGGCTAATGATATTGATCACAACAACAAGACCTGCTTGTTGGAATCAAGGATTGGTAATCTTCTTCTTTTTTATTTTTCTTTTCGACTTTTAAATTAGCAATCATTCAAAAAAATTCTAGTGTTATATTATTTGAACTGGATCATTTGGTTATTATTGATTTTACATATTGCCCCCATACTCATGGATATGCAGCCCAGCAATCAAAGTCTACATTTTAAAAGTGATTCGAATCCCAAGAAGACGAATAAAAAATATATGCATATACGTTCTTATTTGTTAAGAATATCAAATTTGGCTGTGATATACATTGGACTGTGAACTATGTTAACTCCGATGTGTTTGGACTGCACTGAAAGGTATGAATTACAAGCAACAACAACTCGTAGTTGACAGTAGTGTTGCTAGTGCATCAAGCACTTTTTTCTTATTGTCGGTTGCTACTTTCATTAATGGGTCCGTTCAATATTTTGTTCCTCATATAGAAAACACATAGTTATACACTATATTCAAATTCTTTTCAAATGAAGGTAGTTAAATGGTTATAGTGTACAAGCAATAGAATGGATCCATTCAACTTTTTAAATGGATGAACTGTAATTTTTTCTGTGATCTTTTGCCGAAATTTCTGGCACTACTCACATATCTTTTTTAATATAGCTCTACGAGTGAATGACTGGTCTAACTCCGAACAGCAGCGATCCAAAACTCTAATCTCCAAGCAGGCATTGGTAGACATGGAAGCAGCTAGAGTACGAACAACAAATACGCTGGAATTCAATTTCAGTTGAACTTGATGTCAAAGGAGTTATGTAATTAATTTGGATAATTATATTTTACTTTTTAAATATTTAATTGTGTATGGTTTAGGATTGCAAATTATGACATAGTGGTTTCGTTTTGTTTTGCAAGTTGATTTACAATAGAACATACTCTTATGGCGCTTATTCTGATGCTTGCATGTTTTGCTTGGATTGGTTTGTATTAGTATTGGCGAATATGGAACATGGTATGTCTTCTCTAACCTCAATGTCTTATCTAACCTCAAAACTGCCTTTCTTTTGATGAAAACCCCAATATTTAGTAAGTTATTTATGAAAACATAAGCTACCATTAATCTTGAACAACCGTGAGGCTGCACATACAGAAGTTGCATGTTACTGATTCTAATTTTTACATGTAGAAAGTTGTTGGATTTGGGTTCTAATTTTTATGTGTAGAAAACTGTTAGATTTGGATTCCAGTTATATGCATATAGTTACTGTGATGTTTGCTATATATGTGTTCTCAAAATAAAAAATTCTTTTATTTTCTAGACTTTACGTAGCATTTGCTCAAAAGTTTTATTTTCTTCATTTGGATAACCAAATTCACGCTAGTCCTTAGTCTATAGGATTGGCATGAAAGGAGTGAAATTCTACTGTTATGGTTGCTGGTCCCAAGTTGTTTTCTTGTGATTTACTCAGTTGCTATGTTTTTGTTCTTGTATTGCAGTTATTTGCTTATTTTTGTTGTTAATTTTACTGAGTGTAATGCACTATTTGATTATATTTATCATGATTGTTCTCAACGTTCTGCAGCCTGTTGAAAAATGGATGGTCCGACATATCTATTTTTCCTTAATTAAGGAATTGTATACCTAAGGTAATTGTTTAATTACACAGGAGTATTTGTTTTTATCTTTACACAACGTGATCTCTGCTTACATATGTTTAAAAATAAATATTGGATGCCACATCTATTTAGGTATCTTATATACATGCTATCCATGTATGAAAATCAATATTGCATTGGGGATTCACTTGAATACTCTTACTATGTATACACGATGTGGCAAGTTCAGATCCCTCTTAACACTAAAAGTTAACATTTATTTCCATATGAAAACTCTCATGTATAAATGATATCATGAGTTGGAATCTTGGTTCCAACAAAAATATTTGTTTACTTTTTCTTTTTATCATCCAATTTATGTTTATAAACCAAATTAACAAATGGAAAATTATTTGATATATATTATCTGTTCAAAGATATTTCTATATTCATGCTCAATCCGTGCCAATATCTCATAATTATAATATGAACGAACAATTAGCAAACCGCACTTCAACTGCTAATACCACCTAGAACAAGTGGATACTAATTGATACATATTTTTAATTGAGTCATCTTGTAGTGGTTTGGATCTCGATCGAGGAGTGCTCGACAAACTAGGAGGTTGTCTTGTTTCTCTTTGGTTAACTATGGATGGTTTTATGATGGTTTTACCCTTGGGTTTCGTCTTGTGCTTTGGCAGGTTTGTGCTTTAGTGCACTTTACAGATGCGTTACTTTTTACTTTGTTATGCTTTAGGTTTGGGTTATGGTTCTAGATTGTATTTTTTGTGATTCTAGATTGCTTAACTAATTACAGTTGTTCGATGTTCCAGATTTACATAACCATGGCAAAAGAACAATCGGTGAACCATTGAAGGATTATGATGTTCATAAGCATTATCAGAGATAGAAAAACTAATTCTTAACACGTTTGTCACTTGAAATTTGCAACTGAAGATGATATGAATTTTTGTTGCATTCTAATTACAGTTGTTTGTTGGTGTCTATGTTTGTCGTACTGCGGTAGGGAAGATTCATGAAGTGGCAGTACATGTTGAGGTGTTTAGTGTTGTTTGTTGTGGAGGAAGTGCTTGCTTGTGAGGAAGTTTTGTGAGTGGAGCGAACCGCATGTTGGTATAATGGTCAATTTAGGTTGCATGAGAAAGTATTAACTCTGACTCAAAAATTACTGTGTTTGAAAAATATGTTGTATAAAAGTAGAAAATGATGTTGTGAATGACGTATAAATATTGTTGGAACTTCTTTGCAATTGTTTGCAATATTTAATTTCATTTTTTGATATACAATAGCATTGCAACAGCTACATTTAATATATAATATTTCTTAAGTTGAAACTGGCAATGAACTGCATATTTTGTTGCAGTGTACCGACGGATTGCCTACAGATATCATTGTATTAAATATGCATCAGAAATAATATTTATCATTGTTCCCTTGCTAATTAGTAAGGATTTACTGACGGTTTTCTGACAAAATACCTGAAATAGTATTTTGCTTAAAACTTTTTGTCGCTAATCCCTTGGCAATTAGTAAGGGTTTACCAACGCCTTTTATAAAATATATTTTATTATACATTAATTATCCGTCGGTATATAAATTAAAATTAAATTAATAAATAAAATTTTATTTTTATTATATAACTAGTAAAATGGAGGAAAACTATCGGAAAACTCATGCTAAATTCCATCGTAAAAATTTGACACAGATACCGTCATGGTTTTTAACGACCACTCCATTATGCAGGAAATCTGCGCTAAGGTCTGTTTAGCGATGGATTAGAAGTGGATACTGCCACTGCTATATGCGGTTTTTCTTGTAGTGAAGTTGGAAGGACCAGCACCATGTCGGAAGGATCGACCAACCTAGGCTGGAAATACCAGTCCTATGTCGGAAGGACCAGCAACCCAAGCTGGAAGGACCAACACCGAGTTAGAAGGACCAACAAACCTTGGCTGGAAGTATAAGTCCTAGGCCGGAAGGACCTGCAACAAGCTGGAAGGACCAGCATTAACAGAAATCCCAACCGCAAGGGGTTATCAAATGTAATCTTTCCAATCCTCAGTTAATCAGAACAAAAAAGACAGAAATTGTATTAAAACTCAAACCCAAGACCTCTCCGGGGGCACCCGACCCTAAGCTAGGTCTCCCAAATTCAATTATCTGCATAACATCTGGTCATCTCGGATGTGAACGATATTGACTAAAAAACCAAAGGTCGTTCAATCATCTGCGTAACATCTGGTCATCCAAGATGTGAAAGATATTGAGCAAAAAGAAAAACCCAAGACCTCCCTGGGGGGCATGTATTCAAATTTATCTCCAAAGGGCCTGGACTACCAGGTTAGCGAGAAATATGGTTGAATATATTATAAATATAAGACCTCTCTAGTTGGGGCATAGGGAAAAATGACATGAACCAACCAACTAAACTGAATTTCACCGCTAGGCAAGCCGGGAAGCTCAAAATCCGATAACAAGGTCAAAAAGCCTTAACTAATGGAACAAGAGCTTCCAGCGTCTTAGCTATAACTAAGAAAATTCAGAAAAGTTGACTGTTTCCAGCTTACTGAGATTGTAGCAACCTTTAGTATAGGGGCATAACCATAACATCAAAAACAAACCAATGATGCTAACTTTACATACCATAAGTTCGTTACAATCTCATAGTCGACAAAGTGTATTGTGATACAAGTGTAATGTGCAAGTGCAGTGTGCAGTGTGGAGATAAAAAGTAAGACAAAGCTGAATAAAAGGCTGTAGTACATTGAACAAAAACATTGTCCCATGCAGCAAAATAAAGCACGATTCATCATAGAGTCATAAGTCAGTCACATAATCACAAAGTCAACAACATAAGCATAAAGTAGTAAGCGAGGATCGACACTCGCATATATAACCACTCTAAATGTACCATAAGAAAGGTAGCAGACTGAAATAAAAGCATGGAAGTCACAAATACTACTTATTTTTTCCTACCACTGGACTTAAAGACTGTTTTATGGAGGAATGGGGAGATGTATCAACTGCCTGGCTTCCATCTTTCGCTTCTTTTTCTACGCAAGGATTTTTAGGGGAAGATAGGTTAATGATTCCTTGCTTATTCACAGTACGCTTCCCCCTGCATTTCAAAGTAGGCAGAGCCTTAATATCCCAAGTCTCATCCTCATCATTACTATAATCATAATCAACAACTTCCAAATCAAACGCAGTAAGTAATGATGTATCACCTGGTGGAGGAGTAATATGTGGGCCAGTGCTAGGTGACACTAAGATCGAGTCGGTAGTAGCACCTTGAGCGGTGGTGACATCAGTAGGAAGAAGAGGTGACGAAGGCAAACCTAGTACAAATGAATAGTGAGCACGAAATTTGACAAACCCAGGTGAAGAAATAAGATAATCCAAATCTGGTACGGATTAATGACTATCAATTTTACCTGGGGTTTGTGGGTTTACGAGATCAACTTCATAGTCATTTACATTTAAAGGGGAGTCATCGTTTTCTTTGCTATTCCCTGCACATTGTTTGGAGGAATCTTCCTGAACAACAGGCTCCTTAGCAGCAGGAACCTCAGTAACATTTTTGTCAGTGTGAACAATATGAGGGACCACAGGAAGGGTTTGAGAACTTGAAGCCTCAACATTGATAGGGCTGGATGGACCATGGATAGAAGTAGCATCCGGGGCTTTCACCCTGGAAGATTGAGCTCGCTCATTTATCAGTATCTTCCTGCCCTTGGCCAAAGTTTTATGGTCTTCTATTTTTAGGAGACTTTCCTGAAGAACTTCATCTTCTACACCACCAGAGTACATAAGCACTTGCTCCCAAACAAGAGCCAGAGTCTGTTGAATCTTTCAAATAGCTTAAGCTTCCGCGATTCATGACTCTACAAACATAAAATTGTAACAAAGTATCATCAGCCTTAACCCTAGCCTTTTCAAGAGCACTAGTTAGTTTGGTTTTATCTTCTTCTATAACCTTAAGTGCTCTACTCTGGGAAATAATCTTGTCTTCAAGGACTGCCTTTTCTTGTTGATAAGAAGTCGAAACTTGCTTTTCCAATGCCAATTGAGAATCAGCATGTTCTTGGGCAGATTGAGCTTCTTGAACTTGTTTTCTTGCAGCTTCAAGCTCTCTTTTAAGTCTCATTTTCAGCTTCAAAGCTATTTACCTTGGTATTTCCGCCTTTCAAAGATGCAATTTCAGCGTCTTGGGACCTAATCACATAGACCAGTCCAGCCCTGTCATTTTCCAAAGTTTCAATATGCTCAAGATGTCGGGTGTTTACCTTTGAAACTCGTAGCCAAATTTGTTCCATGACTCTAATTGTTTGTTGGATTTGCTTATGGCCATATCCAACTGGGTTTCAAGTGGACTCTTGGCAGTATCGAGTTGGTAAGCATGCAGCTCTTTATAGTGCTCAACTCTTCGACAGCATCCCGCCTGTCATTTGAATGTAAATCCAAGTCGTAAAGCATTGCTCTTAAGTCCCAACCTCCAAAATGATGCTTAAGCTTCAAACTTCCAGGCAAAATTTTATAAGAAGGCCTATCAAGAATCATCTGGATCTGAGCAGAAGTCGGAACAATGGATTGAGAAGCAGTAAAGGGATATTCAGGAGGAATGGGGATGTCAGGATCTGAGAGCTCAATTGATTTTTGACGTTTCAGAATCTCATCCTCGCCTCATTCATCTCTACTTCTCCCCCTTCTTCTGCTGCTTGCCCATATCACCTCTGTCTGGTACATCTACATGATCGGGCTTTCCCTACCTCTGTTGGTCAGTCAATGTAAACTCGGAAGTGTGCTGGGACTTAGAACCCAAAGATGGTTGAGAATGCTTCGAGTGATGGGAAAGGCGAGACCGTAAAAGACTCTGTGGGCCAACAGAACTAATCTATCGAGTGAAGCTATCTGATAACGAGTGCTTCATTCCCATATCTAGAAAAAGGAAACAAAGCAGAGTTTCAGCGCTTAAGTTGAAAGATACATGTATAAATAAATAAACTATAGGATTTATGGAAAACATAAAAGAGCTTATGGCGTCTATGTTTTCTAATGCACGTCGATTAATGAACCAATTTCAAGAGGAGTGTCTGAATCAAGTGTTTTCCCTGGTAGTTGGGCAAGTTCCCAAGCTATTTCTACATTAGACTTTTTGGCTGGAATTGCGGGGTCAGAAGTCATGGTGTGTCACCCTAACTAAGATCTTTAGCGGTGTCCACATCACCTAAACTCCCGAAGATGTCTGTCGAACCCTCCTTTTTAGTGACTAGGGCAATGGGATTCTCGATAACTTTCTCGAAGATTGTTTCATCCCTTACAACAGATCTGCCTTCCTCAATTTCCTTACCTTCACAATGGAGGTGCTGTAATAACCTGAAAATCTGGGCCAGTTTAAAATTTTTATTTTGGCAATTTTAGCGAATTTTGAGTATTTAAAATAGATTATTTTAAATAATATCGACGAGAAATTTATTTTGAATATAATTCGAACGTATATATCTATATACGTCGTCGTTAGAATATGAATAATTATATATAATTATAAAAGGAATTGAAAATGGCGCGGTAGTTCGATAATTCGATTTCAAACTTCAATTGAATGTACCGGGTGCAAAACAATCTGGATTTTGGCGAAACCAAAAATATTAGAATCTATTCGAGAATATCTTTCCAACGAATCTGAAAAATCGAAATTTCATAGCGGGAATCAAAAGTTATGCCCAGTTAAAAATTCAGAATAGTCGCTATGTAAATTATACATGGCCCGAAAAGTCATATTTTACATACGGATAAATTTGGACTCGAAACCACTTCCATTGAGTTTAAAATGCCGTTTAGAACTCCGAAAAGTACAAGCTTCGATATACTCTGATATCCGGAATAGTGGCTATGGGCTGGAGTTGTTCGGTTAACAATACATAGCCCTTAAAAAGTGAAATTTTGCATACGAGCTCAGAATTCGACGAGATAAATTTTTATGGATTCATAATGACAAATCATTGTTGAGTTCCAAATGGCGCGTCGAACGGAGTTAATATGTGGCCGTGTGAGCTGAAACAGTTCAGGGTAAAACGAGCAGTCATTTTACAAAGGAACATTATTGATATGACCTCGGAATTCAATTCTACCTTTTTTTCTAGATTCGTATCATCTAATAATGGTTAAATCCAAGAGGGCTTGATTTTTTGAGTTAGCATGTGAGCGTGCGAGAAGAAAAGGTGCGCCAAAATCGCATTTTTAGAGCTTATCTGAGCATTTTTGTGATTTTTAACGGATGGTCAAACGAACTCGGAATTCGACGAAACTTGTTTCGTTGGACTCGTCTTCACGTCTACTATCTCATGTCCGAAATCCGCGGCCATCGAAGATCGTTTGTGTTCGGACGATACGCGAGAAACTAGCATATAAACACTTTTATTTCCTTTTCTTCCTCACTTTCTCTCTTCCTCTTTTTTTTACATTTTCCTCTTTAATGGCCACCGCACCCCATGCCATCGCTGCCGCACCCTCCCCCGCTGCCACCACTGGCCGTCGGCCTCCTCCACCCCCCTCCGGCCACCTCCTCCTCCTCCTCTCTCTCTCCTCTTCTCTCTCTCTTCAATTAGCAAACCCTACACCCAAACACCACCACCGCGGCCACCACGGGCCCCACCACCGCCACCCACACCCTCCCCCACGTCAGTCAGGCCGGCGCCCCCCCTCCAGCCCCCTCAACTCCGGCCGTGGGCCCCCCGGTCACCAAAAACCCATTTTACACTAATCGCCCGTTTTGCAAATAAGTCACTGACCGTATTTCGCGAATAACTCTCAAACCGTGCGTTTCTACCAAAGTTCCTCAAAACCAAAATTGTAGAGCACGAAATTCTCTTCGATTTGGTATATGATAAGTCCTATTTTGCATTGCGGAGTTGTCGGGAAAACGCGTCCGAAGTCTGCTGTTCAAACATTGTCGAAATGCTGTCTTTTCGCGATTTCCGGCGAAATGACACATTTTCGGCAAGAAGACCACTAGGCAAAAGTTGTTCAGAATGGCGTGCTTGTGCTAGAAAAAAGATGGTGTGAAGATTGAAGCTCGTTTGCAAATTCTGGAGCCAGAACAACAAATCCGGGCGATAGAAAAAAAGTGAGTTTTCTCCGTTTTAAAGCTTCTACAGTTTTTGACATACGAAATAAATAAAAATATGATTTTTATATTATAGAGAGAATAAAAATCCGATTTTTAACTTATAGAAGATATAAAGATGAGATTTTTATATAATGTAGATAATAAAAATGTGATTTTTATACATGTAGTGGCTACGGGCAACGAAAGTGACAAAAGACGAGAACGACAAGATTTTCTACATAAGAAGAGTCAAGATGATTGGATAGCTATTGGTGAGAACTTCTTACTCTTCAACTTCTTTTTCTAGTTATATATAAATATATACTAGGATGCAGACGGTGCTTAGCAGCACCCGACACCCGTCATCCACAGACCATGGATGGCTTGTTTGTTAAATTGTTTGGTTGTGTAGTTGGTTAGTCCAATTGGTTTGAATTGAATTGTTTGGTGAAATGGAATGGATTTGATTGATGTGTGAATGGCGTGGGCCTTCACTAGATCGGGGATAAGGCTAGGCCTCGTCCCGTTTCTAGTATCGTGCCGTTATGCCGCCGAAATTTTCTAAAATATGTTAGAAAAATAAAAATATCATTTTATTGAATAAATGAACTGAATAGAAATTCATGTGTTAAAATAAAATGTTTTATCGTTAAAAATATAATTTTTAACGTGAAAGTGAATAAATGAATATTTATAAACAAATCGACCGATTTGTTTATATACATTGATTTGACTGATATCGATTGGGTCGATAAATTTTACACGTCGCCCAACTGCACAACTAAAATCTGTGTTTGATTGTTTGAAACCCCACACGGGTGTTGGGATGAAATTTGAAGTTCACTCATCCTGATTGATTAAATATGTCGATCGATTGATTGACAGGTTGTTATAAGCGTAAGATATCTATATTTGATGCTTATACAGTGTAGTACACTTTGGTTGATGGTTGATTATTTTTCAATGCTACTATATATGTGTGATGTATGAAAATCCATATAATTAACATTATATGGTGATTGATTGGGCCTCATTCCAATCGGGGAAAATAATGAATATTATAAAAGAAAATTCATGTGTTGAATATAAAAATAGTCATGTGTTGACGATGATCATGTGTTGAAACTATTCATGTGTTGAGTAAAATATTTTAAATAATAAAAATTACATCTTTATCATATTTACAATTAGAATCTACTTCACGGTGGAGTCTAATTAAAATCAAACGATAGATACCATAGTTTTATAAAATATTTTACATAACAAAAATAGTGATGTGTTGACAGTACTCATGTGTTGAGATTATTCGTGTGTTGAAAGAAATATAGATTCATGTGTTGAATGGGATAAATATTCATTTGTTGAATATAATAAAGAAGTTTCTGAAAAATATAAAGCCGTGTTGATTAGAGATGCGTTATTTTGACGCGAACGATATTTATATCGATTTTATTCATTTTATAATGAATATGGAAAGGTGATTTCAAAATCTGATATTTTGAAATGAAATTCAAATTGAATTAGATGAAATTAAATTGAAATTTTATTGAATCAATTTGAAATGAATTAGAATCGAACATAAAATGAATTCGATTCGAATTGAATAGAAAATGAACTCGATTCGAATTGAGTAGAAAACGAATTAGAATTTGAATTGAATAGAAAGTGAATTTGAATTCGAATAAAATAGAAATGAATTCAAATGAAATTAAATTGAAATTGAATTGAAATCGATTTGAAACGAATTCGAATTGAATCAAATAGAAGGTAAATTCAAATTGAATTAAATTGAAATGAATTCGAATTGAATTGAAATCAAATCGATCTGAAATTGAATATATTGTTGAAATGGTTTTGAAAACGAATTTAAAACGATTTATAAAATACGTTTCAAAAAGGAAATCGACGAAATATATATAATATATATATTATATATATAATGGCCTGAATAGAACGCGCCGCGCCGCGGCAGTTCGTGAATTTCGACCATTGACTTCGAATTGACGTTGCGGGAGATCCGACCGTCGGATTCTCCTAAAACCGGAACCGTTGGGTTCGTATCGAAAAGAGTTTTCCAATGAATATTAGAAATTTGAAATCTAACGGTTGGATTTGGAATTATGTCCAAATCAAATTTGAAAAAGGTCGTTGTAAGTGCAGTTCGATAGCCGTTGATGGAAATCGATTGTACGGGCCTTTATAAAATTATTAAAAATATCTATAATTTGTGTAAAATCATAATATATGATTTGGGAAAAATTGAGCTGAAGAATTCCACATTTGAAAGGATAAAAATAGATTTTTATCGAAATGAACTAGTTTTGAGCTGGAATTAAAACCAATTTATTTTTGAAATAAATAAATTGAAATTGAAAGTGATTTTAAAAATAATCGATATTCCCAATACGTGGATTGGACTGGAGTTGAATCGAAATTATCTTCGGAATATTTCGATGTTGGATTTCGTGACTATACATATATTGTTATGGGAATTTGAAAGATATATTTTATATCGTTATTTCCAATACGATATTTGTTGGTTTCAGAATTTGATATTGAATATAAGCCGGTATATTTTCTATTCAGAGCCTTGCATTTAATATCAAATGTGATTTGGGTTTATCGTGAGTCGTGTTTTAGATGACATTGGTTCTTTAACCCAGTTAAAGGCAGGATGTTGATTTTTGAAAAGATTAAAACTAAGTGGAGTTTTAATGAATCTCTAATTAGATTAAAAATGTGAATTGATAATTTAAATTATCAAATTTGAAAGGTGATCGGGAAGGGAGTACCACCAGTTTTGCTCCAAAGCGATAGTTAAATCTTTAATTAGATTTGAACGTGAAATGGTAATTAATTTTACCGATAACACCGTGGTGTTAGATGTGGAGTAATACCAGTTTTCTCCATGGGATATATACGTTGGGATTGGGAAATAAACTAAATAATTACTTCGGTGTGGTTCGTTAATCCCGACTAGTTTGAAATGATATCCAAAGGAGGATTAAAGAATGAATTTAGAAGAATTTATCTTGGATAAAATTAATGGGAACATTTCCCTAAGAATGTGATTTTGTGAATAAAAGAATATTCTGAATTGGAATGAGGCGTTTGTTGTGTTTGTGTAACATTCGTTTATTATATACGTGGGTTATCCAGAAAGGCCGGGTTCATACTCATTCTGAATAACCGATTCGACGAGATGTCGAAGATGAAGACGGTGGACGAAGACCGGAAGTCTTCACATCGTTTGGGTGATTACTGATGATCTTGATTGGGCTGTACACCCAGGATGAGGGAAACAGTTGGTGATCGTCCAGACGTACTTGGAGATGGATGGATATGCGAGGAAAGTGCCTCCGGTTTCGTTCAGACCCAGAACGAACTTGTAAATGGATTGTGTGTCTGACAGTGGATTTTATTCTATGTTGATTGATCTCTATTAAATATACATCTGTTTGGCGGCGGAGAATTTATTCTCTTGCTTAACGCCCTTCTCTGAGACGTACGAGCTCAGAGTTTGTATATCGATGGACATCAGTCGCATGGAGTGAATTGCCAATGTGGCATGCGTAAGTGGCAATTGATCAAGGCTTCTGTTGAAAAGCAAAGTCTTGTGGTTGATGATCAAAGCACGGCCTGTGTGGCGTAGCTTTGTGTATAACGTGAATTCGCGAGCCTCACACCTCGGTATGAGTCAAAAACGGGAGACGGACCGCTGGGAGAGCACGACGTTTCTTTCTGGCTAGGGTGGTGTCAGTGACCTACCAGCCCTGACATTTATATACTTTTCACCTGTGTGGTTGTTGGATATGAGGCGCATCGGATATAGGTATGTAAGGACCGGGAAACGTGTGTTCAGGAATTGCCAATCCTCAAAAGTAAGAGAGGACCGGCCCAGCCGATTCCAAGGATCATAGTGGGGTCCTGAGGCATTTGCTAGAGTGTCTCGAACGTGGAGAGGAGCTTGCCCCTTGCCTCGACTCATGACGGAAATCCAATTTCCAATATATGTATTGCGGTTTTAATTGTAGAACTAGTATGGCGACATGATAGATGGTACCCATGCCGTCTATGATTGATATTTATGATTGAAAATTGTTTTGACACTATACACTTATAATAGTATCAAATGATTTGTTTTGACGTACCAAGCATGTTTGGCTATTATAAGGGAAAACCCTATCCTCCGGCTTGCGTTGCATTGTGTGATGGGACCTGGGTCTTATAATAGTTTCATTTTTCCAAAAAGCATTGCGTTGTTTTGTTATATGCACTAGTATTCTTGGGAGGAAACCCGTTCCGTGTCATACGGCGTGGTCCCTTGAATTACTCTTCTTTAAAGTTAAAATAATAAATGTTTTTAGTTCTCACACCAGTCACATGACTGACCTGGAGTTTATTGTTTTAACCTAAACTCTGGGTGCCCCTATTTTCTACACGGGCAGCTAGTAGTTTTGGTTTTGCAGATTTATATTCACAGGGTCCTGATTTACAGCTGGAACGATGCTCGGAAAGCTCTGTATCCGTGTATCACTTCTAGTTGTGTTTTGTATATTTTTCCGCTGCTATGTAATTTATTGTAATCTCTGATATTTATCGAATGTAATTTATTCATTTATACTCTGTATATTCTTGTATTTGATGGAATTGTTGTAATAACAATGAAATGTTCTTCTGTTTGCGTTCTATTTTGTCTTGTCCTCAATTCTATCCGTGCTTTCCTTCACGGGGAAGTTCGGGTCGTCTCAGTTTGGTATCAGAGCTTTGGTTTACAGAGCTCGAGAACAAGACACATTAGAACCATACGAAAGAATTCATCAGATATTGGATTAGTAATATCCAATTAGAATGACTCGTTAGAGATAGGATCAGTAGTATCCTAGAACGAGTGTGAAGAGTATATTTTTCAAATGAAAGCAATTTTGTTTTGAAAATTTAAATCGTTTTATACGTATTTGATTATTTATTTATTTTGAATATGGACAATCCAATATATAAAGATTTTGCATATACGCGTCATGAACGTATATTCGTAGTTTTAATATATTGGATAGATATAGAATCATATTCTAGACACCCGGGGATAATTCTGATGATGTGGCCACATCATCAGTATTTATATTCGAGTTTCGAAGGTGTGATTTCTATATATTTCCATTAGGCTGGTGTGAGAACCAAAACTAATATAGATAGATTCATTGTTGTGAATTGGCATCAAAAACATGATTTTTTGTATATATGTCAAAATTTATGAATTTGAAACTCTAATTCACTAATTGATTGATGTTTGTGTTGTTTGCTTATTTGATTGATAATTTTGAACCATTTAGCCTAATTGAATCAAGTATTGAATTATATTGAAAATTGGTTGCGTTTGCTTGCATATACTTGTACTTACCATAAACAGGTCATAGCAAGGAGGCTAGAGCAGAGAATAAAATTTGTTTGCCCGACAAATAGGTACATGTTTACTACATAATTTACTGTTTTGTTTGGGTGATGATGATTTTATGAGCCTATTGGCTAGCCGCTTGGCTTTTTCTTTTTCTTTTTGAGATTAGAAGGACCGGGGAAGCTATTTGAAATTCCCCGATGCTCCCGGTGCAGGGGAGGTTATGGCGAAATTTTTCGAAAATTTAGGGTGTTAGCCAAATTTTTGAAAATTTGAAAATTCTCAGAAACTGAAAAGTTGGAGAATGGAAGCCGAATCGAACGTAGAGTTGATTAATCAAACCACTTTCGACTTTGTTCCTTTTCGGGGACGAAAAGTTTTAAGTGGGGGAGATTGTAATAACCCGAAAATCTGGGCCAGTTTAAAATTTTTATTTTGGCAATTTTAGCGAATTTTGAGTATTTAAAATAGATTATTTTAAATAATATCGACGAGAAATTTATTTTGAATATAATTCGAACGTATATATCTATATACGTCGTCGTTAGAATATGAATAATTATATATAATTATAAAGGAATTGAAAATGGCGCGGTAGTTCGATAATTCGATTTCAAACTTCAATTGAATGTACCGGGTGCAAAACAATCCGGATTTTGGCGAAACCAAAAATATTAGAATCTATTCGAGAATATCTTTCCAACGAATCTGAAAAATCGAAATTTCATAGCGGGAATCAAAAGTTATGCCCAGTTGAAAATTCAGAATAGTCGCTATGTAAATTATACATGGCCCAAAAAGTCATATTTTACATACGGATAAATTTGGACTCGAAACCACTTCCATTGAGTTTAAAATGCCGTTTAGAACTCCGAAAAGTATAAGCTTCGATATATTCTGATATCCGGAATAGTGGCTATGGGCTGGAGTTGTTCGGTTAACAATACATAGCCCTTAAAAAGTGAAATTTTGCATACGAGCTCAGAATTCGACGAGATAAATTTTTATGGATTCATAATGACAAATCATTGTTGAGTTCCAAATGGCGCGTCGAACGGAGTTAATATGTGGCCGTGCGAGCTGAAACAGTTCAGGGTAAAACGAGCAGTCATTTTACAAAGGAACATTATTGATACGACCTCGGAATTCAATTCTACCTTTTTTTCTAGATTCGTATCATCTAATAATGGTTAAATCCAAGAGGGCTTGATTTTTTGAGTTAGCATGTGAGCGTGCGAGAAGAAAAGGTGCGCCAAAATCGCATTTTTAGAGCTTATCTGAGCATTTTTGTGATTTTTAACGGATGGTCAAACGAACTCGGAATTCGACGAAACTTGTTTCGTTGGACTCGTCTTCACGTCTACTATCTCATGTCCGAAATCCGCGGCCATCGGAGATCGTTTGTGTTCGGACGATACGCGAGAAACTAGCATATAAACACTTTTATTTCCTTTTCTTCCTCACTTTCTCTCTTCCTCTCTTTTTTACATTTTCCTCTTTAATGGCCACCGCACCCCATGCCATCGCTGCCGCACCCTCCCCCGCTGCCACCACTGGCCGTCGGCCTCCTCCACCCCACTCCGGCCACCTCCTCCTCCTCCTCTCTCTCCCCTCTTCTCTCTCTCTTCAATTAGCAAACCCTACACCCAAACACCACCACCGCGGCAACCACGGGCCCCACCACCGCCACCCACACCCTCCCCCACGTCAGTCAGGCCGGCGCCCCCCCTCCAGCCCCCTCAACTCCGGCCGTGGGCCCCCCGGTCACCAAAAACCCATTTTACACTAATCGCCCGTTTTGCAAATAAGTCCCTGACCGTATTTCGCGAATAACTCCCAAACCGTGCATTTCTAGCCAATGTTCCTCAAGACCAAAATTGTAGAGCACGAAATTTTCTTCGATTTGGTATATGATAAGTCCTATTTTGCATTGCGGAGTTGTCGGGAAAATGCGTCCGAATTCTGCTGTTCAAACACTGTCAAAATGCTGTCTTTTCGCGATTTCCGGCGAAATGGCACATTTTCGGCAAGAAGACCACTAGGCAAAAGTTGTTCAGAATGGCGTGCTTGTGCTAAAAAAAAGATGTTGTGAAGATTGAAGCTTGTTTGCAAATTCTGGAGCCAGAACAACAAATCCGGACGATAGAAAAAAAGTGAGTTTTCTCCGTTTTAAAGCTTCTACAGTTTTTGACATATGAAATAAATAAAAATATGATTTTTATATTATAGAGAGAATAAAAATCCGATTTTTAACTTATAGAAGATATAAAGATGAGATTTTTATATAATGTAGATAATAAAAATGTGATTTTTATACATGTAGTGGCTACGGGCAACGAAAGTGACAAAAGGCGAGAACGACAAGATTTTCTACATAAGAAGAGTCAAGATGATTGGATAGCTATTGGTGAGAACTTCTCACTCTTCAACTTCTTTTTCTAGTTATATATAAATATATACTAGGATGCAGACGGTGCTTAGCAGCACCCGACACCCGTCATCCACAGACCATGGATGGCTTGTTTGTTAAATTGTTTGGTTGTGTAGTTGGTTAGTCCAATTGGTTTGAATTGAATTGTTTGGTGAAATGAAATGGATTTGATTGATGTGTGAATGGCGTGGGCCTTCACTAGACCGGGGATAAGGCTAGGCCTCGTCCCGTTTCTAGTATCGTGCCGTTATGCCGCCGAAATTTTCTAAAATATGTTAGAAAAATAAAAATATCATTTTATTGAATAAATGAACTGAATAGAAATTCATGTGTTAAAATAAAATGTTTTATCGTTAAAAATATAATTTTTAACGTGAAAGTGAATAAATGAATATTTATAAACAAATCGACCGATTTGTTTATATACACTGATTTGACTGATATCGATTGGGTCGATAAATTTTACACGTTGCCCAACTGCACAACTAAAATCTATGTTTGATTGTTTGAAACCCCACACGGGTGTTGGGATGAAATTTGAAGTTCACTCATCCTGATTGATTAAATATGTCGATCGATTGATTGACAGGCTGTTATAAGCGTAAGATATCTATATTTGATACTTATACAGTGTAGTGCACTTTGGTTGATGGTTGATTATTTTTCAATGCTACTATATATGTGTGATGTATGAAAATCCATATAATTAACATTATATGGTGATTGATTGGGCCTCATTCCAATCGGGGAAAATAATGAATATTATAAAAGAAAATTCATGTGTTGAATATAAAAATAGTCATGTGTTGACGATGATCATGTGTTGAAACTATTCATGTGTTGAGTAAAATATTTTAAATAATAAAAATTACATCTTTATCATATTTACAATTAGAATCTACTTCACGGTGGAGTCTAATTAAAATCAAACGATAGATACCATAGTTTTATAAAATATTTTACATAACAAAAATAGTGATGTGTTGACAGTACTCATGTGTTGAGATTATTCGTGTGTTGAAAGAAATATAGATTCATGTGTTGAATGGGAAAAATATTCATTTGTTGAATATAATAAAGAAGTTTTTGAAAAATATAAAGCCGTGTTGATTAGAGATGCGTTATTTTGACGCAAACGATATTTATATCGATTTTATTCATTTTATAATGAATATGGAAAGGTGATTTCAAAATCTGATATTTTGAAATGAAATTCAAATTGAATTAGATGAAATTAAATTGAAATTTTATTGAATCAATTTGAAATGAATTAGAATCGAACATAAAATGAATTCGATTCGAATTGAATAGAAAATGAACTCGATTCGAATTGAGTAGAAAACGAATTAGAATTTGAATTGAATAGAAAGTGAATTTGAATTCGAATAAAATAGAAATGAATTCAAATGAAATTAAATTGAAATTGAATTGAAATCGATTTGAAACGAATTCGAATTGAATCAAATAGAAGGTAAATTCAAATTGAATTAAATTGAAATGAATTCGAATTGAATTGAAATCAAATCGATCTGAAATTGAATATAGTGTTGAAATGGTTTTGAAAACGAATTTAAAACGATTTATAAAATACGTTTTAAAAAGGAAATCGACGAAATATATAATATATATATATATATATATATATATATTATATAATGGCCTGAATAGAACGCGCCGCGCCGCGGCAGTTCGTGAATTTCGACCATTGATTTCGAATTGACGTTGCGGGAGATCCGACCGTCGGATTCTCCTAAAACTGAAACCGTTGGGTTCGTATCGAAAAGAGCTTTCCAATGAATATTAGAAATTTGAAATCTAACGGTTGGATTTGGAATTATGTCCAAATCAAATTTGAAAAAGGTCGTTGTAAGTGCAGTTCGATAGCCGTTGATGGAAATCGACTGTACGGGCCTTTATAAAATTATTAAAAATATCTATAATTTGTGTAAAATCATAATATATGATTTGGGAAAAATTGAGCTGAATAATTCCACATTTGAAAGGATAAAAATAGATTTTTATCGAAATGAACTAGTTTTGAGCTGGAATTAAAACCAATTTATTTTTGAAATAAATAAATTGAAATTGAAAGTGATTTTAAGAATAATCGATATTCCCAATACGTGGATTGGACTGGAGTTGAATCGAAATTATCTTCGGAATATTTCGATGTTGGATTTCGTGACTATACAGATATTGTTATGGGAATTTGAAAGATATATTTTATATCGTTATTTCCAATACGATATTTGTTGGTTTCAGAATTTGATATTGAATATAAGCCGGTATATTTTCTATTCAGAGCCTTGCATTTAATATCAAATGTGATTTGGGTTTATCGTGAGTCGTGTTTTAGATGACATTGGTTCTTTAACCCAGTTAAAGGTAGGATGTTGATTTTTGAAAAGATTAAAACTAAGTGGAGTTTTAATGAATCTCTAATTAGATTAAAAATGTGAATTGATAATTTAAATTATCAAATTTGAAAGGTGATCGGGAAGGGAGTACCACCAGTTTTGCTCCAAAGCGATAGTTAAATCTTTAATTAGATTTGAACGTGAAATGGTAATTAATTTTACCGATAACACCGTGGTGTTAGATGTGGAGTATTACCAGTTTTCTCCATGGGATATATAGGTTGGGATTGGGAAATAAACTAAATAATTACTTCGGTGTGGTTCGTTAATCCCGACTAGTTTGAAATGATATCCAAAGGAGGATTAAAGAATGAATTTAGAAGAATTTATCTTGGATAAAATTAATGGGAACATTTCCCTAAGAATGTGATTTTGTGAATAAAAGAATATTCTGAATTGGAATGAGGCGTTTGTTGTGTTTGTGTAACATTCGTTTATTATATACGTGGGTTATCCAGAAAGACCGGGTTCATACCCATTCTGAATAACCGATTCGACGAGATGTCGAAGATGAAGACGGTGGACGAAGACCGGAAGTCTTCACATCGTTTGGGTGATTACTGATGATCTTGATTGGGCTGTACACCCAGGATGAGGGAAACAGTTGGTGATCGTCCAGACGTACTTGGAGATGGATGGATATGCGAGGAAAGTGCCTCCGGTTTCGTTCAGACCCAGAACGAACTTGTAAATGGATTGTGTGTCTGACAGTGGATTTTATTCTATGTTGATTGATCTCTATTAAATATACATCTGTTTGGCGGCGGAGAATTTATTCTCTTGCTTAACGCCCTTCTCTGAGACGTACGAGCTCAGAGTTTGTATATCGATGGACATCAGTCGCATGGAGTGAATTGCCAATGTGGCATGCGTAAGTGGCAATTGATCAAGGCTTCTGTTGGAAAGCAAAGTCTTGCGGTTGATGATCAAAGCACGGCCTGTGTGGCGTAGCTTTGTGTATAACGTGAATTCGCGAGCCTCACACCTCGGTATGAGTCAAAAACGGGAGACGGACCGCTGGGAGAGCACGGCGTTTCTTTCTAGCTAGGGTGGTGTCAGTGACCTACCAGCCCTGACATTTATATACTTTTCACCTGTGTGGTTGTTGGATACGAGGCGCCTCGGATATAGGTCTGTAAGGACCGGGAAACGTGTGTTCAGGAATTGCCAATCCTCAAAAGTAAGAGAGGACTGGCCCAGCCGATTCCAAGGATCATAGTGGGGTCCTGAGGCATTTGCTAGAGTGTCTCGAACGCGGAGAGGAGCTTGCCCCTTGCCTCGACTCATGACGGAAATCCAATTTCCAATATGTGTATTGCGGTTTTAATTGTAGAACTAGTATGGCGACATGATAGATGGTACCCATGCCGTCTATGATTGATATTTATGATTGAAAATTGTTTTGACACTATACACTTATAATAGTATCAAATGATTTGTTTTGACGTACCAAGCATGTTTGGCTATTATAAGGGAAAACCCTATCCTCCGGCTTGCGTTGCATTGTGTGATGGGACCTGGGTCTTATAATAGTTTCATTTTTCCAAAAAGCATTGCGTTGTTTTGTTATATGCACTAGTATTCTTGGGAGGAAACCCGTTCCGTGTCATACGGCGTGGTCCCTTGAATTACTCTTCTTTAAAGTTAAAATAATAACTGTTTTTAGTTCTCACACCAGTCACATGACTGACCTGGAGTTTATTGTTTTAACCTAAACTCTGGGTGCCCCTATTTTCTACACGGGCAGCTAGTAGTTTTGGTTTTGCAGATTTATATTCACAGGTTCCTGATTTACAGCTGGAACGATGCTCGGAAATCTCTGTATCCGTGTATCACTTCTAGTTGTGTTTTGTATATTTTTCCGCTGCTATGTAATTTATTGTAATCTCTGATATTTATCGAATGTAATTTATTCATTTATACTCTGTATATTCTTGTATCTGATGGAATTGTTGTAATAACAATGAAATGTTCTTCTGTTTGCGTTCTATTTTGTCTTGTCCTCAATTCTATCCGTGCTTTCCTTCACGGGGAAGTTCGGGTCGTCTCAGTTTGGTATCAGAGCTTTGGTTTACAGAGCTCGAGAACAAGACACATTAGAACCATACGAAAGAATTCATCAGATATTGGATTAGTAATATCCAATTAGAATGACTCGTTAGAGATAGGATCAGTAGTATCCTAGAACGAGTGTGAAGAGTATATTTTTCAGATGAAAGCAATTTTGTTTTGAAAATTTAAATCGTTTTATACGTATTTGATTATTTATTTATTTTGAATATGGACAATCCAATATATAAAGATTTTGCATATACGCGTCATGAACGTATATTCGTAGTTTTAATATATTGGATAGATATAGAAACATATTCTAGACACCCGGGGATAATTCTGATGATGTGGCCACATCATCAGTATTTATATTCGAGTTTCGAAGGTGTGATTTCTATATATTTCCATTAGGCTGGTGTGAGAACCAAAACTAATATAGATAGATTCATTGTTGTGAATTGGCATCAAAAACATGATTTTTTGTATATATGTCAAAATTTATGAATTTGAAACTCTAATTCACTAATTGATTGATGTTTGTGTTGTTTGCTTATTTGATTGATAATTTTGAACCATTAGGCTAATTGAATCAAATATTGAATTATATTGAAAATTGGTTGCGTTTGCTTGCATATACTTGTACTTACCATGAACAGGTCATAGCAAGGAGGCTAGAGCAGAGAATAAAATTTGTTTGCCCGACAAATAGGTACATGTTTACTACATAATTTACTGTTTTGTTTGGGTGATGATGATTTTATGAGCCTATTGGCTAGCCGCTTGGCTTTTTCTTTTTCTTTTTGAGATTAGAAGGACCGGGGAAGCTATTTGAAATTCCCCGATGCTCCCGGTGCAGGGGAGGTTATGGCGAAATTTTTCGAAAATTTAGGGTGTTAGCCAAATTTTTGAAAATTTGAAAATTCTCAGGAACTGAAAAGTTGGAGAATGGAAGCCGAATCGAACGTAGAGTTGATTAATCAAACCACTTTCGACTTTGTTTTTTTTTGGGACGAAAAGTTTTAAGTGGGGGAGATTGTAATAACCCGAAAATCTGGGCCAGTTTAAAATTTTTATTTTGGCAATTTTAGCGAATTTTGAGTATTTAAAATAGATTATTTTAAATAATATCGACGAGAAATTTATTTTGAATATAATTCGAACGTATATATCTATATACGTCGTCGTTAGAATATGAATAATTATATATAATTATAAAAGGAATTGAAAATGGCGCGGTAGTTCGATAATTCGATTTCAAACTTCAATTGAATGTACCGGGTGCAAAACAATCCGGATTTTGGCGAAACCAAAAATATTAGAATCTATTCGAGAATATCTTTCCAACGAATCTGAAAAATCGAAATTTCATAGCGGGAATCAAAAGTTATGCCCAGTTGAAAATTCAGAATAGTCGCTATGTAAATTATACATGGCCCAAAAAGTCATATTTTACATACGGATAAATTTGGACTCGAAACCACTTCCATTGAGTTTAAAATGCCGTTTAGAACTCCGAAAAGTATAAGCTTCGATATATTCTGATATCCGGAATAGTGGCTATGGGCTGGAGTTGTTCGGTTAACAATACATAGCCCTTAAAAAGTGAAATTTTGCATACGAGCTCAGAATTCGACGAGATAAATTTTTATGGATTCATAATGACAAATCATTGTTGAGTTCCAAATGGCGCGTCGAACGGAGTTAATATGTGGCCGTGCGAGCTGAAACAGTTCAGGGTAAAACGAGCAGTCATTTTACAAAGGAACATTATTGATACGACCTCGGAATTCAATTCTACCTTTTTTTCTAGATTCGTATCATCTAATAATGGTTAAATCCAAGAGGGCTTGATTTTTTGAGTTAGCATGTGAGCGTGCGAGAAGAAAAGGTGCGCCAAAATCGCATTTTTAGAGCTTATCTGAGCATTTTTGTGATTTTTAACGGATGGTCAAACGAACTCGGAATTCGACGAAACTTATTTTGTTGGACTCGTCTTCACGTCTACTATCTCATGTCCGAAAACCGCGGCCATCGGAGATCGTTTGTGTTCGGACGATACGCGAGAAACTAGCATATAAACACTTTTATTTCCTTTTCTTCCTCACTTTCTCTCTTCCTCTCTTTTTTACATTTTCCTCTTTAATGGCCACCGCACCCCATGCCATCGCTGCCGCACCCTCCCCCGCTGCCACCACTGGCCGTCGGCCTCCTCCACCCCCCTCCGGCCACCTCCTCCTCCTCCTCTCTCTCTCCTCTTCTCTCTCTCTTCAATTAGCAAACCCCACACCCAAACACCACCACCGCGGCCACCACGGGCCCCACCACCACCACCCACACCCTCCCCCACGTCAGTCAGGCCGGCGCCCCCCCTCCAGCCCCCTCAACTCCGGCCGTGGGCCCCCCGGTCACCAAAAACCCATTTTACACTAATCGCCCGTTTTGCAAATAAGTCCCTGACCGTATTTCGCGAATAACTCCCAAACCGTGCGTTTCTAGCCAAAGTTCCTCAAGACAAAAATTGTAGAGCACGAAATTCTCTTCGATTTGGTATATGATAAGTCCTATTTTGCATTGCGGAGTTGTCGGGAAAATGCGTCCGAAGTCTACTGTTCAAACACTGTCGAAATGCTGTCTTTTCGCGATTTCCGGCGAAATGGCACATTTTCGGCAAGAAGACCACTAGGCAAAAGTTGTTCAGAATGGCGTGCTTGTGCTAGAAAAAAAATGGTGTGAAGATTGAAGCACGTTTGCAAATTCTGGAGCCAGAACAACAAATCCGGGCGATAGAAAAAAAGTGAGTTTTCTCCGTTTTAAAGCTTCTACAGTTTTTGACATATGAAATAAATAAAAATATGATTTTTATATTATAGAGAGAATAAAAATCCGATTTTTAACTTATAGAAGATATAAAGATGAGATTTTTATATAATGTAGATAATAAAAATGTGATTTTTATACATGTAGTGGCTACGGGCAACGAAAGTGACAAAAGGCGAGAACGACAAGATTTTCTACATAAGAAGAGTCAAGATGATTGGATAGCTATTGGTGAGAACTTCTCACTCTTCAACTTCTTTTTCTAGTTATATATGAAAATATACTAGGATGCAGACGGTGCTTAGCAGCACCCGACACCCGTCATCCACAGACCATGGATGACTTGTTTGTTAAATTGTTTGGTTGTGTAGTTGGTTAGTCCAATTGGTTTGAATTGAATTGTTTGGTGAAATGGAATGGATTTGATTGATGTGTGAATGGCGTGGGCCTTCACTAGACCGGGGATAAGGCTAGGCCTCGTCCCGTTTCTAGTATCGTGCCGTTATGCCGCCGAAATTTTCTAAAATATGTTAGAAAAATAAAAATATCATTTTATTGAATAAATGAACTGAATAGAAATTCATGTGTTAAAATAAAATGTTTTATCGTTAAAAATATAATTTTTAACGTGAAAGTGAATAAATTAATATTTATAAACAAATCGACCGATTTGTTTATATACACTGATTTGACTGATATCGATTGGGTCGATAAATTTTACACGTCGCCCAACTGCACAACTAAAATCTGTGTTTGATTGTTTGAAACCCCACACGGGTGTTGGGATGAAATTTGAAGTTCACTCATCCTGATTGATTAAATATGTCGATCGATTGATTGACAGTCTGTTATAAGCGTAAGATATCTATATTTGATACTTATACAGTGTAGTGCACTTTGGTTGATGGTTGATTATTTTTCAATGCTACTATATATGTGTGATGTATGAAAATCCATATAATTAACATTATATGGTGATTGATTGGGCCTCATTCCAATCGGGGAAAATAATGAATACTATAAAAGAAAATTCATGTGTTGAATATAAAAATAGTCATGTGTTGACGATGATCATGTGTTGAAACTATTCATGTGTTGAGTAAAATATTTTAAATAATAAAAATTACATCTTTATCATATTTACAATTAGAATCTACTTCACGGTGGAGTCTAATTAAAATCAAACGATAGATACCATAGTTTTATAAAATATTTTACATAACAAAAATAGTGATGTGTTGACAGTACTCATGTGTTGAGATTATTCGTGTGTTGAAAGAAATATAGATTCATGTGTTGAATGGGATAAATATTCATTTGTTGAATATAATAAAGAAGTTTTTGAAAAATATAAAGCCGTGTTGATTAGAGATGCGTTATTTTGACGCGAACGATATTTATATCGATTTTATTCATTTTATAATGAATATGGAAAGGTGATTTCAAAATCTGATATTTTGAAATGAAATTCAAATTGAATTAGATGAAATTAAATTGAAATTTTATTGAATCAATTTGAAATGAATTAGAATCGAACATAAAATGAATTCGATTCGAATTGAATAGAAAATGAACTCGATTCGAATTGAGTAGAAAACGAATTAGAATTTGAATTGAATAGAAAGTGAATTTGAATTCGAATAAAATAGAAATGAATTCAAATTAAATTAAATTGAAATTGAATTGAAATCGATTTGAAACGAATTCGAATTGAATCAAATAGAAGGTAAATTCAAATTGAATTAAATTGAAATGAATTCGAATTGAATTGAAATCAAATCGATGTGAAATTGAATATAGTGTTGAAATGGTTTTGAAAACGAATTTATAACGATTTATAAAATACGTTTTAAAAAGGAAATTGACGAAATATATATAATATATATATATATATATATTATATATAATGGCCTGAATAGAACGCGCCGCGCCGCGGCAGTTCGTGAATTTCGACCATTGACTTCGAATTGACGTTGCGGGAGATCCGACCGTCGGATTCTCCTAAAACCGGAACCGTTGGGTTCGTATCGAAAAGAGCTTTCCAATGAATATTAGAAATTTGAAATCTAACGGTTGGATTTGGAATTATGTCCAAATCAAATTTGAAAAAGGTCGCTGTAAGTGCAGTTCGATAGCCGTTGATGGAAATCGATTGTACGGGCCTTTATAAAATTATTAAAAATATCTATAATTTGTGTAAAATCATAATATATGATTTGGGAAAAATTGAGCTGAAGAATTCCACATTTGAAAGGATAAAAATAGATTTTTATCGAAATGAACTAGTTTTGAGCTGGAATTAAAACCAATTTATTTTTGAAATAAATAAATTGAAATTGAAAGTGATTTTAAAAATAATCGATATTCCCAATACGTGGATTGGACTGGAGTTGAATCGAAATTATCTTCGGAATATTTCGATGTTGGATTTCGTGACTATACAGATATTGTTATGGGAATTTGAAAGATATATTTTATATCGTTATTTCCAATACGATATTTGTTGGTTTCAGAATTTGATATTGAATATAAGCCGGTATATTTTCTATTCAGAGCCTTGCATTTAATATCAAATGTGATTTGGGTTTATCGTGAGTCGTGTTTTAGATGACATTGGTTCTTTAACCCAGTTAAAGGCAGGATTTTGATTTTTGAAAAGATTAAAACTAAGTGGAGTTTTAATGAATCTCTAATTAGATTAAAAATGTGAATTGATAATTTAAATTATCAAATTTGAAAGGTGATCGGGAAGGGAGTACCACCAGTTTTGCTCCAAAGCGATAGTTAAATCTCTAATTAGATTTGAACGTGAAATGGTAATTAATTTTACCGATAACACCGTGGTGTTAGATGTGGAGTATTACCAGTTTTCTCCATGGGATATATAGGTTGGGATTGGGAAATAAACTAAATAATTACTTCGGTGTGGTTCGTTAATCCCGACTAGTTTGAAATGATATCCAAAGGAGGATTAAAGAATGAATTTAGAAGAATTTATCTTGGATAAAATTAATGGGAACATTTCCCTAAGAATGTGATTTTGTGAATAAAAGAATATTCTGAATTGGAATGAGGCGTTTGTTGTGTTTGTGTAACATTCGTTTATTATATACGTGGGTTATCCAGAAAGGCCGGGTTCATACCCATTCTGAATAACCGATTCGATGAGATGTCGAAGATGAAGACGGTGGACGAAGACCGGAAGTCTTCACATCGTTTGGGTGATTACTGATGATCTTGATTGGGCTGTACACCCAGGATGAGGGAAACAGTTGGTGATCGTCCAGACGTACTTGGAGATGGATGGATATGCGAGGAAAGTGCCTCTGGTTTCGTTCAGACCCAGAACGAACTTGTAAATGGATTGTGTGTCTGACAGTGGATTTTATTCTATGTTGATTGATCTCTATTAAATATACATCTGTTTGGCGGCGGAGAATTTATTCTCTTGCTTAACGCCCTTCTCTGAGACGTACGAGCTCAGAGGTTGTATATCGATGGACATCAGTCGCATGGAGTGAATTGCCAATGTGGCATGCGTAAGTGGCAATTGATCAAGGCTTCTGTTGAAAAGCAAAGTCTTGTGGTTGATGATCAAAGCACGGCCAGTGTGGCGTAGCTTTGTGTATAACGTGAATTCGCGAGCCTCACACCTCGGTATGAGTCAAAAACGGGCGATGGACCGCTGGGAGAGCACGACGTTTCTTTCTAGCTAGGGTGGTGTCAGTGACCTACCAGCCCTGACATTTATATACTTTTCACCTGTGTGGTTGTTGGATACGAGGCGCCTCGGATATAGGTCTGTAAGGACCGGGAAACGTGTGTTCAGGAATTGCCAATCCTCAAAAGTAAGAGAGGACTGGCCCAGCCGATTCCAAGGATCATAGTGGGGTCCTGAGGCATTTGCTAGAGTGTCTCGAACGCGGAGAGGAGCTTGCCCCTTGCCTCGACTCATGACGGAAATCCAATTTCCAATATGTGTATTGCGGTTTTAATTGTAGAACTAGTATGGCGACATGATAGATGGTACCCATGCCGTCTATGATTGATATTTATGATTGAAAATTGTTTTGACACTATACACTTATAATAGTATCAAATGATTTGTTTTGACGTACCAAGCATGTTTGGCTATTATAAGGGAAAACCCTATCCTCCGGCTTGCGTTGCATTGTGTGATGGGACCTGGGTCTTATAATAGCTTCATTTTTCCAAAAAGCATTGCGTTGTTTTGTTATATGCACTAGTATTCTTGGGAGGAAACCCGTTCCGTGTCATACGGCGTGGTCCCTTGAATTACTCTTCTTTAAAGTTAAAATAATAACTGTTTTTAGTTCTCACACCAGTCACATGACTGACCTGGAGTTTATTGTTTTAACCTAAACTCTGGGTGCCCCTATTTTCTACACGGGCAGCTAGTAGTTTTGGTTTTGCAGATTTATATTCACAGGGTCCTGATTTACAGCTGGAACGATGCTCGGAAAGCTCTGTATCCGTGTATCACTTCTAGTTGTGTTTTGTATATTTTTCCGCTGCTATGTAATTTATTGTAATCTCTGATATTTATCGAATGTAATTTATTCATTTATACTCTGTATATTCTTGTATCTGATGGAATTGTTGTAATAACAATGAAATGTTCTTCTGTTTGCGTTCTATTTTGTCTTGTCCTCAATTCTATCCGTGCTTTCCTTCACGGGGAAGTTCGGGTCGTCTCAGGTGCCTCCAGCAATCAAAGGCAATGGAGTTTCTGACAAAGTTTCGCTACTATTTCCAAGATCTGAACATCTCTTCATAGGAGCTTTTTTGGAGGAAGATTTTCCAGTAATACTTTTCTTATTAGCTGGGTTTTTCTCAATAGACCGTGAGGGGTGAAGTAATTCATATTGGCGGAGGAGTCCTTCAGTAAGTAAGAACTGTCTACTTCTCTGGGTCTCATCAACGACCTTCAAAGAATTAAGAAGGGTTTGGTCAAGAACGACGCATTGATCGGAAGGAATCTCTATAAAAGTAAAGAAGGAATTGAAAGTTGATTTTTCAAAAGAAAACATAGAACTTCAAGCAAGATTGGTTTCCTCCTTCCATCAATCGGCCATAAAAGTTACCAGGGCGTTGAACATAAAATTATTGATTCGGAATTCCCCTAACACTTTCTACTAAGCCGGTAACAATCCTGCAATACCTGCCTTCAACAAAAATAAAAGAGGGACGATCTATCTTCCTCCTTTTAAAGACATATAAAGAGCAGATATCTTTAAATGTAGGCACTCGTTGTTTGACTCTCATAAAGAGTACGTATATTCCCATTATAATATGATAACCATTGGGATGCAATTGGTAGCGCCGCAGAATCGATTCCAAGTAAGGATTAAAAGGGGGGATGCTCCACTTAAAAGCATATGGTGATTGATTGTAACATAACCAGGGGGTGGATAGTCAGGCAAATCTTCCTTCCCCGGAAACTTAGCTTCGTCTTCTGAAAATCCAAACTGAGCACATATCTGCTGGTATGAACCAAATGGGAGTGTTGTTCTATGACTTTCAGAAGGTACTCTGTTAAGAGCCCGGGGTTGGGGGAAATCCTGACTAATGTTCGTTCCGGGAAAAACAGTTGATGTGGTCTCAGCTACCTGAATAGAACTTCCGGTCTCACTAGACATGGTTGTTTCTTTAGGATTTTGATGAGACTGATTTCTAATTACCATTTCTACGCAAGCAGATATGTTTAAAAGCAAATTGCAGATACATGCTTCCTAGTTTAAAAGAAATAATATATGAGTTATTGCAAATACGAGGTTCGGATTTCATGTACAGTATCCATTGGTTTACCAAATCCGAGCATCATCAATAATTAACTGTAGAATGACCATGTTTGTGTAGAAAATGTTTAACCTAACTATAAGTGGTTAAATAAAGGCAATCCTGTACAAATATGCCATTCAAGCTAAAATCATAAATTACCCTGCATAGTTATTCCTAACTAACATGCTGTTGATGAGAGTGATCAATGGCAAAATTATGAGCTAAAAACATGCAAATATTTTAGTCATTGCAGGTTAAGCATTGCAATAAAATCCAACAGTCAGTGGAGGTATAAATGCAAGAAATCCCCAATGAGAACCTGTTAACTGACCAAACTTGATTGAGTATGCATGAACTAGGTTTGGTCGAGCAACAACGACTAGGATTAATCAAGCGTGCTCGATCAGTGCTGGTCGCACATGGATATGCCAAGCTCAATCAAGCATAATTAAACCAAGTTAGGTTGAGCATGAAACAACTTAGAAAGAGTCATGCATGATCGACCCAGACAGGATTGTGTGTGACCGAACCCATATAGGGAACTAGTAGGCACAATCTAGGCCGGGTCGAGCCTGAGTGACTCAAAGAGAGTCACGCACAATCGACCAAATTAGAATCGCGTGTGACCGACCCGAATAAGGGTCGAGCAGGCACAATCCATGACAGGTCGAGCGTGAACGACTTGAGCTGGACCATGCACGATCTAATCTGAGCAGGTCGATCTAGGTGGAAAACGAGTAGGCAAATCCAAATATAGGTTCTCACATTGCAAAAGCTACAAGACTATGTTCTTATGATCTCCAAAAATTCAACTAAAACTTTGCACATAGCAAAAGATATTTAAAAGCATTGGTCAGGGTTTCGTGTCTCAAACATTTTGTCAAGCAAACGTGTTAATGTGCTACTGAACCATGTTAAAGGCTTTTAAGTGGTCAGACTTGCATGGTTAGGAAAATATGGCTAAGTTCAACACAAAGAAATCATTGTTCGAGGTAAAGGATATCAAGCTAATAACTAGAGTTCAAAAACCGAAGATTGTTTTCACCATATAGTCTGTATACATGAGCCCAAATATTGATCAATACGTAAAGACCATTTTCAAAATCAAAATGTATATGTTGCCATAGAAAATTGAGTCAACAAAAGGAGTTATTATGTTAAGTGCTTAATTAAACACATACAATCTGTTAAGTGATCATATATTTGAAAGGGTAGTCACTACCATAGTTTGGAATTGGGCTTACGAAAAACTCCTAAACATTATCAGTATCAGGTGCAAGTTGAACTGCATACCCTGAACTTAAATACAAAATACAAGACTGTTAAGTTCAGATGTACAAATAAATTAATAAAGCATACAGGTTTCTACAACTCAGGCATTTCATTAAACATATTATGTGTATGATATTCAAGTAAAAATGTAAGGGATGCTATGTAATTGGATTTCCTCAAACAATTACATACACAAACCAAATCAAATCCATTCCAAATTCTAATCATTACAATCCTGAAAGATTAAATTACAATATAAACCATACCAAGATAATATCTCAGTTCAAAACTTTGGTCACTATATATACCCAGAGATTATATGAACTCTAAAATAGTTTGATGAAATACATGGAGAAGAATTTACCTCTGATGAACACGACGCCCCTAATTTAAAGGAACTGTACGGGTTTAAGTCGGGATTTGTAGGACTTTGCACCAGAGATTGACTTCAATGATGGGCTCAAAGCTTTAGGTGACTAGTGATGCAGATTCAATTGGAGGAGAACTGAATTCAAGATGATCGGAGTGCGATTTTTCTTCAAAAGGATGAAGCGACTGCCATTAATTTATTTTCTTTAATAAAAAGTTGGAACATAAAAATGAAGTGCGAGGCACTACAAAGCAAGGGATACAAATGGACATGACCAATCCAATAAGCTCGCTCAGCCCGATATGTGCGGTTTGGTCATTCATGCAAACTCAATTTGTGCTCATGTGCAACCGACCAGGAGTAAAAATATAAAAGCTCGACCCATGCACTAACAAACGTGAATGTCCTATGAGAAACTAAAATTACTCTATCAAATCGTGTTGTATTTAGAAGCCTGTAATCTTTGCAAACTATAGTTACAAACTTCGAGGGGCAAATGTTTATCCATCAAAAATCACATGCATATTGATAGATTGAGGGGTCAGTCGCTCAAGGCATGATTCACCGGTCGTTTGTTCAACATACAAATCGCTCGTACGTAGTCTAATCACCTGGTCATTCATTTAATAACATGAAACAAGCTTATTATTGGCCCGCACAAGTGCAATGTTCAAACACTAGGGTCGGTCACTCATTCTTTGTCCTGGTCGTTCGCTCATACTGACCTAGTCGATCGTTCATACCTTGTGGGAAAGTAACCGTAGAAACACAAGGGGGTCATGCATACTGCTATTCGCTCAAGCTTAAGAGCGTCCGTTCACAAATTATTGATTGATCAGACAGGTCCATCGTCCATCACCTGGTCATGCATCATTTGGTCATGCAATGCATGGTAGGTCGCTCGCGCAGGTGATATAGAGTCGCTCATACATAGCAGGTCGCTCGCACAAGTGCAATGATTAAACACTGGAGTCGGTCGCACATCTGAAGATCAGGCACCATTTTTTGGTCAAACAAAGTGGGGTCACACGTATGGATCGAACCGGTCGGTTGGTCCTTGGTCCTCCAACCATCCCCTGGTCTGGTCACTCGCTCATATCTCGTTCGCTCACTCACTTCCTGGTCGCACAGTCGAGTAGAACAACTAGCAACAGCTGTCTACAGCTTTTGACGGCTAGAAGTGGCATTTCTGTAAATAACTGTGCGCTAGACTAAAAACCTGCATATATGGATTTCATCACATTTCTTGATGGAAGCTCCCTTATAAATTGGCCATGGCTTCCACCATTAAAGGGATCGATTCCTTGTCACCACGAACTACTGCCGGATCCTTTCTACCGCCATTCCTAAGCAATCCTACCTTCATTTGTCATCTTCATTCGAAGATCTACATCGAATCGGCCATGTCTTCCATCGAGATTGTCTAAGTGACCAAGAGATCAAAGATCCTCCTTCATCCTCCTTGCATTCAAAGATATATCACCATTCCTCTGCTGATCCTACCATTTCTCCGCTGATCCTACCATTTCTCCATCGATTTGTGTAGATCTAAGCTAGATTTACTTCTAATAAGAGAAGATGAATTTACAAAGAGAGATTTCATGCCTTGTAAACATTGATGTTAAAATAAAAATCCTTGCCAAAGTGGACATGGATCTACTTAGATCGAACAACTGTAAGTTCTCTTATCTTTTATTTTTCTTTCTAGTGATTATGGCTCTACTATCTTAAATCTAACCGTTTGGTGTAGTGCTTCCCAAGTACGTTTGGTGTTTGAGCCAATTTTGACTCAAACACCATGCCACCTGTTAAATATAATTAAATACCTAATGTTGTAATAAACCAATATTATTGAATTCCCGTATTGTTTATTCTGTCACTATTTACTTACTTTTTATCTCAGTTCATTATTTGTATTTTCATTACATAGTTCATCACAGTAAGTGGATTAAATTCATCTTGTTCATAGAAATCTAATCAACAAGTCTATACACACATCAAAATAATATTTAATTAGTAACCAAAAAGTTGAAGGGTTTTTTTTTATAGTGGAAATTAGGGAGGCCTTCCTATTTTCAAACTTAATTCAGTGCGCATCCTTGTGTAACTTTTCATGTAAGGCGGGTCTCTATTTCCTATAGCAACGTGTTTTTCTGATTTTTCGCGTTGTTGTATAAAAAATTCAAAAAATTGTAAATATTCTCGGAAGGATTATACAAAAAATTGCTAAAATATTAGTAATTTTTATGAATAATTGCAGATATTTTTGCTATTATTCACACATTGTACTGCACGCATTAAAGAAGATAGAACAGTTGCAATAACGTCTGCAATTATTATAAATAATTGTAGTCGTTACTGCAACTGTTTTACACTATAGTGTATTAAGCGAAAAAGTTGCAAATATCTCTGCAAAATTTTCAATTTGTTGTATCTTTTTTAGCAATTTACTGGGGATGAATAATATTTCATTTCTATGCAATTTTAATAATTTTTCTGATGATTTTTCTGCAATACTTCGATAGTTAAACAATTGTAGGTGTTGAGTTTAATATTTAAAACAAATTAGAACAAATTAAATGAAAACCTACTAGTTTTTGAAATAATTGCTACAATATATGCAATTTTATGAAAAATTGCTGAAATTTGCTTTTACGTGAATATTTTTTATTTTATTTTATTTTATTTTTGAACCATTTTTTTGGTTGTTTTCTTGTAAGAATTTGAGGATGATTATGCCCTGAATTAAATTTCGAAGTTTGGCAAATTTTTACATTTTGTTGTTTTTTTATTGAAGATTTTCGAAAAAACAATGACCTAATTTATAAAGTTCTTAGACCGAGAGTTTTTTTTTTGTATTTTGAAACCTAAACTAGACCTGAGCCAAATTGTCCCTTTTTTATATTTACAAGCACTTTATTCTTCTATTTTGAATAAAACGCAATAATTCAATCAAATTATAAAACACCTCTTTTGTTTCCTTCCCTGTTCTAAAGTAATTAACATTAGCTCTCTCATCTAATTTTAAAATCCATATTTTAAAACAGTTTATTTGGTTTCTAACAACTTTTATTCAGATTCATCAACAAATTTAAAATACTAAATCCTTCCAATTTTAGTTTTCGCTATAGTGTCATGGAAATACTACAAAGTAGCTTATATTTTCCAAATACTTTTAAAACACCAAATCAAAATAATATTCGCAGTCCAAAAGTATTTTCAATTATTATATAAAATCCTATTTATTTTCAAAACTACTAAGGTCACCCTTAAAAAATGATATCAATAATAAGACTCTTATTAGTTGCACATTCCACTAAATATTTAGGAAGCACAATAATTACATGTGCAAGGATGTTGCTCCAAAAATGTAACGACCCGCATTTTACGCTATTTTGTTGAGGGTCGGATCATTCTCATATTTTGATATGTTGGTTATGCGTTGTGAGATATCTCCATAATTTTTATCAATTTTATTTGTGACATTTTTGCCTCTTTTAGTTTTGTATAGGGCATAACCTTGGACTAGGATTAAATCAGGTGCTGGGATTGAATTCATTTAAAGAAAATGGTGTTGCCAATTCTGTAGAGTGTTCACATTAAAGATTTGGTTCAGCAGTTTGGGAGAAATCGCTGTTTTAGTGCTACACAATTTCTGGACAGGCTAACTAGTCATTAGTGGGCTGACTTGGTGTAGCCCATTAGTGTGCTGGTTAGATGACTATAAATAGGGGCAGAGGCATGGAGAATAGTTCAGTTTCTTCATTTCTCTTATTTGGTTGAGCTCATGATCCTCCTTGCTCAATCAAATACATTTCTACTCCATTAAATTCATAGATCTAGATTGGAAGATTGAATAAAGGTTGATCGCATCAAAGTGATTGGTTTGAAGGTCGTTCTTCATCGTTCTTCACTATTCGAATTTATATATTATCGTTTTAAAGCTAATTTGAAGATTAGGTGAGTGATAAGCATCTCTCGCACGGATTCAATCGTATATAGGATGTTTGATCTTATTTTCATCATTTAAGTTGTTTTCACCTAGATCTACAACATGGTAAGTATATTTTCATTCGAATCACCATAGGAACTATTCTAACAACTTAAATCGATAAATTTCTATGTTAGTTCATCTTTTCATGCAAGTTTAGATCCATTTATTTGATCGTTTATTGTTTTATCATGATTTGATGAAATTCATGTGATTGTACGATGATCTATTATTATGTTAATGTTTGTGGATGATTTTTTATTAAAATTGATCGATTTTGGATGAGTTGTATGTATGGATGTTCGTCGTTTGAAGCATGGATCAATGGATAGTTCACTAAAAGGGTGGATCTGTGTATCAATCATATTTATTGATAGATCAGGGTCGTATGTTGATGGATCACCTAGATTATTGTACAAAAAAAGGATGGATCGCCCGAAAAATGAAGGATCGCTCGGGAAATGATGGATCACCTAGAAGATGATGGATAGCCCGAAAAATTATGGATCACCCAGGAAATGATGGATTGCATGGAATATGATGGATCACACAGAAAATGATGGATCACCTGAAAAATGATGGATCGCCCAGAAAATGAGGGATCACCTGAGAAATGATGGATCCCATGAAAAATGATGGGTCACCCAGAAAAATGATGGATCGCTTGGGAAATGATGGATCTCCCAAAAAATAAGATGGATCACAAGTGATCCAAGATGGATCACAAGTGATCCAAGATGGATTACAAGAGATCCAGAATGGATCTCGAGCGATCCAGGACAGATCACAAGTGATCCAGGATGGAGATGGATCACAAGGGATCTAGGATGGATCTCTAGCGGTCCAGGATGGATCACGATCGATCCAGGATGGAGATGGATCACGAACGATCCAGAAGTGGATCACGAGAAATCCATCACATAAGTGACAAAATGATGTTTATTTTGGGTCGATGTTGGATGTAGCTTCAACGTGAATTCAGGACGGAATATTCGAAGTTTTGTGAAGTGTTCGTTGATCATCGTAATGCAACTAATGTGAAGGCGACTCAAAGTTGTAAGGTCGTGGATAATGGTTGCTCGAGACGGGGTCTGAGCTTGTTGATAGTCGCCGGTGACGACGACTAGAGTTATGAAGGCTGAGAGTTTATCGTTTTCGTAAGTTCTAGCAGGCTCAAAGCAGGGTATAATAGGGACACCTAAAGGACTAGTGGGACTAGTCGAGTACCCTGGGCCCATGGGATGGGCCTAGTTGTCTCAGGGAGGAAAATGTACGTGGGACTTGCAGAAGTTTGACTAGAACTGGGGTAACCATTAGCTCTTGAAGGTTGGTAGTTTGGGCCAGTCATACGATTAACGATGGTTTCAAACTAGGATTGGTGGTGATAGCCAGAGTGATGGATGATGGTTGTTTTGCTTGTACCTTCTTGAGTAGATTATCCGACGTCTAAGGAGACATTTTTTGAGTGCTTGTCTAATATTGGTTTAGGCCTTCGGGGCATGTGCTAGGTGGATGTATATTTTGATTAAGATGGTCTACGCTTGATAATTGGTTGCCATGAATGTACTGTTTGTTTATATCTATTTTTTTTGTAAAGGTATCACTGTCGGATATGGAGGAGACATGTTAGGCTCTTCTCTGATGTGTTGGTAGATTAGTTGATTGATCTACCTATTTCTTATATACTTTATTGATGATGTTAGATAGCTGTTTTATCGCTTATTAAGACTATTGTCTGACTCAAGGTTTTATGTTCCCTCTTATTGCCTTGGGTTGTTCATCCGATGTGTTGTGGATGGGCAGACTAGGTAGCAAGTGATAGATCTTGATGAGAAGATGTTGCAGAACGACGACGAGCAGGAGGCTTACGTATTATTTCTATTATACATATATCTTGTTATTTTCCGCCATTATGATTTCTTTGAGTGATTGTAGTGAGGCATATTGTACAGATTCTTATGTTGAAATCCTTTGTTGTACGGATATTCTTTTAAGCTGATATGGAAGTTTAAAATTCTGCTTCACTATTATATGTCTGTTGTATATGTTGTTTTATATTTTATCTGTGCGTTGTGAGTTGTACGACACGTTTTGCTTGTGTTATCCTACCCTAATGATCATCCATAGCTGCCTAGCACATCTTTTAGTACAGTATTTCCCTTGTTAAGTGCAGGAATTATAGGCGGTTATCACATTTGGTATCAAAGCTCTAGTTAGTCGATTTTAGCCCAAGTTCGTAGAGGTAATGACGTATTAGAGACTTGTTCGAATTTTCTAATGATGATTAGTATATTATTGGGTATTGGACTTCACTATAGTTTATCTCATGTGTGGACTAATAATTTTATTTTTAGATTTCGAATAAGTCGACGAACTATGAGAAGCACTGCTAGGGATGAGCCTGCGACTGAAAGGGTAGGATATGGTTGTCAGCTAGGAGCTTCAGTTATGTCCGGGGCCATGATGGTTGCGATCATATAGAGGATGCTCATTCCAGAAGCAACAGTAGAGCGTAATGTTCCTATGCAAGTACATAAGGATGATTCCACTAAGAGATAGTGGGATCATTCTGCTATGGATGAAGAAGACGAGTCAAGAAGGTGTATAGCTTTGGAGCAACTCCGACGTCGAGTTGAGGAGCGTGAAGAAAGGATCAACGCTACTTTGGATGAGGCTTTTAGAAGAAGGAATGAACCTCTTGAATAAAATTTAACTAACTCCAATGCTATGAAGAAGCTAAATAAGAAAAAGAAAGAACATCAGTAAGGGAATGATGGCCAAAAGAAGAAACCAAAGAAGGATGTCATTTGATATAACTTCCAATTGAATGGCCATATTTCCAAAGATTGCAAGAATCTGAAAGCTAAAAGGAATTGCTTTAAGTGTGGTAAGCTTGGTCATGACAAAAAGGATTGTTCGGAACTAGCTAAAGGTAAAAAGGTTGTGAAGGCGTATGCTTTGGAAGTTGTGCCATCTTTTTTGTGGGACCGTACGGCGGAAGAGAAAGGGAAGAGTGTCGTCATTCAAGGTATTCTTTCCGTTAGAAATGTTTCAGTTTGGGTTTTGTTTGATACTGAAGCATCACATTCTTTCATTTGTAATTAGCTTGTTTGTCGCTTGGGTTTGGAACCCGAGATTTGTGATAGACCATTGATCATAACTAATCCGGCTGGGAGTTCATCCAGTTTGTGTATGATTTGTCATGCTTGTTAACACCAAAATTTGCATAGACCAGGTATAAAGAAGCAAAAAGTCCAAGATGGTAAGAGTGAAGGGCTTTGGGCAGTAAAACCTAAGCTATGAAGAGAAGGGCCTTGAATAAGGCAAGGGGGTCATCAAAAGCAGGGACTGAGAGCTAATACCAACACAAAGGGATTCACTTTGCAACTGTTACCACCAAATTCAACATCGAGATAAACTGGAAGTGAAGGGATATCGAGCCGTCAGTAGCATAAAAGAGGCTATTGAATCCACAAGCAACTGACACCATCATAGGAAAAGAAATATTGGAATCAATATAAAGAAAGGATACCGACATGGTAGTGTCAACATGGAAGGCACAACTCAATTCTAAAATACAATCACCTTAAAGACGAGAGCAGATGAGAAAGAAATGGCGAAAGCTCATAACCTGAAACTAAAGGCATGATAGGAAGCACCAGGCCAAGCAAAGGGAGGCGAAAGGGATATTGGCATTAACTTGCTTAATGCCGATACAAAAGGAGATGAAGGCATCAAAGGCACAAAAAACCGAAACCAAAGAGGATCTTTCCAGAAACGAAACTTAGAGGAGAAGAGTTACCCACACCAACTCGCTTAGTGTCGATACCGAAAGGGGTGACTGATCCACGATCATAAGAAATAAAAGAACAAAAGAAAACACTATGAAAACTTAAAGATAAAACCAGAGTTTACGGCCGAAAGACGGAAGTCATTCCAGAAGTAGTCCATACCAACAGACTTGGTATCGATACAGAAGATAGAGAAAGCAAAAAACTTAGTAAAAAAAAAGGAAGAGAAAAGACCGAAGGGTTGGTGCCGATGCGAAAAGGAAATACCGGCAAGGCAATACCGAAGGAAGTTAACAAGGGTAGAACTTCGAAAGCATGCCACTTAAAACCATAAGTAAACAGAAGTGGGCAATCGAAGTCGTGTAAAATGGAACTCAAAGCCAAGAAAAGGTAGTAACATTAGAAGAGAGTTTATAAGTCCTACGAAAGGGGGTTATGGATGAAGCTATTGTGAGATCTAGACCGAAGCCATGGGTTGTTGGAAGAAGAAGGAAGGTATACACCCTAACATACTTGGCTCCGATACTTATACCGACAAGCGAAAGCTACAGATATGAAATTCAATCTCTCAGATTCTGAGACCGAGCTACCGAAAGGCATGTTGACGGAACCACTCCCGAAATTCCAAGATTGATATTCCGAAGGCAAGAAGACACCAATTAAGACATCCGATAGGAAGAAAACTAGCTGAAACCTTGTTAAAGCATCCGAGAGAGGCTTCTGCTGGATGTACAACAGAAGGGGCCCAATTTGCCTATAAATAAGAACCCATGGGTTCTCATTTTAGTGGACTTTTCTCATTCCATAATCTTGCTCTCATTTTTTTGAGATCAAACCCTAATTTGTAACTCGATTTGGGGATTTCTCATGTAGTTTCCTCTACGAATAAAATCATCAAAGCCCTTAATGTGGACGGAGCTTCGATCCGAACCGAACCACTATAAATTGTCGTATTTTTTTCTATTTCGTATATTATATGATGTACTATTGTGCTATGCTACTTAATGCTTCTCAATCCAACCCTTCCAGTGGGTATTCAACTACCTTATGCTTTCTCCTCAATAAAAGCTTCGTACACATGCCTCATCTTTTAACCTAGATTACCTAAACCTACTAGCCACTTAGCTTCCTATCTTGAATTGTGCTTAAGGAACCTTTATCCCAAGATAACTGTTGGTCTTTGAGTCGCATAAGCGTGGTACTCACCCCTTGAGGGAAGAGTAATTAATCCTTCAGACTTTAGACCATAATATCTAAGAAATAGTGAACTAATTCACGCTTGCAGGAGCTAAATAACCTCATTTCCCCCTTAGGTCCACCTTCATAGACGTATCTCCGGTGTTGACGAAAATATCGTTAACAGTGGTCTACTATTATCGAGTCATGATTGCTCCTTCGTGTGTGATTGCTTTGTTTTGAACTTCGCTGGGTTTGGGAATATTTTAGGTATGGATTGGCTTAAGAGGTATGCAACGATAGTGGACTGCGAGAAGCTCGAGATGACAGTCGCAAAAATGGAAGGGCGAATGGTTATGATTCGATGTAAGCCCAAAGACGGAGTCTTCGTAAGCTATTTATATTCGCTTGTGATTCCACGAGAAGACTTGTTATCTGTGCCGATCGCAAATGAGTTCGATGATGTCTTTACCGAGGTCAAAGGGTTGCCACCACATCTTGAGATTGAGTTTATGATAGACTTAGTCAAAGGTGTTAGACCTATCGTCATGCCTCTTAGGCGGATAACGCCTAAGAACAACGAGAGTTAGAGGTGAAAGTTCGTGACCTTTTGGGAACAGGATTCATTCAGAGAAATGTATCCAAATGTTATCATTGCTGAGGATAAACAACTTGTTCGACCAATTTCGCGAGGCCAAGGTGTTTTCATAGATGTATTTGGCAAAGGGATTTCACTAGTTGAGAGTAGCGAAGGATAGTGTAACAACCCGGAAATCCGAGCCAATTTAAAATTTTTATTTTGGCAATTTTAGCGGAATTTGAATATTTAAAATGAATTATTTTAAATAATAATAACAAAAAATTTATTTTGAATAGAATTCGAATGTATATATTTATAGATTGCCGTTAGAATATAAATATTTATTTTAAATTATAAAAGGAATTGAAAATGGCGCGGTAGTTCGATAATTCGATTTCAAATTTCAAATGAATGTACAGGATTCAAAATAAACTGGATTTTAGCGAAACCAAAAATATTAGAATCTGCTTATGAATATCTTTCCAACAAATCCGAAAAATTGAAATTTCATAGCGGGAATCAAAAGTTACGTCCAGTTGAAATTTCAGAATAGTTGCTATGGAATTCTAGCCCTTAAAAATGGAAATTTTGCAAACGACCTCGGTTTTCGACGAAACCACTTTTGTTGGATCCGTGATGTCAAGTTATTGCTAGGTTCCAAAATTTGAAATTTTTCGAATCAATATGTGAGCGTGGCAAAGGAAAACGCGTTTGACCAGTTTCAGTTGATTTTAATCGACTGGAAAATGGCCATTTTTCAAACGGTCTCGTAATTTGATGAAATTAGTTTTGTTAGGACCGTATCGTCAATACGAAGCTAGAAAATATTTTTCGGGAATTTTTAGAGTTAGTTTGTTGCCCCGGTAAATTGAAATGCACGTTCAAATTCAATATATATAGATTTATATTTTGATTTTGACGGAAACTGATCGAAACGATCGAATCAGCTTACAGTACATATCCCATTGTGTTCGGAATGGGGGTAATTAGCTAGTGACGACAGTCGGTGGGTTCGATTTGGGGTTCGAATGAAAAGTGTACTTTTTATGGAAATAAATTAAATTAAATTAATTATATTATATAACCTTTTCTCCCCCCTCTTCTTTCCAGTCAGCGAATGAAATAAAAAATATATTTTTATAGTTAAAAATAGAATTTTTAACGTGTATATGAAATGAAATGAATTAATATAAACAAATCGAACGATTTGTTTATATTAATTCATTTCATTTCATATACACGTTAAAAATTCTATTTTTATACTGATATTGATTGGGACGATAAATTTTACACATTGCCCAACTGCACAAATAAAATCTGTGTTTGATTGTTTGAAACCCCACACTGGTATTGGGGTGATATATGACATACACTAATCCTAATAATTAGTTGTATGTCGATCGATTGATTGACGAACTGTTATAAATGTTGAATATTTATATTTGATGCTTATACAGTTTTGAAATAGAAATATTTGAATAGAATATTTGAAATAGAATATTTGAAATAGAATATTTGAAAAAGAAATATTTGAATAGAAATATTTGAAATAGAATATTTGAAAATAGAAATATATGAAGCCGTGTTGATTAGATTTGCGCCATTTTGACGCGAGCGATATTCATGTCGATTTTATTCGTTTTTATAACGAATATCGAAAAGGAAGTGATTTCAAAATATAACGTTTTGAAAATATTATCATTTATATGTTAATGATATGGAATATTCAATTTTGATTTGAAATTGAATATGAAGTTGAAATTGCTTTGAAAACGAATTTAAAACGATTTGAAAACTACGTTTTTAAAAGGAAATCGATGAAATATATATAATATATATATTATATATATATAATGGCCTGAATAGAACGCGCCGCGCTGCGGCAGTTCGCGAATTTCGACCATTGACTTCGAATGGATATTGCGGGAGATTCGACCGTCGGATTCTCCTAAAACCGGAACCGTTGGGTTCGTATCAAAAAGAGCTTTCTAACCAATATTAGAGATTTGAAATCTAACGGTTGGATTTGGAATTATGTCCAAATCAAATTTGGTAAAGGTCGCTGTAAGTGCGGTTTGATGGCCGTTGATGGAAATCGACTGTACGGGCCTTTATAAAATTATTAAAAATAGTAATAATTTGTGTAAAATCATAAGAAATGATTTGTGAAGAATTGGGGTGAAAACTCCATATTTGAAAGGATAACAATAGATTTTTATCGAAATGAACTAATTTTGAATTAGAATAAAAATTTATTTATTTTTAAATAAATAAATTCGATTTGAAACCAAATAAATTCGATTTGAAATGGTTTTAAAAGAAACCAGAATTTCCAATAATTGAATTGGAATGGATTTGAATCGAAATTGTCTTTGGAATATTTCGATGTTGGATTTCGTGATTATACAGATATTGTTATGGAAATTTGAAAGATATATTTATATCGTTATTTCCAATACGATATTTGTTGGTCGTAGAATTTGATATTGAATATAAGCCGATATATTTTTTATTCAGATCCTTGTATTTAATATCAAATGTTATTAGGGTTTGTCGTGAATGGTGTCTTCATTAACACTGTTCTTAAACCCAGTTGAGAAAAAGATTAAATCTTTTTATTTAGATTTAATGAAGTGTACCAATTAAATGGTATTTAATTGGAATTGAATATGAATTGATTTTTGGGTTTATCGTGAACGGCGTTTTAAATAGCACTTTTTCTTTAACCCGATAATTAATGGAATGTGATTTTGGGTTGTCGTGAATGGTATCTTCAATAATATTGTTCTTAGACCCAATGGAGATAAGAAAATCAGAAACTAACTGGAGATTAGTTAAATTGAATGGTTTTTGGGGTATTGATCTGATGTTGGTTTCAGCCTTCGGGGTTAATACTTAGGGAATTGCTCACTTGCTAATTTACGGTTAGGGACTGATTGAAATGTGATGTGATTTTGGGGTTTATCGTGAACCATGTTTTAAATGACACTGATTCTTTAACCCAGTCAAAGATTAAAACTAAGTGGAGTTTTAATGAATCTTTAATTAGATTGAAAAGATCGAGAATGGAGTATCACCAATTTTACTCCAGGCGGTAGTTAAATCTTTAATTAGATTTGAACGTCAAATGGTAATTGAATTTACCGATAACACCGTGCTGTTAGATATGAAGTATAACCAGTTTTACTTCATGGGATATATAGGTTGGGATTGGGAAATAAAATAAATAATTACTTCGGCGTGGTTCGCTAATCCCGACTAGTTTTAAGTGATATTCAAAGGAAGATTAAAGAATAAATTTAGAAGAATTTATCTTTGATAAAATTAATGGGAACTTTTCCCTAAGAATGTGAAATTTAGAAATTAACTGGAGATTAGTTAAGTTGAATGGTTTCCTGGGTATTGATCTGATGTTGGTTTCGGCCTTCGGGGTTAATATTTGGGGAATTGTTCTCTTGCTAATTTACGGTTAGTGACAGATGAATTGGAATGAGGCGTATGTTGTGTTTGTGTAACACTTGTTTATTATATACGAGAGTTATTCGGAAAGACATGGTTTATCCCATTTTGAATAACTGATTCGACAATGAGTCGAAGATGAAGACGGTGGTTGAAGACCGAAGGTCTTCACGTCGTTTGGATAATTACTGATGATCTTGATTGGGTCGTACACCCAAGAGGAGGGAATCAGTTAGTGATCGTCCAGACGTACTTGGAGATCGATGGATATGCGGGGTACTAGGTGCCTCCAGTTTCCTTCAGAGCCAGAATGAACTTGTAAATGGACTGTGTGTCTGGCATTGGATTTTATTCTGTGTGATTGATTTCTATTAAATATATATCTTTTTGGCGGCGGAGAATTTATTCTCTTTCTTAACTTCCTTCTCTGAGACGTACGAGCTCAGGGGTTATATACTGATGGATATCAAACGCATAGAGTGAATTGCCTGTGTGGCATGCCTAAGTGGCAAATGATCAAGGCTTCTGTTGAAAAGCGAAGTCTTGTGGTTGATGATCAAAGCACGACCTTTGAGGCATAGCTTTGTGTAACGTTTAATTCGCGAGTTTCACACCCGGTATGAACCAGAAACGGGAGAGGACATGCGTTTCTTTCTAGCTAGAAGTGGCGTCAGTGGTTTTACAAGCCCTGACGAGTTTGACTTATGTGGTTGTTGCTGTTGCGAGGCGCCTCGGATATATCGGTGACTATGTAAAGCTGATGGAGTCATTCGTTGGCTCATTTGCGCCCCATAGAGCGGGGAGACGTATTGTTCAGGCATAATAATCCACTCCGTGTGGACCGGCCCTAACGATCCATGGCTTGCTTGCGCACTTACCTGAGACTTGGTAGGCTAGATTGTCTCGAATCAGTGAGGACGATCCCTAGCCTCGGTTCATACCATAAATGATAACCCAACTTCCAATACGACATTTTGCGGTTTTGATTGTATACCTATATATGGCGACATAATGGTATGGGACATTCATGCCGCCTATGATTGATATTTATGATTGTATATAAAATCAAAAACTAACTAGAAACGAGCAAAGATGAGTGGTTTCCTGGGTATTGGTCTGATGTTGGTTTCGGCCTTCAGGGTTAATACTTAGGGAATCGTTCTCTTACTAATTTATGGTTGGATTCTGATTAAGAATTAAAACATGAAATTTAGTGTATCAAGCATTCTTTGGCTATTATAAGGTAAAAACCCTATCCTCCGGCTTGCGTTGCATTATATGATGGGACATGGGTCTTATAATAGCTTCATTGTTCTTTATTTAGCATTGCGCTGTTTGTTTTATGCACTGGTGTTCTTGGGAGGAAATCCGTTCCGTGTTATACGGCGTGGTCTCTTGATTTACCTAACTTTAAAATAAAGATAAATAACTGTTTTAGTTCTCACACCAGTCACATGACTGACCTGGAGTTTATTGTTTTACCTAAACTCTGGGTACCCTTATTTTGACACGGGCAGCTTGTAGTTTTGGTTTTGCAGATTTATATTCATAGGATCCCGATTTACAGCTGGAATGATACTCGGAAAGCTCTTTATCCGTGTATTACTTCTAGTTGTATATTGTATTATTTTCCGCTGCGATGTAATTTATTATAATCTCTGATATTTTCTGTTGTGTAATATTTGTTTATACTCTGTATATTCTTGTATTCTGATGGAATTATTGTAATTAACAATGAAATATTCATCTGTTTGTGTCTCGACGTGGCTAGTTCTCAACTCAATCCGTGATTTCCCGTAAGGGGGATTTCGGGTTGTTTCATCGCTGTTATCAGAGCTTTGGTTAACTCAAATCTTTGGGGTACAACTCGTTAGAACTGAACAAAAGACTCATCAGAAGTAGGATTTGTAATATCCTATAGAAGAATCCTCATTAGAGATAAAATCAGTAGCATTCTAGAATGAGTGACTCGTTAGAGATGGGGTTAGAAATGCCCTAGAATGAGTTGAGAGTAATATGATTATATATAACGTATTTGTGATTATATATAATCCGGTCTTAGAAAATTTGATTTTTCATTATATAAAATTATATATTTGAAAGTTTAATCAACAAATTGATTGCTGGTTGTGTTGTGTGATTATTAGTTCAACTAATCAGAATATTGAATTGATAATACCAATAAGAGAATGTAAGGTGAATTAGCCAATTGGAATCAAATATAGAACTGAATTGAAAATTGGTTGAAATTGCATACATGTACATGTATATCTATTGAACAGGTCATATCAAGGAGGCTAGAGTAGAGAAATAAAATTGTTTGCCCGACAAATAGGTACATGTTTACAAATTTATTGGTTTTGGATGATTTTATGAGCCGATTGGCTAGCCGCTTGGCTTTTTCTTTTTCTTTTGGTTTGAAGAAGGCCATGGGAGGCTATATGAAATATCCCGAAGTCCCCGGTGCAGGGGAGGTTATGGCGAAATTTTTCGAAAATTTAGGGAGTTAGCCAAATTTTTTTAAAAATTTGAAAAGTTCTTAGAAACTGAAAAGTTGAAGAACTTAAGTCGTAATGAAAGTTGAGTTGATTAGTTAAACAATTTTCAGCTTCGTTCCTTTTCGGGGACAAAAAGTTTTAAGTGGGGGAGATTGTAACTACCCGGAAATCCGAGCCAATTTAAATTTTTTATTTTGGCAATTTTAGCGGAATTTGAATATTGAAAATGAATTATTTTAAATAATAACAACGAAAAAATTATTTTGAATAGAATTCGAACGTATATATTTATATAGATCGTCGTTAGAATATAAATATTTATTTTAATTTATAAAAGGAATTGAAAATGGCGTGGTAGTTCGATAATTCGATTTCAAATTTCAAATGAATGTATAGGATTCAAAATAAACCGGATTTAAGCGAAACCAAAAATATTAGAATTTGTTTATGAATATGTTTCCAATGAATCCGAAAAATTGAAATTTCATCGCGGGGATCAAAAGTTACGTCCAGTTGAAATTTCAGAATAGTCGCTATGGAATTCTGGCCCTTAAAAATGGAAATTTTGCAAACAACCTCGGTTTTCGATGAAACCACTTTTGTTGGATCCGTGATGCCAAGTTATTGCTAGGTCCTAAAATTCGTAATTTTTCGAATCAATATGTGAGCGTGGCAAAGGAAAACACGTTTGACCAGTTTCAGTTGATTTTAATCGACTGGAAAATGGCCATTTTTCAAACGGTCTCAAAATTTTACGAAATTAGTTTTATTAGGACCGTATCGTCAATACGAAGCTAGAAAATATTTTTCGGGAATTTTTAGAGTTAGTATGTGGCCCCGGTAAATTGAAATGCGCGTTCAAATTCAATATATATAGATTTATATTTTGATTTTGACGGAAACTGATCGAAACGATCGAACCGGCTTACGGTACATATCCCATTGTGTTCGGAATGAGGGTAATTAGCTAGTGACGACAATCGGTGGGTTCGATTCAGGGTTCGAATGAAAAGTGTACTTTTTATGGAAATAAATTAAATTAAATTAATTATATTATATAACCTTTTCTTCCCCCCTCTCTTCTTTCCAGTCAACGAATGAAATAAAAATATATTTTTATAGTTAAAAATAGAATTTTTAACGTGTATATGAAATGAAATGAATTAATAAACAAATCGAATGATTTGTTTATATACACACATTTGATGATATTGATTGGGATGATAAATTTTACACATTGCCCAACTGCACAAATAAAATCCGTGTTTGATTGTTATAAACCCCACACGGGTATTGGGGTGATATATGACGTACACTAATCCCAATAATTAGTTGTATGTCGATCGATTGATTGACAGACTGTTATAAGCGTTGAATATTTATATTTGATGCTTATACAGTGTAGAATGCACTTTGGATGATGGTTGATTATTTGTCATTGTTGATATATACATGCGTTGCATGGAAATCCATAGAAATAAAATATATGGCAATTGATTGGGACTCATTCCAGTTTTGAAACAGAAATATTTGAATAGAAATAATTGAATAGAATATTTGAAATAGAATATTTGAAAAAGAAATATTTGAATAGAAATATTTGAAATAGAATATTTGAAAATAGAAATATATGAAGCCGTGTTGATTAGATTTGCGCCATTTTGACGCGAGCGATATTCATGTCGATTTTATTCGTTTTTATAACGAATATCGAAAAGGAAGTGATTTCAAAATATAACGTTTTTAAAATATTATCATTTATATGTTAATGATATGGAATATTCAATTTTGATTTGAAATTGAATATGAAGTTGAAACCGCTTTGAAAACGAATTTAAAACGATTTGAAAAATACGTTTTTAAAAGGAAATCGACGATATATATATATATATATATATATATATATATATATATATATATAATGGCCTGAATAGAACGCGCCGCGCTGCAGTAGTTCGCGAATTTCGACCATTGACTTCAAATGGATATTGCGGGAGATCCGACCGTCAGATTCTCCTAAAACTGGAACCGTTGGGTTCGTATCAAAAAGAGTTTTCTAATGAATATTAGAGATTTGAAATCTAATGGATGGATTTGTAATTATGTCCAAATCAAATTTAGGAAGGGTCGCTGTAAGTGCAGTTCGATGGCCGTTGATGGAAATCGACTGTATGGGCCTTGATAAAATTATTAAAAATAGTAATATTTTGTGTAAAATCATATGAAATGATTTATAAAGAATTGGGGTGAAAAACTCCATATTTGAAAGGATAAAAATAGATTTTTATTGAAATGAACTAATTTTGAATTAGAATAATAATTTATTTATTTTTAAATAAATAAATTGGATTTGAAATGGTTTTAAAAGAAACCAGAATTTCCAATAATTGAATTGGAATGGATTTGAATCGAAATTGTCTTTGGAATATTTCGATGTTGGATTTCGTGATTATACAGATATTGTTATGGAAATTTGAAAGATATATTTATATCGTTATTTCCAATACGATATTTGTTGGTCGTAGAATTTGATATTGAATATAAGTCGATATATTTTCTATTCAGAGCCTTGTATTTAATATCAAATGTGATTTGGGTTTGTCGTGAATGGTGTCTTTGTTAACACTGTTCTTAAACCCAGTTGAGAAAAAGATTAAATCTTTTTATTTAGATTTAATGAATTGTGCCAATTAAATGGTATTTAATTGGAATTGAATTTGAATTGATTTTTGGGTTTATCGTGAGCGGTGTTTTAAATAACACTTGTTCTTTAACCCGATAATTAATGAATGTGATTCTGGGTTGTCGTGAACGGTATCTTCAACAATACTGTTCTTAGACCCAACGGAGTTAAGAAAATCAGAAACTAACTGGAGATTAGTTAAGTTGAATGGTTTCTGGGGTATTGATCTGATGTTGGTTTCGGCCTTCGGGGTTAATACTTAGGGAATTGCTCACTTGCTAATTTACGGTTAGGGACTGATTGAAATGTGATGTGATTTTGGGGTTTATCGTGAACCGTGTTTTAAATGACACTGATTCTTTAACCCAGTCAAAGATTAAAAATAAGTGGAGTTTTAATGAATCTTTAATTAGAGTGAAAAGATCGAGAATGGAGTATCACCAATTTTACTCCAGGCGGTAGTTAAATCTTTAATTAGATTTGAATGTGAAATGGTAATTGAAGTTACTGATAACACTGTGGTGTTAGATATAAAGTATGACCAGTTTTACTTCATGGGATATATAGGTTGGGATTGGGAAACAAAATAAATAATTACTTCGACGTGGTTCGCTAATCCCGACTAGTTTGAAGTGATATTCAAAGGAAGATTAAATAATAAATTTAGAAGAATTTATCTTTGATAAAATTAATGGGAACCTTTCCCTAAGAATGTGAAACTTAGAAACTAACTGGAGATTAGTTAAGTTGAATGATTTCCTGGGTATTGATCTGATGTTAGTTTCGGCTTTCGGGGTCAATATTTGGGGAATTGTTCTCTTGCTAATTTACGGTTAGTGTGAATGATGAATTGGAATGAGGCGTATGTTGTGTTTGTGTAACACTTGTTTATTATATACGCGAGTTGTTCGGAAAGACCTGGTTTATCGCATTCTGAATAACTGATTCGACGATGAGTCGAAGATGAAGACGGTGGTTGAAGACCGGAGGTCTTCACGTCGTTTGGATAATTACTGATGATCTTGATTGGGATGTACACCCAAGAGGAGGGAATCAGTTGGTGATCCAGACATACTTGGAGATCGATGGATATGCGGGGTACTAGGTGCCTCCGGTTTCGTTCAGACCCAGAACGAACTTGTAAATGGACTATGTGTCTGACATTGGATTTTATTCTGTGTGATTGATTTCTATTAAATATATATTTGTTTGGCGGCGGAGAATTTATTCTCTTGCTTAACGCCCTTCTCTGAGACGTACGAGCTCAGGGGTTATATACTGATGGATATCAAACACATAGAGTGAATTGCCTGTGTGGCATGCCTAAGTGGCAAATGATCAAGGTTTCTGTTGAAAAGAAAAGTCTTGTGGTTGATGATCAAAGCACGGATTTTGTGGCATAGCTTTGTGTAATGTTTAATTCGCGAGTTTCACACCCGGTATGAACCAGAAACGGGAGAGGACTTCAGGGAGGACATGCGTTTCTTTCTAGCTAGAAGTGGCGTCAGTGGTTTTACACACCCTGACAAGTTTGACTTATGTGGTTGTTGCTGCTGTGAGGCGCCTCAGATATATCGGTGACTATGTGAAGTTGATGGAGTCATTCGTTCTCTCATTTGCGCCCCATAGGGTGGGGAGACGTATTGTTCAGGCATAATAATCCACTCCGTGTGGATCGGCCCTGACGATCCAAGGCTTGCCTGCGCGCTTGCCTGAGACATGGTAGGCTAGATTGTCTCGAATCGGCGAGGACGATACCTAGCCTCGGTTCATACCATAAATGGTAACCCAACTTCCAATACGACATTTTGCGGTTTTGATTGTATACTTATATATGGCAACATAGTGGTATGGGACATTCATGCCGCCTATGATTGATATTTATGATTGTATATAAAATCAGAAACTAACTAGAAACGAGCTAAGATGGGTGGTTTCCTGGGTATTGGTCTGATGTTGGTTTCGGCCTTCGGGGTTAGTACTGAAGGAATCGTTCTCTTACTAGTTTACGGTTGGAGTTTGATTAAGAATTAAAACATGAAATTTAGCGTATCAAGCATTCTTTGGCTATTATAAGGTAAAAACCCTATCCTCCGGCTTGCGTTGCATTGTGTGATGGGACCTAAGTCTTATAATAGCTTCATAGTTCTTTATTTAGCATTGCGCTGTTTGTTTTATGCACTGGTGTTTTTGGGAGGAAACCCGTTCCGTGTTATACGACGTGGTCCCTTGATTTACCTAAGTTTAAAATAAAGATAAATAACTGTTTTAGTTCTCACACCAGTCACATGACTGACCTAGAGTTTATTGTTTTAACCTAAACTCTGGGTGCCCTTATTTTGACACGGGCAGCTAGTAGTTTTTGGTTTTGCAGATTTATATTCACAAGATCCTGATTTACAGCTGGAACAATACTCGGAAACCTCTGTATCCGTGTATTACTTCTAGTTGTGTATTGTATTATTTTCTGCTGCTATGTAATTTATTGTAATCTCTGATATTTTCTGTTGTGTAATATTTGTTTATACTCTGTATATTCTTGTATTCTGATGGAATTGTTGTAATTAACAATGAAATGTTCTTCTGTTTGTGTCCCGATGTGGCTTGTTCTCAACTCAATCTGTGATTTCCCGTAAGGGGGATTTCAGGTCGTTTCAGATAGTGTGCCGAAGACAGCTTTTAGGACACCATCCGGTTTCTTCGAATGGTTGGCGATTCCATTTGGGTTGACTAATGCGCAAGCGTATTTCGTGGATCTTATGAATAGGGCGTTCAGAGATAAGTTGAACAAGTTCGTGCTTGTGTTCGTGGATGATATTATGGTTTTCTCCCGAAATGAAGAAGAGCATAAGAAGCACTTGCAAGTTGTTTTGGAAATCGTGCGATAGCATCAGCCGAGGGCTAAGTTTTCGAAGTGTCACTTCTAGAAGAGCAAAGTGAGGTTCTAAGGTCATGTTGTTTCTGGAAATGGAATAGCAGTGCATCCCGATAAGGTGGCAGCAATCCAGGACTGGGATAAACCTAAGAATGCGACGGATGTTCGGAGTTTCCTTGGGTTGGCCGGATATTATCATTGTTTTATCAAGGATTTCTCCAAGATAGATGCACCATAAACAAGATTTTATTTCAGGCCTAGATGCGGGTTAGAGCCTGAAAGGTTGGCAAGCTTATCGATAAGACTTACTCTCATTCGAAAGGATTGGAGAAAGCCAAAAGCGTGACGAAAAGCTTGTTGAGATTATCCAAAAGATGGAACCGAAGACAAGGAATTCAAAGTTGATCGAGATGGTTGTCTTCGAAAGGGAGGATGACTACTTTTTCCTGATATTGATGGGTTGAGAGATGAGGTTCTGAGGAAATGTATTCACTTGAAGTTGACGATTCATCCTGGTGGTAACACGATGTATCAGAACATGGCAAGAGACTTTGCAAGATGGGTTGAGTGATCGAGAACTCGAAGTCAGTGATTCATCACTTGAAGTTGACGATTCATCCTGGTGGTAACATGATGGGTTGAGTGATCGAGATCCATTGTACACAACTGGATTTTGGAAGAGTTTGCAAGAAACTTTGGGAATAGAGTTGTGTTTGAGTATGACTTATCATCCCCAAACTAATGGTCAAACCGAGAGGGTTATTCAATTTTTAGAATATCTCCTTAGAGCTTGTGTATTGGACTTCGGGGGATCGTGGGAAGATCATCTATGTCTAGTTGAGTTTGCATACAACAACAGCTAGCAATCAAGCATTGGGATAACACCATACGAGGCGTTGTATGGTAGATTGTGTAATTCTCCAGCATATTGGTTAGAGACTGGAGATAAGTTGATATTTGGGCCAGTGATGATAAGAGAAACATCAAATTATATCGAGATCAATCAGCAGTGAATGAAGGCAACCCAAGACTATCAAAAGAGTTACACCGATAAGCGTCATAAGGACTTGAAATTCGACGTTGGTGATATGGTTTTTGTGAAGATTTCTCCTTTGAATGTTGTTCGGTTCGGAAGTGAAGGAAAGTTAGCTCCAAGATTTGTTGGACCGTTTCCGATAGTCGAGCAAATTAGAAAGCTCGCGTACAAATTGCTTTTACCCGAGAAGATGTCGAGCATGCATAATGTTTTCCATCTGTAGTTTCTACGGAAGTGTGCGCATGGTTCGAATGTGATGGTATCTTTGGAACAGTACGATGACCTAGAAGACGAGTCCATAGTTATGAGACCTCGTAAGCCGCTTCGCGTTGTGGGGAATGATACGAAACATCTTAGAAGGAAGACGATTAAGCTAGTCTAGGTGTAATGGAGTGAAGATGATGACGATTGTACGTAGGAAACGGAAGAGATTATGAAGACGATCCATCCAAAACTCTTCGTTGGTATGACCTATTAATGTCGTTTCACCTTACACCATTGTAACTTGTATTATTTGTTAGAATTCCGCATGCTAGGTTAAGGCTATGGATGCATGGCTTGATGGATGCTAGTTTGGATGATAAATTAGCTGCTCATAGATGATAGGCATGCGAAATTGTTTGTGTGGTTGCTTATGTTTGCTTGGAATTTCGAGGGCAAAATTCCTAAGAAAGGGAGAATGTAATGACCCGCATTTTACGTATCAAAGGATCATAAAATATTTTATTTAATTCATTGAGGGTTAGATCATTCTTATATTTTGATATGTTGATTAGGGGGATGTGAGACATGTCCATAATTTTTATCAATTTTATTTGTGACCATTTTTCCCTTGTCAGTTTTGTACAGGGCATAACTTTTGAGATTGAATCAGGTGCTGAGATTGATTGCATTGGAAAAGAAATGGGGTTCCCAATTCTGTAGTGTGGTCACATTAAAGATTTGGTTCAGTGGTTTGGGAGAAATCGTTGTTTTAGTGCTACACAATTTCTGGACAAGCTAAGTAGTCATTAGTGGGTTGATATGATGTGGCCCATTAGCAGACCGGTTAGATGGCTATAAATAGGGGTAGAGGCATAGAGAATAGTTTAGTTTCTTCATTTCTCTTATTTAGTCAAGCTCATGATCCCCCTTGCTCAATAAAATACATCTTTACTCCATTAAAATCATAGATCTGGATTAGAAGATTGAAGATCAACATCGAAGAAAGATAGATCACATCAAAGTGATTGATTTGAAAGTCGTTCTTCATCGTACTTCATTGTCCGGATTTGTAGATCATCATTTTAAATATAATTTGAAGATTTGGTGAGTGATAAGCATCTCTCGCACGGATTCAATCGAGTATATGGGTTGTTTGATCTTATTTTCATCATTTCAAGTTGTTTTCACTAGATCAAATCATGTTAAGTATATTTTCATTCGAATCACCATAGAATCTAATCTAACAACTTAAATCAGTAAATTTCTATGTTAGTTTATGTGTTTATGCAAGTTTAGATCCATTTATTTGATCAATTATTGTTTTATTATGATTTGGTGAAATTCAAGTGATTGTATGATGATTTGTTATTGTGTTAATGTTTGTTTGTTGAAATTGATCGATTTTTGATGAGTTATGTGTATGGATGTTCGTCGTTTGAAACATGGATCAATGGATCGTTCACCAAAAGGGTGGATCTGGGTATGGATCACACGTATTGATGGATCGGAGTCGTGTGTTGATGGATCGCCTGGGTTATTGCGCAAGGAATGGATGGATCGTTATAGTAATGATGGATCTCCCAGGAAATGATGGATCGCTCACAAAATGATGGATCGCCCTGAAGATGATTGACCGCCCGGAAAATGATGGACCACCCGAAAAATGATGGATCGCCCGGAAAAAGATGGATTGCGAGAGATCCAGGATGGATCTTGAGCGATCCAGGATGTATCTCAAGCGATCCAGGATGGAGCTGGATCATGAGAGATCCAGGATAGATCTCGAGCGATCCAAGATTGATCTCGAGCGATCCAAGATGGAGATGGATCATGAGTGATCCATCACATAAGTAACCAAATGATGTTTATTTTGGCTCGACGTTGGATGTAGCTTCAAAGTGAATTCAAGATGGAATATTCAAAGTGTTGTGAAGTATTCGTTGATCATCGTAATGCAACGAATTTGAAGACGATTTAAAGTTGTGGGCTCATGGGTAATGGTTGCTCGAGACTGGGTTTGAGCTTGTGGATAGTCGCCGGTGATGACGACTAGAGTTATAAAGGCTGAGAGATTATCGTTCCCGTAAATTCTAGTGGGCGTAAAGCATGGGTATAATAGCGACACCTAAAAGGCTAGTGGGACTAGTCGAGTACCCTGGGTCCATGGGATGGGCCAAGTTGCCTTAGGTAGGAAAATGTACGTGGGACGTGCTGAAGACTGACTAGAACTATGGTTACCATTAGCTCTTGATGGTTGGCAGGTTGGGCCAGTCATACGATTAATGAAGGTTTCAAAGCAGGATTAGCAGTGATAGCCAGAGTCATGGATGATGAATTTTTTGCTTGTACCATCTTGCGTAGACTGTACGATATCTAAAGAGATATTTCTTGAGTGCTTGTCTGATGTTGGTTTAGGCCTTTGGGGCTTATGCTTGGGGGATGTCGACTTCGATTAGGATGTACGCTTGATAACTGGTTGCCTTGAATGTACTGTTTGTTTCTATCTGATTTTTTAATGGGTATCACTGTCGGATGAGGGGAGACGGGTTGGGTTCTTCTCTGATGTGTTATTAGATTAGTTGATTGATCTATCTATTTCTCATGTACTTTATTGATGATATTAGATAGCTGTTTTATCGCTCATTAAGACTATTGTCTGACTCAAGTTTTTATGTTCCCTCTTATTACCTTGGGTTGTTCATCCATTGTGCTGTGGATGGGCAGACTAGGTGACATGTGATAGATCTTGATGAGACGATGCTGTAGAGCGACGACGAGTAGAAGGCTTACATATTATTGCTATTATACATATATCTTGTTGCTTTCCACTGTTATGATTTCTCTAAGTGATTGTAGTAAGACATTTTGTACAGATTCTTATGTTGCAATGCTTTGTTGTATGGATATTCTTTCAAATTTATATGGAAGTTTAAGTTTCTGCTCAATTCTGCTTCACTATTATATACCTGTTGTATATGCTCTATTATATTTTATCTCTGCACTGTGAGTTATATGACAAGTTCCGCTTGTGTTATCCCACCCTGATGATTGTCCATAGCTGCCTGGCACATCTTTCAATGCATTATTTCCCTTGTTAGGTGCAGGAGTTATGGGCGGTCGTCACAAAAAAGTAACAATGTTCAATTATTATTATTTTATGTTTAAGGAATTATAACATTAGAGTGCAGAGGAACACTGCCATATGCATTTTTTTCATACCATTGAAATATCAATGTACAATAGAAGAATTAACAGATGAAAAATAATTTTCCATCATTGAGTTCTAATACTCAGAAAACTCAAAATTTTAAATCTTGATGTTTCTAGGTGTTGTTGTGTGTTTCAAATAAAATATTTTTTAATTATCTAATCAATTCAACATGTTTATTGTACAAATATAGCTAACAAAGCTTAACCTTCCTTTTAATATAAAAAATATGTCCAGTTAGACCACCAAATATATTATAAATATTTGAATAAATTGAATGTAACATAACCCTTATGAGATTAGGCTAACATAAAGATTTGAAAGCGCACGATAAAAAAATATCTACATCTTCCTACTCATTATGACTCAACATATTTACTATAGAGGTAATTAGGGAGAAGGACAAACTTTGCCAAAAAATTAGGCTGAAGGACACTAAGTTTTATTTTTAGTCTGAAGGACAAACTTTGAACCAAAATTAACCTGAAGGAAAATGCTAAATGTAATTAGCATTAAATTCAGTTTTTTACACTACACGAAAATGCTAGTTTTAACTAGCATTATTCAGTTTTACACTACAGAAAATGCTAATTATATTTAGTAATGTCCTTTAGCCTAATTCTTTTCAAAGTTTGTCCGTCAGCCTAAAAATAAAACTTGACGTACTTCAAACTAATTTTTTTTCCAAAGTTTGTCCTTATGTCTATTTTCAACTTTGCTATATTACTCCGTAGTTCTTTGTCACGATATTATGCCGATCATTACAAAAATGAGATTATATTAATCATTAATGTATATCTCACTAAAGATAATTTGTTACCTTAGCATATCCAAATTAAATTCAGTGTGGCTAACGTAAATCTATTTTAGACCACTTTTCATTCCCAAAAAAAATCAATATAGTGGGGTTATTATTAAATTCTAGAATGATTCAAACAAAGGTAGTGAAAAATTTGAAACATACCTTAGCATTAATTCATTATTTTCTTACTTGACAATATTTTTTAATTCTCAGAACCAACTCCACTTTGCTAAATTCATATATTTCTACTCCATTTGTAGTCATCATAATAGATAAATCTTTACTACAAACCCAACTATAAATTTTGTTTTCAAATTTTTGAAAAATTGATGAATAGGCATAAGAAAGAGAAAGTGAAATAAGTTGCACGGTGGATGATGTCACTTCCTTGAAAACAAACACGACTATGGTGTAATCGACATTCGCCGTCTACTATAACAGGCTAAAGTAATAGTCTTTTAAACTTATGTACTCAAGAAAGAAATTTTTGGAGATTTATAGAAGGTATTTCCCAATGTTTTAAGTACTATATAGAATTAATTTTTAAACTCAAAGGAAATGTATAGAGAAGGAGACGATAAAGAAGAAGAATTTTCAATTAAAATAGATTATGTAGAGAGGAAAAAAAGGAGATAAGATAAACATACATAGTCTTCCTTTCTAATAAGCTAATATATCCAAATTAATAGCTTTAAATATATAAATATTCTCTCCTTAATAAGGAGTGCAAGAGAACAAAAAACCAAATGATTTGATCTTTGATTTAATTACCCAACATGAATAACCTACTTATTCTTTTGACATGTTATGTAAGAAGAAGATAGTATAACCATCGTTCTCCTTCTTAAATTTCAAATTATTGGAAAATTAATGCGATTTGGTCGAATTGTATATATGACGAAAATATTTATTTGAGGGCATTGCTGTTCGGACTCCAAATTTGATTAAGGGTGGCTCATTTTTTATGTTATTTAAAATTTACTAAGGGGAAGACATTAGAATGTAACCCTTAAAACTAAATTATAATATGACAAACTGCCCTTAAAGCATTATTATTGACACTTCAAAAATGGTTAACAGGGGATACAAATGAAATTCGGTAAGGCTTTGCTACATTTATTCGCGGAATTCGGTGGGATATGGTTGAGTTTCATCCTTAAATTCGGCAAAGGGTCGTTGAAAATGAGAAAAAGGAAAAATAGTGGATCTATACCAAATTTTGTTTTCGACTGTGTCCCCCCTTAATCATTTTTGGAGTGTTAACAGGAATCCCTAGAGAAAAAAGCAATTCCGAGGAGTAAAATAGGGGTATTTTTGTATACTAATTTTTGTGTTCAGTACGCCCCATAACAATTTTCAATATGGATGGAGTACCCTTAAAATTGATCATCCCTTAACAAAATTTGGAGTGCTAATAACACTCCCTTTATTTGGTACAAATGTTTCTAACAAAACTTTAATGAGTACTAAATCGCAAAATTGATTTATTCCTTACTCATTAAAGCAAATTAAGAGCGAATTCTTTATTTAATATTTGTTAGATACAAAAATGGCTCTAATACCCAAAATAGCAATAATTTCTAATAGAATGAAATCAAGAACACAGAAGAAACACTCGATTTATAGTGGTTCAGCGTTAAGGAGCCTATGTCCACTTTCTACTCTTTGAATTGATGACTTGAATGCAAATACAATGATGGTTCTCACTCTATTTCACTCATACAATGCATGAGTTCGCTTAATCTATTCTAATTGTACTTTAAAAGATGATTGTAATTTGAATATTTGGATGAAATTCGGTTTATGAATGGGTAAGAGTTCTGAAAATGCAAAAAGATCCTTTGAAATGAGCTTTGGAGGTGTATTTATAGGTGGAAAACCTCCCTGGGGGGGGGGGGGCTCCGGTTCGTATATATGTGGTCTCCATCCCACAAAAGTCGGATTCGGATGGGATATAATGGTGACAACACACCAGGTTAATGGTGAATGTGGGGAGAACGTGGGCATAACCGCTACGCCTTTTCAGAGATCATGCGCTGCAACTGTTGCTGCTTTCCTTTGGATCAGACGCGTGTTGGAAGGGAGGTGCGGATCGGTGCATCCGATCCGGTCCGATTCTATCTGAGTGCTTCTGCTTTCTGCTCTTCACTGTTTTGGTTTCGCTCGATATATTTGATCCGATCCGGACTTTAAGCGCATGTTTTTCTAGTCAACATCCTTCATAATTTTAATGTTCTAATTTTGTGTAGCCTAGTTCACAAAATAGGATAATATTTTGCCCCCTCGAAGTGCACTTCTATTGAAGATGGAGTGTGCTTCGAAATTGTCCATCCATTGGTTTCTGAATTAAAATCACTGAATTGTTGCTTCCATTCGCCCGTGAAGACGCGTTGCTTCATCAAGTCGCATCTCTTGTTGTCTATAAATATACAATTCAAATGCACAAATTATTTCCATCGTTCAAAATAATTTGGATAACTTCATTTGCCATCCGAGTAGCTCCTCAAGGTAAATTTTGATAATGCATACTCATCGAATTATTACTTCTTCTTTTGGATTAGCTCTGTAAGTTAACCTGTCCTTTAGATCTCGCATTTATCCGGTCTGACTCGAATTGAGCCCGCACAGCCTCACAAAGTTGCAAGAGAAAGGGCTTCTTCCACAATGGGTCAGCCCAATCGCTAGGGGCCCACGAGGAATACGAATAGCCCCATCATTTTATATAAATTTGCTGAAACCCTCTCTTCTCTTTATTTTACATCGCTTCCTTCCTCATCGCTCAGCACGAACCCTAGGCCCCCAAAATTTATAATTCGGTTTAATCTTCCCATCGAATTGGAAGGTGGGGTTTAAATTCTTTAATCAACTCCATCTTATTCGATTTAGATCTAACTTTAGGAGTAAACTTGAGTAATTTTGCTCGCCAGTCATGTCGGTTTCAATATTGAGCTTCCCATCCCCTCACCGTCATCGCTGGTAGTTTCGTCGCCACCTCGAGATGGCTTATGGAGGAAGTCGAAGCTGATGTTGGGTATAATGATTCATGGGGGTTTGGTTGCGATGAAGGAATTTGAAGCAGGTGAGGAAGAAGAAAGAAGGGACGGGTTCGGTTCTAGGTGGAAAACAAAGAAGAAGGAGAAGTAGCATATTTATTCAACTAGGTTGGGTCAGTAGAACTGATGGCAATCGCAAAGGGAAAGTTGAATTAGAAGGATGAGCATGAGGGCATAAGGGCGGTTCGGTTCGGTGTCGATCGAACCGATCGTTATCATCTTCTTTGGAACTCATCCGATCTGATCTGTTGTAGTGAAATATTCGAACTTGTCTGCTGATGATTTGGGCGCTCGATCCGACCCCACAACACCATGGACATCCGACCTGATCCGATTTTAACACAACAAAGAGGACTTGATCCAACCCGAAACTATTTCCACTTAACTTCCGAGCCGATCCAAAGGACTTATTAGAAATAATTCAGTCAACTTAACCAATGTTGGCCGTAGTTGATGACTTTATGGACAGTTAGGATAGAGCCCCTCTGACTTGACTTTTGAACTGCTTATAAATATCCCACTGCATTGTTCACCTTTGTACTACACTTCTTTATTTAACTAACTCATGTTATTGCATACACACTTGTACACTTTAGCTCACACACATGCATAGGGGAGCACAGGCAACTTTATTCTAACTCCCTCTATTGCTTCTTCAATAGCTTAAAAATCATGATAGAAAGACGCTCATCTAGACTAGCAGAAAGGATAGACGCCGCCAGTTCATCCGAGAATCCAACTGTCGAGGATGTATCTTCCACCTCAGACTTAGGATGGAATAGTGAAGGCCCAGACTATGAAATGGAAGTTCATAATAGTGAAGCATCTTCTGAGGTGATGTCTCTCTTGGTGAGGACGAAGAAGGAGGGGTAGGAGATGACCGTGCTCCCGACGAATTCAGGGATGCAGTTATCTTGGAATCGCCTAAAGACTCAGTCGAATCGACAATTGATGATGACAGACTTGCCAGGATATGTTTAAAACACGGGATTCTCCGAAGAGGTACCGAGGTGCCATCCAAAATAGATCGTCCTCATAATCCACCTGAGGGGGCATATGGCCATTACCAGGTTAATGTGTCTAGTCGGAGCAATTCCTCCCTTTCCACCATTCGTCGTAAACTTTTTGAGACAACCACAGATTGCTCCAATGCAACTTCATCCTAACTCTTACGCTTATTTGTATACCCTGTACATAACATACCAAGAAATTCTGGGTGAGTAAATTACCTTCGATGATGTTCATTTCTTTTACAATTTCAAACATCGGATCAATGAGACTCCTTCTTTTGTGTATTTCGAATCGGTGCTAAAAAGTAAAATTATCCCGGTTCTATTTAGCAGCAAAGCTGGAGATCCGAAGCCTGAATTGTTTTACATTAGACAACAGCCGGGGTATGCCAGAAGGTGGCTCAAGTCGAGTAAGGACATCAATTTTTTAAGTTACAGATCTCGAAAACATACTAATATCATTTGTTTTTACTTGCAGTTCCTAACCCGCCTCAAGAAAACATCCAATGCAATTTGATCGCTTGAACCGGCTACTCAACGGTGATAAAAAATTCTTGACCATCAAAGAGTGTTTGGTGGATGAATATCTTCATAGGCATCGTCTTGTTGCTATAACTCGTAGCATAGAGCATGGAGAAGGCCCTTACGTGTACATACCCCCAGTTGATATTATTCCTGAGGTAGGAGATAGCTCGAAAAATCTTGCGGTACCCCATAGGGACTCTCCTTCTTCGACTCAGGATGACGAACTGGAGAACATAGCTGAAAAGGAAATAGATAAATATTTTACTCCTGAAGACGTAGCTACGCCTGAGAGGCCAATCTCTGCGAAGGAGTTACCATTAGTCATTCCTCTAGGAGATAAGACTACAGTTGATAACCCTATGTATTGGGATTAAGGAAATCTTCCCTTCCCCGAAACCTTTTATACTGCAGATGACTTTGCGACCAATCCTCTTGCTTTCACTTCCGAAGAAGAAGTTACTCCAGTAAAGTCCAAGGAGACTGCCCATACCGGCCTCAGTCCGGGCTCTAGTTTGTCTGGGGGGGGGGGGAATCACCACTTTAGGAAATACACTGCACTCTAGTACCGCATGTCACAACACTCGAGTTTTATGTTAACGTTGAATCTAATATTCCTTCGTTTCTTCTTATAGGTCAAATGGGGAGGTAGCGATATCATATGTGAAATGTTCGTTCGATTATGCCCCCAATAGATCCCGACGAGAAGCATGATCGTCATGAAAGTAGGGGTGGAGACGACAGGGGGGGGGATCAACTTTCAAAGCCTTACCGACCTTCCTGTTCTCGATCCCCACACCACAAAGGTTCAGATAAACACAAGAGCCTTCCCTCACGTCATGAGAAAGATAAGTACAGCACTAAGCCTCTTGCTCCATCTAAAGGCATGATTCCTCAAGATGATACCTCAAGACAAGTTCCTGATCCAAAAGGGAAGCAACCAAAATCGGGAAGGATGCAGGAAAGAAACGACCCACTATGAAGTTATCTCGTTGCATTGTTGACATAACTACCACAAGGACGGTTATTCTCAATGACGAGAACCAGGCTAGACTGAAAATTCTGAGGCAGCAATTTCCCGAACACCATTTCAGGCACATGCACTTTGTCCCAAAACTCCAACCGGTAAAAACTGATTGGACCAACGATGTCAAGGCTACTATTGATTTCGTGGATGAAAAATATAAAGAGATGAAGAAGTATGCAAAGACTCTCTCTAAAATTATTAGTGATCTGATGGAAGACATAAAAAACATGGATGACGCTGCTGAGTATGATGCTAGGGCCATTGAAAACTCTGAGAAAGATCTGGAGGATGCCCAAGCTAAGCTTGCTCTTGTACAATGCGACACAGACAACTATAAGAAATAGCTCGAGGAATTACAAAAGCGCTATCATTCCGAGCTTGAATCTTATAGTCATGAGCGGATAGATTTATAGAAGCAGGCCGAGGATGCTAAATCTGAGAATACTTGCCTTGCTCAAGAGAAAGAAGATTTAATAAAAAAAGAACGTAGAGCTTGAGACTAAGTTATTGGAAGCTGCGATAAGGGAGGCTCTTGCTAAAGGAAATTTCAATACGGCTTTGCAGCAAGTTGAGGAAATCAACGAACAACTGAAAGACGCCTAAAGGGAGATTGACGAGAGTGGTGAAACCATGGTCGGATTCTTTGCTCAAGTGATCAGTCACCGAGACCTTTCTTGGCTTAAGAAATATCCCACTCCCCTTGTGTATGAATGGGACCAACTGGTCAAATGGGAGAAAACAGAACTCGGAGCGGATTCGATTGATGAAAATAAGCTTATGGAGACATTTCTTAATGGTGAGGAACCAGTGTGCTTGGCCGAAGGGCATAGACTTATTGCTGCTACTGTGGAGGAAGAGAAGCGTCAGGCCAAAGGAAAAAATACCATCGAAGCCGGTTCCTCTTCTGCTATAGCTGAGGCCATTGGAGTAGAGGGATATGACCCGGAAAGGCCAGGAATTCCCGAGGCTTCTCTTTTGTCTCCTATAACCGAGTCTACCTCCGACGTTACTGCCGCTCAAGTCGAGAAGTCTACTGAAGGTATTTCTACCTTTTCGCCTCAATTCATCGAAGTTATTTCAACTTTTGGTCATATTATCAGACAGACTATTGAAGATCCCATGTTTTCTTCTGAGTTAATAACTATTGCTTCTCGCTCTGTAGGTACTAAGCCAGTTGAAAGGGCCGACGATTCGCAAAAAGACATCTCTGAGTAAAAAGTCTACTGAAGAGACCCAAGAGAAACAGGATAAAGTCGCTACTACAGAACCTAGGAAGGATGACGAGGGGGAGAAAAAGGAGGTTGTCAACAAGGCTCCCATACCACCTAACACCGAAACTCCTCATGATGATGAAATTATAGCTGCTTTGAAAGATGACGGTGGTAATGATGGGCATAATGAAGACCCCGACGTTACTATAACTAGGGATGCGGGGAATGTCGATAATCTGACTTTGGCAGAGATGAAGGCTAAGCAAGATAAGCGTGTGTAGTTGAAAGTTGAGGAGATAGATCCTGAAAATCTTAAACATCTTGCGACAGTACATCCTGAGTCAAGGTTAGTCGTTAAACTTTCAACTAGATCGATCACTGAGGAACTTGCTAAAAAATCTTCTATTGATCCCAGTGTCACTGTCCTGGGGAAGAATAAACTAACTAAGACTAAGGAAGAAGAGAAGGAAAAGCTCAAGGATGCCAAGAAGGCAAAGTCTACTCCAAATTCCTAGTGAAAACGCATTTTGTCTTTTGTTTTGATATTCCACTAGTCCGTTATTATTGTAGCGGGCACATCCCTCGCATCTTTTGCTTAGTCTTTCTGTATAAACTCACGTATTTGTGAATAAAGTAGTTTGTTCCCTGCAATGTCAAATATTTGTGAATCCATTATTTAAGTAAAAATATAGATAAACAACATATCATATCACAGTTATACAACAAAGTCGTGTTAAAAGGAACATGTGTATGTATATGCCCCCAATCAATCTTGAATAGACTGATTAACAAAGGCTTATGCGAGATTGATTAAATTCAACATCCGGTTGCCACCGACTCTCTGGCGGGGCTAAATTTCTTTTGTTGTTGATGCTTATTCTTCTAACTTCTTTATACTCTCCTGTCTCATAATCAGGTTAGAGTACTATTGAGGCGGTCTCTTATCGGGGTGCACCTTCACGTGTCATGGGACGTCGTCTTCCCGTCCTTTATACTCTCTCTCGATTCTTGAGAGTTAGAGTTAGGAATGTCATCTTCCCATTCCTTCTGTCTTATTATGCAAACGGTCATTTCGTTCGCTCCTGCACACAAATTGTCTCTAATTTTTCAAGTCTAATTTAATGTTTTTTGTTTAATAGTCATGATAGAATAATCATTGAAGATAGAAATAATGCAGGAAAGTAAATGACACACGATATTTTTATAGTGGTTCAGCCAAGTCGTAGCCTACGTCCACTTCATAATCCTTTATTCATGTAAACATACTTTTTAATAGGGGTGAGCATGGTGCGTTTTGGTGCGGTTTTGGCTTAAAACCGCACCCAGAACCGCTAGCGTGCGGTTTTCAAAAGTAGGAACCGGACCAAAAACCGTTGGTGCGGTTCGGTTTTAAAAGTGCGGTTTCGTTTTTTAAAAGTGCGGTTTCGGTTTCAAAACCAATTAACAAAAAAAAAACATTGTTCCCTTAGATGGTGATGCACATGAAATGTTTAAAGCTGAGGCAGAGGCTTTTTTATTTGTCCAGTGTGTGATATTGATCTTCACACGCAGATGAAAACTCTTTTACTGTAATGACCAATCGGTCCAATCCTAATACCATCTTACTATAAATGACATCAAGGCAAAGGATGTAATCCAAATCATAATTCTGATGGACCGAAAGCAGTATGTAGAACTTGTTCTAGATACTTATCAGAAGTAGCATACCACCTCTTTTTAACCTCTATAGCTAATACAGTAAGAGCTTTTTCTGGTGGCAGAACTTGATAGCTTATCAGACATTTCCATCAACACGTCATGATTAATCTTGGCAACTTGAGTCAATATAGCCGTGCAGTTAGAGTGCTGCAGCATGTATTGCTGCTCTTTTGCTTCAATGATTGCCAAGTAGTGAATGTGCAGATTTGCCTAAAGCTATATTTGAGAAGGTAGCGTTAAAATTTACATACAAGTAACATTCGGTGCGGTTTTGCGGTTTGAAAAAGGGTGAAAACCGAACCCGGGCCATACTAATGGTGCGGTTTCATCGGTTTTGTGGTTTTACTTCGGTGCGGTTTTTTAAGATGCAGTTTTTATCAGTTTTATGCGGTTTCGGTTTGGTTTCGGTTCGTAATTGATTTTCCTGCTCATCCCTACTTTTTAAGGCAAGTCGTGCCTTTTTACATAGTCTATAAAAACAAAAGGAAAAACATTGCATATTGGCCCAGATATCGCCGCAAGTGCTGAGCATTCCAAGCTCTGGGAATCTCCTCGCCATCCACGGTCATTAGCTTGAAAGCTCCTGTATCAAGCTTTCGTTGGATGGCATATGCTCCTTCCCACTTTGGACCCAATTGGGTTGAAGGCGGGAAGATTCATTTTAATACTAAGTCCCCTGGTTCGAAAATTCTAAAGCGAAATTTCGGTCATAATAACGTGATAATTGGTGTCGATGTCTTGAGGCATGCAAGTCAGCTTCGTCTCTTTTTTCTTCAACCATGTCAAGAGACTCTAGGAGGAGTGCTCTATTTGTCATTGGGTCATAGTATGTTACCCTATGAGAGGGGACTACGAGCTCCACCGGGATCATTGCCTCTGATCCGAAGGAGAGTAAGAAGGGAGTATGGCCAGTTGTCATCTTAAATGTTGTTCTGTAGGCCCACAAGGCTAGCCGCAGCTCATCCACCAACTTAGCTTTGGCTCGTTCTAACAGCTTCTTAAGAATGTATTTAATAACATTGTTTATTGCCTCAACTTGCCCATTTGTCTATGGGTGAGCTACAGCGGTATACCTTTTATCGATCTTATATTTCTGACAAAAGTTTTTGAATTCGGCGCTGTCGAACTGTGTCCCTTTATCAGTTATAATGGTCTTCGGTATCTCAAATTGACAATTAATGTTTCTCACCACAAAACTTATCACTTCCTTGCCGTAATCGTGGTTTAGGGTTCAGCTTCCACCCACTTCGTGAAATAATCCACGGCGACGATCGCGTACTTTGCTCCTCCTTTGGCAATAGGTAACACTCCAATAATATCGATTCCCCACATGGCAAAAGGCCATGGGCTTACCATTCACTTAAGCTGGGTTGGAGGTGCTCTGGGAATTTTGGCGAATCTTTGACATTTATCGCGGCGTCATGAATAATCAGCCGCGTCTTTATTCACGGTAGGCCAAAAATATCCATACTGCAATACCTTCTTTGCTTAGGTTTGGCCCCTGGTGTGATCTCCACACTCACCTTCATGTACTTCCTGCAGTACACGTTTGATGTCATCGTGTGCGATACATCGTAGTAGGGGCATAAAAACCCGTGGCGATAAAGGACGTCATCTTGTAACAAGTATCTTGCAACCTTACGTGTTACAGCTCGTCTTTCGCTTCTCTTCAATGGGAGAATTCTGCTGTTGAGGAAGTTCTTGATTGGTATCATCCATGACTCCCTCTCTGGCTCGGTTTCTAGGGCTAGTTCCACCTCCATTAGGTCGAAACTCGGTGACTCCAATATCTCTATTGGAACCATTTCAGTTTCTTCAGGGTTGTTAGAACTTGCTAGTTTTGCCAACCGGTCTGCTTTCTGATTCTCTGCTCTAGGAATGTGCGTTATGCTGGAATGCTCCAAATTGTCCAATAACTCCTTTACTCTTTTGAGATAAGTAACGAGCCGAGGTCCTTTGGTAACAAACTCCTCTCGTACCTGGCAGACAACTATCTTGGAGTCACAGCATATATCCAGTATCTTTACTCCTAATTCCTTAGCAAGCTTTAGCCCAGCAATCAGGGTTTCATACTCGGAATCGTTATTGGTAGCATGAAATTCTAATCGTAGGGCGTAGTAAATAGATCATCCTTCAAGAGTGATTAAAACAACTACGGCGTCGGATCTTCGATCATTCTTGGCCCCGTCCGTATATAACTTCCACGGACTAAGCTCTAACTCTTGTTCTGAAGCAACAACCTTGTCATCCACCGTTTCCTCTTCGGGAATCGTGAACTCTGCTATGAAGTCTACTAAGGCCTACCCTTTTATTGATCTCCGTGGTTGAAAATTCAAATTGAATTGACTTAACTCGATATTCCATTTAAGTAACCGCCCCGATGCTTCGGGTTTTTGCAACACTTGTCTTAGAGGTTGATCAGTGTATACAACTATCGGGTGAGCCTGAAAGTAATGACGGAGCTTTCGAGAGGCAATTTAGAGGCTATAAGCAAGTTTTTCTATTCTCGGATAATTACGTTCTGCAGGGCTAGCTTCTTGCTTACATAGTATACAGGCCTCTGGACCTTGTCTTCTTCACGTGCCAATGCTGTGCTGACAGCATGAGATGACACCGCCAGATGGACAAACAAATCCTCGTGATCCACGAATTTTGACAATATCAGGGGCTTCTCTAATAAATCCAGCAGATTCTGGAATACCTCCACACAATCGAGAGTCCACTCAAAGTTACGCTTCTCCCGTTTTATCAAATCGAAGAAAGGGACGCACTTGTCTGTGGCTTTAGAAATAAATCTGCTTAAAGAGGCAACCTTCCCTGCCAGGCTTTGGACATCCTTAATCTTTCGTGGTTCTTCGATGTTTCTTATTGCTGCTATCTGGCTAGGATTAATCTCAATCCCTCGAGAACTTACAATGAACCCGAGCAATTTCCCTGATGCAAAAACAAATGAGCATTTTAGAGGGTTCAACTTCATTCCATACCTTCGCAGAATGCCAAACATCTCTGCTAAGTCTTTTGTATGATCGGAAGACTGTCTAGACTTCACGAACATGTCATCCACATAAACCTCCATGGTTTTTCCGATTTGATTATAAAACATGTGGTTGACCAAGCGCTGGTATGTGGCTCCTGCATTCTTTAATCCAAATGACATTACCACATAGCAATATATCCCCAGGTCTGTGATGAAACTTGTGTGCTCCTGATATGGTATGTGCATAGGGATTTGATTATACCTTGAATAGGCATCCATAAAGGATAAAAGCTTGTGCCCAGCTGTTAAGTCCACTAGTTGATTGATCCTAGGAAGAGAAAACTATCTTTCGGACAAGCCTTGTTTAAATCAAAGAAGTCAATACAAGTTCACAACTTCCCGTTGGATTTTTTAACCAGAACAAGATTCGATATCCAGTCGGGATATTTCGAGTCCTTTATGAATCCATTGTCCTTCAATTTTTCTACCGCTTCCTTTAGTGCTGCTGACCGCTTAGGCCTAACATTCATCTTTTTTGCTTGACCGGCGGGTGTTTTGGGTTGATGCTCAAAGAGTGGCTCATAATAGCAGGCTATATCCCAAACATGTCAGCGTGAGTCCAGGCAAGTACATCCAGATTTTCCCTTAAAAAGTCAGCTAACTCTTGCGCTCGAATCTGATCCAGTTGCGATCCAATCTTCAATACTTTTGTCGAATCCGCATCATTAATGGAGATATCCACGGTTATCTCATTGGGAGTCGCATTTCTGTCCTCAGGTTCCTTATCCTCTCTAGGATCTGTATCCTCGAGCGCCGTGACGACCCCATTTCCCGTACAGACGGTGACAAGGGTTATCTTTGGAATATAACACAGAAACAGATAATAGCAGAACATAATTAAATAAATACACCAGATAATGTACAATAGAATACACTGGATAAACGTAATCATCAGAGTTACACAGTATACAGGATCATACTTAATACAAATACAGTTCAGCTATACATAAATGTCTACAGCGGAAACAAACAAAATATGTACAATAGGAGCTGAACAACATAAAAAGAGATAAATAATAGAATCCATCTTCAGCTCCAGCTATCCAGAAAGAGCCAGCTAAACCTGAATACAAGGCTGCGCATGTAGAAAAAGGGGCACCCGAGTTTGAAAGTGAAACAAACTACGAGTCAGTCGTGGGACTGGTATGAGAAATTTACTCAACACATTTATAATATGGCTAATCACAGGACCACGCCACTTTCGTGGAACGATTTTACTCCATTGGATTGCCAGTGCTTTAAAAACAAATCTTTCTTTTAAACATCGCAATGCTTTTTATAAAAATGAAGCCATTATAAGACTCATTTCCCATCACACAATGCAACGCAAACCGGAGGATAGAGTTTTTACCTTATAATGGCCAAGATACGCTTGATACGAATATAACAAAAGCATTTGATATTACTACTAGTGTTTATATGTTTCAAAAACAATTTCAAATCATAAATATCAATCATAGACGACATGAGCGTCCCATGCCACTATGTCGCCACATATATATACAATCGAAACCGCACAGTCAAGTATTTGGAAATTGGATTTCCGACATGAACCAAGGCAAAAGATAGTCCTTACCGAATTCGAGACGCTCTAGCCCGTGTCTCAGGAATAGCCGCAACTGCCCCTTGGATCGTCAGGACCAGTCCACCGAACTGGATTATTATACCTGAACACTACGTTTCCTCGCCCTTTGGGGGCGTCAACGAGCCAACGAATGACTCCAACGGACCCGGATCGTCCGATCTAACTGAGGCGCCTCGCAACAGCAACAACCACATAAGTCAAACTCATCAGGGCATGTAAAACCACTGACGCCACTTCTAACTAGAAGGAAACGCATGCCCTCCTAGATGTCCTCTCCCGTTTCTGGTTCATACCGGGGTGTGAGGTTCGCGATTTCACGTTATACACAAAGCTACGCCACACAGGCGGTGCTTTGATCATCACTACAAGACTTTGCTTTTCAACAGAAGCCCTGATTACTGCATCTTAGCATGCCACACAGGCAATTCACACCGTGCAACTGATGGCTATCAATCACACAGAATAAAGTCCAATGTCAGACACACTGTCCATTTACAAGTCCGTTCTGGGTCTGAACGAAACCGGAGGCACTATATACCTCGCAAACCCATCGATCACCACGTACGTCTGGACGATCACCACTCATTATCCATATTTCGGGATGCCTCCCAATCAGGACATCGGTTACCATCCAAACGAGGTGAAGATCTCCGGTCTTCGACCACCGTCTTCATCTTCGATTTACTATCGTCGATTCAGTTATTCAGAATGGGATAAACCTGTTCTTTCTGAGCAACTCGCGTATATAATAAACAAGTGCAACATTAACATACACACGCATCATTTCAATTCATTAGTCACTAACCGTCAATCAGTAAGAGAACGATTTCCCAAATATTAACCCCGAAGGCCGAAACCAACATCAGATCAATACCCAAGAAACCATTCGACTTAGCCAACCTTCAGTTAGTTTCTCAATTTCTCATCCATATCGTTTATAATATTTTATAACTATTTATCGCTATTTTTATTTATTTTAAAATAGCCAATTTATTCAAAACGACGCTTCGGGCCATAACGCGGCCGTGGCGCTGGTTTTCTTCAGATTCGATTTACACATATCTGAAAATCTAACCATTGGATCTTCACAAAATTTACATCATTAGAAAGATCTTTTCAAAACGAATCCAACGGTTCCAGTTTCGGGAAAATCCGACAGTCGGATCTCCCGGTATAATCGTTTGAAGTTTCGAATTCAAAATATGAACTGCATCGTCGTTATTCGATTAAATATAATTATATATATATATAATCGATTCTGGCGCTGTTTTTCTTCAGATTTGAATTAAACATTCTAGACAATCCAACCGTTGCATTTTTACAAAGTTGGTGCCGTTGGAAAGATATTTCCAAAGCGAACCCAACGGTTGCGATTTCAAGAAAATCCGATGGTCGGATCTCCCGGTATAATCGTTTGAAATCACGGTTTCAAAATACGAACTGCAGCATCGTTATTCGATATATTTCAATTCTATTTATGTATATATCGATTCTTCGATTTCAAAATTATATTCTTTTCATACATTCGATAAAAATGATGTTTTTATCTAACTGTCTTCTATTTCAACACTTAACTATTTTTAACAATTCATGTTTATAATAAAAATGTGACTTTTAATGTAAAACAATTTATTTCAAAACTCGACTATTTTATATAGTTAATATAGGTGATAAAAATAGGATTTTTATTATAAAACAATTTATTTCAAAATATGAATACCATTCAACACATGAATTTCAATTCAACGAATGAATATCGATTCAACACATGAAGGTTTCTATAGTTTATATAAATCGATAAAAAGGTGATTTTTATATTTAAAACACGAATACCATTCAACATATGAATTTCAATTCAACGAATGAATATCGATTCAACACATGAAGGTTTTCTATAGTTTGTATATATAGATAAAAATGTGATTTTTATATTTAGAACACGAATACCATTCAATACATGAATTTCAATTCAACGAATGAATATCGATTCAACACATGAAGGTTTTCTATAGTTTATATAAATCGATAAAAAGGTGATTTTTATATTTAGAACACGAATACCATTCAACACATGAATTTCTATCCAACGAATGAATATCGACTCAACACATGAAGGCTTTCTATTCAACGAATAAATATAGTTACAACAAATGAAAATAATTCAAACACATGAATATTATTCAAAATTTCGGCACCATAACGGCAGGGTAGTTAAAACCGGGACCGTCCCTAGTACGGCTCCTCGCTCTACCTTAAAACCTCGCGGTTTTTGATAACGGGGAATCATGCATCTAGTTCGCACGCAGGCGGCATGTATATTTATTACATTTCCACAAACTAATCCTATGTGGTTTCAACCAAATATTTCTCAACCACAAACGGGTATTTTTCAACCACAATCAATCAATATCAACCACAAACAATTCCAATCAACCATTCGCTATCAATCAATTTTCACACCAATCACAACCAATAAATATTGTCCATGGTTTGTGGACGAGGGGCGTATATATATATATATATATATATATATTTATATATAGCATTTCACTTATATTTCAACACATATATAATTTTTACAGCGCATATACAACTTATACATCGAACGTACAACTTATACAACGCTTATACAAGAGTTTTACAACGCTTATATAACTCATACATCGATTATATAATTTATACATCATCGTTTTCCATATCGTTTATAAATTAGAAATCTCACATTGGGTTCCACTCCACCAAAAATAGCAGAATGCTCAGAAAAATATGCGGTCTCTTCTAGAAGGTAGAAGACGTCCACACGAGTCCACTGTCTCTTGTTTCACTGAATTTCGACAAGGAACGAAAAAGATATGATTTTTACAAGTTTGCAACGGTTTAAAGGTGTTAAAACTATTGAAAATAAATATGGCCGTATACCTCATTGTTTTCTTCAAAACTAGGTTTACGATTTGCAATCAATCCGTTGATCTTGAAGCCAATCAGGCTATACACCATCGAAGACCTACGGAAGGGCGTCCCGACGCTGGTGGTTGCGCCTAGATCGGCGGTCCCAGGAATCCTCGGCGGCATTCGAAAGTCACCGACTTTGGGGACTCGAATCTCACTCCACACTTGATGATAATTGGCGAGACCAGTCTTGATTTGAAGCTAACGAGAAGATCTTCAAAATCTTGCAAAGGATCGAAGGGTTTTATTGTGTAGAATTGAAGAAATTGAGGGGAGAATGATCGTGCTCTTTCCGTCGTTCGATATAGATGAAGGCGGCTGTCGGGTTTGGGTGAAAAAATTATGGGACAATGAGGTTTTTTTATTTTATTTATATATTTTAAAATCTCTAAAATACCCTCTTCCACCCACGAACACCAATCTAAACCCAACGACTATCGTCCCTAGCATTTTACCCCCATTCCGGACACAATGGGATATGTTTCGAAGGCCCATTCGACTGTTTCAGTCAGTTTCCATTCAAATTAAAATATATAACATTCAATATTCGATTTGAACGTACATTTCAATTTGCCAGGGCCACAAACTAATTCGAAAAATAAATCAGGCTATGTTTTGACGAAGCGATCCCAACAAAACTAGTTTCGTCGAATTCTGAGACCGTTTGCAAAAAGGCCCATTTCTGGTCGATCCAATTTAACTGTAATTGACCAAAACACATTTTCCTTTGCCACGCTCACATATTAGCTTCAAAAATTATGAAATTTGAAACCTAGCAATAACTTCACATCCCGGATCCAACAAAAGTGGTTTCGTCGAATTCCGAGGTCGTATGCAAAATGGCAATTTTCACGGGCTATATAAATTCCATAGCGACCTTTCTGAAAAGTCATTTGGCCATAACTTTTGCATCCCGCAATGAAACTTCGATTTTTTCCAGATTCGTTAGAAAGGTATTCACTAACAGATTCAAATATTTTTGGTTTCACTCAAATCCGTTTTGTTTTGCACCCGGTACAGTTCGACAAAGTTTGAATTCAATTTTTGAAATTACAGCGCCATTTCAGGCCTTGTTTATAATTAGAATTAATTATATTCGTTTTCAAACGTCGATTCAAACTCACTTTTCATTGCTATTATTTAAATTATTTATTTTAAATATTTAAAATCCATTATTTTAGCCAATTTAAAATTTTTAAATTGGTTCAGATTTTCCGGGTCGTTACAATCTCCCCTACTTAAAACTTTTCGTCCCCGAAAAGGAACAAAGTCGAAAGTGGTTTGATTAATCAACTCTACGTTCAATCCGGCTTCCATTCTCCAACTTTTTAGTTTTTGAGAATTTTCAAATTCTTCAAAAATTTGGCTAACACCTGGAATTTTCGAAAAATTTCGCCATAACCTCCTTTGTATGGGGAGAGGTTTGGAAATTTATTGTGCCGTATTAGGTATCCAATAAATCCTAATAATCATACACATATTTATAGTGATATATTCTGGTGTGTACAGGGGAGCGTGTATTGATAATAACTCCAGAGAATAAATTCTCGTCACCCTGTGAAAGCCTGAGGGAGTGTGTATTTTAAATGCTCCAGAGGATAAATCCTCGTCACCTCGTCCCGTGTGGGAAATAAATAGTTCATGTGTCGTATCTAATAACTAGAGAGACGTGATTATTGTCAACTCCAGACCCATGTGGGGTTTTTATTAATCCGGCAATTTTATCGTTACAATTTAAATAGTCCATATCAGTCATCAGTTCAACCTGTAAAATATAGTCATCACCATACAAGCCTCTCGCTCATATGGTAAATCTTCCACCTCGTCACATAAGCTCCAAATGCTTATGTGATATATGATGAAGTATGCCTATCTTCAGAAGTATGCCATGTAATGTAGTTCAAAATTAATTGTTACTATCCTATGGCGATGTTTATTATTTCACACAGAACAACCAGCACTCCGCATCCAATGGCATTCACAGGAGTTGATATAATAATATTTCGCATCCAACTCATTAAGGTTTACCTATTTGTTGAGCACGAAAATAAAATCTTTACTCAACAGCTATCCATTTACCTGTTCAAACATATATATGCACATGTATATATTTCTATCTATTTTTTAGTCAGTTCAATGTGTGATTCAATCGAATAAGTTCTACCATTCATTCTATTATTGATTAAACTAACTATCGTTTCAATAATTTAATTAATCCAATCTACTATCACACAGCACAAACAACAATTAAATTGTTTTTAACTTTTCAAAAATATACTAATCAATTTCTATACTCTTTTAAAATCATTCAGACTATAGAATTAAAAGTGCACATCCATGGAAAGAAAATAACAACAGAGTAGAGAACTAATTGGTAATGCAAATTATGGTAAATGTACCTTGCACCGGAATCAATCAAAGATATCCACTCGGCATCTAGGATAGGCTTTCTGAATGCTCTCCTCAGTTTCCCAAGTACAATCTCGCGGATCTCCACTCCATTGCACTTTGACTAAGTGAACCTTCTTGTTCCTCAGCTCTTTGGTTTCTTTGTCGATGATCTTTAGCGGCTCTCTTCTCACAGCTAATTCTGGAGTAATTTCAATATCCTGTTGCGCTGCTTCTTCCACGATCAAGTCTGGATCATGAACGTGCTTTCGAAGTTGAGATAAATGAAATACATCATGCGCCCCAGGCAACCAATCTGGCAGTTAAACCCTATAAGCGAAAGTTCCGATCCGTTCCAGAATAGGAAACAGACCAATGAATTTGGGCGCCAACTTCCCAGTTTTACCGAACCAGATAACTCCTGTCATCGGCGATACTTTCAAATATACATAATCGCCAACAACAAATGATATATCTCTTCTTCTCCTATCGGCGTAACTCTTTTGTCGGCTTTGAGCGGCCAGTAATCGTTTCTTAATAAAATCGACTTTGTCGGCAGCTTCTCGAATCATATCGGGCCCTAACACGAGTCTATTACCAGGTTTGACCCAACAAGCAGGAGATCGGCACGGTTTACCATACAACGCTTTGAATGGTGACATTGTCAGGCTCGCCTGGTAGCTGTTGTTATAAGAGAATTCAGCCAAATGCAGATGGTCCTCCCATGATCCACCGAAATCTAGAACACAAGCCCGCAATAGATCTTCCAGTATACGATTCACCCTCTCAGTCTGACCATCTGTCTGAGGATGGTAGGCGGTGCTTAGGTTCAGCTTTGTTCCCAGCTCTACTTGAAATGCCTCCCAGAATTTGCTAGTAAATATTGTATCTCTATCACTGACTATACTGAGCGGCACCCCGTGCCGTCTAACAATTTCCTTGAAGTAAATCTGCGCCAGACTCTGAGCGGTTCTGTTTGATCTGACAGGTATGAAATGGGCGGTCTTCGTGAAGCGATCTACGATCACCCAAATACCGTCATTCCCTTTTCTGGTTCTGGGCAAACCATCAATAAAGTCCATGGAAATATGTTCCCACTTCCAGCCTGGAACTTCTAGCGGTTGTAATAATCCAGCCAGTTTCTGTTGGTCGCTTTTGACTAGCTGGCAAGTAGGGCATCGACTAACATATATCGAGATGTCTCTTTTTAACGACTTCCACCAGAATGTTCGCTTGATATCGTTGTACATTTTACTCACACCCGGATGGATACTGATCTTAGATTTGTGGCATTCATCAAGCACATCTCTTCTAAGCTCAGGAATTTCTGGAACACAAATTCGTCCTTCTAACCTCAGAATCCCTTCGCTGTCGAGCTGGAAATCCGAAGCATTGCCTTCACGAATTCGCTGACTCATTCCTTTAATAAATTGGTCGTCTTTTTGGAGAGCCGATATCTTGTCAATCAAAGAAGTCGCAATGATAAAACTGGCGATCATTTCATTCTTTCGGCTTAACGCATCGGCCACGACATTGGCTTTCCCTGGAGTGTATAGAATTTCAAAATCATATGCTGCAAGGAACTTTAACCAACGTTGCTGCCCCAGATTCAGGTCTTTCTAAGTGAACAGATACTTTAATGACTGATGGTCTGTATACAGTTCGAATTTCTCACCCAGAAGATAGTGTCTCCAGATTTTCAAAGAGAATACGATAGCCAACAACTCAAGATCATGAGTTACATAGTTTTTCTCGTGCGGCTTCAGTTGACGGCTAGCATAAGCAATCACTTGGCCCCTTTGCATTAACACTGCGCCAAGGCCTTCTCTAGAAGCATTAGTCCAGACTTTCAAATCCTGATTTCCATCAATGATGGTTAACACTGGAGCAGTCGTTAATCTTAACTTTAGCTCTTCAAAAGCCTCCTCACTTTCTGGAGTCCATTTGAATTTAGAGTGCTTCTTTGTAAGCTTCGTTAAGTGACCAGATATCTTCGAAAAGTTTTTAACGAACTTCCGGTAATAACTAGCCAATCCGAGAAAACTGCGGACTTCTGTAGGTGTACTGGGCGGTTTCCAGTTTTGAATAGCTGTGATTTTACTTGGATCCACAGCAATTCCTTCTTTCGATACGACGTGGCCTAGAAATTTCACTTCCTCTTGCCAGAATATACATTTGGATAGTTTGGCTTTTAATACATTCCTTCTGAGGATTTCCAGAACCTGTTCCAAATGTTTTTCATGTTCGGCCTTTGATTTAGAGAAGATTAGAATATCGTCAATGAAAACCAAAACAAATTTATTCAAAACCCCTCTGAACACTCTATTCATCAGATCGACGAAGTAAGCTGGAGCGTTACATAAGCCGAACGGCATTACTAACCACTCGTAGAATAAGTCGGGACCTCTGAATGCTGTCAAAGGAACACACTCCTCGGTGATACGAAGCTGATGGAAACCTGTAGCTAGGTCCATTCGTGAAAATACTTGTGCGCCATTTAATCGATCCAACAAATCATCAATCCGCGACAATGGATATTTGTTCTTTATGGTCTGCTTGTTCAAATCACGATAATCCACACATAGACGTAGAGTACCGTCAGATTTTGGGACAAACACCACTGCTGCTCCCCAATCAGAGAAACTAGGCCTGATTAGACCCTTCCATACTAGCTGTTGGGTTTGATTGTCTAATTCCTCTTTCTCTTTCAAGGACATTCTTCGAATAGCGTGAAATACCGGCCTCGCATTTGGAATTAAAGCAATCTTGAAATCTATTTCTCTCTGCGGAGGTAAGCGAACAACTTCTTCAAACACATCCACATAATTCTTGACGACAGGATTGTCTTTGATGAGGTCAGGAATATTCTCTGTGACTTCAAGGATATTTTCTATTTGAACAGGATAAACATCGAGAGCTGCCCAGAAGTCTTTTCTATTAGATTTCTGACCTTCACACGGTATGGTTATATAATTCCCTGATTTAATCTTAGCCCTAACAACTCTCTCGGCGCATCTAACCTCTGCTTCATATTTGGTTAGCCAATCCAATCCCAGAATAAGATCGAATTCATTAAAATTCATGACTATAGAGATAGTAGGGAATTTATAGCAGGAAAAAGAGACAAGTACTGCACAAACCCAACTGAGATCGATGGAACCCCCAACCGGATTTTGGACAGTCATTGGTTCTTTGAGCTTCTTCACATTCAAATTCAACTTCTTAACTGCATTCTTGGCAATGAAGCTTCGTGATGCGCCTGTATCAAACAACACTTTAACTGGAATGTTTTTGACATTAAGCGTGCCTTCCAAAACATCTGGTCTTCCCTGACTAGCTGAGGGATCAGAAGTTTCTGCTACTTCATTCACTTGAACTATTTCAGTCTTTTTCAACTACCAGCAATCTTGCTTTACGTAACCAGCCTGATGGCAGAGATTGCATTTTCTATTCGCTTGAAGTCCTTCTTTGAATTGAAGTCCACCTTTTAATCGCTTCTTTAAGGGTCCGCAGTTTATCGACAAATGCCCTTTCAGATGGCAGTTAGAGCTAGTGGCGGTCTTTACTGGTTCCTTCTCAGATTTAGCCCTTTTTCTCTTAGCACTGGGCTTCTTACTGATCTCAGACATCGTACTGGCCTCAGGACGACCAGTTTCTGATTCGATTTTATTACTAGAACTGACCTCCTCTTCGTAGCGTAACATAACTTTCTTGTCTAGATCTTCGTACTGATAAGCCATATAAATCATGTCTGAAAAAGGAAGCTTCACATTCCTCATTACACTGTTCTGATATTTTCTTTGAAGCCTGTTGATAAATATCAAATTCTTCCTCTTCGGATTTTGAATTAGATGAGGGGCAAAGTGAGAAAGTTCATTGAATTTCTTATGATATTCTGGAATGGTCATATCTCCTTGTATCAAATAAGAAAATTCATCACATAGTCGCTCAATTGCTTTTGGAGGAGTAAATCTTTCCAAGAAAATCACTTTGAATCTATCCCAGGTGATATCACCTTCTTGATTATCCTTGATAACCGAATCCCACCAGAACAAAGCTTCGTCTTTGAGTGCCCACGAGGCCAGTAATCTTTTCTGGTCATCCCTCAGCTTTAATCCTTCAAAGATTTTCTCAGCCGAACGAATCCAGGCTTGTGTTTTCATAATTGATTCTTCACCCGAGAAGGGTTTTCCACCCAGATTTCTATATTTCATAAATAGAGCTTCTATATCCGGGTCAGTATTACTTCTTCTGTTTCTGGCACTCATTTTCTAGTACTTTTGCAAATAGCAGATCAAGTGTCAGGTCACAAAAAAGATATTTTAAAACATAGAAACATATACTTGAATGGAAATGTATCTATCGAGGTGTTATTTCATTCTGCTACTCATACTAGGATATTACTGATCCTATCTGTAATGAGTTACCCATCCTAGAACACTACTGGTTCTATTTCTGACGAGTTCGTTAATATGTTATATTCCAGAACTAAGCTTAACCAAAGCTCTGATACCACGTTGTGACGACCCCATTTCCCATACAGACGGTGACAAGGGTTATCTTTGGAATATAACACAGAAACAGATAATAGCAGAACAGAATTAAATAAATACAATAGATAATGTACAATAGAATACACTGGATAAACGTAATCATCAGAGTTACACAGTATACAGGATCATACTTAGCACAAATACAGTTCAGCTATACATAAATGTCTACAGCAGAAACAAACAAAATATGTACAATAGGAGCTGAACAACATAAAAAGAGACAAATAATAGAATCCATCTTCAGCTCCAGCTATCCAGAAAGAGCCAGTTAAACCTGAATACAAGGCTGCCCATGTAGAAAAAGGGGCACCCAAGTTTGAAAGTGAAACAAACTACGAGTCAGTCATGGGACTGGTATGAGAAATTTACTCAACACTTTTATAATATGGCTAATCACAGGACCACACCACTTTCGTTGAACGGGTTTACTCCATTAGATTACCAGTGCTTTAAAAACAAATCTTTCTTTTAAACATCACAATGCTTTTTATAAAAATGAAGCCATTATAAGACTCGGTTCCCATCACACAATGCAACGCAAACCGGAGGATAGAGTTTTTACCTTATAATGGCCAAGATATGCTTGATACGAATAAAAAAAAGCATTTGATATTACTACTAGTGTTTATATGTTTCAAAAACAATTTCAAATCATAACTATCAATCATAGACGACATGAGCGTCCCATGCCACTATGTCGCCAAATATATATACAATCGAAACCGCACAGTCACGTATTTGGAAATTGGATTTCCGTCATGAACCAAGGCAAAAGATAGTCCTTACCGAATTCGAGTCGCTCTAGCCCGTGTCTCAGGAACAGCCGCAACTGCCCCTTGGATCGTCAGGGCCGGTCCACCGAAGTGGATTATTATATCTGAACACTACGTTTCCCCGCCCTTTGGGGCGTCAATGAGCCAACGAATGACTCCATCGGACCCGGATCGACCGATCTAACCGAGGCGCCTCGCAACAGAACAACCACATAAGTCAAACTCGTCAGGGCGTGTAAAACCACTGACGCCACTTCTAACTAGAAGGAAACGCAGGCCCTCCCTGATGTCCTCTCCCATTTCTGGTTCATACCGGGGTGTGAGGTTCGCGATTTCACGTTATACACAAAGCTACGCCACACAGGCGGTGCTTTGATTATCACCACAAGACTTTGCTTTTCAAAAAAAGCCCTGATCACTGCATCTTAGCATGCCACACAGGCAATTCACACCGTGCAACTGATGGCTATCAATCACATAGAATAAATTCCAATGTCAGACACACTGTCCATTTGCAAGTCCGTTCTGGGTCTGAACGAAACCGGAGGCACTATATACCACGCAAACCCATCGATCACCACGTACATCTGGACGATCACCACTCATTATCCATATTTCGGGATGCCTCCCAATCAGGACCTCGGTTACCATCCAAACGAGTCGAAGATCTCCAAGCTTCGGCCACCGTCTTCATCTTCGATTTACTATCGTCGATTCAGTTATTCAGAATGGGATAAATCCGGTCTTTCTGAGAAAATCGCGTATATAATAAACAAGTGCAACACTAACATACACACGCATCATTTCAATTCATTAGTCACTAACCGTCAACCAGTAAGAGAACGTTTTCCCAAATATTAACCCCGAAGGCCGAAACCAACATCAGATCAATACCCAAGAAACCATTCGACTTAGCCAACCTTCAGTTAGTTTCTCAATTTCTCATCCATATCGTTTATAATATTTTATAACTATTTATCGCTATTTTTATTTATTTTAAAATAGCCAATTTATTCAAAACGACGCTTTGGGCCATAACGCGGCCGTGGCGCTGTTTTTCTTCAGATTTGATTTACACATAATTGAAAATCTAACCGTTGGATCTTCACAAAATTTACATCATTAGAAAGATCTTTCCATAACGAATCCAACGGTTCCAGTTTCGGGAAAATCCGACGGTCGGATCTCCCGGTATAATCGTTTGAAGTTTCGATTTCAAAATACGAACTGCAGCGTCGTTATTCGACTAAATATAATTATATATATATATATAATCGATACTGGCGCTGTTTTTCTTCAGATTTGAATTAAACATTCTAGACAATCTAACCGTTGGATTTTTACAAAGTTGGTGCCGTTGGAAAGATATTTCCAAAGCGAACCCAACGGTTGCGATTTCAGGAAAATCCGATGGTTGGATCTCCCGGTATAATCGTTTGAAATCACGGTTTCAAAATACGAACTGCAGCGTCGTTATTCGATATATTTCAATTCTCTCTCTCTCTCTCTCTCTCTATATATATATATATATCGATTCTTCGATTTCAAAACTATATTCTTTTCATACATTTGATAAAAATGATGTTTTTATCTAACTGTCTTCTATTTCAACACTTCACTATTTTTAACAATTCATGTTTATAATAAAAATGTGACTTTTAATGTAAAACAATTTATTTCAAAACTCGGCTATTTTATATAGTTAATATAGGTGATAAAAATAGGATTTTTATTATAAAACAATTTATTTCAAAATATAAATACCATTCAACACATGAATTTCAATTCAACAAATGAATATCAATTCAACACATGAAGGTTTTTAAATCGATAAAAAGGTGATTTTTATATTTAAAACACGAATACCATTCAACACATGAATTTCAATTCAACGAATGAATATCGATTCAACACATGAAGGTTTTCTATAGTTTGTATATATAGATAAAAATGTGATTTTTATATTTAAAACACGAATACCATTCATCACATGAATTTCAATTCAACGAATGAATATCGATTCAACACATGAAGGTTTTCTATAGTTTATATAAATCGATAAAAAGGTGATTTTTATATTTAAAACACGAATACCATTCAACACATGAATTTCTATCCAACGAATGAATATCGAATCAACACATGAAGGATTTCTATTCAACGAATAAATATAGTTTCAACAAATGAAAATAATTCAAACACATGAATATTATTCAAAATTTCGGCAGTATAACGGCAAGGCAGTTAAAACCGGGACCGTCCCTAGTACGGCTCCTCGCTCTACCTTAAAACCTCGCGGTTTTTGACAATGGGGAATCATGCATCTAGTTCGCACACAGGCGGCATGTATATTTATTACATTTCCACAAACTAATCCTATGTGGTTTCAACCAAATATTTCTCAACCACAAACCGGTATTTTTCAACCACAATCAATCAATATCAACCACAAACAATTCCAATCAACCATTCGCTATCAATCAATTTTCACACCAATCACAACCAATAAATATCATCCATGGTTTGTGGACGAGGGGCGTATATATATATTTATATATAGCATTTCACTTCTATTTCAACACATATATAATTTTTACAATGCATATACAACTTATACATCGAACGTACAACTTATACAACGCTTATACAAGAGGTGTACAACGCTTATATAACTCATACGTCGATTATATAATTTATACATCGTCGTTTTCCATATCGTTTATAAATTAGAAATCTCACATTGGGTTCCACTCCACCAAAAATAGCATAAGGCTCAGAAAAATATGCGGTCTCTTCTAGAAGGTAGAAGACGTCCACATGAGTCCACTGTCTCTTGTTTCATTGAATTTCGACAAGGAACGAAAAAGATATGTTTTTTACAAGTTTGCAATGGTTTAAAGGTGTTAAAACTATTGAAAATAAATATGGCCGTATACCTCATTGTTTTCTTCAAAACTAGGTTTACGATTTGCAATCAATCCGTTGATCTTGAAGCCAATCAGGTTTTACACCATCGAAGAGCTACGGAAGGGCGTCCCAACGCTGGTGGTTGCGCCTAGATCGGCGGTCCCAGGAATCCTCGGCGGCGTTCGAAAGTCACCGATTTTGGGGACTCAAATCTCACTCCACACTTGATGATAATTGGCGAGACCAGTCTTGATTTGAAGCTAACGAGAAGATATTCAAAATCTTGCAAAGGATCGAAGGGTTTTATTGTGTAGAATTGAAGAAATCGAGGGGAGAACGATCGTTCTCTTTTCGTCGTTCAATATAGATGAAGGCGGCTGTCGGGTTTAGGAGAAAAAATTATGGGCCAATGAGGTTTTTTTATTTTATTTATATATTTCAAAATCTATTAAATACCCTCTTCCACCCACGAACACCAATCCAAACCCAACGACTGTCGTCCCTAGTGTTTTACCCCCATTCCGAACATAATGGGATATGTTTCGAAGGCCCATTCGACTGTTTCAGTCAGTTTCCATTCAAATTAAAATATATAACATTCAATATTCGATTTGAACGTACATTTCAATTTGCCAGGGCCACAAACTAATTCGAAAAATTCAAGAAAAATAAATCTAGCTATGTTTTGACGATGCGGTCCCAACAAAACTAGTTTCGTCGAATTCTGAGACCGTTTGCAAAAAGGCCCATTTCTGGTCGATCCAATTTAACTATAATTGACCAAAACACATTTTCCTTTTCCACGCTCACATATTAGCTTCAAAAATTTTGAAATTTGAAACCTAGCAATAACTTCACATCCCGGATCCAGCAAAAGTGGTTTCGCCGAATTCCGAGGTCGTATGCAAAATGGCCATTTTCACGGGCTATATAAATTCCATAGCGACCTTTCTGAAAATTCATTTGGCCATAACTTTTTCATCCCGCTATGAAACTTCAATTTTTCAGATTCGTTAGAAAGGTATTCACTAACAGAATTAAATATTTTTGGTTTCACTCAAATCCGTTTTGTTTTGCACCCGGTATAGTTCGACAAATTTTGAATTCAATTTTTGAAACTGCAGCACCATTTCAGGCCTTGTTTATAATTAGAATTAATTATATTCATTTTCAAACATCGATTCAAACTCACTTTTCATTGCTATTATTTAAAATATTTATTTTAAATAATTAAAATCCATTATTTTAGCCAATTTAAAAATTTTAAATTGGTTCAGATTTTCCGGGTCGTTACAAGCGCATCTCTGGTCGACTCTCTTGGGGCTGGACCCCTTAATTGCTATGTTGAGTCTTCCTTCGAAGGAGGAGAAACATCCTTGGGTTCTATATTCAACCCCTTCATTAGCATCTTCAACTCTGTCATATAGCAAGCTCGTCCCGTAGCTTGGTCACCTCCCATCACCCCTACTCCTGCGTTAGTTGGGAATTTAAGCAGTAAGAACCATACATGCTCTAAATTCTGCGAGGGCTGGTCGTCCCAGGAAGGCATTGGAGGGTGACTCAACGTCCAAGACTACAAATGGTAGGATTCTCACTCTCTGGCAATCTCCTTGTCTTAACGTTACTAGTAATTCTACATTGCCCATCGGAGCCGTTGATGCCCCCATTGAATCCCCGTATCCACCCTTCGCAGGGCTTTAGGTCTTTTGCTTCGAGCCTCATTTGTTCAAAGGCTTTCTTAAAGAGGATATTAATCGAGCTTCCGTTATCCACCAAAACCTTATGGACTAAAGTAGGGCCGATGGCTATGGTAATTACCAGCGGGTCTTCAGTAGGTGATTGAATTCCGATATCATCTCTACCACGGAATATGACATCGTCTGACATCGTCCTTTGCTATTTCACTAGAGTGATATCTTTGAGGTTACTACATTCTCCTACTTCAAAGTGCTTGGTGGCATTAACGTATTGATCTTTTGCTTTGAAACTATGGCTAGCTAGATGGGGCCCGCTTATAACGGTATTGATAACGATCCCTTTACCTTTTTGTTGGGCTGTAGGTTTGGAAGTAGGCTGGTTTTGGTTCGGGGCTTGCCCTCCTTGCCTCCTGTCACGTGGGGCAACCTTGTACTCGTCTAACTTCCCTTCCCGCAGCAATTTCTCAATTATATCTCTCAAATGACGACATTCGTTGGTAGAATGACCGTGGGTTCCATGGAACAAACAAAACTTTCCCGTATCGATCACTTTTTCGGTTGAGTCTTTGGGTGGTGGCTTTTTATATTGCAATATGTTGTATGTGTCCAAATAAATGTTTTCCAATGCATCATTCAATGGCGAATAGTTCTCAAAAGTTTGGAATCAAGGTCTTTTGCCGGAATTGTTCCCTCGGTTCCTATTCCTTCTATTGCCATTTCCATTCCTGTTGTTATTATCTCCGTTCTGGTTGCCGACGTTTACCTCAACCTTCCACGAACTGTCACCGGATCGCTTCACAGCAACATTGCTTTGGACGCCTTCCCTCGAGGCCCCTTCAGACTTTCTCTTTCTATTTGCATGAGCTTCCTCTCGCCTTAAGCGAATATTGGCCTTTTCGTAGAACAATTCCCTAGTGGGGGGTGGTTTTCCGGATAGATAATCCCCGAATTCTGTGTCCGGGTCGACTCCTTCTATTAAGGCCATCAAAATAGTGGGTTCATGAGGATCACTGACTTCGGTCACAGCCAGGTCGAAGCGGTCTAAATACGATTTCAAAGATTCACCCGGAGCCTGCTTAATCCTTGACAATTCTATGATGCTTTTGGATTTTTGAGCATGAAGTCGGAACTGTTTCATGAAGCGTTCACTCAACTCTTTAAAAGCTGATACCAACTGTGGAGGGAGTCAGGTGAACCACATTAATGCCACGTATTATAGATAAATCGGGAAGGCCTTGCATTTTATAGTGTCTGGAGCTGCTGGGGCATTCATGAACCATGCATACCTCATCAGATGTTGTCCTGGGTCAGTCCTCCCTGAATACCAATCCATCTGTGGCAAGTTAAATCACCAAGAGAACTAGAAATCCAATATATCATCTGTGAGGGGGGTGTGGCTTCACTCAATGCCCCAGTCCTCATTGGTGTAGTGTAGGCTTTTAGACATGATTTGGCGCACCATCGCCCATACATCGGCATTAGTTAATGTTCGCTCAGGTTCTCTAGGCCTAATATTCGGATTACCCCTTTGCTCCTGATTAGGGGATATCTTTCTGTTTCTAGCAGCAGTTGATCTACTCTATTCCCTCCACTCCTGGTCATTCACGGGAGGAAGGGGTTGGAGAAGTTGTTGCGTAGGATTAGTAATATTAGGATCCTAAGTAGAATGTGGGATCCACGCATGGGCAATAACATAGGTTCTTTCAGGCTCGGGTCATCAGGTCCTAACACACGAGCAACATCTTCATGGGATCCCAAGGATCCGAAGGTTAACTGAGTAAGATTTTGAGGTCGCTCAAGCGGCCTTCTTTCATGAGGATGTTCTTCATCCGAAGAAGATGAATAGTCTGCAGCAAGGCGGCGTGTTGGAGAAGGTGTCTTTTGCCTCCGGAGCTCACTGAGTTCCCTACTCATGGTGATCATGTTCTCTTGCATGCAAAGACTGACACAATTATGGGCTTCCAACGCATTTCTAGTACTCTCAAGCATGTCGAGAAAACGCGAAAAATCTCTGTGCGTGATGGGTGCAGATGGAGCAGGTTGATCACTAGTCATCGCGGCCGGCATCAGAGCATTGGTGGGTGCTCAAGTAGAGGTACCAGCTTCAGTTATATTTGGATTGGATCGGCGCAGGGAAGGGGAGTCGATTCGGTTCGGAGGAGGGATCTAGGTTGCTCCAGTGCCATCGAGTCGGCTCGGATTCTCTTGATCGGCTCTGTTCAGAACATCCGGCTCGGATCGGACTGTTCCGGAGCTTTGTCCTCGCGACCTCGTCAATACGATGGCTTGTTGATCTTCTCTAGCATCTTTCACCATAGAGTCTTGCACTTATTTTCCTTTTCCTTTAGCCATAATGTCAAATTCTTCAGTAATTGATCAGCAAATACTTGAATGTGTCGGAAACAGAGGATTAACTTCTTTGAACTTGAGGGTCCAAATAGTAGAATGATAATCCCAAAAGAACAAAGAATTCAGAAGTTCTCAGTGAAAGCACCAAAATATTAGATCCAAAAATGGCTCTAAAACGTAAACTAGCAATAATTTCTAATAGAATGAAATCAAGAACACAGAAGAAACACTCGATTTATAGTGGTTCGGCGTTAAAGTGCCTACGTCCACTTTCTACTCTTTGAATTGATGCTTGAATGCAAATACAATGATGGTTCTTATCTCTTCTAAAATGTACTTTAAAAGATGATTGTAATTTGAATATTTTGATGAAATTCGATTTTGTGAATAGGTAAGAGTTCTGAAAATGCCAAAAGATCCTTTGAAATGAGCTTTGGAGGTGTATTTATAAGTGGAAAACCTCCTGGGGGGGGGGGGAGGGGAGGGGCCTTCGGTTCGGATATACGTGGCCTCCATTCCACAAAAGTTGGATTCGGATGGGATATGATGGTGACAACACACCAGGTTAATGGTGAACGTGAGGAGAACCGCTCCACCTTTTCAGAGATCATGCACTGCAACTATTGCTGATTTCCTTCGGACCAGACGTGTGCTGGAGGGGAGGTGCGGATCGGCGCATCCGATCCAGTCCGATTCTATCTAAGTACTTCTGCTTTCTGCTCTTCACTATTTTGGTTTACCTAGATATATACGATCCGATCCGGACTTTAAGTGCATGTTTTTCTAGTCAACATCCTTCATAATTTTAATGTTCTATTTTGTGTAGCCTAGTTCACAAAATAGGCTAACAATATTTAAATGTTAAATAGTTATATGTAAGAAATTGAGCAAACTAATGACCGAGGATCGAGGCATTTTTTGGGATTGTTAAAGGGACTACCCATTTGGTTAATGGATTATAATTTTAAGGGGACTTCAACTTAAGATTTTTTGTTAAGGGGGGTTTGGATTGTTTAAAAAAGAAGAGAACTAACTACCCCTGGTTCATCACTTATGTTAAACCCTAATTTTCTAGATTCAGCACAAATGGAACGAAACAAATGCGTGTTTCCCGAATTAAAAAAACAATACTTTAAATTTACCATACCGATTTCAATATAAAATTATGATTAATTCCTTTATCTGATGTCTTCTGATCACCCAGAAACTTTTTTGTATCCTTATTACATTAACTATATCCATTTTTATTTTCATGTGTAACATTAATTATGATTTAGGTTTTATGGTTTATACTAATGAGGATTATAAGGGGTTAATATTGGAATTTTAATTTATAATTTCAAAGGGAGGCTAATTTATTTTGTCCCCCCATAACAATCATAAAATAAACTAAAGTTGTTACTACCCTTAACCAAATGTGGAGTCCCTTTAACAATCCCATTTTTATTTGTGAAGTTAGATTATCACTATCGTACGAAAAGAATACAGTGCTAACATTTTTGAATATAACTATGATGAGATTTTATATTGTAAAAGTTATCACAAGCCTGCTTTAGCCAATACTTATTATAGATTGTAACGTTATATAAGAGGGTATTTGCATGAGTTTTATTATGAAAAATATAAGTAAAATATATTAAGATTTTATATTAGTCAATTATGGGAATAATAAAATAATGAATATTCAATTCATATATTAATTATGAAAATTTTCATGTAAAAGAAAATTAATATTATAATCTAAAAGCCGTTGGCATATTCTAGAATGATATACTAATCCATGTTTATTTTATGTACATATAACTGAGAATACAGTTGAAACATATTCTTAACGACTATAAATATTCACTTTGTGGACATGAATGAATTTATTAGAAGTGAAAAAGGAAAGAAACAAGTTACGTATTACAACAAAATGATATGTACACCTATTGTAGCAAGCTATGAGATAAGCTTATATTTTATATAAAATAAAATGATTGGTATTGAAACAAGGAAATTTATATTCATGAAGAATTTTTATAAATTAAAGAAAATAAGTAAATTTTTGAGTATTTCATAAATTACTTTGAAATAAGGGGATTTTTACTTAGAGGAATGTTTGTTCAGAGTAATAAGTTTAAGGATAGCACTTCTAAAAAAAATTATTTTTAAGGATATTCGCAGGAAAAAATAAGTGAATTCATCTTTTTCAGCTATATAGAAATAATGATAAATAAATTTATCGTTTTATATTTAACTTAAAAAGATAAAAGTGTTTATCTTTTCCTTGTAAAAATTTCAACTTATTATTTAGAAGTATTGTACCTTAGAACTAATAGTTCTAGAAAATTAAGCACTTCAACCTAACTTTGACTTTAAATAAAGCATTTTATTTGTAGACATACATACACATATGAACTTGAATATCAAAAGTGGTAATTTTGACCGTTATGTGAGCTCAAAGAAAACTTCGTGCTTTATGATACTTATTTGGCTTACTAATATAATTTGGCTAACATAATGTTTATAAACATGAAAAATAATATCTAATTTAAAATGCATGTATGAACTGAGATCTTATTATAAGTGTTGTTAAATGAAAATATTAATGTTAACAGAGGGGAATTTTTATGTGTTTCATAATATATGGTTTTCACCTCTTCATGTACATTATTTTAAAGCCGTATGTTTGGCATACCATGCTATGTAAGTGCATAATTTATGAATTCATATATGCATGATAGAGAATGACATGAGTTGAACTGTAATGACCTTTCTTCTTGACCGCTTTAAGTCGGTAATTAAATCAACTTGAAACGTTCTCAAAGACAGATTGTTAGTGGTAATAATGCATCAAAACAGAAACACAATGAATTTTTTATTACTCCCTAATAAATTACATCATATATGTTGATTTATTAGAATACATATCAATGTCAAAGTGGAATAACTAAATCTTCATAGAGTCCAAAATGCTTCTAATCTAGCTCCAGCTTAAATCCAGTGTTGCTCCAAAATAGCACCAATCTATAACAACTCAAATACCAGGCTTCTCGTGTGGAAAATAAGGACACCCATAGTTTTATGGGGAAAAACAATAAACTCCGAGTCAGTCATGGGATTGGTGCAAGAAACTTAAAACAATTATTTATTTAAGGTGAGGTAATTCATTAGACCACTCCGTATAATATGGAACGGGTTTTCCCCTTATGAATACTAGTGTACAAAAATCATAATGCATTTTAGAAAATGAAGCTATCATAAGGCTCAACCCACATCAGACAATGCAAGCGCACACCTATGAGTGAGTTTTATCCTCATGATAACAAAAAATGCTTGATACACGAAAGCCACTTGATATTATTATTAGTGCATAGTATGGAAAATCATTTCGTAAATAAATGTATCAATCTTAGCCAACATAATACCCCAACCTATTATCTTCACATAGGTATACAGATGAAACCGTATGAGCTCGTAGTGGGGAATCGGATGCAAAAAATGACCAAAACAAAGGATCTTCCTTATCCGGAGTAAACATCTCTAGAGGGATGTACCCATGAGAAAAAAAACTCAGGAATTCTCGGCTAGACAAGGCTGGACTATCTCTATGTGCTGACTTACTAGATGACAACAGAATATGACATTCCCCCATCATAACCAACCTTTAATCGAGCACTCATTTCCATCATCCACATAAAGTAGAATGTCCATATAAGTAAATACCTTGGCTCCATATCATGGTATAACTTTTTATCTAGAAGGGAATGACCCATGTAGCCTTACTACCATAATCCTGTTTTAGGCCATTACCGACACAACAACAAAATAGTCATTTAGTAACACTTTTTTTCTAATTGCCAACACTTATATTCGTTGGTGTACATCAACCATTTTAATCCATTGCTAATAAAAAAGGGTTGCTAAAAAATATTCCTTTTTTATCATTTATTTAAGCTAGTTCGGTCCCAACGCTTATTAACTCAACATGCTAGGTATGGTTCGAATCGGAAGGAAGTAGCGGGGATCTAATAATAAATAGTTATTCGTCTTCTGATTCACCTACTTTCCGGTGCTTCTTTTCTTTAGGCCACAATAAACTGAAATACAAGATAATAAAAAATGGGGTTTAAGCATCTTTTCGATTCCTCGCATCTTCTTCTTGGTGAAAATGAGGATTTAGTTTCTTGAAGAGAAGGTTCTTTAATTTAATCGAACCATCATAACCTAAATTTGAAGGTACTATTATATCCTAGATCAATAAAAATTCTCTTATGACTTTTAATTCTTTTGCTCGATGAATTAGTTGTCATAGATCTATAATATCAATTGAAGAACATCCGATTTTCAATTTTGTATCATGTGAAATACTTATTATTCGTTGATTTTTTAGTACCAAAATATGTAATGCCATTCGTTGTCTTTGTTTATACTAAAATTATAAGAAAGTACGAATATTTATTTCCTAGGTCTTCAACTTTACGTATTTATGACATCTTTGCAATAAACGAGACCACATTTCAGACTCCTAACCATCTGAGACTTTAATATGATTATTTATTACCTTGCTACAATAAATTTTAAAATAGGAAATCTGTTGGTTATGAGTATGTGACCAAATATAAATATTTAGCTTATAAACATTGTGAAGGTTATAAATCATTTGTCTTTCTACATTTAACTTTAAAAAACATGTTATCTTGGTTATTTTGTCTTTATTTTATATAAGAAGCAGCAAAAAATTTAATTGTTGATTCAAATAAGTCGATCAAGCTATAATCCATTTTCAAATCTTCTGCAATCTAGAAAATACTGATTTTAAGCTCTCATTTTTGTGATTGAATTGTTCATTTTGTAATAGCATTAACATTTTGTACTCATTTGTATTATTTCAATGTCTTTTTTCTTTTCAGATCTAGGGAAAACTGAATATTAATAATTTTGTAAATGATTGCTTAATTATTGTTGTTATATTTAATTTGTTTATGTCGTTAGTTTTTTTTTCTTATAAATAAAATGTTTTTGAATTTTATTTCAGAATCTAGATGAAGCAATACAAATTAATTAATGCCTTAATGTCTAAGGTCGATAACCAAATAATTTAGGCAAATTTTTGCTAAAAAAATTATTTCAAGTAATTTTTCCTAAATAAATTTATGATATATCCATTGCATGTTCTGTTATACTATTTAACGACCAGTTATTATTTTAGGATAACTGACTTGGGCACATTATCAGTGATTTTATATAAGATTTACAATCTAAATAAGTTGTAACATTTTTTTGGCCTACAATATAGTTAAAACCCAATAGTCCTTTTATTGCTTACTTCTGGACTGTGTAGATGATTATAGATGGGATCCTCAAGTTATGCTATTGGGTCTCAAATAAAGATGTTACCCAGGAAGAAATTAGGTATGTCATTACTTAATTGTACTAAAAGTATAAACTATGAAAATAATTTTTATCATTGTTTCCATTTACAGCAAGCTACTTATAGCTATATGTAACGAACCAAATTTCCATACTTTCAGAGTTGATTACATACATAACACGTCCAACCCAAATTGTTCGGAAATATGAATCATTATGAAATAAAAAGAAAATATAGAATAAGAACAGAAACAACAACACAGAATCTCACAATAGCATTGGAATAAAATATAATATATAATTAATCACTTTCGAAATACAACTATATTTGGACTTACATACATCATCAGAGTACATCACAAGTACAACATAGCGGAATAAACTCTAAATATCTAACACTAAAGCCTCCTGCTCTAAGCTCCTTCAGATAAATCTGCAAAATCATGAACTACTTGACTATCTGTCTGTACAAATTTGGGCACCCAAGAGTTTAGGGAAAACATAGAAAAATAAACTTTGTGTCAGTCATGGGACTGGCATGAGTAAACAATTTTAAAACAGTTTGAGAAAGTAAATGATATCTCATAAGACCACGACGTACAACATGGAACGGGTTTTTTCCTTTGAGAATCCAAAACACTTGATTTAACTTTGAAATCCTTCTGAAAGAAACAAGTTGTAAGACCAGTCTACACATAAACACTAATGGTTTGTACCTTACGATAACCAAAATAATCTTTGTATCAAAATTCTTCTGATATTATAATAGTGTTTATCAACCACATCTAAATAATTATTTTGCAGAATGCTTGCACCTCACGCTCTACATACATAGTATATAATCAAAACCGCAAGCACTTATTGGATAATGGATTTCCAACTATGATAAGGTATGGAACCACCTTCCGATAATGTATCTTTAGAGGGGGATACACAAAGTTCAACAAAAATATCTTTTAACCCAGCCACACATGACCGACCACTCATTTCGCTTGAGTGTATCGAATGTATATCACCAATGGTTAGGACCAGCAACCGTTTCCCGAAAGGGAAAGCATCGAATAGAATAAAGAAGGAACAAAATTTTCTCTAGATATGTGATAATACACCCTAATTGAGAGCTACCCACTTAGCCAAGTTACCTGCCCTATTTTTGTCATTTTCCGGTTATTGAGGCCTGAGGCTATGATTACTTAGCATTCTTTGATAGCATAATCACTTTGAATGCCACATTGTCGGATCCTTTAATCATTAGTTGATTTGAACAAATATATTCTGGATATTATGGTAAGAGAATAAATTCTCCTCCACCATATATATTTATACAGACCAACATATGCAATCATTGGAAATTGTAACGACCCGCATTTTTGGCCGTCAAATATTTAATTTAATTTATTTATTTTAAATATCATATTGGGAATATAATGAAATTTAATATTTAATTCGTTATTAAAAACGAAGTTGAACGTTATAATTTATATATATAATATAAATCGAGCTTGAAAATGGCGTGCAGTTTGTGAAATGAAGTTTTGAACTTCAACTGAGAATACAGGATTCGATATAAGTCGGATTTCTGTGAAACAAGACACGTTGGAGCCGTATTGGCAATAGCTTTCATATGAAAGAGAAAAATCCAGATTTCGTGTTATAGTTTGATATTTATGGCCAAATCAAATTTTGAAATAGTCGCTATGCAAAATCGTTATTAAATTATAGGCCTTTAAAATGGCCATTTTGCAAACGATCTCGGATTTCAACGAAATCAGTTTCATTGGGACCGTAACGTTAAATTTTTGTACGGTGGTGAATGGCGTGGAAAACCGGTGTCGTATGTGACCACGGTAGCCATAAACGCCTGTTCAATTTCTATAACGCGTAATTAAATAAATAAAGGGACATTCGAGTGTAACTAGAGCAGACGATCGAATTAGGCCGCGAAACCAGTTCCGTTGAGTTCGTATCGTCGTTTAGAGTCAAGATAGGTATATAGTTTGTTATTTTTAAAGACCGGATAATTTGATGTTAAAAAGGGTAGTGCGGTACGCGGTAAAAGCAGCCTACCGGGGCAACAGTCTCAGAATGCGACGAAATTAGTGTCGTTGGGTTCGTATCGAAAAGTTATTGTCAGACTTCGCAGTTTCGGGTTGATTTGATTTATCTGGTGATCATGGAAAAATTAAACGCGTGTTCATTTCTGGTTTCATAAAGGAAATTTTTTCATACGATGTCGGAATTCGACGAAACTTGTCCCATTGGATCCGGAATATATTTTTACACCAAGATTAGCTTTTTATTCAGAAGACAAAAGTCGTTTGGAGTGATTTCTGCGTGTTACTTTAGAGCGAAGTTTCGTTAAAATTTTAATAATATTAAAATCAAATCCTACAACCCTATATATATACAATCTCAAACCCTACTCCCCTATATCGATACATACAGTCTATAATATGCTATTTAAATCAAACGAGACAGCTATAATATGCTATTTAAATCAATAAAAGACAGCCAGGATAAGAAAACTCATCGCGGCTATACCTAAATTCTGAAAAAGCCTAAGTGCCTAAACACCGTGCCGACAAAGGGGATGGGATGAAATGACATGTCGGTTGTTTGCTCCCCACGTTTCCTTCACTATAAATAAGAACACACTCCTTCACAGCAAAGCATCCCCTCAAATAACAAACCGCCAGTAAATATAAAACGATGAGAAATGGAAAATGAAACCAATTCAAATGCTGAAAAGGGGAGTTGCGTGTGTTAGTGACTAGGTGGGGAGTGGATCTGTGGATGCAGCGGGTGTTTGGGACGAGGCGCAAGCCAAAAACAGCTGCGGGAAGTTGGGGTATGGGAATGCGGTTGTAAGGGGAATGGGAAGGTTGTATTAGATAACAGCAGGAGGGATTATTGGCGGCTGCTCATATTTGAACTGTGAAGGGGAGTTCAACGCAAGGAGGGGAATGCGTTGAAAGGAAAAGAGGGGGGACTGGAATGAAAAGCGCAACAGTAGGGGATGGGAACAAGGACAGGCGGTGATGTATTATATGGTTGAAGCAGTACCTTGAATATGTGAGAATATGGGACGCATCAAAGGGTCCTGAAATGCAGTGAAGATTAGGTGTTTGGGTTCTAAACGTGAAGTCAGAAAAGGTGGAAGGGGAGTCACGGTATTCGGAAGACAACAGCAAGGTGTGTTTGGATGGGAAGTTCGAATGGTTTTCTGGGTTAGAAATGAAGGAGACAAAGAGAACCGAAGGAGATGGATTGGATTCCAAACCAGAACAAAAGGGGAGAACTGATACTGTCGGCCCGATTGGTATTTAACCAAAAATGGAACGAAAGTAGCAGCGTTGGAACCGCAGTGTCGGACACTATGTTCTGGAACTGATCTGAACATGAATAGAAGCTACTGGAATTTCTCGTTAAATTAAACGTCGTTTAATTTAACCGAAAACCCGAACTGTTTTAGCGACAATGAACCAAGGTGAGTAAAACTCACTCAGTTTTCCCATTTATATTTTATATGAATTGGGTTTTTATTTTGTGTGCTCTGCTTGCCAATAATTGACTGTTTGCTAGTTATACATTTGTTTGTTGATTTAACTGATGAAATTAAACTGTGTTTAATCTCAGTGAAATACCAAATCGTTATTTTTAACGATTGATTCCAATAAAGGTAACTCACCTTGGTTGGTCACGTTTATTTATAAACGTGTTTAAATGGTTGAATTGTTTGCCTTGCTTGTGGTTGATGTTAAATGATCGTTATTTATTGTTATCAGTTAAATGAAACTGAATGATTTGATTTGAGATAACCATTTGAATACAGGGAAGAACAGGTTGGAGGGATCCAACCGGATTCCTCAAAAATATAATTTATTTTTATATTATCATATATGAACTGCCCTGTTTGTAGTGTTTGATTTGATTGTTGATTTTTGAATATTCAACATCTGTTTGTTTTAAACCAATGGGTGATATTGGTTGGGTATTTGCCAGCGTATGGCCTATAAAATCAATCGTTTTATGAATATGGATTCACCGTCAGGTGAGTCGATAGAGATAAAGTTATAAAATTTATTTTATAACTGGAGATCGATTTTGAAAGGTATTATTTTGAATAAAAGTTATTAAAGAGAAATAAATAAATATTTTATTTATTTAAGATCTTGATTTGTTAATAATTTGTTTTATAAGATAAATTCTGAGGATAAGCAGATTTACAAGTATGAGGATAAGAAATGAATCGAGTGGTTGAACTTTGATAAGTGTTTTGTTAAGAAAACAATTAATGGAATTTATTTAAATTAATTTTATTTTAATTAATTTAAAGTGAGAACTAATTGGGATCGATTAACGGGATAATCGAGTTTTGAGTTGGCAAAATCAACCGTATTAACTGGAATCGACTATTAAATTGGTTTGTTTTGAATTTTCGAAATGAAATAGTTGAAGAATATCGTTTTAACCATAAATAAGTTTTTTTTCCAAAGGATTTATTATTTATTTTAGTGAATAAAGAACTTTACTACTAATGTAGTTAATGATTGAAATAAATTATTATTTTAATTAATAATAATTTATGAAATTACTTTTTAAAAGTAATCGAAGTGAAATGAAATCAGTGAAATGGTGAAAGGAATTTATGCAGGGGTTTTATATTTAAAACCCGAAAGTTTATAATGAAGTTAAAAAGAAATTTCCAAGCGAATACAATAGCTCGAAAGAAATGTTACTTAATTATTTGAATTAAGTAAAAGGAGATTTAGAGATAAAAAGGGTTTATTGTGAACCAGAGTTTTTAAATGAGATTTAAAGTGTAAAGCGTTAATTTTACATTAACGTTACGGGAAAGTGAATCCAAGTAACAGGGGAGAATGGAAATCAGATTTCCAAAGTAGGGATTGGTCGAATAAAATTTGAAAGGAGATTGAAAACAAGTGAATTTGGTTAAAGGAGTGAATAATAGGGCTGTATAACCAAATTCAAGTTATAATGGAATTTGTTTGAGACTGGAATGGGATATTTGTTTGATTACAACCGATATTTATCTGAGGATAAGATCATTGTTGATCAAGGTCTGAGAGGTAATTAAAATACCCCAACTTGAACGACATCAGGATTATCTGAAGATGATATTAGTTGGTAATCGTAAAAGAGTTTAGTGGAAGTTCATTATTTCCATTAGTGGAATAATGCACCGGTTGGAGAATAGATATATAACGAGAAATCCCAAGAAAAGGAAAAGTAAAGTTAGTTTTAGTTTATACAAATCAACATTTGTTATTGTTCAAGAATGAAGCAAAAGATATTGCGTAACACTGTTTAGGAAAAATAAGTAAATTGGTTTTTCCAAGGTTAAATATTAAAGAAAGATATGACAAATATTTTTGAAAGGAGAGTTAAGTGGAAAGTAAATATGGTTATAAGTGATTTTACTAAATATTATAATAAAATGGTTTTGAGAACACTTGTATATTGGTTAAGAATCAAATATCGTATTTTAGATAGTAAAAGAGTCAGAAGTTTTAATTATGCAGAAGTGAATTGGTTTGTTTAAAATTTAAAGGCCATGTGATGCTGAATACTTAACCAGTGAACCCATTGGAGTGTCATGATTGAAACACTATATATTTTGATAGTTAAAACACCGACTATCAAATCTGTCCAATACGATTGTTGGTATGAAAAGACCGGGATCGAATTTATATTCGAAAACCATTCCGTCCAACAAATGCGTGAAGATCTCAGAAGATGATCGAGATGGAGCATTGAAGACCGTGGGTTTCATAAATGGAAGAACCACTAATTTTCTCTGCCTGGCAAGCAGAGATAAGCTGTGATCCTGTCGTAGTTGGAATCTACAGGTTGCAAGGACTTCTCGCTACTGATCCATGGGGTGATTCCTATATGGATGCGGCAGGAGAGTGCCTTCGGTTCATCCTGTTCCTGGATGACCTATATGGACGAGTGTCTGACAGAGTATTTCCAAAGGATCACGTACGTTGATTTCTTCAAACGTACTATAGTTGTTGGCGGAGAATTGCCAAACTCTTAGCTGCTGCTAGAGTATTTTTGTGGACATCAATTAGTGATATCTGGAGGATCTGACGATGTGGCATTCAAAGTGTATGATGTTCAAAGATAAATTCTGGCCTCAAGCCTCATCAACCGGGAAATGACAAAAATCGGGCAGGCAGCATGGCTATGTGGGTCGCTCCCATTAGGGTGTATAATCACCTATCTAGAGAAGTTCCTATTTGTCCTTAAATCTATGTTTCGATGCTGTCCCTTTTCGGAAGGCGGTTGCTGATCCCAACCGTCGGTGATATACATTCGGTACACTCAAGCGAAATGAGTGGTCGGTCATGTGAGGGCCGGGTTGCAAGACGTTCTTGTTGAACCCAGTGTATTCGTCTCTAGAGATACACGATCGGCAGGTGGTCCCATACCTTGTCAAGGTCGGAATCCAATATCCAATAAGCGCATGGGGTTTTGATTGTATACTATATATGTGGAGCGTGAGATGCAAGCGTTCCACTAAATTGATATTTACTTGTATTTAGACATTATTATAATATCAGAACAAGATATTGGTTTCAAAACTGTTTTGGGTTATCGTAAGGTAAAAACCGTCCGTGTTTATGTGTGGATTTGGTCTTACGATTATCCTTTTCTTTTGAAAAGGGTTTTGAACTTTAAAATCATGATTGGATGGTTCACCCTTATTACTGTGCGAGTTTATCTCACTCTGGTTCACCAGACTGACCCGGTGTTTTGTAAATGCTCGGGTTAGACCGGGTTGTACAGGTTCAGGTTATCGACTACTGTGAAGAGACGAGCTGGAAGAGTCCAGACGTATGATATTACTAGTATTCCGCTGTGTGTTGTATGAGGACAGATTATCACTGTCCAGATGTTGATGTACTCTGATATTGTAAGTATTTTCAAAAGTTCTCAATAAAGATTTACTTCTGTATTATATTTTGTTCTGCTGCGATGTGAGACTCTGTATTGTGTTGGTTCTTCTTCTTCTTCTATTCTAATATTTCTTTCTTTCTTATCTCACCCTCTAACATCTTCTATTAATGATCTGGAATGTTCAATGTCTGAATGGTCAACATGATAGTTTGATGTTGATTTTCGGAGTCGAAAACCCCAGTTCGTTACAGTGGTATCAGAGCTGAAGGTTAAGTGATTACCTTGGCTCTGTGGCGTGACTTAGTAGAGATGGGGTTAGTAATACCCTAGATTGAGTTTGAGTGTATATATACGAGTGAACGTATTTGTAGATTTGATATAAAAAATTGTTTTATATTGTGGATATTTATTTGTTTGAGTTGTTTATGAATTCTGGTCGATCGGTTTGATCCACTATATCGATAGGAGTTTCTAAACACTCAAGTACGATAAACCAACCCAGTATGTTTTGAAAGGGGGTAAATGAAATAATTTTACCCAAATTATATTTTCATATAAAAGAATGATTAATTATAGTATATTGGAGGTGTTGGTTGATTATAATTGAAATGGTTATATAAATAACCAATTAGAATTCATATTATATAAAAGCAGATTTATTGAATCTGAAATTAAAATCAGAATTTGAAATTAAAATTCCCGAAAGTGGGAAAGGTGACTGCAAATGAACCTGGATTGAATATACGAGAATTTTAAAATCCTGGGAGATTTTAAATTATTTACAAGCATCGTGAATTTTATTTTGAAATAGATTTCAAAATGAAAGTGTTTAAAATTGATGTTTTGAAAAGATATAGTATTGAACTCACTTTGATAGCTGGGAAATAACTCTGAGGATGCTGGCCACATCATCAGTGTTCATTTCCGAGTTCTAAGTGACGGATTGCTACCAAAAATCTTGTTTTGAATTGCTTTGAGAAAAACAAGTGGTTTTGAATTCTGTAAAGAAAGGTTTGATTTTTGAAAAAGTTGAGCTGTTTAAAAACTCCCAGGGAAAGTGTTTGAACAAGAACAAAATTAAATAGAAATTTGGGAAAGCAAACATGAATTGAATTGAAACCAATTAAATGAAAATTGAATCGGGATATAATATATTAAGTAGAATCAGATTTTGAATGGTGAGACAGGGGTCTGAAATGGTGTTCGACTGGTAAGTTAAGAGTTGAAATTGATGATGGATGGAAATTGAGTCAAGAATGGAATTTGGCTTGGACACGTGAAGAATTTAGTTCGAAGGATGAAATTGGAATTTTGTTGGAAATGCATTTGTATATGCTGACAGGGTGGCAGACGGGAAAGATATAGTGATATGCCCGACAAAAAGGTACACGTTTATTTTTATATGGATTTGGTGATTTATGAGCCTATTGGGCAAGCCGCTTGGCTGTTTATTTTCTTTCGGATTGGAGAAGGCCTAGAAAGGCGAGTTGGAGTTGTACCGATTGAGCCGTACAAAGGAAGTGCTGACGAAATTTTTGGGAAATTTAAGGTGTTAGAAAATTTTCAATATTTTTGAAAATATTGATTTATAGTATTGGATTGATTTAAATCGGATTTGGAAATTAATGGGTTTATAACGTTCTTTCTTATCTTAACAATTTCGAGGACGAAATTATTTTAAGGGGGGAAGAATGTAACGATCCGCATTTTTGGCCGTCAAATATTTAATTTAATTTATTTATTTTAAATATCATATTGGGAATATAATGAAATTTAATATTTAATTCGTTATTAAAAACGAAGTTGAACGTTAGAATTTATAAATATAATATAAATCGAGCTTGAAAATGGCGTGCAGTTCGTGAAATGAAGTTTTGAACTTCAACTGAGAATACAGGATTCGATATAAGTCGGATTTCTGTGAAACAAGACACGTTGGAGCCGTATTGGCAATAGCTTTCATATGAAAGAGAAAAATCCAGATTTCGTGTTATAGTTTGATATTTATGGCCAAATCAAATTTTGAAATAGTCGCTATGGAAAATCGTTATTAAATTATAGGCCTTTAAAATGGCCATTTTGCAAACGATCTCGGATTTCAACGAAATCAGTTTCATTGGGACCGTAACGTTAAATTTTTGTACGGTGGTGAATGGCGTGGAAAACCGGTGTCGTATGTGACCACGGTAGCCATAAACGCCCGTTCAATTTCTATAACGCGTAATTAAATAAATAAAGGGACATTCGAGTGTAACTAGAGCAGACGATCGAATTAGGCCGCGAAACCAGTTCCGTTGAGTTCGTATCATCGTTTAGAGTCAAGATAGGTATATAGTTTGTTATTTTTAAAGACCGGATAATTTGATGTTAAAAAGGGTAGTGCGGTACGCGGTAAAAGCAGCCTACCGGGGCAACAGTCTTAGAATGCGACGAAATTAGTGTCGTTGGGTTCGTATCGAAAAGTTATTGTCAGACTTCGCAGTTTCGGGTTGATTTGATTTATCTGGTGATCATGGAAAAATTAAACGCGTGTTCATTTCTGGTTTCATAAAGGAAATTTTTTCATACGATGTCGGAATTCGACGAAACTTGTCCCATTGGATTCGGAATATCTTTTTACACCAAGATTAGCTTTTTATTCAGAAGACAGAAGTCGTTTGGAGTGATTTCTGCGTGTTACTTTAGAGCGAAGTTTCGTTAAAATTTTAATAATATTAAAATCAAATCCTACAACCCTATATATATACAATCTCAAACCCTACTCCCCTATATCGATACATACAGTCTATAATATGCTATTTAAATCAAACGAGACAGCTATAATATGCTATTTAAATCAATACAAGACAGCCAGGATAAGAAAACTCATCGCAGCTATACCTAAATTCTGAAAAAGCCTAAGTGCCTAAACACCGTGCCGACAAAGGGGATGGGATGAAATGACATGTCGGTTGTTTGCTCCCCACGTTTCCTTCACTATAAATAAGAACACACTCCTTCACAGCAAAGCATCCCCTCAAATAACAAACCGCCAGTAAATATAAAATGATGATAAATGGAAAATGAAACCAATTCAAATGCTGAAAAGGGGAGTTGCGTGTGTTAGTGACTAGGTGGGGAGTGGATCTGTGGATGCAACGGGTGTTTGGGACGAGGCGCAAGCCAAAAACAGCTGCGGGAAGTTGGGGTATGGGAATGCGGTTGTAAGGGGAATGGGAAGGTTGTATTAGATAACAGCAGGAGGGATTATTGGCGGCTGCTCATATTTGAACTGTGAAGGGGAGTTCAACGCAAGGAGGGGAATGCGTTGAAAGGAAAAGAGAGGGGACTGGAATGAAAAGCGCAACAGTAGGGGATGGGAACAAGGACATGCGGTGATGTATTATATGGTTGAAGCAGTACCTTGAATATGTGAGAATATGGGACGCATCAAAGGGTCCTGAAATGCAGTGAAGATTGGGTGTTTGGATTCTAAACGTGAAGTCAGAAAAGGTGGAAGGGGAGTCACGGTATTCGGAAGACAACAGCAAGGTGTGTTTGGATGGGAAGTTCGAATGGTTTTCTGGGTTAGAAATGAAGGAGACAAAGAGAACCGAAGGAGATGGATTGGATTCCAAACCAGAACAAAAGGGGAGAACTGATACTGTCGGCCCGATTGGTATTTAACCAAAAATGGAACGAAAGTAGCAGCGTTGGAACCGCAGTGTCGGACACTATGTTCTGGAACTGATCTGAACATGAATAAAAGCTACTGGAATTTCTCGTTAAATTAAACATCGTTTAATTTAACCGAAAACCCGAACTGTTTTAGCGACAATGAACCAAGGTGAGTAAAACTCACTCAGTTTTCCCATTTATATTTTATATGAATTGGGTTTTTATTTTGTGTGCTCTGCTTGCCAATAATTGACTGTTTGCTAGTTATACATTTGTTTGTTGATTTAACTGATGAAATTAAACTGTGTTCAATCTCAGTGAAATACCAAATCGTTATTTTTAACGATTGATTCCAATAAAGGTAACTCACCTTGGTTGGTCACGTTTATTTATAAACGTGTTTAAATGGTTGAATTGTTTGCCTTGCTTGTGGTTGATGTTAAATGATCGTTATTTATTGTTATCAGTTAAATGAAACTGAATGATTTAATTTGAGATAACCATTTGAATACAAGGAAGAACAGGTTGGAGGGATCCAACCGGATTCCTCAAAAATATATTTTATTTTTATATTATCATATATGAACTGCCCTGTTTGTAGTGTTTGATTTGATTGTTGATTTTTGAATATTCAACATCTGTTTGTTTTAAACCAATGGGTGATATTGGTTGGGTATTTGGCAGCATATGGCCTATAAAATCAATCGTTTTATGAATATGGATTCACCGTCAGGTGAGTCGATAGAGATAAAGTTATAAAATTTATTTTATAACTGGAGATCGATTTTGAAAGGTATTATTTTGAATAAAAGTTATTAAAGAGAAATAAATAAATATTTTATTTATTTAAGATCTTGATTTGTTAATAATTTGTTTTATAAGATAAATTCTGAGGATAAGCAGATTTACAAGTATGAGGATAAGAAATGAATCGAGTGGTTGAACTTTGATAAGTGTTTTGTTAAGAAAACAATTAATGGAATTTATTTAAATTAATTTTATTTTAATTAATTTAAAGTGAGAACTAATTGGGATCGATTAACGGGATAATCGAGTTTTGAGTTGGCAAAATCAACCGTATTAACTGGAATCGACTATTAAATTGGTTTGTTTTGAATTTTCGAAATGAAATAGTTGAAGAATATCGTTTTAACCATAAATAAGTTTTTTTTTCCAAAGGATTTATTATTTATTTTAGTGAATAAAGAACTTTACTACTAATGTAGTTAATGATTGAAATAAATTATTATTTTAATTAATAATAATTTATGAAATTACTTTTTAAAAGTAATTGGAGTGAAATGAAATCAGTGAAATGGTGAAAGGAATTTATGCAGGGGTTTTATATTTAAAACCCGAAAGTTTATAATGAAGTTAAAAAGAAATTTCCAAGCGAATACAATAGCTCGAAAGAAATGTTACTTAATTATTTGAATTAAGTAAAAGGAGATTTAGAGATAAAAAGGGTTTATTGTGAACCAGAGTTTTTAAATGAGATTTAAAGTGTAAAGCGTTAATTTTACATTAACGTTATGGGAAAGTGAATCCAAGTAACAGGGGAGAATGGAAATCAGATTTCCAAAGTAGGGATTGGTCGAATAAAATTTGAAAGGAGATTGAAAACAAGTGAATTTGGTTAAAGGAGTGAATAATAGGGCTATATAACCAAATTCAAGTTATAATGGAAGTTGTTTGAGACTGGAATGGGATATTTGTTTGATTACAACCGATATTTATCTGAGGATAAGATCATTGTTGATCAAGGTCTGAGAGGTAATTAAAATACCCCAACTTGAACGACATCAGGATTATCTGAAGATGATATTAGTTGGTAATCGTAAAAGAGTTTAGTGGAAGTTCATTATTTCCATTAGTGGAATAATGCACCGGTTGGAGAATAGATATATAACGAGAAATCCAAAAAAAAGGAAAAGTAAAGTTAGTTTTAGTTTATACAAATCAACATTTGTTATTGTTCAAAAATGAAGCAAAAGATATTGCGTAACACTGTTTAGGAAAAATAAGTAAATTGGTTTTTCCAAGGTTAAATATTAAAGAAAGATATGACAAATATTTTTGAAAGGAGAGTTAAGTGGAAAGTAAATATGGTTATAAGTGATTTTACTAAATATTATAATAAAATGGTTTTGAGAACACTTGTATATTGGTTAAGAATCAAATATCGTATTTTAGATAGTAAAAGAGTCAGAAGTTTTAATTATGCAGAAGTGAATTGGTTTGTTTAAAATTTAAAGGCCATGTGATGCTGAATACTTAACCAGTGAACCCATTGGAGTGTCATGATTGAAACACTATATATTTTGATAGTTAAAACACCGACTATCAAATCTGTCCAATACGATTGTTGGTATGAAAAGACCGGGATCGAATTTATATTCGAAAACCATTCCGTCCAACAAATGCGTGAAGATCTCAGAAGATGATCGAGATGGAGCATTGAAGACCGTGGGTTTCATAAACGGAAGAACCACTAATTTTCTCTGCCTGGCAAGCAGAGATAAGCTGTGATCCTGTCGTAGTTGGAATCTACAGGTTGCAAGGACTTCTCGCTACTGATCCATGGGGTGATTCCTATATGGATGCGGCAGGAGAGTGCCTTCGGTTCATCCTGTTCCTGGATGACCTATATGGACGAGTGTCTGACAGAGTATTTCCAAAGGATCACGTACGTTGATTTCTTCAAACGTACTATAGTTGTTGGCGGAGAATTGCCAAACTCTTAGCTGCTGCTAGAGTATTTTTGTGGACATCAATTAGTGATATCTGGAGGATCTGACGATGTGGCATTCAAAGTGTATGATGTTCAAAGATAAATTATGGCCTCAAGCCTCATCAACCGGGAAATGACAAAAATCGGGCAGGCAGCATGGCTATGTGGGTCGCTCCCATTAGGGTGTATAATCACCTATCTAGAGAAGTTCCTATTTGTCCTTAAATCTATGTTTCGATGCTGTCCCTTTTCGGGAGGCGGTTGCTGATCCCAACCGTCGGTGATATACATTCGGTACACTCAAGCGAAATGAGTGGTCGGTCATGTGAGGGCCGGGTTGCAAGACGTTCTTGTTGAACCCAGTGTATTCGTCTCTAGAGATACACGATCGGCAGGTGGTCCCATACCTTGTCAAGGTCGGAATCCAATATCCAATAAGCGCCTGGGGTTTTGATTATATACTATATATGTGGAGCGTGAGATGCAAGCGTTCCACTAAATTGATATTTACTTGTATTTAGACATTATTATAATATCAGAACAAGATATTGGTTTCAAAACTGTTTTGGGTTATCGTAAGGTAAAAACCGTCCGTGTTTATGTGTGGATTTGGTCTTACGATTATCCTTTTCTTTTGAAAAGGGTTTTGAACTTTAAAATCATGATTGGATGGTTCACCCTTATTACTGTGCGAGTTTATCTCACTCTGGTTCACCAGACTGACCCGATGTTTTGTAAATGCTCGGGTTAGACCGGGTTGTACAGGTTCAGGTTATCGACTACTGTGAAGAGACGAGTTGGAAGAGTCCAGACGTATGATATTACTAGTATTCCGCTGTGTGTTGTATGAGGACAGATTATCACTGTCCAGATGTTGATGTACTCTGATATTGTAAGTATTTTCAAAAGTTCTCAATAAAGATTTACTTCTGTATTATATTTTGTTCTGCTGCGATGTGAGACTCTGTATTGTGTTGGTTCTTCTTCTTCTTCTATTCTAATATTTCTTTCTTTCTTATCTCACCCTCTAACTTCTTCTATTAATGATCTGGAATGTTCAATGTCTGAATGGTCAACATGATAGTTTGATGTTGATTTTCGGAGTCGAAAACCCCAGTTCGTTACAGAAATACTCTGTAAGACATTCGTCCATACAATTTCGTTCTAGGATTGAATGAAACCGAAGGCACAATTTCCATTAATCCATCTTAGGCAATTTATACATAGAATTAACAGAAAAAGCCCTTGCACTTTACTCTTTCTTCGATTATCTTCATATAATTTGATTCGCAATGCTACTGCCAATATGGAGTTGTTCTTGGATAATAATCCAACTGATTTCTCCGTATTGACAAATAGTGGTCAATACTTCGATGTCGTTATTTAACTATCGAAGAAAAACAAACAAACATTCATTCAAAGCATAAACAAATCAATAGGCCTCTTAATTAATATTTCATTAATTAAATCACTTCTTTATTTTCTTACTGATATTTGTTAACCAAATATTTTCAGTAATCCTCTTGACTTTTACGCTATTTGGAAAACATTTCCATATATCGCCTTCTTTTATTTTCTATACTTAGAAAATATCTCCTATTTATATTTATAAACATTCCAATTACTTCTTCCTTTCACGACAATTCATTTCTACACTTAGGAAATATTTGTTATTATATTTCCAAAATTCCACTTACTTGGGTTAAAATGAATGTTGTGTAACACATTGTTACAACAACCCAAAATGCTGCATTCAACTAAATCTTATTCAAACATTGATCTTTGTGATTGAACCTTGCTATTTATCGATTAATAATGAAATCAATCAAGTTAGGGTATAATTACCTCTTAGACCTTGACTGAAAACATCCTTAACTTCAAAACCGATAAGACTACTTACCTCGAACAACACCATAAAAACCAGTTATTCATTTTTAAAACGTATATATGTTTCCCTTTCTATTCTTACTAGATTTAAATTACAGATTTCTATTTTGTTTATAATATTCTATTTTTAAGTTTGCTTCCTTATCGAATTCTATATATATCGATATATTGAGTTCTAGTTATTAGATTTTCTTAAAAAAATTCTAACTCCTTAAATTTCTGTATTTTTTGCCAGCACCTCCTTTATACCGTTCAATAGCTCAAACCTCCACTCGCTTCTCTAGGCCCTTTCCATTTAAAAAGAAAATCAAAAAGCCAAGTGGCTTGCCGATTCGATGTATAAAATCTCATATGGAATTTAAACGTGTACCTTTTTGTCAGGCACTTGAATTATAATATTCATACACTTTATTCCATACCTATTTAACACATGTTCACCTGTTTCTAATTTATCCCAACTAAATCCAGTCATTCCTAACTCAATTCGCTAATTTATTCTTTAATCACACTTTGGCCAAATCCCTTTAGTTTAAACAAATCATGTTTAAATATGTTTTTATTCGCTTAAAAACAAGTCGAATTTCATTTCTAATTTGAGTTTCATATTCAATTTCAAATCTAAATTCACCAGTTCAATTTACTTAACCAAAACCTAATTTTATATCAAAACTCGATTAACTAATTATTCTTCAAATTAGTTAATTCTATTAATATTAAAAAATCTGATTTTTGTTTCAAAAATCAGTTCACTTACTCCAGTCGAGTTCATATTTATTTTATATCTCAAGTCTGGATTTTTCAAATGGAAATTCAGATTTTATTTACTTAAAATCCTTTTATTTATTTAAATAAACCGTTATGGTTTTATAATGGTTATGGCGTTATTTTTTTGAAAGTTTGATTTTAACATAACTCAAAATCTATAAGACGAAATCCAAAATTTACTTTTCCATTAGAATGCTATTATCGAATCGGTCCTGGCGATACTTGTTTCGAAGAATTCTGACTTAAATTGAGTCTAATATACTCAAATGAAGTTCGAAACACCAATTTACGAACTTCTGTGTTGCGGCAAGCTCGTTTTAATTATATTTAAATGTAAACGTTAAACTTCATTTAGTTTAAATTTTCATCTCGTTCTACTATATATTCTAATATATTTTAATATATATTAGATCCAGTTTTCTAATCCGATTTAATATTTCTGATTATCTCCAATTGTCGATTTTTCATTACTCGATTATAAATTTATTTATAACTTAATTTGCTATATTAAATTCCAATTCCTTTTATAAACAAATTATGTATAAAATTTGATATATCGAATTCTAATTATACGTCCTTTTGATTTATTTCACTTTGGCTTATATTTCGATTTCCGGAATAACATCGTCATCCCCTTTCTGAAACGATTCCAATTCATTTTTAAATTCATACTTGAATTTAAACTTCAATTTAATACAATCCTAGTCTCTTTTCTAAAAATGTTTTATTTAAATAAATTCGATCTAATCAAATCCAAATCATCAATCAATATTGATTTATTTAATTCAGTTTACATTCTGAACATCAGAATAGATTTCATCATTTCTTTTTGAAACTAATTTCAATTCCCTTTTTAAATTCACGTTTGAATTTAGATTTCCCAAATTACCCAAATGATAATTTTTCCTATTTCATTTATGCACACCATTTATAAATTCACTTCAATTCCGTGTATTATTTAATTTATAAACATCGTTTATAAATTCACTTCAATTTCCTGCATTATTTAATTTATAAACATTGCTTATAAATTCACTTCGATTTCCTTCAATATTTAATTTAAAAACATAGTTTATAAATTCACTACTTGTTTTTATTATTCAAAACAAGTTAATATTTCTTAGCCTATTCAAAACTCAAATTCTATTTTCAGAAAAATAGACTTCCCCTTTTAAAGCTCAAAATTTCTTTTCATGATATTTTTATAAATCAACATTTAGGCCCAGTGATATTCCATCAATCAAAACACTCAATTATTTATCACAGGTTTTCTAATACATCATATATGGTAATATATATATGAACAAACAATAATAAATTTTGAGGAATCCAGTTGGATTCCTCTAACCTGTTTTCCTGCATCCACAAATGTTAGCTAACATAAATAATATCCATCCTGCTTCGAGGTAGGATATCGTGGTATAGAATGTCATTCACTATAATATATTGTGGGGAGCACAGGGTCATCCGCTAATGATACTACGGGCATTTGCTAATGGTGCTGCGGGAAATATCCAATCACCAATATATATAATAGCCACAAGCACCAAGCCTATATAAATAATATAGATATATAATAGCCGCAAAAATATTTAAATGCATCCAAACAATCAACATGTAAAAATTATTTAAATAAAATCCAGAAAGTGAGTTTACTCACCGTGATATTTTTGCAACTCGTTTCGATTTTAAATTAAAAATCCAGTCGACTCTAGAATAAATCCAAATCAACTCCAACTTGAGAATTCCAAAGCTACGAATCCATATGATAATTTTTTGTGATTTTTGGACCTAGAATAGATATGACATATATTATTTATCGATTAAATGTTTGTATATTAAATATGACTACTAAAATAAATAAACAAATAAATTAACTCTTTTATGAATATTTAAATTTCTGGAAAAACATATACCTTATTTTTATTGCAGTTTAGTTGACTTAATCCTCGAAACAAAATCTTGGACAGTCCAAAACCGCAATCCCACTTCGACAAATCAACTCATTAGCTTGTTCAAATTCGCATCCTGATAACAATCTTTGCAAACTTCTTCTTAACAGCTGCCATTCCTTTTGTCGAGCTTCAATGCCTAAGCATTTCGACTTCGATAGTCAAACCTTCCTTTGCAATGAGTAGAAGAACCCACGCATCTCACCTAGCATCACCGTTTATTCGCCTCCGGCTTCTCAGACGCGCCATCAAAGATCGAAACCCCTAACTCCACTGATTTGAACCGCGACTTCATCTTTTGATATATAAAATTGTACGACAAAAGGTTGCATCAATGCCATCGACTTTGCAAGCACTACGATGTCAACAAGACCCCTTCCTCTTACTGCATCGATAACTGCTCGCAACCCTAGCTGAACGGTCTGCGTCGCTCACTCGTCCCTCCTTAAATGGCGAGTTCAAAGTTATGATTGAATCCAGTTTCTAACTCGTGGAGGACAAAGTGGAAAAGGAATCGATCGATTTTGGGTTTTTACTGAGGTTTCGATTTTATTTGAGGATTTTGAAGGGAAAGGGTTTTGATTTTTGAATAGGAAAAATCACAGTTTTTGACTGATTTTGATAAGGGGATGCTTGCGATTTTTATTGAAGATAAATTGAAATTAGGAAGGCTATTTTTGGTTGTTGAAGTTTCAATTCGATATCTTAAGAGGTTCACGATCATATAGGTGATGAACACTTAAGCCACAAGGAAGGGTTTACATAAGGTACCATTTTAGGAGATAGGTTAGGGTAGGTAAGGTACAAGAAAATTAATTTTGATTTGACTATGATTTGAGTTCGAGCTTATCCACTATATATTATAATAATATAATTTATGGTTCCGAACTCCTATTTGAATGTAACAACCGATGTTTCTAGGGTCATACCACTATTCTGGACACACTAGAATAGATTCGAAAGTCTAATTCGATTGTATGGAAAAGATATCAATTTACATTGATATAAATTTAAATTCAAAATAGTTAATTCCTTGATAATATATTATTATTATCGTCTATATTCAAATAGAATATATTCATCATCTGAATTTTTTCTGATTCAGTTTTAACTTTGAATCCAATTATTTATCATTTACGTTAATTCGATATACTCGAATTAAATCATGTTTGATTATAAATCGATGAATTCCATATAATATTCGTTTATATTATCAATCTAATATTTAAAACAATATTAAATATTTAAAATAAATCGAGCAAAAATCCGAGTCATTACACTATGTATTTACTAAATATTTATGGGAGAAGTATGCCCTTTTACACATACATCACAATATTTATGTCAGAAGTATACAAAATTTATACGGTGATCAAAAAACATTTGTATGTATGTTTTTTAACTAGCTAGGAAAACATCAACGATCCTTTCATTGAGTTTTTTCTGAACTCAGTGTTGACCACTAGGTCAAGTGGTGCTACAACACTGAGTTAAAGATGCTGCACTGGGTTGAAGATGTGGCACTGTATTCTATTTGTATAGACATTTTGCAATTCTTTTACTCATTACTTTACATGATGTTTAATGAAATAATTGGCTTATATATTTTGAAATGTGATCCAAAAAGAGGATAATACATGCAATGCATGATGCATTAGTGTACTATTGACCACAACATTCCAATATTTGCTGAATATTGGTTGTCTTAAGGGTGAGAGAGAATAACCACATACTAGAGATAACTGAGGTGCTCAGTTTCGAAGCTAAGGCGCTTAATTTCAAAACTGAGCACCTTAGGCTGCTCAGTTTCGAAGCCAAGGCATGGTTTGAAAACTAAGGCTTAATATGCTCAGTTTCAAAATTGAGTCGACTGAGGCACTCAGTTTCGAAACTAAGAAAACTGAGCCGACTGAAGCACTCGGTTTCAAATCTGAGCAGCACATTGAGCCTCAGCTTTTCATAACAAATTGATTACACGACCTTAATAGATTTTGAAATGATCTTGTTGATACTAAAAATGGAATTTTAGGTTGACTCGACTAATTATCAAGTATTAAATGTCTATGAACTTTTACTTCCTTGTAGCCTAGGTCAAGAGAAATGCTTGCACATATCATGTGTGTGGCTTTATGTTAGCTAAACATGAATTGGACTTGATATTGGAATTCGTAGATTGATGTATAGGATTTTGAGGCTACTATTTTTATTCCTAGAGTGGATAGTAATGAATGCAATGCTTGTATTTGTAATGGTAACCCAAGGCATTTTTACTACTTTTGTGAATGGGTGGTTTTATGGAAACCCCGATGAATCTTATGTATGTAAAAACAATATAATTTTTTTCTATTTCACGCATGCAAATTATGACAATTTGCATCTCCAATATATTATAGGTTCATTGGACTCAAGAAAATTAGTTTATCAACGTTTGGCATTCGAGAAGCTTAGAAACTTATATATATGTAATTTTTGGAGAGATATCGTTTTATTTCGTTCCATACCATATTTAGGATCGATTTGGATTCCAATTTGATATCATTTTTCTAATGTACTTTTAATTATCTCAAGTAAATTTTCTTTTCTAGCTAAGAAAATGCATGAAATATTGAGTATAATAAACTAATTCATTATAAACGATTTTACGTCATTTGAAGTTTTCTGTTTATTTGATATATGTAAATTTTTAGCATCACTTAATTTGCTCCCACATCTATAATTGTCATTTAAACTTTTTCTCTTAATTCGCTCTATTTTGAACCAAGATTTAGCTTGGTATCAATCTTATTTCTTTCTCTACAATATACAGAATATAAAGTAGAATCACTTGACCTTTGCCATTTCTTTCTAGCTTCAAATATATAATGATAAATTATTATAACCTACTTGGGAGAATTTTCAGATCTCTACTTAACTAATGTATGGTATTATGCAAAGCATAATGTAGAGTTTCCCAATACTTTAGTTTGCATGCTAGTGTTTTTGCTTTTTCATTTTGTATTCAAGCAATCAACTTTTTGTAATTAAATCTTATGAATTTACAATATTTTTGTCCAAAATTTATTGATTTCATTTTTTTGATTATATTTTTCAGTAAAATTTTATTACGAAAACATATTTCACATAAAAATATTAATAACGATGGAGAGAACCAAAGTTATTAAGTAAAATTAACATAATAATTATACTGTTGCACTATGCTAATGTACCTATTATATTCGGTGATCTGAGTTATAAGTATGTATTCTTTAAAATTTATCTTATATGTATTTGAAAGCTTGTGAGGTCTTTAAACTGATTTTCATAAGAGCTCGGTTATGGTTTTGGATGCTGACATTGGGATTGCTAACCAGACTATTGATATGCTAAACTGTAAGACATGTGAACTCCTATTGAATTATCTTGGTTTCAGTATAAGACCCATTACATTATGTAAATTGGGTTTGTCATTGTTAGTCGGTAAAATTGATAATAAGTTTATAGATGGAAAGGTGGTCTTCATCTAAAGCTGATTGATTGATTTTGGTTAACTGAGTCATCTCAGCTATTCCTTTATATTGGTTTTCATTCTATAAGTGCCCTATTTCGGTAATTAAGAAGATTGATGCAGGTAGAAATTTATTTCTGGATTGCGGTAAACGAGTCTAAAGCTTGGAGTTGTTTGGTTGCCTTAGACCAATCGTGCAAGTCATGTAGCCAATGCTCAGTTTTAACTAAACCGAAGAGTGAGGATCAGTTTGACTCAGTTTTAATCAGTTTTAACTGAGCTTACAAGCGTCAGTTAAAACTGAGCCGAGTGGCTTTGTGAAACTAAGCTACAACTCAGTTGAATGGCTTAGTAAAACTGAGCCTACAAGGCTCATTTTAAATGAGCCTTGTTGGCTTAGTTTTACTGAGCCTACAAATAATTTGGTTTGTTCCCATGCTATAAGATTTTGCTTGATTTTAATAGATTCAGTTTCTCACTTACTTTCATTATAACGTGCCTGTCAGTATAATACTTATGTTTTTTTTGTTTTAACAATTAACTGGAAATTTCAATAAATGAATGCAGGCACTTCTAGAGGCAACGGAAGAAAAGAGGAAATTGGATGGTTGTTCTAATGGTGTAGTAAAAGATTTTGAAAATGATCTTGAAAAAGAGAAAATTTCATATGTATTGTACTTGCTTGTTAACTAACATTCTATGTCGTTACTTGATTATGAATGTTGTCTATTGGTATTCATCGAGTTATAATTTTTAAATTGAGAATAATATGATATGTTTTGGATTCATATTTAATATTTTCTATATTATAATCATGTTAGCTATTAACTGACTATTAATGTTAGAATATGGGAATTACTAATACATATTTCTATTATGATTATCATTCTTATTTTTTGTGAATGAAATCTTGCAACATGCGTAAGCGTTGCAAATAAAAACATTTCAACATGTATAACCATTGCAAACAAAAATCTTACAACGCTTGTAAGCGTTGGCCAAGAAAATCTACCAATGCTTATAAGCGTTGCAAATGAAAATTTACCGACACTTATACCCGTTGCGAACGAAAATGTACCAATGCTTATAAGCATTGATAGCAAAAATATACCAATGCTTATATGTGTTGGAAATAAACTTCCACTCCCTTATAGCAACACAAATAAGCATTGCTGAAATTATTTGCGACTGTTATACTCATTGGAAATTTCATGTTTTTGTTTAGTGTGAGTTGTGAAGCTTGATGAAGTCTTGTTACCAAAACCTACGCTTTATCCTAAAGCCATGCTTCGATCATCTACAACTCAATCACTTGACATGCCATACTGACCTTTAATAACATATAATTGATAATCACTAATCATATCACCTTTGAGCTCGTACGTCTCAAAGAAGGGTGTTAAGCTAAGATAACATATTCTTCGCTACGAACATAAATATGTTTTGTAAAGATCAATTAATATATTACAAAATACAATGTTAGACACATCCATACAAGTTCATTTTCAGTTTGAACAAAATGGAAGGCACTTTATTCCTTTTCCAATAAAGGAGTGAAGCCCTTGTAAATCCTGAAATTTTCCAAGTACGTTTGGATCACTGCTATAATATAGATAATACATCTCAAAATGAAAGCTACCCACTTGAGACAATTTACGAGCAGTCCTCGTGATGTAAAGGTTTCCTGTCTTCAACACAATATTTAAATATCCTCATTTTCTCTATTACGTCATATCATTATTCAGAATGGTTTTAGTGCATAAGTTCTAATCCCGGACTTTCCTAATAATAAGCGTTATTTTAAAACTATATGAATATATAGGAATTTAGTTAAGTCTCAACCCATCTTAACCTTTGAAACTTCCATTTATTATTCAACAAACTTCCTTATACATAAGGTTTAACAAAGTTCGGATAGTGGTTATTATGTCTAAACCTTTCAAAATCGATTACAAAGCAAAAAATGTTTCAAAGCGTTGCTTTAAGCGTTACAAAACAAGCGTATTTAACTAATTTGATAAAAATAACTTTAAAACACTATAATTTCAATTAAACTCACTTTGAAAACATTTAGTATGATTAATAAAAAAATCCATATTTCTAATAACTTTTAAATAGTTGTTTCAATCGGTTTCCAAATTCAGTCATTATACTGCACTACAACGATTTTTATTGAAAACTGTTTTGAAGATAACTTGCAGACTGTACATTGAAATTGGAAAATTCCTTTTTCATTTGAAAACTATTATTATAAGAAAGCAAAATTTTTTCATTTCAATGGATCCAACCTAAAATAAATCTGTTATAACTGTTTAAAGTTTACCATCAAAATTCCTAAACTACTGCAGTGCGACAAGCGTTATTCTTACCGTATTTTTATATTTATATTAAAATATTTCGATTTAATTCACAATTGTTTAGAAAACCACTTAAAAATATATATGAGGCTATTTTTAAAATAATATTTCATGATTTCAACTTAAGATTCAAATTCATTTTTAATTAATATTATAATATTATTTAATTATTGAATATTATTATTTTTCAAAAATTAACTTTTGAAAATAAAAGTTTCCAGAACTTCAATTAAATATTATATAATTTTAATGGACATCTGGTTTGAGTAAAATATCTAAATAGTCAAACCAAACTTCAACTTCAAAAGCGAAAACAATTTTAACCCATTAAATTTGAACACATCGTTTATTATCAAAACCTTATTTTATAAAATTCCAACCTTTACAAAAGTTTTTCAATTTCATTTCTATCGAATTTCTGACAAAAAATTCCAACTTTTATTTTTCCATTAAATCTAAATGAATAAAGTATTCATTTATATTACCCGATAAGCATGTGACTTAACCAATACCCATATAATTCCACATAGGTGGGTGTAACTTGTGCAGTATGACATAATATCACAACTTATGCAGTATGACATAATATCACAACTTACAATCATTACACCATTTATAACATCCATTCAACCATCACATAACATATACATCACAATATATGTGGATAAGCTTTTGGTAATTAACTAATAAACATAAATTCACAGTAATCAACATATCATCTATATTAAACAAAAACAAGTGCAGAGTTTCTCACTGAAGGTTCCACTCCACCAATTTTTACGGTAGGACTTCCTAGATAACTCAGATTGTTCTCCACCAACATTATTTCTTCACCTACTTATTTATAAAATAAATTATTATTATTAAATATATAAATATATTTTTTAGAGGAAGGAGGCACGACCTAGGTGGGAATGTGGGCCGAGGTGGGCTTTGTCATGGGTATGGTGGAGGGCATGCATATGTAGGGTGCTAAGGGGTAGTGATGGTGGCTTAAGGGTGTGAGAAGGGAGGAGGAAGGGGCTAAGTGGGTGATTCTTAAGGGAGTGAGGTAGGTAGCGAAGGAGGGGTAGTGGGGAAGGAGGTTAAGCGCAAGGTGGAGAACGAAGAGGGGGTGGATGGCTCAGGTTTTAATAGTGAAGGGAGGAGGATGGCTTATGGCCGAATTAGGGAGGAGAGGAAGGGAGAAAGAAAGAGATGAAGGAAGAGGAAGATATGCTAAGAAGCCATAGCCAAAAAGGTGAAGAAGAGGTAGAAATGGAAGAGTGGAGTGAGGTGAAGAAAAGAAGAGGGGAATAGTGCATTATATAGGAAGAAAATAGGGTCATTTAAATAAATTTAACCTCATAAAACCATATGCTTAAATCAAAACCATGGACTCTTGGAACATGGTTTTATACCTAATCTTCTGTAACTCTTTTGTAATGACCCGGGATTTCGACCAACTAATTTTAAATATTTAGAATGGATTTAAATATTTAGTTGATAATATAAATGAATTTATATTTATGTTATCGATTTAAATATCGATTTCGATTTAATATCGTATATATTAAATTATCAAAATAAGGAATCAGCGAATAACTGAGTTCGAAGTGAAAACTGATTTGAAATCAGTTCAGATAATCAATACATAATTCTGTTTGAATTAGAATAATAATATTCAATAATTATCGAAGAAGTTAAATAGTTTGAAATTTAAATTAAATCGATTTAAATTAGTATCTTCTCCAGACGATCAAATCAGACTTCGTGACCTATCCCAGTGTGTCCGGAATACGGGTATTATCCTAGAAATATCAGTTGTTGGGTTCAGAAAGGAGTTGAAATCAAGGGCTATTGAAAGTTTAAGGATACAATTTTAAAATTTTTATTAAATTAAAAAGAAAATATTTTTTGAGTGGACCAAAATAAAGGGAATGGTGCCTTCTTTTCTCACCATTGAATAACACAGAACGTTGCTTCTTTTTCCTCCACAAAATATTAACCTCGTTGCTCCTATCTAAACCCCAAAAACAAAAACACATAGTGGCCCTTTCTTTGCCATCCGTTCCTTTATAAAACACGATATCCTTCGGTTCACAAATTTGATTTCTTTCTTCTGAATAAATCCTTTTCTGGCAAAACGAAAATGACCGAAGTTTTTCCTCTCAAAATCAATTAATCCAAATCGAAATCAAATCCTCCACGAGAGCACTCAACATCGGATTTCGTTGAACTCCTTAGGGCATGGGCTTCGCGATGTTTCGCTTTAGGTTGGACTCGATCATTTCCTGGAGCCGTGTTCTTCGAGTCACGCTACTGTTGCAGGAGGAGTCGAAAAAAAGGAATTAGTGAATCGAAGAGTGGATTGGCATGTTGCGTGAACCAGGAGGGAGAGAGTTCGCGAGTTTGGGTCTGATCGATGTCTGGACCGTCGAACTGAGCCATCGCAAGTTGAAAGGGGGTAGGCGTCGGTTCATGGCGAAGCAAGGATAAGGAGTTTTGATCTGATTTTGCGTTGAACGTTGATGGCAGAGGATTTGTGGCAGAGAAATGGATTCAGTAACCTGGGAAGTTGCGATGGGTTTTTTAGGGCTGCGATTTCTCCTGTAGCAGCAAATGGAGGATGAGAGACTCAAGCGATGATGGTCTTCACTTGGTGGTCTGGAGGGGTGCAGTGTTCTGATGGGTGTTTGATTTGGTTCAATGGTAATGTACAGAGGCCGGTGTTGGTTATTTTTAGCTCGACAGAAAGTGTGGCAGGCTGAGGGAAATCAGTCCTGTGTCTTGGCAAAGGGATGATGGGGGCGTTGGCAATTGAATGGTGGGAGTTAGAAGTGAATGGCAACATCATTTTTGGGTTGAAGTGGAGTTAGAAATTTAAAAGGTAATTTAAATTTGTTAAATCTTTATAAAGAAAACATTAAATATTTTAAATGGGTAAATATTTAAAATACGTTATTTGTTTGTCATACGAGGTCCGCTTGGGACAAACGAGTCACAATGGAATTTGTTCGAAGTTTATAGAGTAAATCGAAATCAGATTGGGATTTATTTCTAAACAAAATCAGGAATTTAATTGGAATCAGAACAGATCGCAATTAAAACCCTGGTGAGTAAACCTCACTCACCATTTATTTAGAAATTTATTTTTTATATAGTTAAAAATAATTGTCTGTGCTTGTTTGAATGCTGTCTGATTGTTTTAAAATATATATAGTTATTTAGGATTGATTGACTATTATATATATATATTGGGTTGATGATTGGTTGGATTCCCGCAGTCTCATTAGTGGATGCCCGCGGTTTCATAGCGGATGATTACCCTATACGCCCCACGCTATGATTAGTGGATGACCTTCTATACCGCGATATCCTGCCTCGAAGCAGGATGGGTATTCCTATGTTGACTAACATCTGTGGATGCAGGAAAACAGGTTGGAGGAATCCAACTGGATTCCTCAAAAATATATTATCTGTTGTTGTTTGTTTGATTTCATATATATTCATATATGATGTGTTGAAAATCAAATGATGGAAAATTGGTTGATTTGATTATTTAAAATATCAATGGGGCTTGAATATTGATTTATAAAAATATCGAAAAGAGTATTTGAGATTTAAAAAGTGAATTCTATTTTTACAAATAGAATTTGAATTTTAAATGAACTATAGGAAACATTAACTTGTTTTGAATATATATGAACGAATATTGAATTTATAAACTTTGTTTATAAATGCAAAGATGAGATTTGAATTGAAGTTATAAACGTTGTTTATAAATAATGCAGAGATATTCAAAGGGACTTTAAACGATAGAATTTGAATATAGAATTCAAATGGACTTTGAATATAGAATTCAAATAGACTTTGAATATAGAAATTCAAATGGACTTTAAAACTATAGAAAATATTAACTTGTTTTGAAGGTATATAAAACAAGTGATCGAATTTATAAATTTTGTTTATAAATGAAAGGTGGGTTTGGAATCGAATTTATAAACTTTGTTTATAAATGAAAATATTGAATTGAATTTATAAACGTTGTCTATAAATGCAAAGGTGGGATTTGAATTGAAGTTATAAACGTTGTTTATAAATAATGCCGAGAATTCAATTGGACTTTGAATATAAGGAATTGAATTATAGAGTTGAATATAGAAATTCAAATGGACTTCAACAATAGAATTTGAATATAGAATTCAAATAGACTTTAAACTATAGAATTTGAATATAGAAATTCAAATGGACTTTAACTATAGAATTTGAATATAGAATTCAAATGGACTTTAACTATAGAATTTGAACATAGTATTTCAAATGGAATTTGAATATAAAAATTCAAATGGGATTTATAATAAATAGATTTGGATAAATAGAAGTGGATTAGACTAAGAAGTTAATTAACAGATTTAATTAACAAATTGAGTTAAAACGATTGGTATAGTTAAAATAGATGGGACATGCATAAATATACAGGAGGCAGGTATGGAATAAAGTATAGAAGTGAAATATATAGAATGCCCGACAAAAAGGTACGTATTTAATTTCCATATGAGATTTTATGTGCCGTATCGGCAAGCCGCTTGGCTTTTTCTTTTCCTTTTTGAGATAAGAAGGACCGGGAAAGCTATTTGAAATTTCCCGATGCTCCCGGTACAAAGGAGGTTATGGCGAATTTTTCCGGGAATTTAAGGAGATAGAATATTTTTAAGATAATTTGATAGTTAGAAATTAACATATCAAAATATATAGAAGTCGATTAGAAAACGAACTTAGAAATAGAATAGTATAATCAAAAAGGAAGTATAAGAATAAAACCTCGTAAGGATAAAAGAGAAAGTATATATGTGTTTAAAAGTGAAGAAGTAGTGGTATGGTATTGATTATTCGAGTAAGTAATCTTGTCTGTTTTGACGTTAAATGTTATTCAGTCAAGGTCTGAGAGGTAATTATACCCCAACTTGGTTGATTGCATGATATACTGATAAGTAGTAAGATTCAGGCTCGAAGATCAATGTGGAATAAGAATTAGTTAAATACTGTATTTGGGTTGTCGTAACGATGTTTTACACAACATCTGTTTTAACCCAAATATGTGCAAAGCTTGGAAATGGAATAATGAATATTTTCTACAGTTTAGAAAATAATAAGAAGGCGATATATGGAAATGTTTTCCAAAGAACGTAAAAGGCCAATATGGTTATTGAAAATATTTGGTTAACAAATATTGATAAAGAAATAGAGAAGTGATTTAATTAATGGAATATTAATTAAAGGCTCAGTGATTTGTTGGATGTTTGGTTGAACACTTGTTTTATTCGATAGTTAAATCATCGACTATCGAAACAGTTGTTTTTATTCGATAGTTAAATCACAGACTATCGAAGTTTTGACCATCGTTGTCGATATGGAGAGACCGGTTGGATTATTATCCGAAGAACCACTCCGTATTGGCAGTAGCGTGCGAATCAGATTATATAAAGATAATCGAAGACGGAGTAGAGTACAAGGACTTTTTCTATTAATAGAAATTGTGCCTTCGGTTCATCCTGTTCCTGGGTGACGTGTATGGATGAATGTCTGACAGAGTATTTCCAGAAAGGTCACGTACATTAATTTCTTCAACCGTACCAAGAGTGGAAGCGGAGAAGGAAACTTCTTTAGCTAACACGTAATGTACTGTTGATGACGTCAATCGGTGATTTGATGGATTTGACGATGTGGCATTCGAAGTGAATCTGGTGTGATGATAAAGCGTAGCTTCTAGCCTCATCAACCGGTAAATGACAGAAATCGGGCAAGCAGCATGGCTATGTAGGTCGCACCTATTAGGGTGTAGAATCACCTGATCTAGAGTTTCATTTACTTCTAAAAATCTATTGTCGATGCTGACCCATTCGGGAAACGGTTGCTGATCCCAATCGTTGGTGATATACATTCGATACACTCAAGCGAAATGAGTGGTCGGTCATGTGTGGCTGAGTTGCAAGATGTTCTTGTTGAACTCGGTGTATTCTCCTCTAGAGATATACCAGCGGAAGGTGATTCCATACCTTGTCATAGTTGGAAACCCATTACCCAATACGTGCTTGCGGTTTTGATTGTATATATATGTGGAACGTGAGATGCAAACGTTCCACTAGATTGTTATTTACTTGATTTAGACATTATTATAATATCAAAAGAGTTTTGATATAAAGATAAATCAAGTGTTTGGATTCTCATAAGAGAAAAACCCGTTCCGTGTTATACGGCGTGGTCTTATGAGATATCATTTAGTTTTCTGAAACTGTTTTTAAACTGTTTACTCATACCAGTCCCATGACTGACCCAGAGTTTACTTTGTTGTTTTCCCTAAACTCTTGGGTGCCTAAATTTGTACGGGCAGTCAAGTAGTCGGGAATTTACAGATATACTGGAAGAGCTTGGAGCAGGAGGCTTCAGGATCATATAGCTATAGTTATTTCCGCTGTGTTGTAAGTGTTGTACTTTGATAATGACATGTATATTCAAGTACAAATTTGTATTTCAAAGTTATGTTATGAAATATATTTATTCGTTCCGCTGTGAGATTCGTGTTACTCTGATGTTGTGTTCTTCTTCTTCTTCTATTCTAATTTTCTATCTTATCTTTCCTCACCCACTAATTTCTTTCACTAATTACCAGGATTTTTCGATGTTTTGCTTATCGACATCGAGCTTATGCCGATAACCAAAGTCGCTAAAAATCCGGGTCGTTACATCTTTTGTTACATTTTCAAGGTGTTTCGAATTTATAACACTTATATATGTCACTATATATCAATGCCTATGGGATTACTTAGCAAATCTAACTACCGATTGTGACGAAAAGGAATTTCGCTCGATCCGAATCGATCACAAGACCAATCAAGACCGTTCAAAATCCCTGATTGTTTTGAGAACATGACAAACCAGAACGCAAACAGAAGAACTTTTCATTGTTAATTACAACAGTTCATCAGATTACAAGAATATACAGAGTACGAATAAATATACATTCAATAAATATCAGAATTTACAATAAATTACATAGCAGCGGAAAAATAATACAAAACACAACTGAAAGAAATACACGGATACAGAGCTTTTCGAATATCACTTCAGCTGTAAATCAGGATCCTGTGAATATAAATCTGCAAAACCAAAACTACTAGCTGCCCGTGTCAAAATAAGGGAACCCAAAGTTTAGGTTAAAACAACAAATTCTAGGTCAGTCATGTGACTGGTGTGAGAACTAAAATAGTTATTTAAAACTTTACTTTAAATCAAATATGTCAAGGGACCACGCCGTATAACACGGAATGGGTTTCCTTCCAAGAATACCAGTGCATATAACAAAACAGCGCAATTGTTTTTGGAAAAATGAAGCTATTATAAGACCCAAGTCCCATCACACAATGCAACACAGGCCGGAGGATAGGGTTTTCCCTTATAATAACCAAACATGCTTGGTACGTTAAAAACAAATCATTTGATACTATTATAAGTGTATAGTGTCAAAACAATTTCAATCACAAATATCAATCATAGACGGCATGGGTACCATATATCATGTCGCCATACTAGGCTCTACAATCAAAACCGCAAATGTCACATATTGGAAGTTGGATTTCCATCTGTGAACCGAGGCAAAAGATAGTCCTCACCGATTCGAGACTGTCAAGCCCGAGTCTCAGGACCCAGACATAGTGAGCCCTAGGATCGTCAGGGCCGGTCCACCGATGTGGATTAAAATGCTTGAACGCCGCGTTTCCCCGCCCTTTGGGGTATAAATGAGCCAAATGACTCCATCGGCTCCACACAGTCACCGATATATACGAGGCGTCTCGCAAAAACAACAACCACACAGGTGAAAATAATATAAATGTCAGGGTTGGTAGGTCACAGACACCACCCTAGCTAGAAGGAAACACATGCCCTCCCTGATGTCCTCTCCCGTTTCTGGTTCACAACCGGGGTGTGAGGCTCGCGAATCAACGTTACACAAAGCTATGCCACACAGGCGGCGCTTTGTTCATCAACCACAAGACTTTGCTTTTCAATAGAAGCCTTGATCATTTGCCACTTAGGCATGCCACACAGGCAATTCACTCCATGCGATTGATATCCATCAATATATAACTCCTGAGCTCGTACGTCTTAGAGAAGGGCGTTAAGCAAGAGAATAAATTCTCCGCCACCAAACAAATATATATTTAATAGAAATTAATCACACAGAATAAAATCCAATGTCAGACACATAGTCCATTTACAAGTTTGTTCTAGGTCTGAACGAAACCGGAGGCACCTTGTACCTCGCATATCCATCGATCTCCAAGCACGTCTGGACGATCACCAACTGATTCCTTCCTCTTAGGTGTACAGCTCAATCAAGATCATCAGTAATCACCCAAACAATGTGAAGACTTCTGGTCTTCGACCACCATCTTCATCCTCGACACATCGTCGGATCAGTTATTCAGAATGGGATAAACACGGTCTTTCTGAATAACTCACATATATAATAAAACAAGTGCTACACAAACACAACATACGCCTCATTCCAATTCAGAATATTCTTTTATTCAAATATTCTTATACTTTGGGAAAGGTTCCCATTAATTTTATCAAAGATAAATTCTTTAAATTTATTCTTTAATCTCCTTTTGAATATCAATTCAAATTAGTCGGGATTAGCGAACCACACCGAAGTAATCATTTATTTTATTTCCCAGTCCCAACCTATTCATCCCATGAAGTAAAACTGGTCATACTTCATATCTAACACCACAGTGTTATCGGTAAATTTAATTGCCATTTCACGTTCAAATCAAATTAAAGATTTAACTATCGTCTGGAGCAAAACTGGTGATACTCCATTCTCGATCACTTCAATCTAATTAAAGATTCATTAAAACTCCACTTGGTTTTAATCTTCCCAAAAATCAATATTAATGATTATTTAACTTGGGAAATCATATCCTGTCTTTAACTGGGTTAAAGAACCAATGTCATTTAAAACACAGTTCACGATAAACCCAAAATCACATTCTATTAATTATCGGGTTAAAGAACAAGTTTTATTTAAAACACCGTTCACAATAAACCCAAAAATCAATTCCAATTCAAACTCAATTAAATACCATTTAATTAGTACACTTCATTAAATCTAAATAAAAAGATTTATCCTTTTTCTCAACTAGGTTTAAGAACAATGTTAATGAGGACACCACTCACGACAAACCCAAATCACATTTGATATTAGATACAAGGCTCTGAATAGAAAATATATCGGCTTATATTCAATATCAAATTCTACGACCAACAAATATCGTAGTAGAAATAACGATATAAATATATCTTTCAAATTCACGCAACAATATCTGTATAATCACGAAATCCAACATCGAAATATTCCAAAGACAATTTCGATTCAAATCCAATTCCACTTCAATTATTGGAAATTCTGGTTGTTTTCAAAACCATTTCAAATCCAATTTATTAATTTTAAAAATAAATGGAATTATAATTCTAGTTCAAAACTAGTTCATTTCGATAAAAGTCTAATTTTATCTTTTCAAATAGGGAAATTTTCATCCCAATTCTTCACAAATCATTTCTTATGATTTTACACAAATTATTACTATTTTTAATAATTTCATCAAGGCCCGTACAGTCGATTTCCATCAACGGCCATCGAACTGCACTTTCAATGACTTTTTCCAAATTTGATTTGGACATAATTCCAAATCCAGCCATTAGATTTCTAATTTCTAATACTCGTTAGAAAGATCTTTTCGATACGAACCCAACGGTTCCGGTTTTAGGAGAATCCGACAGTCGGATCTCCCGTAATATCAATTCGAAGTCAATGGTCGAAATTCGCGAACTGACGCAGCGCGTTCTATTCAGGCCATTATATATATATATAATATATATTTTATATATATTTCGTTGATTTCCTTTTAAAACGTATTTTATAAATCGTTTTAAATTAGTTTTCAAAATGATTTCAACTTCATATTCAATTTCTAATCAAAATTGAATATTCTACATCATCGATATACAAATGATAATATTTTCAAAACGTTATATTTTGAAATCACTTCCTTTTCAATATTCATTATAAAAAAACGAATATAATCGATATAAATATCGTTCGCGTCAAAATGGCACATATCTAACCAACACGGCTTTATATATTTCAATAATTTCGTTATTCTATTCAACAAATGAATATTTATTCTATTCAACACATGAATCTATATTTCTTTCAACACATGAATATTCTCAACACATGAGTATCGTCAACACATGATTATTTTGTTATTTAATATATATTATAAAATTATGATTTTATATCGTTTAATTCTTAATCAGACTCTAACTGTAAATTAGTAAGAGAACGATTCCCTAAATATTAACCCCGAAGGCCGAAACCAATATCAGATCAATACCCAAGAAACCATTCATCTTAACTGATTTCTAGTTAGTTTTTAATTTCATATTTGATAAAGATGAGAATTTTATTGTTTAATATTTTACTCAACACATGATAAGTTTCAACACATGAATATTCTCAACACATGACTATTTATTCTATTCAACACATGAATTTTCTTTCGTTCAACACATGAATTTTCATTTTATAATATTCTTTATTTTCCAAATTGGATTGAGGCCCAATCGATTACCATATAATGTTAATTATATGGATTCCATACAACACATGTATATAATAGCAACAATAAATAATCAACCCATCATCCAGAGTGCATTCTACACTGTATAAGCATCAAATATAAATATTCAACACTTATAACAGCCTGTCAATCAATCAATCGACATACAGATAATTATTGGGATTAGCCTATGTCCAATTTCATCCCAACACCCATGTGGGGTTTCAAATAATCAAACACAGATTTTATTTGTGCAGTTGGGCGATGTGTAAAATTTATCGTCCCAATCAATATCAGTCAAATCAGTGTATATAAACAAATCGTCCGATTTGTTTATAAATATTTATCTTGTATACACGTTAAAAATTATATTTTTAACTAGAAAATATTTTATTTCATACCACATCACACAATCAAATTTCACAACACAGCAATCAAACAAACAAGTCATCCATGGTTTGTGGACGACGGGTGTCGGGTGCTGCTAACCATCGTCTGCATCCTAGTATATATTTGAAACTAGAAATAAATTAAAGGTAAGGAGTTCTCACCTTTGGGTTCCACTCCGCCATTTCATTTCTGAACGGTTCGGATTAGCTTGATATTCTAACTCAAACTTTTCCACGCTGTTCACAATAAAAATCACATTTCTAATAACGCCTTCCATACATAAAAATCATATTTTTATGTTCTCTACGTATATAAAAAGATCATTTTTTTAATCTTCAATTCATATATATAAAAATCGAATTTTTATTGCTACTTCAAAATGAAAATCTGATTTTTCTACAATGAAAAATCTAATTTTTATTCTATGAAAAATCAAATCTTTTTAACGAACAAAATCAAATCTTTTTAATTTGTAAAAATTCAATCTTTGTTTTGTAAAAAAAACCAATCTTTGTTTATATAAAAATTCAAACTTTGTTTGTATAAAAATTATATTTTATTATGCTATATATTATATAAAAATCATATTTTTATATGGTTTTCATATAACTAAAAATCACAACTTTATGTTATTAAAAATCTCACCTTTTCTTATATAAATATCTCAACTTTCCTTACATAAAAATCTTAACTTTATAACACAAAAATCTTATCTTTATAACATTAAAAATCTTATCTTTACACCGAATAGAGATCTATTATTTTATCATATAAGAAGAATAAATAAATTTACGAAAATAAAGACTTACATTACTAATCGGAGGAGAAGGTTTCGCTGCACCGAGTTCGCCGGCGGTGAGAGAATGCACGGTGGCTCAGACAACTCGATTTTCTAGTCGAAAAAGGGGGGTTTCTTTTGGTCTTCGGCAATCGAGAGGGGGAAGTGAGGGCTGGTGGTTCGAAAAGGGAAGGCGCGGGTGGTCAGAGGCTGGGGGAGGCGTTCGCGGTGGCGCGGGTTTCTTCAGGTGGTCGGTGCATTGAGGTTCACGATGTGGTGGCTATGTGTTGGATGAAGGCGCGGTTTCAGGCGAGATAGAGAGAGGAGGTGTGATAGGAGGAGGAGCTCGGGGATGTGGTGGCGCGGTAGTGGTGGAGGGGGGCGAGCATCGCGGCTCCGCCGCTGGAGGCGCATCGCGGTGGATTTTTCCGCCGTGTCCCTTCTCTTCTTTTTTCCCCTTTTTTTTATTTTTTTTAATCGATTTTGATTTTAATTGGGTGGGGGGTGACTGGTTAAGGAGAATAAAGGGATGGGGGATTATTATATAATATTTTTAATTATTTTATTCTTCAAAAAGTTATCATTCCATTCAAACTCCAATCAAGACCCACCGACTGTCGTCCCTAGCTAATTACCCCCACTCCGAACACAATGGGATATATATCGTGAGCCAATTCGAACGTTACGATCAGTTTTCGTTAAAATCAAAATATAAATCAATATACTGAATTCGAACGCACATTTCAATTTACCGGGGCCACATATTAACTCTAAAAATTCCAGAAAAATATTTTCTAACTTCGTAATGACGACACGGTCCTATCAAAACTAATTTCATCGAATTCTGATACCGTTTGAAAAATGACCATTTTCCAGTCGATTAAAATCAACTCAAACTGGTCAAACACGTTCTCCTTTGCCACGCTCACATATTGATTCAGAAAATTATGAATTTTGAAACCTAGCAATAACTTGACATCACGGATCCAAAAAAAGTGGTTTTGTCGAAAACCGAGGTCGTTTGCAAAATTTCCATTTTTAAGGGCCAGAATTCCATAGCGACTATTCTGAATTTTCAAATGGACATAACTTTTTATTCCCGCTATGAAATTTTGATTTTTCGGATTCATTGGAAAGATGTTCTCAATTAGATTCTAATATTTTTGGTTTCACTAAAATCCGGTTTATTTTGAATCCTGTACATCCATTTGAACTTTTAAATCGAATTTTCAAATTACCGCGCCATTTTTAGTTCCTTTTATAATTAAAATAAAATATTTATATTCTAACGTCGATTCAAATAAATATATACATTCTAATTCTATTCAAAATAAATTTCTCGTCGTTTTTATTTAAAATAATTCATTTTAAATATCCAAAATTCGCTAAAATTTCCAAAATAAAAATTTTAAATTGGCTCGGATTTCCGGATTATTACAATCTCCCCCACTTAAAACTTTTCGTCCCCGAAAAGGAACGAAGCTGAAAGTTGTTTTTACAAACCAACTCAACTTTCATTATTTACATTACGGCTTAAGTTCTTCAACTTTTCAGTTTTTTAAGAACTTTACAATTTTTTCAAAACTTTGGCTAACACCCTAAATTTTAGAAAAATTTCGCCATAACCTCCCCTGCACCGGGAGCTTCGGGATATTTCAAATAGCCTCCCATGGCCCTCATCAATCCAAAAAAAAAAAAAAAACAGCCAAGCGGCACATAAAATCATCAAAAACCCAAGAAATACAATAAACATGTACCTATTTGTCGGGCAAACAATTTTATTCCTCTTCTCTAGCCTCCTAGCTATGATCTGTTCAATGTAAGTACATGTATATGCATGCAAATGCGACTAATTTTCAATACAATTCACTATTTGACTACAATTTGGTTATATGGTTCAAATTCTAATTAATCGAACAATAATCAAACAACACAACCATAAATCAATTAGTTGATTATCTTTTCAAACTCATAATTTTGATATATAGTCCAAAAATCAGATTTTTGATGCCAAATCACAACAATAGGCCGTATTTAATTTTTGTTCTCACACCAGTCAATTGGAAATATATAAATATCACACCTTCGAAACTCGAACACTAATTACTAATAACGCTGCAGCATTATCAGAATCATTCCCGGACGACTAGAGTGCGATTCTAAATCTATCCAGTATATTAAAATTTCGAATACACATGGATTAGACGTATACGCAAAATCTTTATATACTGGATAATGCAAATCGATATAAATAAATATTCAAATACGAATAATTGAATTAAATTTTCAAAACAAAACTTGTTTTCAATTTTATTTTTCAAAACAACACTCTTTACACTCGTTCTAGGATACTACTTATCCCATCTCTAACGAGTCATTCTCATTAGATATTACTAATCCAATCTCTGATGAATCCATTCGTATGGTTCTAATATGCCTTGTTCTCTAAGCTTTGTAAACCAAAGCTCTGATACCAACTGTGACGAAAAGGAATTTCGCTCGATCCGAATCGATCGCTAGACCGACCAAGACCGTTCGAAACCCCTGATTGTTTTGAGAACACGACAAACCAGAACGCAAACAGAAGAACTTTTCATTGTTAATTATAACAATTCATCAGATTACAAGAATATACAGAGTATGAATAAATATACATTCGATAAATATCAGAGATTACAATAAATTACATAGCAGCGGAAAAACAATACAAAACACAACTAAAAGAAATACACAGATATAGAGCTTTCCGAATATCGCTTCAGCTGTAAAGCAGGATCCTGTGAATATAAATCTGCAAAACCAAAACTACTAGCTGCCCATGTCAAAATAGGGGCACCTAGAGTTTAGGTTAAAACAATAAACTCTAGGTTAATCATGACTGGTGTGAGAACTAAAACAGTTATTTAAAACTTTATTTTAAATCAGATATATAAAGGGACCATGCCGTATAATACGAAATGGGTTTCCTCCCAAGAATACCAGTGCATATAACAAAACAACGCAATGCTTTTTGGAAAAATGAAGCTATTATAAGACCCAAGTCCCATCACACAATGCAACACAAGCCGGAGGATAGGGTTTTCCCTTATAGTAGCCAAACATGCTTGGTACGTTAAAAACAAATCATTTGATACTATTATAAGTGTATAGTGTCAAAACAATTTCAATCATAAATATCAATCATAGACGGCATGGGTACCATATATCATGTCTCCATACTAGGCTCTACAATCAAAACCGCAAATGTCACGTATTGGAAGTTGGAATTCCGTCTGTGAACTGAGGCAAAAGATAGTCCTCACCGATTCGAGACTGTCTTGCCCGAGCCTCAGGACCCAGACACAGGTGAGCCCTTAGATCGTCAGGTTCGGTCCACCGATGTGGATTAAAATGCCTGAACACTGCGTTTCCCCTCCCTTTGGGGGGGGGGGCATAAATGAGCCAAATGACTCCATCAGCTCCACACAGTCACCGATATATCCGAGGTGCCTCGCAACAACCACACATATGAAAATAATATAAATGTCAGGGCTGGTAGGTCACTGACACCACCCTAGCTAGAAGGAAACACATGCCCTCCCTGATGTCCTCTCCCGTTTCTGGTTCACAACCGGGGTGTGAGGCTCGAGAATCAACGTTACACAAAGCTATGCCACACAGGCGGTGCTTTGATCATCAACCACAAGACTTTGCTTTTCAACAAAAGCCTTGATCAATTGCCACTTAGGCATGCCACACAGGCAATTCACTCCATGCGATTGATATCCATCAATATATAACCCCTGAGCTCATACATCTCAGAGAAGGGCGTTAAGCAAGAGAATAAATTCTCCGCCGCCAAACAGATATATATTTAATAGAAATCAATCACACAGAATAAAATCCAATGTCAGACAGACAGTCCATTTACAAGTTCGTTCTGGGTCTGAACGAAACCGGAGGCACCTTGTACCTCGCATATCCATCGATCTCCAAGTACGTCTGGATGATCACCAACTGATTCCCTCCTCTTGGGTGTACATCCAAATCAAGATAATCAGTAATCACCCAAACGATGTGAAGACCTCCGGTCGCACCGTCTTCATCCTCGACACATCGTCGGATAAGTTATTCAGAATGGGATAAACCCGGTCTTTCTGAATAACTCGCGTATATAATAAAACAAGTGTTACACAAACACAACATACGCCTCATTCCAATTCAGAATATTATTTTATTCAAATATTCTTATACTTTGGGAAAGGTTCCCATTAATTTTATCAAAGATAAATTCTTTAAATTTACTCTTTAATCTCCTTTTGAATATCAATTCAAATTAGTCGGGATTAGCGAACCACACAGAAGTAATCATTTATTTTATTTCCTAATCCCAACCTATTCATCCCATGAAGTAAAACTGGTCATACTTTATATCTAACGCCACGGTGTTATCGGTAAATTTAATTACCATTTCACGTTCAAATCTAATTAAAGATTTAACTATCGCCTGGAGCAAAACTGGTGATACTCCATTCTCGATCACTTCAATCTAATTAAAGATTAATTAAAACTCCACTTGGTTTTAATCTTCCTAAAAATCAATATTAATGATTATTTAACTTGGGAAATCATATCCTATCTTTAACTGGGTTAAAGAACCAATGTCATTTAAAACACGGTTCACGATAAACCCAAAATCACATTCTATTAATTATCGGGTTAAAGAACAAGTTTTATTTAAAACACCGTTCACGATAAACCCAAAAATCAATTCCAATTCAATCTCAATTAAATACCATTTAATTGGTACACTTCACTAAATCTAAATAAAAATATTTAATCTTTTTCTCAACTGGGTTTAAGAATAGTGTTAATGAAGACACCATTCATGACAAACCCAAATCACATTTGATATTAAATACAAGGCTCTGATTAGAAAATATATCGGCTTATATTCAATATCAAATTCTACGACCAACAAATATCGTATTGGAAATAACGGTATAAATATATCTTTCAAATTCCCATAACAATATCTGCATAATCACGAAATCCAACATCGTAATATTCCAAAGACAATTTTGATTAAAATCCATTTCCAATTTAATTATTGGAAATTCTTGTTGTTTTCAAAACCATTTCAAATCCAATTTATTTATTTTAAAAATAAATGGAATTATAATTCTAGTTCAAAACTAGTTTATTTCGATAAAAGTCTATTTTTATCTTTTCAAATATGGAAATTTTCTTTCCAATTCTTCACAAATCATTTCTTATGATTTTACACAAATTATTACTATTTTTAATAATTTTATCAAGGCCCGTACAGTCGATTTCCATCAACGGCCATCGAACTACACTTACAACGACCTTTTCCAAATTTGATTTGGACATAATTCCAAATCCAACCGTTAGATTTCTAATTTCTAATATTCGTTAGAAAGATATTTTCGATATGAACCCAACGGTTCCGGTTTTAGGAGAATCCGACGGTCGGATCTCACGTAATATCAATTCGAAGTCAATGGTTGAAATTCGCGAACTTCCGCAGCGCGACGCGTTCTATCAGGCCATTATATATATATATATATATATAATATATATATATTATACATATTTCATCTATTTCCTTTTAAAACATATTTTATAAATCGTTTTAAATTCATTTTCAAAACGATTTCAACTTCATATTCAATTTCAAAATTGAATATTCTACATCATCAATATACAAATGATAATATTTTCAAAACGTTATATTTTGAAATCACTTCCTTTTCAATATTCATTATAAAAAAAACGAATATAATTGATATAAATATCGTTCTCGTCAAAATGTCGCATATCTAACCAACATGGCTTTATATATTTCAATAACTTCACTATTCTATTCAACAAATGAATATTTATTCTATTGAACACATGAATCTATATTTCTTTCAACACATGAATATTCTCAACACATGAGTATCGTTAACACATGACTATTTTGTTATTTAATATATTTTATAAAATTATGATTTTATATCATTTAATTCTTAATCAGACTCTAACCGTAAATTAGTAAGAGAACGATTCCCTAAATATTAACCCCGAAGGCCGAAACCAACATCAGATCAATACCCAGGAAACCATTCATCTTAACTGATTTCCAGTTAGTTTCTAATTTCATATTTGATAAAGATGAGAATTTTATTGTTAAAATATTTTACTCAACACATGATAAGTTTCAACACATGAATATTCTCAACACATGAGTATCGTCAACACATGACTATTTATTCTATTCAACACATGAATTTTCTTTCGTTCAACACATGAATTTTCATTTTATAATATTCTTTATTTTTCAAATTGGAATGAGGCCTAATCAATTACCATATAATGTTAAGTATATGGATTCCATACAACACATGTATATAATAGCAACAATAAATAATCAACCCATCATCCAGAGTGCATTCTACACTGTATAAGCATCAAATATAAATATTCAACGCTTATAACAACCTGTCAATCAATCGATCGACATACAACTAATTATTGGGATTAGCGTATATCCAATTTCATCCCAACACCCGTGTGGGGTTTCAAACAATCAAACACAGATTTTATTTGTGCAGTTGGGCAAAGTGTAAAATTTATCGTCCCAATCAATATTAGTCAAATCAGTGTATATAAACAAATCGTCCGATTTGTTTATAAATATTTATTTTATATACACATTAAAAATTATATTTTCAATTATAAAATATTTTCCACTACAAAATATTTTATTTCATACCACATCACACAATCAAATTTCACAACACAACAATCAAACAAACATGTCATCCATGGTCTATGGACGACGGGTGTCGGGTGCTGCTAAGCACCGTCTGCATCCTAGTATATATTTGAAACTAGAAATAAATTAAAGGTAAGGAGTTCTCACCTTTGGGTTCCACTCCGCCATTTCATTTCTGAACGGTTCGAATTCGCTTGATATTCTAACTCAAACTTTTCCACGTTGTTCACAATAAAAATCACATTTTTAATAATGCCTTCCATACATAAAAATCATATTTTTATGTTCTCTACATATATAAAAAGATCGAATTTTTTTTTATCTTCACTTCATATATATAAAAATCGAATTTTTATCGCTACTTCAAAATGAAAATCTGATTTTTCTACAATGAAAAATCTATTTTATTCTATGAAAAATCAAATCTTTTTAACATCAAATCTTTTTAATTTGTAAAAATTCAATCTTTGTTTCGTAAAAAAAACAATCATTGTTTATATAAAAATTCAAACTTTGTTTGTATAAAAATTATATTTTTATTATGCTATATATTACATAAAAATCATATTTTTATATGGTTTTCATATAACTAAAAATCACAACTTTATGTTATTAAAAATCTCACCTTTTCTTATATAAATATCTCGTCTTTCCTTATATAAAAATCTTAACTTTATAACACAAAAATCTTATCTTTATAATATTAAAAATCTTATCTTTACACTGAATAGAGATCTATTATTTTATCATATAAGAAGAATAAATAAATTTACGAAAATAAAGACTTACATTAACAATCGGAGGAGAAGGTTTCGCTGCACCGAGTTCGCTGGCGGTGAGAGAATGCATGGTGGCTTAGGCAGCTTGGTTTTCTAGTCGAAAAAAGAGGCGTTTTCTTTTGGTCTTCGGCAATCGAGAGAGGGAAGCGAGGGCTGGTGGTTCGAAAAGGGAAGGCGCGGGTGGTCAGAGGCTGGGGGAGGCGTTCGCGGTGGCGTGGGTTACTTCAGGTGGTCGGCGCATTGAGGTTCACGAGGTGGTGGCTATGGGTTGGACGAAGGTGCAGTTTCAAAGAGATGGAGAAAGGAGGTGTGATAGGAGGAGGGGCTCGGGGATGTGGTGGCGCGGTAGTGGTGGAGGGGGGCGAGCATCGGCGGCTCCGCCGCTGGAGGCGCATCGCGTTGGATTTTTCCGCCGCGTCCCTTCTCTTCTTTTCCCCCCCTTTTTTTTCCTTTTTTAATCGATTTTGATTTTAAAGGGGGGGAGGGGTTTGACTGGTTAAGGAGAATAAAGGGATGGGGGGGACTATTATATAGAATTTTTAGTTATTTTATTCTTCAAAAAGTTATCGTTCCATTTGAACTCCAATCGGGACCCACCAACTGTCGTCCCTAGCTAATTACTCTCATTCCGAACACAATGGGATATATATCATGAGCCAATTCGACCGTTACGATCAGTTTCCGTTAAAATCAAAATATAAATCAATATATTGAATTCGAACGCACATTTCAATTTACCGAGGCCATATATTAACTCTAAAAATTCCAGAAAAATAGTTTCTAGTTTCGTATTGATGATACGGTCCTATCAAAACTAATTTCATTGAATTCTGAGACCGTTTGAAAAATGACCATTTTCCAGTCGATTAAAATCAACTGAAACTGGTCAAACGCATTTTCCTTTGACATGATCACATATTGATTTAGAAATTTATGAATTTTGAAACCTAGCAATAATCTTGACATCACGGATCCAACAAAAGTGGTTTCGTCGAAAACCGAGGTCGTTTGCAAAATTTCCATTTTTAAGGGTTAGAATTCCATAGCGACTATTCTGAACTTTCAACTGGATATAACTTTTTATTCCCGCTATGAAATTTTGATTTTTTGGATTCATTGGAAAGATATTCTCAATTAGATTCTAATATTTTTGGTTTCAATAAAATCCGGTTTATTTTGAATCCTGTAGATCCATTTGAACTTTGAAATCGAATTTTCAAACTATGGCGCCATTTTCAATTCCTTTTATAATTAAAATAAAATATTTATATTCTAACGTCGATTCAAATAAATATATACATTCTAATTCTATTCAAAATAAATTTCTCGTCATTTTTATTTAAAATAATTCATTTTAAATATCCAAAATTCGTTAAACTTGCCAAAATAACAATAAAAATTGGTTCGGATTTCTGGATTATTACACTGATAATGCATGACGACAAAACCTAATAATATTATCATCCGATTAAATTATATTTTAAATTTCATATTTATTATGAAAGTTAATTTTTAAATTTATATTGGCTATTTATAAATTCAAAGTTATTGGTTTCTATTTGACAAAAATTTTGTGTTATTACATTGTCCCCTCTTAAAAGAATTTCGTCCCAAAAATTGAAGCAAATGAGATAACTAAGAATATACAACTTGCCGGAACTAAGTCGGAGTATCAACCCTACAGTAGGGATATAGACCCTGAGTTCTTTCCTCTTTTTTCTAAGTACAATTGTTTGGGTCCCTGCTTAATTGTACTTTAACGAGCTCTATGATCTTCCTCCTTAATCTCTTTTCATCATGATCTTCCATGGTTGCCTTTCTGCTACCAAGTTTGGAGCAATTTCCTAATCCAGTTGAGCAGCCTCTTTAATAATCTGATCAGGATCATGAACTTACTTTCGCAGATGTGATACATGAAAGACATTGTGGACACCATATAACCATTCGCGAAATTGTACTTAATAAGCTTATGGCCTAGTTTTCTTGAGAATAGGGTTACCGAGGTGCTAGCTTACCATTTTCCCCTAACCTCAAAACTCCTCGCATTAGGGATACCTTCAAAAACACCACATCTCCAACTGAAAAGTCCAAATCTCTCCTTCAATTATCTGCATTCCGCTTTTGGCGACTTTGAGAAGCTTTCAAATTCTTTTAATCATTTCAACCATTTTTGTTGTGTCACGAATAATGTATAGACCCAATACCAGTTTATCACTAAATTCGATCCAAGAAGCGGGCGATTTGCAAGGGAAACCATACAGAGCTTCAAAAGGTGCCATCTTAATACTTACTTGATAATTGTTATTGTAGGATAATTCAGCTAAGTATAAATAGTCTTCCCATGATCCACCAAAGTCCGGGATGCAAGCTCGCAACATATCTTCAATAATTTGGCCAACTCTTTCAGTTTAACCATCCGTATAAGGATAGTATGTGGCGCTAAGATTTAGTTTAGTACCCAAAGCTCTCTGAAATGCTTCCCAAAAATGACTAGTAAAGATTAGGTCATGGTCACTTACTACACTACTGGGAATTCCATGAAGATAAACAATTTCCTACACATAAATCTCTGCAAGACTTGCTGCCATTCTAGTGGCTTTGACCAGAATAAAGTGTGCACTCTTGGTTAATTGATCAACTATAACCCAAATACCTTTGCTTCCTTTCCTGGCCTAAGGCAAGCCATTGATGGAGTCCATAAATATCTGATCTCGTTTCCAATTTGGAACTTCCAATGGTTGAAATAATCCTTGAACCTTCTGCTGATCGCTCTTGACCTGTTGACATGTTGCACATTTTCTAACATACTCAGATATATTCTTCTTAATATACTTCCGCCAAAACGTTTTCTTAATATCTCAATACATTTTGTTAATTCCTGGATGAGTACTAAGTTTGGATTTATGGCACTCACCTAGAAGTTCTCGTTTAAGCTCTTGTATATCTAGAACACAAATTCTTTCGTTTAGCTGTAGAATTCCCCGATCATCAATTTTAACCTCACCTTGATGAAACTTTTCAAAGATCTCTTGAATAAATTTATCTTATCTCTACTTACTAACGATTTTATCAATAAGGGTAGAAGTGATCATTATGTAAGCAATCATAGCATGCTTCCTACCAAATGCATCTACGACAACACTGGCTTTTCCAGGAGTACATATAATATCTAGATCGTATGATGCTAGAAATTCTAACCAACATTGTTGTCTCAAATTCAATTCTTTCTAAGTAAACAAATACTTAAGGGATTTATGATCCATATACAACTCAAACTTCTCACCTTGCTGATAATATTACCAAATTTTCAAGGAAAATACTATTGCTAGCAGTTTCAAATGTGAGTTGGATAATTCTTTTCATAGGGTTTTAACAATCTACCCACATAAGCAACTACCTTCCCTTCTTGCATCAGAACTGCACCAACTCCTTCTTTCGAGCATCCATATAAACCGTTAATCCTTTGTTTCCATTTATGATTGCCAAAATTGGAGCAGTACTTAACCTTTTCTTTAATTCTTGAAAAGCTTCTTCGCACTTGGGAGTCCATTCAAACTTGGTATTTTTCTTTGTTAGTCTAGTTAAGGCGAATGCTATCTTAGAGAAATCTTTAACGAACCTCCTGTAATAGCCTACCAAACCTAGAAAACTTTGAACTTCTTTAGGGGTTGTAAGTTGCTTCCAATCCTGAATAGCTGAAATCTTATTAGGATCCACTAATATTCCATCCTCTGAGAGAACATGGCCGAGAAATCTGAACTCCTTTTCCCAAAAATGACATTTTGAGAATTTTGTCTTCAATACGTTGTTGCTCCTTAATATTTCCATAATTGTTTTCAAATGTTGAGTATGTTCTTTTTCAGTTTTAAAATATACAAGGATGTTGTCAATAAAAACCAATACAAATTTATTCAGTAATTCTTTAATACTCTATTCATCAGATCCACAAAGTAGGCGGGAGCATCGATCTGTCCATAAGGCATAAACAACCATTCATAAGAAGTATAGAGTTCTTTGAAAGCTGTTAGGTGAATGCAATCTTCAGCAATTCTTAACTGATGGAAACCTGTAGCTAAACCCATTTTAGAGAAGATTTTGGCTTCACTTAATTAGTCAAATAGATCATCAATTCTAGGCAGAGGATACTTATTCTTAATAGTTTTTTCATTCAAATGTCGATATTACACACACGGCCTTAATGCTCCATCTGGCTTTGGAACCACTACCACTATAGAACCCCAGTTTGAGTGACTTGGTCGGATAAGTCCTTTCTTCAACAATTCTCGAGTTTGCTTCCTCGGCTCTTCCTTTTCTCTTGGAGCCATCCTTCTATTTAGGCGAACCACCAATCTTGCATTTGGAATAAGATCAATTCTAAATTCGATTTCTCTATGCGGAGGAAGGCACTTTACTTTTTTCGAATACATCTAGAAAATCTTTAATCATATGAATAGTTTCAAATTTTGATCCAGGAGAATCCAAGGCGTATAGAAAACTATCCCTTCTTGAACTAGGATCTTCACAATATATATCTATGAATTCTCTGACCTATGTTCTTACTAATACTGTTCTTTTCACACAATCCAAAATATCCCCATATTTGTTCAACCAATTCATCCCAAGTAAGAAATCGAACCCAGTACAATCTAAGATAAAAAGATTATGAGGAAATTGACGAAGAGAGTAAGAAATAGGGACATGCTTATAATATAGGCAAAGATTAACGGAACCTCCTATGGGATTTTCTATGCAACGTGGTTGTTTTTTAGACTTTGATTTGAGTTCTAATTCTTCGGCGATTTCTTTTGAAATAAAACATTGGGAGGCACCCGTATCAAATAATAATTTAGTTGGACGATCCTTAATAAAAATGCTTTCTTCTAATATTCCTTTTCCCTTTTCTTCCTTTGAAGTTGAAGGATCATTCTCATTTGCGTACACTTCAGTCGCTACTACTTCCACCTCTAAAGGACTTTATCTGATAGTAAGAACACTTCTCAGTTTCCTGAATCTGCTTCTTTAGCTTCGCTAGTTTCTTATAGTTACTTGAATAATGTTCTCTCCCTAAATAATTGTAACAAGTGGCTTTTTGATGATTCCCTGAGTCTTTTTCCTTGGCTTCATCTTACATTCATTCGCATAATGACCCTTCTTCTTGCAGAGGTAACAAGCAATGTCTAGAGTTGTCTTTTCTTCGCTTTGAAATTGTTCTACTTTAGCTAAATTTCTTTTCTTCTATGATGGATTGTGCTTGTACAAATCCCTATAGCGATATACCATATCTACTAACTCCGTAAAAGTAACTTTTACATGAGTGATCATCCTTTCTTAATAGCTCTCATCCGTACCTCTAATAGACCTCTCGTTATTCTTTAATGGCGAATAAATAAACTTTGGCCCAAATAAAGATAATTCATTAAACTTCCTTACATATTCTTTAAAAGGCTTACCTTCCTGCTTCAAATCCATAAATTCTTGGCATAACCGAGACATCCAGCTGAATGCAAATACTGCTTTTTAAAAGCCTTTTTATACTGCTTCCATGATATCTCTTTTTTGGCCTCTCTTTAGTGAAGATTTTCCACCATATTAAAGCTTCATCATGAAGTTTCCATGATGCTAAAGATTTTTTGTTTATCTTCGAGATTTAGCCCATTAAATATTTTTTCACACGACCAAATCCAGGTTGAGCTTCAATAATAGATTCAGTACCCATGAACTGCTTCCAACCCAGTTTACTAAAGTTCTTTTTCAGAATCACCAAATATGGTTGAGAATGAATTGGGATAGCTGGCTCTACTGCTATAGTGGGATTATGATCATAAACAATAGTACTTTATCATCCCCTATATCATCTACTTTCGCTCATCTTTTACTATCAATATATAGTACGAAAATTGGTTAGGCATTCGGATGAGATATCTTAGGGATATGCAAACAGTAATATACATATAAGGAGGGATTTATTTAAATTTTAACTTCTTAGGTTTATTAATGTTTACTTAGGGCATTACTAACCCTAATTTTAATGATTTAAAACCCATAGTTTTTTATGAACCAAAGTTATGATACCACATTGAACGACCTGCCTTTTTGACCGCTTTAAGTTAGTAATTAAACCAACTTAAAACGTCCTCAAAAACAGAATGTTATGGGTAATAACACATCAGAATAGAAACACAATGAACTTATATTACTTCGAAATAATTTTCATCGTATACATTGATTTATTAGAGTACATGTCAGAGTACAAAGTGGAATAACTAAATCTTTATAGGGTCCAAAATTCTCCTAATCAAGCTCCAATTTAAATCCAGTGTTGCTCCAAAATAGTACCAATATATAACAGCTCAGCTACCAGGCTGTGTGTGGCAAATAAGGGCATCTAGAATTTAGTGCGAAAAACAATAAACTCCTAGTCAGTCATGGGATTGGTGTGAGAAACTTAAAATAGTTTTTTTATAAGTTGAGGTAATTCATAAGACCACGCTGTATAACACAGAAGAGGTTTTTCCCTTATGAATACAAGTGTAGAAAATTTGTAATGCTTTTTAGAAAATGAAGCTATGATAAGGCTTGACCCACATCACACAATGAAAACGCACAACTATGGGCGAGTTTTATACTTATGATAACAAAAAAATGCTTGATATGCGAAAATCGTTTGTTATTTTTATTAGTGCATAGTATGGAAAATCATTTCGCAAATAAATGTATCAATATTAGCCAATTTAGTACCCCATCCTATTATGTTGGCACAAGTATAAAGCTGAAACCCACGGGCTCATAGTGAGGAATTGGATGCCAAATATAACCAAGGAAAAGGATCTTCCTTATCCAAAGGGAACACCTCTAGAGGAATGTACCCATGAGAAAATAACTCATGAATTTTTGGCTACACAAGGCTGGACCATCTCTATATGCTGACTTCTTAGATGGAAACATGAATATGACATTCCCCGATCGTAAACAACCTTTAACCGAACACTCATTTCCATCATCCAGATAGAGTAGAATGTCCACATAATAAATACATGGGCTCATATCATGGTGTAACTTTTTATGTAGAAGGGAATGAACATACCCTAATGGGAATAACCCACATAGCCTTGCTACCATTATCTTGTTTTAGGCCATTATTGGGTTGTGAGGCTTGACGAAGGCTCATTACACAAAGCTACACTTTATCCTAAAGCCATGCTTCGATCATCTACAACTCAATTACTTGGCATGCCATACTGTCCTTTCATAACATATAATTGATGATCACTAGCCATATCACCATTGAGTTCATACGTCTCAAAGAAATGTGTTAAGCCAAGAGAACATATTCTCCGACACCAACAAAAATATGTTCAGTAAAGATCAATAAATACATTATAAATACAATGTTAGACACACATCCATACAAGTCTGTTTAGGGTCTGAACGAAAATGAAGGTTCTTTATTCCTTATCCAATAATGGAGAGAATCCCTTGCAAATCTAGAAATTCTCCAAGAACATTTTGACCACTGCTATAATATAGGTAATAAATCTCAAGATAGAAATTACCCATTTGAGACCATCTGCAAGTAGTCCTCCCGATGTGAAGGTTTCTGTTCTTCAGCACTGTCTTTACGTTTGCTCATTTTCTCCATTATGTCGTATTATTATTCAGAATGGTTTCCAAACGTAAGTTCCGATCCCGGATTTTCCGAATAATAAGCATTATTTTAAAACGATATGGATATAAAGGATTCTAGTTAAGCCTTAACCCATCCTAACCTTTGAAACTTCCATTTATTATTAAAAACACTTGATTATACATTTGAAAAGGTTTAACAAAGATTGGATAATGGTTATTATGTTTAAACCTTCCAAAATCGATTATAAACCAAAAAAGTGTTTCAAAGCATTATTTAAAACATTACAAATAGCATATTTAACCAGTTTGATAAAAATAACTTTAAAACTCTATAATTTTAATGTAAATCACTTTAGAAATATTTAATATGATTTATCAAAAAAATCATATTTTTAATAATTTTTTAATAGCCATTTCAGCCGGTTCCCAAATTCGGTCATTATATTGCACTACAACGTTTTTATTGAAAATTGTTTTGTACATAACTCGCAAATTATACATTAAAATTGGAAAATTCCCTTTTCATTTGAGAACAATTATCGTAAAAAAGCAAACATTTTTTATTTCAAGGGAATCCGACTTAAAATGGATACGTTATAACAGTTTAAAGTTTACGGTTGAAATTCGCAAACTTCCGCAGCGTGACAAGCTCTATTCTAACCGCATTTTACATTTATAAAAAGAATAATCCGATTTACTTCAAAATATTTTAGAAAACCATTTAAAACGTATACAAGAATATTTAAAAACAATATTTCATAATTTCAACTTAAAATTCAAATATTCATTTTTAATTAATATTACAATATTATTTAATTATTGAAATATTATTATTTTAAAACAATTTACTTTTGAAAACCAAAATTTCTAGAACATAAATTAAATATTATATAAGTTATATGGAACATCCAGTTTGAGTTAAAACATCTTTTACATAGTCAAACCAAACTTCATGTAACGACACGGATTTTGCCCGGACCCAATCGATCGCAAAATCGACTAAGACCGTTCAAAATCCGAATACATTAATTCTGGGAATACAACAACATCAGAACAACAATAGCAAACTTTTATAAACATCGTAATAATGTTACATCAGAGTACAGAATATCAGAGTACATTTAATAAAATACAGCGGAAGATTTAAATTACAGCAAATACAATACAGTGCAGTGGAAATAAAATAACTAAGGCAGCGGAAGACAACTATGCTCTGGACACAGCTTTAGGCTTCGATCCAGAATCCCGCTCAAGAGATAAATATATGCAAAAACTACTCGACTGCCCATGTGGAAAAGAGGGCACCCGAGTTTGCAAAGTGAAAAAACTACGAGTCAGTCAAGGACTGTATAACGACCCATGTTTCTCGACCATTTGAATCTGAATATTTAAATTAGTTTTAAATATTTTATTTGCAATATCGATGGAATTTAAAGTTTAATTCGTTATTTAAACGAAGTTCGAATGTTATATATTCATATAATTAAAAATCAAGCTTGAAAATGGCGTGTAGTTCGTAAATTGGAGTTTTGAAATTCAACTGAGAATACAGGATCCAATATAAGTCGGATTTTTGTGAAACAAGAAATGTTGGAACCGTATTGACGATAATTTTCATATGAAAGAGAAAAATTCAGATTTTGTGTTATAGATTGCGAGTTATGGCTAAATCAAATTTTGGAAAAAACGCTATGGAAATCGTTATCGACCTTTAAAATGACCATTTTGCAAACGGACTCAGATTTCGACGAAATCAGTTTCATTGGGGCCGTAACGTTAAATTATTGTACGGTGGTGAATGACATGGAAAACTGATGTCGTATGTGGCCACGATAGCAGTAAACGCCCGTTCATTTTCTATAGCGCGTATTTAAATAAATAAAGAGATATTTGGGTGTAACTTGAGCAGACGATCAAATTAGGCCATGAAACCAGTCCCGTTGAGTTCGTATCATCAATTAGAGTCAGGATAGGTATATAGTTTGTTATTTTTAGAGACCGAGAAATTTGGCGTTAAAAAGGGTAATGCGGTGCGCGGTAAAAAAATAGCCTACCGGGCAAACAGTCTCAGAATGCGACGAAACTAGTGCCGTTGGGTTCGTATCAACAAATTATTGTAGGATTTCAAAGTTTCAAGTTGATTTGATTTATCCGGTGATTGTGGAAAAATTAAACGCGTGTTTATTTCTGGTTTTATAAAGGAAATTTTTTCATACGACCTTGGATTTCGACGAAACTTGTCTCATTGGATCCGGAATATCTTTTTACACTAAGATTAGCCTTTTTATTATAGGACAGAAATCAATTATGGATAATTTTACGTGATACTTTACGGCGAAGTTTCATTAAAATAAAATTATATATATATATATATATATATATATATATATATATATATTTAACCTTTAAGTTAAATGAAAGCGTACCCTAGCCTGAGGACTTATAGTGCCTATTGATATTTCCTTTCACGAAAAACTGAAAGGACTGAAAGGAAGCACCTATTATATCTCTCCTTCAGCACACCGCAATCCAAGTATGTACAGCGCCTGTGTTCTCAAATCAAGGTGATTTGTCACACAGACACTACCGTATCCTATGGCTACAATTACGTGATGACCACGGATATCTCGTTCTTTAAATACATGCGCATTGTTCATATTCTTTTTCGAGCAAAACAATCAAACCCAAAGTTTTTCAAAAAAAAAAAAAATTTAGGAGGGCACGGCTCTCAAGCAGAAGGAGGGTGCGGCGTTGCTCTTGAAGTGGGGCAGGGGAGCGGTTTGCAAGTGGAAGTGCAGTGTGGCTCGGGGTGGTGTGTTTCATGGCGGTAGGGAGGACCAGAAGGAACTGGAAGAAGAAGAGGAAGGAAGAAAAGAAGGGAACAAGTGGGAGGATGCGGTTGCTGTTGGTTTGAGGACATTTTGGCAACAGCAGTAAAGGAGCCATGCACGGTGGTGTCTGGTGCTTTGGCAAATCAGTGGGGTAGAAAACAAGTTGCAAAACGAAAAAAAAGTGTGGCAAACGAAAGCAATACAGAAGGAAAAGAGGAGCATCGGCTTGGGGAAGAAAGGACAGCGTGAGTAGTAGAGCAGAAAATCAGTATTCAGCGGGAAGGAAGAAGTTTGCCGAGCCAAATGTAATTAACATAAATCTTGAAACTAATTAGCGAATAATTATTTAAAATTTATTATGTGTTAACGTAAATCTTGGATAACGCAGGCAAGATGTTTGGAGAACGGCTGGACAAGGGAAACGAAAGAATCAGAATTTGTTAATCGACCTTACTGACCAATGTGATTAAATTAATCAAAGTAATTTAATTATTAAACTTTAATTATAACTAATTATTTCAATTCAAATTGAAACGTGTAGTTATAATATATATGACTCATACATATGTGACAGAACTGAACCAAACAAAAGGCATTGGGACTGTAATGCTGAACGCTCCATTTTGGGAACTGACAGGGATAGAATTGGACAAGTCTGGAATCAACTGGATTTTTAATTAAATTAAACACTTGTTTAATTTGTTTAATTTAATTAAACTCCACTGTCTGAACAACGGAATCAGATCAAGGTGAGTTAAACTCACTCAGTTTTTCCCATTTATATTTTATATAAATTGGGTTTCTATTTTGTGTGCTCTGCTTGCTGATGGTTGCTTATTCGCTAGTTATACAATTGTTAGTTGATTTAACTGATGAAATTAAATTGTGTTTAATTTCAGTGGAAATACCAAATCGTTATTTTTAACGATTGGTTCCAATAAAGGTAACTTACCTTATTGGTCACGTTTATTTTATAAACGTGTTTAAATGGTTGAATTGTTTGAATTGCTTGTGGTTGATCTTAAATGGTCGTTAGTTATTTTTATCAGTTAGACAAAACTGAATAGTTTGATTTGAGATAACCATTTGAATACAGGGCAGAACAGGTTGGAGGGATCCAACCGGATTCCTCAAATATATTATTTCATATTATCAAATATGAACTGTCATGTTTGGGTGCTTAAGTAGATTACTGATTATTGACTGAGAATTCAACCTGTGTTTGGTTTAAAGCAATGGGTGATATTGGTTAAGTGTTTGGCAGAGTATGGCCTTTAAAATCAATCGAGTTATAGACAGTGATTCACCGTCAGGTAAGCCGATAGAACTGAAGTTATAAAATTTATTTTATAACAGTAGTTGAATTTGAAATATATTATTTTGAATAAAAGTTATTAAAGTGAAATAGATATTTTATTTATTTAAGACTTTGATTGGTTATTAATTTATTTTACAAGGTAAACGCTGATGTTAATCAGATTTGCAAGTAGGAGAGTAAGAAATTGAATCGAGTGGTCAAACTTTGATAATTGTTGTGTAAAGATAACAATTAATGGAATTTATTTAAATTAATAATATTTTTAATTAATTTAAAGTGAGAATTAATTGGAATCGGTTAGTGGAATAACCACATTTTAAGTGAATTTAATCAACCGTTTTGAATTTGAAGTGATTATCGAATTAATTTGTTTTGATTTAAAATAGTTAACAAATATTGTTTAAATTTAGAAAAGGGTTTAAAAAGAGTTTACTATTCATTTTAGTTAATAAAGACTTAACTACTGCAGTAGTTGACAATCGAAGTAAATTATTACTTAATTAATAATAATGTAGAAGATTACTTTCAAAGGTGATCGAAGTGAAATGAAATCAGATGGAATGGTGAAAGGAGTTTATGTACGAGATTTTATATTTAAAACCCAAAATTTATTATAACGAAGTTATGGAAGGAATTCCAAGCGAATAGAATAGCTTGATATAAGTGTTACTTGATTATTCGAATTAAGTGAAGGGAAATTTAGATCAAAAAGGGTTTATGATAAACCAGGGATATAAATGAGATTTACAAAGGGGAAAAGCGTTAATCTTAAGTTAACGTTACTTGAAAATGAGATCAAGTAAAACGGGGAATTTGAAATAAGATTTCCAAAGGGGGAAATGGTCGAATAAATTTGGAAAGAGATTGGAAATAAGTAAATCTAGTTAAAGAAATGGGTTATAGGGTTGTACAACCAAATTCAAGTTATGTGTGACGGCAAAGAATTTCGCTCGGTCCGAACCAGTCGCTAAACCGACCCAGACCGTTCGAAACGCCCTATCGTTTGAGAACAGGACAAAACAGAACGCATACAGAAAGAACATTTCATTGTATATTACAGCAATGCATCAGATTACAAGAATATACAGAGTATGAATAAATATTACACAGAAATATCAGAGATTTAAATTACATTTAAATACATAGCAGCGGAAAATAATACAATACACAACTAGAAGAGATATACGGATACAAAGCTTTCCGGATATCGTTCCAGCTGTAAACCAGGATCCTGTGAATATAAATCTGCAAAACCAAAACTACTAGCTGCCCGTGTCAAAATAGGGGCACCCAGAGTTTAGGTTAAAACAATAAACTCCAGGTCAGTCATGGGACTGGTGTGAGAACTAAAATAGTTAATCTTTATTTTAAAGTTAGGTAAATCAAGGGACCACGCCGTATAACACGGAACGGGTTTCCTCCCAAGAATACCGGTGCATAAAACAAACAGTGCAATGCTAAATAAAGAAAAATGAAGCTGTTATAAGACCCAGGTCCTATCACACAATGCAACGCAAGCCGGGGGATAGGGTTTTTCCCTTATAACAGCCAAAGAATGCTTGATACGTTTAAAACAAATCATTTGATGCTATAATAAGTGCATAGTGTATAAAACAACTTCAAATCATAAGTATCAATCATAGGCGGCATGAGCGCCCCATCCCACTATGTCGCCATATATAGGATTACAACTAAAACCGCAAATGTCACGTATTTGGAAATTGGATTTCCGTCTATGAACCGAGGCAAAAGATAGTCCTCAATCGTTTTCGTGACTGCCTAGCCCGAGCCACAGGGTCAGAGCGCATCGACCCTTGGATCGTCAGGGCCGGTCCACACGGAGTGGATTAAAATGCCTGAACATGCGTTTCTCCGCCCTATGGGGCGTAAACGAGCCAACTAAATGACTCCATCGGTTCGAGAACGACCGATCAATCCGAGGCGCCTCGCAACAGCAACAACCACATAAGTCAAACTCGTCAGGGCGTGTAAAACCACTGACGCCACTTCTAGCTAGGAAGAAACGCATGCCCTCCCTGACGTCCTCTCCCGTTTTTGGTTCATACCGGGTGTGAAACTCGCGAATCAACGTTACACAAAGCTATGCCACAAAGGCCTTGCTTTGATCATCACCACAAGACTTTGCTTTTCAACAGAAGCTTTGATCATTTGCATCTTAGCATGCCACACAGGCAAACCATCCTATGCAACCGATATCAGTCACACAGAATGAAATCCGATGTCAGACACACAGTCCATTTACAAGTCCGTTCTGGGTCTGAACGAAACCGGAGGCACCTAGTACCCCGCATATCCATCGATCTCCAAGTACGTCTGGACGATCACTAACTGTTTCCATCTTCTTGGGTGTACAGCCCAATCAAGACCATCAGTTATCCCCCAAACGACGTGAAGACTTCCGGTCTTCGACCATCGTCTTCATCTTCGACTTATCGTCGTATCAGTTATTCAGAATGGGATAAACCCGGTCTTTCCGAATAACTCGCGTATATTTTAAATAAGTGTTACACAAACACAACATACGCCTCATTCCAATCCATCAGTCACTAACCGTAAATTAATCAAGAGAATAATTCCCCAAATATTAACCCCGAAGGCCGAAACCAACATCAGATCAATATCCAGAAAACCATTCTACTTAGCTAACACACAGTTAGTTTCTAATTTCACATTCATAGGGAAAGGTTCCCATTAATTTTATCAAAGATAAATTCTTGAATTTATTCTTTAATCAACTTTTGAATATCAATTCAAACTAGTCGGGATTAGCGAACCTTACCGAAGTAATCATTTGTTATAATTTCCCAATCCCAACCTATTCATCCCATGAAGTAAAACTGTGAATACTTCATATCTAACACCACAGTGTTATCGGTAAATTCAATTACCATTTCACGTTCAAATCTAATTAAAGATTTAACTATCGCCTGGAGCAAAACTGGTGATACTCCATTTTCGATCATTTCAATCTAATTAAAGATTCATTAAAACTCCACTTAGTTTTAATCTTTGACTGGGTTAAAGAATCAGTGTCATTTAAAAACACGGTTCACGATAAACCCAAAATCACATTCATTAATCATCGGGTTAAAGAACGAGTGTTATTTAAAACACTGTCCACGATAAACCCAAAAATCAATATCGATTCAATTCCAATTAAATGTTATTTAATTGGTACACTTCATTAAATCTAAATAAAAAGATTTAACCTTTTCTCAACTGGGTTCAAGAACAGTGTTAGTGAAGACACCATTCACGACAAACCCAAATCACATTTGATATTAAATACAAGGCCCTGAATAGAAAATATCCCGACTTATATTCAATATCAAATTCTATGATTAACAAATGTCGTATTGGAAATAACGATATAAATATATATCTTTCAAATTTCCATAACAACACCTGTATAATCACGAATTCCAACATCGAAATATTCCGAAGACAATTTCGATTCAAATCCACTCCAATGCAATCATTGGAAATTTTGGTTATCTTTAAAACCCTTTTCAAATTCAATTTATTTATTTAAAAATAAATAGAATTATAATTCTAGTTCAAAACTAGTTCATTTCGATAAAAATCTATTTTTATCTTTTCAAATATGGAGTTTTTCATCCCAAACTTTCACAAATCATTTCTTATGATTTTACACAAATTATTACTATTTTTAATAATTTTATCAAGGCCCGTACAGTCGATTTCCATTAACGGCCATCGAACTGCACTTACAGCGACCTTTTTCGAATTTGATTTGGACGTATCTCCAAATCCAACCGTTAGATTTCAAATTTCTAACATTCATTAGAAAGTTCTTTTCGATACGAACCCAACGGTTCCGGTTTTAGGAGAATCCGACGGTCGGATCTCCCGTAATGTCCGTTTGAAATAAATGGTCGAAATTCGCGAACTGCCGCAGCGCGGCGCGTTCTATTCAGGCCATTATATTATATATATAATATATATAATATATATTTTGTCGATTTCTATTCAAAACGAATTATATAAATAGTTTTAAAATCGTTTCAAAACCTATTTCAAATTCCATTTCAATTCAAAGCAAAATTGAATTCTTCTTTATAAATTCGTTTCAAAATTCATTTCTATTCAATTCAAATTTCAATTCAATTTGAATTCATTTCAATTCGCTTTCAATTCAACTTGAATTCGTTTCAATTCAATTCGTTTCGAAATCGTTTTCAATTCAATTCATTTCGAAATCGTTTTCAATTCAATTCATTTCGAAATCGTTTTCAATTCAATTCATTTCGAAATCGTTTTCAATTCAATTCATTTCGAAATCGTTTTCAATTCAATTCATTTCGAAATCGTTTTCAATTCAATTCATTTCGAAATCGTCGATTTCGAAATCACTTTTCAATATTCATTTTAAAATGAATAAAATCGATATAAATATCGTTCACGTCAAAATGGCGTCAATCTAATCAACACGGCTTCATATATTGATATTTTCAAATATTCCATTTCGAATATTTCTATTTAAAATATTTCTATTTTAAAACTGGAATGAGGCCCAATCAATTACCATATAAAGTTAATTATATGGATTTTCATACAACACACGTATAATAGCCTTGAAAAATAATCAACCATCAACCAAAGTGCACTACACTGTATAAGCCTCAAATATAGATATCTAACGCTTATAACAGCCTGTCAATCAATCGATCGACATATTTAATCAATCAGGATGAGTGAACTTCAAATTTCATCCCAACACCCGTGTGGGGTTTCAAACAATCAAACACAGATTTCATTTGTGCAGTTGGGCGATGTGTGAAATTTATCGACCCAATCAATATCAGTCAAATCAGTGTATATACAAACAAATCGGCCGATTTGTTTATAACTATTCATTTATTCACATTCACGTTAAAAATTATATTTTTAACGATAAAACATTTTATTTCAACCTATGAATTTCTATTCATTTACACAATAAAATGATATTTTTATTTTCTAACATATTTTAGAAAATTTCGGCGGCATAACGGCACGATACTAGAAACGGGACAAGGCCTAGCCTTATCCCCGGTCTAGTGAAGGCCCACGCCATTCACACATCAATCAAATCAATTTCATTATGCAAACCACAAAATTTGGAGTAAGCGTCTAACCTAGCCTTACTCCTTCGCCTTATAACGGCGCACGTCTAATCCTAACCAATTTATCGATTCGATTTTTCACACCACAAACCACATTCAAACCAATATCGCAATCAATAACCAAACAGCCAAACAAACAAGTCCATGGTCTGTGGACGATTGTGTCGGGTGCTACTAAACACCGTCTGCATCCTAGTATATATATATAACTAGAAAATAAATTGAAGAGTGAGAAATTCTCACAGATAGCTATCCTAGCTCCACGGCACTCCTTTCAGAGAAGTCTTCCTCGTCATCGCATCATTTTTCATCTTCGTTGCTCGCTTTCACTACCTATGTAAAAATCGAATTTTTACTTCGCTATTCCATATATAAAAATCATATTTTTATTTCGAAGTTCAATATATAAAAATTCTATTTTTAATTAGAAGTTCAACATATAAAAATTCTATTTTTAGTTCGTTATTCAATATATAAAAATCGAATTTTTATTTCGTTATTCAATATATAAAAATCGAATTTTTATTTCGTTATTCAATATATAAAAATCGAATTTTTATTTCGAAGTTCTATAGATAAAAATCATATTTTTTTCGAAGTTCAATATATAAAAATCATATTTTTCTATCGAAGTTCAATATATAAAAATCTAGTCTTCGCCTTATAAAAAATCTAGTCTTTGAAGTTCAAACCTTTTTCTAAAAATCAGTTTTTACTTTTATTTTAAAATCAGTTTTAAAATCTTATCAAATCAGTTTTTAAACTCTTATCAAATCAGTTTTTAAATATTATCAAATCAGTTTTTAAATATTATCAAATCAGTTTTTAAACTCTTATCAAATCAGTTTTTAAATATTATCAAATCAGTTTTTAAATATTATCAAATCAGTTTTTAAACTCTTATCAAATCAGTTTTTAAATATTTAAAAATTCAGTTTATAAAATTCTTATCAAATCTGTTTTTAAATATTTAAAAATTCAGTTTATAAAATTCTTATCAAATCAGTTTTTAAATATTATCAAATCAGTTTTTAAATATTATCAAATCAGTTTTTAAATATTTAAAAATTCAGTTTATAAAATTCTTAAAAATCAGTTTACAAATCTAATTAAAATCAGTTTAAAATGCTTTTAAAAAAAAAAAGTATTAAATTCTTTTTTTTAAAAAAAACAGTTTAAAACCCTAAAATAAAAATAAAATAAAATGCTTACTGTTACCTGCGAAGAAGGGGGGGGATGCTGCTGTCGGTGGTCATCAGGCGGGGTTGGGCGTCGGAGTCGAGGTGGTGGCCAGCAGGGGCTTCGATTCGGAGCTGAACAAAAGGGGGGAACTACGGGGTTGTCGCGCCGTGGGGGGGGGGGCTTCGCTCCGTCGAGGAGGGCAGGTGAGAGAGGAGTGAGGCTGGAGGGAGGAGGCACCTGAGGGGAAGATCGGCGGCAGCTCCGCCTGTGGCGGCGGCGAAACTCTGGGGGGCGCGATCGCCTTTTCCCCCTTTTTTTTATTTTTTTTTTCTTCGAAATCAAAAGAGATCGGGGGGGGGGGGGCCTGGTAAAGGGAGAAGTTTAATTTTTTTTTTTTTATTAATTCAATTATTTTATTTTGCAAAAAGTTGACTTTCACATACGACCTCTAAACGAGGTCCACCGCCTGTCGTCCATAGCGTTTCACCCCCATTCTGAACACAATGGGATGTGCATCGTAAGCTGGTTTGATCGTTTGAATCAGTTTCCGTTAAATTTACCTTTAAATCATTATATTGAATTTTAAACGTACATTTCAAATCACCGGGGTCACATACTAACTAGAAAAATTTCAGAAAAATATTTTCTAGCTTCGTATTGACGATACGGTCCTAACAAAACTATTTTCGTCGAATTCTGAGACCGTTGGAAAAATGGCCATTTTCCAGTCGATTAAAATCAACTGAAACTGGTCAAACGCGTTTTCCTTTGCCACGCTCACATATTGATTCGAAAAATTATGAAATTTGAAACCTAGCAATTATTTGACACTGCGGATCCAACAAAAGTGGTTTCATCGAAATCCGAGGTCGTTTGCAAAATGTCCATTTTTAAGGGCCTGAATTCCATAGCGACTATTCAGAATTTTCAACTGGACATATCTTTTGATTCCCGATATGAAATCTTGATTTTTCGGATTCGTTGGAAAGATATTCACAATTAGATCCCATTATTTTTGGTTTCACTAAAATCCGGATTGTTTTGCACCCGGTACATTCAATTGAAGTTTGAAATCGAATTATCGAACTACCGCGCCATTTTCAATTCTATTTATAATTATATATAAATATTTATATTCTAACGACGGCGCGTATAATATATACGTTGAATTATATTCAAAATAAATTTCTCGTCGATTTTATTTAAAATAATCCATTTTAAATAATCAAAATTTGCTAAAATTGCCAAAATAAAAATTTTAAACTGGCCCGGATTTTCCGGGTTATTACAATCTCCCCCACTTAAAACTTTTCGTCCCCGAAAAGGAACAAAGTCGAAAGTGGTTTGATTATTCAACTCTACGTTCGATTTGGCTTCCATTCTCCAACTTTTCAGTTTTTGAGAATTTTCTAAAATCTCAAAAATTTGGCTAACACCCTAAATTTTTGAAAAATTTCGCCATAACCTCCCTTGCACCGGGAGCATCGGGGAATTTCAAATAGCTTCCCCGGTCCTTCAGATCTCAAAAATAAAAAGAAAAAGCCAAGCGGCTAGCCAATAGGCTCACAAAATCATCATCACCCAAACAAAACAGGAAATTATGTAGTAAACATGTACCTATTTGTTGGGCAAACAAATTTTATTCTCTGGCTCTAGCCTCCTTGCTATGACCTGTTCAATGATATATGTGTATGCAAGCAAATGCGACCAAATTTCAATACAATTCAATATTTGTTTCAAATAGGCTTAATGGTTCAAAATTATCAAACAAATAGGCAAACAACACAAACATCAATCAATTAGTGAATTAGAGTTTCAAATTCATAATTTTGATACATATACAAAAATCAGATTTTTGATGCCAAATCACAACAATAGGCCCTATCTAATTTTGGTTCTCACACCAGTCAATAGGAAATACATAGAAATCTCACTTTCGTCACTCGAATATAAATACTGATAATGTGATCACAATTATCAGCATCATCCCCGGGCGACTAGAGTGTGATTCTATATCTATCCAGTATATTAAAATTTCAAACACACGTAGATCAGACGTATATGCAAAATCTTTATATACTGGACTGTCCAACTCAATATATATAGATAATCAAATACGAATAATTGTTTTAAATTTCAAAACAAAATTTGTTTTCATTTTACAAATATACTCTTCACACTCGTTCTAGGATACTACTGATCCCATCTCTAACGAGTCTCTCTCATTAGATATTGCTAATCCAATATCTGATGAATTCTTTCGTATGGTTCTAATGTGCCTTGTTCTCTGCTTTGTAAACCAAAGCTCTGATACCAACTGTGACGGCAAAGAATTTCGCTCGGTCCGAACCAGTCGCTAAACCGACCCAGACCGTTCGAAACGCCCTATCGTTTGAGAACAGGACAAAACAGAACGCATACAGAAAGAACATTTCATTGTATATTACAGCAATGCATCAGATTACAAGAATATACAGAGTATGAATAAATATTACACAGAAATATCAGAGATTTAAATTACATTTAAATACATAGCAGCGGAAAATAATACAATACACAACTAGAAGAGATATACGGATACAAAGCTTTCCGGATATCGTTCCAGCTGTAAACCAGGATCCTGTGAATATAAATCTGCAAAACCAAAACTACTAGCTGCCCGTGTCAAAATAGGGGCACCCAGAGTTTAGGTTAAAACAATAAACTCCAGGTCAGTCATGGGACTGGTGTGAGAACTAAAATAGTTAATCTTTATTTTAAAGTTAGGTAAATCAAGGGACCACGCCGTATAACACGGAACGGGTTTCCTCCCAAGAATACCAGTGCATAAAACAAACAGCGCAATGCTAAATAAAGAAAAATGAAGCTGTTATAAGACCCAGGTCCTATCACACAATGCAACGCAAGCCGGGGGATAGGGTTTTTCCCTTATAACAGCCAAAGAATGCTTGATACGTTTAAAACAAATCATTTGATGCTATAATAAGTGCATAGTGTATAAAACAACTTCAAATCATAAGTATCAACCATAGGCGGCATGAGCGCCCCATCCCACTATGTCGCCATATATAGGATTACAACTAAAACCGCAAATGTCACGTATTTGGAAATTGGATTTCCGTCTATGAACCGAGGCAAAAGATAGTCCTCAACCGTTTTCGTGACTGCCTAGCCCAAGCCACAGGGTCAGAGCGCATCGACCCTTGGATCGTCAGGGCCGGTCCACACGGAGTGGATTAAAATGCCTGAACATGCGTTTCTCCGCCCTATGGGGCGTAAACGAGCCAACTAAATGACTCCATCGGTTCGAGAACGACCGATCAATCCGAGGCGCCTCGCAACAGCAACAACCACATAAGTCAAACTCGTCAGGGCGTGTAAAACCACTGACGCCACTTCTAGCTAGGAAGAAATGCATGCCCTCCCTGACGTCCTCTCCCGTTTTTGGTTCATACCGGGTGTGAAACTCGCGAATCAACGTTACACAAAGCTATGTCACAAAGGCCTTGCTTTGATCATCACCACAAGACTTTGCTTTTCAACAGAAGCCTTGATCATTTGCATCTTAGCATGCCACACAGGCAAACCATCCTATGCAACCGATATCAGTCACACAGAATGAAATCCGATGTCAGACACACAGTCCATTTACAAGTCCGTTCTGGGTCTGAACGAAACCGGAGGCACCTAGTACCCCGCATATCCATCGATCTCCAAGTACGTCTGGACGATCACTAACTGTTTCCATCTTCTTGGGTGTACAGCCCAATCAAGATCATCAGTTATCACCCAAACGACGTGAAGACTTCCGGTCTTCGACCATCGTCTTCATCTTCGACTTATCGTCGTATCAGTTATTCAGAATGGGATAAACCCGGTCTTTCCGAATAACTCGCGTATATTTTAAATAAGTGTTACACAAACACAACATACGCCTCATTCCAATCCATCAGTCACTAACCGTAAATTAATCAAGAGAATAATTCCCCAAATATTAACCCCGAAGGCCGAAACCAACATCAGATCAATATCCAGAAAACCATTCTACTTAGCTAACCGACAGTTAGTTTCTAATTTCACATTCATAGGGAAAGGTTCCCATTAATTTTATCAAAGATAAATTCTTGAATTTATTCTTTAATCAACTTTTGAATATCAATTCAAACTAGTCGGGATTAGCGAACCTTACCGAAGTAATCATTTGTTATAATTTCCCAATCCCAACCTATTCATCCCATGAAGTAAAACTGTGAATACTTCATATCTAACACCACAGTGTTATCGGTAAATTCAATTACCATTTCACGTTCAAATCTAATTAAAGATTTAACTATCGCCTGGAGCAAAACTGGTGATACTCCATTTTCGATCATTTCAATCTAATTAAAGATTCATTAAAACTCCACTTAGTTTTAATCTTTGACTGGGTTAAAGAATCAGTGTCATTTAAAAACACGGTTCACGATAAACCCAAAATCACATTCATTAATCATCGGGTTAAAGAACGAGTGTTATTTAAAACACTGTCCACGATAAACCCAAAAATCAATATCGATTCAATTCCAATTAAATGTTATTTAATTGGTACACTTCATTAAATCTAAATAAAAAGATTTAACCTTTTCTCAACTGGGTTCAAGAACAGTGTTAGTGAAGACACCATTCACGACAAACCCAAATCACATTTGATATTAAATACAAGGCCCTGAATAGAAAATATCCCGGCTTATATTCAATATCAAATTCTATGATTAACAAATGTCGTATTGGAAATAACGATATAAATATATATCTTTCAAATTTCCATAACAACACCTGTATAATCACGAATTCCAACATCGAAATATTCCGAAGACAATTTCGATTCAAATCCACTCCAATGCAATCATTGGAAATTTTGGTTATCTTTAAAACCCTTTTCAAATTCAATTTATTTATTTAAAAATAAATAGAATTATAATTCTAGTTCAAAACTAGTTCATTTCGATAAAAATCTATTTTTATCTTTTCAAATATGGAGTTTTTCATCCCAAACTTTCACAAATCATTTCTTATGATTTTACACAAATTATTACTATTTTTAATAATTTTATCAAGGCCCGTACAGTCGATTTCCATTAACGGCCATCGAACTGCACTTACAACGACCTTTTTCGAATTTGATTTGGACGTATCTCCAAATCCAACCGTTAGATTTCAAATTTCTAACATTCATTAGAAAGTTCTTTTCGATACGAACCCAACGGTTCCGGTTTTAGGAGAATCCGACGGTCGGATCTCCCGTAATGTCCGTTTGAAATAAATGGTCGAAATTCGCGAACTGCCGCGGCGCGGCGCGTTCTATTCAGGCCATTATATTATATATATATAATATATAATATATATTTCGTCGATTTCTATTCAAAACGAATTATATAAATAGTTTTAAAATCGTTTCAAAACCTATTTCAAATTCCATTTCAATTCAAAGCAAAATTGAATTCTTCTTTATAAATTCGTTTCAAAATTCATTTCTATTCAATTCAAATTTCAATTCAATTTGAATTCATTTCAATTCGCTTTCAATTCAACTTGAATTCGTTTCAATTCAATTCGTTTCGAAATCGTTTTCAATTCAATTCATTTCGAAATCGTTTTCAATTCAATTCATTTCGAAATCGTTTTCAATTCAATTCATTTCGAAATCGTTTTCAATTCAATTCATTTCGAAATCGTTTTCAATTCAATTCATTTCGAAATCGTTTTCAATTCAATTCATTTCGAAATCGTCGATTTCGAAATCACTTTTCAATATTCATTTTAAAATGAATAAAATCGATATAAATATCGTTCACGTCAAAATGGCGTCAATCTAATCAACACGGCTTCATATATTGATATTTTCAAATATTCCATTTCGAATATTTCTATTTAAAATATTTCTATTTTAAAACTGGAATGAGGCCCAATCAATTACCATATAAAGTTAATTATATGGATTTTCATACAACACACGTATAATAGCCTTGAAAAATAATCAACCATCAACCAAAGTGCACTACACTGTATAAGCCTCAAATATAGATATCTAACGCTTATAACAGCATGTCAATCAATCGATCGACATATTTAATCAATCAGGATGAGTGAACTTCAAATTTCATCCCAACACCCGTGTGGGGTTTCAAACAATCAAACACAGATTTCATTTGTGCAGTTGGGCGATGTGTGAAATTTATCGACCCAATCAATATCAGTCAAATCAGTGTATATACAAACAAATCGGCCGATTTGTTTATAACTATTCATTTATTCACATTCACGTTAAAAATTATATTTTTAACGATAAAACATTTTATTTCAACCTATGAATTTCTATTCAATTCATTTACACAATAAAATGATATTTTTTATTTTCTAACATATTTTAGAAAATTTCGGCGGCATAACGGCACGATACTAGAAACGGGACAAGGCCTAGCCTTATCCCCGGTCTAGTGAAGGCCCGCGCCATTCACACATCAATCAAATCAATTTCATTATGCAAACCACAAAATTTGGAGTAAGCGTCTAACCTAGCCTTACTCCTTCGCCTTATAACGGCGCACGTCTAATCCTAACCAATTTATCGATTCGATTTTTCACACCACAAACCACATTCAAACCAATATCGCAATCAATAACCAAACAGCCAAACAAACAAGTCCATGGTCTGTGGACGATTGTGTCGGGTGCTACTAAACACCGTCTGCATCCTAGTATATATATATAACTAGAAAATAAATTGAAGAGTGAGAAATTCTCACAGATAGCTATCCTAGCTCCACGGCACTCCTTTCAGAGAAGTCTTCCTCGTCATCGCATCATTTTTCATCTTCGTTGCTCGCTTTCACTACCTATGTAAAAATCGAATTTTTACTTCGCTATTCCATATATAAAAATCATATTTTTATTTCGAAGTTCAATATATAAAAATTCTATTTTTAATTAGAAGTTCAACATATAAAAATTCTATTTTTAGTTCGTTATTCAATATATAAAAATCGAATTTTTATTTCGTTATTCAATATATAAAAATCGAATTTTTATTTCGTTATTCAATATATAAAAATCGAATTTTTATTTCGAAGTTCTATAGATAAAAATCATATTTTTTTCGAAGTTCAATATATAAAAATCATATTTTTCTATCGAAGTTCAATATATAAAAATCTAGTCTTCGCCTTATAAAAAATCTAGTCTTTGAAGTTCAAACCTTTTTCTAAAAATCAGTTTTTACTTTTATTTTAAAATCAGTTTTAAAATCTTATCAAATCAGTTTTTAAACTCTTATCAAATCAGTTTTTAAATATTATCAAATCAGTTTTTAAATATTATCAAATCAGTTTTTAAACTCTTATCAAATCAGTTTTTAAATATTATCAAATCAGTTTTTAAATATTATCAAATCAGTTTTTAAACTCTTATCAAATCAGTTTTTAAATATTTAAAAATTCAGTTTATAAAATTCTTATCAAATCTGTTTTTAAATATTTAAAAATTCAGTTTATAAAATTCTTATCAAATCAGTTTTTAAATATTATCAAATCAGTTTTTAAATATTATCAAATCAGTTTTTAAATATTTAAAAATTCAGTTTATAAAATTCTTAAAAATCAGTTTACAAATCTAATTAAAATCAGTTTAAAATGCTTTTAAAAAAAAACAGTATTAAATTCTTTTTTTAAAAAAAACAGTTTAAAACCCTAAAATAAAAATAAAATAAAATGCTTACTGTTACCTGCGAAGAAGGGGGGGATGCTGCTGTCGGTGGTCATCAGGCGGGGTTGGGCGTCGGAGTCGAGGTGGTGGCCAGCAGGGGCTTCGATTCGGAGCTGAACAAAACGGGGGAACTACGGGGTTGTCGCGCCGTGGGGGGGGGGCTTCGCTCCGTCGAGGAGGGCAGGTGAGAGAGGAGCGAGGCTGGAGGGAGGAGGCACCTGAGGGGAAGATCGGCGGCAGCTCTGCCTGTGGCGGCGGCGAAACTCTGGGGGGCGCGATCGCCTTTTCCCCCTTTTTTTTTATTATTTTTTTTCTTCGAAATCAAAAGAGATCGGGGCGGGGGGGGGGGCCTGGTAAAGGGAGAATTTTAAATTTTTTTTTTATTAATTCAATTATTTCACGTATTGACGATACGGTCCTAACAAAACTATTTTCGTCGAATTCTGAGACCGTTGGAAAAATGGCCATTTTCCAGTCGATTAAAATCAACTGAAACTGGTCAAACGCGTTTTCCTTTGCCACGCTCACATATTGATTCGAAAAATTATGAAATTTGAAACCTAGCAATTATTTGACACTGCGGATCCAACAAAAGTGGTTTCATCGAAATCCGAGGTCGTTTGCAAAATGTCCATTTTCAAGGGCCTGAATTCCATAGCGACTATTCAGAATTTTCAACTGGACATATCTTTTGATTCCCGATATGAAATCTTGATTTTTCGGATTCGTTGGAAAGATATTCACAATTAGATCCCATTATTTTTGGTTTCACTAAAATCCGGATTGTTTTGCACCCGGTACATTCAATTGAAGTTTGAAATCGAATTATCGAACTACCGCGCCATTTTCAATTCTATTTATAATTATATATAAATATTTATATTCTAACGACGGCGCGTATAATATATACGTTGAATTATATTCAAAATAAATTTCTCGTCGATTTTATTTAAAATAATCCATTTTAAATAATCAAAATTTGCTAAAATTGCCAAAATAAAAATTTTAAACTGGCCCGGATTTTCCGGGTTATTACATTATGGTGGAAACTGTTTTGAGACTGAAATGAGGTATTGGGTTTTGGTTACAACTTCTATTTATCTGAGGATAAGAACGTTGTTTGATCAAGGTCTGAGAGGTAATTAAAATACCCCAACTTGAACAACATCGGGATTATCTGAAGGTAATATTAGTTGGTAATCGTAAAAGAGGTTCGTGATAATATAGCAGAGGTTTGAAAGGAGATTGAAGTGGGAATTTAATTATGATTGTACGTTATTTCACTATGGTTTTTGAGAACCTTATTCTATCAAGTCAGAATTCAAATATCATATTTTTGAATATTAAAAGAATTAGAAGTTTTAATTTAACCAAAGTAAATCAGTTTGTTAAAGGCCAAGTGATGCTGAATAATGAACCAGTGAACTCATTGGAGTGTCATGATTGAAACACTGTATATTTTGATAGTTAAAACACCGACTATCAAATATGTCCAATACGATTGTTGGTATGAAAAGACCGGGATCGAATTTATATTCGAAAACCATTCCGACCAACAGGTACGTGAAGATATCAGAAGATGGTCGAGATGGAGCATTGAAGATCGTGGATTTTCACAAACAGAAGAACCACTAATATTCTATGCCTGGCAAGCAGAGATAAACTGTGATTCTGTCGTGGTTGGAATCTACGGGTTGCAAGGACTTCTCGCTACTGATCCATGGGGTGGTTCCTATACGGATGCGGTAGGAGAGTGCCTTCGGTTCATCCTGTTCCTAGATGACTTGTATAGACGGATGCCTGACAGAGTATTTCCAAAGGGTCACGTACGTTGATATCTTCAAATGTGCTATAGTTGTTAGCGGGGAAATTGCCGTTCTCTTAGCTTCCAGGTCGAGTATTTTTGTGGATATCAATTAGTGATATCTGACGGATCTGACGATGTGGCATTCAAAGTGAATGACGACCAGATGATCAGAAGTTAATTCTAGCCTCAAGCCTCATCAACCGGGAAATGACAAAAATCGGGCAGGCAACATGGCTATGTGGGTCGCTCCCATTAGGGTGTACAATCACCTATCTAGAGAAAATCCTATTTGCTTCCTGAATCTATGTTTCGATGCTGTCCCTTTTCGGGAGACGGTTGCTGATCCCAACCGTCGGTGATATACATTCGATACACTCAAGCGAAATGAGTGGTCGGTCATGTGAGGGCCGGCTTGCAAGATGTTCTTGTTAAACCCAGTGTATTCGTCTCTAGAGATACACTATCGGCAGGTGGTCCCATACATTGTCATGGTCGGAACCCAATCTCCAATAAGCGCCCGCGGTTTTGATTGTATACTATATATGTGGAAGGTGAGATGCAAGCGTTCTACTAGATTGTTATTTACTTGTATTTAGACATTATTATAATATCAGATAAGATATTGTTTTCAAAACTGTTTTGGGTTATCGTAAGGTAAAAACCGTCCATGTTTATGTGTGGATTTGGTCTTACGATTATCCTTTTCTTTTGAAAAGATTTTGAACCTTAAAATCATGATTAGATGATTTATCCTAAATACTGTGCGAGTTTATCTCACTTTGGCTCACCAGACTGACCCGGTGTTTTGTAAATGCTCGGGTTAGGCCGGGGTGTACAGGTTCAGGTTATCGAATGCTGTGAAGAGACGAACTGGAGATTTTCAGACGTATGATATTATATAGCTACTATTCCGCTGTGTGTTGTATATGGGAACGGGTTATTATAACTGTCCCATTGTATGATGTACTCTGATACTGTAAGTGTTTTTTTTAAATCCCTCAAAAAGATTTATTTCAGTATAATATTTTGTTCCGTTGCGATGTGAGACTCTGTTGTGTTGTTTCTTCTTCTTCTTCTTCTACTCTAATATTTCTTTCTTTCTTATCTCACCCTCTAATTTCTTTCTAAAAACTATCCAGTGTTTTCGGTGCTTGGAGGATCAGCATGAGTTACGGTAAAGGTATTTTGTGTCGATTTTCGGGCTGAAGGTTAAGTAATTACCTTGGCTCTGTGGCGTGACTCAGTAGAGATGGGGTTACCAATACCCTAGATTGAGTTGAGTGTATATATACGAGTGAATGTATTTGTAGATTTTATAAAAATTGTTTTATATTGTGGAGATTTCTTGGTTGAGTTGTTTATGAGTTCTGGTCGATCAATTCGATCCACTGTATCGATAGGAGTTTCTAAACACTTAGGTACGATAAACTGACGCAGTATGTTTTGAAAGAGGGTAAATGAAATAATTTTACCCAAATGATATTTTAATATAAAAGAATGATTAATATTTGAAGTATTATACTATATTGGATGTGTCGGTTGATTTTAATTGTAATGGTTATATAAATAACCAATTAGAATTCGTATAATATAAAAGCAGATTTATTAATTCTGAAATTAAGATCAGAATTGGAATTAAAATTCCCAAAAGTGGGAAAGTTGTTGGAAAATGAACCTGGATTAAATATATGATAATTTTAAAAGCCTGGGAGATTTTAAATTTGTTTTACGAGCATTGTGTTTGGAATTTTGAAATAGATTTCAAATTGAAACTGTTCAAATATGATTTTGAAAAGTTATATAGTATTGAACTCACTTCGATAGCTGGGGAATAACTCTGAGGATGCTGGCCACATCATCAGTGTTCATTTCCGAGTTCTAAGTGACGGATTACTACCAAAGAGCTTGTTTTGAATTGCTTTGAGAGAAACAAGTTGTTTTAAATCCTGAAAAGGAATGTTTGTTTTTGTTAAAAGAGCTAGACTGTTTAAAAACTCCCAGGGAAATTGTTTGAATAAAAACAAAATAAAATTTCTGAAGGCAAATATGAATTGAATTGAAACCAATTAACTGGAAATTGAATCGGGAGATAATATATCAAGTAGAATCAGATTTTGAATTGTGAGGCAGGAATCTGAAATGGTGTTGGACTGATAAGTTAAGAGTCGAAATGGATAATGGATGGAAGTTGGGTTAAGAATGGGGTTTGGTTATGATGCTTGAAGGATTTGGTTCTGAGAATAAAATTGGAATTTGGGTTGGAAATGCATTTGTATGTGCTGACAGGGTAGTAGACGGAAAGGATATAAGGATATGCCTGACAAAAAGGTACACGTTTATTTTTATATGAGGTTGATGATTTTTGAGCTTATTTGGCAAGCCGTTTGGCTGTTTTATTTTCTTTTGGATTGGAGAAGGCCTAGAAAGGCGAGTTGGAGTTGTACCGATTGAGCCGTACAAAGGAGGTGCTGGCGAAATTATTCGGAAATTTGAGGCGTTAGGAAATTTTCAAATTTTTTTGAAAATATTTATTTACAGTATTGAATTGGTTTCTAATTTAAAATAAAATTAGATTTGAACTTAATGGGTTTGTAATGTCCTTTCTTACCTTAGCAATTTCGAGGACGAAATTATTTTAAGGGGGGAAGAATGTAACGACCCGTGTTTCTCGACCATTTGAATCTGAATATTTAAATTAGTTTTAAATATTTTATTTGGAATATCGATGGAATTTAAAGTTTAATTCGTTATTTAAACGAAGTTCGAACATTATATATTCATATAATTAAAAATCGAGCTTGAAAATGGCGTGTAGTTCGTAAATTGGTGTTTTGAACTTCAACTGAGAATACAGGATCCAATATAAGTCGGATTTCTATGAAACAAGAAACGTTGGAACCGTATTGACGATAATTTTCATATGAAAGAGAAAAATCCAGATTTCATGTTATAGATTGCGAGTTATGGCTAAATCAAATTTTGGGAAAAAATGCTATGGAAATCGTTATCGACCTTTAAAATGACCATTTTGCAAACGGACTCAGATTTCGACGAAATCAGTTTCATTGGGACCGTAACGTTAAATTATTGTACGGTGGTGAATGGCATGGAAAACCGATGTCGTATGTGGCCACGGTAGCAGTAAACGCCCGTTCATTTTCTATAGCGCGTATTTAAATAAATAAAGAGAGATTTGGGTGTAACTTGAGCAGACGATCGAATTAGGCCACGAAACCAGTCCCGTTGAGTTCGTATCGTCGATTAGAGTCAGGATAGGTATATAGTTTGTTATTTTTAGAGACCGAGAAATTTGGCGTTAAAAAGGGTAGTGCGGTGCGCGGTAAAAAAATAGCCTACCGGGCAAACAGTCTCAGAATGCGACGAAACTAGTGCCGTTAGGTTCGTATCAACAAATTATTGTAAGATTTCAAAGTTTCAAGTTGATTTGATTTATCCGGTGATCGTGGAAAAATTAAACGCGTGTTTATTTATGGTTTTATAAAGGAAATTTTTTCATACGACCTCGGATTTCGACGAAACTTGTCTCATTGGATCCGGAATATATTTTTACCCTAAGATTAGCCTTTTTATCAGAGGACAGAAATCAATTATGGATAATTTTACGTGATACTTTACGTGAAGTTTCATTAAAATAAAATTATATATATATATATATATATATATATTTAACCTTTAAGTTAAATGAAAGCGTACCCTAGCCTGAGGACTTATAGTGCTTATTGATATTTACTTTTACGAAAAACTGAAAGGAAGCACCTATTCTATCTCTCCTTCTGCACACCGCAATCCAAGTATGTACAACGCATGTGTTCTCAAATCAAGGTGATTTGTCACACAGACACTACCGTATCCTATGGCTACAATTACGTGATGGCCACGGATATCTCGTTCTATAAATACATGTGCATTGTTCATATTCTTTTCCGAGCAAAACAATCAAACCCAAAGTTTTTCAAAAATAAATAAATTTAGGAGGGCACGGCTCTCAAGCAGAAGGAGGGTGCAGCGTTGCTCTTGAAGTGGGGCAGGGGAGCGGTTTGCAAGTGGAAGTGCAGTGTGGCTCGGGGTGGTGTGTTTCATGGTGGTAGGGAGGACCAGAAGGAACTGGAAGAAGAAGAGGAAGGAAGAAAAGAAGGGAACAAGTGGGAGGATGCGGTTGCTGTTGGTTTGAGGACATTTTGGCAACAGCAGTAAAGGAGCCATGCACGGTGGTGTCTGGTGCTTTGGCAAATCAGTGGGGTAGAAAACAAGTTGCAAAACGAAAAAAGGGTGGCAAACGAAAGCAATACAGAAGGAAAAGAGGAGCATCAGCTTGGGGAAGAAAGGACAGCGTGAGTAGTAGAGCAGAAAATCAGTATTCAGCGGGAAGGAAGAAGTTTGCCGAGCCAAATGTAATTAACGTAAATCTTGAAACTAATTAGCGAATAATTATTTAAAATTTATTATGTGTTAACGTAAATCTTGGATAACGCAGGCAAGATGTTTGGAGAATGGCTGGACAAGGGAAACGAAAGAATCAGAATTTGTTAATCGGCCTTACTGACCTATGTGATTAAATTAATCAAAGTAATTTAATTATTAAACTTTAATTATAACTAATTATTTCAATTCAAATTGAAATGTGTAGTTATAATTTATATGACTCGTACATATGTGACAGAACTAAACCAAACAAAAGGCATTGGGACTGTAATGCTGAACGCTCCATTTTGGGAACTGATAGGGATAGAATTGGACAAGTCTGGAATCAACTGGATTTTTAATTAAATTAAACACTTGTTTAATTTAATTAAATTCCACTGTCTGAACAACGGAATCAGATCAAGGTGAGTTAAACTCACTCAGTTTTTCCCATTTATATTTTATATAAATTGGGTTCCTATTTTGTGTGCTCTGCTTGCTGATGGTTGCTTATTCGCTAGTTATACAATTGTTAGTTGATTTAACTGATGAAATTAAACTGTGTTTAATTTCAGTGGAAATACCAAATCGTTATTTTTAACGATTGGTTCCAATAAAGGTAACTTACCTTATTGGTCACGTTTATTTTATAAACGTGTTTAAATGGTTGAATTGTTTGAATTGCTTGTGGTTGATCTTAAATGGTCGTTAGTTATTTTTATCAGTTAGACAAAACTGAACAGTTTGATTTGAGATAACCATTTGAATACAGGGCAGAACAGGTTGGAGGGATCCAACCGGATTCCTCAAATATATTATTTCATATTATCAAATATGAACTTTCATGTTTGGGTGCTTGAGTAGATTATTGATTATTGACTGAGAATTCAACCTGTGTTTGGTTTAAACCAATGGGTGATATTGGTTAAGTGTTTGGCAGAGTATGGCCTTTAAAATCAATCGAGTTATAGACAGTGATTCACCATCAGGTGAGCCGATAGAACTGAAGTTATAAAATTTATTTTATAACTGAAGTTGAATTTGAAATATATTATTTTGAATAAAAGTTATTAAAGTGAAATAGATATTTTATTTATTTAAGACTTTGATTGGTTATTAATTTATTTTACAAGGTAAACGCTGATGTTAATCAAATTTGCAAGTAGGAGAGTAAGAAATTGAATCGAGTGGTTAAACTTTGATAATTGTTGTGTAAAGATAACAATTAATGGAATTTATTTAAATTAATAATATTTTTAATTAATTTAAAGTGAGAATTAATTGGAATCAGTTAGTGGAATAACTGCGTTTTAAGTGAATTTAATCTACCGTTTTGAATTGGAAGTGATTATCGAATTAATGTGTTTTGATTTAAAATAGTTAACATATAATGTTTAAATTTAGATAAGGGTTTTAAAAGGTTTTACTATTCATTTTAGTTAATAAAGACTTAACTACTGCAGTAGTTGACAATCGAAGTAAATTATTACTTAATTAATAATAATGTAGAAGATTACTTTCAAAGGTGATCAAAGTGAAATGAAATCAGATGGAATGGTGAAAGGAGTTTATGTACGAGATTTTATATTTAAAACCCAAAATTTATTATAATGAAGTTATGGAAGGAATTCCAAGCGAATAGAATAGCTTGATATAAGTGTTACTTGATTATTTGAATTAAGTGAAGGAAAATTTAGATCAAAAAGGTTTTATGATAAACCAGGGATATAAATGAGATTTACAAAGGGGAAAAGCGTTGATCTTAAGTTAACGTTACTTGAAAATGAGATCAAGTAAAAAGGGGAATTTGAAATAAGATTTCCAAAGGGGGAAATGGTCGAATAAATTTGGAAGGAGATTGGAAATAAGTAAATCTAGTTAAAGAAATGGGTTATAGGGTTGTACAACCAAATTCAAGTTATGGTGGAAACTGTTTTGAGACTGAAATGAGGTATTGGGTTTGGGTTACAACTTCTATTTATCTGAGGATAAGAACGTTGTTTGATCAAGGTCTGAGAGGTAATTAAAATACCCCAACTTGAACAACCTCGGGATTATCTGAAGGTATTATTAGTTGGTAATCGTAAAAGAGGTTCGTGATAATATAACAAAGGTTTGAAAGGAGATTGAAGTGGGAATTTAATTATGATTGTACGTTATTTCACTATGGGTTTTGAGAACCTTAGTCTATCAAGTCAGATTTCAAATATCGTATTTTTGAATATTAAAAGAATTAGAAGTTTTAATTTAACAAAAGTAAATCAGTTTGTTAAAGGCCAAGTGATGCTGAATACTGAACCAGTGAACTCATTGGAGTATCATGATTGAAACGCTGTATGTTTTGATAGTTAAAACACCGACTATCAAATCTGTCCAATACGATTGTTGGTATGGAAAGACCGGGATCGAATTTATATTCGAAAACCATTCTGACCAACAGGTACGTGAAGATATCAGAAGATGGTCGAGATGGAGCATTGAAGACCGTGGATTTTCACAAACGGAAGAACCACTAATATTCTATGCCAGGCAAGCAGAGATAAACTGTGATTCTGTCGTGGTTGGAATCTATGGGTTGCAAGGACTTCTCGCTACTGATCCATGGGGTGGTTCCTATATGGATGCGGTAGGAGAGTGCCTTCGGTTCATCCTGTTCCTGGATGACTTGTATGGACGGATGCCAGACAGAGTATTTCCAAAGGGTCACGTACGTTGATTTCTTCAAACGTGCTATAGTTGTTAGCAGGGAAATTACCGTTCTCTTAGCTTCCAGCTAGAGTATTTTTATGGATATTAATTAGTGATATTTGACGGATCTGACGATGTGGCATTCAAAGTGAATGACGACCAGATGATCAGAATTTAATTCTGGCCTCAAGCCTCATCAACCGGGAAATGACAAAAATCGGGCAGGCAACATGGCTATGTGGGTCGCTCCCATTAGGGTGTATAATCACCTATCTAGAGAAAATCCTATTTGCTTCCTGAATCTATTTTTCGATGTTGTCCCTTTTCGGGAGACGGTTGCTGATCCCAACCGTCAGTGATATACATTCGATACACTCAAGGGAAATGAGTGGTCGGTCATGTGAGGGCCTGGTTGCAAGATGTTCTTGTTGAACCCAGTGTATTCATCTCTAGAGATACACTATCGGCAGGTGGTCCCATACCTTGTCATGGTCGGAACCCAATCTCCAATAAGCGCCCGCGGTTTTGATTGTATACTATATATGTGGAACGTGAGATGCAAGCGTTACACTAGATTGTTATTTACTTGTATTTAGACATTATTATAATATCAAACAAGATATTGGTTTCAAAACTGTTTTGGGTTATCGTAAGGTAAAAACCGTCCGTTTTTATGTGTGGATTTGGTCTTACGATTATCCTTTTCTTTTGAAAAGATTTTGAACTTAAAATCATGATTAGATGATTTATCCTAAATACTGTGCGAGTTTATCTCACTTTGGTTCACCCGACTGACCCGGTGTTTTGTAAATGCTCGGGTTAGGCCGAGGTGTACAGGTTCAGGTTATCGAATGCTGTGAAGAGATGAGCTAGAGATGTTCAGACGTATGATATTATACAGCTACTATTCCGCTGTGTGTTGTATATGGGAACGGGTTATTATAACTGTCCCATTGTATGATGTACTCTGATATTGTAAGTGTTTTTTTTAAATCCCTCAGTAAAGATTTATTTCAGTATTATATTTTGTTCCGCTGCGATGTGAGACTCTGTTGTGTTGTTTCTTCTTCTTCTTCTACTCTAATATTTCTTTCTTTCTTATCTCACCCTCTAATTTCTTTCTAAAACTTATCCAGTGTTTTCGGTGCTTGGAGGATCATCATGAGTTATGGTAAAGGTATTTTATGTCGATTTTCGGGGTAGGAAATCCTTGGGTCGTTACAGACTGGTGTGAGAATTCCTAACTAATTTAACTAATATTAATAAGGCAAATCCAAAGACCATGCCGCTGACGCGGAACGGGTTTATTCCAATGGATTGCCGTGCATAAATTAAGGTGACTGAACATATAAATAAATAAATCGTAAAACAACGCAATGCTTTTGGAAAAATGGAATCACCATAAGACTCAAGTCCCATCACACAATGCAACGCAAACCAGAGGATAGAGTTTTACCTTATGATGATTAAACATGCTTGGTACGATAAAAACGAATTTGGTATTATTATTAGTGTATATAAAAACATTTCAAAATAAATGTATTAATCCTAGGAAGAATAGCTACCATATACCATGCCTCCATACTAGTAATACATTCAAGTTCGTTGGGTCGTATTGGGAATTTGGTTTTCATCATGAGTCAAGGCTAGGAACGATCTCCTTATCGATTCGAGACACTATAGCTAATGTCTCAGGATTCCCCGCAGAGAACCCTTGGATCCTGCATGGTCGGTCCACACATACGATTTTGCGGATTGGCAATTCCTGAACACACGTTTCCCGGTCCTATAGGACCTATCATCCGAGGCGCCTCATTCCATCATCCACATAAGTAAAATGTCGGGCCGTGTAAAACCCAAACACCACTTCTAGCTAGAAAGAAACGTGTTGCTCTCCCTGCGTTCCCTTGCTCCGTTTTAGACTCAACCGGGTTGTGAGGCTCGTGAAGCTACGTAATACACAAAGCTATGCTTATTCAAGCTGTGCTTTGATCGTCACCACAATGTTCTGCTTTTTTACAAGAAACCTTGATCATTGCATCTTGGTATGTCACACTGCCAATCCATATCATACTATTTATCTTTTGCCAAAATATACAAAAGGGTGTTAAGCAAGAGAATAAATTCTCCGCCACCAAACATTCATACATTCGGCAGAAAATTAATAAATACTATATAAAGGAGTACAATGTCGGACACACATTCCATTTATAAGCCCGTTATGGGTCTGAACGAAACTGGAGATACTCTCGTCCCGTATGTCCAGTACGGAAAGGAGGTACCCGCATATCCGTGAAATCAACTTGTACGTTTGGGCAATTACCCTGACCCTTGAATTGGGAGCAAGTCAATTCAGGGTCTTGATCGTTGTCCATTCGAGGGAAGATTTACGGTCTTCATTCGCCGTCTTCAAACTTCGATTTTTAGATGTCGTTTGATTATTTGGAATGAGTTTCAACTCGGAGTTTCCAAATAATTCTCGCATACATAATTTGAAAAACCAATTTTACATCGTTCTATTATTTTGTAACGATTAATTCCTATTATTAATTATTTGAAATAATTAAATTTTTATTTAACGACGCTTTTGGTCAATGGGCGACCCTGGCGCTGTTTTCAACCAATTTTGATTTACACATTTCTCAAAATCTAACTGTTGGATTTTAACGAGGTTTATATCGTTGGAAAGATCTTCCAAAACGATCCTAACGGTTTCAGTTTTGGGAAAATCCGACGGTCGGATCTTTTGGTATAGTCGTTTAAAGGTACGATTCCAAAACACGAAATACCGCGCTCGATTCGTTTAATTTTAATTATATTTATATATAAATATATAAACATAAACGTTTAACCATAATAACGACAACCAATTCAACAACAAGCTAAACAATTACCGATACCCATTCATTTTTAATTTATTTAAAAATGGAGATAATATTTCAACATTTAAATACATTCTTTTATTCCTTTATTTACATTAAAAATGTAAATTATAATTCAATGTCCAATTTCCTTCTTTTATCCTTTTATTCCTTTATTTACATTAAAAATGTAAATTATAATTCAATGTTGAATTCCATTCTTTTATTCTTTTATTTACATTAAAAATGTAAATTATAATTTCGATGTTGAATTCTATTCTTTTATTCTTTTATTTACATTAAAATGTAAATTATTATTTCAATGTTGAATTCTATTCTTTTATTTACATTAAAATGTAAATTCCATTTCAATGTTGAATTTCATTTTTTTATTCTTTTATTTACATTAAAATGTAAATTCCATTTCAATGTTGAATTCCATTCTTTTATTCTTTTATTTACATTAAAATGTAAACTCCATTTCAATGTTGAATTCCATTCTTTTATTCTTTTATTTACATTAAATTGTAAATTCCATTTCAATGTTGAATTCCATTCTTTTATTCTTTTATTTACATTAAAATGTAAATTCCATTTCAATGTTGAATTCTATTCTTTTACTCTTTTATTTACATTAAAATGTAAATTCCATTTCAAAGTTGAATTCTATTCTTGTATTTACATTAAAAATGTAAATTATAATTTCAATGTTGAATTCTATTCTTTTATTTACATTAAAAATGTAAATTATTATTTCAACGTTGAATTTCATTCTTTTATTCTTTTATTTACATTAAAAAGTAAATTCCATTTCAGTGTTGAATTTCATTCTTTTATTTACATTAAAATGTAAATTCCATTTCAATGTTGAATTCCATTCTTTTATTCTTTTATCTACATTAAAATGTAAACTCTTTTTCAATGTTGAATTCCATTCTTTTATTTACATTAAAGTGTAAATTCCATTTCAATGTTGAATTCCATTCTTTTATTTACATTAAAATGTAAATTCCATTTCAATGTTGAATTCTATTCTTTTATTTACAATGCAAAATCTCCTTTTTAATTACAATGTAAATTGTAACTAACATTATAATGTAGAATTTCTATCTTTTAATTACAATGTAAAATCACCTTTTTAATTACAACGTAAAATTCTTATCTTTTTAATTACATTAAAAATGTAATTAATATTACATGTCAAATTTTGTCCTTTAATTTACAATGTAAAATCCTACTTTTTAATTACATTAAAAATGCAATTAGCATAACGGTAAAAAATTCTATCTTTTTAAATTACATTAAAAATGTAATTTTGATTACATTGTCAAATTTCTCTTTTCCTAATTACATTAAAAATGTAATTAACATAATAGTGAAAAATTCTATCTTTTTAAATTACATTAAAAATGTAATTTTGATTACATTGTCAAATTCATATCTTTTAAATTACATAAAAATATAATTAACATTATGGTGAAAAATACTATCTTTCTAAATTACATTAAAAATGTAATTTTGATTACATTGTCAAATTTCTCTTTCCCTAATTACATTAAAATGTAATTGACACAACGGTGAAAAATTCTATCTTTTTAAATTACATTAAAAATGTAATTTTGATTACATTGTCATATTCATATCTTTTTAACTACATAAAAATATAATTAACATTACGGTGAAAAATTCCATCTTTCTAAATTACATTAAAAATGTAATTTTGATTACATGGCAAAATCATATCTATTTAATTACATAAAAATATAATTAACATTACGGTGAAAAATTCCATCTTTCTAAATTACATTAAAAATGAAATTTTGATTACATGGCAAAATCATATATTTTTAATTACATAAAAATATAATTAACATTTCAGGTTTTCCATTAACGCTAAAAATAAAACTACATTTCATGTTTCCTATTAACGCTAAAAATATAACTACATTTTATGTTTTCCATTAACACTAAAAATATAACTGCATTTCATGTGTGAAGTAAACCAAGTTTCGTTTCAACTAACATGAAAAATCTCATATTTCAATACATGAAATAATCTAAGTTTTGGTTTCAACTAACATGACAATTTCATATATCAATACATGAAATAATCTAAGTTTTGGTTTCAACTAACATGACAAATTTCATATTTCAATACATGAAATAATCTGAGTTTAGGTTTCAACTAACATGAAAAATTTCATATTTCAATACATGAAATAATCTAAGTTTTGGTTTCAACTAACATGACAAATTTCATATTTCAATACATGAAATAATCTAAGTTTAGGTTTCAACTAACATGACAAATTTCATATTTCAATACATGAAATAATCTAAGTTTAGGTTTCAACTAACATGACAGATTTCATATTTCAATACATGAAATAATCTAACTTTTGGTTTCAACTAACATGACAGATTTCATATTTCAATACATGAAATAATCTAAGTTTTGGTTTCAACTAACATGACAAATTTCATATTTCAATACATGAAATACTCTAAGTTTTGGTTTCAACTAACATGACAAATTTCATATTTCAATACATGAAATAATCTAAGTTTAGGTTTCAACTAACATGAAAAATTTCATATTTCAATACATGAAATAATCTAAGTTTTGGTTTCAACTAACATGACAAATTTCATATTTCAATACATGAAATAATCTATGTTTTGGTTTCAACTAACATGACAAATTTCAGATTTCAATACATGAAATAATCTAAGTTTAGGTTTCAACTAACATGAAAAATTTCATATTTCATAATTCAACAATATGGTCTAAATTTATTCTACCTCCAAATCTAACCAAATCAACGAACCCATGTTTCAACAATTTTAATTGTAGATTTAGATCTAACAAATACGCACATCACAATCACCAAAATTCACAAAAAAAGCAAATTTCCATCATGAACATCACCACTCGATTTATAATCATTCATTCATGAATTTTTAATTAGCGATAAATAGTTAAATGATAAAAAAAATATCTCACCTAAACATGCTTATCCGAATGAGCCTGGTAGGAATCTCTAAATTAATATAAATATCCTCCAATTTGTTCTTATAAAAATCTAAGTCTCAGGACTCCATTTTTATTTAGAGGAAGAAGTTTTACATAGTGGAGGCAGGAAAAAAATGCTTAGAAAAAGTAGTAGGAAGAATAAGATAAATAAGGGAGAAAGAAAAATTATATAGAAAAGTAACGTATGGGAAATGAATTAAAACATAAATGGGTAACGCATGCATTAAATAAAGAAACAAATGAATGCATTCATGTAAGCATTGAAGTTATAAAAGAGAATTTGAAATGAATGGACAAGGCATGCAATTTGATAATTTGTAACCAAATGTTTCTTTCATTTTTTTTTATTTTTTTTTAACTTACCTACATTAGAAATAATGAAGATAAGATAGTGGAACATGCATGCATGAAAGGAATGAAAAATTGGAAGGTTAGTAAAGGCAACATGCATACATCAAAATTGCTTTTGTACAGTTAAAAAATATTCTGAATTAAATTGATTGTTTAGTTCTTATTTTGAAACCATTTTAATCTCTAAAATATATCAAGCTTTCATGAAAATACATTTCGCAATATCATTCGAAATAACCTTGGTATAAGATTTCCATCAACTTCATATAAGATAATTTTTTTCAAGAGATTCATAAAGTCATATAACTTTCCATTTTATTATTACATTCTTTTCCTATTTTGACATACGTTTTAAATTCCAAATTCAAATGCGCAAATAATATGTGCAGATACTTTGATTTTTTTTATAAATTTTATGGAGAGGGCAGATGAATTTTGACCTTAATATGATGAGAGAGGAGTATTTTGAATAAGAGTGAATGAGAGATTAACAGAGTGAGAATCTGAACAATTCACATTCATAAACCCAATTTAATAATCATTAACCATATTTACTAATATGAAATGAATCCTTGAAATAGAAACTTGAAATGTGTCAAATGCAAAATTAAACCTCAAATTGCTTTAGGAGCTTAATTCGGTCAACGTAGAAAGAAAAGCTAAGAAGTTCATTATTAAATTTCATTGTTAATAAATAAATATATATAACTAAGGGAAACTGCTTATGTTTGACAAACTTCACATATTTAACAACCATAAATAAATAGAATTGATTGAGAATTTGAATTGACCACTTCCATGCCAGCGGTTGTATTTAACAACCATTAATTGTATTTCTAATATTAAATTTTGAAAGTGAGATTACAAAATAGTTCGGTGGCAAAATTGTATCTTAAATTGCTGTGGAAGGTTAATTTGATGTGGGAATAAACGTAAAGAGGGAATTAGAAAGTCCAATAGTCAATTTTATGTATAATAAAATAGATAGATAAGACGTGTGTGTTTGTTATTAAATGAAATATTAACTTAAGATGAACAATAGACTACAAAACCACTACATATTTCATTCGTTAAATTTGGTAGTTTAATGCTATTGTCTTCATATAAAAGTAAAAGGGAATATATGGGCTTGAATGAAAATAGGACCTTAAATCAAGGAGAAATGAGGATATGAGTTGAGAAAAAACAATGAATAAGAATGCTAATATTTTATTTCGTACCATATAAAATACATTCGGTTAAATAATGAGCTTGTGCATAGCAAGAGACTGCTATTGAAGTTTCCCAAGCATGTTTGAACCATTAAAATTTGTAATTTGGTGCTTTAGAATTTTAGAAAAAGGTAAACATGAACATTTACATGAAAATTATAATTCTATACCAAAGAGAATTACTGATACGAGTTAAGAATGAATAAGGAAGAATTTTAGTTAAGTAAAATTTTAATATTCTAAACAATCAAATATTTGTTATAAAAAAAAGCAAAATCCATTAAGATGGAACTAAATCTATATGTGGTACAAATTTTGAATTGCCTTTGTGACATGGAATAAATGTAAATGAATGTGCTTGGTTGTTTTTAAAAATATTTATTACTGTAAAAATATCAATAAAAATAATTAAGTATAACAAATGTATAAGGACATGCATATTTAGGCAGATATACATCTAGCTAACGTTTCCAATTCTATAAGAAAGTGTAATTAAAGGGACTTTAATTATTAATGTCATCTCAAAATAATATATATATATAACGTATATATATAAACTATCAAGTCTAATGTTACACTTAGTTATGAAAGATAAAACATGGACAACCCATCTAACATTTAACTAATTGAGTATAAAGTCCAAATAAATCTTTAATATAAATATTAATCCATTAACATGAATTAATAAATTTCATTAATGAAAAAAAAATTAAATTCAATAATTTAAATAATAATAAAATGGAATTTTTAAATGCTAATGCATTTTCTAACAAAATTTCCTTAAAATAAAATTTTAAAATTGGGTACAATTTTCCGGATTATTACAATCTCTCCCACTTAAGAACTTTTGATCCTCGAAAAGGAACGAATGCTAAAAGTTGTTTAATTAACCTATTCATTTTTCCTTCTTTTATTGGTTTTAATAATTTTATTAGTTGAACTAAAAATCACACAACACCATTATCAATCAATTGGTTGATTAGTTTTTAAATATATATAACTTTTGTATATTCAAAAACCATATTTTTAAAATCGGATTAAAAGTACGTTAATTATAAACTTGTCACTCTCAACTCATTCTACGGCATTACTAACCCAATCTCTAATGAGTTTTCTCATTCTAGGATACTGTTGATCCCATCTCTAAAGTGTATTCTTTTTATAGGATATTACTAATCCTACCTCTGATGAGTCTTTTGTTCTGTTCTAATGAGTTGTACCTCAAAGATTTGAGCTAACCAAAGCTCTGATACCAACTGTAACGGCACAGATTTTGCCCGGACCTAATCGATCGCAAAATCGACTAAGACCATTCAAAACCCGAATATGTTAACTCTGAGAATACAACAACATAAGAACAACAACAACAAACTTTTATAAACATCATAATAATGTTACATCAGAGTACAGAATATTAGAGTACATTGAATAAAATACAGCGGAAAATTTAAATTACAACAAATACAATACAGTGCAGCGGAAATAAAATAACTAAAGCAGCGGAAGACAACTATGCTTTGGACACAGCTTTAGGCTTCGATCCAGAATCCTACTCAGGAGATAAATATATGCAAAAACTACTCGACTGCCCGTGTGGAAAAGAGGGCACCCGAGTTTTCATAGTGAAACAAACTACGAGTCAGTCAGGGGACTAGTGTGAGAATTCTTAACTAATTTAACTAATAGTAATAAGGCAAATCCAAAGACTACGCCGCTGACGCGGAACGGGTATATTCCAATGGGTTGCCGTGCATAAATTAAGGTGACTGAACATATAAATAAATAAATTGTAAAACAACGCAATGCTTTTGGAAAAATGGAATCACCATAAGACTCAAGTCCCATCACACAATGCAACGCAAACCATAGGATAGAGTTTTACCTTATGATGATTAAACATGCTTGGTACGATAAAAACTAATTTGATATTATTATTAGTATATATAAAAACATTTCATAATAAATGTATCAATCCTAGGAAGCATAGCTACCATATACTAAGCCTCCAAACTAGTAATACAATCAAGTTCATAGTGTCGTATTGGGAATTTTGTTTCCATCATGTGTCAAGGCTAGGAACGATCTCCTTAACGATTCGACACACTCTAGCTAATGTGTAACGACCCGGAAAATCTCAACCATTTTAAAAATTTTAAATTGGCTAAAATAGTGGATTTTAAATATTTAAAATAAATATTTTAAATAATAAAGATGAATATTGAGTTCGAATCGACAATTGGAAACGAATATAATTAATTTGAATTATAAACAAGGCCTGAAATGGCGCGGTAGTTTCAAAATTTGAATTCAAACTTTGGCTGACTGTACCGGGTGCAAAACAAAACGGATTTGAGTGAAACCAAAAATATTTAAATCTGTTAGTGAATACCTTTCTAATGAATCTGAAAAATCAAAGTTTCATAGCGGAAAGAAAAAGTTATGGCCAAATGAATTTTCAGAAAGGTCGCTATGGAATTTATATAGCCCGTGAAAATGGCCATTTTGTAAACGACCTCGGAATTCGACGAAACCACTTTTGTTGGATTCGGGATGTGAAGTTTTTGCTAGGTTTCAAATTTCATAATTTTTGAAGCTAGTATGTGAGCGTGGCAAAGGAATTACAATTAAATTGGATCGACCAGAAAAGGGCCATTTTACAAACGGTCTCATAATTCGACGAAACCAGTCTTGTTGGGACCGTATTGTCAAAACATAGCTAGATTTATTTTTCTGGAATTTTTCGAATCAGTTTGTGGCCCTGGAAAATTGAAATGTACGTTCAAATCGAATATTAAATGTTTTATATTTTAATTCGAAGGAAAACTGACTCAAACAGTCGAATGGGCCTACAAAACATATCCCAGTGTGTTCGGAATGGGGGTAAAACGCTTGGGATGACAGTCGTTGGGCTTGGATTGGAGTTCGTGCGTGGAAGAGTGTATTTTTGAGATTTTAAAATATTTAAATAAATAAATAAAATTCATTGGTCAACAAAGCACTCTCTCTCCCCGTAACCTACTGCTCTCGACGACGGCCAGAACACCGACCTTCCCTCCCATTTTCTGGCGAATCCAGGCCGAGTTAGACCCCCATCCAGTTAAGCTTTTTGAAGTGCTCGATCTCCTCTTCAAATCCGTGTAGGCCACGCCCTCCCTCGCCTCGTCTTCAGCGTGAATCGCGCCTGGGAAGTCGCCGCCGTTCACCCCGATTTTCTCCTCCGCCGCCGCGACGAATTGGACCATACCACCATGGTTTTGCGCGCCTCCCCTAGCTCTAAGCAATGGTGAAACTTGATCGACGAATCGCTACCCAGATTGAAGGATTTTTGCAACCCTAGTTTTGAACCAACGAGAAAGGTAATGGCAGTTAAAAATTATTTTATATATAATAGCACTTTAAAGCGCTACCGTTTATGGTTTCACTGTAAAAAATCATATCTTTTTCGTTTGTTGACAAAATTCAGTGAAACAAGAGACAGTGGACTCGTGTGGACGTCTTCTACATTCTAGAAGAGACCGCATATTTTTCTGAGCCTTCTGCAATTTTTGGTGGAGTGGAACCCAAAGTGAGATTTCTAAATTATAAACGATATGGAAAACGACGATGTATAAATTATATAGTCGATGTATGAGTTATATAAGCGTTGTACACCTCATGTATAAGCGTTGTATAAGTTGTACGTTCGATGTATAAGTTATATATGCGTTGTAAAAATTATATATGTGTTGAAATAGAAGTGAAATGCTATATATATATATATATATATCACAAATCATGGACGATATTTATTGGTTGTGATTGGTGTGAAAATTGATTAATAGCGAATGGTTGATTGAAATTGTTTGTGGTTGAAATTGGTTGATCATGGTTGAAAAATACCCGTTTGTGGTTGAGAAATATTTGGTTGAAAGCACATACGATTAGTTTGTGGAAATGAAAAAAAATATACATGTCCCCTGCGTGCGAACTAGATGCATGATTCCCCATTGTCAAAAGCTGCAAGGCTTTAAGGTAGAGCGAGGAGCCGTACTAGGGACGGTCCAGGTTTTAACTACCCTGCCGTTATGCTGCCGAAATCTTGAATAATATTCATGTCTTAGAATTATTTTCCTGTGTTGATTCGTCTGTTGAATAGAAAACCTTCACGTGTTGAATCAATATTCATTCGTTGAATTGAAAATTCATGTGTTGAATGGTATTCGTGTTTTAAATATAAAAATCACATTTTTACCCTATATATATAAACTATAGAAAACCTTCATGTGTTGAATCGATATTCATTCGTTGAATTGAAAATTCATGTGCTGAATGGTATTCGTGTTTTAAATATAAAAATCACCTTTTTATCTATATATATAAACTATAGAAAGCCTTCATGTGTTGAATCGATATTCATTTATTGAATTGAAATTTATGTGTTGAATGGTATTCGTGTTTTAAATAAATTGTTTTAACAATAAAAATCACATTTTTACTCTATATATACAAACTATAGAAAACCTTCATGCGTTGAATCGAAATTCATTCGTTGAATTGAAATTCATTCGTTGAATTGAAATTCATGTTTTGAATGGTATTCATATTTTAAAAGAAATTGTTTTATAATAAAAATCCTATTTTTATCATCAATATGAACTATATAAAATAATCTTGTTTTGAAATAAATTGTTTAATAATAAAAATCCTATTTTTATCACCTATATTAACTATATAAAATAGTCGTGTTTTGAAATAAATCGTTTTACAATAAAAATCACATTTTTACTATATACATGAATTGTTAAAAATAGTGGAGTGTCGAATTGAATGTATGTTGGATAAAAACATCATTTTTATCAAATGTATGAAAAGAATATAGTTTTGAAATCGAAGAATCGATATATATATATATATATATATAAATAGAATTGAAAATTATCGAATAACGAAGCTGCAGTTCGTATTTTGAAACCGTGATTTCAAACGATTAGTGCAGGAGATCCGACCATCGGATTTTCCCGAAATCGCAACCGTTGGGTTCGCTTTGGAAATATCTTTCCAACGGCATCAACTTTGTAAAAATCCAACGGTTGGATTGTCTGGAATGTTTAATCCAAATCTGAAGAAAAACAGCGCCAGAATCGATTATATATATATAATTAAATTAAATCGAATAACGACGCTGCAGTTCGTATTTTGAAATCGAAACTTCAAACGATTATACCGGGAGATCCGACCGTCGGATTTTCCCGAAACTGGAACCGTTGGATTCGATTTGAAAAGATCTTTCTAATGATGTAAATTTTGTGAAGATCCAACGGTTAGATCTTCAGATATGTGTAAATCAAATCTGAAGAAAAATAGCGCCACGTCCGCGTTATGGCCCGGAGCATCGTTCTGAATAAATTGGCTATTTTAAAATAAATAAAAATAGCGATAAATCGTTATAAAATATTATAAACGATATGGAGGTGAAATTTAGAAACTAACTGAAGGTTGGCTAAGTCGAATGGTTTCCTGTGTGTTGATCTGATGTTGGTTTCAGCCTTCGGGGTTAATATTTGGGAAATCGTTCTCTTACTGATTTACGGTTAGCGACTAATGAATTGAAATGATGCGTATGTGTATTTTTGTTGCACTTGTTTATTATATACACGAGTTGCTCAGAAAGACCGGGTCTATCCCATTCTGAATAACTGAATCGACGATAAGAAATCGAAGATGAAGACGGTGGTAGAAGACCGAAGATCTTCACCTCGTTTGGATGGTATCTGATGTCCTGATTGGGAGGCATCCCGAAATATGGATAATGAGTGGTGATCGTCTAGACGTACGTGGAGGTCGATGGGTTTGCGAGGTACATAGTGCCTCCGGTTTCGTTCCGACCCAGAACGGACTTGTAAATGGATTGTGTGTCTGACATTGGAATTTATTCTATGTGATTGATAGCCATCAGTTGCATGGTGTGAATTTCCTGTGTGACATGCTAAGATGCAGTGATCAGGGCTTCTATTGAAAAGCAAAGTCTTGTGGTGATGATCAAAGCACCGCCTGTGTGGCGTAGCTTTGTGTACAACGTGAATACACGAACCTCACACCCCGGTATGAACCAGAAACGGGAGAAGGACCTCAGGGAGGGCATGCGTTTCTTTCTAGTTAGAAGTGGCGTCAGTGGTTTTACATGCCCTGACGAGTTTGACTTATGTGGTTGTTACTATTGCGAGGCGCCTCGGTTATATCGGTCGATCCGGGACCGATGGAGTCATTCGTTGGCTCATTGACGCCCCAAAGGGCGGGGAAACGTAGTGTTCAGGCATAATAATCCACATCAGTGGACCGGCCCTGACGATCCAAAGGGTTGATGCGTTCTGATCCAGAGACACGGGCTATAACGTCTCGAATTCGATAACGACTATCTTTTTCCTTGGTTCATGATGGAAATCCAACTTCCAAATACGTGACTGTGCAGTTTTGATTGTATACCTATATATGGCGACATAGTGGTATGGGGCATTAATGTCATCTATGATTGATAGTTATGATTTGAAATTGCTTTTGAAACATATAAACACTAGCAATAATATCAAATTCTTTTGTTTTATTCGTATCAAGCATATTTTGGCCGTTATAAGGTAAAACTTTATCCTCCGGTTTGCGTTGCATTGTGTGATGGGAACTGAGTCTTATAATGGCTTCATTTTTATAAAAAGCATTGCGATGTTTAAAAGAATGATTTGTTTTAAAGCACTGGCAATCCAATGGAGTAAACCCGTTCCACGAAAGTGGCGTGGTCCTGTGATTAGCCATATTTTAAATGTGTTGAGTAGATTTCTCATACCAGTCCTTGTTACCGGTCCTGAGTAGGCTGGGTACGCATGATAGGGGGTTCTCGCTTCGCGGTTTGGTGGCGAACGGGAGACTCTTACCCCTACATGTCCCTGTTGAGGGTTGGTTCGGTAGTGCCGGGAGACTCGAGAGGGTTGCCGTAAAACAAGGGGCTGGGGGACCAGTGTGAGCCACAGTAGGTTTTACCTGCTGTACTGGAGGATGAAGGGATGGTTGCAAAGCCTACCGGATTTCATGGTGTCGCCTCAATTTGGTATCAGGGCTTTGGTTAAGCTTAGTTCTGGAATATAACATATCAATGAACTCGTCAGAAATAGAACCAGTAGTGTTCTAGGACGGGTAACTCTATACAGATAGGATCAGTAATATCCTAGTATAAGTAAAGCAGAATGAAATACACCCCAGTAGACACATTTACATTGAAGTATTTGTCTCTATGTTTTGCAATATCTTTTCTGTTGACCTGACACTTTGTCTGCTAATTGCAGACGCACTAGAAAATGAGTGACAGGAACAGAAGAAATAATCGTATGGCTCGACCAGCTAATGAGCCAGTTGTGCTCCCACAGCCAGAATCAAATATAGAAGTTCTACTCAAGAGATTTCGAAATCTGGGTGGATCACCATTCTTAGGCAAAGAGTCCATTATGGAAACACAAGCTTGGATCCGTTCTGCAGAGAAAATATTTGAGGGTTTAAAGCTGAGAGATGATCAGAAAAGATTACTGGCGTCTTGGGCACTCAAAAAAGAAGCTTTGTTTTGGTGGGGTTCAGTTATTAAAGATAATCCAGAAGGTGATATCACCTGGGACAGATTCAAAGTGATTTTCCTAGAAAGATTTACTCCTCCCGAAGCAACCGAGCGATTATGTGATGAATTTTCTTATCTGATACAAGGTGATATGACCATCCCAGAATATCATAAGAAATTCAACGAACTTTCTCACTTTGCTCCTCATCTGATTCAAGATCCAAGGAGGAAGAATCTGAGATTTATTCATGGTCTTCAAAGGAAATATCAGAATAGTGTAATGAGGAATGTGAAGCTTCCTTTTTCTAATATGATATACATGGCTTACCAGTACGAGGATCTCGACAGGAAAGGTATGTTACGCTACGAAGAGGAGGTCAGTTCTAGTAATAAAGTTGAGCCTGAAACTGATCGCCCGGAGGCCAGTACGATGTCTGAGGTCAGTAAGAAGCCCAGTGCTAAGAGAAAAAGGGCTAAATCTGAGAAGGGGCCAGTAGCGACAACTGTATGCTCTAACTACAATAGGCAAGGACTTCTCTCGATAAATTGCGGACCCTTAAAGAAACGAATCAGGAGTGGATCTAAATCAGAGAAGAAATTTCAAGAGAAAAGCGGTTGCAGTAAATGCCATCAGACTGGTCATCTTGCAAAGGATTGCTGGCTCTTAAAGAAGCCTGAAGTAGTTCAAGTGAATGAAGTAGCAGAAACTCCATCACCCTCAACTAGTCAGGAAAGGCCAGATGTTTTGGAAGGCACGCTAACTGTCAAAGATATTCCAGTTAAAGTACTGTTTGACACCGGCGCGTCGCGAAGCTTTGTTGCAAAGAATGCGGTTAAGAAACTGGATTTAAATTTGAAGAAGCTCAAAGAACCAATGACTGTCCAAAATCCGGTCAGGGGTTCCATCGATCTCAGTTGGGTTTGTGGGGTGCCGGTTTCTTTTTCTCGTTATCGGTTCCCTACCATCGCAGTCGTCATGAATTTTACAGAATTTGATCTTATCTTGGGGTTAGACCGGTTGACCAAATATGAAGCTGAGGTTAAATGCGCCGACAGAGTCGTTAGGGCGAAGATTAAATCAGGTGATTATATAACCATTCCATGTGAAGGTCATAATTCTAATAGAAAGGACTTCTGGGCAGCGTTGGATGTTTCTCCTGCTCAAATAGAAAATATCCCTGAAGTTACATAGAATATTCCCGACCTCGTAAAAGATATTCCTGTCGTCAAGAATTATGCGGATGTGTTTGAAGAAGTTGTTCGCTTACCTCCACAGAGAGAAATAGATTTCAAGATCGCTTTGATTCTGAATGCATGGTCGGTAGTTCATGCTATTCGAAGAATGTCCTTGAAAGAGAAAGAGGAATTAGACAATCAAACACGACAGCTCGTATGGAAGGGTCTAATCATACCTAGTTTCTTTGATTGGGGTACATCAGTGATGTTTGTCCCAAAATCTGATGGTACTCTACGGCTATGTGTGGATTATCGTGATTTGAACAAGCAGACCATAAAGAACAAATATCCATTACCGCGAATCGATGATTTATTGGATCGTCTGAATGGAGCACATGTATTTTCAAGGATGGACCTAGCTACAGGCTTCCATCAGCTTCGAATTGCCGAAGAGTATGTTCCTATGACAGCGTTCAGAGGTCCAGACTTATTCTACGAGTGGTTACTAATGCCGTTCGGCTTATGTAACGCTCCAGCATACTTCGTCGATTTGATTAATAGAGTGTTCAGAGGAGTCCTGAATAAATTTGTTCTGGTTTTCTTTGACGGTATTCTAATCTTCTCTAAATCAAAGGCCGAACATGAAAAGCATTTGGAACATGTTCTAGAAATTCTAAGAAAGAATGTATTGAAAGCTAAACTGTCCAAATGCATATTCTGGCAAGAAGAAGTGAAATTTCTGGGCCATGTCGTATCGAAAGAAGGAATTGCTGTGGATCCAAGTAAAATCACAGCTATTCAAAATTGGAAACAGCCCAGTACTCCTACAGAAGTCCGCAGTTTTCTCAGATTGGCTAGTTATTACCGGAAGTTCGTTAAAAACTTTTCGAAGATATCTGGTCACTTAACGAAGCTTACAAAGAAGCACTCAAAATTCAAATGGACTCCAGAATGTGAGGAGGCTTTTGAAGAGCTAAAGTTAAGATTAACGACTGCTCTAGTGTTAACCATAATCGATGGCAATCAGGATTTAAAAGTCTGGACTGATGCTTCTAGAGAAGGCCTTGGCGCAGTGTTAATGCAAAGGGGTCAAATGATTGCTTATGCTAGCCGTCAGCTAAAGCCACACGAGAAAAAATATGTAACTCATGATCTTGAGTTATTGGCTATCGTATTCTCTTTGAAAATCTGGAGACACTATCTTCTGGGTGAGAAATTCAAACTGTATACAGACCAGCAGTCGTTAAAGTATCTGTTCACCCAGAAAGACCTGAATTTGAGGCAGCAACATTGGCTAGAGTTCCTTGCAGCATACGATTTTGAGATTCTATACACTCCAGGGAAAGCCAATGTCGTGGCCGATGCGTTAAGCCGAAAGAATGAAATGATCGCCAGTTTTATTATCACGACTTCATTGATAGATAAAATATCTGCTCTTCAGAAGGATGATCACTTCATTCAGAAGATCAGAGAGACAATTCAGAAAGGCGAACCCTCGAGTTTTCAGGTTGATAATGAGGGGATTCTAAGGCTGAAAGGTCGAATTTGTGTTCCTGACATTACTGAGCTCCGAAAGGAAGTACTGGATGAATGCCACAAGTCAAAACTTAGTATCCATCCGGGAATAAGCAAAATGTATAATGACATCAAACGCACTTTCTGGTGGAAGTCGATGAAGAGGGACATTTCTTTATATGTTAGCCGATGCCCTACTTGCCAGCTAGTCAAAAGCGACCAATAGAAATTTGTTGGATTGTTGCAACCGCTTGATGTTCCAGGTTGGAAGTGGGAACATATTTCTATGGACTTCATAGATGGTTTGCCCAGAACCAGAAAAGGAAATGACAGTATTTGGGTGATCGTAGATCGCTTCACGAAGACCGCCCATTTCATACCTGTCAGATCAAACAGAACTGCTCAGAGTCAGGCGTAGATATATTTCAAGGAAATTGTTAGACTACACGGAGTGCCAATCAGTATAGTTAGTGATAGAGATCCAATATTCACTAACAAATTCTGGGAGGCGTTCCAAGTAGAAGTGGGAACAAAGCTGAACCTAAGCACCGCCTATCATCCTCAGACAGATGGTCAGACTGAGAGGGTGAATCGTATTTTAGAAGATCTATTGCGGGCTTGTGTTCTAGATTTCGGTGGATCTTGGGAGGACCATCTGCATTTGGCTAAATTCTCATATAACAACAGCTACCAAGCGAGCCTGACAATGTCACCATTCGAAGCATTATATGGTAGACCGTGTCGATCCCCTGCTTGTTGGTTCGAACCCGGTAGTAGACTTGTGTTAGGGCCTGATATGATCCGAGAAGCCGCCGACAAAGTCGATTTTATTAAGAAACAATTACTTGCCGCTCAAAGCCGACAAAAGAGTTATGCCGATAAGATAAGAAGAGATATATCATTTGCTGTTGGCGACTATGTATATTTGAAAGTATCGCCGATGAGAGGAGTTATCCGGTTCGGTAAAACTGGGAAGTTGGCGCCCAAATTCATTGGTCCGTTTCCTATTCTTGAGCGGATCGGAACTCTCGCTTATAGGGTTAAACTGCCTGATTGGTTGCCTGGAGTGCATGACATATTTCACATATCTCAACTTCGAAAGCACGTTCATGATCCAGACTTGATCGTGGAGGAAGCAGCGCAACAGGATATTGAAATTACTCCAGAATTAGCTGTGAGAAGAGAGCCGCTAAAGATTATCGGCAAAGAAACCAAAGAGCTAAGGAACAAGAAGGTTCACTTAGTCAAAGTGCAATGGAGTGGAGATCCGCGAGATTGTACTTGGGAAACTGAGGAGAGCATTCAGAAAGCCTATCCTAAGTGTCGAGTGGATATCTCTGATTGACTCCGGTGCAAGGTACATTTACCATACTTTGCATTACCATTTAGTTCTCTACTCTGTTGTTATTTTCTTTCCATGGATGTGCACTTTTAATTCTATAGTCTGAATGATTTTAAAACAATATAGAAATTGATTAGTATATTTTTGAAAAGTTAAAAACAGATTGCTTGTTGTTTGCATTGTGTGATAGTAAATTGGATTAATTAAATTATTAAAACGATGGTTAATTTAATCAATACTAGAATGAATGGTAGAATTTATTTGATTAACTCACGCATTGAACTGATTTAGAAATAAATAGAAATATATATACATGTGCATTATATATGTTTGAACAGGTAAATGGATAGCTGTTGAGTAAAGATTTTATTTGCGTGCCCGACAAATAGGTAAACCTTAATGAGTTGGATGCGAAATATTATTATATCAACTCTTGTGAATGCCATTGGATGCGGAGTGTTGGTTGTTCTGTATGTAATTATAAATGTCGCCATAGGATAGTAACAATTAATTTTGAACTACACTACATGGCATACTTTTGAAGATAGGCATACTTCATCATATACCACATAAGCATTTGGAGCTTGTGTGACGAGGTGGAAGATTTACCATACGAGCAAGAGGCTTGTATGGCGATGACTATATTTTACAAGTTGAACTGATGACTGATATGGACTATTTAAAATGTAACGATAAATTGGCAGATTAATAAAAAACCCACACGGGTCTGGAGTTGACAATAATCACGTCTCTCTAGTCATTAGATACGGCATATGGATTATTTATTTCCCACACAGGACGAGGTGACGAGGATTTATCCTCTGGAGCAAATAAAATACACACTCCCTCAGGCTTTGACAGGGTGACGAGAATTTATTCTCTGGAGTTATTATCTATACACGCTCCCATATAAACATTAGAATATATCACTATAAATATTTGTATGCTTATTAGGATTTATTGGGTACCTAATACGGCCCAATAAATTTCCAAACCTCTCCCCGTACAAAGGAGGTTATGGCGAAATTTTTCGAAAATTCCGGGTGTTAGCCAAATTTTTGAAGAATTTGAAAATTCTCAGAAACTGAAAAGTTGGAGAATGGAAGCCAGATTGAACGTAGAGTTGATTAATCAAACCACTTTCGACTTTGTTCCTTTTCGGGGACGAAAAGTTTTAAGTGGGGGAGATTGTAACGACCCGAAAATCTGAACCAATTTAAAAATTTTAAATTGGCTAAAATAGTGGATTTTAATTATTTAAAATAAATATTTTAAATAATAAAGATGAAAATTGAGTTTGAATCGACAATTGGAAACGAATATAATTAATTTGAATTATAAACAAGGCCTGAAATGGCGCGGTAGTTTCAAAATTTGAATTCAAACTTTGGCTGACTTTACCGGCTGCAAAACAAAACGGATTTGAGTGAAACCAAAAATATTTAAATCTGTTAGTGAATACCTTTCTAACGAATCTGAAAAATCGAAGTTTCATAGCGGAAAGCAAAAGTTATGGCCAAATGGATTTTCAGAAAGGTCGCTATGGAATTTATATAGCCCGTGAAAATGGCCTTTTTGCAAACGACCTCGGAATTCGACGAAACCCCTTTTGTTGGATTTGGGATGTGAAGTTATTGCTAGGTTTCAAATTTCATAATTTTTGAAGCTAGTATGTGAGCGTGGCAAAGGAAAACGTGTTTTGGTCAATTACAGTTAAATTGGATCGACCAGAAAAGGGCCATTTTACAAACGGTCTCTGAATTCGAAGAAACTAGTTTTCTTGGGACTGTATCGTCAAAACATAGCTAGATTCATTTTTCTGGAATTTTTCGAATCAGTTTGTGGCCCTGGCAAATTGGAATGTACGTTCAAATCAAATATTGAATGTTTTATATTTTAATTCGAAGGAAAACTAACTCAAACAGTCGAATGGGCCTACGAAACATATCCCATTGTGTTCGGAATAGGGGTAAAACGCTAGGGACGACAGTCGTTAAGCTTGGACTGGAGTTCGTGCGTGGAAGAGGGTATTTTTGAGATTTTAAAATATATAAATAAAAAAAAATCATTGGTCAACAAAACACGCTCTCTCCCCGTAACCTACTGCTCTCGACGACGGCCAGAACACCGACCTTCCCTCCCATTTTCTGGCGAATCCAGGCCGAGTTAGACCCCCCTCCAGTTAAGCTTTTTGAAGTGCTCGATCACCTCTTCAAATCCGTGTAGGCCACGCCCTCCCTCGCTTCGTCTTCAGCGTGAATCGCGCCTGGGAAGTCACCGCCGTTCACCCCGATTTTCTCCTCCGCCGCCGCGACGAATTGGACCATATCACCATGGTTTTGCGCGCCTCCCCTAGCTCTAAGCAGTGGTGAAACCTGATCGACGAATCGCTACCCGGATTGAAGGATTTTTGCAACCCTAGTTTTGAACCAACGAGAAAGGTAATGGCAGTTAAAAATTATTTTATATATAATAGCACTTTAAAGCGCTACCGTTTATGGTTTCACTGTAAAAAATCATATCTTTTTCGTTTGTTGACGAAATTCAATGAAACAAGAGACAGTGGACTCGTGTGGACGTCTTCTACATTCTAGAAGAGACCGCATATTTTCTGAGCCTACTGCAATTTTTGGTGGAGTGGAACCCAAAGTGAGATTTCTAAATTATAAATGATATGGAAAACGACGATGTATAAATTATATAGTTGATGTATGAGTTATATAAGCGTTGTACACGTCTTGTATAAGCGTTGTATAAGTTGTACGTTCGATGTATAAGTTATATATGCGTTGTAAAAATTATATATGTGTTGAAATAGAAGTGAAATGCAATATATATATATATATACATATATATATACGCCCCTCGTCCACAAATCATGGACGATATTTATTGGTTGTGATTGGTGTGAAAATTGATTGATAGCGAATGGTTGATTGAAATTGTTTGTGGTTGAAATTGGTTGATCGTGGTTGAAAAATACCCGTTTGTGGTTGAGAAATATTTGATTGAAACCACATACGATTAGTTTGTGGAAATGAAAAAAAATATACATGTCGCCTGCGTGCGAACTAGATGCATGATTCCCCATTGTCAAAAGCTGCGAGACTTTAAGGTAGAGCGAGGAGCCGTACTAGGGACGGTCCAGGTTTTAACTACCCTGCCGTTATGCTGCCGAAATCTTGAATAATATTCATGTCTTAGAATTATTTTCCTGTGTTGAAACTATATTCGTCTGTTGAATAGAAAACCTTCACGTGTTGAATCAATATTCATTCGTTGAATTGAAAATTCATGTGTTGAATGGTATTCGTGTTTTAAATATAAAAATCACATTTTTACCCTATATATATAAACTATAGAAAACCTTCATGTGTTGAATCGATATTCATTCGTTGAATTGAAAATTCATGTGTTGAATGGTATTCGTGTTTTAAATATAAAAATCACCTTTTATCTATATATATAAACTATAGAAAGCCTTCATGTGTTGAATCGATATTCATTTGTTGAATTGAAATTTATGTGTTGAATGGTATTCGTGTTTTAAATAAATTGTTTTAACAATAAAAATCACATTTTTACTCTATATATACAAACTATAGAAAACCTTCATGTGTTGAATCGAAATTCATTCGTTGAATTGAAATTCATGTGTTGAATGGTATTCATATTTTGAAAGAAATTGTTTTATAATAAAAATCCTATTTTTATCATCAATATGAACTATATAAAAATAATCTTGTTTTGAAATAAATTGTTTTATAATAAAAATCCTATTTTTATCACCTATATTAACTATATAAAATGGTCGTGTTTTGAAATAAATCGTTTTACAATAAAAATCACATTTTTACTATATACATGAATTGTTAAAAATAGTGGAGTGTCGAATTGAATGTATGTTGGATAAAAACATCATTTTTATCAAATGTATGAAAAGAATATAGTTTTGAAATCGAAGAATCGATAAATATATATATATATATATATAAATAGAATTGAAAAATATCGAATAACGAAGCTGTAGTTCGTATTTTGAAACCGTGATTTCAAACGATTAGTGCGGGAGATCCGACCATCGAATTTTCCCGAAATCGCAACCGTTGGGTTCGCTTTGGAAATATCTTTCCAACGGCATCAACTTTGTAAAAATCCAACGGTTGGATTGTCTGGAATGTTTAATCCAAATCTGAAGAAAAACAGCGCCAGAATCGATTATCTATATATATAATTAAAATAAATCGAATAACGACGCTGCAGTTCGTATTTTGAAATCGAAACTTCAAACGATTATACTGGGAGATCTGACCGTCGGATTTTCCCGAAACTGGAACCGTTGGATTCGTTTTGAAAAGATCTTTCTAATGATGTAAATTTTGTGAAGATCCAACGGTTAGATTTTCAGATACGTGTAAATCAAATCTGAAGAAAAACAGCGCCACGGCCGCGTTATGGCCCGAAGCGTCGTTCTGAACAAATTGGCTATTTTAAAATAAATAAAAATAGCGATAAATCGTTATAAAATATTATAAACGATATGGATGTGAAATTTAGAAACTAACTGAAGGTTGGCTAAGTCGAATGGTTTCCTGGGTGTTGATCTGATGTTGGTTTCGGTCTTCGGGGTTAATATTTGGGAAATCATTCTCTTACTGATTTACGGTTAGCGACTAATGAATTGAAATGATGCGTATGTGTATTTGTGTTGCACTTGTTTATTATATACACGAGTTGCTCAGAAAGACCGGGTTTATCCTATTCTGAATAACTGAATCGACGATAAGAAATCGAAGATGAAGACGGTGGTAGAAGATCGGAGATCTTCACCTCGTTTGGGTGGTAACTGATGTCCATATTGGGAGGCATCCCGAAGTATGGATAATGAGTGGTGATCGTCTAGACGTACGTGGAGGTCGATGGGTTTGCGAGGTATATAGTGCCTCCGGTTTCGTTCCGACCCAGAACGGACTTGTAAATGGATTGTGTGTCTGACATTGGATTCTATGTGATTGATAGCCATCAGTTGCATGGTGTGAATTGCCTGTGTGACATGCTAAGATGCAGTGATCAGGGCTTCTATTGAAAAGCAAAGTCTTGTGGTGATGATCAAAGCACCGCCTGTGTGGCATAGCTTTGTGTACAACGTGAATACGCGAACCTCACACCCCGGTATGAACCAGAAACGGGAGAAGGACCTCAGGGAGGGCATGCGTTTCTTTCTAGTTAGAAGTGGCGTTAGTGGTTTTACACGCCCTGACGAGTTTGACTTATGTGGTTGTTACTATTGCGAGGCGCCTCGGTTATATCGGTCGATCCGGGACCGATGGAGTCAATCGTTGGCTCATTGACGCCCCAAAGGGCGGGGAAACGTAGTGTTCAGGCATAATAATCCACATCAGTGGACCGGCCCTGACGATCCAAAGGGTTGATGCGTTCTGATCCTGAGACACGGGCTAGAGCGTCTCGAATTCGGTAAGGACTATCTTTTGCCTTGGTTCATGACGGAAATCCAACTTCCAAATACGTGACTGTGCGGTTTTGATTGTATACCTATATATGGTGACATAGTGGTATGGGGCATTAATGTCGTCTATGATTGATAGTTATGATTTGAAATTGCTTTTGAAACATATAAACACTAGCAATAATATCAAATTCTTTTGTTTTATTCGTATCAAGCATATTTTGGCCGTTATAAGTTAAAACTCTATCCTTCGGTTTGCGTTGCATTGTGTGATGGGAACTGAGTCTTATAATGGCTTCATTTTTATAAAAAGCATTGCGATGTTTAAAAGAATGATTTGTTTTAAAGCACTGGCAATCCAATGGAGTAAACCCGTTCCACGAAAGTGGCGTGGTCCTGTGATTAGCCATATTATAAATGTGTTGTGTAGATTTCTCATACCAGTCCCATGACTGACTCGTAGTTTGTTTCACTTTCAAACTCGGGTGTCCCTTTTTCTACACGGGCAACCTTATATTCAGGTTTAGCTGGCTCTTTCTGGATAGCTGGAGCTGAAGATGGATTCTATTCTTTATCTCTTTTTATGCTGTTCAGCTCCTATTGTACATATTATGTTTGTTTTCCACTGTAGACATTTATGTATAGCTGAACTATATTTGTACTAAGTATGATCATGTATACTATGTAACTCTGATGATTACATTTATCCAGTATATTCTATTGTGCATTATCTGGTGTATTTATTTATTTCTGTTCTGCTATTATCTGTTTATGTGTTATATTCCAAAGATTACCCTTGCCACCGTCAGTACGGGGTTCGGGGTCGTCTCATAATGTCTCAGGATTCCCCGCAGAGAACCCTTGGATCCTGCAGGGTCGATCCACACATACGATTTTGCGGATTGGCAATTCCTGAACACACGTTTCCCGGTCCTATAGGACCTATCATTCGAGGCGCCTCATTCCATCATCCACATAAGTAAAATGTCGGGTCGTGTAAAACCCAAACACCACTTCTAGCTAGAAAGAAACGTGATGCTCTCCCTGCGTTCCCTTGCTCCGTTTTAGACTCAACCGGGTTGTGAGGCTCGTGAAGCTACGTAATACATAAGGCTATGCTTATTCAAGATGTGCTTTGATCGTCACCACAAGGTTCTGCTTTTCAAACCTTGATCATTGCATCTTGGTATGCTACACTGCCAATCCATATCATACTATTTATCTTTTGCCAAAATATACAAAAGGGTGTTAAGCAAGAGAATAAATTCTCTGCCAGCAAACATTCATACAGTCGGCAGAAAATTAATAAATACAATATAGAGGAGTATAATGTCGGACACAAATTCCATTTATAAGCCCGTTCTGGGTCTGAACAAAACTGGAGATACTCTCGTCCCGTATGCCCAGTACGAAAACGAGGTACCCGCATATCCGTGAAATCAACATGTACGTTTGGGCAATTACCCTGACCCTTGAATTGGGAGCAAGTCAATTTTGGGTCTTGATCATTGTCCATTCGAGGGAAGATTTACAGTCTTCATTCGCCGTCTTCAAACTTCGATTTTTAGACGTCGTTTGATTATTTGGAATGAGTTTCAACTCGGACTTTCCAAATAAATCTCGCATATATAATTTGAAAAATCATTTTTACATCGTTATATTATTTTGTAATGATTAATTCCTATTTTTAATTATTTGAAATAATTAAATTTTTATTTAACAACGCTTTTGGTCAATGGGCGACCCTGGCGCTGTTTTCAACCAATTTTGATTCACATTTCTCAAAATCTAACTGTTGGATTTCAACGAAGTTTATATCATTGGAAAGATCTTCCCATAACGGTCCTAACGGTTTCAGTTTTGGGAAAATCTGAAGGTCGGATCTTTTGGTATAGTCATTTAAAGGTACGATTCCAAAACGTGAACTACCGCACTCGATTCGTTTAATTCTAATTATATTTATATATAAATATATAAACATAAATGACCATAATAACGACATCCAATTCAACAACGAGCTAAACAATTACCGATACTCATTCATTTTTAATTTATTTAAAAAAGAAGATAATATTTCAACATTTAAATACATTCTTTTATTCCTTTCTTTACATTAAAAATGTAAATTATACTTCAATATCCAATTTCCTTCTTTTATCCTTTTATTCCTTTATTCCTTTGTTTACATTAAAAATGTAAATTATAATTCAATGTCCAATTTCCTTCTTTTATCCTTTTATTCCTTTATTTACATTAAAAATGTAAATTATAATTCAATGTTGAATGCCATTCTTTTATTTACATTAAAATTGTAAATTATAATTTCAAAGTTGAATTCTATTTTTTTATTCTTTTATTTACATTAAAAATGTAAATTATAGTTTCAATGTTGAATTCTATTCTTTTATTCTTTTATTTACATTGAAATGTAAATTCCATTTCAATGTTGAATTTCATTCTTTTATTTACATTAAAATGTAAATTCCATTTCAATGTTGAATTCCATTATTTTATTCTATTATTTACAATAAAATGTAAATTCCATTTCAATGCGGAATTCCATTCTTTTATTCTTTTATTTACATTAAAATGTAAATTCCATTTCAATGTTGAATTCCATTCTTTTATTATTTTATTTACATTAAAATGTAAATTCCATTTCAATGTTGAATTCCATTCTTTTATTCTTTTGTTTACATTAAAATGTAAATTCCATTTCAATGCTGAATTCTATTCTTTTATTTACATTAAAATGTAAATTCCATTTCAATGTTGAATTCTATTTTTTTATTCTTTTATTTACATTAAAAATGTAAATTATAATTTCAATGCTGAATTCTATTCTTTTATTTAAATGTAAATTATAATTTCAATGTTGAATTCTATTCTTTTATTTACATTAAAATGTAAATTCCATTTTAATGTTGAATTTCATTCTTTTATTCTTTTATTTAGATAAAAATGTAAATTCCATTTCAATGTTGAATTCCGTTCTTTTATTCTTTTATTTACATTCAAATGTAAATTCCATTTCAATGTTGAATTCCATTCTTTTATTTACATTAAAATGTAAATTCCATTTCAATGTTGAATTCTATTCTTTTATTTACAATGTAAAATCTCCTTTTTAATTACAATGTAAATTGTAACTAACATTATAATATAGAATTTCTATCTTTTAATTACAATGTAAAATCACCTTTTTAATTACAACGTAAAATTCTTATCTTTTTAATTACATTAAAAATGTAATTAATATTACATGTCAAATTTTGTCCTTTAATTTACAATGTAAATCCTACTTTTTAATTACATTAAAAATGCAATTAACATAACGGTGAAAAATTCTATGTTTTTCAATTACATTAAAAATGTAATTTTGATTACATTGTCAAATTTCTCTTTTCCTAATTACATTAAAAATGTAATTAACATAATGGTGAAAAATTCTATCTTTTTAAATTACATTAAAAATGAAATTTTGATTACATTGTCAAATTCATATCTTTTTAATTACATAAAAATATAATTAACATTAGAGTGAAAAAATCTATCTTTCTAAATTACATTAAAAATGTAATTTTGATTACAATGTCAAATTTCTCTTTTCCTAATTACATTAAAAATGTAATTAACATAACGGTGAAAAATTCTATCTTTTTAAATTACAATAAAAATGTAATTTTGATTACATTGTCATATTCATATCTTTTTAATTACATAAAAATATAATTAACATTACAGTGAAAATTTCCATCTTTCTATATTACATTAAAAATGTAATTTTGATTACATGGAAAAATCATATCTTTTTAATTACATAAAAATATAATTAACATTTTAGGTTTTCCATTAACGCTAAAAATAAAACTACATTTCATGTTTCCCATTAATGCTAAAAATATAACTACATTTCATGTTTTCCATTAATGCTAAAAATATAACTGCATTTCATGTGTGAAGTAAACCAAGTTTCAATTCAACTAACATGACAAATCTCATATTTCAATACATGAAATAATCTAAGTTTTGGTTTCAACTAGCATAACAATTTCATATTTCAATACATGAAATAATCTAAGTTTTGGTTTCAACTAACATGACAAATTTCATATTTCAATACATGAAATAATCTAAGTTTAGGTTTCAACTAACATGACAAATTTCATATTTCAATACATGAAATAATCTAAGTTTTGGTTTCAACTAACATGACAAATTTCATATTTCAATACATGAAATAATCTAAGTTTAGGTTTCAACTAACATGCCAAATTTCATATTTCAATACATGAAATAATATAAGTTTAGGTTTCAACTAACATTGCAAATTTCATATTTCAATACATGAGATAATCTATGTTTTGGTTTCAACTAACATGAAAATTTTCATATTTCAATACATGAAATAATCTAAGTTTAGGTTTTAACTAACATGACCAATTTCATGTTTCAATACATGAAATAATCTAAGTTTTGGTTTCAACTAACATGACAAATTTCATATTTCAATACATGAAATAATTTAAGTTTAGGTTTCAACTAACATGACAAATTTCATATTTCAATACATGAAATAATCTAAGTTTTGGTTTCAACTAACATGACAAATTTCATATTTCAATAATTGAAATAATCTAAGTTTTTGTTCCATATAACATAACAAATTTCATATTTCAATACATGAAATAATCTAAGTTTAGATTTCAACTAACATGACAAATTTCATATTTCAATACATGAAATAATCTAAGTTTAGGTTTCAACTAACATGACAAATTTCATATTTCATAAATCAACAATATGGTCTAAATTTTATTTTACCTCCAAATCTAACCAAATCAATGAACCCATGTTTCAATAATTTTAATTGTAGATTTAGATCTAACAAATATGCACATCACAATTACCAAAATTCACAAAAACAACAAATTTCCATCATGAACATCACAGCTCGATTTATAATCATTCATTCATGAATTTTTAATTGGCGATATATAATTTAATGCTAAAAAAAAAAAAATCTCACCTAAACATGCTTATCCAAATGACCCTGGTAGGAATCTCCAAATTAATATAAATATCCTCCAATTTGTGCTTATAAAAATCTAAGTCTCAGGACTCCATTTTTATTTAGAGGAAGAAGTTTTGCATAGTGAAGGAAGGAAAAAAATGCTTAGAAAAAGTAGCAGGAAGAAGAAGATAAATAAGGGAGAAAGAAAAATTATATAGGAAAGTAACGTATGGGAAATGAATTAAAATATAAATGGGTAACGCATGCACTAAATAAAGGAACAAATGAATGCATGCATGTAAGCATTGAAGTCATAAAAGAGAATTTGAAATGAATGGGCAAGGCATGCAATTTGATAATTTCTGACCAAATGTTTCTTTCATTAATTTTTTTTTTTTTGTAACTTACCTGCATTAGAAATAATGAAGAGAAGATAGTGGAACACGCATACATGGAAGGAATGAAAAATTGGAAGGTTAGTAAAGGAAACATGCATACATTAAAATTGCTTTTGTACAGTTAAAAAATATTCTAAATTAAATTGATTGTTTAGTTCTTATTTTGAAACCATTTTAATCTCTAAAATATATCAAGCTTTCATGAAAATACATTTCACAATATCATTCGAAATACCCTTGATATAAGATTTCCATCAACTTCATATAAGATAATTTTTTTCAAGAGATTCATAAAGTCGTATAACTTTCCATATTATTATTACATTATTTCCTATTTTGACATGCGTTTTAAATTCCAAATTCAAACGCGCAATTAATATGTGCGTATACTTTGAATTTTTTTTATAAATTTTATGGAGGGGGCAGATGAATTTTGACCTTAATATGATGAGAGAGGAGTATTTTGAATAAGAGTGAATGAGAGATTAACAGAGTGAGAATCTGAACAATTCACATTCATAAACCCAATTTAATAACCATTAATCATATTTACTAATATGAAATGAATCCTTGAAATAGAAACTTGAAATGTGTCAAATGCAAAATTAAACCTCAAATTTCTTTAGTTGCTTAATTCGGTAAACGTAGAAAGAAAAGCTAAGATGTTCATTATTAAATTTCATTGTTAATAAATAAATATATATAACTAAGGCAAAATGACTATGTTTGACAAACTTCATATATTTAACAACCATAAATAAATAGAATTGATTGAGAATTTGAATAGACCACTTCCATGCCAGCAACTGTATTTAACAACCATTAATTGTATTTCTAATACGAAATTAAATTTTGACAAAATGGTTAGGTGGCAAAATTGTATCTTAAATTGCTGTGGAAGGTTAATTTGATGTGGGAATAAATGTAAAGAGGGAATTAGAAAGTCCAATAGTCAATTTTATGTATAATAAAATAGATAGATAATACGTGTGTGTGTGTGTGTGCGTGTGTGTTATTAAATGAAATATTAACTTAAGCTGAACAATAGACTACAAAACCACTACATATTTCATTCGTTAAATTTGGTAGTTTAATGCTATTGTCTTCATATAAAAGTAAAAGGGAATATGTGGGCTTGAATGAAAATAGGACCTTAAATCAAGGAGAAATGAGGATATGAGTTGAGAAGAAAAAAACAATGAATAAGAATGCTAATATATTATTTCATACCTTATAAAAATACATTAGGTTAAATAATGAGCTTGTGCATTTAGAATTTCAAATTTGTAATTTGGTGCTTTAGAATTTCAGAAAAAGGTAAACATAAACATTTACATGAAAATTATAATTCTATACCAAAGAGAATTACTGATACGAGTTAAGAATGAATGAGGAAGAATTCTAGTTAACTAAAATTTTAATATTCTACACAATCAAATATTTGTTATAAAAAAAAAGCAAAATCCATTAAGATGGAACTAAATCTATATGTGGTACAAATTTTGAATTGCCTTTGTGACATGGAATAAATGCAAATGTATGTCCTTGATTGTTTTTAAAAATATTTATTACCGTAAAAATATCAATAAAAATAATTAAGTATAGCAAATGTATAAGGACATGCATATTTAGGCAGAAATACATCTAGCTAACGTTTCCAATTCTGTAAGAAAGTGTAATTAAAGGGACTATAATTATTAATGTCATCTCAAAATAATATATATATAACGTATATATATAAACTATCAAGTCTAATGTTACACTTAGTTATGAAAGATAAAACATGGACAACCAATCTAACATTTAACTAATTGAGTATAAAGTTCAAATATATCTTTAAGATAAATATTAATCCATTAACATGAATTAATAAATTTCATTAATGAAAAAAATCAATAATTTAAATAATAATAAAAAAATGGAATTTTTAAATTCTGACATATTTTCTTATAAAATTTCCTTAAAATAAAATTTTAAAATTAGTTACAATTTTCCGGGTTATTACACTTCAACTTCAAAATCGAAATTAATTTTAACCGATTAAACTTGAACACTTTATTATCGAAATCTTGTTTAATAAAATTCCAACCTTTACAGAAGTTTTTCGAAATCACTTTGACTTCATTTCTACCAAATTCCGAATAGAAAATTCCAACTTTTATTTTTCAACTATGTTTAACTGAATAAAATATTCATTTACATTACCCGATAAACATGAGACTTCATATAAGTGGGTGTAACATATGCAATATGACATAATATCACTACTAACATATATTACAACATTCATAACATCCATTCAACAGTCAAACAACAATTGGTAATTAATGCTTACACTTAGGTAATAACTAATTAACTATAAATTCATTGTAATCAACATAACATCCATATTAAATAAAAATAAGTGAAGAGTTTGTCATCGAGGGTTTTACTCCACCAATCTTTACGGTGGGACTTCCTTACTAACGCATACTGTTCTGGACCGATAGTATTTCTTCACCGACTACTTTATAAAATAAATTATTATATATATATATATATATATATATTAGAGGAGGGAGGTACGGCCTATGTGGCGATGTGGGCCGAGGTGGGCTTGGTCGTGGGTATGATGGAGGGCGTGAGGATGTAGGGTGCTAAGGAGTGGAGATGGAGGCTTGGTGCGTGAGCAGGGAAGAAAAAAGGGGCAAGTGGGTGTTGCTTGAGGTAGGTGGCGGAGGAGGAGTGGTACGGAAGGAGGTTAGGCGCGAGGTGTAGGAGGAATGTAACGACCCGCATTTTTCAGCGATATAATTAATTTATTTAAATAGTAAATTTGAGAATTTAAATGGTTAATTAGTTAAATAATATTAAATATTTATTTAAAATAAATAATAGAATAATATATTTAATTTCGAAATAGTCAGGATTAGTGAATTGACAATATAATGTGAACTGGACAATTTAAAATATTTAATTCAGCTTAGAATTGAATTAGAATAACGAATATATTTAAATAACGATAGTTTGAATGTATAATTATATTATAAATATAATCGAGCTTGAAATGGCGCGGTAGTTCGCAATTTGGCGACTCGAACTTCAACTGGATATACAAGGTACGTTTCAAATCGGATTTCTGTGAAACAAGAAACGTAAGGAGCTGGTGAAGTATATTTCTCTAGTGGAAGAGAAAAAATAGGGATTTCGTCGTGTAGATTTTGATTTGTGTCCAAATCAAATTTTAAAATAGTCGCTATAGAATCGTTTATCGACCGTAATAGTTTATTCGATATAACTAGATACCGGTTTCGAATTTAGACAAGATTCTTTTGAGACATAGCGATAATTTGATTTTTAGAATTTTATTGAAATATTTAATTAATTAAATAAGTAACTTTTTATTTGGAGTATTTTGCACCCTGTAATCAACATTTTGAGGTTTCACAAGATGAGTTAATCAAACCGAGTTAGTCCAAATGAGTTAATCCAAAGGAGTTAGTCGAATATTAGTTATTCGAATAGAGAAAGGAGTTAGTCGAATATTATTTATTCGAATAGAGATAGGAGTATCGAATATTATTTATTCGAATAGAGTTAAAGGAGTATCGAATATAGTTTATTCGAATAGAGTTAAAGGAAAGGGTATCGAATAGAGTTTATTCGAAAGGAGTTAATTGAATATAGTTAATCGAGTAAGAGTTAGTCGAATATTAGTTTATCCAGATAGAGTTAAAGAAAAAGATGTTATCGAATATAGTTTATTCGAATAGAAGAGTTATCGAATATTAGTTATTCGAAGGAGGTATTATCGAATATAATTTATTCGTAAGTAAATTAGTCGAATATAATCTTTTCGAATCTATTCGAAAAGAGATAATTGAATATAATCTATTTGAAGAGAGTTAATCGAATATTAGTTATTCGAGTGAGAGTTAATCAAATAAAGATTTACTCGAAAGCGGGTTATAAGCCAAATTCAATTATATCAATTCGGGAAAGTACTTATACTTTCCAGTGTTTAAATCAAGATTTATTTATTTATAAATAAATAAGAGTAGGTTAATTATTCAAAGTAAGAAATAAATGTTAAATGTTAAGTTAGATATTTCGAAAGTAGGGATTTTAACGCTATAGTTATAATCAATGTTTTCAAAAAAGAAGTGGGTACGTAAATAAAATCCGAGAGTTACGTAAGGAAGTTTGTTAAATATTTAAAAGATAAACTTTGACTATTTCGAAGTTAAAACGTTGTTCAGTTAAGGTCTGAGAGGTAATTATACCCCAACTTGATTGACTTCCTTCTTAACTAAGGAATAGTAAAGTTTGATAGTGAATGAAGGTTAAGCGAATTTAGTTAATGAGTGAAATGGTTTGAGTTAGCATGGCGATGTTTGATTTAAACATCAGTTTAAATCTAGTGAAGGAGTTTTGGAAATGTTTTCCAAATAAGAATCAGAAATGTTTTCTGATAATAGAAAATAAGAATTTAGAATATATGGAAACATGAGATAAGTAAATTAATGAACTAAAGAGATAAATGTTAAATGATGATTGATTGATAAAATTTCCATCTGGAAATAATATTGTTGTTTGCATATGTGTTTTTCTTTGATAGTTAAATCACGGACTATCTAAGTTTTGACCATTTTTCCATCGTCAATACGGAGAGACCGGTTGGATTCTTATCCAAAGAACCACTCCATATGGGCATTAGCGTTTCGAATCAAGTAGATCAAAGGCAAATTGAAGATGGAGTAAAGTGCAGGGGCTGTTGTATAAGTCCTAGGTAGAGATTGCCTAGGATGGATGTACAGAATAGTGCTTTCGGTTTGTCCAGTCCCAGGACAACTTGAATGGACGAATGTTTGATAGAGTATATCCGGTAGATCACGTAAGTTGATCGTTTCAAACGTATTTACGTTGGTGGCGGAGGAATTCGTTTCTCTTAGCTTATACCCGTGGTATTTTTGGGGAAATCAATTTGTGATTTGATGGGTATGACGATGTGGCATTCAAAGTAAATGAATGAGTAATCTGTTGAAAGATATGTTATGACCTCTTGGCTCATCAACTGGGAAATGATAGAAATCGGGCATGCAGCATGGCTAAGTGGTTCGCAACCAATTAGGGTATATTGTCACCATCTAGAGAACATTCATATTTGTTACTTCTTTCAATTATGTATCTCCCGGGAATGGTTATGTTGTTTTACCAACTGTAAGGTGATAATATATTCGATACACTCAAGCGAAATGAGTGGTCGGTCATATATGGCCGAGTTGCAAGATGTTCTTGTTGAACTCCAGTGTATCACTTCTAGAGTACACTGAGTGGAAGGTGGATCCATACCTTGTCATAGTTGGAATCCATTCCCCAAATAAGAGCCCGCGGTTTTGATCGTATATTATATATATAGAACATTAGATGCAAGCGTTTCTACTAGATTAATATTACTTGTGTTAGACATTATTATAATACCAGAATAATATTGTTTACAAATGATTTGGGTTATCGTAAGGTAAAAACCATCCGTGTTTATATGTGGATCGGTCTTACGATTGTTCTTTTTTTGAAAGGATCTTTAAAGTTAAACAAATGATTTGAGTTTACTCACACCAGTCACGTGACTGACCCGGAGTTTATTTTGTTTTGTTTTCCCTAAACTCTTGGGTGCCCAATTTTGTATGGGCAGTCAAGTAGTCGGGTTTTACATATAGTTGAAAAGCTGGAGCAGGAGGCTTCAGGATTATATAGCTATGGTTATTTCCGCTGTGTTGTAAGTGCTGTACTTTGGAAATGATATGTATATTCAAGTACATATTTATATTTCAAAATTATGTTATGAAATATATTTGTTCGTTCCGCTGTGAGATTCGTATTACTCTGATGATGTTGTATGTTCTTCTTCTTCTTCTTCTATTCTAAGTTTCTATCTTATTTATCCTCACCCTCTAATTTCTTTCATTAACTACCGGTATTTTCGATCCTTGGATGTTCGATATGTGTTGTATATCGGATAACCAAGATCGACTTTTTGCGGGACGTTACAGTTGGTATCAGAGCATAAGGTTTAGTAATTACCTTGGCTCTGTGGAGTGACTCAGTAGAGATGGGGTTATAAATACCCTAGATTGAGTTTGAGTGTATATTTGTTATTCAATATAAAATGGTTTTATATTGTGGAGATTTACTGGTTGAGTTGTTTATGAGTTCTGGTCGATCAGTTTGATCCACTGTATCGGTAGGAGTTTCAAAACACTCGAATACGATGGGTCAACACTTGATGTTTTGGATAGAGGGTAAACAAAATAATTTTACCCAAACTATATTTTTGATATAAGGGATTTGTATTGAAATATTATAGTATATTGGATATATTGGTTGTTATTATAATAGAGTAAGATTATAATAGGAATGGTTATGTAAATTACCAATCAGAATTCATATAAGTGAAATACGTGGAATCAGATGAATTAAATTTGAAGTTAAAATCAAAATTGAAATTAAAACCCTAGAAATTGGAAAGGTGTTTGTAAATAGATTTGAATTGAATATACGAGAATTTTAAAATCCTGGGAGATTTTAAATTATTTTACCAGCATTGTGAATGGTATTTTGAAATGTATTTCAAAAAGGAATAGTTTAAAAGTGATTTTGAAAGTGATATAGTATTGAACTCACTTTGATAGCTGGGAAATAACCCTGATCATGAATCACGACAAAATTAGTGTTTATTTTCTAGTTCTAAGTGACGGATTACTGCCAAAGCTTTTCATTTTTGAATTGTTTTGAGTAAAACAAGTTGTTTGAAATCCTAAAAAGGGAATTTTGATTTTGAGAAAGAAAAGTTGTTTAAAACTCCCTGGAATAGACTGTGAATTAAAAACAAATTTAAATAAAATTTTGTGGAAATAAATTGGAATTGAATTGAAAACCAATTAAGTGGAAATTGAATTGAAATAGAATGATATCAAGAAAAATTGGATTCTTGAATATACTTGGACCCATGTGAATTGAATGGATTGATTTTTGAATTTAAAATCTGATTGAGTTATGAGATAAAGATCTTTAATTCGAGAAATTAACCAGTTAATGAAATATGGGATGGGACTTAACTTGGTTAAGTATATTAATTGGTGAGTTAAGAAATTGAAAATCAAGAATGGTACTTGAGAATAAAATTTGGTTTGGATAGTGAATGGTTGTGTTGGAGATAAAATTGATGGGAGTCGATAGGGATGACATTGGTATATCCTGAATTGGTAGCAGGTGGAAAGGATATAATGATATGCCCGACAAAAAGGTATAAGTTTATATTTGTATTGGGTACGAGGATTCAATGAGCCTGTTTGGCAAGCTGCTTGGCTGTTTGATTTTCTTTTGGGATGAAGAAGGCACAGAGAGGCGAGTTGTAGTTGTACCGATTGACCAGTACAAAGGAGGAGCTGGCGAAATTTTTCGAAAAGTTAAGGTGTTAGAAAATTTTCAGGATTTTTGAAAATTTTCATTGGTAAGAATAAATTAATAATTTAACTGAAATTAAATTGGTTCAGTTGAAACTGAAGTTAAGAAGTGAACAAATAGGTTCTAACCAGTTAATAGGGTTTGTTTTCTACCTTAGCAATTTCGAGGACGAAATTATTTTAAGTGGGGAAGAATGTAACGACCCGCCTTTTTCAGCGATATAATTAATTTATTTAACTATTTAAATAGTGAATTAGAGAATTTAAATGGCCAGTTAATTAAATAATATTGAATATTTAATTGAAATAAAAAATAGAATAATATATTTAATTTTTAAATAGTCAGGATTAGTGAATTGACAATATAATGTGAACTGGACAATTTAAAATACTTAATTCAGCTTAGAATTGAATTAGAATGACGAATATATTTAAATAACGACAGTTTGAACATATAATTATATTATAAATATTATCGAGCATGAAATGGCACGGTAGTTCGCAATTTGGCGATTCGAACTTCAACTAGATATACAGGGTCCATTCCAAATAGGATTTCTGTGAAAAAAGAAACGTTAGGAGCTAATGAAGTATATTTTTCTAGTGGAACAGAAAAATCATGATTTCATCGTGTAGATTTTGATTTGTGTCCAAATAAAATTTTAAAATAGTCGCTATAGAATCGTTTATCAACCGTAACAGTTTGTTCGATATAAAGTTAAAGGAAAGGATATCGAATATACTTTATTCGAAAGGAGTTAATTGAATATAGTTAATCGAGTTAGAGTTAGTCGAATATTAGTTTATTCAAATAGAGTTAAAGAAAAAGAAGTTATCGAATATAGTTTATTCGAATAGAAGAGTTATCGAATATTAGTTATTCGAAGGAGGTATTATCAAATAAAATTTATTGAAAGTAAATTAGTCGAATATAATCTATTCGAAAAGAGATAATCGAATATAATCTATTCGAAGAGAGTTAATCGAATATTAGTTATTCAAAGGAGAGTTAATCAAATAAAGATTTACTCGAAAGGGGGTTATATGTCGAATTTAATTATATCGAATTCGGGAAAGTACTTATACTTTCCGGTGTTTAAATCAAGATTTATTTGTTTATAAATAAATAAGAGTAGGTTAATTATTCAAAGTAAGAAATAAAAGTTAGATGTTAAGTTAGATATTTCGAAAGTAGGGATCTTAACGCTATAGTTATAATCAATGTTTTCAATAAAGAAGTGGATACGTAAATAGAATCCAAGAGTTACGTAAGGAAGTTTGTTAAAGATTTAAGAGATAAACTTTGACTATTTCGAAGTTAAAACGTTGTTCAGTTAAGGTCTGAGAGGTAATTATATCCCAACTTGATTGACTTGCTTCTTAACTAAGGAATGGTAAGGTTTGATAGTGAATAAAGGTTAAGCGAATTTAGTTAATGAGTGAAATGGTTTGAGTTGGCATGGCGATGTTTGATTTAAACATCAGTTTAAATCCAATGAAGGAGTTTTGGAAATGTTTTCTGATAATAGAAAATAAGAATTTAGAATATATGGAAACAGGAGATAAGTAAATTAATGAACTAAAGAGATAAATGTTAAATGATGACTGATCGATAAAATTTCCATCTGGAAATAATATTGTTGTTTGCACACGTGTTTTTCTTTGATAGTTAAATCACAGACTATCAAAGTTTTGACCATTTTTCCGTCTTCAATACGGAGAGACCGGTTGGATCCTTATCCAAAGAACCACTCTGTATGGGCGTTAGCGTTTCAAATCAAATAGATCGAAGACAAATTGAAGACGGAGTAAAGTGCAAGGGCTGTTGTATAAGTCCTAGGTAGAGATTGCCTAGGACGGATGTATGGAATAGTGCCTTCGGTTTGTCCAGTGCCACGACAACTTGAATGGACGAATGTTTGACAGAGTATATCTAGTACATCACGTAAGTTGATCGTTTCAAACGTATTTACGTTGGTGGCGAAGGAATTCGTTTCTCTTAGCTTATACCCGTGGTATTTTTGGGGAAATCAATTTGTGATTTGACGGGTATGACGATGTGGCATTCAAAGTAAACGAATGAGTAATCTATTGAGAGATACATTATGACCTCCGGCCTCATCAACTGGGAAATGACAGAAATCGGGCAGGCAGCATGGCTAAGTGGTTCGCAACCAATTAGGGTTTATTGTCGCCATCTAGAGAATATTCATATTTATTACTTCTTTCAATTCTGTTTCTCCCAGGAATGGTTATGTTGTTTTACCAACTGTAAGGTGACAATATATTCAATACACTCAAGCGAAATGACTGGTCGGTCATGTGTAGCCGAGTTGCAAGATGTTCTTGTTGAACTCCAGTGTATCGCTTCTAGAGTACACTGAGCGGAAGATGGATCCATACCTTTTCATTGTTGGAATCCATTCCCCAAATAAGAGCCCGCGGTTTTGATCGTATATTATATATGTAGAACGTTAGATGCAAGTGTTTCTACTAGATTAATATTACTTATGTTAGACATTATTATAATAACAGAATAATATTGTTTACAAATGATTTGGGTTATCGTAAGGTAAAAACCATCCGTGTTTATATGTGGATCGGTCTTACGATTGTTCTTTCTTTGAAAGGATCTTTAAAGTTAAACAAATGATTTGAGTTTACTCACACCAGTCACATGACTGACCCAGAGTTTATTTTGTTTTGTTTTCCCTAAACTCTTGGGTGCCCAAATTTGTACGGACAGTCAAGTAGTCGGGTTTTACAGATACTTAAAGAGCTGGAGCAGGAGGCTTCAGGATTATATAGCTATGGTTATTTCCGCTGTGTTGTAAGTGCTGTACTTTGGAAATGATATGTATATTCAAGTACAAATTTTATTTCAAAGTTATGTTATGAAATATATTTGTTCGTTCCGCTGTGAGATTCGTGTTACTCTGATGATGTTGTATGTTCTTGTTCTTCTTCTATTCTAAGTTTCTATATTATCTATCGTCACCCTCTAATTTCTTTCATTAACTACCAGTATTTTCGATTCTTGGATGTTCGATATGTGTTGTATACCGGATAACCAAAATCGACATTTTCCGGGACGTTACAAGGAAGAGGTGGTGGATGGATCGGGTTTTAATAGTGGAGGTAGGGGGAGGGCTTATAGCCAAATTTGAGAGGAAAGGAAGGGAGAAAGAAAGAGAGGGAGCAGGAGGAAGATAGGCTATGAAGCTACAGCTAGAAAGTTAAAGAAGAAGAAGAAGTAGAAATGGAAGAGTGGACTGAAGTGAAGAAAAAGAGAGAGGAAGGGTGCTTTATATAGGAAGAAAATGGGGGATTTAGGTAAATTTAATCTTGCAAAACTATATGCTTAAATCAAAACCATGGACTCTTGGAACATGGTTTTCTACTAACCTTTTGTAACACTGTTGTAACATTTTAAAGGTTTTTCGAATTTGTAACACTTATATATGCCACTGTATATCAATACCTACATGGCTACTTAGCAAATTTAACTACCAACAATGCGTGCTGACAAAACCTGATAATAATAACATCTGGTTAAATTAGATTTTAAAATTCATATTTATTATGAAAGTTAATTTTTAAATTCTTATTGGTTATTTATAAATTAAAAAATCTTGGTTCTAATTGACAAAATTTTTGGGTTATTACATGAATTGATTGTTGCATTAACACATTTTTGTATTGTTCAATAATAGCTTTTACAAGCATTGTATAGGTATTTATTTGTAGATATAAAAACAAAAACATTATAAAACCATACTTAATGTAACCGTTTATATGAAATAATCTATACCAATTTTCATGAGTTAGCCATATATGTGAGGGAAACTACTTTGTTGGGTAATTTCTCACTCAATGCAGATCCTCCAAAAAAACTAGAGATATCTATTATGAAAACATATTCCTTCAAACTATAATTTCTTAAATAGTGGGGTATCGAATCTAAGTTGATCTACTATAGTTTGAAAAAAAAAATTAACAATGGACATTAGCTGTTAAATTGTTTTTCATTTCGTTTCCTTCTAATATGTGATAACATGTTTAGAACGTGATAAAGTTAAAAACATATTTTTAAGCTAATCTCGCATTGGGAAAATCATGGAAATATATGTTTGTTTTAGTGTAACATCAATATTGCGTCATCATGGTTTTTATATATGTAAGAATAGACGACATGATTAGTCAAATGAAGGAAGTGGTAAAACGCGAGGAAGCGTCATATTCCACTTAAATTATTAAATGTATTATGTTTATGACACAAGGAGTTACATTTGTACCCATTTTGATGAATATTGGAATTTCTATAAGAGTAATATGTATCAAAAAGAGAAGATTTATATATTTCAAATCTAAAGCAATTGAGAAATTAGTGGGTGAAGTAATTTCATAAAAATGAATAACATTAAAGAGAACTTCATGGATTCACTTTCTAAATCATTCAAAGTAAACTATTCCTTTAATCTTCAAGAGGATCAATGTTAGCCCAAAAAATGATCTATCACTTCAAATGGTTATTATGAAGTAAATGAATGAAATTTTATCTTTAACCTAAAACCAAATGGCCGAATTTGAAGCCAAACAACGATCTCGAAAATTCAGAAGGCTCGTAAGTGCTACAAAAGGTTGATAAGACAGACTCAAAGCCAACGGTTGCTTCAAAGAAGTAAGAGGTAGTTCAATAGTTAAACGAAGCCTTTTTAGGACGCTTCGTGTAACGGCCCAAATTTCCGTACTCTTTGAGTTGACTAATAACACCACATGTCCAACCCAAATTGCACAGAAATATGAATCATTATTAGAAAGAAGTTAGAGGATGAGAAATAGAAAGAAAGAAAAGTTAGAATAGAAGAAAACGAAGAACATAAATCTCACAGCGGAACGAATAAAATATATTATATAACATAACTTGTAAAACAAATCAATAACTGTATATATATACCATTACCAGAGCACAACCGTTATTCCTGGAACAGTTATAAACACCTGTTTCCAGATAAAACATAGTACACAGCGGAAATATGATAGTCTATAGCTAACTGGTGAAGCCTCCTGCTTCCTGCTTTTCCAAGTGAATCTGAAAAATCCCAACTACTTGATTGCCCATACAAATTTGGGCACCCAAGAGTTTAGGAAAAATAAACAAAATAAACTCTGGGTCAGTCATGGGACTGGTGTGAGTAAACTCCAACCATTTTATTTAACTTTCAAAAATCCTTTCGACAGAAATGATAATCATAAGACCGATCCACACATAAACACGGATGGTTTTTACCTTACGATAACCAAAAATATTTTTGATATCAAATCCGATGATATTATAATAATGTCTACATCAAATAAATAGAAATCTAGCGGAACGCTTGCATCTCACGCTTCATATATAATATAAAATCAAAAATCGCAGGGCGCTTATTGGAGATTGGATTTCCAACATGACAAGGTATGGAACCACCTTCCGATAGTGTATCTTTAGAGAGGAATACACAGGGTTCAACAAGAACGTCTTGCAACCCGGCCCATACATGACTGACCACTCATTTCGCTTGAGTGTATCGAATGTATATCACCAACGATTGGGATTAGCAACCGTTTCTGGAAAGGGACATCATCGATAGATTAAAGAAGCAATTGGAATTTCTCTAGATAGGTGATTATACATCCTAATGGGAGTGACCCACATAGCCATGCCGCCTGCCCAATTTCTGTCATTTCCCGGGTGAGGAGGATTGAGGTTTGAATTATCTTCCAGAACATCTACCCACCATTCACTTTGAATGCCACATCGTTAGATCCATCGGAAATCAGTAATTGATTCCCACAAAAGTACTCATATTGTTAGGCTAAAGAAGTTTCCCTTCTTTGCCACTAACTTCGTATGTTTGAAGGAATCAACGTCCGTAATCCATTTGGAAATACTCTGTCAGACACTCGTCCTTACAAGTTGTCCTGGGTCTGGAAAAACCGAAGACACAATTCTATTAATCCATCTTAAGCAATTTCTACCTAGGATTAACAGAACCGCCCTTGCTGTAATGACCCGGATATTTCGTCGGTTAAATTTGAATATTTAATACGGTTTTGAATATTAATTTGATAAATTAAATGAATATTTATATTAAGTTATCAGTTTAATAATCAATTTCGATTTAATATCGAATATATTAAATCATCGTAATGCGAAAATATAATTCAGTTCGAGATATAAAACTGAATTAAATACAGTTCAGACTTCTCTTTGAATTCGAATAATAATATTTTATTTATTATCGCAGAATTTATTGTTTTAAATTTAATTTATATCAATTTAAAATAATATCTTCACCATATGATCGAATTGGACTTCGTGACTTATCCCAGTGGGTTCAGAATAGTGGTTTTACCCTAGAATTGAAAGTTGTTAGGTTCAGAAAGGAGTTAGGGATCAAGGGTTATTTAAATTAAAGGTCACCGGATCAACAAAATAAAAATAAAATAAAAACTAGTGGACAGAAAACAGAAGTGTGCCTTATTCTAGGCCATAAGAAGAAGCAAACGTGGCTACTGCCTTATTCAATCAAATGGAAACCGGGTGGCCTTTATTTTTGTCCATCCATTCAGCTATAAAAAAATCAAAGCCTCAGAAAAGAAAAAAAAATAGTCGGCCTCCTTCACAAATGGAAATCGAAAGCTTCAATTCATTCAAAACCAAAGGACCGACACCCATTCACTTTTGCAAATCGAAATCGTGCCATTATGTCCCTTCCTCTGAAATCGATTTTCGAATTAGAAAAGGAGAGAAAGTAAATCGTGAATCACGATTTAAGGTTCACGAGTGAGTTGGAGTCGTCACAACGTTGATCGAGGTCGCGACTGAGGGGGTTCGAGGTTCAGTGTGCGATCGATTAGCAGGTGGGCTTGGTGAAATATGAGGCGATGATGGATTCAAAAGAGATCGTCGTGGGTTTGTTCGAAGGCTGCTAGGGGGATTTCGACCTGTGTGAAGTATGCGATTTAAGTGGAGTTCAGATCTTTGTCTGATGTCGATCTAGGATAACCTGGTTACGGCAGCAAGAAGCTACGTCTACAGAGCATCTTATAGGGTTTAAAGACGGAAGTCATGGTCTATTTCCTAGTGGTTTGTAGCCTATCGAGTTCGAAAGGAAATGCAAAAGAGGATTTCTTTTTCTTGGGCTCCATGAGATCGAACTGGGTTAGTTTAGTGGAGTTGGGCATTTCGCGAGTTAGGAAGGAAGGCAGTGATTTATTCTCACTAATTAAGTGTGTATATGATTTTGACGAGGTCCAAAAATCACGATAAAAGACTATCGTATTGATTCGTAGCCGTGGGATGCTCAAAATTGAGTTGGTTGGAATTTATCTAAGAGTTGGCTGGATTCTAAATCTAAAACCAAAACGAGGTGAAAATAAATACGGTGAGTAAATCCCACTCAACTTTTATTTAGAATTATTTTTGTTAGTTAAAAATAATTGTTGTTGCTTTTTTGTTTGCGCTAAAATATTTCTGGTGCATGTTTAATATATATATATATATAGTTATTTAGGCTTGACTATTATATATATATTGGGTTGGTGGTTGGATTGATTCCCGCAGTTTCATTAGCGGATGCCCGCAGTTTCATAGCGGATGATTACCCGATACGCCCCACGATATGATTAGTGGATGACCTTCTATACCGCGATATCCTGCCTCGAAGCAGGATGGGTATTACTATGTTGACTAACATCTGTGGATGCAGGAAAACAGGTTGGAGGAATCCAACTGGATTCCTCAAAAATATATTATCTGTTTGTTGTTTGTTTGATTTCATATATATTCATATATGATGTGTAGAAAATCAAATGATTGAAAATTGGTTGATTTGATTATCAATGGGGCTTGAATATTGATTTATAAAAATATCGAAAAGGGTATTTGAAATTTAAAAGGGGAATTCTATTTTTATAAATAGAATTTGAATTTTAAATGAAGTATAGAAACATTAACTTGTTTTGAATATATATAAACAAGAAATTGAATTTATAAAAGTTGTTTATAAATGAAAGGATGAAATTTGAATCGAATTTATAAACGTTGTTTATAAATGGAAAGGTGGGATTTGAATTGAAGTTATAAACGTTGTTTATAAATAATGCAGAGAATTCAAATGGACTTTGAATATAAGGAATTGAAATAGAATTTGAATAATAGAATTCAAATGGAGTTTAACTATAGAATTTGAATATAGTATTTCAAATAGATTTGAATATAGAAATTCAAATGGACTTTAAACTATAGATTTGAATATAGAAATTCAAATGGACTTTAAACTATAGATTTGAATATAGAAATTCAAATGGACTTTAAACTATAGATTTGAATATAGAAATTCAAATGGACTTTAAACTATAGATTTGAATATAGTAATTCAAATGGACTTTAAACTATAGATTTGAATATAGAAATTCAAATGGACTTTAAACTATAGATTTGAATATAGAAATTCAAATGGACTTTAAACTATAGAATTTGAATAAGAGAATTCAAATGGACTTTAAACTATAGAATTTGAAAATAGAATTTAAATGAAGTTTAAATAAAGAGAATTCAAATAGAATTGAATTGGAATTTGAATGAGAAGTCGATAAGGAAACGAGAGTATGAGTATAATTAGAATTTGTTATTTTGCAAGTTAAAATATATTTGAACATGTCATGTTCAAATATGAAGGTTAAATAGACTAAGAAGTTAATTAACAGATTTAATTAACAAATTGAGTTAAAACGTTTGGTATAGTTAAAATAGATTGGACAGGTATAAATATACAGGAGACAGGTATGGAATAAAGTATAGAAGTGAAATAAATAGAATGCCCGACAAAAAGGTACGTATTTAATTCATATATGAGATTTTATGCGCCGTATCGGCTAGCCACTTGGCTTTTTCTTTTTCTTTTTGAGATGAGAAGGACCGGGAAAGCTATTTGAAATTTCCCGATGCTCTCGGTACAAAGGAGGTTATGGCGAATATATCCGGGAATTTAAGGAGATAGAATATTTTTTAAGATAATTTGATAGTTAGAAAACAACGTATCGATATATATAGAAGTCGATAAGAAAACGAACTTAGAAATAGAATAGTATAATCAAAAAAGGAAGTATAAGAATAAAATCTAGTAGAATAGAAAGAGAAAATGTATATGTGTTTAAAGGTGAATAATCAGTTGTATGGTATTGATTATTCGAGTAAGTAGTCTTGTCTGTTTAACGTTAAATGTTATTCAGTCAAGGTCTGAGAGGTAATTATACCCCAACTTGGTTGATTTCATGATATACCGATAAGTAGCAAGATTCAGGCTCGAAGATCAATGTGGAATAAGAATTAGTTAAATACTGTATTTGGGTTGTCGTAACGATGTTTTACACAACATCTGTTTTAACCCAAATATGTGCAAAGCTTGGAAATAGAATAATGAATATTTCCTAGTATAGAAAATAAAGGAAGGCGATATATGGAAATGTTTTCCAAAGAACGTATAAGGCCAATATGGTTATTGAAAATATTTGGTTAACAAATATTGATAAAGAAATAGAGAAGAGATTTAATTAATGGAATATTAATTAAAGGTTCAGTGATTTGTTGGATGTTTGGATGAACACTTGTTTTATTCGATAGTTAAATCATCGACTATCGAAACACTTGTTTTTATTCGATAGTTAAATCACAGACTATCAAAGTTTTGACCATCGTTGTCAATATGGAGAGACTGTTTGGATTATTATCCGAAGAACCACTCCATATCGGCAGTAGCGTGCGAATCAGATTATATAAAGATAAATCGAAGATGGAGTAGAGTGCAAGGACTTTTTCTATAAATAGAAATAGCGCCTTCAGTTCATCCTGTTCCTGGGTGACTTGTATGGATGAATGTCTGACGGAGTATTTCCAGACTATCACGTATATTTATTTCTCCAATCGTACCAAGAGTGGAAGCGGAGAAGGAAACTTCTTTTAGCTAACACGTAATGTACTGTTGAGGACGTCAATCGGCGATTTGATGGATTTGTCGATGTGACATTCGAAGTGAATATGGCGTGATGATAAAGCGTAGCTTCTAGCCTCATCAACCGGTAAATGACAGAAATCGGGCAGGCAACATGGCTATGTAGGTCGCACCTATTAGGGTGTATAATCACCTGATCTAGAGTTTCATTTACTTCTAAAAATCTATTGTCGATGCTGTCCCATTCGGGAAACGGTTGCTGATCCCAATCGTTGGTGATATACATTCGATACACTCAAGCGAAATGAGTGGTCGGTCATGTGTGGCTGAGTTGCAAGATGTTCTTGTTGAACTCGGTGTATTCTCCTCTAGAGATATACCAGCGGAAGGTGATTCCATACCTTGTCATAGTTGGAAATCCATTACCCAATACGTGCTTGCGGTTTTGATTGTATATTATATATGTGGAACGTGAGATGCAAGCGTTCCACTAGATTGTTATCTACTTGATTTAGACATTATTATAATATCAAAAGAGTTTTGATATAAAGATAAATCAAGTGTTTGGATTCTCATAAGGGAAAAACCCGTTCCGTGTTATACGGCGTGGTCTTATGAGATATCATTTAGTTTTCTGAAACTGTTTTAAACTGTTTACTCATACCAGTCCCATGACTGACCCGGAGTTTACTTTGTTATTTTCCCTAAACTCTTGGATGCCTAAATTTGTACGGGCAGTCAAGTAGTCGGGAATTTACAGATATATTAGAAGAGCTTGGAACAGGAGGCTTCAGGATCATATAGTTATAGTTATTTCTGCTGTGTTGTAAGTGATGTACTTTGATATTGATGTATATTCAAGTATAGATGTATATTTCAAGTTATGTTATATATGTTATATGTTATTCGTTCCGCTGTGAGATTCGTGTTACTCTGATGTTGTGTTCTTCTTCTTCTATTCTAAGTTTCTATCTTATCTATCCTCACCCTCTAACTTCTTTCTATTAATGGTTCGAATTTCCGTGATATTTGGGGTTGGACTTGTGTTTTTGGTCAGCTCAAATTCTACCGGATTTTAGGGTCATTACAGTTGGTATCAGAGCTTAGGTTGAGTGAATACCTAGGATTTGGGCAAATGTGCTCATTAGAGATAGGATCAGTAGTATCCTAGAATGAGTTGAGTGTATATATATATGAGAGAGCGTATTTGTTATTTGATATAAAAACTGTTTTATATTGTGTTGACTAGTCTGTTGAGTGGATTATAAATTTTGGTTGAATCGTGGGACACCACGATGTCGATAGGAGTTTATAAACACTTGAACAGAAGATTGGACACGATATTGTTTTCAAATAGTTAAGTTGATTGTTATGATTATAATCGAATTAGATTATAAAACAGAAATAGTTATATATATAACCAATGGAATTTGTATATGGAATCAAATATACAAATGTGATAAATTGAAATTGAATTCCAACCAGAATTCAGAATATAAAATCCTGGAAGTTTGGAAAATATTTTTCTAAATGGGTTTTGAAAGAAATAAAGCACTGAACTCATTCAATAGCTGGGAATTAATTCTGATGATGGTCGCAACATCATCATTGTTCATTTCCGAGTTTCTAAGTGACGAATTGCTGCCTTAAAAAAGTTTTGATGGAAATTTGTTTGAATAGAAACAAGCTGTTTGAAAATTCAAATGTTTTGAATTTGAGATAGATATAAATATATGTATATATTTATATAACTTTAAAGGAATTTTGAAATGGGAATTGGAATATAGATTTCAAATAGAAGTAAAATAAAGGAATTTGAATATATATATATAATTCAAATAAAAGTGAAATAGAATTTGAATTTAAAGGAATTCAAATGAGTTTGAATAAAGAAAATTCAAATAGAAATTGTATAAGAAAAATTGAAATGGAATTTGAATTCAAAGGAATTCAAATGGTTTTGAATAAAGAAAAGTCAAATAGAGATTTGAATATTAGAATTCAAATGGAATTTGGTTAAATAGAATTTCGGAGAGAATATAAAGTGGAGGATGAATATTAGAATTCAAAGAAAACAAAAGGAGTTAAAATAGAATTTAAATTCAAAGGATTTCAAATAGGAATTTGAATAAGGAATTTAAATAGAAATTGAATAAAGGATTTCAAATGAAATTTGAATAAGGGATTTGAAATGGGTTTTGAATAAAGGATTTCAAATAGAAATTGAAGATAAGAAATTCAAATAGAATTTGAAGATAAGAAGTTGAATTAGATTTTGAATAGAAGGAAATTCAAATATAGAGTTTGAATAAAGAAATTCAAATGGAATTTGAATATTGTAAATATATAGGATTTGAATATTAGAAGTGTAATAGATCGAAAATATTATGTTGAAATAGAAAAATGGATTGGATATATATTAAAAATATATCAGAATGGAGTTGAATATATTATAAACAAAGTTAAAACGTTTATATTTATAAATATAATTAAAACGAGCTCGCCATAGCGCGGCAATTCGTAAATTGGCGATTCGAACTTCAATTTAGTGTACAGAACTCAATTGAAGTCAGAATTCTTTGAAACAAGAATCGTCGGGACCGGTTGAACAATAATTTTATAATGAAAGAGAAAAATCTGGATTTTGTCGTATAGATTTTGAGTTATGTCAAAATCAAATTTTTAGAAAAGCAGCGCCAGAACCATTATAAAACCATAACGGTTTAATTAAATAAATAAAAGGATTTTTAGGAAATAAAATCCGAATTGGCATTAGAAAAATCCAGACTGGAGATATAAAATAAATATGAACTCCAGTGAAGTAAGTGAAATGATTTTTAAGACAAAAATCATATTTTAAAGGGTTAAATAGAATTAACTAAATTGGAGAATAATTAGTTAATGGAAATTTGAATCGAAATTGGGTTTTTGGATAATTGAAGGAAATTGAGAATTTATATTCGAAATCGAATATATAACTCGAGTTGAAAATATAATTAGATTAGTTTATAATTAAGTTGACATATATTTGAACAAGTTATATTCAAATAAAAAGGGTGAAATAGGAAAAACGGTTAATTAGCAACTAGTAATGGGAATTTGAATGATTAAAATTAAATTTAACTTACGTAAGTTAAATGGATCGAAATGGATAAACTGAGTAAAATCAATGTGAATATGAATTGGGTGTGAATTAAGAAAAAACCCAAAAGAGTTAAAAAGAAAATATATTTGTAAAGTAAATATAAAGGAAATATATTTGTAACACAAATACAAAGGAAGTTATATGCAAACAAATAGAAGGGGAATATTTGTAAAAACATTTACAAATAGAATTTAAAAAGAAATATTTGTAAAACATATACAAATAGATTAAATGGAAATATTTATTTATGGAAAATAAATAGAATGTTATAAATGAGATATTTATTTGTTAAATAAATAGAATTTAATCAAAGGAATATTTAGAAGATGAATAGAAAATGGAAATCTGTTTTAACAGATAAATAGAAATGATTAATTTATAAATAACAGTTTATAAATTAAATTAAATATTTATCATTCGATAAATGGAATATATAAGTCTTTACTTATATAGAGAAGAGATACTGGTTTTTAACACCGATAGTTTTAAATAGAAGGGGTACACAACACTTGTATAAGTGAAGTAACGCTATTAAAGAGAACATTTATAAAGTGAAGAACCGTTACTAAAAGTAAATCTTTATAAATGAATAAACGTTATCCAATAGGAGTTATTCGAATAGGAGAAGTCGATTAGAGTTAAGAATAATCGATTAGAGTTAGAATAAATCGATTAGAGTAAGAATTAACCAGTTAGAGTTAATCGGTTACGGTAAATCCGTAGAGTTAATTGAATACTAGTTATTCAATTAGAATTTATCGAATATTTGTTATTCAAATTAAGAGTTAACCAGATAAAGTTAATTGAACATAGTTAATCGAATTAGGATTTAATTGAATGTTAGTTATTCAATTAAAGTTGATCGAATATAGTTATTGAGATAGAGTTGGTCAAACAATAGTTACCCAGGATAAGTTACCATTTCGTACGACTGCTAGCGTAATTCGCACGGCTGCAGATAGCCTAGGGCAGTCGGATGTTTCCTGGGGGAATCAGGCGTAACCATTGTGATCGCTGCGATATAGAGTCAAGCAAATGGAGTTAAATCAAATGTTAGTTTATTCGAATAGAACTAAAGGAGTTATCGAATATAGTTTATTCGAAAGGAATTATCGAATTTGGTTATTCGAAAGGAGTTATCGATTATTAGTTAATCGAAGGAGTTATCGATTATTAGTAAATCGAAGGAGTTATCGATTATTAGTAAATCGAAGGAGTTATCGATTATTTGTTAATCGAAATGAGTTATCGATTATTTGTTAATCGAAATGAGCTATCGATTATAGTTTAATCGAAAAGAGTTATCGATTAGTTAAATCAAAGTGAGTTATAGAATATTGGTTATTCGATGGAGTTAATCGATAAAAGTTAAATCCAATGGAGTTAATCGATAAGAGTTAAATCCAATAGAGTTAATTGATAAGAGTAAATCGAATATAATTTATTCGAAGAAAGGTTTTTGAATCTAGTTATTCGAAAGAGAGAATATCGAATATAGTTATTCGAAGGGAGGAGTTATCGAATAAGGATTTATTCGAAAGAGAGGTACGTAAGGAAGTTTGAAATGTTGAATATCAACATAAATAAGTTCTGAAAAGTTAATGGGTTTGTAGCACTTTTCCAACCTTAGCAATTTCGAGGGCGAAATTATTTTAAGTGGGGAAGAATGTAATGACCCGGATATTTCGTCGGTTAAATTTGAATATTTAATACGGTTTTGAATATTAATTTGATAAATTAAATGAATATTTATATTAAGTTATCAGTTTAATAATCAATTTCGATTTAATATCGAATATATTAAATCATCGTAATGCGAAAATATAATTCAGTTCGAGATATAAAACTGAATTAAATACAGTTCAGACTTCTCTTTGAATTCGAATAATAATATTTTATTTATTATCGCAGAATTTATTGTTTTAAATTTAATTTATATCAATTTAAAATAATATCTTCACCATATGATCGAATTGGACTTCGTGACTTATCCCAGTGGGTTCAGAATAGTGGTTTTACCCTAGAATTGAAAGTTGTTAGGTTCAGAAAGGAGTTAGGGATCAAGGGTTATTTAAATTAAAGGTCACCGGATCAACAAAATAAAAATAAAATAAAAACTAGTGGACAGAAAACAGAAGTGTGCCTTATTCTAGGCCATAAGAAGAAGCAAACGTGGCTACTGCCTTATTCAATCAAATGGAAACCGGGTGGCCTTTATTTTTGTCCGTCCATTCAGCTATAAAAAAATCAAAGCCTCAGAAAAGAAAAAAAAATAGTCGGCCTCCTTCACAAATGGAAATCGAAAGCTTCAATTCATTCAAAACCAAAGGACCGACACCCATTCACTTTTGCAAATCGAAATCGTGCCATTATGTCCCTTCCACTGAAATCGATTTTCGAATTAGAAAAGGAGAGAAAGTAAATCGTGAATCACGATTTAAGGTTCACGAGTGAGTTGGAGCCGTCACAACGTTGATCGAGGTCGCGACTGAGGGGGTGCGAGGTTCAGTGTGCGATCGATTAGCAGGTGGGCTTGGTGAAATATGAGGCGATGATGGATTCAAAAGAGATCGTCGTGGGTTTGTTCGAAGGCTGCTAGGGGGATTTCGACCTGTGTGAAGTAAGCGATTTAAGTGGAGTTCAGATCTTTGTCTGATGTCGATCTGGGATAACCTGGTTACGGCAGCAAGAAGCTACGTCTACAGAGCAACTTATAGGGTTTAAAGACGGAAGTCATGGTCTATTTCCTAGTGGTTTGTAGCCTATCGAGTTCGAAAGGAAATGCAAAAGAGGATTTCTTTTTCTTGGGCTCCATGAGATCGAACTGGGTTAGTTTAGTGGAGTTGGGCATTTCGCGAGTTAGGAAGGAAGGCAGTGATTTATTCTCACTAATTAAGTGTGTATATGATTTTGACGAGGTCCAAAAATCACGATAAAAGACTATCGTATGGATTCGTAGCCGTGGGATGCTCAAAATTGAGTTGGTTGGAATTTATCTAAGAGTTGGCTGGATTCTAAATCTAAAACCAAAACGAGGTGAAAATAAATACGGTGAGTAAATCCCACTCAACTTTTATTTAGAATTATTTTTGTTAGTTAAAAATAATTGTTGTTGCTTTTTTGTTTGCGCTAAAATATTTCTGGTGCATGTTTAATATATATATATATATAGTTATTTAGGCTTGACTATTATATATATATATATATTGGGTTGGTGGTTGGATTGATTCCCGCAGTTTCATTAGCGGATACCCGCAGTTTCATAGCGGATGATTACCCTATACGCCCCACGCTATGATTAGTGGATGACCTTCTATACCGCGATATCCTGCCTCGAAGCAGGATGGGTATTACTATGTTGACTAACATCTGTGGATGCAGGAAAACAGGTTGGAGGAATCCAACTGGATTCCTCAAAAATATATTATCTGTTTGTTGTTTGTTTGATTTCATATATATTCATATATGATGTGTAGAAAATCAAATGATTGAAAATTGGTTGATTTGATTATTTAAAATATCAATGGAGCTTGAATATTGATTTATAAAAACATCGAAAAGGGTATTTGAAATTTAAAAGGGGAATTCTATTTTTATAAATAGAATTTGAATTTTAAATGAAGTATAGAAACATTAACTTGTTTTGAATATATATAAACAAGAAATTGAATTTATAAAAGTTGTTTATAAATGAAAGGATGAAATTTGAATCGAATTTATAAACGTTGTTTATAAATGGAAAGGTGGGATTTGAATTGAAGTTATAAACGTTGTTTGTAAATAATGCAGAGAATTCAAATGGACTTTGAATATAAGGAATTGAAATAGAATTTGAATAATAGAATTCAAATGGAGTTTAACTATAGAATTTGAATATAGTATTTCAAATAGATTTGAATATAGAAATTCAAATGGACTTTAAACTATAGATTTGAATATAGAAATTCAAATGGACTTTAAACTATAGATTTGAATATAGAAATTCAAATGGACTTTAAACTATAGATTTGAATATAGAAATTCAAATGGACTTTAAACTATAGATTTGAATATAGAAATTCAAATGGACTTTAAACTATAGAATTTGAAAATAGAATTCAAATGAAGTTTAAATAAAGAGAATTCAAATAGAATTGAATTGGAATTTGAATGAGAAGTCGATAAGGAAACGGGAGTATGAGTATAATTAGAATTTGTTATTTTGCAAGTTAAAATATATTTGAACATGTCATGTTCAAATATGAAGGTTAAATAGACTAAGAAGTTAATTAACAGATTTAATTAACAAATTGAGTTAAAACGATTGGTATAGTTAAAATAGATTGGACAGGCATAAATATACAGGAGACAGGTATGGAATAAAGTATAGAAGTGAAATAAATAGAATGCCCGACAAAATGGTACGTATTTAATTCATATATGAGATTTTATGCGCCGTATCGGCTAGCCACTTGGCTTTTTCTTTTTCTTTTTGAGATGAGAAGGACCGGGAAAGCTATTTGAAATTTCCCGATGCTCTCGGTACAAAGGAGGTTATGGCGAATATTTCTAGGAATTTAAGGAGATAGAATATTTTTAAGATAATTTGATAGTTAGAAATCAACGTATCGATATATATAGAAGTCGATAAGGAAACGAACTTAGAAATAGAATAGTATAATCAAAAAAGGAAGTATAAGAATAAAATCTAGTAGAATAGAAAGAGAAAATGTATATGTGTTTAAAGGTGAATAATCAGTTGTATGGTATTGATTATTCGAGTAAGTAGTCTTGTCTGTTTGACGTTAAATGTTATTCAGTCAAGGTCTGAGAGGTAATTATACCCCAACTTGGTTGATTTCATGATATACCGATAAGTAGCAAGATTCAGGCTCGAAGATCAATGTGGAATAAGAATTAGTTAAATACTGTATTTGGGTTGTCGTAACGATGTTTTACACAACATCTGTTTTAACCCAAATATGTGCAAAGCTTGGAAATAGAATAATGAATATTTCCTAGTATAGAAAATAAAGGAAGGCGATATATGGAAATGTTTTCCAAAGAACGTATAAGGCCAATATGGTTATTGAAAATATTTGGTTAACAAATATTGATAAAGAAATAGAGAAGAGATTTAATTAATGGAATATTAATTAAAGGTTCAGTGATTTGTTGGATGTTTGGATGAACACTTGTTTTATTCGATAGTTAAATCATCGACTATCGAAACACTTGTTTTTATTCGATAGTTAAATCACAGACTATCGAAGTTTTGACCATCGTTGTCAATATGGAGAGACCGGTTGGATTATTATTCGAAGAACTACTCCATATCGGCAGTAGCGTGCGAATCAGATTATATAAAGATAAATCGAAGACGGAGTAGAGTGCAAGGACTTTTTCTATAAATAGAAATAGTGCCTTCAGTTCATCCTGTTCCTGGGTGACTTGTATGGATGAATGTCTGACGGAGTATTTCCAGACTATCACGTATATTGATTTCTCCAATCGTACCAAGAGTGGAAGCGGAGAAGGAAACTTCTTTTAGCTAACACGTAATGTACTGTTGAGGACGTCAATCGGTGATTTGATGGATTTGACGATGTGACATTCGAAGTGAATATGGCGTGATGATAAAGCGTAGCTTCTAGGCTCATCAACCGGTAAATGACAGAAATCGGGCAGGCAACATGGCTATGTAGGTCGCACCTATTAGGGTGTATAATCACCTGATCTAGAGTTTCATTTACTTCTAAAAATCTATTGTCGATGCTGTCCCATTTGGGAAACGGTTGCTGATCCCAATCGTTGGTGATATACATTCGATACACTCAAGCGAAATGAGTGGTCGGTCATGTGTGGCTGAGTTGCAAGATGTTCTTGTTGAACTCGGTGTATTCTCCTCTAGAGATATACCAGCGGAAGGTGATTCCATACCTTGTCATAGTTGGAAATCCATTACCCAATACGTGCTTGCGGTTTTGATTGTATATTATATATGTGGAACGTGAGATGCAAGCGTTCCACTAGATTGTTATCTACTTGATTTAGACATTATTATAATATCAAAAGAGTTTTGATATAAAGATAAATCAAGTGTTTGGATTCTCATAAGGGAAAAACCCGTTCCGTGTTATACGGCGTGGTCTTATGAGATATCATTTAGTTTTCTGAAACTGTTTTAAACTGTTTACTCATACCAGTCCCATGACTGACCCAGAGTTTACTTTGTTATTTTCCCTAAACTCTTGGGTGCCTAAATTTGTATGGGCAGTCAAGTAGTCGGGAATTTACAGATATACTGGAAGAGCTTGGAACAGGAGGCTTCAGGATCATATGGTTATAGTTATTTCTGCTGTGTTGTAAGTGATGTACTTTGATATTGATGTATATTCAAGTATAGATGTATATTTCAAGTTATGTTATATATATTATATGTTATTCGTTCCGCTGTGAGATTCGTGTTACTCTGATGTTGTGTTCTTCTTCTTCTTCTATTCTAAGTTTCTATCTTATCTATCCTCACCCTCTAACTTCTTTCTATTAATGGTTCGAATTTCCGTGATATTTGGGGTTGGACTTGTGTTTTTGGTCAGCTCAAATTCTACCGGATTTTAGGGTCATTACACTTGCACTTTACTCCGTCTTCATAATCTCTTCAACATAAGTTGATTTGTAATGCTCATGCCAATACGGAGTGGTTTCCGGATATTAAATCTGATCCCGGTCGCTCCGTATTGACAACGGAGGTATAAAATAAATCAAAACTTTGATAGTCGGTGATTTCACTATCAAAGGAACATCCATTCAACTAACGATCCTATTTCCAAATGGAAATTCTACTGATCAACCATCAAGCAATACTGGCCCCTATATATATAAATTCCTTATTTTGTTATCAATTCCAAATTTCCATCTTTCCTATCTTTTCAAAGCTCGATTTTCTCTCTCGATTCTTGTAAAGAATTTTCAATATCCTAATTCTTTATTCAAAAAAATATCTCTTATTCCATTTAGAAAACAATTCTATATATTCACGATTCCTTATTTTCTATATTCAGAAAATATACTTTATTAATATCCGAAAATACTTCCATATTTCATTTCTTTATTCTTGGTTGACCAATTCATTTCATTTTCTACGCGTAGAAAATATCTCTTATTTTATTCGGGGAAAACATTTCAAAATCCTTTAAATTAACGTGATGTTATAAAACATTGTTATTATAACGCAAACCATTAATCATTTATTAACTAACCATATTGCTAATCAAAATTGAACCTTAACCATTTCTCCATCAACCATGAAGTTAATCAAGTTAGGGTATAATTACCTCTCAGACCTTAATTGAACAACATTCTTAACTTTGAAATAGTCAAAGCTCACAGCTTCAAACAAAACATTGCTTACGCGACTTTCGGATTCAATCTAAGAACAAACTTCTTTTACGGAAAAGCATTGATTATAACGGTAGCGTTATAATCGCTGTTTCCAAATATTTGATTTATAAAACATTACTTTTAACAACAGTGTTACAATTGCTGTCTAGAATTATAAACATTTATTATAACAATAGCGTTAAGATCGCTGTTTATATTTACAAAACATTTATTATAACGGCAGCGTTAAAATCACTGTTTAGAATTTACAAAACATTTATTATAATGGTAGCGTTAAAATCGCTGTTTAGAATTTACAAAACATTTTTTATAACGGCAGCGTTAAAATCGTTGTTTCCAAATATTTGGTTTATGAAAATACAACTTGTACTTATTCATTTCAATAAATAAATTAATAAGTAAATAGATAAATAATTAAATTTGATTCAAACCGGAAAGTAAAATTACTGCTTCACTAAATTCGATATAATCGAATTCCAATAAATAATTTTCTCTCAATAATCTATATTTGATTATATTTCGAACTTCGGAATTTATCTACCGTTTAAGGTAATCCAAAATAGCAAATTTCACTTTTGAATTTACGCTCTCTAAATTCTTACCAAAATCCTTTATACCCGTTTCAGTCTACAAAACATTATCCCAATTTATTTTATATTCCAAATGTTGGAATAAAACTCGTCGTTTCTTAAAACGATTATCCATTTCCTTTTTCATTCAACTTCCAATCTAGATTCATATTTCAAATCTGAATTTCCTTTAGAGGTATTTCATTTGCCAAATTCCTTCAAACAATTATTCACTTAAATCTTGAATATGTTTGTTTTATATACAATCAAATCTATTTGAATATAATATTGTAAACAACATTTCAAATCAAATTTCCATTTGTAATGTCTATTTAGAATTTATTCATAGGAAGACTTACTTTAATTTCATCCATTTGTAATCATGCTTATAATTTCCTTTATAGTTGCTACATTCCATTTTCCGTTACAAATATCATTTTCAAATCCGATTTCCACTTTTCTAATATGAATTCAAACTTGAATTTATATTATACTTTATCTCAAGATTAAAAAATTACTAATTTATAAACATTGTTTTATAAGCAACCTATTGTTTTATTTAAACAAGTTTCCATTTTAAATTTATTCAAAATTTTATTTCTATTTTGGAAATAAATTCTGTTTTTAAATTCCAATTTCCTTTTTCACATTCGAAAATATTTTACGGTATCTAAAATACCAAGTTTCTAGGGCCAGGGTAAATAAAACACAACATATCCAATCATTGATTATATAACACATCACATAATATAAAACAGTAATATAAATGTTCAGGAATCCAGTTGGATCCCTCCAAACTGTTTCCCTGCATCCACAGATGTTAATGAACATCAATATCACTAATTTCACATCAATATGAAATATCATGGTGAACATAATTAATAATCGATTAATGATATAACTATATCAACCAATTTTATCAACCATGCAACCAAACAACCATCACACAATATAAAATTACTGTAAATAAATTTAAATCTCATTTATATAAAAATATAAACGAGTCAGAGTTTAGTGAGGTTACTCACCTTGTATGCAGTTGACGTCGCGCTTTTTATTTCGTTTACAATCAAACGAGCATTCGATTTTGTCCTAGATTCCCAATAGCTTTGTTCTCAATCATATTAGTGTCGTACATAGATCTCATTGTCTAGATTCCACCGCGATCAATTTCGTTCGATTCTGTTCACATATGACAAGTTATCAACGTTCAAAGCACACGATTTATATATTAAAATTATTATCCCTTTAATCAGTTAATTAATAAAGTAATTACCAACTTTGTTTTAGATGAGAATGGTCTGTTTTTCTTCCATAATCCACGGTTACCCCTAACCCTTCCTTCCAGCATTTTATTTAGTTCCAACTGCATTTTCCCACCACCAATTCTCGTGAAAATCACCAATATCCTTAACCTTGTTATCTGGTTTCTAAACATGGCCTTAACGAAAGTAACATGTTCTTAATTATGGTTTTTAAAACAATATTTTTCTCCCTGGTGACTCACGAGGCTCATCACCTTCCATGCGCCACCAAAACAACTCGACTCCATCTAGGGGTTGCAAACCTGTCGCTTTCTGGCGCTACTCCATAGGTGTCAGTCAAACTAACACAGCGTGCCCCCTCTTCACCTTTCTTTTCTTCTTCCGCATATTCTCTTCTATCCTTGCTGATACATTCAAGTTTACCTACTGCCCCCCCCTCTTCATGTCTGTAACTGTTCCGAAACTCCGCTAACATCCATACTGCAACAACTCCACAAGTTCTATCACCTTGCCAATCATCAAATACATGCTGCAACTATTATTTGAAACTGCAACCTTCCAAACAACTAAACCCCTTCCCAAAATTTCCGCCTAGGCCATATACGAAGCAACTACAGTGAAGTAGCAATACCAAGCAGCAGATATCAAGATACTTTCGAAAACCATAGATATGAAAAACACTGTCCCAAACTTAACTTGTAAACTCACTCACTATCGCAGTCGTAATTTTGACAAAAGAATATTGTGCATTTTCAGCATGGATTCCACCAGTAAAAGAGTAGTTGTTATTTTCAATAAGTGATTCAGCATAGAGTTTTTTTGCCGATTGAATATCAAACTCCCTCTTGACAAAGAATGAAAGCTTCATCACTTCAGATGTTCCAGTACCACTCTCTTTTCGCTGCTCTTCGATCCGTTAAGTTGTTTGTTTTACAAATCCACCTCTACTCCATATAACCCTCTTATCTTCCCTTCAATCCAGGGTTTCACAAACATTGTCACCCCACTAAAACTCCATTTTGAAATCCTTTGCACAATCCTCCACTTCATCTTTATATATAAATGCACAGCTCATTTACTCCATAAAAACCACCCATCCCTTCACAGTTCGAAACGCCCCCCACCAAAACTGTCAAATGTCGAACAGTGTAATAGTATTTCACACAGCGACTCCTCCATAACCTGCCGCAAGCTACCACCACCGACCACACCAGTCATCTAGCCTCCAACCATTCCTCCCTTCTCCACCTACGACTCTCACAATACCCTCACATCCCCTTCCGACTGCCTCCATCATGCATCGCAGTCCCGATGGTGCTGATAACTAGCACTCAAAAGATCCCATCACTTACTACAAATATTAGACAAGGCTGAAGCCCTAGATCCAAGAATTTTACCAAATCAAAAATCTTGTGATTTCACGCAGCGAATGATTTTAATATATTTAGAAGTTTGATTTTTCATTTGGTAGAGTACAGGAGAAAAATCGGGATTTGTAGGAATTCTTTTGAGGTGGAAAAATGACTTTTTTCATTTAGTTTTCTTTGTTCGATGGTTTTGTTTTTGAGAACAAGAAGAATTTGCTAGCTTTGATTTTGAGAGTCAGAAGAAAGGAATAACATAAGTGAAACAGCGTGTTATATAAGTTATAAGGTGAATTTGCTTGGCACCCACGGTAGTAAATTACTTGGCACCCACGGTAGTAAATTACTTGGAATGCACAGGTTACTTGTCACGCATGGTTTAGAACCCGTGGATAGCAGTTTGATTGTAGCTTTCAAGTAAAGTAGTGTATATTTGTTTTAAAGTTTACGCGGTCTCCGTCATGTAGAATTTCATTTATTTACACTGTTACAGACAAAAATAAGAATACCGTAACGTCGAACAATGCGTTACGATCCCAAAAATAAAATAAAATATACAAGACAATGTATTTTGTGATACCCCAAAATACTGATATAGGCTGTAAAAATACTTCAAACCAAAAGTTACTTATTTTACAAAATAAAATTTACAGTAAAATTCTAAAAATTAAATAATAACGACGCCTTGAGAATCTTGCCATAATAATCAAATTTGGATTTCTTTTTTAGTTAAATAATAAAAAAAGTTGTATAATTTTCTGAGTTTTTCATGCAACCAGCATCATTGTGTCCACGGCGATTTTCTAATCAATTTAGACATATGGTTTGCAGAAAATAGATTTAAGGAAAAGAAGATATTATTAAATGAAGCTTTAGAACAAATATGAAAAAGAAGAATCAGAGAAAACACATAAGACCAATAGTATTCAATGTTCTAATTTTGTGAACAAAAGAAGTGTTAGTGTAACGGTAAGGAATTTCACTCGATCTGAATCGATCGTTAAACCGACCAAGACCGTTCGAAACCCCTGATCGTTTTGAGAACATGACAAAATAGAACGCAAATAGAAGAACATTTCATCGTTTATTACAACAATTCCATCAGATACAAGAATATACAGAGTATGAATAAATATTATACAACAGAAAAATATCAGAGATTACAATAAATTACAAAGCAACGGAAAAATATACAAAACACAACTAGAAGCAATACACGGATACAGAGCTTTCCTAGTATCGTTCCAGCCGTAAATCATTATCCTATGAATATAAATCTGCAAAACCAAAACTACTAGCTGCCCGTGCGGAAAATAAGGGCACCCAGAGTTTAGGTTAAAACAATAAACTTCAGGTCAGTCATGTGACTGGTGTGAGAACTAAAACAGTTATTAATCTTTATTTTAAAGTTCGGTAAATCAAGGGACCACGCCGTATAACACGGAACAGGTTTCCTCCCAAGAATACCAGTGCATAAAACAAACAGCGCAATGCTAAATAAAGAAAAATGAAGCTATTATAAGACCCAGGTCCCATCACACAATGCAACGCAAGCCGGAGGATAGGGTTTTTACCTTATAATAGCCAAAGCATGCTTGATATGTTAAAAACACATTATTTTGATATTACTATAAGTGTATAGTGTCAAAACAATTTCAGTCATAAATATCAATCATAGACAGCATGAATGACCCATACCACTATGTCGCCATACTAGTTCTACAATTAAAACCGCAATATCACGTATTGGAAATTGGATTTCTGTCATGAGTCGAGGCAATGGGCAAGCTCCTCTCCAATTCGAGACACTCTAGCAAATGTCCCAGGACCCCACTATGATCCATTGGAACCTCCAAGGCCGGTCCTCTCTTACTTTTGAGGATTAATTATTCCTGAACACACGTTTTCCAGTCCTATAGGACTTATGTCCGAGGCGCCTCGCATTCCAACAACCACACAGGTGAAAAGTATATATAAATGTCAGCCAGTTTAAGCACTGACACCACCACTAGCTAGAAAGAAACGTCGTGCACTCCTTGGGTCCTTATCCCGTTTTTGACTCATACCGAGGTGTGAGGCTCGCGAATTCACGTCATACACAAAGCTGCGCCACACAAGCCATGCTTTGATCATCAACCACAAGACTTTGCTTTTCAACAGAAGCCTTGATCATTTGCCACTTAGGCGTGCCACATAGGAAATTCACTCCATGCGACTGATGTCCATCGATATACAACCTCTGAGCTCGTACGTCTCAGAGAAGGGCGTTAAGAAAGAGAATAAATTCTCCGCCGCCAAACAGATGTATATTTAATAGAGATCAATCAACACAGAATAAAATCCAATGTCAGACACACAATCCATTACAAGTTCGTTCTGGGTCTGAATGAAACCGGAGGCACTTTCCTCGCATATCCATCGATCCCCTAGTACGTCTGGACGATCACCAACTGTTTCTCTCCTCTTGGGTGTACAGCCCAATCGAGATCATCAGCAATCACCCAAACGATGTGAAGATTTCCGGTCTTCAACCACCGTCTTCATCTTCAACATATCGTCGAATCGGTTATTCATAATGGGTATAAACCCGACCTTTCTGAATAACCCACGTATATAATAAACAAATGTTACACAAATACAACATACGCCTCATTCCAATTCAGCATATTCTTTTATTCAAATTTTCACATTCTTAGGGATAAGTTCCCATTAATTTTATCACAGATAAATTCTCCTAAATTTATTCTTTAATCTTCCTTTGGATACCATTTCAAACCGTATTATGGTTTTCCAAACTAATCAGGATTAGCGAACCACACCGAAGTAATTATTTATTTTATTTCCCGATCCCAACCTATTCATCCCCTGGAGCAAAACTTGTAATACTCCATATCTAATACCATGGTGTTATCGGTAAAATTAATTACCATTTCACGTTCAAATCTAATTAAAGATTTAACTATCGCTTTGGAGCAAAACTGGTGATACTCCATTCTCGATCACTTTCCAAATTTGATAATTTAAATTATCAATTCACATTTCAATTTAACTACAGATTCATTAAAACTCCACTTAGTTTTAATCTTCCCAAAAATCAATATCCTGTCTTTAACTGGGTTAAAGAACCAATGTCACCTAAAACACGATTCACGACAAACTCAAATCACATTTGATATTAAATACAAGGCTCTAAATAGAAAATATACCGGCTTATATTCAATATCAAATTCTGAAACCAACAAATATCGTATTGGAAATAACGATACAAATATATCTTTCAAATTCCCATAACAATATCTGTATAATCACGGAATTCAACATCGAAATATTCCAAAGTCAATTTCGATTCAAATCCACTTCCACTTTATATATATATTGGAAATTCTGGTTATTTTCAAAACCAATTCAAATTCAATTTATTTATTTCAAAAATAAATTGATTTTAATTCTAGTTCAAAACTAGTTCATTTCGATAAAAATCTATTTTTATCTTTTCAAATGTGGAATTTTTCATCCCAGTTCTTTCCAATTCACATATTATGATTTTACACAAATTATTAATATTTTTAATAATTTTATCAAGGCCCGTACAGTCGATTTCCATCAACGGTCATCGAACTGCACTTACAACGACCTTTTCCAAATTTGATTTGGATATAATTCCAAATCCAACCGTTAGATTTCAAATTTATAATATTCATTGGAAAGCTCCTTTCAATACGAACCTAACGGTTTCGGTTTTAGGAGAATCCGACGGTCGGATCTCTCGTAACATCAATTCGAAGTCAATGGTCGAAATTCATGAACTACCGCAGCGTGGCGCGTTCTATTCAGGCCATTATATATATATATATATAATATATTATATATTTCGTCGATTTCCTTTTAAAACGTATTTTATAAATCGTTTTAAATTCGTTTTCAACACCATTTCAACTCTATATTCAATTTATTTATTTCAAATCAAAATTGAATATTTCATATCATTACTATATAAATGATAATATTTTCAAAACGTTATATTTTGAAATCACTACCTTTTCTATATTCATTATAAAAACGATTACACTCGATATAAATATCGTTCACGTCAAAATAGCGCAACTCTAATCAACACGACTTTATATATTTCAATAAATTCGTTATTCTATTCAACAAATGAATATTTATTCTATTCAACACATGAATCTATATTTCTTTCAACACATGACTAATCTCAACACATGAGTACTGTCAACACACGACTATTTTTGTTATGTAATATATTTTATAAAATTTTGGTATCTATCGTTTGATTTTTAATCAGACTCCAACCGTAAAGTAGGTTCTAATCTTAAATATGATAAAGATGTAAATTTTATTGTTAAAATGTTTTACTAAACACATGAATAGTTTCAACACATGAGCATCGTCAACACATGACTATTTTTACATTCTAATATTCTTTATTTTCCCAATTGGAATGAGGCCCAATCAATTACCATATAATGTTACTTATATGGATTCCATACAACACATGTATATAATAGCAACGATAAACAATCAACAATCATCCAAAGTGCACTACTCTGTATAAGCATCAAATATAGTTATCTAACGCTTACGACAGCCTGTCAATCAATCGATCAACATACAACTAATTATTGGGATTAGTGTATATCGTATTTTATCCCAATACCCGTGTGGGGTTTCAAATCAACAAACATAGATTTTTATCTATTCACATACCCGTTAAAAATTATATTTTTAACGATAAAATATTTTTAACTATATAAATATTTTATTTCATTTCACATCACACAATCAATTTTCACCACAACAAACAATCAAACATACAAGCCATCCATGGTCTGTGGACGACGGGTGTCGGGTGCTACTAAGCACCGTCTGCATCCTAGTATATATTTTTAGCTATAAAAGAAAATTTAAAGTGAGAAATTCTCACAGAGGGTTCCACTCCGCCGTGTTTTGCTTTTGAACTGCTGAACAGTCTGGATCTGTTTGAAATTCCAATGCAGTCCTTTTCACGTTGTTCAAATAAAAATTATATTTTTATTGCCTCATTTCAATAAATAAAAATCATATTTTTATTTCTAATTCATATATTTTTACAACGCTTCTTTCTATATAAAAATTATATTTCTGTATTTCTATTTCATATATAAAGATCGAATTTTTATTTCATCGCTGTAAAAATCGCATTTTTATCTCAATACACATATATAATAAAAATCAGATTTTTATTCTCACTACTATATAAAGATCAAATTTTTACTAGTTATATAATATAAAAATTGTATTTTTATTTTTCCTATACTAGAAAATTCCTATTTTTACTATCTACATTATATAAAAATCATATCTTTATATCTTCTATAAATTAAAAATCGAATTTTTATTCTTTCTAAAATATAAAAATCATATTTTTATCGTCTACATCATATGAAAATTATATTTTTAACTTCTATCTTATATAAAAATTACATCTTTATCTTAATTTCATATATATAAAAATCCAATTTTTATCGTATTACTACCTATATCAAAATCAACTCTTTATCTATTAAAAATCAAACCTTTTATCTATTAAAAATCAAACCTTTTATCTATAAAAAACTCAAAACTTTTGTCTATTAAAAATCAAACCTTTTATCTATAAAAAATCAAACCTTTTTTCTATTAAAAATCAAACCTTTTATCTATTAAAAATCTAAACCTTTTATCTATTAAAAATCAAATCTTTTATCTATTAAAAATCAAACCTTTTATCTATTAAAAATCAAATCTTTAACTTCACTAACACGCCATAAAAATCCCACCTTTTATTCTAAAGATCATATATTTAAGTTGAAAATCCTTTTGCCTATACTAATTTAAAATCTGAAAATAAAAATCAAATTAAAATACTTACATTGGATTGAGCGAGGGGGTTGTCGGGTTTGGGCTGGGAATGGCGGCGTGAGGTGGTCGGAGGGTCAGGGGAGGTGCTACATCGCGGGTGAGGTAGGGCGGTGGCTGCTCCTGTGGTCTCGCGGTTTTTAGCAGAGGGGGAAGGGAGGAACGGGAGGCGAGGGAAGAAAGGGGAGGGCACGGAGGAAGAAGAAGGGAGTAGGGAGGAGCGGCGGAGGTGGTCGGTTGACGGTGGCGGCGAGCCACCTGAGGGAGGGCGCGATGGAAGCGGGGGCGACGACGGATCACCCCCGTCATTCTCCATTTTTTTTCTTCTGGTTTGAATGGTCAATGAGGAGGAGGGAGAAAGATAAAGGGGGGGCAATATATTTTATTTATTTAATTTCAAAAAGGTACTTTTTATTTCGACCTCGAAACTAGACCCACCGCATGTCGTCTATAGCTAATTACTCTCATTCCGAACACAATGGGATATGTATCATAAGCTGATTCGATCATTTCAATCAGTTTTCATCAAAATCAAAATATAAATCTATATATTGAATTTGAACGCGCATTTCAATTTACCGGGGCCACATACGAACTCTAAAAATTCCCGAAAAATATTTTTTAACTTCGTATTGATGATACGGTCCTAACAAAACTAATTTTGTCAGATTCTGAGACCGTTTGAAAAATGGCCATTTTCCAGTCGATTAAAATCAACTGAAACGGGTCAAACGCGTTTTGCTTTGCCACACTCACATATTGATTCGAAAAATTACGAAATTTGAACCCTAGCAATAACTTAACATCACGGATCCAACAAAAGTGGTTTCGTCGAAATCCGAGGTCATTTGCAAAATAGCTATTTTCAAGGGCCGAAATTCCCTAGCGACTATTCTGAATTTTCAACTGGACATAACTTTTGATTCCCGCTATGAAATTTCGATTTTTCGGATTCATTGAAAAGATATTCTTAAATAGATTATAATATTTTTGGTTTCACTAAAATCCGGTTTATTTTGCACCCGGTATGTTCAATTGAATTTTGAAATCGAATTATCGAACTACTGCGCCATTTCTAATTCCTTTTATAATTAAAATAAAAAATTTATATTCTAACGACGACGTATATAAATTTATACATTTTAATTCTATACAAAATAAATTTCTCGTTGTTTTTATTTAAAATATTTCATTTCAAATAATCAAAATTCGCAAAAATTGCCAAAATGAAAATTTTAAATTGGCTCGCATTTCCGGGGTTGTTACAGTTAGGCGGAGTGTTTAGGCGCTTGCCTCCCAAGTTATGGCGCGTAGGTTCGAATCCCATTAATGTCATGTTTTTAAATTTTAAGAAGGTCACCCAAAAAGATGCATGTTCTAATAGAAACGTATACGTTTATATACATATAAAGAAAAATTATATAAATATGGGTGTGTGTTTATGTATAATGTATATGTATGTATATATGTGTATGTATATGTGTGTGTGTATGTAAGAGTGTGTGTGTGTGTGTGTGTATTGGCATGAAATTAAAAAATAACATGCAATTAATCAAAACAAGTAACAAATAAATGTCTGGAAAGCGCTATTTGAATTTTGAAAATAAATGAAGTTGTAGATAAATATATACACATAGATTCAAAATTGAAATTTAAAGCGTAAACTTAAAATGGAAGGTAATAAATGTGGAATGAATGAAAATATGCAAGAGAATAGCTGCGTTTGAAATTTGAACATATACTGAAAAGGAAAGAATCAATGAATTTATAACATTAATAATAATGTTTACGAAACCAAAATTATAGAGCTATTAATAAATGAAATTTTATGAAATTGTACATGAATATATACACATAAATTTAATTTTGAATTCTGGAATGTGTGGTATAAATTGAAGATATTAATATAGGGGGAAGAATAATAGGCAAGAGAATAACATAATAACAAAATTTAGATCATAGCCAAAACTTGAACGACACTGATTTAATCTGTATAAATTTAACGAACGTGATTCTTCTGAGCACCGATAAATAAGCTAGTAGGTCCCGACCACCAACTCATATTTTCTAAGAGAGTGCCAAAATATATTAGTTTTAGGGTTTTGATTAAAGATTTGAAGACAAAGAATATAAATCTAAGCTATAGATGCTCAGGTTTCTCGTCTGTATGAGGTAAGTTTTGTGAATCTGAATTATTAGGATTCCTTTCATTAGCATCATATATTTAAATCTATGGTTATTTCAAAAAGAAATTCAATTAGGAAGATGACGGGTGACAGATCTAAATTAGATTCAAAAATTGTAAAGAATTCAAGTGAGTGAATTTAAATTAAATTATCTAACAATAGTATTTTGTATCGTTTGATTTCTTTTGGATAATTTACAATATGTTATTTTCCCCTCTTCTCATCATAATATATAGTTTATGTTAAATTTTAGCTATGTGCTAATTGAATAAAAATTATGATTATGCGTAAAATAATTGAATTGTGGTTATACGCATAATAATTGAATTGTGGTTAGGCACAAATTTATTGAATTGTGGTTAAGCGTAAATTAATTGAAATTATGAACAAAAAGGGAAAATGTGATAAAATGGGCTAAAAGAATATATCGTGCCAATATTGTAATAGAAGGGAAAGTTTGAGAATTTATATATTATTTGTAAGGAATCGCCTTTCAGATTTTGAATGAAATAACTACAGAGAAGGGAAATTGGTATAAATCTTAGTTAAGTACAGAAACCATATTAGATTTGGAAATAATAAAAAGAAGAAATAGGAATCAATATATACCTATAAATCTTAAAGGTTGGGTATAGCCTAGAATGATTGGTTAAGAAAAAAGGGAATGTATTTGCATAGTTTGGTAAATTAAGAAAAGTAAGAAATATGATTGCAAACTAAAACTATGAATAAATGGAGGCTAGTGTGAACTAGAGGGTTAAATATATTGCGCACTAATTTGATGACCTCAAAAATAAGAAAAGAAATGTTTCGCAATCATGAGTTCCTATTATAGTAATTATCTGAAACTGTGGAAATGGATTTTATTATAATTTTGGTAACTAATCAATTTAGAATAGGCCTAACTTCCTAAAAAGATTAAATTGTAAAGATGAGAAAGAAGGGTAACATAACTAAAAGATGTTATGAAAAGAAAAAGAGATGTAAAAGGTTTATTATGTAAACTTACAAAAACAATAAGTAGATTAATGTCATAACAATAAAGGTTAGGTTAAATAATAAAAAACTTATGAAGTATAAAATGAATGGGGAATGTAACCTATTATAATAAATTATGTTATACGAGAATATAATATAATAGGTAGACTTGTCATAAGGACAGGTAAGATAATAACACACAGGTTATAATTAAAAGAGGAAATGGGAAGTAAGAGGCTTATTATAAATAAACTTACACAATAGGGAATAAGTTTAATAAGCGAACTCACAATTATAGTTGTGATAATATTATAACATGAGGTCATAATTAAATGGAAAAAAGTAGAGTAGGCTTATTATTAATAAATTTATAATTAAGGAATTAACTTTAATAAATATAATAATAAGCGGTGGTCCGTTCTGGCAGTGAAAGATGATTAGGGAAAATAATCGGCCAACTAAAGCTAGTAAACAAATAACTTGAACGAAGAATAAATACATGAAATGTTCAAGTTAATTAGCAATATGGTAAGTAAACCAAGCGCGTAGTTGAGTTTTAGACATAAGGTCTAATAACATAATGATGAGATGCGCTTGGACTAGTCCATACGTATATGGGATGGAGAGCTCAATGGGGAAGATCATCTTGGATGTCTGGAGATATGAGAGGAGCACATCTAGCTTATTATTCGATGGGACTAGAATTAAATGTCTCGCTTCTACGGGATGTGAGGATACATCGTGATTGCCCTCTATGGTAGGCCTAATGATGTTGTACCCACAGAGGTATGGTTGTATGGTCTCATCCGGTGAGTATGCCTAGGCAGCCTAAAGACTGATAAGAGTATTATCTTAGGATGATTCAGCGGCTTCCTCAAGGGGGAGGCTTCATGATCTAGACCCAACAAATGATAGTTGGTCGTCAGATACTTTTCATCGTCAGTCGGAGTGAGTGCATGAAAGACTAGAGCTAAGCCAAGAGGGCAGTGATATTTTACTATCAAGTCATTGGATGACGGACCACATGTTTGTTTAGATTGACTGGTAGGGCAGTCATTTAGCTCTTTGAATATTCTTTCATTAGTAGGGATATGCTAGGTGGGGCCTTGGAGAGCCACCAAAAGAGACATACCTATCTTTGGATATACGTATTGTAGGACTAACAGGATTGTCCTTACAGATATGTGTAAAGCTCCCATTGAGTTCCATCGAAGAACTCATGGATTAGGACATCCTTGTGGCGCAGCAGTAGAGGCTTATTCGATTTTGCAGCGTAATCTAGTACGCTTTCGTAGCATGGAGATGGAGGTGCAGTATGTTTTCATAGTGCGATGATGGGGACCACTCGAGGAAGGTATTATGGGAAGTACTTCAATATATATTGGGTATATAGCTACATATATACTATTAGGTTAATTTATTGGGTAGTAGATGGGTACAATTTATGCAGAAAAATAAAAAATGTTTTGAGAAATAAATCTAAATAACTTAACAAATATGAACCAGCGATAGTACAGTATATGCAGTGTTATTTATAGAAAGTATAATTTATCCATTCACGAGAACTTTTGTTTTAGCCCCCTCCTCATAACAAACCCGCAAGTTAGACAAGTGGTTGGGACTCTGCAGCTTAGAGACACTTGTTAGATAGTGTCATCATATTGGTGAGTACTTACTTATTATTATATTTTATTCCCTTCCGATGTTAGATTTCTTTTATGAGATTTGATATATTATCTTTGACTTTCTGCAGGATACCAGATAAACCAAGCTGAGCTTTGATAGTTTTTGATTTTTGAAAAAAAAATCGTTCTATCAAAATTCAGATTGTTACATACAAACTCTGCGATAAATATGCTCTTTTACTTGCCATGTGCCTATCCTCGTAACTTGTGAGTTCTCTAGAGAGCTTAAGTCTCTCATAAAAGGCGGCTCACCATTACACCCGAGTAAGTGAGTCCATGAAGTGCTTCACTATTGCACCACGAATGCTATACTCGCTAAGATCAAAAGGCTCAACCTCACAAAATAAACAATTGTAATTCATCAAGTGCATCTCAGAAGTACCGGCAATATTAATTTTGAATTATATAATAGTAGTAAGACATTTTGTAATAAACCTGATTTTTTTCATTAATAGAAAAAATAAACAATGATTTGAATTAGCAATCTAAAATCGTTAGTTTGAAATTAGTATTCTTTTATGAAAGGAAATTTTTTTAAATGCCAAACTATAAATTATTGTGAAATTTAAAAAATATTAGTAATTTTAAATCAATATATTTAAAGTTTATTTCAATGATGACAATATAATTTTTTATTTGAAATTTTTAAGTGCTTTGAGTTATGTTGAAAATAGCCGTGAAAGAAATAAGAAGGAAAAAAAACAAAGAAGTTTTTAGCATTAGTAATTTTATAAATCGCAAGCTTTCAAAAATTAGCTCAAGTCCATTTTCCCCCAGAGAAATATCCATGTTCTTTCAAGATGAAGAGGCTTTTAGTACTTGATTTCACGAGGTATCGTTCCCTTCTCATTTCACTCTTTATTTTCATTTTCGGCTTGAAAACTTAAAAATGACTTCTCTTCCGAAATTCATGAAAAATCAGAAAAATATCCAAAAATCATGAATTTTAGATGAAGCATCTCAACACCAATATAAATTACAAAAATTGTCAAGGGCCAATTTTGATCATGTTTGAAGGGTTAGACAATTGATAGATTGAGCTTCATTTTTTTGGTTCATCAACATTGAAAAGGGGCTAGTTCAATTATGATTTTTAATATCAAATCGAAATTTTCTGGCTTTAAAATTCGCAATGAGTTCAGTAGGCTCTTATCTTTATTTGCTATGAATATAATATGTTAATATGTTGGAAAACATGATTGGTGATGCTATTTGTCGATCTGGTTTTGTTGTAACAAACTCAGGGATGTTAAACCTTTGTCGCTATAACATTCAAATTTAATTGATATTTTGCTTAAAAATAACGAAATTTTACTATGTTCTTCCTGACATCTTCCTGCAACTCTCCACCCAATTTCATGAATTTTTATTGAGAATTGATGTTTTAAACATGGTGATTTTCGAGAGCATTCACTGTAAAATATGGATAAGAAACGTATGTTGATTTAAAAATCATAACTAATTCCTGAAAAACTGAAGGAAAAAACCTGTAATGTAACAACCCAGAAAATCAGAACCAATTTAAATTTTTTAATTTGGCTATTTTAATGAATTTGGAATATTTAAAATGATTTATTTAAATAATAATGACTAAAAATTTAATTGAATCGAAGTTAGAAGAAATAAATTTATTTTAATTATATAACGAGCTTACAATGGCGCGACGGTTTGAAAATCGACCATGAACTTTTCTAAATTTGATATCATACTTGTACTGGACTGGTTAAAAAAAATACGAGGCCGAAGTAAGATGTTCCGAAAGAGAAGTTGAAATTAAAACAAAGCTTGGACATATTACTATACCATGTCGTGGATCAGAAACCAATAGAAAAGAGCTTTGGTCTGCGCTAGAAGTTATTCCCACTTCATTAGAAAACATTCCTGTCATTAAAAATTATGCGAATGTGTTCGAAGAAGTCGATAACTTACCTTCGCAAAGAGAAATTGTGTAACGACCCGTATTTTAGTGATATAATAATTAATTTGTTTAATTATATAAATAGTGATTTAGAGATTTGAATGGTCGTAAAATTAAATAATAGTAAATATTTAATTAATTTAAATACTAGAATAATATATTTAATTTTAGAAATAATCAAAAATAGTGGAATTTACAATATTGTGTAATTTGGATTATGTAAAATATATAATTCAGTTTAGAGTTGAATTATATTCACGAATATCTTATATAAACGAAATTTGAACGTATAATTATATTATAATTATAATCAAGCTCGAAATGGCGCTACAATTCGTAATTTGGCGATTCGAACTTTAAATGAATATACATAATCCGTTTTAAATCGGATTTCTGTGAAACAAGAAACGTTCAGAGCTGGTGAAGTATATTTTTCTAGTGGAAGAGAAAAATCGGGAATTCATTGTGTAGATTTTGATTTATGTCCAAATTAAATTTTAGAAAAGTCGTAAGGGAATTCCTTTATAATTTATAATGATATATATAAGGAATTTCATTATAAACTTGAATAACAATTCAACCGGGATTTGAATATTGAGTTGTAAATCCCAGTGGAGCTGTATGATATTCTATTGTGAATATATACAATAATATTTATTTTTAAATATTAAATTTAATTATTTTTAAATATATTTATATTTTTAAATATATTTATATATTTAAATGGGTTATTTAGAGCTTTAAAAATAGTCAGTTTTGCAAACGACCTCTGTTTTCGACGAAACTAGTTTTGTTGGATCCGCAATAATAAATTATAGTTAGATTTCAATTTCTATGATTTTTGAAGTCAGTATATGGCCATACGGATTTTTAATGTGAAATACAATCGATAATTTGACCTTTAAAAATACGCTATGTGAGCAAACAGAGTCGGAATTCGACGAAACCAGTTTCCTTGGGTTCGTAATGTCGAACTATAGCTGCATGTCCATCTCTATGATTTTTGGGTATTGTATGTGATCATAGGAATTTTAATTCACAAATACAAGTAGTAGTTGGCTATAAATAAATAAAATAATGAATATTAGAATAATATTTTTATCCTATAAATACAGGTTAACTCCTTCCTAACCCTAAAGCATTCCACATTCCACAGAAAGAATTCCGCCGCCAGTAAAAAAAATTCCACAGTAAAATCATCCACCTTCAAAAATAAAAATAAAAAGGATAAAATCCTATAAATCATAAGATAATTATATTTGGCCTCACAACTGGGTTCTCTTCGATCTGATATACATTTTGAGGGGTTCGACGTTCATTGTGTTCACCGAAAAATGTACAGCGCATGGTATTTACGAACTAGGGTTGAGCTTTGATGAAAATCGAAGCAATGATACTCGTTTTCGTGGCTAGATTTGGATTGAAGGAAGGATTTAACAGCTTGTTGGAATTTTGGGGATTTCATCGAAATAAAAAATGTCGATGATTCCTGTAGCAGAAGCTTGAGGTCGTGATATAAAAGAAAGCTTCGAGTTGTGTATTTGTGGTGCTGGAAGATAGATAAGTGGAAGGAGAATGAAATGGTATTTTCCCTTTTAGTTTTCGTGGAGTGTAGTTGGAGTTTGGGTTTGGGGAATTGCGGAATGGGTACGAGGAGAAGAACTGAACGGGAGCTAAATCATTGAAGAAGGTGGTGATACAGGAGGCGGATCTGGGTATTTTCAAATGTGGGTGGACAGGGTTAAATGTTTAAGGCCCAGATTCTCTAATAATAAAAAATCAAATCAAATGGGTTGCCTACGATGATATAAAACGTATAAAAGGTGAAAGTAGAAGCCAATGAAGGAATGGATGTTGGACTGGATTGAGCTTTTGGTGTTGGAAGTGACGAGTGTGTGGAGTGAAGGTGGTGAGGGCTTGAAAGCACAACAATGGTGTGTTAATGAGAAGGTTCCCGGAGTTGTTTGCGGATGTGAAGAGAAGAGTTCGAAGGAAATTCTGGAGCACTACTATTTGAAATGGGAGAGAAGGATTTGGTTGGAGGATTTGTTTAATTGAGGTGATTAAGTAATTAATGAACATCATTAGCCGATTTAAACTATATAATAATGTATAATCTTGTAATCGCTGTATTTATTGCATACGTTATCAGAATCGTACAAAACAAGATCCGTTGGGATCGTATGGACGGACACTACCCACTGGAACTGACTGAGAGAGAATCGAAGCTTGTTACAATTTATAGAAAAATAAATTGTCCGTCTGAATCAAGCGATGGTAATCATTATTAACGATGATCGTCCAATGTGAGTAAAACTCACCAACTCGGAACAGTTATATTTCTATAACGTATTCTTAGAACTAATAATTATCTGTTGATTGCTATGTGTTAACTGCTTGGTTGATTTGCATATGTATTGGTTGAATATACAGATAATAATACATATATATAAATCATTAATCAAATATTGATTCTGTTTAGCAGAATATTTCATAGTGAAATGAAATCGATGTTAATTATATTGTTTAACATCTGTGATGCAGGATACAGGTTGGAGGGACCCAACTGGGTTCCTCAATATATAAAATACTGTTTTGTTTCATATATTGTGATATGCGATGTAATATATAATCTGTTGTTGATTATGTGTGTTCGAATGATATCGATCACGGCTGTTTGGTATTTTAAATACCGTAAGAAAACCCTGGGATGAAAAAGGAAAATTTCAATAACTATATTGAAATAAAATATTATATAAAATCGAAAGATTTTATACAGAAGGAAGATTTCGAACTGTATATTGGAGTAGAATATTTATAAAATCAAGGGATTTTATAAAGGAAATTATTTGTAAAACAAATATAAAGGGAAATATTTGTAAAACGAATAGAAAGAGAAGTATTTGTAAAACATTTACAAATAAAATAGAAAGAGAAATATCTATAAAACATTTACAAATAAAATAGAAAAAGAAATATTCGTAAAACAATTACAAATAAAATAGAAAGAGAAATATCTGTAAAATATTTACAAATAAAACAGAAAGAGAAATATCGGTAAACATTTAAAAATAGAGTTATAAAAAGGAAATGTTTATTTCGAAAATAAATAGAGTTATAAAAAGTAAATGTTTATTTGTAAAATAAATAGAGTTATAAAAAGGAAATGTTTATTTAGAAAATAAATAGATCTATAAAAAGGAAATGTTTATTTAGAAAATAAGTAGAGTTATAAAAGGGATACATTGGGAAATGAAAAGGAATGTCATATAAGGAAATATTTGGCAAGTGAATAGAATTTTACATTAGGAAAGTTTAGACCCGTGCTTCGCACATGGGTATAACATGATATGGATTTAAAGCAAAGATTTTAAATAGAATCTGTTGTAACCAATAGATTGAGAAGATTAATTTATAAATAATAATTTATAAATTAAATAAAATATTTGTCATTGGATAAATAGAATATATAAATCAGGACTTATATAGAGAAGTAGGAATCGATTTCAACATCGATATCTGAAACTGAATATGGGCTTAGAGTTAATCAAAGGAGTTAATCAAAATGTGCTAATTAAAATGAGTTAAAGGAGTTAATCGATTAGAGTTAAATCGATTAGTGTTAGAGTTAATCGATTAGAATTAGAGTTAACCAGTTAGAGTTAATCAGTTAGTGTTAATCAGTTAGAGTTAATCAATTAGAGTGAAATCAAACTAGAGTTATTCGAATAGAGTTAATCAAACAAGAGTTAGTTGAATATTTGTTATATCGAATAGAGTTAATCGAACAAGAGTTAGTCGAATATTTGTTATTCGAATAGAGTTAATTGAATTAGAGTTAATCGAAAAAGAGTTAGTCGAATATTTATTATTCGAATAGAGTTAATTGAATTAGAGTTTGTCGGATTAGAGTTATTCGAATATAGTTTATTCGAAGAAAGAGTTATCGAATAAGGTTATTCGAATAAGAGAATTAATCGAATATAGTTGATTCAAATAGAGAAAGAAATTATCGAATATTAGTTATTCGAAAGGTGCTAATCGAATATTAGTTATTCGAAAGGAGTTATCCGAATATTAGTTATTCGAAAGGAGTTATCGAATATTAGTTATTCGAAAGGAGTTAATTGAATATTAGTTATTCGAAAGGAGTTATTGAATATTAATTATTCAAAAGGAGTTAATTGAATATAGTTTATTCGAAAGGAGTTAATTGATAAGAGTAAATTAGTTAGAGTTAATTGAATAGAGTTAATCCAGTAAGGTAAATCAAATAGAGTTAATCAAATAGAGTTAATCAAATAGAGTTAATAGAATTGAGTTAATCAAATAGAGTTAACTGATAAGAGTAAATCAATTAGAGTTAATCGAATAGTGTTAGTTGAATAGAGTTATTCGAATATAGGTTATTCGAAGAAGAGAGATTATCGAATATAGTTTATTTGAAGGAAAGAGTTATCGAATAGAGATTTATTCGAAAGAAAGTTTGTTAAAGATCTAAAGGATAAAATTTGACTATTTCGAAGTTAAAACATTGTTCGGTTAAGGTCTGAGAGGTAATTATATTCTAACTTGATTGACTTCCTTCTTAACTAAGGAATGGTAAGGTTTGATAGTGAATGATGGTTAAGTGAATTTAGTTAATGAGCGTAATGGTTTATGTTGGCATAGCGATGTTTATTTTAACATCTGTTTAAATCAAATGAAGGAGTTTTGGAAAAAAATTCCAAATAAGAATCAGAAATGTTTTCTGATAACAGAAAATAAGAAATGGAAATAAATATGGAAACGTTTTCCAGTGATTAATAACGTATATTTTCTAAGTTTAGAAAATAAGGATTTAGGAATATATGGAAACAGAAGATAAGTAAATTAATGAACTAAAGAGATAAATGTTAAATGATGATTGATTGATAAAATTTCCATCCGGAAATAATATCGTTGTTTACACATGTGTTTTTCTTTGATAGTTAAATCACAGACTATCAAAGTTTTGACCATTTTTCTGTCGTCAATACGGAGAGACCGGTTGGATTCTTATCCAAAGAACTACTCCGTATGGGCGTTAGCGTTTCGAATCAAATAGATCGAAGAAAATTGAAGACGGAGTAAAGTGCAAGGGCTGTTGTATAAGTCCTAGGTAGAGATTTCCTAGGATGGATGTATGGAATAGCGCCTTCAGTTTGTTCAGTCCCAGGACAACTTGAATGGACGAATGTTTGACAGAGTATATCTGGTAGATCACGTAAGTTGATCGTTTCAAATGTATTAACGTTGATGGCGGAGGAATTCGTTTCTCTTAGCTTATACCCGTGGTATTTTGGAAAAATCAATTTGTGATTTGATGGGTATGACGATGTGGCATTCAAAGTAAATGGAGGAGTGATCTGTTAAAAGATACGTTATAACCTCAAGCCTCATCAACTGGGAAATGACAGAAATCGGGCAGGCAGCATGGCTAAGTGGTTCGCAACCAAGTAGGGTATATTGTCACCATCTATAGAATATTCATATTTGTTACTTCTTTCAATTCTATATCTCCCGGGAATGATTATGTTGGTTTATCAACTATAAGGTGACAATATATTCGATACACTCAAGCGAAATGAGTGGTCGGTCATGTGTGGCTGAGTTGCAAGATGTTCTTGTTGAACTCCAGTGTATCGCTTCTAGAGTACACTGAGCGGAAGGTGGATCCATACATTGTCATAGTTGGAATCCATTCCCCAAGTAAGAGCCCGCCGTTTTGATTGTATATTATATATGTAGAACATTAGATGCAAGCGTTTCTACTAGATTGATATTACTTATGTTAGACTTTGTTATAATATCATAATAATATTGTTTTACAAATGATTTGGGTTATCGTAAGGTAAAAACCATCCGTGTTTATGTGTGGATCGGTCTTATGATAATTCTTTCTTTTGAAAGGATTTTTAAAGATAAACAAATGATTCGAGTTTACTCACACCAGTCACATGACTGACCCGGAGTTTATTTTGTTTTATTTTACCTAAACTCTTGGGTGCCCAATTTTGTACAAGCAGTCAAGTAGTCGCGATTTACAGATATATTTAGAGAGCTGGAGCAGGAGGCTTCAGAATTATATAGCTATGGTTATTTCCGCTGTGTTGTAAGTGCAGTACTTTGGAAATGATATGTATATTCAAATACAGATTTATATTTCAAAGTTATGTTATATATTATATGTTATTCGTTCCGCTGTGAGGTTCGTGTTACTCTGATGTTATGTTATTCTTCTTCTTCTATTCTAAGTTTCTATCTTATCTATTCTCTCCCTCTAATTTCTTTCAATAACTACCGGTATTTTCGATCCTTGGCTGTTCGATATGTGTTGTATATCGGATAACCAAGATCGGCTTTTTCCCGGATGTTACAATTGGTATCAGAGCTGAAGGTTAAGTTATTACCTTGGCTCTGTGGCGTGACTCAGTAGAGATGGGGTTAGTAATACCCTAGATTGAGTTTGATTGTATATATACGAGTTAACGTACTTGTTATTTGATATAAAAATGGTTTATATTGTAGAGATTTATTGGTTGAGTTGTTTATGAATTTTGGTTGATCAGTTTGATCCACTGTATGGATAGAGTTTCTAAACGCTTGAATACGATAAACCATCACTATATGTTTTGAAAAGAGGGTAAACAAAATATTTTTTCCCAAATTATATTTTGATATAAAGGATTTATATTGGAATGATTATAATATATTGGATATATTGGTTATTATTATAATCGAGCAAAATTATAATGGAAATGGTTATATATATAACCAAATAAAATTCGTATAAGTATTACGAAGTGAATTAAATCTGAATTTAAATCAGAATTGAAATTAAAACCCTGGAAATTGGAAAGGTGTTTGTAAATGGATTTGAATGGAATATATGAGAATTTTAAAATCCTGGGAGATTTTAAATTATTTTACAAGCATTGGGAATAGTATTTTGAAAATGAATTTCAAAATGAAAGTGTTTAGAATCGTTTTGAAAGTTATATATATTGAACTCACTCTGATCGTTGGGAAATAACACTGATGATGCTGGCCACATCATCAGTGTTCATTTTCGAGTTGTAAGTGACAGATTACTACCAAAGACATTGTTTTTGAATTGATTTGAGAAAAACAAGTGGTTTGAATCCTGAAAAGGAAAGTTGATTTTCAATAAGGTAAAGCTGTTTAAAATTCCCAGGGAAAGATTGTTGAATTAAAACCAAATTGAATTGAAATTTGGAAAAGCAATTGGAATTAAATTGAAATCAATTATGTGAAAATTGAATTGAATTAGAATATAATGATATCGAGTAAGTTGAATCGTTGAATAAGAATTTTGAATTGAGATTGGAATTGGAGTTTGAGTGGAATTCGACTTGGATAAAGAGAATGGTTGTATTTGGGGATAAAAACAGATTGGAATTTGATTGGGATGACATGGGTATATACTGAATTAACAGCAGATGGAAAGGATATAATGATATGCCCGACAAAAAGGTACCAGTTTATATTTATATGGGTATGGGATTTATGAGCCGAACTGGCAAGCCGCTTGGCTGTTTGAATTTCTTTTGGGTTGGAGAAGGTCTAGAGAGGCGAGTTGGAGTTTGAGCTAATGACCAGTACAAAGGAGGTGCTGGCGAAATTTTTCGAAAACCTAAGGTGTTAGAAAATTTTCAAGATTTTTGAAAATTTTCATTAACAGAAATAAATTAATATTTTTATTAGAATTAATTGGTTCAGTTGAAACTGAAGTCAAGAGGTGAAGAAATAATTTTAACCCAGTTGGAGGAGTTTTTTTTCTACCTTAGCAATTTCGAGGACGAAATTATTTTAAGTGGGGAAGAATGTAACGACCCGTATTTTAGTGATATAATAATTAATTTATTTAATTATATAAATAGTGATTTAGAGATTTGAATGGTCGTAGAATTAAATAATAGTAAATACTTAATTAATTTAAATAATAGAATAATATATTTATTTTCAGAAATAATCAAAAATAGTGGAATTTGCAATATTATGTAATTTGGATTATTTAAAATACATAATTCAGTTTAGAGTTGAATTATATTCATGAATATATTATATAAACGAAGTTTGAACGTATAATTATATTATAATTATAATCGAGCTCGAAATGGCACTCCAATTCGTAATTTTGGCGATTCGAACTTTAAATGAATATACAGAATCTGTTTTAAATCGGATTTCTGTGAAACAAGAAATGTTGGGAGCTGATAAAGTATATTTTTCTAGTGGAAGAGAAAAATCAGGATTTAATTGTGTAGATTTTGATTTATGTCCAAATCAAATTTTAGAAAAATCGCTATGGAATTCCTTTATAATTTATAACGATATATATAAGGAATTTCAATATAAATTTGAATATCGATTCAACCAGGATTTGAATATCGAGTTGTAAATCCCAGTGGAGCTGTATGATATTCTATTGTGAATATATACGATAATATTTATTTTTAAATATTAAATTTAATTATTTTTAAATATATTTATATATTTAAATGGGTTATTTAGAGCTTTAAAAATAGTTAGTTTTGCAAACGACCTCTGCTTTCGATGAAACTAATTTTATTGGATCCGCAATATTAAATTATTGTTAGTTTCAATTTCTATGATTTTTGAAGTCATTATATGGCCGTACGGATTTTTAATGTGAAATACAATCGATAATTTGACCTTCAAAAATAAGCTGTGTGAACAAACGGATTCGGAATTCGACGAAACCAATTTCGTTGGGCTCGTAATGTCGAACTATAGCTGCATGTCCATTTTCGTGATTTTTGGATATTGTATGTGATCATAGGAATTTTAGTTCACAAATACAAGTAGTAGTTGGCTATAAATAAATAAAATAATGAATATTAAAATAATATTTTTTTATCCTATAAATACAGGTTAACTCCTTCCTAACCCTAAAGCATTCCTCATTCCACAGAAAGAATTCCGCCGCCAGTAATTTTTTTTCCACAGTAAAATCATCCACCTTCAAAAATCTAAACAAATAGGATAAAATCCTATAAATCATAAGATAATTATATTTGGCCTCACAATTGGGTTCTCTTCAATCTGATATACATTTGAGGGGTTCTACATTCTTTCTGTTCACCGAAAAATGTACAGCACATGGTATTTACGAACTAGGGTTGAGCTTTGATGAAAATCGAAGCAAGGATACTCATTTTGGTGGTTAGATTTGGATTGAGGGAAGGATTTAACAGCTTGTTGGAATTTTGGGGATTTCATCGAAATAAAAACTGTCGATGTTTCCTGTAGCTGAAGCTTGAGGTCGCGATATAGAAGAAAGCTTTGAGTTGTGTATTTGTGGTGCTGGAAGATAGAGAAGCAGAAGGAGAATGAAGTGGTGTTTTCCCTTTTAGTTTTCGTGGAGTGTAGTTGGAGTTTGGGTTTGGGGAATTGCGGAATGGGCACGAGGAGCAGAACTGAACGGGAGCTAAATCGTTGAAGAAGATGGTGATACAGGAGGCGAATCTGGGTATTTTCAAATGTGGGTGGACTGGGTTAAATGTTTAAGACCCAGATTCTCTAATAATAAAAAAATCAAATCAAATGGGTTGCCTGCGATGATATAAAATGTATAAGAGGTGAAAGGAGAAGCCAATGAAGGAACGAATGCTGGACTGGGTTGAGCTTTCGGTGCTGGAAGTGACGAGTGTGTGGAGTGAAGGTGGTGAGGGCTTGAAAGCACGGCAATGGTGTGTTAATGAGCAGGTTCCCAGAGTTGTTTGCGGATGTGAAGAGAAGGGTCCGAAGGAAATTCTGGAGCACTACTGTTTGAAATGGGAGAGAAGGATTTGGCTGGAGGATTTGTTTAATTGAGGTGATTAAGTAATTAATGAACATCATTAGCCGATTTAAACTATATAATAATGTATAATCTTGCAATCACTGTATTTATTGCATACGTTATCAGAATCGTAAAGAAGATCCGTTGGGATCGTATGGACGGACACTACCCACTGGAACTGACCGAGAGAGAATCGAAGCTCGTTACAATTTATAGCAAAATAAATTGTTCATCTGAATCAAGCGATGGTTATCATTATTAACGATGATCGTCCAATATGAGTAAAACTCACCAACTCTAAACAGTTATATTTCTATAACATATTCTTAGAACTGATAATTATCTTGATTGCCGTGTGTTAACTGTTTGGTTGAATTGCTTATGTATTGGTTGAAATTATAGGTAATGATACATATATATATAAATCGTTAATCAAATATTGATTCTGTTTAGCAGAATATTTCATAGTGAAATGAAATCGATGTTAATTATATTACTTAACATCTGTGATGTAGGGAAACAGGTTGGAGGGATCCAACTGGGTTCCTTAATTTATAAAATACTGTTTTGTTTCATATATTGTGATATATGATCTGTTGTTAATTATGTGTGTTCGAATGATATCGACACTGGTGTTTGGTATTTTAAATACCATAAGAAAACCCTGGGACGAAAAAGGAAAATTTCAATAGCTATATTGAAATAAAATATTGTATAAAATCAAAAGATTTTATATAGAAGGAAGATTTCAAACTGTATATTGGAATAAAATATTTATAAAATCGAGGGATTTTATAAAGGAAATTATTTGTAAAACAAATATAAAGGGAAATATTTATAAAACAAATAGAAAGAGAAATATTTTTAAAACATTTACAAATAAAATAGAAAGATAAATATTTGTAAAACATTTACAAATAAAAGAGAAATATTTGTAAAACATTTACAAATAAAATAGAAAGAGAAATATTTGTAAAATATTTACAAATAAAACAAAAAGAGAAATATTGGTAAACATTTATAAATAGAGTTATAAAAAGGAAATGTTTATTTAGAAAATAAATAGAGTTATAAAAAGGAATTGTTTATTTAGACAATAAATAGAGTTATAAAAGGGATTTATTGGGAAATGAAAAAGAATGTCATATAAGGAATTATTTAGAATTTCACATCAGGAAAGTTTAGACCCGTGCTTCGCACACGAGTATAACATGATATGGATTTAAAGAAAGGATTTTAAATAGAATCTGTTGTAACCAATAGATTGAGAAAATTAATTTATAAATAATATTTTATAAATTAAATAAAATATTTACCATTGGATAAATAGAATATATAAGTCAGGACTTATATAGAGAAGTAAGAATCGATTTCAACATCGATATTTGAAACTGAATACGGACGTAGAGTTAATCAAAGGAGTTAATCAAAATGTGTTAATCAAAATGAGTTAGAGGAGTTAATCGATTAGAGTTAGAGTTAATCGATTAGAGTTAGAGTTAATCGATTAGAGTTAGAGTTAATCGATTAGATTTAGAGTTAACCAGTTAGAGTTATTCAGTTAGAGTTAACTAGTTAGAGTTAATCAGTTAGAGTTAATCGATTAGAGTTAAATTAAACTATAGTTATTCGAATAGAGATAACCGAACAAGAGTTAGTTGAATATTTGTTATATCGAATTGAGTTAATCGAACAAGAGTTAGTCGAATATTTGTTATTCGAATAGAGATAATTGAATTAGAGTTAATCGAACAAGAGTTAGTCGAATATTTATTATTCGAATAGAGTTAATTGAATTAGAGTTAGTCGGATTAGAGTTATTCAAATATAGTTTATTCGAAGAAAGAGTTATAGATTAATGTTATTCGAATAAGAAAATTAATCGAATATCGAATAGAGAAAGAAATTATTGAATATTAGTTATTCGAAAGGAGTTAATCGAATATTAGTTATTCGAAAGGAGTTATCCGAATATTAGTTATTCGAAAGGAGTTATCGAATATTAGTTATTCGAAAGGAGTTAATCGAATATTAGTTATTCAAAAGGAGTTATCGAGTATTAGTTATTCAACAGGAGTTAATCGAATACAGTTTATTCAAAAGGAGTTAATTGATAAGAGTAAATTAGTTAGAGTTAATTGAATAGAGTTAATCCAGTAAGGTAAATCAAATAGAGTTAATCCAATAGAGTTAATCAAATAGAGTTAATAGAATTGAGTTAATCAAATAGAGCTAACTGATAAGAGTAAATCGATCAGAGTTAATCGAACAGTGTTAGTTGAATAGAGTTATTCGAATATAGGTTATTCGAAGAAGAGAGATTATCGAATATAGTTTATTCGAACGAAAGAGTTATCAAATAGAGATTTATTCGAAAGGAAGTTAATAAGGAAGTTTGTTAAAGATTTAAAAGATAAACTTTGACTATTTAGAAGTTAAAACGTTGTTCAGTTAAGGTCTGAGAGGTAATTATATCCCAACTTGATTGACTTCCTTCTTAACTAAGGAATGGTAAGGTTTGATAGTGAATGATGGTTAAGTGAATTTAGTTAATGAGCGTAATTGTAACACCATGCATTTTTAATATAATTAAAAATGTATATATATGCATAGATAGGTTAATAATGGTGATGTACAATGAAAATTACTTAACATGAAAGAGAAGGAAAAATGTACATCACCATTGCGTTCGTCTCGAAATTCTACATGAAATAAAGTCTAAGTTTTCGAAAATTGGACTCCGTATGAAAGAGTTATGGCCTTCGGAAGATTCAAAACAGTTCGAAATTCAACCCAGGCAGCTGGGCGGGAAATTTCCCGCCCAGAACAGGGCAGTTCAACCTGGGGGTCAGGTCGACCATGGGGTCGACTTGGGGGTCGACCTACCCCCTAGGAGGTCGACCTGGGGGTAACCTATCATAGATCTGGGCAGTTTTTGTTCCTGTAACGTGGTTTGACGTGCTGTACGGACCAGATGGCTACTAGGTCAATCCTAGGCCCTAAAACGCTCTGTACACCTATAAAATAGCGCCTAGACCTAACCTAATTCATAAACAATTCCTTCTGATGCCTCCATGCTATCAGACTTCAACCAAACATGGCCGCTGCCTCAAAACTCTAAACTAAATTGCATGTTCTCCAGCAAATTTGGAGTTTAATCAAATCAAGAAGCAAAGTTCTTCATCAACAATTCATGCTCTTCACCAATAATCAAATAAGAATATTAAATCAGCATTCTACATCAACAACAAATCACTTATTTCTCTAATACAGTCAAAGTGAGTGGATTTGAACTATATTTGTTGTATAATGTTGCTTCTATCGTTTACCATTCCCCATAATGAATATGATGTTAGTTTAATAAGATCTGTTATTCTATTTATGCCTACGTTTGAGTTCTCTCCTTTTATCCTTTCCTTTTTTTATTTTTGGATCTAGGTTATCTCGAACCTAGACGAAATCTTATTTTACAATATGCATGATTGGAATATGGGGATATTGGAATATAATCTATAATTTTGGGGTTTGTGGCATAACAATTGTTATTGCATATATTGGGCATAACCTATTTTATGCAGCCGAGGAATATAATCTATAATGTTGAATTTATGTAAGTTTGACATAATTGTCATTGGATATGGAATTGGTATAGTTTAATATTAACAACATGTAATTGGATAACATGGATTGGTGAAATTTATTCGTGACTTGAAAAGTAAGCCTAGAGGGTGAATTAGATTATATGTATGAACGTGGGAATGTTGGGGTATATATATTGGGAAAATATTGATTATATGAAATTAGGTATAATTGGATATTGGAAATTGGCATGTTTGGGTATGAATAACATGGAATTAGTGAATTTGGCTATAATTGGATAATTTGGGTAATATGAAAATTGGCTAACTATTATGTAATTGGTGTAGTGAATGGAAAATTGGAAATAGGTATAAAAATGAAATGTAATTAAGTTGAGTTTGGAACATATGACATGAATTTAGGGTTTGGGTGAAAGACGATTGTTAATGAATGCCTATGACACGAGGTTAGACGCGTTTGTGGTGTAAGACTGCCCGGAACCGCCCGACAAATCCAACAACTACAATCGAACGTCTAATGTGAGAGGTCAACGGCAAGAACTAGAGGCGTAACGGTTTATGACATGAGGTTAGGCAGGTTTGTGGTGTAAGACTGCCCGGAACCGCCTGGCAAATCCAGCAGCCATGAACGTACGTCTAATGTGAGAGGTCATACATCGTTACGACATTATAAATGAATTAAGAAATACTAAGCATAATAAGACATGTGGGTGACATGGGTATGGTTAGAGGGTTAAGTGGGTGATATAAATGACATGTAAAGCATAACTAATGTGGACTTAACCATTGTGAGACATGTGATGTAAGACATAACCAAGGTAGACTTAGCCGTAGTAAAACATGTGTAAGACATGGAAACTGTAATAAAAAGGGTGTTAAGTGGGACACGTGTGACATGTGAAACAGAATTTAGATATGCTTAACCAAATGGGACCGTAACAGTATCATAAATTAATTGAATTGGGTAAAGTTTAAGTAACGGGTTAAGTAAAAGGAAGTGTTAAGTCAAATCTAAAATTAATGACATAGTAATGGTGGAATGATAATTACCTATTATAAACTTGAGTTGCGGTGATGTAAAATTAAATAATAGGCAAACTTGTCATAGGGACAAGGGAAGGTTATGACTTAAGATGTAATACAAGACTTGAAGGATGGGACGACTTATACTATGAAATAAGTCAAATCTAAAATTAATGACAAGAAATGGGGAATGATAAATAACCTGTTATGAATAAACTTGAATAAGGCAAGAAAGGATAATAGGTGGAAATTATAACTTATGGGACAAGTTAAGTTATAGGAAACGATAAGGAAGACGAGATAACTTATATGTTAAGATGTACTTAAATTATGTGGTTTGGAAAGGAGAAATGTGAAATTAAAAATGATATAAGTTATATGAGTGGGAAAGAAGTAAATTAGAATCATATATGTTGGTTGGGTTGAGTAATTCTCTGGGTGCCAGTCTGATGTTGATTTCGGTCTTCGGGGCTGGTGTTTAGACGGTTATTCTCCTAATCAGTATGTATGTGGGATAAGGCATACTTAACTATGAATTAAGTATAACATGTTGTTGTAACCCAAAAAGGGAATAATTTATGAAATTGGAAAATAACATGTTGTGGGCTTATTAATGGACTTAAGTGGGTTTAGTATAAATTGAATTAATAAGCAAGGGTAACTTGGCGAATACGAAAAAAAAGGAAGCTAATGTGAATAACCAAGTTAAATGAGAAAATTGATGAGGTGGCACAAGCGTGAAATAAATGATTAGACTTATGGTCTAATGACATATAAAACTAAGGCGCTTGAAGCAGTCCGTACGTTGTAGGATGAATAACCCAACGAGGTAGATCATGATGGTGTCATAAGGCACGAGGAGAGTGCACGTTCGCTATTTTGGTGGCTCCAACGGACTGGAAGGGGAAGCATGCTGCTTCCTGAGACGTTAAAGGTGCTCTTGGTAGTCCTCTGTAGTGGTTTAGCTTTGGGCTACGATTACAGAGGTTGGGTCCGCGCGGAACTACCAGGTGTGTGGGCCTTGACTGCACAAGTAGGGGGCAGTCAGAATGCTGTACGCGGTGGCATTAAGGGTGGTTCGGCGATTGCCTCAGGCAGAGGTGGAGGGTCAAGACCAAATGATAAAGATCGTCTAACGCCTGTCACCAGCAGCCTAAGCAATGCGAAAAGACAAGACCTAACCCCTAGAGATCGTTAACCATTGCTATCAAGGGACGGTGCGGAGAGAACCCACATGGAAGTTTAGATTGTTTGCTTGTTAGGGGTGGTCGCTTAGCTCGTGTGGTCTTTACTAGTTGAGGGAGGGGCTGAGGTGGGGCCATAGCCACCATAGAAAAACCAGACCCGAGGGATATCTGTACATTGGACATTCTTAGAGGCGGGACCATATAGATATAGAAAAGCTCCTGGCTGAGTTCCGTGTTTTTTGGTGTAGCCATACCATGGAACTTGGGTGCACAAGTAGAGGTTATGTGCAGTAGAAACATCGAGTACGATTGATGATACGTACGTGGGGAAGTCTAGGTACAACCATGTCTTCTCTGGGTGGTGTATCGTAGACTAGAGGGCATTATTCGGTTATGGAACCAAACTCGATCGAATAGTTCGAGGATAGCAGTCAGTACGCTTACGTAGCACTACGATAGTGGTTCTATGCGGATGTAGCGTCGTACGTTACTATGGCATAGGATGAGGGACATCGCATATTACTGTGGCGATACGGAGGAGACTGTGCGAGTGGGGTATCACGTGGTGTACCTCGGTTTGGAGGTTGCTACATATGCACTATATTAGGTTAATCTACTAGGGGGTAGATGGGTGTGACGTGTGTGTAAGCTTTGAGTGCTAATAACACGTATAACTTAATAAATAAGAAAGTGTAATTGAACGGTATATGTATGATTATTCAAGAAGTGTAGTTTAAATTCATTCACACAGAACTTATGTTCTGACCCCCTCCTCATAACATTCGCAGGTTAGACAGAGACTTATAGCTTTAGGAATACTGATTTAGCAGTTTTGTGATTAAGGTAAAGCTATGTTTTAAAATATATTATATTTTATTCCTTCCAATGTGAGATGTTTTTCCGTACTCTGACATATCTCTTTTCTTTGTCTTTTCTGCAGGATACCAGAGCAACCAACTCGGGTCTCGATGGATTGAATTTTGAAAAAAAAAAAATCGGTCCGTCGGAATCGGGGTTGTTACATCTGGTATCAGAGCTTCGGTTTAGTGATCTTAAGGAGATATTGAGTGAACGTATTTGTATTTTCTAAAATATAATTATATTATATATATATAAACCTAAATCCATAAAGTAGCCCATTAGGCAGGGAAAGAGTTGGGATATTTAGTTTGCACACTAAAGTAATAAACATAGAAATTTTTGAGACCCTTAGGTGGTATGGTTGGAAGTGTACCATATGAATTGGTATTTGAGATAGAAAGTATCCCATATATTTAAAACTGGAATGTTATTTCAGAGTAGTGGGTTCGGAAGTGAAACCTTATAGGTTGGAAAAGGTTAAGATGTGGAAAATGGATTAGGAATATATATAGTCGAGAGAATTAAATTTGCATAAGTGCCTAAGAAAGCCTAGTTGAGTAGAAGACCCACTTTGAGTCTAACCCAATGATAAACTTTTAAGAACTTGAATCTGTAAGAGAGTTTGTGGTATTTTTTCCAAGTTTTGATCTTAAAAGTATTTTGATGTTTTTAGTGCATGATGGGTTTTAAAGTAAAGTGAGGTATATTAGGTAAAACAATGATTTCTTGTTTTAAAAGAATTCTCACATGAAAAGGTGCATATTATGGAGCATAAATAGCTCGCTAGTTTTCATATATGAAAAGAAGTTTTGAAATCTCTATTCGGTTAACAATAAATTTTGATTATTGTTTTAAAAAGAAATTTTGTTGGGTAAACAAAATAAGCAGTAGAGTGCAAGAATAGAGTAGATATTTGTGCCTTAGCAACCAAAGTTAACATTGTAAATAGGAATAATGTAACTCATTAGTCATCCTTGTTTACTCCAGTTTGTGATTTGAAAAAAAAAATATTTTTGCAATTTTACTTTGTAACATGTTTTTATGGTTTGGCAAAAGCAAGTTTTTGAGAAAAGAATAAAAGTTTTACCACTTTAGTTTTTTTTTTGAAAAAAAGAATGTAATAAAAAGAAAGAAGGCCAAACCATGTTTTAAAAATGGAGTAGTTAAGGATTAAGGCCTAAAAAGAACGAGATAAAGTTAAAACTATTAGAACCAACTGGGAATTGGTTGAGATGAGAAATTATCTGAGTATCAATCTGATGTTGATTTCGGTCTTCGGGGCTGATACTTAGAGAGTTATTTTCTTGCCAATTTACAGTCAGGGATCAGATAATATTAAACTAATGGAAAATTTCCTGTAGAATGCATAAGCATTGAGAAACCTAGGTTTGTTGCTTGAGAAAAAGAAAAGGATTGTTGCTTGAAAGAGAAGTATAGGCTAGTAATACACAACATGGACTAGTGGTGACTACTAGGTAGTGAAGGGCTAGCAAATGTATAGATCCTGTTGAGTGGACTCGTGACAAAGTCCTAAGATTCTTGGCCCATAGTTGTAGCTGTGTAGGATATTGTTTGAGTTGAAAACAGAAGAGCTTGTTTGAAATAATAAAGCTAAGAAAGAAACTAGCCTAACTATAAAGAAAACAATAGAATCAATCAAGCAGCAAAACGAGACAAGAAAAGAAAATGGAAATCTTAAGAAAAAGATGAATAAATATTAAATTTTTCCAAGATAAGTGAAAAAGAGAAGAAATTTTCTTATGAGATTGTAATTGGATAGGAAAATAGGAAATCTTCATAAAATAGTCATAAAAAATCCAAGTACGATTAGAAAAGAGAAAAGGAGGATATGAATTTTTCCGTTGTACACCTTTTCGTAACATAAGAAATCGAATTTGGAAAATTATATTTTTCTAAATTTCGAATTTAATGATGGTTGGTAGGGTTTTGGATGCAAAAATTGGATGAACTATGCTCTTGATCTATAAGAGTGTAGGAAAATTTGGATAAAAACGTTTTGATTTTTGAAAAATATTACATTCATATAGAACTGCAAGTATATTTAGGATGTGAGCATCATGTTTTGAAAGAGTTTTTAAGATTTGCATACATATAGGTGGATCCAAATTAGGCATACATACTTTACTATGATGTATCTCACTTTGCACATGTGCACAATGTTTGCAACAATTGGATGCACACTTGATGGGTGGGTGTTGCGAGGGGTTATCTATTTTACTCTTATCGAATTTCGGGGATGAAATTCTTTAAGGGTGGAAGAATGTAACACCCTGCATTTTTAATATAATTAAAAATGTGTATATATATATATGCTTAGATAGGTTAATAATGGTGATGTACAATGAAAATTACTTAACATGAAAGAGAAGGAAAAATTTGCTCAATAACAGGGTACGTAACAGAGAAGATAGTAAAATAAGGATACTTAATTTAAATATCATAAATTAAGTAAAATGGACATCACCATTACGTTCTTATCGAAATTCTACATGAAATAGAGTCCAAGTTTTCGAAAATCGGACTCCGTATGAAAGAGTTATGGCCTTCGGAAGATTCAAAAAAGTTCAAAATTCGACCCAGGCAGTTGGGCAGGAAATTTCCCACCCAGAACAGAGCAGGTCGATCTGGGGGTCGACCTGGGGGTCAGGTCGACCTGGGGGTCGAACTAACCCCCAGGAGGTCGACTTAGTGGTCGACCTATCCCAGATCTGGGCAGTTTTTGTTCCTTGACGTGGTTTGACGTGCTGTACGGACCAGATGGCTTCTAGGTCAATCCAAGGGCCCTAAAATGCTCTCTACACCTATAAAATAGCGCCTAGACCTAACCTAATTCATAATGAATTCTTTCTGACGCCTCCATGCTGTCAAACTTCAACCAAAAATGGCCGCCGCCTCAAAACTCTAAACTAAATTGCAAGTTCTTCAGCAACTTTGGAGTTTAATCAAATCAAGAAGCAAAGTTCTTCATCAACAATTCATGCTCTTCACCAATAATCAAATAAGAAGATTAAATCAGTGTTCTACATCAACAACAAATCGCTTATTTCTCTAATCCATTCAAAGTGAGTGGATCTGAACTATATTTGTTGTATAATGTTGCTTCTATCGTTTACCATTCCCCATAATGAATATGATGTTAATTTAATAAGATCTGTTATTTTATTTATGCCTACGTTTGAGTTTTCTCCTTTTTATCCTTTCGCCTTTTATTTTTGGATCTAGGTTATCTCGAACCTAGACGAAATCTTATTACACAATACACACGATTGGAATATGGGGATATTGGAATATAATCTATAATTTTGGAGTTTCTGGCATAACAATTGTTATTGCATATATTGGGCATAATCTATTTTATGCAGTCGAGGAATATAATCTATATTGTTGAATTTATGTAAGTTTGACATAATTGTCATTGGATATGGAATTGGTATAATTTAATATTAACAACATGTAACTGGATAACATGGATTAGTGAAATTTATTCATGACTTGAAAAGTAAGCCTAGAGGGTGAATTAGATTATATGTATGAACGTGGGAATGTTGGGGTATATATATTGGGAAAATATTGATTATATGAAATTGGGTATAATTGGATATTGGAAATTGTCATGTTTGGGTATGAATAACATGGAATTAGTGAATTTGGCTATAATTGGATAATTTGGGTAATATGAAAATTGGCTAACTATTATGTAATTGGTGTAGTGAATGGAAAATTGGAAATTGGAATAAAAATGAAATGTAATTAAGTTGAATTTGGAACATATGACATGAATTTGGGGTTTGGGTGAATGACAATTGTTAATTAACGCATATGACACGAGGTTAGACACGTTTGTGGTGTAAAACTGCCCGGAACCGCCCGGCAAATCCAGCAACCACAAGTGGACGTCCAATGTGAGAGGTCAACAAAAAGAACTAGAGGCGTAACGGTTTATGACACGAGGTTAGGCGCGTTTGTGGTGTAAGACTGCCCGGAACCGCCCGACAAATCCAGCAGCCAAGAACGGACGTCTAATGTGAGAGGTCATACATCATTACGACATTATAAATGAATTAAGAAATACTAACCATAATACGTCATGTGGGTGACATGGGTATGGTTAGAAGGTTAGGTGGGTGATATAATTGACATGTAAAGCATAACTAATGTGGACTTAACCGTTGTGAGACATGTGATGTAAGACATAACCAAGGTAGACTTAACCATAGTAAAACATGTGTAAGACATGGAAACTGTAATAAAAAGGGGGTTAAGTGGGACACGTGTGACACATGAAACAGAATTTAGATATGCTTAACCAAATGGGACCCGTAACGGTATCATAAATTAATTGAATTGGGTAAAGTTTAAGTAACGGGTTAAGTAAAAGGAAGGGTTAAGTCAAATCTAGAATTAATGACACAGTAATGGGGGAATGATAATTACCTATTATAAACTTGAGTTGCGGTGATGTGAAATTTAATAATAGGCAAACTTGTCATAGGGACAAGGGAAGGTTATGACTTAAGATGTAATACAAGACTTAAAGGGTTGGACGACTTATACTATGAAATAAGTCAAATCTAAAATTAATGACAAGAAATGGGGAATGATAAATAACCTATTATGAATAAAATTAAATAAGGCAAGAAAGGATAATAGGTGGAAATTATAACTTATGGGACAAGGTAAGCTATAGAAAACGATAAAGAAGACGAGATAACTTATAAGTAAAGATATACTTAAATTATGTGGTTTGGAAAGGAGATATGTAAAATTAAAAATGATATAAGTTATATGAGTGGGAAAGAAGTAAATTAGAATCATATATGTTAGTTGGGTTGAGTAATTCTCTGGGTGCCAGTCTGATGTTGATTTCGGTCTTCGGGGCTGGTGTTTAGAGGGTTATTCTCCTAATCAATATGTATGTGGGATAAGGCATACTTAACTATGAATTAAGTATAACATGTTGTTGTAACCCAAAAAGGGAATAATTTATGAAATTGGAAAATAACATGTTATGGGCTTATTAATGGACTTAAGTGGGTTAAGTATAAACTGAATTAATAAGCAAGGGTAACTTGGTGAATACGAAAAAAAAATAGGAAGCTAATGTGAATAACCAAGTTAAATGAGAAAGTTGACGAGGTGGCACAAGCGTGAAATAAATGGTTAGACTTAAGGTCTAATGACATATAAAATTAAGGCGCTTGAAGAAGTCTGTACGTTGTAGGATGACTAACCCAACGAGGTAGATCATGATGGTGTCATAAGGCACGAGGAGAGTGCACGTTCGCTATTTTGGCGGCTTCAATGGACTGGAAGGGGAAGCACGCGGCTTCCTGAGACATTAAAGGTGCTCTTGGTAGTCCTCTGTAGTGGTTTAGCTTCGGGCTAGGATTACAGAGATTGGGTCTGCGCAGTACTACCAGGTGGGTGGGCCTTGACTGCACAAGTAGGGGGCAGTCAGAATGCTGTACACGGTGGCATTAAGGGTGGTTCGGTGATTGCCTCAGGAGGAGGTGGAGGGTCAAGACCAAACGATAGCAAGATCATCGGACGCCTGTCACCAACAGCCTAAGCAATGTGAAAAGACAAGAGCTAACCCCTATAGATTGTTAACCTTTGCTATCAAGGGACGTGTGCGGGGAGACCCCACATGGATGTTTAGATTGTTTGCTTGTTAGGGGTGGTCGCTTAGCTCATGTGGTCTTTACTAATTGAAGGAGGGGCTGAGGTAGGGCAATAGCCATCATAGAAAAACTAGACCTGAGGAATATCTGTACACTGGATACTCTTAGAGGCGGGCCCGTACAGATATAGAAAAGCTCCCGACCGAGTTCTGTGTTTTCTGGTGTAGCCCTGCCACGGAACTTAGGTGCACAAGTAGAGGTTATGTGCAGTAGAAACATCGAGTACAATTGATGATACGTACGTGGGAAAGTCTAGGTACAACCATGTCTGCTGTGGGTTGTGTATCGTTCACTAGAGGGCATTATTCAGTGATGGAACCAAACTCGATCGAATAGTTCGAGGATAGAAGTCAGTACGCTTACGTTGCACTGCGATAGTGGTTCTATGCGGATGTAGCGTTGTATGTTACTATGGCATAGGATGAGGGACTTTGGCGATACGGAGGAGACCGTGCGAGTGGGATATCACGGGGTGTACCTCAGTTTGGGGGTAGCTACATATACACTATATTAGTTAATCTACTAGGGGGTAGATGGGTGTGATGTGTGTGTAAGCTTTGAGTGCTAATAACACGTATAACCTAATAAATAAGAAAGTGTAATTGAATGGTATATGTAGGATTATTCAAGAAGTGTAGTTTAAATTCATTCACATAGAACTTATGTTTTGACCCCCTCCTCGTAACATTTGCAGGTTAGACAGAGACTTATAGCTTTGGGAATACGGATTTAGCAGATTTGCGATTAAGGTAAAGCTATGTTTTAAAATATGTTATATTTTATTCCTTCCGTTGTGAGGTGTTTCTCCATACTCTGACATATCTCTTATCTCTGTCTTTCTGCAGGATACCAGAACAACCAACTCGGGTCTCGATGTATTGAATTTTAAAAAAAAAATCGGTCCGTCGGAGTCGGGGTTGTTACAGTAATGGTTTGTGTTGGCATAGCGATGTTTATTTAAACATAAGTTTAAATCAAATGAAGGAGTTTTGGAAATGTTTTCCAAATAAGAATCAGAAATGTTTTCTGATAATAGAAAATAAGAAATGGGAATAAATATGGAAACGTTTTCCAGTGATTAATAACGTATGTTTTCTAAGTTTAGAAAATAAGGATTTACGAATATACGAAAATAAGAGATAAGTAAATTAATGAACTAAAGAGATAAATGTTAAATGATGATTGATCGATAAAATTTTCATCTTGAAATAATATCGTTGTTTGCACACGTGTTTTTCTTTGATAGTTAAATCACAGACTATCAAAGTATTGACCATTTTTCTGTCGTCAATATGGAGAGACCAGTTGGATTCTTATCCAAAGAACCACTCCATATGGGCGTTAGCATTTCGAATCAAATAGATCGAAGACAAATTGAAGATGAAGTAAAGTGCAAGTGCTGTTGTATAAGTCCTAGGTAGAGATTGTCTAGGATGGATGCACGGAATAGTGCCTTCGGTTTGTCTAGTCCCAGGACAACTTGAATGGACGAATGTTTGACAGAGTATATCTGGTAGATCACGTAAGTTGATCGTTTCAAACGTATTTAAGTTGGTGGCGGAGGAATTCATTTCTCTTAGCTTATACCCATGGTATTTTTGGAAAAATCAATTTGTGATTTGATAGGTATGACGATGTGGCATTCAAAGTAAATGGAGGAGTGATCTATTAAAAGATACATTATAACCTCAAGCCTCATCAACTGGCAAATGACATAAATCGGGCAGGCAGCATGGCTAAGTGGTTCGCAACCAAGTGGATATATTATCACCATCTAGAGAATATTCATATTTGTTACTTCTTTCAATTCTGTATCTCCCGTGAATGGTTATGTTGGTTTACCAACTGTAAGGTGACAATATATTCGATACACTCAAGTGAAATGAGTGGTCGGTCATGTGTGGCCGAGTTGCAAGATGTTCTTGTTAAATTCCAGTGTATCGCTTCTAGAGTACACTGAGCGGAAGGTGGATCCATACCTTGTCATAGTTGGAATCCATTCCCCAAATAAGGGCCTGCGATTTTGATTGTATATTATATATGTAGAACGTTTGATGCAAGCGTTTCTACTAGATTAATATTACTTGTGTTAGACATTATTATTATATTAGAATAATATTGTTTTACAAATGATTTGGGTTATCGTAAGGTAAAAACCATCCGTGTTTATGTGTGGATTGGTCTTACGATTATTCTTTCTTTTGGAAGGATTTTTAAAGTTAAACTAATGATTTGAGTTTACTCACACCAGTCACATAACTGACCCGGAGTTTATTTTGTTTTATTTTCCTTAAACTCTTGGGTGCCCAATTTTGTACGGGCAGTCAAGTAGTCGGGATTTACAGATATATTTGGAGAGCTGGAGCAGGAGGCTTCAGAATTATATAGCTATGGTTATTTCCGCTGTGTTGTAAGTGTTGTACTTTGGAAATGATATGTATATTCAAATACAGATTTATATTTCAAAGTTATGTTGTATATTATATGTTATTCGTTCCGCTGTGAGGTTCGTGTTACACTGATCTTCTTCTTCTGTTCTAAGTTTCTATCTTATCTATTCTCACCTTCTAATTTCTTTCATTAACTACCGGTATTTTCGATCCTTGGATGTTCGATATGTGTTGTATATCGGATAACCAAGATCGACTTTTTCCGGGACGTTACAAGTTGAATTGAGGATCGATTTAATTCCAAACGCCAGGCCAGTAGTGCATCCAATTCGAAGAATGACTCTAAAAGAAAAAGAAGAATTGGGTGATCAAACTAAACAACTGTTATGGAATGGTCTGATCAGGCCTAGCTTTTCGAATTGGGAAGCAACAGTAGTGTTTGTTCCAAAGTCAGACGGTACTCTCCAATTGTGTGTTGATTACCGAGACCTCAACAAGCAGACGCTCAAGAATAAATATCCATTACCCGCATTGATGATTTGTTGGATCAATTGAATGGAGCGCGAGTATTTTCCAGAATGGACCTAGCTATAGGTTTCCATCAACTGAGAATTGCCGAAGAATGTGTTCCTTTGACAGCTTTCAGAGGTCCAAACATATTTTATGAGTAGTTAGCAATGTCGTTCAGCTTATGTAACTCTCCAGCATACTTCATCAATTTAACAAATAGGGTGTTCAGAGAATTCTTGAATAAATTTGTTCTGGTATTCATCGATGATATTTTAATCTACTCCAAGTCGGAAAGCGAGCATGAAAAACATTTAGAACAAGTGTTGGGAATTCTGAGAAAGAACGTCTTCAAAGCCAAATTTTCTAAATGTATCTTCTGGCAAGATGAAGTGAAGTTCCTTGGTCACGTCGTATCAAAGAAAGGAATTTCTGTAGATCCAACAAAATTACAGCAATTCAAGATTGGAAGCAACCTACCACACCCACAGAAGTCCGAAGTTTTTTGGGATCATCACATGCAATTTTGATATGTTTATCTCTACTCATATGCACATCTTTCGTCAAAGTTTCAATGAAAAATATTTACTTTTACTATATTAAACTTGCACAACATAGTTGATGAAATTTTTGATCGTTTTATTAGTTTTGACTTTAGGTTGATGATTCTAACTATGCAGCTTTTGGTTATCAAGATGTGTTAATCCTCACACAATCTATCTCTAAATTTTTGTTATATACGTTCTTGATTTTATATTGAAATGGTTGTGCTATTGGATGACTATTTAGTTGTTGATAGTTTGCTTGTTGGCTGAAAGTTCTATAATTGTAGTTAGGGAATGAATATTTTAATTCATGAATATGTGTTGGATGCAAGTATTCATGTGACGACCGCGCATAACGCACGCACTAACAAGGGAAATAATGCGCTGAAAAACGTGTCTGGCAGCTATGGATGATCATCAGAGTTGAAAACACAATGTGGCACGTGTCGTATAACCCACAACGCAAGGATAAAATATAATAGAACATATACAACAGGCTATAACAGTGAAGCATTTTTGAGCAGAAACTTAAACTTCCATAACAACTAAAAAGAATATCCATACACCCTCAGATTATAACACAAGTGTCTGTACAAATTTGCCTAACTACAACATTTAGAGAAAGCATCAATCATAAAAGCGGAAACAACAAGTACTAGATAGTAGAAAAACTGATACGCAAGCCTCCTGCTCGCTATTGCTCTGCATCCTCACCTCACTAAGTTCTATTACCTGTAACCTGCTACTCAGTCTGCCCATCCAAAACCGGATGAACAACCCAAGGTAATATGAGAAAACATAAAACCTTGAGTCAGAACACAGTCTTGATGAGCGACGAAACAACTATCTAACATCTTCAATAAATTATATGAGAATAGGCAGATTAATCAACCGATCTACCAAAACTCCAGAGAAGAACCCAAACCCATCTTCCCCACATCTGACAGCGATAGCCTTTACAAACAAGCATTTATAAACAATAGTTCATCCAGGGCAATCAGAAGTAACCAAACAATCAGACAATAGTAACCATAGCAACTAGTTATATCTCACGCAAACCACCTTAATCGAGATCAACATCCCTCAAGGACAAGCCCTGAAGGCCTAAACCAGCATCAAACAAGCACCCAAGAAGTATATCCCTCGACATCAGACAACTTACGTGAGATGGTACAAGCAAAACAACCAACATCCAGGACCCCGGCTATCACTGCCTATCCTTCTTTGAGACCATCGTTAATCGTATGACGACCAAACTTGCCATACATCAAGGGACAATAGTAACCCCGTTCTAGCTAGAACTCCATATGACACGTATCTAGGCCTTTGACAATACCCAGGGAACTCGACTAGCTACCCGCCAGTCTTTTAGGTGCCCCTATTGTACCCCTGCTTTGAGCCAGCTAGACCCTATGACAATGGTATTCTCTCAGTCTTCAATATCTTTAGTCACCCAACTCGATGACTATACATAGCTCAGGCAACCTTCTTGAGCAATCATTATCGACGAATTCACCACATTGAGTCGTCTTCACATTCGTTGCATTACGATGATCAACGAACACATCACATCACCTTGAACATTCCCACTTGAACTCACTTCAAAGCCATAATCATCATCGACCCAAAAACAAGCTTCGTTTGGTCGATATTCTTTAGGTCTTGAACTCCTTAGGTCTTACTCCTTAGATCTTGCTCCTTAAGTCTTGCTCCTTACACCTAAGTCCAAAGAATATGCTTGAAATCGCTAAATTCTCAATCCGGACAGTGAAGAATATGCTTCAAACCTCTTGATTTGATGCGATCTCTCCTCATTTGATGTAGATCTATCTTCAAACGATGTAGATATTCGATTTTCCTATGTAGATCTAGAATTTTAATTGTGGAAAGGTGTATTTGATTGAGCAAGGAGGATCACGAGCTAACCAAATGAGAGAATGAAGAAAGTAGATTATTCTGCATGCCTCTAACCCCCCTATTTATAGCCTCCCACCAGCCCGCTAATGGGCATCCCTAAATCACCCCATTAATGGCTTATAAAACCTGAACTGAAATTGTGAAACACTAAAACTGCGATTCCTCCCAAACCACTGAACCAAATCTTTAAAGTGACCATTCTATGGAATTGGAAACACCATTTCCTTTCCAATGAGACCGATCTCAGCACCTAATTCGATCCCAATCAAAAGTTATACCCTGTACAAGATGATAAGGGCAAAATGGTCACAAATAAAATTAGTAAAATTTTTGGACTTGGCTCACATCCTCATAACCAACATATCAAAATATGATAATGATCCAACCCTTAAGGAATTAAATAAAAATATTTTACGATCCTCCGATATGTGAAATGCAGGTGGTTACATTCTCCCTCTCTTAGGAATTTCGCCCTAGTAATTCCAAGCAGCCAAAACAATTCTGCATGCCTATCATCCATGAACAGTCAATTTAACATCCAAACTAGCATCCATCAAGCCATGCGTCCATGGCCTTATCCTAGCATGAAAAATTCTAATAATAATAATAAAACAACAGTAGCAATAGTAGAAGTTACAACGGCTAAGAATGACACGATACTAATGGGTTATACCGACGACGGGTTCTGGATGGGCCGCCTTCATATTCTCTTTTGTCTCCCACATACAATCGTCATAATCCTCACTCCATTGTACCTTGATCATTGAACCATCTTCCTCTTAGTTGTTTCGTGTCATTCCCTAAAACACGAAGCGGATTACGAGGTTTCGTAACTACGGACTCGACCTCTAGGTGTTCGTACTGCTCTGGAATTACCACCACATTTGAATCATGCACACACTTCCATAGAAACGACACATGGAAAACATTATGCACACTCGACATCTTCTTTGGTAAATCCAACCTATACACGAGCTTTCCAATTCGCTCGACTATCGGAAATGGTCCAACAAACCTTGGAGCTAACCGTCCTTTTCTTTTGAATCGAACAAAGTGCTTTAATGGCGAAATCTTAACGAAAACCATGTCGCCAACGTCGAATTCCAAATCTTTTCAACGCTTATCAGCATAGCTCTTCTGACGATCGTGGGCTGTCTTCATTCGTTGCCGAATGATCTCGATACAATCCGATGTCTCTCTGATCATCGCTGACCCAATTATCAACTTATCTCCAGTTTCTAACCAACATCCAGGAGAATTACATGGTCTAATATACAACGCCTCGTTGGGTGCCATCTGATACTCGACTGGTAGCTCTTGTTATACGAAAACTCAACTAGATATAAACGGTCTTCCCATGATCCTCCTAAGTCTAATACACAATCTCTTAGAAGTTATTCCAATACTTAGTTAACCCTCTCGGTTTGACCATCAGTTTGGGGACGATACGACGTACTCAAACACAACTCGGTTTCCAGAGTATCTTGTGAACTTTTCCAGAATCCACTCATGAATAACGGATCTCGATCACTCACTATGCTTTTTGGGATACGATGAAATCGAACTATCTATTTTACATATAGCTTAGCCAATTTCGATGTTGTCCTAGCCGATTTGACAAGAATAAATCTGGCGCTTTGGGTCAAGAGATCCACGATGACCCAAATCCCTTCATTTCCTGCCCTGGTTCTAGGTAGTCCATTGATAAAATCCATCGATATATGCTCCCACTTCCATGTAGGAACTTCCAATGGCTGAAGAAATCCACTCAGCTTCTTCAGTTTAGCTTTCACCAACTGACAGTTCATGCACTTGGAAATTAACTTTCCAATATTTCTTTTCATCTCTTCCTAATAATAAGATCGCTTCATGATCAGATACATCTTATTACCTCCAGAATGAATCGTCAACTTCGAGTGATGACATTCCCTCATAACCTCATCCCTCAATCTGTCGATATCAAGAACAACCAATCGTCATTGCTTTAGGAGCCAACCTACTTGATCGACCTCGAATTCTTTATCCTCTAGTTCCAACTTCTAGATAAAATCGAAAAGCTTTGCATCTCACTTTTGGCTATCACCGATCCTTTTGATGAGAGTAGGTCTTATTGATAAGCTTGCCAATATTTTAGGTTCTAACTCGCGCCGTGGTCTGAAAGAAAATCCGCCAAATTCTAGAGGCTCTTCCATTCTGAAAACATCACTCCCAAACTTGCGTGTCTTTGAATTAACACATCAGCAACTGTGTTACCTTTACCAGGAGTATAGGCTATACCAAAATCATATGATGCCAGAAACTCTAACCACCACTGCTGCCGAAGGTTCAAATCCTTTTGGGAGAAAAGACATCTTAACGACTTGTGATCCATAAACAACTTGAATCGAACTAGCAACAGGTAATGTCGCCACATTTTCAGAGCAAACATGATCGTTGCCAACTCCAAATCATGAGTTGGATGATTCCTTTCGTGCGGCTTAAGTTGTCGACGCGTAGGCCACAACCTTATCCTTCTGCATCAACACTGTTCCAAGTCCAGTACCACATGCATCGGTATATACCACCATTTCCTCATTCCCACTTGGAATCATCAAAACAAGAGCACTCGTCAATCTCTCTTTCATGATTCCAAAATATTTCTCACACTTTGCATCCCATGTGAACACTTGGTTCTTCTTCGTCAATCCTGTTAATGTAGCAACTATTTTTGAGAAATCCTTCATATAACGGCGATAATATCCCACCAACCCAAGGAAACATCTCACGTCCGCCGCATTCTTAGGTCTATCCCAGTCCTGGATTGATGCCACTTTAGCGGGGTCAACTGCTATTCCATTTCCAAAAACAACATGGCCTAAGAACCTCACTTCTCCCTTCCAGAAGTGGCACTTCGAAAACTTAGCTTTCAGTTGATGCTTTTGCAAGATTTACAAAACAACTCTCAAGTGCATCTTATGCTCTTCCTCATTCCGAGAGCAACGTAGAATATCATCCACGAACATAAGCACGAATTTGTTCAATTAATCTGTGAAAACCCTATTCATAAGATCCACAAAATACGTTGGGGCGTTAGTCAACCCAAATGGCATCACCAACCATTCGAAGAAGCTGGATGGTGTCCTAAAAGCAGTCTTCGGCGCATTATCCATTTCCATCCTCAAATGGTGGAATCCCGTTGCCAAATACATCTGAGAAAACATTTTGGCTTCATGAAGCTAATCGAACAAGTCATCGATACTCGCAACAGATACTTGTTCTTCTTGGCCACCTTCTTCAGCTCACGATAGTCCACACACAATCTCAAGGATCCATCAACCTTGATTGCAAACACAACTGGTGCTCCCTATTCTGATTCACTTCTTTGAATGAAACCTTTTCCCAAAAGGTCATGAACTTGCACCCACAACACCATAATGCCAGTTTTGGTACTCGAAGAATTGCCACGGTCTAGAGCGATGGCAATTTCGGCATGGATCTTAGCCATGGCAACATGATTTAGCACAGTTTCAGACCGTGGTAATTTTGGAATGGCTTTCGGTCGTTCCAATGTCAAAGAAAAATTTTCACACCACCCATTACCTCTAACTCTCATTGTTCCTTAGGCGCCATCCGCCTAAATGGCATAACGATAGGTCTACCACCTTTAACCGAATCGATTCTAAACTCAATCTCATGATGATGCAGAAAACCTTTAACCTCTTCAAAGACATCCTTAAACTCATTAGCGATTAGCACAAATGACAAGTCTTCCTATGGAATCACAAGTGAATATAAAAATCTCATGAAGATACCGTCCTTGGGCGTACATTGAATCAAAACCTTTCGCCCTTCCACATCCCCGACTCTCACCTCAAGCTCCTCGCAATTCGCTCTTGCCGCATACCTCTTGAGCCAATCCATGCCCAAGATGATCCCAAACCCAGTGAAGTTCAAAACAAAGCTATCACGCACAAAAGAGCAACCAAGATTCGATAACACAAGGCCACGACAAAGCATACAAAGGTTGGATGAACCCTCAAATAGATTTTCCACAACCAAAGGTATATCACAAATCTCGGGTTCTAAACCCAAGCGGCACACAATCTCACTACTAATGAATGAATGCGATGCTCCAGTATCAAACAACACTCGAACTAAAACACCTTTGACTGAAAGAGTACCTTGAATAAATGACACCCATTCCTTTCTCCTCTGCAGTAGGAGCTCTTAAAGAAGATGGCACAACTTCCAAAGCATATGCCTTCACAATCTGCTTTCCCATAGTTGATTACGGACAATTCTTCTTTTGATGCCCAGACTTTCCACACTTGAAGCACTTCTTCTCAGCTTTGGGATTCTAGCATTCATTAGAGAAATGACCCTTCTATTGGTAGTTATAACAAACCACCTCACTCAAAGGATTCTTCTCGCCATCCTTTCCCTTTTGTTGTTTTCGCTTCCTCTTCTTATTGTTATTACCACCCTGTTGTGGTTTCGAAGTTTCCTTGATTGTAGCGACAACATTTACTTCTTTAGGAAACAAGCTTTCATGTCGAACAACTTTTTCCAAAATCTTATCATATGGATCTGCAAGATGATCCACCAATGGCTTCCCAATATAGGTAAACTCATAACAAAATTTTCGTTCTTCTGATAGGGTGTGTCAATATATGAACGAGCATAATTGGACAAGGCCTCGAAGTCAACGATATAATCAAGCACTGGTCGATCATTTTGTTTCAACTTCAAAAATTTCTTGAATAGAACTGACTTCTGAGCAGTAGAGATAGACTTCGTCTCAAACTTAATTTGGAACTGCTCCCAAGTTATCTCTTCTTTTGGAGTCTCTAGCATAATAGAGTTCCACCACTCCATGGCTCTACCCTGCAATTGCCTCGATGCAAGCTTCCTCTTCTTTGCATCATCTATACCCAAATCATCGAAAATACGTACACAAGCATCTAACTACCTTTGTACCTCTTCAGTTGGCTTTGTCCTCTTGAATGGTTTTCCCACTAGAGACGTGAATTCTTTACACAACCTAGCAAAATCTACAGCCCTCGGTACCTGGACTTGAACTCCTACATCTACCGTTGCTCCCTCTTGGGCGGGTGCCCTTCTCATGATCACTTCCATCATGGCTTCAAACATAGCTGGGTAACCAAGTATACCACTATTTCCCACTCTAGGAACAGTCTCCTCCTTAGCAGTGTGTCTCGATGGTCGACGACTCATTCTAAATCTGTAATATAGAATAATTAACCACTTAAGAGAAAACTTCTATAGAGTTCAAATGCTATTACTATACACTAATATATATAGTAAGCATCCATCAGAAATCTATAAGTATGTCTCTCATACATTATTACGTCTTCGAACTTTGGATAAAATCGTTAACCAGAGTTCTGATACCAAATGTGACGACTGCCCATAACTCTTGCACTTAACAAGGAAAATAATACGCTGAAAGACATGCCAGGCAGTTATGGATGATCATCAGAGTTGAACAACACAATGCGGCACCTGTCGTATAACTCACAGCGCAAGGATAAAATATAATAGAACATATACAACAGGCTATAATAGTGAAGCATTTCTGAGAAAAAACTTAAATTTTCATAATAACTAGAAAGAATATCCATACACCCTTGGATTACAACATAAGTGTCTGTACAAATTTGCCTCATTACAACACTTGAAGAAAAAACCAATCATAAAAGGAGAAACAACAAGTTCAAGATAGTGGAAAAACTGATACGCTCTGCATCCTCACCTCACTAAGTTCTACTACCTGTAACCTGCTACTTAGTCTGCCCATCCAAAACAGGATGAACAACCAAAGGTAATAAGAGGGAACATAAAACCTTGAGCCAGACTACAGGCATAATGAGCGATGAAACAACTATCTAAAATCATCAATAAAGTATATGAGAATAGGCAAATTAATCAACCGATCTATCAAAACTCTAGAGAAGAACCCAAACCCATCTTCCCCACATCTGACAGTGATAGCCTTTACAAACAAGCATTTACAAACAATAGTTAATCCAGGGCAATCAGAAGTAACCAGACAACTGGACATAGTAACCATAGCAACCAATTATATCTCAAGCAAACCACCTTAATTGAGATCAACATCCCTCAAACACAAGCCCCGAAGGCCTAAACCAACATCAGACAAGCACCCAAAAAAATATCTCCCTCGACGTCATACAACTTACATGAGATAGTACAAGCAAAATAACCGACATCGAAGACCCTGGCTATCACTTCCTATCCTTCTTTGAAACCATCGTTAATCATATGACAACCAACCTTGCCATACATCAAGGGCTAATGGTAACCTCGGTTCTAGCTAGAACTTCATACGATACGTATCTAGGCCTTTCGACGATAACCAGGGTACTCCATTAGCAGTCCCCCAGTCTTTTAGGTGCCCCTATTATACCCTTGCTTTGAGCCAACTACAACCTACGACAACGGTAATCTCTCAGCCTTCAATATCTCTAGTCACCTAACCCGACGACTATTCATAGCTCAAGCAACCTTCTCGCGCAACCATTATCCACGAACTCAACAGCTTGAGTCGTCTTCACATTCATTGCATTATGAGGATGAATGAACACATCACATCACTTCGAGCATTTCCACTTGAACTCACTTCAAAGTCATAATCACCAACGACTCAAAAACAAGCTTCGTTTGGTTAACATTCTTTAGGTTTTAACCCCTTAGGTCTTACTCCTTAGATCTTGCTCCTTAGATATTGCTCCTTAGGTCTTACTCCTTAGGTCTTGCTTCTTAGACCTAAGATCTAAGACCTAACTCCTTAGGTCTTAAAAATGAACTAAGACCTAAGAAATAACTCTGTAGGTCTTAGAAACGACTTAAAACCTAAGAGCCAACTCCATAGGTCTTAAAAATAACCTAAAACCCAACTACTTAGGTCTTAAAAACGACCTAAGACCCAACTCCTTAGGTCTTAAAAAAGACCTAACTCCTTAGATCTTAAAACGAACTAACTCCTTAGGTCTTAAAAATGACCTAAAACCAATGACGAGACCTTCATCACTTTTTTGAGCAACAAGCCACACGACCCAAACTTCATGCCACTTCATCAACGACCTAAAAAAAAGACCCGACTCTAGATCTGACCAAAATAGCTCCTATCTTGACGAAATCATCACCAAACAACAACATCGATGCAAACAACTCGTTTGAATCATCCAATTCCACAATCAACATTCATGAAACTATCAACATCATTAAAATGACAATTTTCATCCACAATTATATGAAATTTACTAAATCATGATAGAACTATAATAATGAATCTAACTTGCACAAACATATGAGCTAATATAAAATTTACCAGTTTTAAGTTGCTAGATTAGATCCTATGGCGATTCAAATGAAAATGTACTTACCATGATGTAGATCTAGATGAAAGCAACTCGAAAATGATAAAAATGAGATCAAACACTCATACACTTGATTGAATCTGTGTGAGAGATGCATGTCACTCACCAATTCTCCGAGTTAACTTGAAATCGCTAAATTCTCAATTCGAACAAAGAAGAATATGCTTCAAACCTCTTGATTCGATGCGATCTCTCTTCAGTTGACATAGATCTAGCTTCAAACAGTGTAGATCTTTGATTCTCTTATGTAGATTTAGAATTTTAATGGTGGAAAGGTGTATCTAATTGAGCAAGGAGGATCACGAGCTCAACCAAATGAGAGAAGGAAGAAAGTAAACTGTTCTCCATGCCTCTAACCCCCTATTTATAGCCTCCCACCAACCCACTAATAGGCCTGACAAAATCATCCCATTAATGGCTTACAAAACCTGAACTGAAATTGTGAAACACTAAAACAGTGATTCCTCCCAGACCGTTGAACCAAATCTTTAATGTGACCACTCTATGGAAGTGTCAACACCATTCCTTTCCAATGAGACCGATCTCAACACCTGATTCGATCCCAGTCTAAAGTTATGCTATGTACAAGACTGATAGGGGCAAAATGGTCATAAATAAAATTGGTAAAAATTATGGACATGTCTCACATCCTCATAAACAACATATCAAAATATGGGAATGATCCCACCCTCACTGAATTAAATAAAAATATTTTACGATCCTCCGATACGTGAAATGCGGGCTATTACAATTGATGTTGCTTCTTGAGTTTGCGTGTTGAGTTCATGGATGTTTTGTGGTTATCCATATGTGGATTTTTTTTTGAGTTTTAAATTCCTAACATGATTGAATATAATTATGTTGAACTATGGATCAATATATGGTGTGGTTTTGTGTAAATATGGATTTTTGAAATTGTGAATTATCTTGTAAATCATAGACTTTGGGATTTTATAAACTTATACATATACTTAATTTATGTATATAACTATGTAAACTAATTTTCAAAAGAAAGTTTATTCAAGTTACAATAGTGTTAAAGATTAATTTGTAACTATATAATTGTATATAGTTTCATTAGAGATGATTACGAATTGTGCAAGCATACTTTTGAAATTAGAATTTTTGTTGTTATCAAACAGACATTTGAATATTCATAAGGTTGTGAAGTATAAGCGGACTACAGTTTTATAAACAAAGGATTATTAGGGTCTTTGGAACATGTTTTGTGAACTATGGATAATTTAGAATACAAATTTGGAACAACTATAATAGAAGACGGTTCATATAAAAATGATTTAGCAATCATTTTCTATGAAAAAAATATTTTGACGTTCTTAGTTTTATAAGATAGGAAGTACTAATAATCAACATAGTGTAACTGATTGGTTTAAATGCTTTTGATTGGCGCTTCGTTGAGTGAGGTACAACTAATCGAATAGAATGTTTGAATACAATGTGCTAACCTATTAGTGAATACTTGAATTTAACTAGATAATATAGGATGCCTGGGCTAAATTATCGTGATTACTTTTGGGAAAGTATTGTGCACTTTAGGGTTATATTCTCTTTTGGTATTTGGAAAAGGGTTGACAGATCCTTTAGGTGATATAATTCAGGTTTTGCGATGGTATATGTAATAAGTGAGATTTACTAGTTTCAAGTAAACACTTGAATTTTACCTTACAATATGGGATGTTTAGTTAAACTCCCATGATTATAAGAAGCAACACTTAGAGTGTATCCTCTTTTGGTATTCGATGGGAGGCTGATATACCATTAGGAGGTATGCTCATGGATTTTTTTATGAACCTAGTAATTGAAACAAATTAAACAAACAAATAAATATGTAAATTTTAGAGAATGAATTTCTTTATGAAATTAGTAATTTAAATGAGTTATACGAAAAAATAAACATGCGAACTTTAGAGACTGGATGCCCTTTTGAAACCTGTAATTGAAACAAGTTAAAGAGACAAATAAATATGTTATTTTTTCCAGCCATGGATGATACGATCATCTTTATCGGTTTAGACTATGCCTGTTATCATCTTATGATGATGTTCTACGATATGATTATGATCACTGGTATCAGATCGATGTGAGTGATACCTAGATTAGTTATTTGTTCGCATGGTATGAGTACAGTCATTGTGATTGTTTAGGATGATCATCATGATCGGTGTAGATTAAGATCTCCTGGATTTATGCTATTATCTAGGATATCCAAGATTTGGGGCTTTTTTGTTATTTTTTGACTTTTCATTGACTCTTCAAAGTTTGTGGTGGATTCTATAGGATTCAGTATTTTTGTATTGTGTTGTGATTTGTTGTTTAAACATTTGTGTGCTATGTGGTTTGTTCTGAGTTAAATTATTCCTACACCTAATTATATAAGAAATCTAGATTTGTTTGAACTATCATATATCTTTAAGTTATATTTCATTCTCACTCTTTGGGCATTTAGAGATTGTATGACCTATGATTTGTACTTAGATCAGGCCAAGATTATTCAGGTTACAGGACATGTGGATTTGGGAGAGCTCGATAGCACAGAGTTAAACTAATAAACTTTCTAACAACGTTCTCTTAGGATTATGTATATATTTTTGGGATGAACATTTAGAGTTAGTCGATTATGCTATATTATGTAGTTAGTGCATTTTTATGTAAACTCTCAATTCATACTTGTACAAATATCTATTACTCCGCTGTAGTATGTGATATTACTTTATATGCTACATTGTTCTGATTTGAGAAGCCGTTGTGTTTATTACTTTAAACCGAGACAACTCACGTCAAAAATTTATTCTGAGGTTAAGTAAAATGATAAGTGTGATATGTTGATGTTGGTTTAAACCTACATTCACACCCAGTCGCCTCTAACAAACTATATTCTCCATATTATTAGACAACATTAATTATAATATTCTTTAATTACATGGATATGGCCTCAAAAGCACTATCAAAACTAGCAATGGAGATATACAAAAGAAAGTATTAGAATCCAACAAGTCCGCCTCAAAAGTACCACCAAAGCTGGTCATGAAATATATGAAAAGAGTAAAATGACTCAAGTTAAGATAAATCGGTATGCCTATCAAGTGCGTCTAAAAATCACCACTAAAAATGATTGTGGATTATATAAATGTGATGACCCCAAACTTCCATGGAATGAAAGTAAGGAATAATCATTTGGAATACAACATAAACATAACAATACAGATCACATATATAACATAGCAAAGGAAAACCATAGAATAACAACATCATAGCAGCGGAATATGAATGTCATCAAACACAGAATCCCACAGTCATAGAGTACTAACCTATTACATCAAGTTTTCAACAGAAAGGGAAATAAGTTTCAACTTCCGAATTAGAACAACTGGAAATAAAATAAGTCTGGATGTCTCAGAGTCTAAAGATAAAATGTAAACAAAAGATAAATGGTAGATAGTCTTCGTGGTCCAACATAAGCACCTCCAAATAAGCAACACCAAGAAAGCTCCAAAGACAGCAACTCCAAAGAAAGCCAAACCTGTTACTTGGCTTCCCGTGTAGAAAAGAGGGCACCCGAGTTTGCAAAGGTGAAAACAAACTACAGGTCAGTCATGGGACTGGTGTGAGAATTCTTAACTAATTTAACTACTAGTAATAAGGCAAATCCAAAGACCACGCCGCTAACGCAGAACGGGTTTACCCCAATGGATTGCCGTTCATAATTTAAAGTGACATAACAAACAATAAGTAATTCGGAAACCAACGTTTTGCTTTTGAGAAAAATGGAATCACTATAAGACTCAAGTCCCATCACACAATGCAACGCAAACCAGAGGATAGGGTTTTACCTTATGGTGATTAAACATGCTAAATACGATAAATACGAATATAATATTACTATAAGTGTATAAAAAAATATTTCAAAATAAATGTATCAATCCTAGGAAACATAGTACCCCATACTACTATGCCTCCATACTAGTAATACAATCAAATTCGTAGGGTCGTATTTGGAATTTGGTATCCATCATGAGTCAAGGCTAGGGAGGAGCTCCTTACCGATTCGAGACACTCTAGCTAATGTCTCAGGATCCGCCGCAGTGAACCCTTGGAAAGCTGCAGGGTCGGTCCACACATATAGCTTCGTGGATTGGCAATTCCTGAACACACGTTTCCCGATCCTATAGGACCTATCATCCGAGGCCCCTCATTCCATCATCCACATAAGTAAAATATCAGCCATTTTAAGCACCGACACTACTTCTAACTAGAAAGAAACGTGCTGCTCTCCCTGCGTTCCCTTCTCCCGTTTTAGACTCCACCGGGTTGTGAGGTTCGTGAAGCTACGTAATACACAAAGCTATGCTTATCCAAGTTGTGCTTTGATTATCACCACAAGGTTCTGCTTTTCAACAAGAAACCTTGATCGTTGAATCTTAGTATGTCACACTGTCACTCCATATTGCACTACCAATCCTTTGTCGAAGTATATGAAAGGGTGTTAAGCAAGAGAATAAATTCTTCGCCACCAAACAATCATACATTAGATAGAAAATCAATAAATACAATATAAAGGAGTACAATGTCGGACACACATTCCATTTATAAGCTTATGCTCTGGGTCTGAGCGAAATCCAAATCCGTACAATCAACATGTTCGTTTGGGCAATGACCATGACCCTTGAATTGGGAGCAAGTCAAATCAGGGCCTCGATCATTGTCCTCTCGATGGAAGATTGACGGTCTTCATACGCCGTCTTCATACTTCGATTCTTAACGTCGTTTGAATATTTGGAATGAGAGAAACTCAGACTTTCTAAATAATTCTCGTATATACATACATATTGAAATTCCTTCCTATTCATTAATATTATTTTATAACGATTAATTCCTATTTTGATTATTTAAAATAATTAAATTTTTATTTAATGACGCTTTAGGTCAATGGCGACCCTGGCGCTGTTTCAACAAATTTTGATTTTCACATTTCTCAAAATCTATCCGTTGGATCTTAACATAGTTTATATCGTTGGAAAGATCTTCCTAAGACAGTCCTAATGGTTTCAGTTTTGGGAAATCCCGATGGTCGGATCTTTTGGTATAATCGTTTAAATGTACGATTTCAAAATGCGAACTACCGCGCTCGATTTGTTTAATTTAAATTATATATATATATATATATATATATATATGAATCTTTTAACTTTTATTTTACATAAGAATGTAAATTCTATTACAACGTCTACTTTCACCATCATTTTCCCATTCTTCCATTCCTCTATTTACATGGAAATGTAAATTATAATTCAACATTTCCTCCTACCTTATATTCTTTTATTAAAAAGGTAAATTCTATTCCAATGTAAAATTTTATTTTCCTTCCTAATCCTTAAATTACACTGTAAAATATCCTCTTTAATTACATTAAAAATATAATTAGCATTATAATGTAAAATTCCTACCTTTCAATTGCATTGTAAAATTTCCCTTTTTAATTACATTGTAAATGTAATTAACATTACAGTGAAAAATTCTAACTTTTTACATTAAAATGTAATTTCGATGCTAATGTCCAATTCTTTTTCTTAATCACATTGAAATGTAATTTCCAATATAATGTAAGCCTTCTTTTTAAACTACATTAAAAATGTAAATTTCCTAACAGTGTAACTTCTATCTTTTAATTTGCCCTTTTATTTTCACTATAAAGTCCTACCCATTTTATTACATTACAAATGTAATTTTATTTTACATGTCAAATTTTGTCTTTAATTTCCAAGGTAAAATCCTATCTTTAATTACATTAAAAATGAAATTTTATTTTCCATACAAATTCTCATTCTTAGTTTACAAATAAAAGTGTACATTTGATCTACCATGTAAATTCAACTCTTTAATTTCATAAAAAAAATGTAGTTTACATTTGCAATGTAAATCTTCTTTCTTAATATACATATAAAATGTGTTTTTAATTTCAATGTAAATCCTCACCTTAATTACATAATAAAAAAATGTAACTTATATTTGTAGTGTAAATCCTATTCTAAATTTACATATAAAAATGTAAATGTAATTACAATGTGAATTCCTACTCTTTATTTACATGCAAAAATGTAAATTTAACTACAATGCAAATTCTACTTATATTTACATGTAAAAATGTAAATTTAACTACAATGTAAATTCTACTTATATTTACATGGCAAAAAATCTCATTTTTTTACTTTACAATGTAAAAAATATCTCTTTTTAATTTACAATGTAAAAATATCTTTTTTTTACTTTACAATGTAAAAATGTCATATTTTTACTTTATAATATATAAATATCTCTTTTTACTTTACAACGTAAAAATATCATCTTTTTTTTACAACGTAAAAATATCATCTTTATATTAACATGTAAAAATATCATCTTTAAATTTACAATGTAAAAATATCGTCTTTATATTAACATGTAAAAATATCATCTTTTTATTTTCAATGTAAAAATATCGTCTTTATATTTACAATGTAAAAATATCGTCTTTATATTTACAAAAGTAAAAATACCGTCTTTATATTAACATGTAAATATATCATCTTTATATTTACAATGTAAAAATATCGTCTTTATGTTTACAATGTTAAAATATCGTCTTTATATTTACAATGTAAAAATATCGTCTTTATATTTACAATGTAAAAATATCGTCTTTTTATTTTTAATAAAAAGTTAACTTTTTACATATTGTTCACTAATCTTTTTATTTTTAATAAAAAGTTAACTTTTTCCATATCGTTATCAAATCCCAATCTAAACAACAAAAGGGAAGTTTTATCAATCATCCTCAAAGTAATAGATTTATATTGGATGGACGATGATAATTCAATTCAGTAAGTTACACAACGGGGAAATTTTACCGAGTATATTCATGATTCACAAGAAAATCAATTGACATGATTGATAAAATTAACAAATAAATAATCCTAATAAATCAGCAAACTCAGATCTAGCATTTAAATTTTTAGATCTAATATCATAACATCATAAACAATTCAGATCCATAACGTAGAATATTATCCATCGCAGATCTATTTATATTTACCATTCAAACTTTAAATAATGAAAGAATAATAATTAAATTAATTAAATTTAATTAAAAATAAACTCTCACCTTGCTTGGATCTAAAATGAAGGTTCAAACTCGATCAGATCTCGTGTTCAAAGTCACAGCGGTTTCGAATCTGAGAGTTTTCAATTTGAAGTTCATATATATAAATTAGAAACCAACTTTTTACAACTGTCACTGCGACATTAAAAAGCGTCGCAAATCTGAAATTGAAATTTACCTTGAATTTCAGAAAGTTCAAAACTTTGAATTCGATTTTCAGGAGATACAGTCAATGGTTTGAGGAACGGTTTGTTGGAGATCGAAGAGCTAGGAGAGGGGAATCGACGCCTGGAAGGGGTGGGGTGCGGTCGGCTGTGGTGGGTCCTGTTTGGTGCGGCTGCGGCAGTCTTTGTGGGGTCGGGGCGGTGGCTACAGGCGACGAGGTGTGGTGATTTCAGTATGGAATCGAAGAGCTTGAAAATCTCTTCGAAACGTGTACTCCGGCGAAGAATTTCGTTGAGAAACGAAGGAGAAATCGGAGTTTGAAATTATGAAGGGTTATGGGTTTCGGCGCTGTAAAGGAACGGGGAAGAAGAAGTACTGTAGCCCATATTTATACTGTATTCTAGGGTATTTCCTTTTTATTTTTAATTTAATTAATTCTAGAAATTCGGGTTTTTCCATCCGATCTCCAAACGAAGCCCAACGATTGTCGAACAATAGGTTTTGACGTCTTCTGAACGCAATGGCACTAGTGCCGAAGTCTAATTCTGAAGTTTACAGTATGTTTCTTTTATTCTTGAAATAAATCTTTAATAATAAATTCGAACGTACTTTTTAATTTTACCGGGGCCACATACTAACTCAGAAAAATCCAGAAAAAAATATTTCTGGTTTTCCTATGATGATAAGGTCCTATCAAAATTAATTTCGTCAAATTTTGAGACTGTTTGAAAAATGACTATTTTTCAGTCGATTAAATTTAACTGAATTGAACAAAACACATTTTCCTCTGCCACGCTCACATATCAACTCATAAAATTCTAAAAATTGAAACCTAGCAATAATTTGACATTCCGGTTCCAAAAAAGTGGTTTCGTCGAAAACAGAGGTCGTTCGAAAAATGTCTATTTTTAATTATTTAATAATTATTTAAAATTGGAAATTTTAAATCCGGACTAAATTTCCAACAAAATTTCTAAAAATAAAATTTTCAAACTGGTTCAGATTTTCTGGGTTGTTACAATCTCCCCCACTTAAGAACTTTTCATCCTCGAAAAGGAAAAGGAGAAATAGAAGAGTAGGCACCAACACAGAGAATGTAAAATGTTTTAAGCGTACCTCAAAACAAAATCTAATCGGAGATATCCACTCTGCAATTGGGATAGGCTTGTTTGATACTCTCCTCATTTTCCCAAGTGCAGTCTCTAGGATCACCGCTCCATTGCACTTTGACTAGGTTGATTCTTTTATTCCTCAGCTCTCTAGTCTCTTTGCTAATAATTTTCAGAGGCTCCCTTTTCACTGCAAGGCTTGGGAAAATTTCCAAATCTTGCTGTGCAGCTTCCTCCACAATCAGATCTGGATCATGGATGTGCTTTCGAAGTTGAGATATATGGAATACGTCGTGCACTCCTGGCAACCAGTCAGGCATCTGAATTCTGTAAGCTAGAGTACCAACCTTCTCAAGAATAGGAAAGGGGTCGATGAATTTAGGTGCTAATTTTCCTATCTTTCCAAAACGGATTACACATCGCATTGGAGCAACTTCAAATAGACATAGTCACCCACTTCAAAAGCCAACTCTCTTCTTCTTAAATCTGCATAGCTCTTTTGTCTACTTTGGGCGGCCAATAATCGCTTTTTAATAAAATCAACTTTGTCCGAAGCTTCTCGAACCATGTCTGGACCTAAAACAAGACGATTTCCTTTTTCAACCCAACATGCTGGCGATCTACATGGCCTACCATATAAGGCTTCAAATGGGGACATTTTCAAACTTGCTTGATAGCTATTGTTACATGAGAATTCAACTAAATGCAAGTGATCCTCCCAAGAGCCTCCAAAATCGAGTATACAAGCTCGCAATAAATCCTCAAGAATGTGATTCACCCTCTCAGTTTGGCCGTCAGTCTGAGGGTGATATGCGGTACTAAGATTTAACTTCGTTCCAAACTCATTTTGGAATGCCTTCCAAAATTTGCTAGCAAAGATAGGATCATGGTCGCTAACAATGCTACTAGGAACTCTGTTTAAAACAAAAGATTATTATTTAATTAGAAAATGAAAATCTTCATTCAGATAATGATGAAAAGGAAAGATTTAGTTTTATTACCCATGTAGCCTGATTATTTCTTTGCAATAAATTTGCGCCAGACTGTGAGCAGTTCTAGTGGACCTGACAGGTATGAAATGAGCGGACTTTGTGAAGTGATCCGCGATCACCCATATGCTGTCATTTCCTTTCCTAGTACGGGGCAGACCATCTATAAAATCCATAGAGATTTGGTCCCACTTCCAATCTGGAACATCCAATGGTTGCAACAATCCCGCAAGCTTTTGTTGATCGCTTTTAACCTGCTGGCATGTAGGACATCTACTCACATAAATGGATATATCTCTCTTCATAGCTTTCCACTAAAACATGCGCTTAAGATCTTGATACATCTTTCTTACACCTGGATGGATGCTAAGCTTTGATTTGTGACCTTCATCTAAAACTTCCCTTATGAGCTCGGGGATATTTGGAACACAAATCCGCCTGTGCAATCTAAGAACTCACTTTCCATCTATTTGAAAAATTGTGTTTTCACCTTCTTGGATTCTTTCGATCACTTTTCTAATAAAAGCATCATTTTTCTGAAAAGAAGAAATTTTATCAGTCAAAGAAGGGGTAATGATGAGGCTTGCGACGATGACGTTCTTTCTACTAAGTGCGTCCGCCACAACATTGGCTTTTCTCGGCGTATATAAGATGTCAAGATCATATGCCGCAAGAAACTCTAGCCACCGTTGCTGCCTTAAATTCTAATCCTTTTGTTCAAAAAGATATTTCAAAGATTGATGGTCTGTGAATAATTCAAATTTTTCGCCTAAAAGGTAATGTCTCCAAATTTTCAAAGCAAAGACTACGGCCAACAACTCCAAGTCATGGATACGATAATTTTTCTCATGCGGCTTTAATTGACGACTTGCGTAAGCAACAACTTTGCCTCTTTGCATCAGTACCGCGCCAAGACCACCACTTTGAGAAGCATAGGTGCAGACTTTTAGATCTTGGTTGCCATCGATGATGGTTAGCACGAGAGCAGTTGTCAAACTCACTTTTAGCTTTTGGAAGGCCTCCTCACAATCCGATGTCCAATTGAACTTAGTATGCTTCTTGGTGAGCTTTGTTAATGGGCCAGACAACTTGGCGAAATCTTTGACAAATTTCCTGTAATATCCAGCCAATCCTAGGAAGCTTCTTACTTCAGTGGGTGTACTGGGCTGCTTCTAATCTCGAATGGCGGCAATTTTACTTGGGTCAACAGCAATTCCTTCTTTTGACACAACATGGCCCAGGAATTTTACCTCCTCTTGCCAAAATGTGCATTTGGAAAATTTTGCTTTTAAAACATTTCTTCACAGAATCTCCAACACTTTCCTCAGATGCCCTTCATGCTCCTCCTTAGTTTTAGAATAGATTAGAACATCATCAATGAAGACTAGGACAAATTTGTTTAGGACATCTCAGAAGAACCTATTCATCAAGTCAACAAAGTAGGTGGGAGCATTGCATAGACCGAACGGCATTACTAACCATTCGTAGAATATGTCAGGACCTCTAAAGGCGGTCAAAGGTATGCATTCTTCAGCTATGCGTAGTTGATGGAAACCGGTGGCTAGGTCCATCTTAGAAAATACCTTGGCCCCAATTAATTGGTCCATTAAGCCATCTATGTGAGGCAAGGGGTATTTGTTCTTCAATGTTTGTTTGTTAAGGTCGCGGTAATCCACACAGAGCCATAGAGTACCGTCAAACTTGGGGACAAACACCACAGCTGCACCCCAATTGGAAAAACTAGGCCGAATTAGTCCCTTCCATAAAAGCTACTTAGTTTGGGCCTGAAATTCTTCCTTTTCTTTAGGGGTCATCCTTCTGATAGCATGAACTACCGGTCTTGCATTTGGAACAAGATCAATTCTGAAATCGATTTCACTTTTTGGGGGTAAGCTGTCTACTTCCTCAAATACATCCGCGTAATTTTTGACCATGGGAATATTTTCTGAAGAAATTGGAGTGATTTCGAGGGAAGACCAAAATGCCTTTCTATCAGATTTTGAACCATGGCAAGGTACGACAATAGTATTTCCGAATCCTGTTTTCGCTTTCACTACTCTTTCTGAACATAGCACTTCAGCGTCATATTTTGTTAGCCAATCAAGACCAAGGATGATATCAAACTCGAAAAAATTCATGATAGTCAAGTCAAAAGGAAATTGAAAGTAAGAGTAGGAAATAGGCACCCTACAGTATAAATCAAGGATGATAGAACCTCTTACAGGATTATGAACATTAATTGGCTCTTTAAGGCTTCTTAGTTTTAATTTCAATTTCTTGTCCGTGTTGCTAGAAATAAATCCCCTTGAGGCACCCGTGTCAAACAAAGCAGTAACATGAATGTTTTTAACAGAAATTGTACCACCTAAAACATCAGGCTTACCTTCTCCTTCAGAAGAAGTAGGTGCGGAAGAAGATGGTGCCCTTGCCCGCTCGTACACATGTGCAATCTGAGCTCCTTTCAACAGTGGACAATTTGGCTTGATATGACCCTTTTTGTGGCAGTTATAGCATTCTTTAGTGTCATCACTTCTGGACTTCTTTGGATTTCTGCAGTCCTTGCTGTAGTGTCTAAATTTCTGGCAGTTGTAGCAATGCACCTTTGCCTTATCATGGGTTTTAGCAGCTCCAGAACCGCTTCCTTCATTCTTCTTTTCGGCTTTCTTCCTTTTATTATTGTTGGCCAAGCTTCTTTCTCTATCTTGTTGTGAAACTCTTTTGTCGTTCTCCTCGTAGCGACAAGCAAACTTAATCAGCTTATTGAAAGGAAGGTCAATGTGAGCAGTAACCATGTCAGTGTACTTTTTAGCAAGTCCATTAATAAACCTTTTATTCTTTGAAAATCATCCTGGATTAATTCTAGGGCGTAGCGAGAGAGGTCTTCAAATCTTCTCACATACTCAGAGATAGTTTTGTCGCCTTGCTTCAAGTTGGCGAACTCGTCATGCAGCCTTTCCACTTGTTGCCTGGGAAAGTGCTTTTCATTGAATAGCTCTTTAAACCTGTTCCAAGTCACATTTTCTTCATCGCCTCCTATATTGACCAATTCCCACCAATTCTGTGCTTCGCCTTGGAGCAGCTATGAAGCTGTAAATCTCTTTCTTTGATCATCTAGCCCTATCCCTCCAAATATCTTTTCACAATTCTTAAGCCATGCCTGAGCCTGTGTCACGTTATTAGTACCAGTGAATGGAACTGCACCTAAATTCTTGAATTTCTTCGCTACCTTATCCAAGTCAAAGGGCTGCGGTGGTGGCTGATGAACTGTGGCCTCCTCAGTTTCAGCAATATTTTGCCTCCTTGCTCTAGCTCTAGCGGCTCTAGCGGCAACAGTACTCATTTTTAGTTAGTTCTGTACGATCCAGGAAAGAGTCAGAACAACTGTAATGGTTATTTTAAGAAATGATAAAGATAAAAGGATGGCGATAAAATGACTGACTATTATGTATTCTCATGAAATATTCGCCATAGAATATTGTGATTCTACGTAAACGAATTGCTATAAGTATGTTATACTCCAAAGCTAAGGTTAACCAAAGCTCTGATACCAATTGTGATGACCCCAAACTTCCATGGAATGAAAGTAAGGAATAATCATTTGGAATACAACATAAATATAACAATATAGATCACAGATACAACATAGCAAAGGAAAACCATAGAATAACAACATCATAGCAGCGGAATATGAATGTCATCAAACACAGAATCCCACAGTCACAGAGTACTAACTTATTACATCAAGTTTTCAGCAAAAAGGGAAATAAGTTTCAACTTCCGAATTAGAACAACTGGAAATAAAATAAGTCTGGATGTCTCAGAGTCTAAAGATAAAATGTAAAAAAAAGATAAATGGTAGATAGTCATCGTGGTCCAACATAAGCACCTCCAAATAAGCAACACCAAGAAAGCTCCAAAGACAGCAACTCCAAAGAAAGCCAAACCTGTTACTTGGCTGCCGTGTGGAAAAGAGGGCACCCGAGTTTGCAAAGGTGAAAACAAACTATAGGTCAGTCATGGGACTGGTGTGAGAATTCTTAACTAATTTAACTACTAGTAATAAGGCAAATCCAAAGACCACGTCGCTAATGCGGAACGGGTTTACCCCAATGGATTGCCGTGCATAATTTAAAGTGACATAACAAACAATAAGTAATTCGTAAAACAACGTTATTCTTTTGAGAAAAATGGAATCACCATAAGACCCAAGTCCCATCACACAATGCAACGCAAACCAGAGGATAGGGTTTTACCTTATGGTGATTAAACATGCTAAATACAATAAATACGAATATAATATTATTATTAGGATATAAAAAAACATTTCAAAATAAATGTATCAATCCTAGGAATCATAGTACCCCATACTACTATGCCTCCATACTAGTAATACAATCAAATTCGTAGGGTCGTATTTGAAATTTGGTTTCCATCATGAGTCAAGGCTAGGGAGGAGCTCCTTACCGATTCGAAACACTCAAGCTAATGTCTCAGGATCCCCCGCAGTGAACCCTTGGAAAGCTGCAGGGCCGGTCCACACATACAGCTTCATGGATTGGCAATTCCTGAACACACGTTTCCCGATCCTATAGGACCTATCATCTGAGGCGCCTCATTCCATCATCCACATAAGTAAAATATCAACCAGTTTAAGCACCGACACTACTTCTAACTAGAAAGAAACGTGCTTCTCTCCCTGCGTTCCCTTCTCCTGTTTTAGACTCCACTAGGTTGTGAGGTTCGTGAAGCTACGTAATACACAAAGCTATGCTTATCCAAGCTGTGCTTTGATCATCACCACAAGGTTCTTCTTTTCAACAAGAAACCTTGATCATTGCATCTTAGTATGCCACACTGTCACTCCATATCGCACTACCAATCCTTTGCCGAAGTATATGAAAGGGTGTTAAGCAATAGAATAAATTCTCCGCCACCAAACATTCATACATTCGACAGAAAATCAATAAATATAATATAAAGGAGTACAATGTCGAACACACATTCCATTTATAAGCTTATGCTCTGGGTCTGAGCGAAAGCCAAATCCGTACAATCAACATGTTCGTTTGGGCAATGACCATGACCCTTGAATTGGAAGCAAGTCAAATCAGGGCCTCGATCGTTGTCCTCTCGATGGAAGATTGACGGTCTTCATACGCCGTCTTCATACTTAGATTCTTAACGTCGTTTGATTATTTGGAATGAGAGAAACTCGGACTTTCCAAATAATTCTCGTATATACATACATATTGAAAATCCTCCCTATTCGTTAATATTATTTTATAACGATTACATCCTATTTTGATTATTTAAAATATTTAATTTTTTATTTAATGACGCTTTGGGTCAATGGCGACCCTGGCGCTACTTTCAACAAATTTTGATTTTCACATTTCTCAAAATCTAACCATTGGATCTTAACGTAGTTTATATCGTTGGAAAGATCTTCCCAAGACAGTCCTAACGGTTTCAGTTTTGGGAAATTCCGACGGTCGGATCTTTTGGTATAATCGTTTAAATGTACGATTTCAAAACGCGAACTACCGCGCTCGATTCGTTTAATTTTAATTATATATATATATATATATATATATATATATATGAATCTTTTAACTTTTATTTTACATAAGAATGTAAATTCTATTACAACGTCTACTTTCACCATCATTTTCCCATTCTTCCATTCCTCTGTTTACATGGAAATGTAAATTATAATTCAACATTTCCTCCTACCTTATATTCTTTTATTAAAAAAAGGTAAATTCTATTCAAATGTAAAATTTTATTTTCCTTCCTAATCCTTAAATTACACTGTAAAATCTCCTCTTTAATTACATTAAAAATATAATTAGCATTATAATGTAAAATTCCTACCTTTCAATTACATTATAAAATTTCCCTTTTTAATTACATTGTAAATGTAATTAACATTACAGTGAAAAATTCTAACTTTTTACATTAAAATGTAATTTCGATGTTAATGTCCAATTCTTTTTCTTAATCACATTGAAATGTAATTTCCAATATAATGTAAGCCTTCTTTTTGAACTACATTAAAAATGTAAATTTCCTAACAGTGTAACTTCTATCTTTTAATTTGCCCTTTTATTTTCACTATAAAGTCCTACCCTTTTTATTACATTACAAATGTAATTTTATTTTACAAGTCAAATTTTTTCTTTAATTTCCAAGGTAAAATCCTACCTTTAATTACATTAAAAATGAAATTTTATTTTCCATACAAATTCTCATTCTTAGTTTACAAATAAAAGTGTACATCTGATCTACCATGTAAATTCTTCTCTTTAATTTCATAAAAAAAAGATGTAATTTACATTTGCAATGTAAATCTTCTTTCTTAATCTACATATAAAATGTGTTTTTAATTTCAATGTAAATCCTCACCTTAATTACATAATAAAAAAAAGTAACTTATATTTGCAGTGTAAATCCTATTCTAAATTTACATATAAAAATGTAAATGTAATTACAATGTGAATTCGTACTCTTTATTTACATGCAAAAATGTAAATTTAACTACAATGCAAATTCTACTTATATTTACATGTAAAAATGTAAATTTAACTACAATGTAAATTCTACTTATATTTACATGGCAAAAAATCTCATCTTTTACTTTACAATGTAAAAAAATATCTCTTTTTACTTTACAATGTAAAAATATCTCTTTTTTTACTTTACAATGTAAAAATGTCATCTTTTTACTTTACAATATAAAAATATCTCTTTTTACTTTACAAAGTAAAAATATCATCTTTTTTTTACAACGTAAAAATATCATCTTTATATTAACATGTAAAAATATCATCTTTATATTTACAATGTCAAAATATCGTCTTTATATTAACATGTAAAAATATCATCTTTATATTTACAATGTAAAAATATCGTCTTTATATTTACAATGTAAAAATATCGCCTTTATATTTACAATGTTAAAATATCGTCTTTATATTAACATGTAAAAATATCATCTTTATATTTACAATGTAAAAATATCGTCTTTATATTTACAATGTAAAAATATTGTCTTTATATTTACAATGTAAAAATATCGTCTTTATATTTACAATGTAAAAATATCGTCTTTTTATTTTTAATAAAAAATTAACTTTTTACATATCGTTCACTAATCTTTTTATTTTTAATAAAAAGTTAACTTTTTCCATATCGTTATCAAATCCCAATCTAAACAACAAAAGGGAAGTTTTATCGATCATCCTCAAAGTAATAGATTTATATTGGATGGACAATGATAATTCAATTCAATAACTTACACAAAGGGGAAATTTTACTGAGTATATTCATGATTCACAAGAAATCAATTGACATTATTGATAATATTAACAAATAAATAATCCTAATAAATCACCAAACTCAGATCTAGCATTTAAATTTTCAGATCTAATATCATAACATCATAAACAATTCAGATCCATAACTTAGAATATTATCCATCGCAGATCTATTTATATTTACCATTCAAAATTTAAATAATGAAAGAATAATAATTAAATTGATTAAATTTAATTAAAAAAAATTCTCACCTTGCGTGGATCTAAAATGAAGGTTCAAACTCGATAAGATCTCATGTTCAAAGTCACGGCGGTTTCGAACCTGAGAGATTACAATTTGAAGTTCATATGTATAAATTAGAAACCAACTTTTTACAACTATCACTGCGACATTAAAAAGCGTCTCAAATCCGAAATTGAAATTTACCTTGAATTTCAGAAAGTTCAAAACTTTGAATTCGATTTTCAGGAGATACAGTCAATGGTTTGAGGAACGGTTTGTTGGAGATCGAAGAGCTAGGAGAGGGGAATCGACGCCGGGAAGGGGGTGGAGGTGCGGTCGGCTGTGGTGGGCCCGGTTTGGTGCGGCGGTGGCGGTCTTTGTGGGGTCAGGGCGGTGGTTACAGGCGACGAGGAGTAGTGATTTTGGTATGGAATCGAAGAGCTCGAAAATCTCTTCGAAACGTGTACTCCGGCAAAGAATTTCGTTGAGAAACGAAGGAGAAATCAGAGTTTGAAATTATGAAGGGTTATGGGGTTCGGCGCTGTAAAGGAACAGGGGAGAAAAACTACTGTAGCCCGTATTTATACTGTATTCTAGGGTATTTTCTTTTTGATTTTAATTTAATTAATTCTAGAAATTCGGGTTTTTCCATCCGATCTCCAAACGAAGCCCAACGACGGTCGAACAATAGGTTTTGACGTCTTCTGAACGCAACGGCACTAGTGCCGAAGTCTAATTTTGATGTTTACAGTATGTTTCTTTTATTCTTGAAATAAATCTTTAATAATAAATTTGAACGTGCTTTTTAATTTTACCGGGGCCACATACTAACTCAGAAAAATCCAGAAAAATTATTTCTGGCTTTCTTATGACGATATGGTCCTAACAAAATTAATTTCGTCGAATTCTGAGACTGTTTGAAAAATGGCTATTTTTCAGTCGATTAAATTTGACTGAATTAAACAAAACAAATTTTCCTCTGCCACGCTCACATATCAACTCGGAAAATTCTAAAAATTGAAACCTAACAATAATTTGACATTCCGGTTCCAACAAAAATGGTTTCGTCGAAAACAGAGGTCGTTTGAAAAATGGCTATTTTTAATTATTTAATAATTATTTAAAATTGGAAATTTTAAATCTGGAGTAAATTTCCAACAAAATTTCGAAAAATAAAATTTTCAAACTGGTTCAGATTTTCTGGGTTATTACAATAAAAGAAAATATTAAGATCCATCAAGTGTGTCTCAATAGCACCTATAAAATTGGTTATGGACTATACAAGGAAAAATAATAGAGTCTATCAAGTGTGTATAAAAGGCATCGCCGAATCTAGTTATGCAATATATAAAGGCAAAGCTGAAACTAATATGAAATGGTAAAGTCAATCAAGTACGTCATATAAGCACTACCACATCTGGTTATGGAATATATAATAGTAAATGAACTTAAATTTGTAATAAACAATAGTGTCCATCAAGTACATCTCGAAAGCATCACCAAAACTGGTTATGCATAATATTATGGTAAAAATTGTCAAAATCATATCAAATAGAAAATTCATCAAATGCGACTGAAAGACACTAGCAGTAGTCATACACAGAAAATGATAATAAAACTCAAACTCATATAAGACAACAGAATCCATCAAATGCAACTCACATGCATCACCAAAAAATTGGTTACAGATTAAACAAAAGTAAGGAACCTTCAAATTTATGTCAAATCGCAAAAGCGATTAAGTACTTTAAGCATAACTAAGAATGGCTACATGTTATATAAGGGAATTAAGCTTCTAAATGCAAAAATAAAAAGGGAAGTTGCAATCATGTTGCACTGTTAGACCACAAATGACTATTCTTCACTTTTTCCATACTCTACACTTGATGTTTGTTCTTGTTAAGGATTCAATTACATATTCCCTTTGAAAATAACCAAAATTACTTTTTTTAACCCTCCCAAAAGTAGGGTTTTGCTAAATGTGGAGAACTTTTTCTTTTACATTTAAGTCAACCTCTCTCCTTATAAATGGCGACCTCGAGCCACTCCCCTCTGCAATTTCGTCCTTGTCCCCCATCCCCTCTCAAATCTATGACTCGTTGTCTCTTCCACTGATCATCGTTCTTCCATCGCATGTTCCTCCATCCTCTGACCCACACATGCCTCTCCCGATGACCCCTTCATTGTCTCTCTCCACTGACTTCATGTCCTAAGCCTGCCTTCCCCGCTAACGTCTGAAATGGTCCTCACTTTTCTCTGCCCAACCAAGAAATGTTGGCATTTTGACCCTGCCGCCCTTCGAACTTCAATTCTCAAGTACAGCTCTTGTTCCTATTGAGAAGATATATCAAGCTGCTAATGAACAATAGCACGAGTACCTTATCGGTTTTTTTCTCGATAAGCCGCTTAGTTATACTTGTTGGAATTTCTATATACTTAATGATTGACAAATCATGAAATTCCATATTTGAATAGATGACCCCATATTGATTTGATTGAGAATAAATCAGAGAGAAAGTAAAATGAACTAGTGGAAGCCATACCCGAATATAGATTTTTACAGAGAGAATACTAACCAAATTAAGTCGTGGATTTGATTATCAAACATGACACAAGCTTTAGATCTAAATCGATAGTTGCTGCTTTCATCAACTGAATCCATGAGTGTTTGTTAAAGAGGATCGACTTGGTTTGGATCTTCCAAATTGACACAAGTTTAGATGTAAATGTATTTCTTCTGAGGGGATAAAGAGAATACACTAAAATCTTGTGTAATTTGGGGACCATATCCCCTAATTTATAAAAGTGTAATATTTTCAGTTCGACACTACATTAAACTGAAAAATATTCCCGTCTCCACGCATTCCTTCCATAACGGCTGAATAGTTATGCCAATAAATACTATTACCCTATTTGACCAATTTAATTGGCATTCACACCTAAAAAATTACACATTATATTTAAATGTATGGCCCACATAATTGAAATATTCTAACAGTCTCTCTCTAGGCCACATATTTAATAACCTTAAATGTGTTTAACTTTATGAGCTCCAAATACTGATATTTATGCCATAAGGTGTTTTCTTAAACAATCTCATCCATCAACCATGCTGACAAAAGTTCAAAGCGATTTTCATTATCTTTAATTTACTAAACTCATCAACGGTCACGTATACCAACACAATCAAATAACATTGATCAATCATGGATGCGTAGCATCGAAATCGAGATGTGATCATTATATGTCTATTCCCAACTGGTCCATCCTTAGTGAGATCAAAATGTTCAATGTTTGAACAACTTAGAATGCAAACAATACTTTATAACTTTATTTCTGATCAGAAAAAGAGCTTGATATATATATATATATATATATATATATATATCTTTAACCTAATCATAAAGCAATGAGTCATACGACAATACCAACTACAAACTCCCCTTGAACCAAAATATCCTTACATAAAAGATTACATCAGTTGAGCTACGTGCTCATGAAAGACCATAAGTAATAATCTTTTGGTAAGCAGATCCGCCATTATGGAGTTTGTCAAAGTATGCTTTATGAATTATAATGTATTTTGCACTCTTCCCTCATTGGAAAGTAATATATTATTTACTGTCACAGTGTTACTTTAATGGTCTTTCAATTCTTTATTAATAACCCACAGTCCCATGACATAATTTTACAATTATTTTCCATAGTTGGACGTCTTGTAATTAAACATAAAGAATATTCATAGTAGTGAAAGCTATAAGTGTTATGTGACACTTTCCTTATACAGTTCCACTCTATATTATCATTATCTTAAGTGGATCTTTTGCAACAATGACATCCAAAAAATTATTCGAATTGTGATTCTTTATGATCTCCAACCGACTCGATCTTTTATCTATAAGCATATAGCCTTTTTATTTTATTCCTTAAAGATGCTTCATAACCATTTTGGTTACTAATAGGTGATCCACTTTCAATATCAATAAGATATCTGTCAAATAATATACACGATACCCATATGTGTATATACTTTAGTATGCGTTAAAATCCATACTGCAAATGCATGAGGAATCATATGCATTTCTTTAGGTTCAAGGATGGTAGCACTTATTTGTTTTGGTTGAAAAAAAAAGAATCAACTGAATCACAGTTTACATACCAAACCTTTTAAGCACTTATCTTCCTAATTCTTTTGTAATAATCCAAATATCACCCAATGAACAATAACGATGCATTTGAATTCCAAATACAAAAGGCTAATCCATAAGTTGATTTCTTAAGTAATTTCATCAATGTCTCCATTGAGAAATATGACTTTAATCTCCATCAGATAGTGCTCAAAAGTGCATGATGTAATAAGTTCCAAAGTGATTCGAAAGAGTCATCTACTAAGTTCAAAAGAAACATTCTTAAAAGAAAACAAAAATTCCTTTTAAGAATAGTGTTTTCATAAAAGTCCCTTATAAGATTCCAAATTACCCACTTGATCCCTTTTGGCTTTGAGTAGTTATTCATAACCAGTGATCGTGTTACTTAACTTAGAGGTAAGTTTCAAACTTTATTATCCATATAGTTTTATACTATATGTTCATTTCTTAAATCCACATTTTTAAATTAGTACCTTACGTGGATTGATGTAGGTCCATAGAATTATCGTTACCAATCCATTATTTATCTTTGTGGAGAAATACTACATAGTCATCTGAAATAGCATTTCTTCCCTTTCAAGTGGATTTCCTTACATTTTGAGGTTGTTGAGTCTATTTTCTTGAAACAGTAAACTTTAAATTGGAGAAAAATTCTTTAGCTTTGTCTTCATACTTCCTATTTTACTTCTTGTTAGTGAAAGGAAACAATTATACTAATTATCTAAAGTAGTAACTGCAGTTGAATCAGAGGTGATTCTCTTTAAAGACAATGATTATACTTTATTTCTCCTCCAAATTCAACATCCTCAAAAAATTATTGCATTTCCCATCATTAAATTTTTCTTTTGCATGGATTCATAAATTTATACCTTTAAAATCGCTTAGAATATCAACAAAGTATTTTCCACCTTTTCGTTATCTCAGTTTAGAATACCTTTATAGGCTGAAATATATAATTATATCAGTCACCAAAAAATATATATTGAGACATGATTACAAAAGCTATTCAATGTACGCAGATATAACTTATATATTAGACATTAAGAGCTTTAATTACATAAATGTTTGAATTTATTCATAAATCAACATTATTGTTTCTTAATGAACAATAATAACCTATTTTTGTCCATATTAGAAATAGAAATCCGAAGTTTGTCTAAATGACAACATAAAATAAATTCAAACAATTCAACTGAAATCTCGATAATTACTTAAAGAAATATCTAATCTACTTTACCATATATGTCTGCATATTTCATTAAAGAAACAACAATAAATATATCTATATGTTATTTCTTTTCTTCTAGATTCTTTGCGATTTCATTATCTTCATTTATACATTTGTTAACAATGTATGTCAAGTGACTACTTCCAACATGATCAAGCTTCAAATTTCTAATTCTTACCATAAACCGAAATAAACTCAATAAGGGAACACTTTATTCTTAAATTATTATTTTACAATGATAATATTATAAAAAATAGCTATTGCACCAAAAGTTAATAATAATTTGAGTGCTTTTGACCTTTGAAGTAAGATTTTTCTATGTAGTACTCATTCATGTTTCTTTTACTTTAACTTTATTGAATCAAGCACCGCAAATTTTGCTTATTTCCCCTTATCGTTTCCATAAAGTACTTTCCATTCTCAATAGATAACTTGTCAAATTAGTTATTCTTATATATAGAACGTCATTAGAAGAAAACTTCTAAAATATTTTACCATATAACCCTTTTACTTTTGTTCTTTGAGTTATACCACCTTTTAATATTCTTTTTAATATCGAAAGAGCATTTAACTGTAATAGGCTTGAATAAGACCCTCTTAGTTGCAAGAGATGGATCTATGAATTCAAGATAAGACAACGTATCATCTTATTATTCCTTATAGATAGTCTCATACAAGATGAGAATGCACTTAAAATTGGCAGATACTTTACCAAATTAGTTGAAAATTGAACAAAAACAAAGTTTGACATTATATGCTCATAGCCAACATTCAGCGATAGTAAATTCAAATAATTGGTTAGTCTCTTATCATGATACCTAGTACACATTGATATCAAATCTTTGGACAGTAATATCAACTGTAAGTGGCACTATTGTTGTAACAATCAAACACGGACAATAAATTCAAGTCAAATAACAACCTTCCTTTGGGTCAATTAATTATTCACTCGAAAAAAACTTTATAATTGTCACATATTCATCATCATACATGTGTAATTGATTCGGCCAAACATCAGTCTTCCTTTGGGCCGACTAATATTGCATGAATAATTACACACAAATATCAAACATTTTTCATGAACAACCAAAATAAGAGAGGTCACTTTGGTGACATGCTATTCCAATCAGATCACTATGAATGTAGGATATTTACAGTTATAAAGGAACACCAAAATTATATTTGAACTTATTTCTTACTGTTTGTACAATATATCTCAAGTGTTACAAAACACTCAAAAAATGATTTAGGTTCATGTAGCAGTTAAAGATTCCGAAACAAAAAATGCAGGCATAGTAAATTCAAATAATTGGTTAGTCTCTTATCAAGATGCCTAGTACACATTAATATCAATTCTTTGGATAGTAATATGAACTGTAAGTGGCACTTTTGTTGCAACAATCAAACACTGACAATAAATTCAAGTAAAATAACAATTTTCCTTTGGGCCGATTAATTATTCACTTGAAAAAACTTTATAATTGTCCCGTATTTATCATAACACATGTGTAATTGATTCGGCCAAATGTTAGTGACATGTTATTCCATTCAGATCACTATGAGTGTAGGATATTTGCAGTTATAAAGAGACACTAGAATTATATTTGAATTTATTTCTTACTGTTTGCACAGTGCGCCTTAAGTGCCATAAAACACTCAAAAAATGTTTTATGTCTATGTAAGAGTTAAAAATTTCAGAGCAAAACTCTTAATGTAGCATTAAATGAGTTAGTCATAGCTATTTTAATCTTTTTTAGGCATGTGGCTATATCCATGACATTCCCTTAATAAATATGATAAAATTTATCATAAATAAATTACATAACAAATATCACAAATTAATGCCACATAAAAAATTGCATATAAATGACACAGTAAATGTCATGCATGAACATAATAGCTATGATGTATATCTGACCATAGTATAGCAACATAAAATGCTACTATACCAAAAAACAATTAGTTTGTTATTGGGAATACTTAACTAAGCCATAAATGATGCAGTTTAGACGAACATGCAAACTATTGCTCCTTTATTTTATGCTGACTGAAACATGAAAGTGCAGCATATCTTTCACATCTGTTATACATACAAAATATATGTATTTAATAAACATAAATGCATAAAAAAATATCATTTCTTATTCCTAATAGAAACAAGCTAAATTACTTAATTTCCATAATTGAAGCATTTAACACATTTATGATATTACCATAACAACCACAATTAATGCATTTATAATATAAAAAATGCAACAGACCGATATGTGGTCAAAAAAAATCTAAACCAACATTACATCAAATTGATTTAATTACAAATATATGTAAAACAATGAAACAAAATCATTTCATCTTAGATCTAAACATGCAAAAATATCTCAAAAGGAGCATACTCGATTCAAAATTTCTAAAATATCCCAAATACCATATATGAAATTGTATGTCCAAATTAATTAAATCAAGGAGCCAGATTCATATTTCCTTGCATAAATGGCTCTAGATTATTCAAACCATTATATATAATCAATAAACAGTAGAGGAAAACTATTGTTCATAACATATTCAAAATGTTCTTACATATTGAGATTCGTAGGTAATTCAGAATAATATGCAATAACTGTGATGTTATGACTGAAAAAGTTGTTTTCCAACTTTAGAGGGATTCAGATTATTTTCTAAAAAAATAATGATTATAAATTTTAATCATTTAGATCTGTCTTTCGAAACCAAAAGAGTTTCATAAGTCAGCCTTTAATTTTCAATAAAAGAAATGGTACTAAATCAAATCCAGATCTTTAATAAAAAAAATTATTTTTTCCAATGAAATCAATGATAGGTGGCTCTGATACCACTTGTTGGAATTTCTATATACTTAATGGTTGACAAATCATGAAATTCCATCTTTGAATAGATGACCCCATATTGATTTAATTGAGAATAAATCAGAGATAAAGTAAAATGAATTAGCGGAAGCCATACCTGAATCCAGATGTTTATAGAGAGAAGACTAACCAAATTAAGTCATGGATTTGATTATCAAACCAGACACAGCTTTAGATCTGAATCGATAGTTGCTGCTTTCATTAACTGAATCCATGAGTGTTTGTTAAAGAGGATCGACTTGGTTTTGGATCTTCCAAATTGACACAAGTTCAGATGTAAATGTATTTCTTCTGATGGTATATGAGAATAGGATGAAAACTTGTGTAATTTGGGGACCATAACCACTAATTTATAACAGTGTAATATTTTCAGTTTGGCCGTTCATCAAACTGAGAAATATTCCGGTCTCCACGCATTACTTCCATAACGGCTGAATACTTATACCAATAAATACTATTTCCCTATTTGACCACTTTGATTGGCATTCACACCTAAATAGTGTTAGACATTATATTTAAATGTGTGGCCCACATAATCAAAATATACTAACAATACTGCAATGATATCCCACCTAAAGATGATTTTGAATCCCACTGGAAGCATTAAAGTAAAATCAACTAGTAACATTTTCTTTTTTCGCCTATCAAACCAAGAGGATCGTATTAAAATCACTAGTGTTGATCCTGTGATTATCAAGAACAAAATTTTCTTAGTCAAACCATGGGATGCCACATAAGTAATAATAGTAGATGTATTAAATGTGTCCCTATTTGGATTAAGATGATGAATATACCTCTATTTGTCTGGTCTAAGCTAGAAATTAGTTGATTAGCTACATGGTGGGGAAATTCTTGTGTATGGATGTGTCGGCGAAAAGAAGTGATAGGTTGGAATTGGTTAAGTGTATGGTTAATATCTCACCAGGCTTTGCTTTGCCTAATGAATTCCAGTTAAATTAGATGATGGAATTGAGCAATTAGTTTTTGTTCAATATTTGTTGAAACCCGAGATATATGTAAAGTCTTTGGCCATTTACTAACAAACTATGGTACCAATAATGTTAGTTCGACTATAATCACTCTAAGTGACTATTAACAGAGGGTAAAGGAAAGTAGTACATTAGAACACACAAAAAATGATAAGTCTCATAATAACATTGTTGAGAAAAAAGTTGTTTGGAGGAAAGTTAAGAGTAAGAAGAAATCTATTGCTAGCCTTAGTTTAAAAGTCGAATGCAGAAAAGTCTAGCGGAACAAGCGAAATGCCAGTTGGGAGTGGTGCGTGATGTCAAGTGTGTTAGTACATCTCCAACAGTTTTACTAGTCATAATATTCAGAGGAGATTTGTTAAAATGTCCCAATAAGTGCGCGCTGATTTTAGCGATGCACCCTGATTTTATCAGAGCTCTCTAATTTAACAAGCGCGCACTGAAAAAATCAAGGCTCAAATTGAAAAAATGCGTCAAAAACTAAGTGGTCCCCAAATACAGTACACACGGCAAGAATATGGGTGAATGAAAACTAATAGCAACGCAAATAAAATATGGGTGAATGAATACATGTGGCAAGAATATAGCAGAAACTAAGTGGTCCCTAAATAAAATCCAGCAGGAAACGCACTGATTTAATTGAGTGCGCAGATTTATTCACCGTGTTCCACAAGACCCTGATAAAACAGGCGCGTCATCATATTACTAATTCGGGATACAACCCTGATATTTTCCGTGAATATTCAGGGTACAAAGATCTGTTAGGAATCCCTGTATTACAAGAATTGAGCACCGATCGAGATGCTCTTAGTGTCTTTTCTGATGATTTGCTGAATGTTTGTAACATTACCAAAGAAAGTGAAGTTGGACTTGGCAGTATGAATGTTCGAGTAGGAAAAAAAGTGAATGAGATCAACACTGAATTATCCAACAGTTTCGACTTACTTAATGAGAAGTGTGATTTACATGGTAAGGAAACAAAAGCTAAAGAGGGTGAAATAGAAAAACAAGCTATGCTTAAGGTTAAGGGTGGTGATAGTCGCGAATTTGTCCCGGATCGATGAAAATTCCTTGTCTAGTGTGAGTTGTGATAAAGAACAAGTGTTTGTTCTTCTGGAAAGTAGCAAAAGCAATGTGAAAAACCAAGAAAGTTTGATGAATACTTCACATCAAAATTTGAACATGGCACCGAAGAAAATGGGATACAAGTGATCCCATGCAAATGCTCCTGTCAAATGTCTTGAATTTTGGTACGAACACTAGTGTTTTAGTCAAGATGTTGCTCCATTCAATAAGCTATTAACCGGTTCTCTTCAATTTCAGCCTTATTTTCTTAATAAACCCAGCACTATTGCCAAGTTCCCGATTACACAGTGTCAAATTCTTCTCCGCCTATCAAAAGCTCCCCTATGAAAAATGTTGATCTCGAATACTCTTCCTTTCCGATGAAGAAAAAGAGAAAATCAAAGCAAACGTACCCATACGCTCATATTGTTCCACCAGCAGCGTGTAAGCCAACCTCCCCCACTTCCAAATGTTGACAGTGCTTCCTCATTATCTGCATCTGTGCTAGAATATAATGAGATCAAAGCTCCTATCACTAGGAGTAAAAAACTGAGCTCCCGAAAGGGCTCGTCTACTCCAACGACTAAATGTTAGATAGGTGAAAAATTGAGCATACTTTTTGGCTCATGGGAGATTGCTATGTAACGTATTATGTGATTCCCTGTTTTGGATATGTTAAGCTTGTTTATGTTACTCTGGACATTGTACTGGTCTTTACTTCCCTCTGTGGAAGTATTTTTTTTTTTTTTTTTGTTTCATAGATATACATGTTGTATATATCCAATCTTTATGTATTAATATTTGATATAATAAAAGTGTTATGGATTACTTTAAAAACTGGTCGGCCTTGCCAAAAAATGTGGAGTGTTGTAGGTATAAAGACATATATAGAGGCTAAGATTCACAAGATAATAAAATAATAAATATAGGTGAAATTTTTTTAAACTTAAAACATATCATTTATTTCGAAACCATTTATTCATTTCAATCTCAAACCATAAGTAGCCACATATCTTATGAAAATAAACCTCAGTCAAAAATCAGAGTAGAATAACTTAATTATCCCTTAAAAGATAATATAGTTAACTCCATAAAAAAAGATGTAAAATTAAAAGATGAATACATCAGAAACTAGAATGAACTTCAAGAATGATCCTCCAAGAAATCTGAACTAATCACCTCAGCCCTACAAGCCCGGTGGGTAAGAAAAAGGAAGAAAGAAGAATGGATTAGAAATAAACTCTGGAGATTGATGTAATTACTAGCATGATCGAGTAATTAAGATAAGTAGACTCAATAATAGTCTCATGTTAGATAGGTTAAGTGTCCGTGCACAACTATTGAAAATAAACATACTAGAAAGATGTACACAAAAATATACTTGAGCCATACAAGTAACGGTTGTTTGTACTTTCTCAATTACTGAACATAATAAATATGATTTCCTAATACCACCTAGTGATCGGCTTTATCCTACCGATCTACCATCGTGCATGGTAAATATCTCACTATGGATCTAAGGCTTTATACTACCCAGTAATCCATCAGTAAATACATAACGAATCACTTTTGGATGTAGTAGTGACTTATTTTCACTTATCAATGTCTCTGCATGCTCAGACATTGCCAGAACGCACCCACACATGCCGCTATTTCTATTGACCCCTTGTTTAATCTAATCTTTACAAGCACAGTTATCCTCCACCACCACTTATTGTGAGACCATCAGCAATAATCCTGAAAGTGAATGCTATTAGTACGGGTCCTGATAAATAAATATTCTAATTTGTGCCCCTTCCCAATCCCCCTTGATCAAGCTTTTATTTATTGGTTACATATTTTCCCTAATCAGCCCCTTGTTAGTGGAATAGATGACATACTTATTAAACTTTGTTAGTCGTTTATTTTCCTTAATCAGCCTTTACTGCCGGAGTAGGCCACTACTATTACATGCTTATTATGCTTAATCTCATATCTAAGTTTGAAATTATAATAAACCCTTTCATTATCACTTTTATTACTGCCAAAATTAACATGGAAGGAAGTTGACATTGAAGGGGTATCGGATGACCAAAAGTTCGCAGAAGGGTCAATAAAAAGCGGGAACTAACAATGTGAAGAAAAAGGGTAGGAAAATGTAATCCGAAAGACCGTATCAACTATAACTTTTTATTCCTCCTAAAGGAAAAAGTCTAGAAGGACTAGGGAGAAAAATTGACAGGACCCCTCCGCCTTAGTCAGACCGACATGACTCCCTTGACAGAATCAACCCGACGAAAGGCTCTGCGTAAGAGAACCACTCTGATCTAGGACCAAAGAAATCAGAGGCGACTAACCCGACAGACAAAGCCCGAGAGGAAATCCTCAATAATAACATATCCATACACCGATACATCCCAAGGCAAAAGCACCAAAAGCACCAAACCAAAGGAGCATGTGGGCCACCCGGAATCAACCTCCAAAGCACCTACCACATGGACACCGAAATGACGAAGTCACAGATAACAGGATTAATGTTAGAAGCTACTCCCCGAGAATCTGGGCTACCGTAGAAGCCCTACCGAATGGTCAGCCGAGATCCAAGCGGACACATAGGCTACCCGTACTAATCCGCTTAGTACTGAAACCCGTAGCAGTTTCGAGTCGGCAGATATCAACATACGTCACGAGGCCCAGTCCCTCAACGTATTCACGTTAAAGCCGAAAGCCTTCATCCGAAAGCTCATTCCCGCAAGCCTATGTTTACGAAAAGTCATCAATGGAGAATTCTTTCTCTACAACATCTATGTATTCTCATTAAAAGATCAATAAAGGGAGAACATCCGATAAAATTGCCCTGTAAGTGTGAATATTTATTTCTCTAATTGTTATCGCCATGATCTATTATCAATTCTGCAGAGGAGCTCAGGTTTACACCTATCACCCTCTTTGAATGGTGACAGAACTCCATTCGTTGAACCTATATTCAATTTAACAGATTACAGGGAGCCTACATCTAATAGTCTTAACGTCCCAATCCACCATTAAAATTGGACAGGAAAGAGAGATAATCCACTTGATTTTCCCTTGAGATTTATCCCCATTAATCCATTCCTAGTGTTGATGACAAATATCGTTAACATTTTGGTGCTAGAAGCAGGGCCTGAACCTCCAACCTTGTGGTTAACATCCACAAATCTACCTACGGTGTTCCATCCCGGATCGCACTATCTTTGAAGAAGAAGGGTCATGAGCAAGAGACCCAGATGAAGATTCTCAAGATCTCGAACGGATAAGTCAAGAACTGCTAGCCGTAGGCTGATGGAAGAGCAAAATCTAAGGACAGAGGCTGATAAGGGGGAAGAGGAAGATGGAACTACATGCCTGCGAGGAAGGTAATAACAAATTTTCCCACGTGAAACAAACCATGTCGTTCTCACCCATCAGATCGACATCAGAAGAAATTAGCGTTTTCCCCCACTTGAAGGATGCTCTCTATAGGCAAGTCAAGGGAATGACGCTCAAACGTGAAATAATGGACGACTTCAATTGCTCCACCGACAGATGGACCAAAGAGGTGACAACTCAACCCCGATACATTTTGGAAAGGGAGGGCGAGAGTATAAGAACCATAACTGAAACAATTCACAGAAGGATTAGACCTCGTCGATGAAAGGGGAGACATACACCTAAAATACCTCAAGAATGCCACCTCACTACTTCTAGGGAGAATGTTTATTTCATAATCAAACTCAAACTCAACTATTGGACCTCCATGAAGAAGAAACCTAAAATACAAAAGAAAGACCGGAGGGCCTTATTGTCATTATAATTTGATGAATGGACACAAGACTAATCACTGTAGAACTCTCAGGAAAGCCATTATCAGACTCATCAGTCAAGGCCAACTATAAGAATTTATCGAGAAATTGTGGTGAATTTAAGAAAACCCATAGGAAAAGGGTTAATGCATGGGTGCCAGTGTACGCAAGGCCCATCCCTCAGATTTTTAGAAGGAAAACGCAAAAGGGGTCTAGTTGTTAACGAATTAAATCCCTCGTCATCGCCAAATTGTCCGGGGCGAGGCATCCTCCCGAAGGAGGGATGATTGTGTTAGTCTTTCTCCTTGCCCAAACAAGAGGGGTCAGGGTTAAAGCATCGAAAGCGTAAGCCACATTTCACACCAGGAATGGTAATGGTAGTGCATCTAAAAATTACCATGTCTGCCTCTGCTCGTAGAAGAGTACGCCCTGCCTCTGCTCGAACTAAGCATGTCCTGCCTCTACTCGCAGAAGAGCACGTCGTACCTTTGCTTATATTCCGCGTTACCCGCAGAAGGGAGCGCAAACCCCTATCATTTCTTACAATGGTCAGGATAGGGCACCCCTTGGAGGGGGGTGGCATATAAGCCTCTATCAGTGCCTATGATGGCCCGTGTAGAGCGTCAAAAGAGTAAACCTTAGTTATGTGCTTACGATGGCCCCACCTAAGTTTCTAAGCCCTCATCGTCGCCTACGATGGTCAGGATGAGGCGCCTCCTGGAGGGAGGTCGGGTAAGTCCTTGGGCCCAGCTTGTGGATAAGCTAGCGAAGCGCACCGGATGCACAGGCCCAAAAGGTGGCCAACAAAGCACGTACATTCTTTGCTTTGACGACAAAAGCCCAAGGAGAGGCTCAAGAAACATGTACAACCTCTGCTTCGTAAATCAAATTCGAAGGAGATACTCACTCTATTAATACCGAAAGAAGTTTTAGTTCCCTATGCTAAATACCCAAATCTGGGTCAGTTTGGCGCTCTCTTAATGCCGGAAAATGTTTCGGTTTGATTCAGCGCTTCATTAATACCCTAAAAGGTTCAGGACTTCTATGTAAATACCCGAATCTGGGTTGATTCGGCACTTCATTGATACCGGAAGTGATTCCAGACTTCTATGTTAATACCCAAATCTGGGTCGATTCGGCACCTCAGTAATACCGGAAGTTGTTCTGGTCTCCTATGCTAAAATACCCGGATCTGGGTCGATTCGGCACTTCAGTAATACCAGAAGTGATTCCAGTCTCATATGTTAAATACCCGAATCTGGGTTGATTCGACGCTCTATTAATACCGAAAGAGGTTTCGGTGCTCTATGCTAATAGCCAAATCTGGGCCGATTCAGCATTCTCTTAGTACCGAAAGGGGTTCCGGTGTTCTGCGTTGATACCTAAATCTAGGTCCATTCAGCTCCAAACCGAAGCTGGAAGGAGTTCTAGTAACTCAATACCTAAGTCTTGGTTGAATCAATTTATCAATGAAGTCCCGAAGCAAGCTGACAATCTCACGTGTCATAACCCGGGGCAATCCCGCCAAATAAAAACCTCCACAAGATATGGAGTCACCAAGGTTGCACCAAGCATATGAACACAATTCCTGACTCGAACAGAAAAGGAGTCACTTGCCCCTCTCAGGAGTTCCAATAAGGGTTCAAGTTTTGACACCAGTAGCGGGCTTACAAAACCATGAAGGAAGTACCTTCAACTTGAATATTCATTAGTTATATTCTTTTCCTAGTATATCGAATCCTTACGCAAGTCTGAATAACGACATCGTATCATAGAGCTGACTTAGAGAGATATATTTCAAGAGCAGTTGTTTCAAGAAGGAGTCCCTTTATAGACACATAGTAAAGGTCCACCGGAAATCATGATCACTTTCGGTCCAATAAAGCGGTAGCAGACTACTACAGCATCGATATCAAACTGGCCATACCATATGCACATTACAACCACATGATCAGCCAAGTGAATGGTGATGCAAGTATAACATGCAAAGTACAAATAACACTGCAATAAAACGAAGTGAAAGGCTACAATATGATAAATAGAGGTACTGTCCCATACTAACAAAGCCACAACACAGACTAACACAAACTTAAAAACGCGAGGACTGGCACTCGCTTATACAACCAATCTAAAACATAGTTCGCAAAAAAGCAATCTTCGGTGGGATAAGAAGGATATTGACCTTTGTTCTTCCTGGGCCTACCAACCTTCATTTTGGCCAGAGTAGAGCAAGACGGATGTTCACCAGCCAAGGGCTTTCCGTGTTCTGGACCTACCAACTCAATGTCTCCTTGAGCGAAGGAGGCAACAACACTATCCTCAGATCAGAGAGCTTGAATTAACTTCGCCTTATCTTTCTATAAGATGGAGATGCGCTCAAGATCATCCATGTGTAAACTCTGAAGGTCATGGGCCAGTGTGTGCCAATCGCTCATTTGCTTTGCAATATAATCCTTAAGCATATCCATGTGCTCCACAAACTGATGCATGGTGGTCTCAAGTCTAGCAAGCATTTGGGACTTCGCAATGACCATCTTACTGGAAATCGTTCATCACTCGGATGGAGAAATATCAATGTTAGAAGATATTCCCTGCAGATCCCAACCACTGAATCGCTTCGAAAGCTCGTGATTGCATGGCCCTGGGGCATAGCGGGGCCTACCAACAATTGTTGAAGCTCCGCGTATGTAGGACTGACGAAGGGGGAATCTACGGATGCCTGGCCGGTCGATTTAACTTCGGTTGTTTGGGCGCCTAAATAAAAAAGATTCTCCTGTTCACAGCAATTCTGAGATGTGTCCATCCTATACAAATAAACCAATGAATAATCATGCAATTAGAGGATTTAAAGGTCAGCCAAGATGAAAACAAGCTTGAGCAACCACTAGAATTGAACCAAAAGCGCAAATGATAGCAACAACGACAAACCCAAATAAGGCTATGTGACTTAACAGTTTGCACTCCTTCGGATACAATGGTTGGGGCCAAACCGTGTGCACCTAATGATAAGGTAGGAAGACATATGGATTGAAAGGCTATTTAAAGTGTTTCGGCAGGCATACCATGTGTGCAAAAACAATGATCAGAGAAGAGAGTGATCGAAAACAATGCAAACTTTGTCCGATGACCATAGGAAAAAAAGATTCGAGGGAGCATAAAGAAGAACTTATCCCAATTAAACCATGTACTACCAATTCAAAGTAAAACAAGGATTTGCAAACCCATGTTCCACAAAATTAACGGTATAAAAAGGAAAATGAAGCGGTCACCATTAATACTTTTTCTTAACAAAAAAGAGAAAATGAGTTAAAGGTAAGGAGCTACCAAATAAAGGTGAAAGCCACCACGCCAGCTACAAATGGCCGGGTATGCGGAAAATCCTTCTGGGAGACACCTAAAGAAAGTTAGAAAAGCAGCAATCCTAGCAACCACGCCCACTATGCCAAAACCATCTGATATGGCATCCGCGGCCTATTGGATAAAAGCAAGAACGGACTGAACGCAAATGCCTCCCCCATGACTGAGCTTCTATATGACATGATTCTGCCAGGTAGCATCGTTTCATAGTAATACGATCAGTACATGTATCCCTTACAAAATTACACATACCACGGGCGTTTTTTTTATGTTATCAAACGTCATCACACCCTGATTAATAGAGGTCAAGCAGGCGGAACCTAAATCAAAGATAGATGAGGGGACACAGGCAAAGTCACGTTCTTTTATACCCTAACTAGTGTAGATGGTACCCAGCATGAATATCTTAAAGACCAAAGCATAAACTTACCTAACCGTTGTTTATAAAGGATGTAAAAATACATACTGATAATCAAGCTCGAATCTTCTAGAAAATAGGAGAATTAAAGTATTTTCTTTTGTAAGAACAATAATATTGTTTTAAAATTTGATTTGCAGATAAAAGACGGGAATAATGAAGAAGTAAAAAGTTAGTTTCAAATTCCAAGACCAATCTGGGTCGCACAAATAAAAGCCAATCGACGCTTCTAATTGGAGAAGATCAGGAGACTCTGACATGACGTTCTGAAGAAAAGACAAAAGTTTGACTTGAAAAGTCGAAAACAACCCTTCATTAGGGGAGGGGGAGGGGCAAATGTAACTACCAAAATTAACATGGAAGAAAGTTGACAGTGAAGGGGTATCGGATGATCAAAAGTTCGCCGAAGGGTCAATAGAAAGCGGGGCTTAACGATGTGAAGAAAAAGGGAAAGAAGATGTAATCCGAAAGACCGTATCAACCATAACATTTTATTCTTCCTAAAGGAAATAGTCTGGAAGGACAAGAGAGCCAAATCGACAAGACCCCTCCGCCTTAGTCAGACCGATAGGATTCCCTTGACTGAATCAACCCGACGAAAGGCTCCGCGTAAAAGAACCACTCTGATCTAGGACCAAAAAAATCAGAGGCGACTAACCCGACAGACAAGGCCCGAAAGGAAATCCTCAACAATAACATATCCAAACACCGAAACAACCGAAGGAGAAAGCATTAAACCAAAGGAGCATGTGGGCCACCCGGAATCAAACCCCAGAGCACCAACCTTAAGGACACCAAAAGGACGAAGTCACTGATAGCACGATTAGTGTCAGAAGCCACTCCCCGAGAATCTAGGCTACTGCAGAAGCCCTACCGAAAGGCCAACCGAGACACAAGCGGACACACAGACTACCCGTACTAATCCGCTTAGTATCGAAACCCGTGGCGGTTTCGAGCCGGCAGATATCAACATACGTCATTAGGCTCAGTCCCTCCACGTATTCACGATAAAGCCAAAAGCCTACATTCGAAAGCTCATTCCCGCAAGCCTATGTTTACGAGATACTTTCATAGATTCAAGTATCATTAGGGGCCGTGACTGATGCACGGAAAGCGATCAAAGGTCCCGCGCCCGAAGCTGAGAATAAAGCGGCCGACAAGGATCCCTACAAGCCTGCAGACCCATCGACGAAAGGAGTCCTAAACCATAATAAATAGGACCCCAGAGGCCACCCTGAAGAGGGACTTTTTCTTTCTTTTTGTACCCTTACAAATAACTTAGAAAAGTCATCAATGAAGAATCCTTTCTCTATAACATCTATGTATTCTCATTAAAAGATCAATAATGGGAGAACATCCAATAAAACAACTCTGTAAGTGTGTATATTTATTTCTCTAATTGTTATCGCCACGATCTATTATCAATTCTACAGAGGATCTCAGGTTTACACCCATCAGCCCCTTTGAATGGCAACCAAACTCCAATCATTGAACCTATATTCAATTTAGTCGATTACAGGGAGCCTACATCTAATAGCCTTAACGTCCTAATCCACCATTAAAATTGGATGGGAAAGAGAGACAATCCACTTGATTTTCCCTTGAGATTTACCCCTATTTATCCATTCCCGGTGTTGACGAAAAATATCATTAACAACTTTCATTAATTATAATCCTCCATGTTGTAATTCTATTTACAAATATGTCATATTACATATTATGATTTATTATTGTATCCATATAGTTATTATAATATTATTTCCACTATTTTTTCTTTTCAAATTACAACTCATGTTATAATTTTACTGCAAATCCTCATAAATTTTCTTGTTTTCAATCTAATTCCTTCTTAGTTACAGATTTATAATTTATGCCCACTTTTTCTATAGATTTAGTTCCTTTTCTTTTTAATCCATTTTCGTAAAATAATTACTTAATTCTAATTTTCACACGCAAAATAATAAGATTATATCAGTCGTCAATAAACTAACATTTTCAGATCTAGACATATTTTAGGCATAAACTTAAATAATTGTGGAAACTGTAAAATAACTAGCAGGCATGAATTACTGAAAGGGGAAGAAGACCGAAAATTTTTCTTATAGAACTTGTAACATGTCGAATTTTGAATGATTAAATAATTAATTTAAATATTTGAGTAGTGATTTGGCAATCTAAATGACTTAATTAACAAATTTGAATTAACTAATTTGAAATTGAGAATGAAATTTGAGTTTGAAATGGAATTTGGCTTGAGTACAAGCGATTGATTGAATTTTTGGATAAATTGACTGGAGATCAGTTGAGAATGCATTTGCATATATTGGTAGCAAATGGAAAAGATAGAGTGGTATGCTCGGCAAAAGGTACATATTTAATTTAACATGAGAATTATGAGCCTATTTGGCAAGTTGGTTTGTTATTTTACTTTCTTTTGGATTGGAGAAGGCCTAGGAAGACGAGTTGTAATTGTATCAGTCGAGCCGTACAAAGCAGACACTAGCGAAATTTCCTGAAAATTTAAAGAGTTGGAGAATTTCTAAGAATTTTTTTATAATTAGAAATCGGCTTGTCAATTGTATAAGAGATTAGAAAACCAGACGTGGTTAACAAAATTTAAAAAGAAATAATGAAGTTGATAAATTGATTTAAAATCAATTTGAATAAATGTGGAAATATGCAAGAGAGCATATGGATTAAAAATTAAGATTTTGGATTTTGGATTGAGAATGAATTAGTATTTCGATTTAAACTAATTATTTGGTTTAGTAAAAACCAAAGGTTTGAAAGGTGGAATAAAAGGTTTTAACTAAATAAGTTATAAAATAATTAAAAGGGTTGTAGCATTTTTCCAACCTTAGTAATTTTAGGGACGAAATTCTTTTAAGGGGGAAAATAATGTAACGTCTCAGATTTTTAACGATCGAATAAATTGTTTATTTAGTTATTTGAATACTGATTTGGCAATCTAAATGACTTGAAGTAAATAATTTTAATCATTTAATTAACATAAATAGTGCAATAATAAATTTAATTTTCGAAATTGTAACAACCCGGAAAATCAGAACCAATTTAAAATTTTTAGTTTGGCAATTTTAATGAATTTTGAATATTTAAAATGATTTATTTTAAATAATAACGATGAAAATTTTATTTTAGATAGAATTAGAACGTATAAAATTATTTAAATGGAAATTAGAACATAAATGTTTATTTTAATTATAAAAGGAATTGAAATTGGCGCGATAGTTTGAAAATTCGATTTCAAATGAATGTACAGGATTCAAAATAAACCAGATTTTATCGGAACCAAAAATATTAGAATCTAATTGAAAATATCTTTCCAATGAATCTGAAAAATCCAAATTTCATTGCGGGAATAAAAAGTTATGCCCAGTTGAAAATTCAGAATTGTCGCTATGGAAAGTATAACCCTAAAAAATAGCGATTTTTCAAACGACCTCCGTTTTCAACGAGACCACTTTTGTTGGATCCGGAATGTCAAGTTATTGCTGGATTCCAATTTTCATAATTTTTCGAATCAATATATGAGCGTGTCGGATTTAAACGTGTTCGGTCAATTCAGTTTGAATTTAATCGACTGGAAAATGACCGTTTTTCAAACGATCTCCAAATTTGACGAAATTAGTTTTGTTAGGACCGTATCGTCAAAACATAACCAGATTTATTTTTTCTGGAATTTTTGGAGTCCGTATGTGGCCCCGGTAAATTAAAATGTACATTAAAATCAATATTGACTATTATATTAATTTATATTTAATTTTAATGAAAACTGATTGTAACAGTCAAATTGGCTTACCGGATATATCCCATTGTGTTCAGAATGGGGAATTTAACTAGGGGCGACAGTCGTTGGGTTCGATTTGGAGTTAGAATAAAAAATTAACTTTTTGGAATTAAATAATTAAATATATAAATGATCGATCCTCTTCTCTCTCCTCATACAAAACGCACGGAAGAAGAAAAAAGAACCCATCATTCCCTCTTCAACTGCTCCTCCTCCTTCCCGCCAAAGCAGCTATCGCACCCCTCCTCCACCTCCTCCTCCTCTCCTCTCTCTCCTCCTCTTTCCCTCTTTAGATCTACAAACCCTACCCCCAAATCATTACCACCCTAGCCACCACGGCCACCACCACTTCAGCCACCACCCCTCAGCCATCTCCCCACATCCAGTCAGGCCCGCCGCCGCCCTCTGGCCACCCAGCTCTGGCCGTGGGCCCCGCCAAGTCCAAAAACCCATTTTTCTCCAAAAATCATGTTTTGCATAAAACACTCTGTCACTATTTCGCTAATAACTCTCAAACAGTGCGCTTCTGACTAAAACTCCACAGTACTGGAATCAAAGAGCGCGATTTTATCTTCGATTTGGTAATTGGAAGTCCTATTTTGGATTGCTGACCTATCCGGAAATCGCGTCCGAAGTCAACGTACCTGCTGCTATTTTTCGCGATTTCCAGCGAATTGGTGCAGTTTTGGAAGAAAGTCCACTAGGAAAAAGTTGTCCAGAATGGCACGTTTAGGCTAGTGACAAATATTGGTGAAGATTGAAGGCCGTATGCAAATTCTAGAGCCAAAGAGGCAAATTCAAGTGCGAGAAAGCGACAAAACGGACGCGACGACAAAATCCGCCAATTAAAGAACGACAGAATGGATCCCAAAGGTGAGAACTTCTCAGTTTAATTTATTTTCTAGTTATAAATATATACTAGAATGCAGACGGTACTTAGTAGCACTCGACACCTTAGTTTGAAACCATTTTGTTTGGTTGTTTGGTTGATTGGGTTATTTGGTTGAATTTGGTTTAGAAAATGAAATGAATTGATTAGAATCGGTATGTACATGGCGCGAGCCATTAGTAGGCGAGGGATAAGTTTAGACCTTATTCTGGTTCTAGTATCGCGCCGTTGTGTTGGAAAATAAAAATATCATTTTTATTGTATGAATGAACTGTTGGATTTGGAATACAAGAGATTTGAAATCTAATGGTTACAAGAGATTTCAAATCTAACGAATACAAGAGAAATGAATGAACTGTTGTATTGAAAAGGTCTTTCCAACGAATACAAGAGATTTGAAATCTAACGGTTGGATTTGGAATTATGTCGAAATCAAATTTGGAAAAGGTCACTATAAATGTAGTTCGATGGCCATTTATGGAAATCGACTATACGGGCCTTGATAAAATTAGTAAAAATATCAGTAATTTGCGTAAAATCATAATAAATGATTTGGAAAGAATTGGGATGAAAAATTCCATATTTGAAAAGATAAAAATATATTTTATCGAAATGAACTAGTTATGAACTAGAATTATAATCCAATATTTTTAAATAATTAAATTGGATTAGAAATGGTTTTAAAAATAACCGAAATTTCCAGTATATGAATTGGAATGGATTAAAATCGAAATTATCTTCGGAATATTTTGATATTGGATTCCTAATTATATGGATATTGTGGAGGAATTTGGAAGATATATATATATATCGTTATTCCAATACGATATTTGTTGGTTTCAGAATTTGATATTGAATATAGCCCGATATATTTTCTATTCAGAGCCTTGTATTTAATATCAAATTGGATTTTCAGTTTGTCGTCAATGGTATCTTTAATAAAACTGTTCTTAAATCCAATGGAGTTAAGAAAATTTAAACGTGTATATGAATATTTTATATTTAAAAATAAATATTTTAAACGTGTATATGAATAAAACAAATATTCATTTAAAAATCGGATGATTTGTTTTTGTACACCCATTTTATTGAGATTGATTGGGACGATAAATTTTACACATCGCCCAACTGCACAAATAAAATTCATTATTTATTGATTGAAACCCCACACGGGTGTTGGGATGTATTTGACGTACACTAATCCTAATTGTTTAGTGGTATGTCAATCGATGGGTTGAAAAACTGTTGTAAGAGTTAAATATTTATATTTAATGCTTATGCAGTGTAGAATGCACTCTGGATGATGGTTGATTGTTTATCATTGTTGATCTATACATGTATTGTATGAAATCCACATAATCAACATTATATGGTAATTGAATGTGTCTGATTCCAGTTTGGAAAGAATGAATATTTTAAAATAATGAGTATTTTGAAATAATGAATATTTTAAAATATATTCAGTAAAAGATCAAAATCTGGTTTTGATGTCCGATTTGGGATGGACACGAAAATATTTAAACATATAAAGCCGTGTTGACTGGATTAACGCCATTTTGACGTGAACGATATTTATATCGATTTTATTCATTTTTATAATGAATATCGAAAAGGAAGTGCAAAATCTAATGTTTTGAAAATATTATCATTTATATATCGATGATATGGAATATTCAATTTTGATTTGAAATTGAACATGAAGTTGAAATCGTTTTGAAAACGAATTTAAAACGGCTTATAAAATATGTTTTAAATGGAAATCGACGAAATATATATAATATATATATATTATATATTATATATAATGGCCTGAATAGAACGCGTCGCGCCGCGCCGCGGCAGTTCGTGAATTTTGACCATTGACTTCGAATTGACGTTATGGGAGATCCGACAGTTGCATTGTCCTATAACTAGAACCGTTGGGTTCGTATCGAAAAGAGCTTTCCAACGAATACAAGATATTTGAAACCTAACAGTTGGATTTGGAATTATGTCCAAATCAAATTTGGAAAAGATCGTTGTAAGCGTAGTTCGATGACCATTTATGGAAATCGGCTGTATGGGCCTTAATAAAATTATTAAAAATATCAATAATTTGTGTTAAATCATAATAAATGATTTGGAAAGAATTGGGATGAAAAATTCCATATTTGAAAAGATAAAAATATATTTTATCGAAATGAACTAGTTATGAACTAGAATTATAATCCAATATTTTTAAATAATTAAATTGGATTAGAAATGGTTTTAAAAATAACCGGAATTCCCAATATATGAATTGGAATGGATTTGAATCGAAATTATCTTCAGAATATTTCGATATTGGATTCAACGATTATACGGATATTGTGGAGGAATTTGGAAGATATATACCATTATTCCAATACGGTATTTGTTGGTTTCAGAATTTGATATTGAATATAAGCCGATGTATTTCTATTCAGAGCCTTGTATTTAATGTCAAATTGGATTTTGTGTTTGTTGTGAATGGTATCTTTAATAATATTGTTCTTAAATCCAATGAAGTTAAGAAAATTAGAAACTGACTGGAGATTAGCTAAGTTGAATGGTTTCCTAGGTATTGATCTGATGTTGGTTTCGGCCTTCGGGGTTAATACTTAGGGAATTGTTCTCTTACTAATTTACGATTAGAGATTGATGGGATTTTGGGTTTGTCGTAAACTTTGTCTTAAATGACATTGTTCTTAAGCCTAGTGTGAAAAGAATAAATCTTTCAATTAAGATTTAAAGAAGAATTACCAATTAATTAACATTTAATTGGAACTGAGAATGGAATGTGAATTGGGTTTACTGTGAACTGTGTTTTTAACGACATTCGTTCTTTAACCCGATTTACAGTGAAATGCGATTTGGAATTTATAAATCTTTTTATTAAGATTTAACGGGAATTTTCCAAAGTAACATTTTCCAAATTAATATATTAAATTGGAATTGAATGGAATTCGATTGATAATAATCGAAGTGAACTTCTGTAGAGGAAGACTGTTAATACATACGGAATTTAAAAGGCTTTTCCGTTATTCCATTTATATTATTAGTCGGATACGGAAATTGATATCAATTATATATTGATTTATTTTTCCGTGAAGATTCTATAATTAATGGAATGTGATTTGGTTTATCGTGAACTGTGTTTTAAATGACATTAGTTCTTTAACCCAGTTAAAGGCAGGATTACATGTCTGTCATTGTATTTCGAACTGTATGGTTGATCTCTGCTAAATATATATATATTTGGTGGTGGAGAATAAATTCTCTTGCTTAACAACCTTTTCTGAGACGTACGAGCTTAGAGGTTATATATCGGTAGAAATCAATAGTACGACGTAGATTGTTGATGCGACATGTTTGTGTTTCCAAAGTTAAATAATCATTAATATTGATTTTTGGAAAGATTAAAACTAAGTGCAGTTTTAATGAATCTTTAATTAGATTGAAATATGAATTGATAATTTAAATCATCAAATTTGGGAAATGATCGAGAATGGAGTATCACCAGTTTTGCTCCAAAGCGATAGTTAAATCTTTAATTAGATTTGAACGGGAAATGGTAATTAAATTCACCGATAACACCGTGGTGTTAGATATGGAGTATGATCAGTTCTGCTCCATGGGATGAATAGGTTGGGCTTGGGAAATAAAATAAATGATTACTTCGGTAAGGTGCGCTAATCCCGACTAGTTTGGAAAACCATAACATGGTTTGAATTGACATCCAAAGGAAGATTAAAGAATAAATTTGAAGAATTTATCTTTGATAAAATTAATGGGAACCTTTCCCTAAGAATGTGAATAAATGAATATTCTGGATTAGAATGAGGCGTATGTTGTGTTTGTGTAGCACTTGTTAATAATATACACGAGTTATTCGGAAAGGCCGGGTTTTTACCCATTCTGAATAACTGATTCGACGATAAGTCGACGATGAAGACGGTGATTGAAGAGCGGAGGTCTTCACATCATTTGGATGATTACTGATGTCTTGATTGGGCAATACACCCAAGACAAGGTAATAAGTGGTGATCGTCCAGACATACTTGGAGATCGACGGATATGCGAGGACCTCTCTCCTGTATTGGACATATGGGACGAGGAATAAGGTGCATCCGGTTTCGTTCAGACCCAGAACGAACTTGTAAATGGACTGTGTGTCTGACATTGGATTTTATTCTGTGTTGATTGATTTCTATTAAATATATATCTGTTTGGCGGTGGAGAATTTATTCTCTTGCTTAACACCCCTCTCTGAGACGTGTACGGGCTCAGAGGTTATACATCGATAGACATCAGTCGCATGGCATGAATTTCCTGTGTGGCATGCTGAGATGCAAATGATCTAGGCTTCTATTGAAAAGAAGAGTCTTGTGGTTGATGATCAAAGAACGGCCTATGTGGCATAGCTTTGTGTATACCGTTAATTCGTGAGCCTCACACCTCGGTATGAGTGAGAGTGCGCGACGTTTCTTTCTAGCTATGGGTGGTGTCAGTGTTTTACAAGCCCTGACATTTATATTATTTTTACCTATGTGGTTGTTGGAATGCGAGGCGCCTCGGATATATCGGTCTTTACGGAGCCGATGGATAGGTCCTATAGGACAGGGAAACGTGTGTTCAAGTATAACTAATCCGCTATGTGTGGACCGGCCCTAAAGATCCAAGGGGTTCGCCAGCGTCCGAATCCTGAGACATTTGCTAGAGTGTCTCGAATCGGTGAGGAGCCATCCCTGGCCTCGAATCATGACGAAAAACCAATTTCCAATACGTGCCATTTTTGTTTTGATTGTAGAGCCTAGTATGGCGACATAGTGGGATGGGGCACTATGCCATTTATGATTGATACATTTATATTTGAAGTAGTTTTCATACACTTTACACTATAATAGTATCAAAATGATTTATTTTAAATGTACCAAGCATGTTTGGCTATTATAAGGTAAAACTCTATCCTCCGGCTTGCGTTGCATTGTGTGATGGGACCTGAGTCTTATAATAGCTTCATTTTTTCAAAAAGCATTGCGCTGTTTGTTTTATGCAATTGTATTCTTGGGAGGAAACCCGTTCCGTGTTATATGGCGTGGTCCCTTGATTTACTTTATTTTTTTTAAAGTAAAGATATTATATCTGTTTTAGCTCTCACACCAGTCACATGACTGACCTGGAGTTTATTGTTTTAACCTAAACTCTGGGTGCCCTTATTTTCCACACGAGCAGCTAGTAGTTGGGTTTTGCAGATATTATATTCACAGGATCCTGATTTACAGCATAAGTGATATTCGGAAAGCTCTGTATCCGTGTATTACTTTCAGTTGTGTTTTGTATTATTTTGCCACTGCGATGCATTAAAATGTAATTTAAATCTCTAATATTTATCGAATGTATAATATTTATGTAAACTCTGTTATATTCTTGTATTCTGATGGAATTGTTGTGATAAGCAATGAAATGTTCTTCTGTTTGTGTTCTGATTTGTCTTGTCCTCAAAGCAATTCGGGCTTTCCTTCATGGGGAAGTTTGGGTCGTTATAGAAATAGTCGGAAATAGTTGAATTGATAATAGTGTGTGAATTGGATAATGTAAGAAATTTAACTAAGTTTAAATTTGAGTTATAATAAAGAATTTATTTGATAAATGAAGTTTGAACGTATTAATTATAATATAATTTAAAAAGAGCATGTAATGTCGCGATAGCTCGTTGTTTTACGTTTTGAATTTTAAATGAATATATAGGATTTGTTTTAAGTTGGAATTCTTTAAAATAAGAAACATATAAATCTATTAAACTATATTTTTCTAATGGAAGTGAAAAATTGAGGTTCTCTTGTAGATTGTGAGTTATGTCCAAATCAAATTTTCAGAAAATTGATATGCAATCGTTTATAAACCATAACGATTTATTATATAAATAGATCGTTTAAATTATCTGAATGTCGTTTTAACTTGAATTTGAAATGTCAAGTTATAAATACGTATTAACTTATTTTGGAGGTATATGATATTTTATTTAGGTATATACGATAATAATTTATTATTATTAAATTGAATTGTTTTGGATTTAATTTATATTTTCTCGATTTTACCTAAGCCTAGAAATTTGCTATTTCTGAAACAATCACGGATTTCAACGAAGTTAGTTTCACTGGATCTATATTGTTATCTTATTGCACAAAACAAAATTTCGTTGTAATCCGATGTCATATGTGACCAAGATAGCCAAAAATGCCCAACTATTTTGAGTAGCAATTAATTTAATTTAATTAAATAAATATTTATGTGTAACTTGAGCAAACGATCAAATCAAGATGCAAGCAGGTTCCGTTGAGTTCCTACTAACGTTTAGAATTTTTTTGTGATTTTTTATTTTGGAAAAACCAGCTACTTTTCAATTAACGTGTTTTGCACCCTATATCATCGCTCTGGAATTTCACAAAACAAGTTAACTTGCTTATTTTATTATCGTTATGTGATCATGGCACATTGCTTGTGATAATGGTATTTTTATTTTTGTCGATAGCGGTCTGTGCGTTAATAAAATTTTAAGTAACATATACTCATTCCTTCCAATGCACCCTACTACACCATAACTAAATATAGCAATTATACCCATTTTCCCGGCATGATGACAAGTCACCATCCATCTCCATTTAATGCCTTGCAATGTTCACTATGATCATCATTCAATGCGTGATACCCTCCCCGCATATGCCTTTTGCTTTCGATAAATGAACTGTACTTCATTCCTTACCCATTAATTATTGTTGCTTATATATATACAACCTCAGCCTAGCGCACATTTTTTTTAGCTTTCACTTTCTGTTCTTCGGCAAAATGGATACACTCATCTTTTTCATTTTAGGCATCAAGAAGGCACAAAGGGAGCCAAAAAAAAAACATTTTCTCTACCTTATTTTTTTTCTTTCTCACTTCATAAAATGCATGCGGATGAATTAAAACATCATTGGCATTGATTCTTCTCAGGCAAACATTATGCCATTACTTGCATACGTGTGATGCTTTGGTGTGTGCGTATGGGTTTGTGGCTATGCATAGGAGCTTGCGTGAGCAGTTAAAAAAAGAATTTGTTTTCCGGGCAATAACGTTACACGCAAGAATTCGTTGCTGCATAGAGATACACATACACATGCTTGCATGAAGGAGGGAGGTAGAAAGTAGCATCCATGTGCAGGAAGGAGACGGTGCTTGTTTATGCAGTGATAGGTTGCATGTGCATGTGAAATGAAGAAGTAATAAAGCATGTATGTGGGTTTGTTTTGGGGTTGTGATATGTTAAACAATTCATGTGGAACTAGGATGAATTCGCAATGCATTAGATGGGTCTGAATGTGCTTTTGTGTTGATGATCGGGTAGTTATCGGGTAGGGAAGCACAATGGTGTTGTCCGTTTGTGGATTAGCAAAGTGCGAAAGGATTTTGAATGAAGGCAAATCGGTCATGGAGTTTGCATTTTTGGAGCAGCGGATGTCTGAAGCAGGTGGAAGAAGAGATTTACAGGCCAGGTTGTTTAACTTAGTTAATTAGGAAATCCATTAGTGATAATAAATATTCGATTAAAGATTTAATATTATTAATTAAGTCGTGAATGTATAATATTTATAACTTTTCCATACATTATCAGAATCTGACGAAACAAGATCAGCTGGGATCGTATGGACGCAGGCTACGCACTGGAACGGTTTGGAGCGATTTGTAGCTCATTACAATTTATGGAAAAATAAAATGTCTGATCAAATTAATTGCAAATTAATTGTTATTCAATGATTAATAACCAAAGTGAGTAAACTCACTAACCCTGTCTAGTTTATAATATTATAAACATATTTTAAAATTGGTAAATGATGACTGAATGTTGTGTGATGGTTGTTTGGATGAATTATTAGTAAATTGGTTGAAATTATAGATATAGCTATATATATATAAATTATTGGTTAAATATTGATTCTATTTATTATGAAATCTTAAATTGAAATTTGTGTTATTTGCATTGATTAACATCTGTGAATGCAGGGAAACGGGTTGGAGGGATCCAACTAGATTCCTCAAAATTTATTACTGTTTTTTCATATATTGTGATATATGAAGTGTTAGATGTCCTGTCATATATTTGTTGTGTTTGGATGCTTGAATAGCACTGGCCCTAAAATAATTGTTATTTAAAATACTGTAAAAATATATTAAAATAAAATGGAAATGAATTTGGGTTTTTTAAAGGAAAAAACAATTTTTACAAAATATAAATTTAATTTCGAATGGGGTAGAAAATAATAACTTGTTTTAAATTATATAAAAAAACAAGTAGTTTGATTTTTAAATGATGTTTATAAATGAAATAATTATCATTGACTAATTTGGGAATTTAAATTCAAGAATGAATTTAAAAGGGAAATTGGAAATCATTTCAAAAGAAAACAATGAAATTTATTTCAATGGTCGAAATTAAAATAAATTCATAAGGATTTATAATTTGAATTCGACTATGTCAAATTGTATATAAGCAATCTAATTACAAGAAATCATATATTATATAATTCAGAACTTGACATGATAATTAATATTTTGTTTTGAAACTGATATTTTATAATTAAACGTAAAGTAAATACGAAATTATAAACTTGTTAGATAAAATCACCTAGGAAATCGGCATGTAAATGAGAATTGATAAATAAAATGAAATGTGAATGAGAAGTTATAAAATGACTCGATAAACAGAATTGGAACTTGTAATAGTATTTCAAATTGAAATAAAGATTGATTTGATATAACGAGTCCACATTTCTTAAAAAGAATAATATTGGCATTTTAAAGTGGATATTGGTTAAAAGCAAACGTTTTGCAGATTGAAATGTTTATAAAGAGAAATTGTTAAGATTTGGAGTGATAAATTCAAAAGTGAATTTAGAATGAAAAATGGAAATTGAACTGACCAGAAATGGTAAATTTATTCCGAAGTTTGGGACGTTAATCGAATTGAGATTATTAGAAAGAGAATTATACATTAGAGTCCGACTATGTCGAGTTTAGGGAAGTACTATTTACTTTCCGTTTTGATCAAGATTTAATTATTTATTTAATCAGTTATTTATCTATATATTTGGATTAATGAAAAAAGGTTATATTTTAAGATTTAATATCTCGGAGCATGGATTATAATACTATTGTTATAATCAATGATTTCCGTTTAAAAAGTGGATTCTTAAATTGAATCCAAGAATTACTTGAGTGATTTTTCGTTGGTATTCAAAGTTATGAACTTTGTCTATTTCAAAGTTAACGATGTTGTTCAATTAAGGTCTGACAGGTACTTATACGCCAACTTAATTGGTTTCATTTTCGACTTAGAATAAGTTTGGTAGCGAGGATTGGTTAATAATACAATATGTTAATGAGTGATTAATGGGTTGAGTTGTTGTAACGATGTTTTATAAAACATTCCTTTTAAATCCATATAAATGGATTTTGGGAACGTTTTCCAAATATAATTAGATATTATCTAAATGTGACACCCCACGCCCGTTAATGTCACTCATAAGAGAATGCATTAAGTTTCGTGAAGCGAAATAGGTAAACAATAACTAAAATTCATAAGACAGATATAAATAGCTAGCGGAAAATTAGTTTTTCTCATTGGTATGGTCTTTGCTCTAAAGTTTATCTTGTCACATTGGTTTGGTCTTTGATCTAAAGTGTGAAGTTTGGTAATTGTTGATTTGTGTTTGTCTAGTGAGTCGTTACTGCATGTTTGATAAATTCTGTTGGAGAGTTAATAATCGAGATATTTTATATATTGTAAGTTTCATGTTGAGTACTAAAAAAATTCGCGCTTACCTTTAAAAAAACATCCAGTCGAAAATTAGCTTTCATTACTAAAATTAAAACATTGTTCCAAACCATAACATAGTAGAAAGACAATCAAAGCAGTACATCAAATCGGAAGAAGTCCTGATCCAAGTTGAAAGAAAATCCTAATAACTGCAGAGTACTACCACTCTAAGGACCTGAGGGGGGGAAGGAAGAGAAAGAAGCGAAACAAAATAGGTTAGACATAAAGCTTGGTGAGTTCCAGTGATTTCTAGTATATGCATAAAATAGAGGTATCAAGAAAGATAAATAAGACTGGATGAGAAAGTACAGTAGCATATAAATACAAGACAACAATATAAAACAATGATCCGATTAAAGATTCTCATTTATATACCAACAACAAGTTTTTCTCTGCACCAATACTAGTATATCAGGATTAGGTGTTACCCTAATTACATATCAGGATTAGGTGTTACCCTAATTACATATGAGGATTAGGGTTACCCTAATTACATATCAGGATTAGGTGTTATCCTAATTACTTATCACGATTAGGAGTTATCCTAATTACGTATCAGGATTAGGTGTTACCCTAATTACATATCAAGATTAGGTGTTACCCTAATTACTACCCATGTGATTGGCTCCCTACTATGTAAATACCCTGTGTCAGCCACGGTAGTAGGGCGTATCCCTCCCTAACCCAGTAACTTATAGAACACAGACCTATTTACTAGTGGTAAACATCTTAGTTTCCCTAATCGGACCCATGCATGCTCATGACTCCGGTGGAATGATCCCATATCCACCTTCCTCTTTTGAACCTCTTACTATCCAGATCAGTAAAGTGTTCCCTGGCCCCTACCTAGTGCGAGGTCTCCTAACAAGATACCAATAGAGATATTGACTGATATGGGTTCCACATAGCAAGATTGACACAAGCCAAACCACCTTAGCTTGTTCCCCCAAGTAACTAGGATTTAAGAGCCCCTAAAACCCGATACAACGGTAGAACAAGGGACCTTTTAACTTACTAATAATCAGGTTTTAACTTAGTAGGTTTAAGTTCATTAATAAGCATGGTTGTAATATGACATTTTTTTACAAATGTTATTATGTGTACAACCCATTCCCCAAAACAAGCACCTACCCAGATGTATATATACACTACAATAATTCAGTTTACTTAAATTACATTTGGTATTACATTTTCTTAACATGCTCTTTACTTATTCTATGTATTAAGTCTAATCTAACATGTATACATATATGCATATTCTTCTTTTAGCTATATTCTCAATTTACAGTCAAAAGTCCTCAATTTATAATATGCCTCCAAATTCTCTGTTTTCATTGTCATGTCATATTATCCCAACTCGGTGTCCTAGATTCAACATAAATAAAAAGGGAAAAGAGAAGGGGAAGAACATAATCAAATCAAACTGTATAAAATAAGCATATAAAAAAGGCTGGAGATAAATTATATGGCAGAATAGGGATAAGGAAGATAGATATGTATGAACATAACTGATTAACTGTAACGACCTACCTTTTTGCCCAATTCTTACCGATAATTTAAAACCAACTTAAATTGTTACTAAAGGCTGATAGTTATGGGTACAGACATACTCAGACACAAAGAATAGAACTTTTCATTCCATTACAAAATTTACACCATAGTTACAGTAAATTAGAGTACATAACATGCTCAGTGGAAGCAAAATGCTCACAGCGGAAGAAGTAAAACCAAAATAAGACTCTAGCTCCAATCCGAAACCAGCTCTGAAATTAAACCTGCAAACTAAACTACTACCTGCTCATGCAAAATTTATGGGCACCCAAAGTTTAGGTGGGGCAACAATAAACTACAGGTCAGTCATGGGACTGGTGTGAGAACTCAAAATAGTTATTATTTTAGGTTTATTTTAAAGTTGGGAAAAATTTCATTGGACCATGCCGCTAACGCTGAACAGGTTTACTACATGTGAATTCTACCTTGCAAAGAAATCTGTAATGACTTTGGAAAATGAAGCTATCATAAGATCGTCCCATATCACACAATGCAAGCGCATACAAGATGGGCAAGTTTTGTCATATGATAACCAATAATGCTTTAATACGTGAAAACCATCTTTTAATACTATAATGAGTGCATTGTGTTGAAACCATTTGTTTGACGATGAATATTCTATGAATTAGAAAATCATTGTGAAGTGTAATAAACCGCAAGCGCACAGCATGCACTTGTAGTACGTTAGCAAGTACGAGTCGATCCACAAGGAAAGAAATAATTTTAATTAAATTTCAATCAAATTAAACTAAATTCGAGTGATAATTTAACTACAAATACAACTAAACTAGCATACCAAAATTGATAAAAGGTATGAGATGAATAAAACTTGGGAATAAATCCTCTTTTTAGATCATATATTTTAAAAAGTTATGAAATTATGATCTCTCTTTTTTGGTCGTTTGTGAATTTAGTTGATATGACTATTATAAGTATAGCTTATTCATCCTATTAATTTGCACAACATAAACTATCAAACTATAACATACCCACTAAATCACCTTACTAGTTCTAATGAAAAACAAACAAGTTGAAATTGAAAGATACTTTATGCATGGCCTATGGACTATTAATTAGAACTATAGACCATTAAATTTTTATTTCAACCTCCAGTTAATCACCATGACATCAACATGACATAAAGCACAAAAAGAGAGAATGAATAGGCAACATATGTTGCCTCTACATAATCAAGAAGCTTCATTACCCCTAAATTGAAAGGGATTAGCCTCCCATGTTTGCTATTCTTACAATGAAAGTGGATTGCAACATAGAACAAAAACAAGAGAAAAATAACATAAAATAAAGGACTATCTATTCTATTTGCATAAAATAAATCTAAGCTACTTGCAAAAAAGAAAATAATGTGGAAGTAAAAGACAACAAAAACTAAAGAGAAAAAGGGGAAGAATAGTTTTATTCTAACTGAAGAGTTACAGAATAAAATCCAATGTGTTTCTGAATGAAGGAGAAACAATATATTTGTAGTTGTCATGACCATGACTAAGTGTACAATTACACAATGTGGGGCAAAAATCTTAGCCCAAATAACAACTAAACCAATGTGAACGCATTTGAATGGCATGTGAATGGAAAAAGAGCTTATCAACTTCAATCATTTTGAACATTAATAAGAACTCCATAACATCTTAGACAAGCAATATTTATAAAAAGGCATTGAATCTTGACTTTAAAATATGCGGCAGAAGGTGGTTGAATAGCAACATTTCTTCAGGTCTTCAAGCTATAATCCAACTCTAAAAATCAACACCCTTCTTGCACCAATCTTTCAAGCTTTTCAACAATTAAATGCATCAATTCCATTCATCTTAAATAACATGAAAACACAACTATAAATACATGGTATCAATTATTTAAAAGAGAAAACAAGATAAATAAGCAGATAAAATATACAATTTTACGTGTATATAAAATACCCTCGCACTTCTTTTTATTCGTAATAGAATAAAGTAAAAAACTAAGATAAATCCGTTTTCGTAGGGAGCACAATTGCATTGAGCATACGCAACAAGCCTTTAAACCTCTAGTTGTCCCCAGTAGGACGAGTGTTGTCTCGTGAGGGTTTTCAGTGGATACTACCCACAAAACCAAAAAGCAAAAACTATGTACAAAATGCAAATTTCAAAAATATTTTCAATATGAATGCAAGTTTTTAAAGAAATAATTACAAATGGATACTTTACTTTTAAATTTTACACGAATGAGTTAACACAAACTTGTGTCGTCACTATGAAATTTGAGTCCATTACTGTTCAAAGCTTCAAATAAAAGTCATGGTATCGTCACAAACTCCTATTGCTTGGCTAGTTATTTTGGTAGAAACATAGTGCAAATATGAAATGACTTCTATAATCAATATCAACAGTCATAAAACGACATCTCAACTTCCTTTTTATTAACAAGTTAGGTTGAATAAGTGATGCAACACCCCACCTCCGTTAAGGTCACTCACAAAGGGAATGCCTTAACTTTGGTGGAGCATTTTAGTAAACAGAACAGAAACTTACAAGACAGATAAAACAGTACTTGAAAAATTTTAACTTTATTACAGCGGAAACATAAATTAATATGGTTACATCCTTTCAAATTTCAGAATTCAAGTACAAAATATCAGTCTTGTACAAAAGCCTTCAAAATGCATGGTTTAAAATCATAATCCCCATGGAACGGAAGCTATACAGAGCCAAGCCATACTTTAAGCACTTCAAGCAAAGAGAAATCCGGATCAAACTAAAGTATTCCCTCCTTGGATAACCTGGGGGGGAAACGGAAGAAAGGAGGCAAAACAACAAGTGTCAGACAAAAAGTCTGGCAAGTCTAGCGACTTTCAGCATATGAACAGATAATAATAATATGATATGAACATAAAACTGGATGTGAGATAACTGTAACAGGTGTAGCAGATATAACAGAAAAACAGAATGACATAAACTATTGTTCTACACTTCTCTGCACTAATACTAGTATAACAGAATTAGGTGTCACCCTAATGTCTAAATTGAAGCAGGAACGGGTACAGAATACTTTAACAGAAACAGAATGCTAATAATGGGCCTTTACTACCCGATCAGAAACAGACAGAAGCAGAAACAGATTTATCCCTACGGAAACAGAATGTAGAATTAGGTGTGCACTAGTAATGGGCCTTTACCACCCGAACAGACGGTACCTCACAGAAACAGACAGGTGTTACCACCCAACAGAAACAGATGGTACCAACAGAAACAGACAGAACTAAGCGTACCCTAAAACCCTACCCCAAGCGATCGGCTCCCTAATACATAAATATCCTGTGTCGGCCCCACAGTAGGGTGTATCACTCCCTAAAGTGACAACCAATTGGCACAGACCTATTTACAGATGTCACGGCGTCTTACATCCTCAGAGGCAGACCGGGATCCATGCACGCACATGACCCGGTTGGAACGCACCATCAACACCCCTCGCCATTATCAGAATGAACCACTTATAATTAGTTCAGTAAGCGTGCCCGGACCCTACCTACTGTTGGGTCAAAGTTTTGATACCAGAAAGGGAAACTGACTAATATGGGTCCCAAACAACAGATGACACAAGTAATTCTCCTCCTAACCTTGTGTCCCCAGACTAACAGATCTCAGATTGACTTGTTTACAAGTTCAGACATACAGAATTCAGATTTACTAGTTCATAGATTAAGTTAACAAGTTTTCAGACTAACAGATCAGATGTACAGATTTTTCAGATTTGTCTAACTTTGTATTGGGCCTACAAATTCATGGACGGGTTTACTACACCTATTAATCCAGTTGGTTTAACCCTATTTTCCCCCAATACGTTTTAGACGTCATTCTTATCTTAGATTTGCATTAATTAATTATTAATGCCCAGACCTCTCACATTAGGTCGCTAGCTTGTGGCCGCTGGATGTGCCGGGCGGTTCCGGGCAGACTTCTGCCACAAGCCAGACCTAACCTCGTGTCTTAAGCAGGTTATGACTAACTTCTCACATTAGAACCTATTGTTTGCGGCCACTGGATGTGCCGGGCGGTTCCGGGCAGATTTATGTCGCAAACTCATTCTAACCTCGAGTTAGCCATATTCATCTTTGCGGCCAATTAATTAATTATTTACCGTTTATGCGCACGCCCAATATATATGCCAATTCAGATTATATCAATAACAGAATGATCACATCAACTCAACTGATATAGCAGATAACAGATTTTAACAGATTGGGTGACTTAACAGATTTAACCGATTTAGCACTTAGCAGATTTTGGCATATAACAGATTAGGCATCTCAACAGACAAATTTAACAGATTTGGCATTTCAATCTAATTAGCAGTCTAGGCAATATAACAAAACTAGTAGTTTAGGCAACTTAGCAAATTAGCAGATTTAGCAAATCTAATATTTCTAAAGGTTCTATTTACATGCCTTGCCTAGTCATAAATTAGGCCTAAATTCATATGCCTACATAATTTTCATGATGAACATATACTCCATGTTTGCATAAAGTTACATAGCACAGAATATGGACATAATTTACCATATAACATATGTTCCAATTTTTGTTAAACTAGCATTTTACAGCAGATTCACATGTAAATTATACCAAATATAATCATTAATTACAATGCATGCCATATATCCAAAAATTCCTATTTAGGTGTAATCACAATAATAGATATCCTAATTAATGTAAATCTTTACACCTAAGTTTCCATATCTTCTTCTTTTTGAGTCATGAATCATTATGCAAACTATACCCAACAATATAAATCTTTAAATCATATCTTCTAAAAATCAGATCTTGACTTTTATATGCATTTTGTCCAAAGTCTCAAATCATATGTAATCTTACAGTGGTTCCTCTTTTCTTCTATCACAGAATATGCATAGATCCAAATCTAGTTTACAACATATGCTCATCTTTTTCTAATTAATTACAGATCTAAATTACAACATACACTATGCATACAACATATATAAATTATATGTTCATAGTCAAATTTATGCATCCAATCCCAAGTCACATGTCCATTATATTTTATGCCTCAGACCTAAAGTCATACATTCAATTCAGTCTTGTCAAATTTCGCATCATTCATTATTTATCCCAAAATTGGCGTTCATACGTTCATCTCTTATGAGATTAGGCACAGGCTCGTGGTAGCCTGGCTATAGAAACAGAAAAGAAGAAAAGGGATACAGAACAGTCACAAAAAACAGATCTGACAGAAGAGAATATATATACAATCTCATATTCAGAATTAAAAACATATCAAAATTATAATTAACGTTTATAGCGGAAAATAACTGTACTTGCCTTGATTGGATTAAAGAAAGAACTTTAACTTGTTGTAGAATCTTTGTAGAAACTTTAATCTCTAGTTTGAATTGAGTTGCTTAGGCTGATGTTGATTATCTTCTAGTTTTAATTCCAGCAGAGCAACAACGCCATTTTTATTTTTTTATTAGAAGAAGAGAGCAATGGAGGCTAGAGAATTGTGTAAGAAACCTAGGTAGAGTCTAGGGTCATTTTTATAGAGTTTATGAACTGATTAGGACCATCGATGTTGCTTGGATTGATCGTAGCCATTCATTCGAAAGAGAGACCAATTAGAGCCTGCCACCTAGCCCTAATGACAAAGCATGCTTCTGAAAATCGACCAACATAGACTAGGCCAGCCAGGGTGGACTTGGTTCGACCTGGGTCTGGACCAGGTCGACAGCCCTGTCGACCTGGCTAGACCAGGTCGACAGCCCAGTCGACCTGGGTGTCTTAGGCGGGAATTTTCTCGCCCTGGCCAATTGGGCCCGATTTTTGATTTTAAACTTAATTCAGAAACTTCCGGAGGCTATATCTTCTTCATACGGACTCCGTTTTTCGAAAACTCGGACTCTATTTCGCGTATTTTTCCGAGACGAACGCAATGGCGTATCCCGTTTCCCTTAGTTCTTTGATTTCAAATTAATTATACTTTAATTTATGACTTTCACGGTTATAGAATACACGGGGTGTTACATTCTCCCCCACTTAAAAGGATTTCGTCCCCGAAATCTTCAAGTTAAGAAGAATGTGTCCTACCATCCAATCACCCATCTACTCAACCATCATCCACAAGCATCCATTGTCCTTAGAAAACTTCTAATGTTGTATGAACATATGCAAAAGTGTGTGTATATGTTCCTTATCTAATGCAAAGATCAGGCGGTCTACTGATTCAGTTGACCTCCTTAATGCGAATTATGTCAGTGCCATGAGTCCAACATGTATGCAATGGAATTCTAATGATATATATTATTTCTATATGAGTGCACAATCATTCACTCAAATGCAACATCCATGTGCTGAATCAACCATTTTGCATCCACAAGAATTGAAAAATGCTCACCCATCCATATGCAGTATGAGAGTGTTTTCGAGCCGATCTAGTGTCTAGTGTGTGTATATGCATCCACGGGCAACCACTAGCAACCACTTGCATCCACTTGCAACCATCAAACATAACATGTCTCAAACACATGTTTACATCCATTAGTTTCTACCTAAAGTTCGAAGATTCGATCGATAGGATACAGTCGAATGATGGAAGCGAGTACAGATAGAACGAAAATTTGGTTCCCATTAGACATGGGTCCTAAGTATCGGCCCCAAAGACCGAAACCAACATCAAATTGACACCCAGAGGATTACCTTCTTTAGACAATGTCAAAACTGGAAATCCTATAAAAAGTATTTAGATATTTACAGACTACTGGTACAGATCAGGTTCCCTAATGATTCTTAGGAAGCTAAGCATGATAAAATCATACCCCACGAAAACTCAGAATGTATGCGTCATACTTGAGCCTAACACAGATATCCCTCAAACCCCAATCTCAAACAGATGATCCATAACCCTTATGGGTCTGAGTCTATAGCGGAATTCAGAAATAATACTAGTATTAAAGTGCAGAGTATCGATTACAAAATCAAAATACCAGAATCAGAAAAAGTCTTAACTCCATAATCAGATAAAGAAATTAAACCTACTATAGAAATTTTTCCTATTTCTATCCTAGTCACTAGCCTCAAGAGTGTTTGCCTGCCCTCCTTGTCCTCGTCTCTTCGGGCAGTCCCTAGTGAAGTGTCCCATCTCCCCACAGTTGAAGCAAGCGCCCTTCCTTTTTCTGCAATCCTTGTTCAGATGAGTTGAGCTCCCACAAGTAAAGCACTTTTTCCCCTTCTTATCTTCAGACTTCTCATCCTTCTTTTGTGTTTCCTTTTTGGGCCCCGCTTTCTTATTCTGTGGTTCTTCCTTCTTTGTCTCTTTCGGGCCCTTGTCTTCCTCGTGCAGTAGTGCCATATCCACCAATTTCTCGTAAGTTGCTCCCATGGGTACATGGGTCATGGCTAGGCTGTGCAGTGGCTCATTCAATCCTTTAACAAAGCGGAGAGCCTTTTTATGATGAGTGTTGACTAAATCCAATCCGAATCTTGCTAGTTGGTTGAACTGGTTGACGTATTCCTTGACCGTCATACTTCCTTGCTTAAGAGATAAGAACTTTTCCAATTGTAAACTTCGTTCAGCTCGCGAGAGGAATTTTGTCTCAAACCTTGTTCTGAAATCCATCCATGTCTCAACTGGTCTCTCGGCGTTAGTGACTTCCCACCAGTAGGAAGCTTCGTCTTTGAGCAGCCATACTGCCAACTGTACCTTCTGCCTATTGTCCACCTCGAAGATAACGAATAGATCCTCAGTTTCTTTGAGCCAATTCCTTGCTTCTACGAATGATTCAGTTCCTTTGAAATCCTTCCCACCCATGGCCCTAAAATCTCTACAGATCTTTGAGAAAGCAATTGCACGAGGAGGGGGTGGAAGAGGGGGATCATTTGCTGGACCTGCAGCGGCGGTCCTAGCCTCAAGATATTGACGAAACCAACCGGGTACATGAACACCCTCTGGTATCTCAGATGCTTCAGACATGCTGAAACGAAAAAGGAAAGGTTCAATACAAAAAGGACTGAAAGAAAGATATATGGCTCTTGGGGATTATGTTTTTCAAAATAAGCTTTATTTTTAAAAAATACTTCCTTTCAAAACTTTTTTTTTTTGAAAATAATTTTCAAAACTTTTTATAAAATCTGGTAACCTTCAGCTCTGATACCAAGTGTAACACCCCACCTCCGTTAAGGTCACTCACAAAGGGAATGCCTTAACTTTGGTGGAGCATTTTAGTAAACAGAACAGAAACTTACAAGACAGATAAAACAATACTTGAAAAATTTTAACTTTATTACAGCGGAAACATAAATATATGGTTACATCCTTTCAAATTTCAGAATTCAAGTACAAAATATCAGTCTTGTACAAAAGCCTTCAAAATGCATGGTTTAAAATCATAATCCCCATGGAACGGAAGCTATACAGAGCCAAGCCATACTTTAAGCACTTCAAGCAAAGAGAAATCTGGATCAAACTAAAGTATTCCCTCCTTGGATAACCTGGGGGGAAACAGAAGAAAGGAGGCGAAACAACAAGGGTCAGACAAAAAGTCTGGCAAGTCCAGTGACTTTCAGCATATGAACAGATAATAATAATATGATATGAACATAAAACTGGATGTGAGATAACTGTAACAGGTGTAGCAGATATAACAGAAAAACAGAATGACATAAACTATTGTTCTACACTTCTCTGCACTAATACTAGTATAACAGAATTAGGTGTCACCCTAATGTCTAAATTGAAGCCGGAACGGGTACAGAATACTTTAACAGAAACATAATGCTAATAATGGGCCTTTACTACCCGATCAGAAACAGACAGAAGCAGAAACAGATTTATCCCTACGGAAACAGAATGTAGAATTAGGTGTGCACTAGTAATGGGCCTTTACCACCCGAACAGACGGTACCTCACAGAAACAGACAGGTGTTACCATCCAACAGAAACAGACGGTACCAACAGAAACAGACAGAACTAAGCGTACCCTAAAACCCTACCCCAAGCGATCGGCTCCCTAATACATAAATATCCTGTGTCGGCCCCACAGTAGGGTGTATCACTCCCTAAAGTGACAACCAATTGGCACAGACCTATTTACTGATGTCACGGTGTCTTACATTCTCAGAGGCAGACCGGGATCCATGCACGCACATGACCCGGTTGGAACACACCATCAACACCCCTCGCCATTATCAGAATGAACCACTTATAATTAGTTCAGTAAGCGTGCCCGGACCCTACCTACTGTTGGGTCAAAGTTTTGATACCAGAAAGGGTTACTGACTAATATGGGTCCCAAACAACAGATGACACAAGTAATTCCCCTCCTAACCTTGTGTCCCCAGACTAACAGATCTCAGATTGACTTGTTTACAAGTTCAGACATACAGAATTCAGATTTACTAGTTCATAGATTAAGTTAACAAGTTTTCAGACTAACAGATCAGATGTACAGATTTTTTCAGATTTGTCTAACTTTGTATTGGGCCTACAGATTCATGGACGGGTTTACTACACCTATTAATCCAGTTGGTTTAACCCTATTTTCCCCCAATACGTTTTAGACGTCATTCTTATCTTAGATTTGCATTAATTAATTATTAATGCCCAGACCTCTCACATTAGGTCGCTAGCTTGTGGCCGCTGGATGTGCCGGGCGGTTCCGGGCAGACTTCTGCCACAAGCCAGACCTAACCTCGTGTCTTAAGCAGGTTATGACTAACTTCTCACATTAGAACCTATTGTTTGCGGCCACTGGATGTGCCGGGCGGTTCCGGGCAGATTTACGTCGCAAACTCATTCTAACCTCGAGTTAGCCATATTCATCTTTGCGGCCAATTAATTAATTATTTACCGTTTATGCGCACGCCCAATATATATGCCAATTCATATTATATCAATAACAGAATGATCACATCAACTCAACTGATATAGCAGATAACAGATTTTAACAGATTGGGTGACTTAACAGATTTAACCGATTTAGCACTTAGCAGATTTTGGCATATAACAGATTAGGCATCTCAACAGACAAATTTAACAGATTTGGCATTTCAATCTAATTAGCAGTCTAGGCAATATAACAAAACTAGCAGTTTAGGCAACTTAGCAAATTAGCAGATTTAGCAAATCTAATATTTCTAAAGGTTTTATTTACATGCCTTGCCTAGTCATAAATTAGGCCTAAATTCATATGCCTACATAATTTTCATGATGAACATATACTCCATGTTTGCATAAAGTTACATAGCACAGAATATGGACATAATTTACCATATAACATATGTTCCAATTTTTGTTAAACTAGCATTTTACAGCAGATTCACATGTAAATTATACCAAATATAATCATTAATTACAATGCATGCCATATATCCAAAAATTCCTATTTAGGTGTAATCACAATAATAGATATCCTAATTAATGTAAATCTTTACACCTCAGTTTCCATATCTTCTTCTTTTTGAGTCATGAATCATTATGCAAACTATACCCAACAATATAAATCTTTAAATCATATCTTCTAAAAATCAGATCTTGACTTTTATATGCATTTTGTCCAAAGTCTCAAATCATATGTAATCTTACAGTGGTTCCTCTTTTCTTCTATCACAGAATATGCATAGATCCAAATCTAGTTTACAACATATGCTCATCTTTTTCTAATTAATTACAGATCTAAATTACAACATACACTATGCATACAACATATATAAATTATATGTTCATAGTCAAATTTATGCATCCAATCCCAAGTCACATGTCCATTATATTTTATGCCTCAGACCTAAAGTCATACATTCAATTCAGTCTTGTCAAATTTCGCATCATTCATTATTTATCCCAAAATTGGCGTTCATACGTTCATCTCTTATGAGATTAGGCACAGGCTCGTGGTAGCCTGGCTATAGAAACAGAAAAGAAGAAAAGGGATACAGAACAGTCACAGAAAAACAGATCTGACAGAAGAGAATATATATACAATCTCAGATTCAGAATTAAAAACATATCAAAATTATAATTAACGTTTATAGCGGAAAATAACTGTACTTGCCTTGATTGGATTAAAGAAAGAACTTTAACTTGTTGTAGAATCTTTGCAGAAACTTTAATCTCTAGTTTGAATTGAGTTGCTTAGGCTGATGTTGATTATCTTCTAGTTTTAATTCCAGCAGAGCAGCGACGCCATTTTTATTTTTTTTTATTAGAAGAAGAGAGCAATGGAGGCTAGAGAATTGTGTAAGAAACCTAGGTAGAGTCTAGGGTCATTTTTATAGAGTTTATGAACTGATTAGGACCATCGATGTTGCTTGGATTGATCGTAGCCATTCATTCGAAAGAGAGACCAATTAGAGCCTGCCACCTAGCCCTAATAACAAAGCATGCTTCTGAAAATCGACCAACATAGACTAGGCTAGCCAGGGTGGACTGGGTTCGACCTGGGTCTGGACCAGGTCGACAGCCCTGTCGACCTGGCTAGACCAGGTCGACAGCCCAGTCAACCTGGGTGTCTTAGGCGGGAATTTTCCCGCCCTGGCCAATTGGGCCCGATTTTTAATTTTAAACTTAATTCAGAAACTTCCGGAGGCTATATCTTCTTCATACGGACTCCGTTTTTCGAAAACTCGGACTCTATTTCGCGTATTTTTCCGAGACGAACGCAATGGCGTATCCCGTTTCCCTTAGTTCTTTGATTTCAAATTAATTATACTTTAATTTATGACTTTCACGGTTATAGAATACACGGGGTGTTACAAGTGAAGAGTGTGCTTAGATTTTATGTGCTAACTCTCTCTTTATTACAAAATATTCACATTATTATTATTTACAAATAGCTTAGTATACCACCCCTACACTGCATTACGACTTACGTGAGGGTCGGTAATCCTAAGATGTCCAACTCATAAAATGAGATTAAGGTATACCGATGCTTACTTGTCAAAAATATGTCGGAAAGAGCTTGGCGGGTTTGCACACCAACGCTAGATGTACTAGCAATGTTGGATAACCTTGATTATTATATATATACTTCTTCTTTTTTCGACATAAGAGAGAGTTAAGCGAGAATATCTTAGCACAACTTCACTTGAAAGATCTAAAATGTTATCGCAAGTAGTCTAAATCAACCATTCATTTAATCGGATTACAATTCTAAAAACATTTCATACTCATCACGTACGAATCTCCCCATATACCAGTTACACCAAATCTGCTCATAATTCAAACTTTCCTTTCTTTATCCACTAAGAGAAGTAAATTTCCAAACATTTAAATCGAACGACCAAAATTATATGCTAACTCCATAATGTCTTATTTAAAAGTAAATAAAAGTACAAAAATCCTTTTTTTCTCTTTCTTTTTTTAAGAAAAAGGGAAAAAAGATGCAAACCTAAACTATGCAAAACAGAATGACAACGAGACTCCCCCACACTTGACTTCGACTGTATCCCCACAGTCAAGTGAAAGGAGAAAAAGAAAAGAAAATTTTGAAAATATGCTCTATATTTACAAAAAAAGGTAAAACATATACAATATATCAGAAAATATATTGACAAGAGGTAAATGAAACGGTCTTCTAAAGACCGATTCATTTGTCTCTTTAAGTATGAGAGACACAGCTTAAGCATGGAAAACCAAACCATAAAGGATGGTATGTTGCGTTTTAGATTTGGAAAAACAAATTTTGTTCTTTGAGTTGTAATTTTAAAATTTTTAGCTTACAATTGATCCTAAAATCGAATTAAATTTCTGTAGCAACTAAAGAGAGGACATCGGGCTGGGTTCAGCTGAAGCTTGAAAAACAAAGTTTGATTTGTTCAGATGATGCATGAATTGAGAGATGTGTGCATCATTCTCACCAGCACACTTGTTTTGAGAAATACTGTTCAGTTTTGCTTTGACATTTGAAATTTTGTTGACTAAAGGTTCATTCGTAAACCTAAAGTTAAAACCAAACAAATGAATTTTCAATAAATTTCAAAATTGTGTTTTTCAAAAACCATGTTATTCCAAAAAGACATTGTATACTATAGAAATTTATCATTAAAAAACAAACGATCACAGTGAGGTTCAGTTGAAACGATCAAGTCGCAAGGAGTTCCAACAATTTTAAAAAAATCATCATTGTGTTTAAGATCACATCCAACAGTTTCATTGTTTTCAACCTCAAGAATTTCAAAGTTTCCAAACATTTCATTTTCAGACCCAACAACAATATCTTCAATCAGGTTAAGAAGTTTTTGCTCATCAAAGTCATCCTCACTTAAATAGTTGTTACCAACTTCATCATTTCTTTCACGTTGACAACCTAAAGTTGCTAAATTTTCAAATTTTTTAGAATTTGAGAGAGGAAAGTCAAATTGAAGATTGACGTCTTCGTTTTCAAGCGAATTTGAATTCAAATCAATTACGGAGATTTTAACAACTTCATTAAGATTTTCATCAATTTCAAAAGTTGTTAGTTGAAAACCATCAATTGTGGGCAAAGGTGGATTATCGTTCAAATTGCCACACGTTGAAACTTGATTTTTGGGTCACGTCGTTACAAGTATGTTTAAATACCAAATCCGTGTGATTATCGAAAATTTCATTCATTTGCTCAACAAAATCAAACTTATAATTATTAACTTGAGAAGTTTCAGTTTGAAATTGTTGAGAACAAGAATCGTTAATCGCACCATCATTGAAATTATTTCCATTGCTAAAATCATTTGTAAGTGATTCACATTTCCATTTTGAATTTGAGATTCATTTTGGAGTTCGAAATTGAATTGGCAAATGTTATAATCAAAATCATTTGAATTTGGAAGTGAATTCAAATTTTGATTATTTTGAAAACTTTGACTTAAATTGTTACACAAGTATGAATTACACCATTCATTTATTCTATGATTTTGTTGTGTGCTCATTTTAAGTAAATATTCAATGCTTGTTTCAAGATTTGAGGGTTGATCATATTCATTTAGAAAAGTTTGTGGTGTAAAATCCAAACTGTTTGTACAATAGTTATTATTGAAATATCCATATGAATTTGGTGTAGGATTATATTGATTTTCACAACTATTGTAAAATCCATAGGAATAAGGAAATTGAGACATTTTCAAGAAAGCTTCCCTTTTTTGTTAAGAAGAAAAAGAAATATTCACAAAAGAAAATTGTTTTTTTTAGATTTTGGATTTTCGTATTATTTTTTTGTTTTTTTATATATATGCATGAACCTGATGCAACTATATGAACACAAACTAATTATTTACAAATTATATGAAACTATATAATGTTGGTTAGATTAATTTCAACAAAAGATTTCTCAACCAGTAAACGGATAGGAGTTATCGGTGCACTAGGAATCACCCTAGCAATGCAGCCGAAGGTTTAAGTACCTTCAGAGCAATAACCGCTATAATATTTACGAAACACCATAATATTTATAAATGGATATTACTCTGTCGTAGCATAGACACCGAGAAATAATTCGTTAGAAATAAACCAATTTGTCAAAATATAATGATGTCCTAACAAAATAAAAACAAACTAAGATGAATGCAAAACAGAAACTAAACGTGAATTGCAATGCAACTACGAATGAATTTTTATTTTGTTTATGATTTATGATTTTTTATTTAATGCAAATGCGAGCAATCAACAATGAAAGGAAAGAAAAACAAGGAGTGGGAACCCGTACCAGCGCGTGCAGATTTATTAGCAAATTTTTTTTAAAGCAGCAAATTTTTTTTAGCAAGGAAGCAAAGTGATGCAATTTTTTGAGCAAAGCAATTTCAAGCAAGCTGTTTCTTGATTTCTACAACCTGAAAGGGGTCTTTAGACATGGCAAGATTGAAAATGATTTTTATACAAGAAAAGCAAAGATGAAAGCAAACAATAGTCAAATGAAAATAAACCAACTTTTTTTTTGAAAGAGACACAAACAAAGGAAGACCAAAACAAAAGGAACAAGCAAAGAAGAAGTAATAAAAAGAAAGCTATATCTAAAAAAAACTAAACTAGAGTTTAAGCAACTAAACCAAAATCTGAACAGCCCAATTTCTACACTTAAGACCTGACCCATAATTCACACAAACTAAAATCGCCCAAAAGCTCAACCTAATAAAGCCTACGGTTGGAAGTTTTTTAAAGCACGGTACTCATCATCTCGAAAACTTACAAGGAAAATCAGGGAAATCTACAAATCAAAAATCATCAAAATTCACAATTCAACTCTGAAAATCAATTTAGGAAATTCAACTCCAAAAAGAAAAGAATCCCGCTATTGTTCGAATTTATTTTAGTTGCAGAATTTTTAATGATGCAGGTTGTTTGATTTTGGAGGGTTTCCACTTCAGGGGGTTGCGATTGTTCACGGTTTTCAGTTGGTGAATGAGGGCTTCACGATTCCGACGTTTGTACAGGGTGTGGTTCGCATTCGAGTTGATGAATACGAGGTGAAGAAAAGCGAATCCTTTGTGGCTGCGGAGGGTGTTTTTGGTGACCTCGGTTACGACTGAGGTTTTTTTTGGTGATTGGATTTGAAGAGCTTGTTTGCAACTGGGTTGTGCAATTTTTGTGAATATTGGAGGCAAAGGAGTGTCTGTGGTTGATTTGTGGTATAAACAGGAGCAGGGCAATTTTATGGAATGGTGGCGATTGTTGAACAATTTGTTGTTGAAGTTTGTGGTCTGGAAGATGGTGAATTGGTGATTTTGGTGGATCTGTTGGAGATGAGGGATGATAAGTTGAAAAATAGCCGTGAACAGTTAGGTTGATGGTGATGAATTTATGGTAGATGAGTTTGAATGGTTGTAATAGAAAGAAGAAACATAAGAGAGAACAAAAGAAGAAAAGGAAAACTGTCATAGTATATAAGCGTGAATATGCTTTTGTGATATTTTGTTTAGTCCCACATCATGGGGATAAATTTAACATCAGCTCTAAAGCCTATATATAAAGGAGCCAATGTAATAGAAATGTACATACTTGAAGTAATAAAAATGAAAGTCTCTTCCCTATCTTTTATATTCTCTCTAATGGTTTCTTGTTTTAACATATGTTCTATTTTATTTTATAACACGTTATCAGCACGAAGCTCTAACCGATCTAGTTATAGATCGCAAAACGATAGGTTATTTTTCACACCTGATTTATTTGATTTTTCAAATCTCCATTTTTATTAGATCTCATCTCATTCTAGATTTAAATCTATTGTGTTATCTTCTAGATTTTTTGTTTAGTCTTATAATTTTAGAACTCATACAGATCTACACTTTGAGATCTGATTCTTATTTTGTTAATCATATTTTAGATCTCACTCTATTATAGATCTGATTTTTTTAATGTAATCTACTGTCGATCTCAAAATTTTAATCAAATTATATACATTTGAGATCCCTACATGATTTAAAAATGAGATGTTGATTGTAATGATTTATCCTTTTGGATTCGACAAATTTTTGTTCTCCTCTATTCAAATAAATTCATTGAATTTAATTTGATTTTGTTACATGATTCATATTTCCAGAAGAAATGTTGTATTGTTTCTTAAAGAAACAAATATAAATATAATATGTATATAGAAGATCGTATTAAGTTCAGATCTAATATTGATATATCACCAAAAGTGAATTATGAAAAATAAAAAAAATGAAGAATCATAAAGTATATTAATTCTTTGGAATCTGAAATAATATGAACCTGAAGTTCATATGTTGAAGAAGAAGAAAAAAATTAAAGCCCGAAGCTTTCTTAAATGTTGTGACATGAAAAGATTATACTTCTGGAAGAAGTTAAAAGAGACACGCACATCATAATATGTGACAATAACGTTAGAAAATCTCTAAACGGGTTTCATCTAACTGGCATCTTTCATGTATAGTTTATATTAACTGGATATCCTAAAGATATAGTTAGCATATTAATCTCTTGAAGAGATGTTTTAGAGATTTAATTTTATGTAGCAAATCCAACATCCAAGAAGAGATGTTAGTTTTTTTTTTGTTTCATTGCAATTACATAAATAAAAGATATGTTCCCTTCCCTAAAGGAATATCATACACTCCAGAAGTAGTGATTTCTTTTCTCTCTTGAATCTTATTTTTATTTAGTGCACCTAATTTTTTTACTGCATTTAAGGTTTGATATGTATTTTTGTGTATTGATATGACATTTCAATAGTTTATAGATATTTTTCTCTCAACGAGATAAGTTCATCACAGAAGTGGTGATAACAAAATATTTTTAGAGGATATTTGTATATTTGAAAATAATAAAATATCTCCAGAAGAGATTTCTACAATTAAAGGTGATAAAATATTTGTAGAAAAAGTTCATAAATTTTTCTTAAAAAAGAAAATATGTATTAAAACTCCATAAATGGTATTTATGGAATATCCCAGAAGCAATATTATATTCTGATATGTCTATTGTTTACCTGCCTTTTGGACCGGTTCCGAAAAGTTCATAAGACATGCTCGACTCAACATATCGTGTGATATTACAGCCCAGAGGCGTCGCCAATATCATCCGGGGTCCAGTACCAGAAGATTCCTGTCTGGCCACTAGCAGGATGTCGCATCCCTCAAACGCAAACTCCATCAGTATCCGTCTGCATCCGAGCCGAAGGCAAGCCGTCAAGCGGGTCTGAGCGCAACGCCGGTGGGGGTCGGGGGCCCTACAGTTCTGGCGGCGATCGAGCTAGCTGGTTAGGTCGAAACTGTGGGCACCGCCCGAGTAATCCGATTTCCGCCAAAAAGTGTGTTGCGCAGAATCACTAGATCAACTCAAAATCAGGATTCAGCCAACAACTTTCGCGAACCTCGCCATCCTCCAAACATTGCCAAACAAAGGCCTCGCAGTCCAAACCATTCCCGAGCAGAGGCCTCAAATCCTAAAGGAATCACGAGTCTCGAAGCGCCTGAACCTACGGTCCACAAGTACCTCAAAAAGCAAACTTCGCACCCTGCAAGTGCGAAATTTCACACCCAACAGGTGCGAAATTTCGCACCTAGTAGGTGTGAAATTTCGTACCCAGCTCCGAGTTCAAAATTTCGAACCCAACGGGTGCCAAATTTCGAACTCAGCCCCGGGTTAGAAATTTCAAACCCAGCGGGTGCGAAATTTCTAACCCAGCCCCAGGTTCAAAATTTCGAACCCAGCGGGTGCGAAATTTCGAACCCAGCCCCGGGTTCAAAATTTTTGCTAGTGCCAGTGGCAGGTTCGAATTTTCTGCATGTGGTACCCCATTTCTACTTGCTCCTACCTAATCCTACCTACCTCTGCTCCTATAAATAGCCCATGGCCTCACACTTCAAAGGGATTGGATTATCTTCACTTGAGACCTTCCTAGAGCATCAGGAGCCTCACTAATGGCATCTCCTATTTGAGGAAGAAGGAGAATTAAATATTATTTTCCCCAAATACCTAACATATGGCAATTATGAAAGTGAATGTAATGAGCGTGGTTTTACCTTGTAATCGTTGAGTGACTAATAAAATTCCAACATCTTTCAAAAGTGGATGTAGGCCTAAACTGCAGACGAACCATTATAAATACTTGTAACATTTACTGCTTTCTTCTACTTAGTCTTGCGACCAAAACTACAATTCCTAGTAATAGGAATCTTTGGTGTTTTCAACATTTTTTGCTGCCAACATTTAGTGCTTTCACTGAGAAAACTCGGATTTTGCGCCTTTGTCGAGCGTTGGCATCTCGACCTCCGACGAGCTTGAGGTTCCTTGCTAAACCTGTCGTCGAGTCCGCTTACAATGGCAAAGCGACCAAAGGACGCAATGTTTGGCTCTTCAGCCGCAGCCGAGGCCGGTACGTCCCAACAACCTCAACCGGTGTACATCCCGACCACTAATGAAACCATCCCTTCTATTGTGGACCCTGAAGCGCCTGCAACACAAGTTCAAATCTGCACGTTTAATGGAAAATATGAGAACACAGCGGTCGAGCTTAATCAAGATTAAAGGAATAACATCGAACTTATGCGACAACTTCAAGAAAGTCAGCGCATCGTCGCTTGACTTCAATTAACTAGGAACAATGCTCGACCTCGTCCAACTGTATCGGAAACATCATCTTCCAAGTCAAGGGGCCTGCATCAAAGAAGGAGGTTTAGTCCCATTAACATTGTCGTCGTTCGCACCAACGCCCTCGACAATGACTGCGCCAATGACAACGGCGACTGAACTACAGTCACATATAGCGAGGGGGTACGGTACCGAGACCGCTCTCGCTTGATCATCGCTGATGGACCAGGTCCTACCAACCAACCTCTTCCTCGACGTAACCCAGTGGACACTAATCAGGGTGATGGGCCCGCTTTTCCAATAGCCCGCGCTCCTCCAGAACAGGATCTACATCACCCTGCTCCACCTCGACGTCCACACCAGGACCCAATCATAGATGTCGAGGAAATGGAGGAAGACGATACGGATGTCCATCATAGAAGACGCCCCCTCATCAAAACTCCGGAACCTCGCCAAAATCCATGGGTCCCAATGGAGGAACCCCATCCAACTTACCTTCCCGACATGGTCTGAAGAACCATGAGGGAAATGCGAGGAAATGTGCATGATTCATGGGAAGCGCATATTAGGCGTAACCCCTTTACAAGAAGGGTGAGCGAAGTTGAGTGGCCATGACACTTCAGCATGCCACAAATGCCACTGTACGATAGCTCTACCAATCCTTGTGCTTTCTTGAACTGATATGAATGGAAAATGGAATCGAGCCGGGGCAATGATCCGGTCAAATGCAAGTGCTTCCCGGTCTTCTTATCATGGATCGCTCTATTATGTTTCTCTCGTCTGCCACTTGATTCCGTCAACAACTTCGGCCAGCTAGCGACATAGTTGGTCAAGCAATTCAGGATGTATATTCCAACTCCACAGAACACCGTCCCTATTTCCAACTTGTACCAACGGCCCGCTGAGTCACTCAAAAGTTACCTATCCCGGTTCAGTGTCGCCCTCGCCGAGGTCGAGGATCCGGACCCTCACATCATACTCTTCCAGTTAGCAAAGGGTGTCCTCCCTACTTCCGAATTCGGGGCATGGATCGATCAGAAGCACCCAAAAAGCCTCGACGCTTTCCATGAAAAGGCTAGCCAGTACTTATGCCAAGAAGAAGCAAGGCGAAACCGACTCTCCAAGGCCGGTCATCACAACAATCCACATGCGGGTACCATAAATGACAACGTCAAAGGGAAACAGTTAGGAAAGCTTTTTGATAAGGACAAGGGGGCAGGTCCCTACAAACAAAGGCCGAATAACAGTAGGCAATGCGGCCGCAACAACAGCCAAGTTCCTACAGAACCCAAGACACTCGGCCCTCACTGGACGTACGAGATCTACACCCCACTGAATGAAGATTTGGAAACAATCTACTGGGAAACGTGCAACGCGCTTCAATACAAGAAACCATACAACAATAAATCCACTAATCTTGAGAAGAATACTGGCAAGTACCGTCGATACCACGACATGTACGGACATAATACTAATAATTACCATCAATTCAAAGACGTAATCAAAAAGCTTATCCATGAGAAGTTCCTTGAGCAGTACGTCCAAAAAGCATCATGAATCTCACCGGCATTAAGCAGAATTCTAGCGAAACCTAACGCTCACCCCGTTGGCCGCAATTGACACTAGTACCTCTCACCAGTCCCGAGCATTAAAGGACTCGCTGGAAACGGATCTCCTTCCACTTGTGGACGTTGAAGTTCCTACGACTCAAGCATAGATTCACACGCTTAATAAGAAATATGAGAATGCAGCTCTCGCGCTAGGCGTTGAGGATTAACATCTTATGTGCCAACTTCAAGAAAGTCAACACATCGTCATTCTACTTTAGCTGGCTCAGAACGCGCTCGCTCGCGGTTCGCCGTATTCGAAATTTATTCTTTCGAAGTTAGGGGCCCACGTCAAGGAAGAAGGTTCAGCCTCATTAAAAACATAGTTGTCCGCTCCAGTACTCGTACGACGACAGCAACAGCAACAAAAATGAGATGATGATCGAACCACCATCACTTACGACCAAGGAACACAGTAACAAATCAGGTCCGAGTAACCAACCTTTTACTCGGAATAGCCCAATTGTCACCACTCACAACCAGACCCCAACCTCCAATTATCACCGACACGGTCCATGGAATCGTGAGGGAACCACGGGGGAACGCCCACGACATCTACGAAACTAGTATAAGGCGTAACCCATTCACTTTGGTTATCCTTAACACCGAACGGCGCCAGCATTTCGACATGCCAACACTTACCCTATACTTAAAGAAGCCATGATTCTCGAAGCTTCATTGCCTGCCACAAATGGCACATGGGTTCATTACACGTCGCCAATGCCATCAAGTGTTTGTGCTTCTACATCCGTACGCATGACAGCTCTATCCGGGTTGCCTCGACTTCCACCTTGAACTATCTCCACTCTCGACTAACTCGCTGGGAGATTGGTCATGCAGTCCAAGATGCACACCGTAACGCCCAGGTATATCCTCTCAGTCTCTTACACTTATCAAGGCATCCATGAAAGTCTCAAAGGCTATCTCGCAAGATCCCACACCGCCTTGGCCGAATTCAAGAAACTAACTCCTCGAATCGTACTCATCTAGCTTACAAATAGCATATCACCGGATTACAAACTTAGAGCATGGACCAATCAGAAGCAATCAAAGATTCAGGAGATTTTCTGCATGAATGCCGGCTAATTCCTACGTCGAAATCTAGCCTAAAGGAATCATGCTACTACCCTTAACATGCTACCTCGTGACGACATTCAGATCTTTAAGAACTCTAATTCTATCGCTCTGAACAATCTTGCTCGTGCCGGCAACCTCAAATGTAGTCGTAGCAATGGATGGAATCATCTTCGACTCCCATCCTTCCGCATCTATACTGCTCTTAGCAAAACTCCCTAGAAAATTCATCTCGTAATCTGCAACTTCCAACCATGCAAAAGATCATGACCTGAAAATCCGACGAGCACACTAAGGGACTCTACAAGATATTATCGGTTCTATAACATCCGCGGACACAACGCAAACATGTCTCGTCACTTGCAAAACGACCGCGAGGAAATCATCCGCATAGGAACTCAGAGCCACTCAACACTCATCAATGACTCCTACTGCACGGAATCTCTGAGCCATTCGACGCTCATCAAAGATTCCCACTATGTGGGACCTTCGAGCTACTCGATGCTCATCGAGGATCCCTACTACATGGGATCTCTGAGCTACTCAGCGCTCATCAAAGACTCCCACTAAACAAGACCTCGACCGATAATTAATCCCTCAAAATTATGCCCCCACCTCATCAGGACTACAACTTTCGTGGTGCAGTTGTCTCTAGGTTGTCATCAGAAGTACCAGTTTGCAACTCCTTCCTACCTCTGCCTCCCTCAGTGGAAGCAGAACATAAACCAAAAGCGAACTTTCTCCCATAAAAGACACCTCCTTTTCACTATGCCATGGCCATTTTTTGTCCTCCATACGGCGCTCCCGACCTCCTCCAATCAGCAGAGGGCACGTTGGGAAGCATTACCTGGGGAACGTTCGGAAGCGAGCCCCAGAATACCAGTCCTCTATTATCCCCAAGACCGTCGTCTACGATACAGCAATCCCCGAGGTTACCATTGGAGATATCGGTCATCGACTCATTAACATCATCAGCTCGCCCATAAAGAAAAAAGAGGCGAGAGAAAAGATTCAATAGCATAATGAGGGCATACACATTAATGTTTAAAGGTCAAAAATAAAATAAAATGGGACCTCGAGTGCAATTGCCGATGGAGACGTCTGTTGGTAAAGGATCGCAACCTTTCCAATAGTCATTACTATTGCAATTTGAACAAAATCACCCATTCATGGATAGATGCCTCATTCCCGCCTACGTATATAAAGGCCTGCAAAAAAATGAAATGAAAATTCAAAGCAAGGCCACTTCTCCAAGACACACCTCCTCTTTGCTATATCGTAACCATCCTCCTCCAACTAATGCTCCAGCCACTTGGGGGCACGGCAAGAAGCTCAAACAAGGGCCCACGCGAACGCACATCGGCGGCTTCGTCTTCAAACGGGCCTTTCCTCCGCCTACAGGACTTACTCCTCGTTAGGAAGGTCCATACTCATACAACGGAAGCTCAGCAACGGAACTTTCAAACTCTCAACCATGGACGGAGCCGAACTCCCAAGGGCACGGAACAACTAGCATCTTCACCTCTACTCTACACAACTTAGTATACAATTGATTTACGCCTTCCAACGATGTCTTGCTTTCCTGCAATTCATGGCGTTATAAAGGCTACTACTACCAAAGTTATCTGCAGCAATGATGTTCAGTTTCCCATCACCCTTCCATGTTTACTCTGTACAGATGTTCATGACGTGTTTGATCAATCCTGACAACCAGCTTGCGTGCAAACAAGCAATCGCCATGTCGGCACCCTGAGCACGGGAACTGATGTCGGCACGCCGAGCATGGGAGCTGGCAACGCTACTCGAATCGCGGGCCCGCGGCACGACCGAGTATAAATAACCACTAACTCGAACCTCGACCCCGTGCTGAGACTGAGGATGAATCGTTCTGCATCCAAGTCCAGGCGACTTGGCGCCGCCACCCAACGGCCGACTAAGAGTGATAAAAGTCTCTCTTCGCCGGTTACGGGTGCCGGTCGAATCTTGGCGCAGCACCAAGACCGACCTTAAATTGTTTCTCCCCGAAGCCCTAAAGGCTTAGGTGCAGTTCATGGCCACGATCGGACCCTATGGGCTGATGATCGGAGCTTTTCTACGCTAGCGAATGAACGACGCTTAGTGGCTCATTCCAACCCGATGAACGACGAGAGAACCACATACCAGATGGACTACACAACGCGACATCATATGCCTTCACTACGCTTGGGATTAACCTCTGGCAACCCAAACACAACAGATGCTCAGCCTGGCTTCACAAACTACGGGTTTCCTGAGCCGAGGGAAACTTACTAGAAGCCTTTGCTCTATCACACCACTTCGGAATAATTGACCCTAAGCACGGTACACAATCGCACCCCTTTGGAATAATTGACCTAGAGTGTGGTACACAATCGCTTTTTTGTTAGGTGCAATGATAAGTATGCTTATGAAATAAGGGACGCCTGAAAACATAAGAAGAACATCCAAACACTTAACACAAATAGCGAGCTTTACTAATTCAAATTTCATTTTCAAACACACACACACATTAAACAGACTATATATTTAACGTCTTTTCTCTTTGATGACAGGGTGCACATGAATACCACACCATGTCTTTAAGAACTGAAAGAGAGGACCATGCTTATTGATAATTCCTTTAACAATTATTGATAATACCTCACCCAAAGTATCTATAATTCCTTTAACAATTATTTATGCTACTCATCCTTCTCTTGTCTTTTCCTTTTTCTGTACAGGTTCGGCACTTGACAGGTCACCACCCGTGATGGTTCCCTTCCTTCCAGAATCGCTTCATCCTCCTCTACTCTTCACAAGAGTAACAGATTCGTAAGACATCGATGCACACCTCCCGCCATTATCCTCATCGCTTGCAATTATCGTAACTCCCCTGAAAGCAATACATGGTAATGGCCTAGGGACGATGTCAAAGGCGAGGACCAATGCAGCCTGGGTTTTCTCCCCAAGCCTTCTTGGCGCCCGACTCCGCTCCCTTCTCAGCATCTTCGGTGGTCTTCTAATCAGCTAGCGCCCTGGCCTGGAGTCGTATAATTACATCTGCTTCGAGTTTGCTAAGGGTCCCCTCTCCCTCTTTTCGTGGGCATCATCGATGATTTTCCTTTTTCCTAGCCTATTCAGAGGCCCTCTCCTTCACCGCCTCAATATCGGCCTGCTTGTTCGCCACCGCAGCGGCAGATTTCTCCTCGGTATCTTGCTTAGCCTTTTCCCACGCATCTTGTATGGCAACCTCGTCCTGTCCCTCTTCCCCTCGGGCTCCTCAAACTTTGGCACCAACCGGGCTTCCTGACCTTCCAACATAGATTGCATTGTTGGCAAAATTACGTCTGCTATGCCTATCACATGAGCACTTCAGGCAACCAAAACTTCTCCTCCTCCAAAGACACTCATAAAAATATGGGATCCCGAGGTTACGGGATCTCTTACTTTCTAGATTAGTCTCACTATAGCTACAGCCGATACTCGGACGCTTGAGGAAGCACAGGGGCAAAGCCTAGTGTCACCTTCGCTCTAAGGGGGGCTGCCCAGCAAAAGACGCATCTATATGACTCCTGAAGGCTCATTGCTCGCATCCTCTTCAATTGGCAAGTAGTCGAAACCGGGGGCAGTTCCCCACCTATCCTTTCACCAGCTTGCTCATCGCAGGACCTGAGGAAGATCCCCACTGTCTCCCACGCTGGCATTTCCATCCACCACAACCTTCAAAACAACCATTCTAAAGAGGAACATACACCTCGCCACGAGGATGATCCAGAACCAAAAGCTCGGGTCTCGGAAACTTCTAACCTCCCGCTAATACTAGGCAGGGCGTGCATAAAGACCCGAACCAAAAACCAGGAGGAGCTACATAATCACTAGTTCCCCGTGGAACATGGGAATTTAGACAATTTCTCAGTATGCGAAATAAAAAATTCATATCTCGATGCAAGTTCATGAGTTCCCACGGCCGGTTCATCGGGTTCCCAAAGTCTCTACGCCTAGCCAGCAAGCTCATACTTAAACGCAACATGAAGTTGACTCACACCCCTCTATGCAACGCTTTCCTACCTACAAGCGCATCGGAACGTGATGAAGACACTTGGTTTTAATAACTATAGCATTGATTCCTGGTAACCATCAACACCATTCTCAGGTTGGAAAAGGGTTACAACATAATTGGGCTGGAACTAACGACTCAAACGTATGTTTACATCTTACGTGCATATCCGAGTATTCAACCTGAATAAGTCCAATCTCCATAATCATTCACCAACCAGTTTTGTTACGTTCAATTTCAATTACAAACCAAACATGAAACATTGAGCAACAATCCAAACTTGCTAGCTCGTCCCTGGCGTCGAGCAAAACCTAGCAGATACCCGGGCTTAGGGGCGTCCCTCTACCGATTATCGCACTGGCCTGGCAGCATCAAGACCCGATCAGATCCCCTTTATCCCCTACACGGGCATCATCTTCATAGCATCCCTTGGAGCCACCATCTTGAGAGCACCTTCAACTCGCAACGAAGGTAATCCAGAGGCAGAGTCCAGGCCCTAGAAGCTTTTTAGACTTTTCTTCAGCACCCGGACTCCACAAAAATAGACATTCCGGAACATGATGACAACCTTTAGCCTCAACGAATAATGCTGTGGCCATCACCCAACGCCAGCGCAACGCCTGCGTCAGGATGCAAATGCGTCGTTTTTGGATTATTAATCGGATCCCGAGACTAACAGCTCAACTATGTGTCGACATCCTCCATACACATTCGGGCCGACAGTCCAAGCAAGTCCATTCCTCGAGGGTCATGTCGCAAGACCAAAACTCACTGATCACTGTCTGCTCATCGGGCACCATGCAAATGTTTAATTTTACTAGCCCAAGATTGGAGCGAAGACCAAGTCATCAGAATGCGAATTTATGCGTCGTCCTCCCACGCACTTGCTAAATTATCACGTCCCTCAAATTGACTTTGACCTCTTGAAAAACTGGAAGGGTTCACTAAGCGTCCGGGATACGAAGCCCAGTCCCGTTTCCATGCTGGCTTGGCGACCTTTATCCGAACTCCTAATTCCATTCCCTATGATCCGTAGCTCCACATTCAAAGTACAAAAGAAATATTTTGGTATCCTCCATGCCTCAAGCAGATTTTCTGTTCGGAGAAGAGAAGAAAGGAAGCAACTACCATCATAGGATCAGCACACTCTAAACAAATGTTCCGGGATCGGGATCCGGGATCGTCCACCAAGCCACGGTCATATTTCGAAGCTCTAATTACCAAGTCAATCACTACTCGGCGACCACTTGTGTGCTCACCAAATGCTCAATCATCAAAGCGCATGCGCCCAGCATTTAGGTCGACTTCGCGTCAAAGGAAAACCCATATGAATATGCCATGACATATGAAAAGTATTGTCCTAAAAAGGGAATTCTCGTATATGAGTTGTCGAAATTTTGATCGATTGAACTAGCTCGGAACATTGAACGACCTTGGGTTCACAAATCCAAGTGATTTAGCAGATCCTCAAACATTTCAAAAGCTAAAATTGCGCAATCACCAGCCCAGGACGTACAATTCACCTTCATGTTACCTATTCCATCTTAGATCGCATCACACAAAACCATGTGCAAACTCGTGGTTACATGCGCGATTACGACCTGATAATAAACCGTTTGCACTTCGATGCAACCGGGAGTCGGCCACTAACATTTATGGTCTTTAATCCATAGGAACTAAACGCTTTGCACAGCTTCCAACCCAAGCCGCAAGACTCAAACGAGGCAAAGCTCCTAGCCATGTTGAATCCTAAGCTCATACTAGCATATTCCAACAAGGTATCCCAACAGCTCCAAAGCAGTGCGCTCTCGGAATACAACTCAAGAGGAAGGTCATAACCAATCGCTAAGTACCGCATGGAGATGTTTGCACCTATAACAGACTCATCTCACTACAAAAACACGTCCCATTAACACAAAACATACTTTGAGGGGGCAAATGTTAACCGGCCTTTTGGTCCGGTTCCCAAAAGTGCACAAGACACGCTCGACTAAACATACCGCGTGATATTACAAAAAAGATATGTCGCCAATATCATCCGGGGTTCAGTACCAGAAGATTCGTGTTTGGCCACTAGTAGGATACGCATCCCTCAAACGCAACCTTCATTAGTATCCGTCCGCATCTGAGCCGAAGGCAAGCAGTCAAGCGGGTCCGGGTGCAACGCCGGTGGGGGTCTGAGGCCCTATAGTCCTGGCGGCGACCGGCCTAAGAAACTATAGGCATCGGCCGAGTCATCTGATTACCACCAACAAGTGTGTTGCCCAGAATCACCAGATCAACTAAAAGTTAGGATTCAGCCAACAACTTCGGCGAACCTGGTCGCTCCTCCAAACATTGCCAAACAAAGGTCTCGCAGTCCGAACGTTCCCGAGCCGAGGCCTCAAATCCTAAAGGAATCACGAGTCTCGAAGCGCCCGAACTCGCAGTCCACACGCACCCCAAAAAGCGAACTTCACACCCCGTAGGTGCAAAATTTCACACCCAGCAGGTGCGAAATTTCGCACCTAGCTCCGGGTTTGAAATTTCGAACCCTACGGGTGCGAAATTTCGAACCCAGCCCCCGGATCGAAATTTCAAAGCCAACGGGTGTGAAATTTTGAACCTAACCCCGGGTTCGAAATTTCTGCTAGTGCGAGTGGCGGTTCGAATTTTCTGCATATGGTCCCCCATTTCTACCTACTCCTACCTAATCCTACCTATCCCCACTCCCATAAATAGTCCATGGCCTCACACATCAAAGGGGTTGGATTTTCTTCACTTGAGACCTTCCTAGAGCTTCAGGAGCCTCATTAATGGCATCTCCTATTTGAGGAAGAAGGAGAATTAAATATTCTTTTTCCCAAATACCTAACATATTGCAATTATGAAAGTGAATGTAATGAGCATGGCTCTACCTTATAATTCTTGAATGACTAATTAAATTCCAAAATCCTTCCAAAGTGGACATTGGCCTAATCCGCGGCCGAACCACTATAAATACTTTTTCATTTGCTGCTTTCTTCTACATAGTCTTGCGACCAAAACTACAATTCCTAGTCATAGGAATCTTTGGTGTTTTCAACATTTTTTGCCATCAACATCTATAAAAGAATTTTCATTGAAATATTTTCAAATATCATAAATGATAATGCAAATTTAATGACTAAAGAAAATATACATCTCGAAGATCATAAGCCAAGATTTAAATATTGATCTTTATTTAGCATACCTGAAGTGTATGTAGAAGCAATTTTTGTTATAAAAATGGAAAATTTAGAACCTATAGTTTCTATAATGATAAGAGATATTTTGATATAAAAACAAAGATTTTTATATGGATTCTATAATTTGAACCAAAAACATGTAATTTTTATGTTGTGATCTGCAAGTTTATGGAATTATTCATACTAAAGAATATAAAATTTCGATTCAATAATTATGTATTTCTACTTAATTCTCGATAAGATATTAAGCATATATGTGGTATTTTAGAAAATTTGATTATTGAGAAATGCAGTACAACTATAAATAGTTTACTTCAGTTTTGTCATTGATCAATATTGTAGCTAGATCAAAATTTTATTCTGTTAATTTAAGTAAAAAAATATATTTAATGTGATCATATATTTAGACCGTATAATGGTTATTTCTGTTATTTTTATAATAAATGCATTAAATGTATCGTTATGGTAATATATATTGTATTGCCATATTATTATAAATGTATTAAAATCATTTGTTATTGTAACTTAGATGATGTATGTTTGTGCTTAGAATAAGAATAGTTGAATGTTTTATTATTTGATGTATTTGGCAACTAATATCTAATGTAATGGGAGAAGTTGTATAACTCAGATTTGAAACCTAAAGTCTTGAATTATAAAAAAGGGAAACTTTTTGATAAAGTTTACAAGTTTGATATCTTGACAATTAGCAAAAATGTAAAAGCCTCTAAATTAAAAGTATGCTAAAAGATTGAGAATCAGAAGTTCATCATACATTTATAAATTTGATATACATATGTATGTGTGTATATATGCACAAGAACTCGACGCTCCTCAATCGGTGAATTTGAAATACTTCATAATTTAAAAGCCTGAAGCTTTATTCAAACCATATGAAATAATAACATTACACTTCTTAAGAAGTAAAATCATATGCGACAATAATAATGCATCTAAAGATTGCACAATTTTCAAAATGAGTTGTATCTTGCTTATATATTTATATTTACATAGTGTATTAAAGAATAAATTTTAACAAATCGAAGTTGTTATATATTTTATTTGAACTAGAAGTTCAATACAGTGGAACTAGAAGTTCAATACAGTGGAACCAGAAGTTCAATACAGTTTAACAAACATGAAATTGTTTATATATTATTTGAACCAGAAGTTCAATATAGATTAACAACTTGAAGTTGTTCATATATTTCATTTGAACCAGAAGTTCAATATAGTTTCAAATCAGATATTTTGGATATTATGATACGATCTTTAAGATTCGCATTGACATTGCCTGATAAGAAAAAATAATAATGATTGGAACCTTATAAACAATTTGTTCTAAAATAGGTAACTCAAATGAGAAAGAATATGCAAATCAATTACATATGGAATACGTGGATGCACGTACATACACATATATGCGAATATTTAATTAGCAATCTGAAGTTGTCATGAGCTCATATTATAAATTTTGCATACATTATTTAATATTTCAGAAAGCCGATTGACATCAATATTGATTGGCCTGAAGTCATCTGCATATTCAAATGATAGGAAATTCTTCCAAGTCATAAATTAAAGAAAGGGAATAAGCAATGCAATATGAATGCATCTTATCAACTAATAAGAGCATTATCCCCCTACAATTGAAATACATATAATGTATTTGCTAGCTATAATGCGACAATGAATAAAAAATGATAATCCAAAGAAGGTTTATTATTTAAAGTGACAATGTTTGTCAACATTGAGGGGAAGGATAAATGAATCATCGATGTTAAATATTTGCTAATATATAGAATTATACAAAGTATTAGGTAACTTGCATAAATTATCAATTATGTCCCTAGTAGACTTTCTCCAATATACATTTAAATCCCCAAAGGAACAAATGGTGCAAATCATAGCTGAAAATGTGGTATAAAAGTCAGTTCAAAATATTTTTGGAGTAAGTCATAAAGATGCAAAATAAAGGAGGTGAGTGTTCCTGAAGAAACACTTAAGGGTGCTTCGAAATAAACCCATGACATGATTGTCAAATAACCCCAGAAGTGGTTTAGTTACCTAAAGCATGATAATTTTTTGAGATCTCTGTAAATCATGTATAGAACTAACAAGAAATAATCATCGATGATAAATTAATAAATAATAAAGCGCTTATATTTATAAATGTATTAAAAATCTCATATTAGAGAGAGAAACATGATTGGCCATCATGAAATTCTCCTAAATAAGATATATGGACCTGTAGTCCATAAGATATAAACTTATGGTTCATAAGATAAAAATAGAAATATATATAATGACAAAATAACATGGAAGTTACTGAAGCACCATAGAGTGTCAAGTGCCATGAGCATTGTATTTTTCAGAGATAACTGAATTGATTAAAGTGGTGAAAGTGTTTAAAACGCTTACAATACCCTGAAGGTATAAACGATGAAAGTATGCAAATTCCAAAAGAATTTAAATTACGTTGTTAGTGATAAATAATGAAAAGAGCAAGAAATGTAGACTACAACATTCTTTTAAGTATTGTTGTGTAACACCCCTAATTTTTAACAATATTAAAGAGGATAAATTAAATAATAATTAATTTAATATTAAGAATTAGAGGAAACAGATTGTACCATTGCGTTCGTTTCAAAATTCTGGTTAGGATTTACATTTCGTTTGTGTAAAAGGACAAGTATGAGGAAGTTATGAGGGTTTTTAGTTTGTATACGCGTAGAAAGATTATATATATATACACATGAGTCAGAATTTTATCCAGAACAGTTCGAATTTGAAAATTTCATTAAGACGGCAAAAATCCCACCCTAGGGGGTCGAACCCCTTAGAGAGGTGTCAATCCATGGGTCGACTGTGACGGCCCGCAACGTACTAGCCGACATTTACTCCAATTGTGCGCTGTACACATGTCCAACTAGCACAGAACGGTCGTCAGAAGGAAAGAAAGAAGGTGAAGAACTAACAAAGAACCTGTAAAATGTCTCACAGCGCATGGAATAAAATATAATAATAAAATACTTGACATAAACAGGCGAGACAGTGCATAAGCTGAAAACTAAATCATGTCTAACATGGCAGCGGAAATCCAAAATACAGCTTATGATCCAACATCCTTATTACAACTTCAAAAATACTGTCTCTAAGCAAAAGAAAGAAAAAGGTACACTACTAATGCCCAAGCAGTGACCATCGATGACACAGGGAGATAATACATAAATATCATACGTGGAAGCCTCCTGCTCGTCTCCAGTACAGCTACCCGTGCATCCACCTAACCTGTCTCTAGTCTGCTCGTGTGAGCACCCAGAGTAATAAGAAGAGACATAAAACTCTGGGTCAGACAAAAGTCTGGTATGAGTGATAAGCAACTAAACAAACAATAACAGGTATAATCCAATCATACCTGAACCTGAACCTGCAACCAAAGAGTTAATACTACATACTGTACAATGCCCTATGGTGCCACTAACATATGGTGTGTAAGCATACGGGGTGGGGGTGTGCATGTCATAGTGATGGCAAACAAATCAATCATAGCAACCATCCTCACATCTCTCACTCAGTGCATAAAGCATACGATATCCACTACTTTGGTCACCCAATACTTTGGGCCATGACGGAATCCAATCCCGTACAACTATCACTACAAGCCCACTATCCATCTCGGTGGTGAACCAAAGTTATGAATACCGACAACCCCTTTGCACACGTCCCGCAGCAAAGTCCAATCACGAAGTGAACTCATTGGTTCCCAACTGGATCCTGAGCTCTAACTTCCCCTTGGACTACCTTTGCATCTCGGGTTATGGTCATCTTCCTCCGGATCGGTCTTCATTCAGTTCATAGCCTCCTGGTTCGGTTCGCAGTCACCAACTCGTAGTCATCACAGTCGAATCGTGGGGAGTCTTCCTGGTCGGATCGCCATCATTGGATCGCGTCGCGCCATACGGATCGCGCCTCGTCAGCTCGTGGCGCCCTGTCTGGTCGGATCGTGGCCATCAGTTCGTGGCGCCTCATCTCGGATCGCGTCGTGATGACGCACGGGGCGGGTTTTGTCCACGTCTCGTGGTGCTTGGGTGGCTCGTGGCGCTTCGGAGCGGATCGTGTAGTGGACTCGGGTCGTGGGCACGTCACGCGAGCGGGTCCTTCTGGCGGATCGTGGCGCATGGTGGCGTGGCGCAGCCTCGGTTCGTGATCATAGGGGGGTGCGATCCGATCCGGGTAAATTCCTGCACTTCGTTCCAGCGACAGTCTTTCGCCATTCGACGGCTTTTTTGACCAAACTAACACTTCTAAACAATCACAAGACATCTCATACAGTCATAGCAACATATAGTATCGACCACAACACCAAAACATGAATCATAGCATGTAAAATGGATCAAACATACCCAAAACCCATATTTTCCCCTTAAGCATGTTCAAGCAAAACTGAGGATAGGATTAACAAAACTTAACCAAATTAGCCAATTTTTCTAACAGAGACCTAAAATAATATTTATGAGTTTCTGAATATTTTTTCCAGATTTTAATCATGCACAAATTCGCTAATTATCACTAATTACCCCTTAATCCCCTAAAATCCGGGATTTGCAAAATTAGTCGAAATTAACCCAAATTCATATCAGAGGCATAAAATGAGGTTTTAGAATTTTAGGAATTTTTCTAGAATTTTCTGAGTCATATTTTCGCTAATCTTCGCTAATTACCATAACTAGCCATAATTAGTGAAAAAGCAAGCTAATCACTCACCTTTGCCACAAAATAAACTATAGATCTGAAATGATTCTCTGTTTGGGTTGAATTCCAATACTTAGCAGCAGCTCCAACTCTGATTTGATGTTGATTAGCCTTGGTTTGATGCTAATTAGCTTAATCTTCAATTAGAAAGTGTTTAGAGGTGATTTGGGATGATTCTAGATGTTGGAGGCCATGACTAGGTTGAAGGAAAGCAAGTGGCGGCTGGAAAAATGAAGAAGAAACCGAAATTCTAACCCTATCAGCCCTCATATACCCCTAAACCCGAAATCCCCCATTGGGCCTAGTTGCTAATCACCCGGTTTGGCCCAATTAAGCTGTTTTTCCACTTCTGAACCTTAATTCAGCCCTACAGTCCAAACGGTAAGTCCGTTTGACTAATGTGACCACTCTACGGAAAGAGAAACCATCATTCGAATCCAATGGAAGTGGTTTCAGGTCAAAATTCCTTTCCAGTCAAAAGTTATGGACGAAACAAGATCAACTAGGGGCAAAACGGTCATTTAAAAATTGGCAAAAATCATGAACATGGGAAATGACCCTACTAGTCGTTCCCCAAAAGTACACGACCATACGACTTACTAGGAAAAAGAAATAAATATTCTACGATCCTAGATGCGTAGAATGCGGGTCGTTACATTCTCCCCCCCTTAAGAAATTTCGCCCCCGAAATTCCTTAACTAAGAAACAAACAATGGGTCCCGCATGCCTATCAACCAATTTCAAACAATCAAACATACATGATAGCACAACAAACCTATCTTAGCATGCGGTTTACTAACAAGGGAAGAACTATCGCCGCTAAAATCTTACCAAGCGAAGAGCTTTGGATACGACTTTCTTATGTTATCCTCTACTTCCCAAGTACAGTCGTTCCCTCGCCATCGATCCCCATCTCTACCCTAGCGGTGATTTCCAATAGGTTAGGATCGTCCCTCTGACTGGAACCGATCCACTCAATCCAGATCGATCTAATCTTCAAGCTTACTAGCGTTTCTGAATCCAATTCACACTTAGGTCTGAGGTTATATCCCATGATATACTATAGTTGCTTCCATTCCAGAAACATGGCCTCTAAACTGGCATGTCTCCTACCCAATGCATCAGCTACTGCACCTAGTCCGGTACTACGACATCCGTCCATACTGTCATCTTCTTAGGTAATCCAACCCTATACGTCAAATCACCAACTACATTCCAAATGTCCTTTCAAGTCTAACCTGAATCTTGCCTACATCCCTACTGCACATCCAACGTGTATTCACCTCCTAGAGGCAAACTAGGTCCATCCAATGACCCTAGGCACTACACCTATATCTGTACTGTACGTCTATCGTACATTCACCTTCTAAAGGTGAACTAGATCCATCCAATGAATCTAGGTACCCTACCCAAATTTGTACTGCACGTCCAACGTACATTCACCTTCCAAAGGTGAACTAGACTCATCCAATGAATCTAGGTACTCTACCTATGAGTCCAAGTCCAACTTGAAGCTCCTATATCCGCTGAATCTCCAAGATCAACAGACGCTCCACAATTCCCAGACATACTTCAAGTCTAACGTGAAGTATCTCACACCCGTCATATCACCATGATCAACAAATTTATCTTATTTCCATTCAACAGGATCCTACAGGTGATAGTCTAATCAAGAGAAGAAAGACAAGAACAAACATAGCAATCATAGCATCCATCAAACAAATCCTATCCATCACCTGCTAAAGCCATAAATACGTCTATACCTGTATGTCTGGTCTAACCAACATCAATAACTAATGGAAGCCCCACCATACGTCCATCGTACATTTATCCTCCAAGGATAACTAAAACTAATGGAAGCCCCGCCTCCAAACGGACTACCGTACGTCCAACGTACGTTTATCCTCCAAGGATAACTAGATCACGTCCAACGTATCCAAGGTAATGGGCGTCCCCATATACCCCTGCTTTTAGTCCTCCTAAAATACTTGAGTCCAACCCAAGTCTACCCATTATCTTGCTGCCCTCTCGAGTCCAACTCGAGCCGAATCTAATTCCTTGCAGCCTTCTCGAGTCCAACTCGAGTCAATCTATAACTCAGACCCAGTCTTGAGTACCTATTCCTGACTAACTCTAGTCCAACGTGAGTCGTCCCCCCTATTCGTTGCATCTCTAAGATCAATCAAACACCTCTTTCCTTTTACGAGTTCAAGTCCAACTTGAATCGTCCTAACCTTCGTTGCATCTTCTATGATCAACGAATACATCCTATTCTTTCAAAAACAACATCAACATAGGGTCCTAAACAATTCATTACTTTGCGTCTTTCTCGAGTCCCACTCGAGTCATCTCCTAACTCTATCGAGTCTAACTCAAGGCAATCCTTACCATCGAATAGTCTTATCCTGTTACAGCTGCCCATCATTCCTCGAGTAAACAAAGATATCATCCAATGAAATTCACAACAACCACTTATCTCCCACGTAGACCACCCTGGTCGACCTCGACATTCCCCGAGCACAAGCCCCAAAGGCCTAAACCAATATCAGACAAGCACCTAAGGAACATCTCCTCCGAGTTCAGACAACCTGTGTGAGATGATATGAGCAAAACATCCAAACACTCAAGCATCCATATCTGACTTTGGCTATCCTCGCCAATCTTGCTTGAAACTATCGTCGATCACTTGACCAAATCCTGACCATCCAATGTACATTTTCTTCTTTAACTCCCGTTATCATCTTCTACATAAGGTAGGCAATCTAATACCACCCTACGTCCATCATCCACTCTAATGGTCGTCAAAGGCTCTTCACAATCTACTGTCACTCTATACCTTTGGAGTCAATCGGCTCCCAAAATCAAGCCAAACCTAGTGAAGCTCGAAATAAAGCAATCACAACAAATATACATCCATGACTCGATAAGACCATATTATGACAAATCCTACAAAAGCTAGCCAAACCACCTATCGGGTTTGTCACTACTAAAGGTCTATCGACTATCTCGGGTTCCAATTCCAACCTATCTACCAGGTCACTAGATACGAAGGAATGGGAAGTCCCGATATCAAACAAAGCTAGAACATGAACATTATAAATAGAAAGCATACCTCGAATAACGACACCTTTTTCCTTCTGCGCCGCAGTTGGGGCATTCGACGAAGAAGGAACAGCGTTGATAGCATATGCTTTCACGATCTGCTTCTCCCTAGGAGGTTGTGGACATTCATTCTTGTGATGTCCCGCTTGCCCACAATTGAAGCACTTCCTTTCCCCAGGCTTTTCCCGACAATCTCTAGCATAGTGGCCCTTCTTGCCACAGCTAAAACACTCAGAATCTTCCCTGCTTTTCTTCTTTGGACCATCCTTAGCTTGTGCCTGATTCTGCTTCCTTTTGTTCTGGGGATTCTCCTTACCTCCACCGCTTGCTTGCAGGTTTGGTTCCTCTGCTGATGCAATAGCAACCTCAATCTTTGGCTTAGGGTAAAGACTCTCTGACCTTAATGCTTTCCCCACAATCGAGTCAAACGTCTCATCGATGTGGTTTATAAGCCTTTCCCCCAAGTATCCATCCAAGCCAGTTATAAACTTCTCATTCTTCTTCTCGGCAGTATCAATCAAAGATAATCCATATTTCGACAAAGTTTCGAACTCAGCAACGTACTCCGAGATAGCCCTGCCATTCTGCTTCAACTCTAGAAACTTCTTAAACAATACCGACTTCTGAGAAGCTGGGATAAACTTATCGCTAAAGCGAGCCTTGAACTGATCCCAAGTAATCTGATCCTCGGGAGTAGCTGCTTTGATGGCATCCCACCAATTCATTGCCCGTCCTTGCAGCTGACGGGATGCTAGCCTTCTCTTCATCGCATCCTCGATACCCAAGTCCTCAAAGATGCGCTCGCAGCTATCCAACCAATTCTGAACATCCGTAGCCGATTCCGTTCCGTGGAACGGCTTTCCACCAAGGTTAGTATAATCCTTGCTCAGCTTGGCGAAATCGGCCCTAGGCGCCTGCACCGCTACGCCACCACCATTAACAACATTAGGGACTGCTCCCTGAACATCCCTAATCATTTCCCTCATGAAGTTGGTGAACATCGTCCTCAAGTCTGGGTCATTTCCATTGTTACCCCTTCGACCATTGTTCCTCAAGTTTCGGTTCATCGTTCAATCTGTAAAGAGAACGAATTAGCCATCTCCATGGTGGTACTAGTGCAGTGCGACTTCATCCTTAACTATACTAATAGTATATATATCTATATAGCTTTGAAAACTAGTTTTGAAAAATCAAAATAATAGCAAATACGCGCTCTCATATACGTATACTAACTCTCCCTGATGACTTTCCCCAGGTTAACTACGCAACCTAGAGCTCTGATACCAAATGTGACGGCCCGCAACGTACTAGCCGACATTTACTCCAATTGTGCGCTGTACACATGTCCAACTAGCACAGAACGGTCGTCAGAAGGAAAGAAAGAAGGTGAAGAACTAACAAAGAACCTGTAAAATGTCTCACAGCGCATGGAATAAAATATAATAATAAAATACTTGACATAAACAGGCGAGACAGTGCATAAGCTGAAAACTAAATCATGTCTAACATGGCAGCGGAAATCCAAAATACAGCTTATGATCCAACATCCTTATTACAACTTCAAAAATACTGTCTCTAAGCAAAAGAAAGAAAAAGGTACACTACTAATGCCCAAGCAGTGACCATCGATGACACAGGGAGATAATACATAAATATCATACGTGGAAGCCTCCTGCTCGTCTCCAGTACAGCTACCCGTGCATCCACCTAACCTGTCTCTAGTCTGCTCGTGTGAGCACCCAGAGTAATAAGAAGAGACATAAAACTCTGGGTCAGACAAAAGTCTGGTATGAGTGATAAGCAACTAAACAAACAATAACAGGTATAATCCAATCATACCTGAACCTGAACCTGCAACCAAAGAGTTAATACTACATACTGTACAATGCCCTATGGTGCCACTAACATATGGTGTGTAAGCATACGGGGTGGGGGTGTGCATGTCATAGTGATGGCAAACAAATCAATCATAGCAACCATCCTCACATCTCTCACTCAGTGCATAAAGCATACGATATCCACTACTTTGGTCACCCAATACTTTGGGCCATGACGGAATCCAATCCCGTACAACTATCACTACAAGCCCACTATCCATCTCGGTGGTGAACCAAAGTTATGAATACCGACAACCCCTTTGCACACGTCCCGCAGCAAAGTCCAATCACGAAGTGAACTCATTGGTTCCCAACTGGATCCTGAGCTCTAACTTCCCCTTGGACTACCTTTGCATCTCGGGTTATGGTCATCTTCCTCCGGATCGGTCTTCATTCAGTTCATAGCCTCCTGGTTCGGTTCGCAGTCACCAACTCGTAGTCATCACAGTCGAATCGTGGGGAGTCTTCCTGGTCGGATCGCCATCATTGGATCGCGTCGCGCCATACGGATCGCGCCTCGTCAGCTCGTGGCGCCCTGTCTGGTCGGATCGTGGCCATCAGTTCGTGGCGCCTCATCTCGGATCGCGTCGTGATGACGCACGGGGCGGGTTTTGTCCACGTCTCGTGGTGCTTGGGTGGCTCGTGGCGCTTCGGAGCGGATCGTGTAGTGGACTCGGGTCGTGGGCACGTCACGCGAGCGGGTCCTTCTGGCGGATCGTGGCGCATGGTGGCGTGGCGCAGCCTCGGTTCGTGATCATAGGGGGGTGCGATCCGATCCGGGTAAATTCCTGCACTTCGTTCCAGCGACAGTCTTTCGCCATTCGACGGCGTTTTTGACCAAACTAACACTTCTAAACAATCACAAGACATCTCATACAGTCATAGCAACATATAGTATCGACCACAACACCAAAACATGAATCATAGCATGTAAAATGGATCAAACATACCCAAAACCCATATTTTCCCCTTAAGCATGTTCAAGCAAAACTGAGGATAGGATTAACAAAACTTAACCAAATTAGCCAATTTTTCTAACAGAGACCTAAAATAATATTTATGAGTTTCTGAATATTTTTTCCAGATTTTAATCATGCACAAATTCGCTAATTATCACTAATTACCCCTTAATCCCCTAAAATCCGGGATTTGCAAAATTAGTCGAAATTAACCAAAATTCATATCAGAGGCATAAAATGAGGTTTTAGAATTTTAGGAATTTTTCTAGAATTTTCTGAGTCATATTTTCGCTAATCTTCGCTAATTACCATAACTAGCCATAATTAGTGAAAAAGCAAGCTAATCACTCACCTTTGCCACAAAATAAACTATAGATCTGAAATGATTCTCTGTTTGGGTTGAATTCCAATGCTTAGCAGCAGCTCCAACTCTGATTTGATGTTGATTAGCCTTGGTTTGATGCTAATTAGCTTAATCTTCAATTAGAAAGTGTTTAGAGGTGATTTGGGATGATTCTAGATGTTGGAGGCCATGACTAGGTTGAAGGAAAGCAAGTGGCGGCTGGAAAAATGAAGAAGAAACCGAAATTCTAACCCTATCAGCCCTCATATACCCCTAAACCCGAAATCCCCCATTGGGCCTAGTTGCTAATCACCCGGTTTGGCCCAATTAAGCTGTTTTTCCACTTCTGAACCTTAATTCAGCCCTACAGTCCAAACGGTAAGTCCGTTTGACTAATGTGACCACTCTACGGAAAGAGAAACCATCATTCGAATCCAATGGAAGTGGTTTCAGGTCAAAATTCCTTTCCAGTCAAAAGTTATGGACGAAACAAGATCAACTAGGGGCAAAACGGTCATTTAAAAATTGGCAAAAATCATGAACATGGGAAATGACCCTACTAGTCGTTCCCCAAAAGTACACGACCATACGACTTACTAGGAAAAAGAAATAAATATTCTACGATCCTAGATGCGTAGAATGCGGGTCGTTACATCGACCCACCCACAGGGGTGTCGACACCCCTTGGGCTGACGTGGCACTCGGTTTCACGGGGTCTGGCAGCTATATATATGTTTCCTATTCTCCTATTTTCTTCATTGGAAATCATGGAGGTCGTGTGCTGCTGGGATACGAGCTGAGACGGAACCATTTTCTTCAACAACGTACTTTGCAATTCTTTCTCAATTCTCTAAGTCTAACGCTGTAAGTTTCTAGTTGCTTTTAGGTTTAGATAAATGAAAGTAAATTGTGAAAGACTGTGAATTGGATTTGTTGTAAACTATGGATCTATGCTTTTGTTAAAATTTATACTATGTCATAATAGATCTATACTTTTAGATCTAATGCAACTATGATTGTTCTATTATGTTACCTATGTGGATCTTGACTTGTAACTATATTGTAGTGAATGTAAATCTGTTAATTTGGTATCGGAGCCAATACCCAGCCGGAATTGTGCGTGTAATGCTGTGGGTGTCAATCAGTATGGTACTGATGTGTGTTACATGTACAACGCCTAGGTGGTGAGTGATATGAGCCAACGAGGACATTGGGCTCTTTAAGGGGGGCAGTCTGTAACACCCCTCTCAAAAAGCTAACATAATGATCTTTTAGCACAGTGTTTAGTGCATGGTGTTGCTTTTCGAGAGGTCGGGGGTTCGAATCCCATAGGTGTCACATGTTGTGATGAAAATCAACACCACGCACTAGCCACTATGCTAAAAGATCTTTGTGTTAGCTTTTTGAGAGAGGTGTTACATGTTGTGATGAAAATCTTGATATAATTCATGATCAGTAGATCACTTCCTGCTTTCAAGAATTGTTGTAATGAAACTCTTAATATCCATTGAAGTGGTAGTTGCGATATGCAAAACTTATTATATTATATAAGTTCCTGAAGAACATAAATAACATTTGTTATTATAAAGAATACCAAGAACAAGGATGATAGATTACAACATTCTTCTAAGTATTGTTGTAATGAAAATCTTGATATACTTCAAGGTGAGTAGATTACTTCCTACTTAGTGTTGTTGTAATGAAAATCTTGATATACTTCATTCTTCTAAGTATTATTGTAATGAAAATCTTGATATACTTCAAGATGAGTAGATTACATCTGGCTTAGTAATGAAAGTTGTCTTATTCATCAAATATGTATTGCAATATGCAAGTCTGATTGAAGTAGAAAATTATAAGCACATGAAGTGTATTCATAAATGAATATTAGTAACATACAAATCAAAAAAGGAAGGCGTTTTTAGTAAGAAAACATGTCTAAAGCACGGAAATGCAAACGAAGTTTTAAAAGAAGAACTTCATTAAGAAGTATTTGTAAGCAATTTGGGTTATTGAAAGAAGAAACAAATTCAGAGGAAATTATTAAATCAGGGGAAGCATCCATAAGTATGATATAATGCACTCTTTTTCCTTAACTAAGTTTTTCCCCACTGGGTTTTCTTAGTAGGTTTTAATGAGGCATGGGTCATGATCTAGATGTATCAACCTAAAAGTAACATACAAAAATAAGTTATAATGTACGCTTTTTTTTTATTTAAGATTTTTCCCACTAGGTTTTTCTTATTAAGGTTTTAACGAGGCGTTACATTGGTTCAGAAGTATCATACTACTTTTGATGTAGTAAATATGACATTGTATATTGTATTCTTTTTCCTTCACTAAGATTTTTCCCATCAGGTTTTTCTCAGTAAGGTTTTGACGAGGCAACATTTTGATCCAGAAGTATCAAACATCTTTTGATGTAGTAAAATATTACTTATGAAGAAGATTAGGCAGTTTGCATGGCTCAGATTTAAGTGAATTATATCAAGGGCGATAGGATGGAGCACATTTTTTTTAAACTTCTTATCATACATGAATGAAGAGATAACAAGAAAGAGGAGAAACAAATTCAGTTCAAGAAAGCGGGTAGATCTATTCTCAAAGGCAATTTCCAATTAAACATTCCAAAAGATGATGCACAAAATTGGCATGCGTCGACTACATCAATAGACTAATTGAATAATGAGTTATAAATAAGGGGGAGCATATTAAAATATGCTATAATGTACTCTTTTCCTTCACTAATATTTTTCCCACTGGGTTTTTGTTAGTAAGGTTTTTAATGAGGTATTATCTTGATCCTAAAGTATCAACCCTTATGGTAACATTGTAAAACATGTTACCTAAAGATGAAATAAATTTGCACTCTTTTCCTTGTTTATGATTTTTCCCATAGGGTTTTCCATGAAAAGGGTTTTAATGAGGCATTGTTTGATCCAGAAGCATCAAACTCCTTTAAGGAATATCATTTTAATATGATATTCATAATGTCAAACGTTGCGTACTATTTTTCTCGTTCAAGGTTTTTCCCATTGGGTTTTCCTGATAGAGTTTTGAAGGCAACAGACAATTGTCGTATCGACTGAACGGATATATGCAAGCAAGCTAATAATAAGGGGAGCAATCATCATATATGTTTAAAAGGGACAACTTCAAGTTAGTAGAGCATTCAAGATTTTGAAGATGCATATTCAAAGGGGAGTGTTGTAATATATAAGAGTGAATATGCTTTTATGATATTTTATTTAGTCCCATTTCATGGGGATAAGTTTAACATCAACTCCAAAGCCTATATATAAAGCAGCCAATGTAACAGAAATGTACACACTTGAAGTAATAGAAATAAAAGCCTATCCCTTATCTTTTCTGTTCTCTCTAATGGCTTCTTGTTTTAACATATGTTCTGTTTTATTTTATAACAAAAACAAGATTTTTTATTTTTTTATTGTGTGAAAGTAGAAAAGAATTGTAAGAGGGAAAGACTTTGTAGAAAGGAAAGAAATAAATGGAAGCAAAAAAAGGAAAGTAACTTGTTTTTTTATGATTTTTTATTTGTAAAAGGAAAGCAATGAAAAGAAAATAGCAAGAAAATAGCAGATGTGAAATCTAGAAAGGTGGAAAGAAATTTGTAGAAATCAAGTTATGGCGTTAAGATGGTTGTAGCATGGTGTAGAAATAAAGCAATCAGGTAATATAAGACAAAGAAGGGAAAGAGAATTAAAGAGAGAGGAAAAGGAAAGCAATAACTTTCGGGTTTTTTTTGGAAGAATTTTAAAAAGGAAAGAAATTTGTAGAATATTGGAAAGAAATAAATGAGAGAAAGGGAAAGAAATTGTATTGAAAATAGGAAAGAAGGTATATTTGGGAAGAAGAGAAGATGACAGTAAAACACAAAAAAGAAAGACAAAAAAAATGCGAAGGATTTTTTTTTGGAAAACAAATTGTAGACAAAAGGAAAGAGAGATTGTAAAAATAAATTGGAAAAGAACAAAAAAAAGGAAAGAAATTTGAGAAAATAAATGGCAAGAAATTGATGAAAAAATAGAATTTTTTTTTTGTTTAAGAGATTATAGTATTAATGAATAATACCAAATTTAACCAATCAAGACTTTTCTTTTATATATACAAGAATATAGAAGGAAAAAAAAAACAAAATTAATCCAAAGAATAAAATCAAAATTAATTAACTTTCCCTAGTAACTGTGCTAAAAACTTGTTCGATGACAAATATTTTATGAATTAGAAAATCATCACGAAGTGTAATAAACCGCAAACGTACGACGTACACTTGTAGTACTTAGCGAGTATGAGTCGATTCACAGGGAAAGAAATAATTTTAATTAAATTCAATCAAATTAAACCAAATTCATGTGATGATTTAACTATAACTACAACTAAACTAGCAAACTAAAATTGATAAAAAGTATGAGATGAATGACAACTTAGGAATAAATCCACTTTCTAGATCATGTAGTTCAACAAGTTATGAAATTATTGTCTCTCTTTTTTGGTCATTTGTGAATTTAGTTGATAGGATTATTATAAGTATAGCTTATTCATGCTATTAATTAGCACAATATGAACTATCAAACTATAACATACCCATTAAATCACCTTACTAGTTCTAATGAAAAATGAACAAGTTGAAATTGAAATATACTTTAACCGTGGCCTATGAACTATTAATTAGAACTATAAACCATCAAATTTTTGATTTCAACCTCTACTTAATCACCATGACATAAAGCACAAAAAGAGAGAATGAATAGACAAATTATGTTGCTCTTCATAATCAAGAGAGCTTCATTACCCCTAAGTTGAAAGGGATTAGTCTCTCATGTTTGTTATTCTAACAATGAAAGAAGATTGCAACATAGAGCAAAAACATGAGAAAAGTAAAAATGAATTAAAGGACTATCTATTCTATTTGCATAAAATAAATCTAAGCTACTTGCAGAAAAGAAAATAACATGAAAATAAAAGACAATAAAAACTAAAGAGAAAGGGGGAAGAATTGTTTATTCTAACAGAAGAGTTACAGAATAAAACCCAATGCATTTCTAGATGAAAGAGATACAATGTATTTATAGTTGTCATGACCATGACTAAGTGTACAATTACATAATATGGGACAAAAGACTTAGTCCAAATAACAACTAAACCAACGTGAATGCATTTGAATGGCATGTGAATGCATGTGAATGGAAAAAAGAGCTTGTGGTCATCAACTTCAGTCATTTTGAGCATCAATAAGAACTCTATAACATTTGAGACAAGCAATCTTTATGAAAAGGCATTGAATCTTGACTTTAAAATATGCGGCAGAAGGTGGTTGAACAGCAACATTTCTTCCGGTCTTCATGCTTTAATCTAGCTCTAAAAATCAACTTTCTTCTCGCACCAATTCTTCAAGCTTTTCAACAATTAAGTGCATCAATTCCATTTATATTAAATAACCTGAAAACAAAACTATAAATACACAGTATCAATTATTTTAAAGAGAAAACAAGATAAATAAGCAGATAAAATATACAAATTTACCTGTATATAACCATTTCACAAATAAATATATTAATCTTAGCGAGCATAATAACTATGCCCACATGCATAGTTTACAAACAAAACGAAAGGCTCGTATTGATTGTTAGGTTTCCAACATGATGGTTCCTAGCACGAAAGATCAATCAGGGACACGAAGCTAAGTATCCCCCGGTTAACATCAAGACACGGATACTGAATACATAGCGAGAAGGTATATATCTCGGTTAACATCCAGACATCCGACACCGTATATACTTTATTTCCCCAGGTTTCGAGATAGATCTACTACCGCAGCTTTCAATTTCCACTAGAGATTATGTGTACAATCTAACCGCCATTTTACCATCAATCCGAGGTGTGAGGTTTGTCGATGTCACGATATGCACAATGCTATGCTTCAATAAGTCATGCTTTGATCATCACTAGCCCTTTCATAACATGAGTATGTCACATTGTCAATTCACAATGTGTCATTGATTTCTATCAATGCATAACCTCTAAGTTCGTATGTCTTAGAGACCGGGATAATTTATTGCAACAAATCTGATATATATTCACAGAAATCGGTGTTATGAAGTTAATTTAAATGTCAGACACACAATCCATACAAATCCGTTCTGGGTCTAAACGAAACCACAATCCCAAAATCTTTAAATGTATTCAGATCTCATGCCACTTATAATCTTGTATTGGGTGATCGGCCCAAATGGGACATCAATAGTCAATCCGAATAATTCGAAGATTTCGGTCTTCGTTTATCAATTTCCAAATTCTCAGTTTCTTTATAACATCATATTTTTACTTGGAATGGTTTTCGAAAAATTCGATCTCGGTTTTTTAAAGTAACAAGCGTATTTTTAAAATAGTAGTTATGGATCATTCCGGATTTTCAATTTAATTTTTTTTCCCAAATCGTTACTAATTTCCTTAATCAAGATTGGACTTATTCCAGTTTCCATAAACCCCGTTATCACCTTAACCTTTATTGAAATTCAATATCCATTTTCAAATCATATAATTCCAAAACATAATTCTTTCATTTGTTGTTATCATTTTCATAAGTTTCAAATTTAGGAAATCTTAATTTGGTTTAAGTTCCATTTGTAACCATCCAAACGATTTGTATTTCAAATAGAGTTAAATAGACTTATTATTAGATAACAATTCACAACATGAACAAATATTAGATTGCCATAATAATTTATAATTTCTCCTCAATTGAAATATTCGACTAACTCTAACCAAACTCATTCCTTTACATTTTCAAAACTCCCAACATCTTACTTAAAATCAGTAATATTCAAATAAATTTTATACGAAATAAATTTTTCTTCCAACATTCAAGATATTAAATAAACTCTTCCCATAAATTTAAACAAACTCATGGTTTAAATCTTCGAGACCAAATCATTTTCAAAGGAAAGTTATAGTAACGTCAAAAACGTTACTGAAATGCCTATTTAAATCAAAGTGATCCAAATTTTCCCAAAATTTAAAATATTTCAACTCATATTATTTTTAAATAATAAAATATGATTTATCAAAATCTTCTCAAATTTTAAATAACTTTTATAAACCTACTTTTATTTGGTTTTCCCTACAGTCGCCGAACTGCACATATAGCGAACTTTTAAAATTTTGATTTAAACATAACTTGAAAACCATATGCTAGAATTTGAAATTTTCTTTTCTATTCAAAAACTATTATTAATAAAATTCTGACTTTCTCGTTTCAAGTCAATCCGATTTAAAATGCTCAAGTTATAGTCGTTTGGAAATTATAATCAATATTACCTATCGTTATGCTACAAGTTCAATTTGAACCATATAAGGATTAAGTATAAATCATTTAAATCCTTTCGAAAGTAACTTAAATTTTCATAACTCCGACTTAAATTCACATTCCAAATTTTCAAATTTCTATCAGATTAAATTAACTTCCTAACATTTTCCCTTCAAAGATCATTCAATCATTTTCATCTATATTCCTTATTCAAGTTGTACCGATTTTTCACATAACCAAACTTTGAACCATTTCCTTCAAATCTAAACTCAAAATCGATCCGACCGTTAATGGCTTATGATAGTTGGAAATACCATTAAGACTCCATACAATTAGGTCAACTTATAAAAATTTCCAACTTATTTAACTAGTTCAAGGTTCATGAATAACGGTCATAAATTAAATGTTTGCAAGAAACTGATGTAACTCAAAATTATATTTAATTACTTCAAAAATCATCCTTTTTAAATTTCCTAATATTCCTAAAAAAATGAACCCAAATATATACATAAATTTCAAACCCACTTTGCTGTTCAAATTGAAAAACTTATTTCAAACTTCAAGAGTCCAAAATTAATTGAGAATTCTTTTCTGTTTCTGTCTTCGACAATAGTCATTAATTATTCGTCACTTAGATTTCCAAACCATGTGAAGTCCAAATTCAACTAAATTTCAATTATTTTAATTTTTGAATAATAAAATTTCACGAAAGGGAGATTTAAATTGATTATCCGCCTAACTTCACAATTTCATTGTGTGTGTGATACAGCCATAATCAGCTAATAATCAACCATATGAAAAAATCCATTATTAACACTACAACCATTAAGCAATCATTCAATTGTGCGCAAGCATTACACTCAATAACGCTGTGTGTCCAATGTGTTAATAACATAAATGTCCATCCAACCGTCACACACAACAATCAACATCCACAAGTCACAAATTAACGTTGACAAATTATAATTATCCGCTAATTATAATTAACCATTTAAATAAATTTAAATAAGATGTACTCATCATATTTTTTGCTTTTGAAAATTCCTCGAATCGAACCATGTGGTTGCCAACAGACATATGTGAAAACAATTAAACCATTCCTTTTGTTTAAGTCATTGTCCTAATTGTTGAAGATGCCCTAAACTGAAAATGCATACAAGCTCCTCACTCAGGTAGCTAATCGCATGCCCATTTTCCAACATATATTCGACTATAATTATAAACTCTTCCTTTCATTATTTTAAAAAAACAAGGAAGGTCAACATTTCAAATGGAAAAGAGGAGAGGGGCTGAGTCACTAGGGAAGGTGGTGTAGGTTCTAGGGGGTGCTCCAACGTCAGGCGACAGTGTAGGATGTGGCAGGACAGACTGATGGTGGAGGCAGCTGTGAGCGATGAAGCATAGGACCGGGGAAGCCTACTGTTTATAAAAGAGGAGTCACGAGCCATCGAAAGGGAGAAGTGTCTTGCGTTCTTTTTGGAGGAGAGAGAAATGGGTTTGCGGCGGGTTTGGGGTGGCTTACAAGGTAGAGATGGTGGCGGTGAGGCTGATATGGGAAAAAGGTTATACGACAAAACAAGAGAAAGGGGGAGCTTATTATTAAGTGGAAGAGAGACCACAGTGTATTTAAAGAGAGGAGGTGACCATGTGTGTAGTGGAGGAGTGGGTCTGGAGTAGTGTAGATGGGTGATGGCGTTTGCCATCGTTAGGTAGTGTAGCTCGAAGTTGTAGTGGTGCGAAGGTAGAGCTTAGTGGTTAACAAACCTGAGTTGCGCATGCAAATTGGAAATGAGGGAGGCTTGGCCATTTTTGGATCCAAAAGTGTGACGACCCCAAACCCCGTAATAACGGTGGCAAGGGTAATCTTTGGAATATAACACATAAACAGATAATAGCAGAACAGAATTAAATAAATACACCAGATAAAGAACAAATAATACACTAGATAAATGTAATCATCAGAGTTACACAGTATACAGGATCATACTTAGTACAAATACAGTTCAGCTATACATAAATGTCTACAGTGGAAAACAACATAATATGTACAACAGGAGCTGAACAGCATAAAAAGAGATAAATGGTAGAATCCATCTTAAGCTCCAGCTATCCAGAAAGAGCCTGCTAAAACCTGAATGCCCGTGTAGAAATAAGGGCACCCGAGTTTGCAAGTGAAACAAACTACGAGTCAGTCATGGGACTGGTATGAGAAATCTGCTCAACACATTATATAATTTGGCTAATCACAAGACCATGCCACTTTCGCGGAACAGGTTTACTCCATTGGATTGCCAATGCTCAAAACAAGTAAATCTTTTAAACATCGCAATGCTTTTATAAAATGAAGCCATTATAAGACTCAGTTCCCATCACACAATGCAACGCAAACCGTAGGATAGAGTTTTACCTTATAATGGCCAAAATATGCTTGATATGAATAAATAAAAGAATTTGATATTATTGCTAGTGTTTATATGTTTCAAAGACAATTTTGAATCATAACTATCAATCATAGACGGCATGGGTACCATATATCATGTCGCCATATATATATATATATATATATATATATATATATATATATATATACATACATACAATCAAAACCGCATGATGTCGTATTTGGGAATTGGATTTCCATCATGAACCAAGGCAAAAGATAGTCCTTACCGAATTCGAGACTGCCTAGCCCGAGCCTCAGGACCCAGACACAGGTGAGCTTTTGGATCATCAGGGCCGGTCCACCGATGTGGATTAAAATGCCTGAACACTGCGTTTTCCCACCCTTTGGGGGCATAAATGAGCCAACGAATGACTCCATCAGTCCCGGATCGACCGATATAACCGATGCGCCTCGCAACAGCAACAACCACATAGGTGAAAATAATATAAATGTCAGCCAGTTTAAGCACTGACACCACCTCTAGCTAGGAAGAAACGCATGCCCTCCCTGATGTGCTCTCCCGTTTTTGGTTCATACCGGGGTGTGAGGTTCGTGAATTCACGTTATACACAAAGCTATGCCACATAGGTCGTGCTTTGATCATCAACCACAAGACATTGCTTTTCAACAGAAGTCTTGATCACTACATCTTAGCATGCCACACAGGCAATTCACACCATGCAACAGATGGCTATCAATCACACAGAATGAAATCCAATGTCAGACACACAGTCCATTTACAAGTCCGTTCTGGGTCGGAACGAAACCGGAGGCACTATATACCTCGAATACCCGTCGATCTCCACGTATGTCTGGACGATCACCACTCATTATCCATATTTCGGGATGCCTCCCAATCAGGATATCAGTTACCATCCAAACGAGGTGAAGATCTCTGGTCTTCAACCACCGTTTCATCGTTGACTTCTTATCGTCGATTCAGTTATTCAAAATGGGATAAACCCGGTCTTTCTGAGCAACTCGTGTATATAATTAAAAGTGCTACACAAACACAACATACGCTTCATTCCAATTCATTATTCAATAACCGTAAATTAGTAAGAGAACGATTTCCCAAATATTAACCCCGAAGGCCGAAACCAACATTAGATCAAAACCCAGGAAACCATCCGACTCAGCTAACCTCCAGTTAGTTTATAAATTTCACATTCAACCATCAAATATTCAATAAACCGGGTAAATTCGGTTTATTTCCATCCCATATCATTTATAATATTTTATAACGATTTATCGCTATTTTTGTTTATTTATTTATAGCCAATTTATTCAAACGACGCTTCAGGCCATAACGCGGCCGTGGCACTGCTTTTCTTCAGATTTGATTTACACATATCTGAAAATCTAACCGTTGGATCTTCACAAATTTTATATCATTAGATAGATATTTTCAAAACGAATCCAACGGTTCTAGTTTTGTTAAAATCCGACGGTCGGATCTCTCGGTACACTCGTTTGAAGTTTCGATTTCAAAATATGAACTGCAGCGTCATTATTCGATTTAATTTAATTATATTTATATATAAATATATAAATATAATCAATTCTGGCGCTGTTTTTCTTCAAATTTGAATTAAACATTCCAACCGTTGGATTTTCAAAAAGTGGGTATCGTTGGAAAGATATTTCCAAAGCGAACCCAACGGTTTCGGTTTTGGGAAAATCCGATGGTCGGAACTCCCGCACTAATCGTTTGAAATCACGGTTTCAAAACACGAACTGCAGCTTCGTTATTCGATATATTTTGATTATATTTATATATATATATATATATATATATAAATATAATCGATTCTTCGATTTCAAAACCATATTCTTTTCATACATTTGATAAAAATGATATTTTTATCCAACAGACATTTATTTCGACACTACACTATTTTTAACAATTCATGTATATAATAAAATTGTGATTTTTATTGCAAAACAATTTATTTCAAAACACGACTATTTTATATAGTTCATATAGGTAATATAAATATGATTTTTATTATAAAACAATTTATTTCAAAATACGACTATTTTATATAATTCATATAGGTGATAAAAATATGATTTTTATTATAAAACAATTTATTTCAAAACACGACTATTTTATATAGTTCATATAGGTGATAAAAATACGATTTTTTATATAAAACAATTTATTTCAAAACATGACTATTTTATATAGTTCATATAAGTGATAAAAATATGATTTTTATTATAAAACAATTTATTTCAAAACACGACTATTTTATATAATTCATATAGGTGATAAAAATATGATTTTTATTATAAAACGATTTATTTCAAAACACGACTATTTTATAAAGTTCATATAAGTGATAAAAATATGATTTTTATTATAAAACAATTTATTTCAAACACGAATACCATTCAACACATGAATTTCTATTCAACGAATGAATTTCTATTCAACACATGAATGTTTTCTATAGTTTGTATATATACTATAAAAATGCGATTTTTATTGTTAAAACAATTTATTTAAAACATGAATACCATTCAACACATGAATTTCTATTCAACGAATGAATTTCTATTCAACACGTGAAGATTTTCTATGGTTTGTATATATAAAATAAAAATGTGATTTTTATTGTTAAAACAATTTAGTTAAAACACGAATACCATTCAACACATGAATTTCTATTCAACACACGAATGCGGTTTCAACATATGAAAATAATTTCAACAAATGAAAATAATTCTAACACATGAATACTTCAGAAAATTTCGGCAGCATAACGGCAGGGTAGTTAAAACCGGGGTCGTCCCTAGTACGGCTCCTCGCTCTACCTTAAAGCCTCGCAGCTTTTGACAATGGGGATTTCATGCATCTAGTTCGCACGCAGGCGGCATGTATATATTTTTCTTTTCCACAAACTAATCCTATGTGGTTTCAACCAAATAATTCTCAACCATAAACGGGTATTTTCCAACCACAATCAATCAATTTCAACCACAATCAATCAATTTCAACCATTCGCTATCAACCAATTTTCACACCAATCACAACCAATAAATATCGTCCATGGTTTGTGGACGAAGGGCATATATATATATATATAAGTAAATTTCACTTCTATTCAACACATATATAATTTTTACAACGCATATATAAATTATGTGTCGAACGTACAACTTATACAACACTTATACATGAGGTGTACAACGCTTACATAACTCATACATCGACTATATAATTTATACATCGTTGTTTTCCATATCGTTTATCATTTAGAAATCTCACATTGGGTTCCACTCCACCAAAAATAGCAGGAGGCTCAGAAAAATATGCGGATTCTTCTAGAATGTAGAAAACGTCCACACGAGTCTACTGTCTCTTGTTTCACTGAATTTCATCAACAAACGAAAAAGATATGATTTTTATAGTGAAATCAAAAACCGTAGCGCTTTAAAGTGCTATAGAATAGTTTAAAATAATTTCAGCCGTTACCTCAGCTATTCGTTCAAAACTAGGTCTTCATTTTTCTCGAAATTCGCGCCACTTCAGGATGATCGGCCAGCGCCATGACGAAGGAGGAGGGGCGCCTCCGAGCATGGTAGTGGGGGCCCACTCGGTGGTCCCTACTGATGACGATGGCAGCTTGAAGTCCCTGACTTCGGGGCGTCCGTTCTCCTTGAATGTTGAACGAAAAAATCCAATCCCTACATTGATTTAAGGCTCATCCCGAGTTCTTCAAAATCTTCAACTGGAGGAGGGACTGATTTTGCTTGTAGAGAGAGAAAAGGAAGAGAGAAGACGTCGAAGGTTATTCAGCCATCGAGACAGGGGGTTACGGGATTGAATCGTTGACCGAGAAAGTGATGGTGAATTTTGATTGGACAGTGGATTTATTTAATTATTTTAAATCCAAAAATACCCCTTAACGCATACGAACACCAACTCAAACCCAACGACTGTCGTCCCTAGCTAAATACCCCCATTCCGAACACAATGGGATATGTTTTGTAGGCCCATTCGACTGTTTTAGTCAGTTTTCCTTCAAATTAAAATATAAAACATTCAATATTTAATTTGAACGTACATTTCAATTTGCCGGGGCCACATATTGATCCTAAAAATTCCCCAAAAAAAATAAATCTAGCTATGTTTTGACGATACGGTCCCAACCAAACTAGTTTCGACAAATTCTGAGACCGTTTGAAAAATGGCCCTTTTCTGGTCGATCCAATTTAATAGAAATCGACCAAACACATTTTCCTTTGCCACGCTCACATACTAGCTTCAAAAATTATGAAATTTGAAACCTAGCAATAGTTTGATATCGCAGATCCAAAAAAAGTAGTTTCATCGAATTCTGAGGTCGTTTGCAAAATGGCCATTTTCACGGGCTATATAAATTCTATAGCGACCTTTCTGAAAATTCATTTGGCCATAACTTTTGCTTCCAGCGATGAAACTTCAATTTTTAAAATTCGTTAGAATGATATTCACTAACAGATTTAAATATTTTTGGTTTCACTAAAATCCATTTTGTTTTGCACCTGGTACAGTCAGTCAAAGTTTGAATTCAAATTTCGAAACTACCGCGCCATTTCAGGCCTTGTTTATAATTAGAATTAATTATATTTATTTTCAAACGTCAATTCAAACTCACTTTTCATCGTTATCATTTAAAATACTTATTTTAAATATTTTAAATTCACCAAAATAGCCAATTTAAAATTTTCAAACTGGTTCAGATTTTCTGGGTTGTTACAATCTCCCCCACTTAAACTTTTCGTCCCCGAAAAGGAACAAAGTCGAAAGTGGTTTGATTAATCAACTCTACTTTCAATCTGGCTTCCATTCTCCAACTTTTCAGTTTCTGAGAATTTTTATATTCTTCAAAAATTGGGCTAACACCCGGAATTTTCGAAAAGTTTCTCCATAACCTTCTTTGTACGGGGAGGGGTTTGGAAATTTATTGGGCCATATTAGGTACCCAATAAATCCTATAAAGCATACACATATTTATAGTGATATATTATGGTGTTTACAGGGCAGCGTATACAGATAATAACTCCAGAGATAAATTCTCGTCACCCTGTCTAAACCTTAAGGAGTGTGTATTTTTAATTACTCCAAAGAATAAATTCTCGTCACCTCGTCCCGTGTGGGAAATAAATAATCCATGTGCCGTATCTAATAACAAGAGAGACGTGATTATTGTCAACTCCAGACCCGTGTGGTTTTTATATTAATCTGGCAATTTACCGTTATATTTTATATGGTCCATATCAGTCATCAGTTCAACCTGTAATATATAGTCATTGCCATACAAGCCTCTCGCTCGTAAGGTAAATCTTCAACCTCGTCACACAAGCTCCAAATGCTTATGTGGTATATGATGAAGTATGCCTATCTTCAAGAAGTATGCCATGTAGTGTAGTTCAAAATTAATTGTTATTATCCTATGGCGACATTTATTATTACACACAGAACAACCAGCACTCCGCATCCAATGACATTCACAGGAGTTGATATAAAAATAAAATTGCGCATCCAACTCATTAAGGTTTACATATTTGTCGGGCACACAAATAAAATCTTTACTCAACAGCTAATCCATTTACGTGTTCAAACATATATATAATGCACATGTATATAGTTCTATCTATTTTTAACTCAGTTCAATGTGTGATTTATTCAAATAAATTCAACCCTTCATTCTCTTATGGATTAAATTAACTATCGTTCTAATAATTTAATTAATCAAATCCACTATCGCACAACACAAACAACAATTAATTTTATTTTTAACTTCTCAAAAATATACTAATCGATTAATATACTCTTTTACTTTTCAAATATATATCTTTTATATATTCAAAAATCATATTTCTAAAACCAGACTATATATAATCACAAATACGTTATTTATAAACATATAACTCTCAAATCGTTCTAGGGCATTTCTGACCCCATCTTTAACGAGTTATTCTGATTCCGCTATACTCATACTAGGATATTACTGATCCTATCTGTATTAAGTGACCCATCCTAGAACACTACTGGTTCTATATCTGACAAGTTCGTTAGTGTGTTATATACCAGAACTTAGCTTAACCAAAGCTCTAATACTACGATGTGACGACCCCAAACCCCATACTAACGGTGGCAAGGGTAATCTTTGGAATATAACACATAAACATATAATAGCAGAACAGAATTAAATAAATACACCAGATAAAGAACAAATAATACACTGGATAAATGTAATCATTAGAGTTACACAGTATACAGGATCATACTTAGTACAAATACGGTTCAGCTATACATAAATGTCTACAGCGGAAAACAACATAATATGTACAATAGGAGCTGAACAGCATAAAAAGAGATAAATGATAGAATCCATCTTCAGCTCCAGCTATCCAGAAAGAGCCTGCTAAAACCTGAATACAAGGTTGCCCGTGTAGAAATAAGGGCACCCGAGTTTGCAAGTGAAACAAACTACGAGTCAGTCATGGGACTGGTATGATAAATCTACTCAACACATTATATAATTTGGCTAATCACAGGACCACACCACTTTCGCGGAACGGGTTTACTCCATTGGATTGCCAATGCTCAAAACAAGTAAATCTTTTAAACATCGCAATGCTTTTTATAAAATAAAGCCATTATAAGACTCAGTTCCCATCACACAATGCAATGCAAATCGGAGGATAGAGTTTTACCTTATAATGGCCAAAATATGCTTGATACGAATAATCAAAAGAATTTGATATTATTGCTAGTGTTTATATGTTTCAAAGACAATTTCGAATCATAACTATCAATCATAGACGGCTTGGGTACCGTATATCATGTCGCCATATATATATACAATCAAAACCGCACGATGTCATGTTTGGGAATTGGATTTCCGTCATGAACCAAGGCAAAAGATAGTCCTTACCAAATTCGAGATTGCCTAGCCCGAGCCTCAGGACCCAGACACAGGTGAGCCCTTGGATCGTCAGGGCCGGTCCACCGATGTGGATTAAAATGCCTGAATACTGCGTTTCCCCATCCTTTGGGGCGTAAATGAGCCAACGAATGACTCCATCTGTCCCGGATCGACCGATATAACCGAGGCACCTCGCAACAGCAACAACCACATAGGTGAAAATAATATAAATGTCAGCCTGTTTAAGCACTGACACCACATCTAGCTTGGAAGAAACGCATGCCTTCCCTGATGTGCTCTCCCGTTTCTGGTTCATACCGGGGTGTGAGGTTCATGAATTCACGTTATACACAGAGCTATGCCACACAGGTCGTGCTTTGATCATCAACCACAAGACTTTGCTTTTCAACAGAAGCCTTGATCACTGCATCTTAGCATGCCACACAGGCAATTCACACCATGCAACTGATGGCTATCAATCACACAGAATGAAATCCAATGTCAGACACACAGTCCATTTACAAGTCCGTTCTGGGTCGGAACGAAACCGGAGGCACTATATACCTCGAATACCCATCGATCTCCACGTACGTCTAAACGATCACCACTCATTATCCATATTTCGGGATGCCTCCCATTTAGGACATCAGTTACCATCCAACCGAGGTGAAGATCTCTGGTCTTCAACCACCGTCTTCATCGTCGACTTCTTATCGTCGATTCAGTTATTCAGAATGGGATAAACCCGGTCTTTCTGAGCAACTCGTGTATATAATTAAAAGTGCTACACAAACACAACATACGCTTCATTCCAATTCATTATTCACTAACCGTAAATTAGTAAGAGAACGATTTCCCAAATATTAACCCCGAAGGCCGAAACCAACATCAGATCAAAACCCAGGAAACTATCCGACTTAGCTAACCTCCAGTTAGTTTATGAATTTCACATTCAACCATCAAATATTCAATAAACAGGGTAAATTCGGTTTATTTCCATCCCATATCTTTTATAATATTTTATAACGATTTATTGCTATTTTTATTTATTTATTTATAGCCAATTTATTCAAACGACGCTTCAGGCCATAACGGGGCCGTGGCGCTGTTTTTCTTCAGGTTTGATTTACACATATCTGAAAATCTAACTGTTGGATCTTCACAAATTTTATATCATTAAAAAGATATTTTCAAAATGAATCCAACGGTTCCAGTTTTGGGAAAATCCGACGGTCGGATCTCCCGGTACAATCGTTTGAAGTTTCGATTTCAAAATACGAAATGCAGCGTCGTTATTCGATTTAATTTAATTATTTATATATATATAATCGATTCAGGCGTTGTTTTTCTTCAGATATGAATTAAACATTCCAGACAATCCAACCATTGGATTTTCACAAAGTGGGTATTGTTGGAAAGATATTTCCAAAGCGAACCCAACAGTTTCGTTTTCGGGAAAATCTGATGGTCAGATCTCCCGCGCTAAACGTTTGAAATCACGGTTTCAAAACACGAACTGCAGCTTCGTTATTCGATATATTTTGATTATATATATATAATCGATTCTTTTCTTTCAAAACCATATTCTTTTCATACATTTGATAAAAATGATATTTTTTTCCAATAGACATTTATTTTGACACTTCACTATTTTTAACAATTCATGTATATAATAAAAATGTGATTTTTATTGCAAAACAATTTATTTCAAAACACGACTATTTTATATAGTTCATATAGGTGATAAAAATATGATTTTTATTATAAAACAATTTATTTCTAATCCCGACTATTTTATATAATTCATATAGGTGATAAAAATATGATTTTTATTATAAAACAATTTATTTCAAAAAATGACTATTTTATATAGTTCATATAGGTGATAAAAATATGATTTTTATTATAAAACAATTTATTTCAAAACACGACTATTTTATATAATTCATATAGGTGATAAAAATATGATTTTTATTATAAAACAATTTATTTCAAAACATGACTATTTTATATAGTTCATATATGTGATAAAAATATGATTTTTATTATAAAACAATTTATTTCAAACACGAATACCATTCAACATATGAATTTCTATTCACCGAATGAATTTCTATTCAACACATGAATGTTTTCTATAGTTTGTATATATACTATAAAAATGCGATTTTTATTGTTGAAACAATTTATTTAAAACACAAATACCATTCAACACATGAATTTCTATACAACGAATGAATTTCTATTCAACACATGAAGGTTTTCTATAGTTCGTATATATAAAATAAAATGTGATTTTTATAGTTAAAACAATTAATTTAAAACAAGAATACCATTCAACACATGAATTTCTATTCAACGAATGAATTTCTATTCAACACATGAATGCGGTTTCAACATATGAAAATAATTTAAACAAATGAAAATAATTCTAACACATGAATATTTCAGAAAATTTCGGCAGCATAACGGCAGGGTAGTTAAAACCGGGGTCGTCCCTAGTATGGCTCCTCGCTCTACCTTAAAGCCTCACAGCTTTTGACAATGGGGATTTCATGCATCTAGTTCGCACGCAGGCGGCATGTATATATTTTTCTTTTCCACAAACTAATCCTATGTGGTTTCAACCAAATAATTCTCAACCACAAACGGGTATTTTTCAACCACAATCAATCAATTTCAACCACAAACAATCAATTTCAACCATTCGCTATCAACCAATTTTCACACCAATCACAACCAATAAATATCGTCCATGGTTTGCGGACAAGGGGCGTATATATATATATATATATATATATATATATATATATATATATATTTATATAAGTAAATTTCACTTCTATTCAGCACATATATAATTTTTACAATGCATATATAACTTATACATCGAACGTACAACTTATACAACGCTTATACATGAGGTGTACAACGCTTATGTAACTCATACATCGACTATATAATTTATACATCGTTGTTTTCCATATCGTTTATAATTTAGAAATCTCACATTGGGTTCCACTCCACCAAAAATAGCAGGAAGCTCAGAAAAATATGCGGATTCTTCTAGAATGTAGAAAACGTCCACATGAGTCTACTGTCTCTTGTTTCACTGAATTTCGTCAACAAACGAAAAAGATATGATTTTTATAGTGAAATCAAAAACCGTAGCGCTTTAAAGTGCTATAGAATAGTTTAAAATAATTTCAGCCGTTACCTTAGCTATTCGTTCAAAACTAGGTCTTCATTTTTCTCGAAATCCGCGCCACTTCAGGACGATCGCCAGCGCCATGACGAAGAAGGAGGGGCGCCTCCGCGCGTGGTGGTGAGGGCTCACTCGGTGGTCCCTGCTGATGGCGGCGGCGGCTTGAAGTCCCTGACCTCGGGGCGTCCGTTCTCCTTGAATTTTGAACGAAAAAATCCAATCCCTACATGGATTTGAAGCTCATCCCGAGTTCTTCAAAATCTTCAAGAGGGACTGATTTTTCTTATAGAGGAAGAAAAGGAAAAGAGAAGACGTCGAAGGTTATTCCGCCGTCGATACAGGGGGTTACGGGTTTGAATCGTTAACCGAGAAAGTGATGGTGAATTTTGATTAGACGGTGAATTTATTTAATTATTTTAAATCACCCCTTAATGCATACGAACACCAATTCAAACGCAAGGACTGTCGCCCGTAGATAAATACCCCCATTCCGAACACAATGAGATATGTTTCCTAGGCCCATTCGACCTGTTTTAGTCAAATTAAAATATAAAACATTCAATATTCAATTTGAACGTACATTTCAATTTGCCAGGGCCACATATTGATCCTTAAAATTCCCCAAAAAAATAAATCTAGCTATGTTTTGACGATACGGTCCCAACAAAACTAGTTTCGACGAATTCTGAGACCGTTTGAAAAATGGCCTTTTTCTAGTCTATCCAATTTAATAGAAATCGACCAAACACATTTTCCTTTGCCACGCTCACATACTAGCTTCAAAAATTATGAAATTTGAAACCTAGCAATAGTTTGACATCCCGGATCCAACAAAAGTAGTTTCGTCGAATTCTGAGGTCGTTTGCAAAATGACCATTTTCACGGGCTATATAAATTCTATAGCGACCTTTCTGAAAATTCATTTGGCCATAACTTTTGCTTCCAGCTATGAAACTTTGATTTTTCAGATTCGTTAGAAAGATATTCACTGACAGATTTAAATATTTTTGGTTTCACCAAAATCCATTTTTTTTGCACCCAGTACAGTCGGTCAAAGTTTGAATTCAAATTTTGAAACTACTGCGCCATTTCAGGCCTTGTTAATAAGTAGAATTAATTATTTTTATTTTCAAACATCGATTCAAACTCACTTTTCATCATATTCATTTAAAATATTTATTTTAAATATTTTAAATTCACCAAAATAGCCAATTTAAAATTTTCGAACTGGTTCAGATTTTCAGGGTTGTTACAAAAAGGAAGAAAAAGGGGATCGAAAGAAGGAAAAAAAATTGATGGCAGTGTTGAAACCTTCCTTTACCTACTCTTCCTTGTACTTTGATTCCAAAATTTGATTTTCCTCTAATTAGAGATCCAATGCTTTACTTTTTCCAATGATTTAGAATGAAGAAGAATTCAGAGAATAAAAGGGAAGAGAAAGGACAACATGTATTTTTCTCAAAAGAAAAGCAACAAGTGGTATGTGTCCATGTAAATATTAACAAGTGTCCTTTACCGATTTAAGGTAACCATTCTTTTATTTTACTATTTTAAATTAAATTTTCCATTTCCAGAATATAACTTGAGTTCTCTCTCTATATGATATACTAGCTTAGGACAAATACAAGTATATCTATACACGAACACAAACAAAGGTACACGACTAACAATTGTCGTTTATTTTCCACGTTTCTAACCTAAAATATAGATTCGGAACAGTAACCATTATGAACTCCATGAAATGAAAATAGAGTTATTCTCATAATTCAGTTTAGTATTTTAAATTCAAATCTTAAATCTGTAAAATCTTAAATAATGTCTTTTAAAATTCATTACGATATCTTATGTTAACATTTAAATAATCATACTTTCAAAATAATATCTTTACTCATAAAATCTTATCATTTACATATACCTTAAGTAAGACTTCTTTTACCAAATTCTATTTATAAAACAAGGTGTTTATTAAAATTAAAACTTTGTAAATCAACATATCTAAAAGAAATTTCCTTTTTAAACTCATAACAGTAAAATAACACAAATGTAAAAGATTATTAAATCAATACCTATATTCGAATCTCATTAATTTCATGTATATTCAAAAAAATCTCATTCAAAAAAAAAAACAATATAACTGAACAAAATTATTTATTATATACTCAATTAGTTTTAAAATATTTATACTGTTAATTTTAACAAAACTATCAATAAAATTTAAATTCATACCTATAAACTTTAATTAAAACCACTTTAAAATTGGCTATGTTCAAAATTTTAAACATATAGCGATTTCTTAAATACCAAATCTAAATAAATTTCATATTTTTAAAACTTTGAAAATCTTAGATCGTTACAATCTCCCCACTTAAAGCTTTTCATCCTAAAAAAAAAGATATTGCTAAATTTAGTTTAATATAAATATACATATAACAAAATATTTACCGATACCAAATTTAGTTTAATATAAATTAGATGATTTAAAACTGAAACTTCCAATAAATTAAAGGGTGCGTTTTTTAGAGGTCCCTATTAGGTTTCAAAATATAAAAAAAACCCGGTCATAAACTTATTGTAAATTAGGTCCCTATTTTTCAAAAACATATAAAAACATACAAAAAAAATATAAAAAAATCATGTAAATTCGTAATTAATTAAATCAAATAATCCTGAAAAAAATCAGATCAAAAAAACATCAAAAACAACGTCGAAATCATGAAATACAGAAAATCAACGAAATGCAGTAAATTGCATCAAAACATGCATATAAATCGATTAGTTGCATACATGTATGCATTTATTTCAAATCTGCGTCAAAACTGCAGTATAAATGCATACATGTATGCACATATTGTTAAAACATGCATCTGCTGATGCATTTGTTTAAAAACTGCATACCTACGTGCAACTTATTCACGTTTGTATGTATTTTGACATATATGCACACATGTATGCAGTTATATAGAAAAACTGCATACATGTATGCAATTTTTCAAACAGGCGTGCATAAATATATGCATGTGTATTCGAATAGTTGCATAAATGTATGCAACTATTCGTAAAAGTTGCATACATTGATGCAACTTTTTTTTTTAATTTCTGTGGACTTCCGAGAATGTTTACAGATTTTAGAAATTTTTTTTTTTTTTTAAGTGATAGCGCCTGAAAATTTGGACAGAAAACGAAAGAGGCGGAGGTATGGAAAGTGGCAGGCGGAAGATTCCAGGCGGCAGCTAAAATAGGGGGCGGGTTTACAGAGAAAACATTAATTACAGGGACGTATTGTGAATTTAAAATTTGCAAAATAGTTGCATACATGTATGCAACTTTTGCCAATAGTTGCATACATGTATGCAAGTATTTCTGAAGCTGTTTTAGTTGAAAATGCATGCAGAAACTTGCATACATGTGTGCAACTATTTGAAATACTTGCACACATGTATGCAAGTATTTACATGTGAAAATAAAATGTGTGCAGAAACTTGCATACATGTATGCAACTATTTTAAATACTTGCACACATGTACGCAAGTATTGCGTGTAAAAATATAACAGAGAAATACTTGCACAGATGAATGCAAGTATTCCAAATATGTGCATGATTTGATGCAAATTACTGCATTTTTCGTTGTTTTCTGTATTTTTTCGATTTTGATGCATGTTTTGATTTTATTATGATCTGAATTTTTGGGCGAGTACATGTTTAATTTAAATACGAATTATCATGATTTTTTTATATTTTTTTATATTTTTTTATGACTTTTCAAAAAATAGGGACCTAATTTACAATAAGTTTATGACCGGATGTGAGCCTAATTAAGTTTCGTTTTAGGGATGTGTGCCTAATATTCACTAAATTAAATTCATCAACTATTCTTCAAACCAAATTGCAATTAATAAAAATTTGACGTCAAATAAGACATAATTTCTTTGACCTAACATCTCATTTTATTTCCAAATCATTTGAAGTTCTGAAGAAAAAAATTCATTTTGAATCATACTTTCTTCGGGATTTCAAAACCAAAATCATTTCAAATATTTTACGCTAAATGACATAAAACATTTATGTCACAAGTGGAAATCCTAATGACAAGGCTACCAGGAACAACCTACGCACCTAACGATATAAATAAATGGAGTCTCTTTGGACCCCAAAGGAGTTCATCATCATGCCATACCTTCCTTTAGTCATGGGCTATTTGAATCTTAGTAACAAATCATTTCATTTAAGATCCCCAATTTATAAATCATTTCGCAACAATATTTTACAAATATTTTCAAATCATATTTCAAAATCTTGATAATTCAAGTCGTCGAACTTTACATTCAAATAACTTGGAAAAATCTACTTCGTTCAATAATTAGAAATTATAATTCTCACTTTACAATGAACTTTAGTTTAAATCAAGTATTGTACAATTTAAACTTCACAAATTTCCAAATCATAGGCTTAATATACCATTTCAATTCATAGATCATATCAAAGTTTCATGGATTTTTTTTCAAATTATCTTGCAGAAATAAAATATTGGATAAATTCAATGTTTTTCGAAATTTATTAGTACTTAATACAAATTTAAAAAAAGAGATAATTCAAAATACTAAATTTCAAATCCAAAACTATGTATTACTCTAGTTTATCCCTAGATTGGTCGATACAAGGCAAAAGGGAGGGTTTAGAGATAGGATTGGACTGTCACGAATTTATCGACTAGGTAACGATAAACAAAGGATGACGATAGGCAAGGAAAACAAACACAACACTAGCGATGGGATACCATTATATTTTCAAAACGTTCGTTTCTAGCCAATTTATTTGCAAATTCAATTTATACTTCGCAGGCAACTTCTTAAAGATGGAATTTTATTTTGCTTATCTATTACAGTCCATATTTATTTATCAAAACGTTTTACTAAAATCTATCCAAATATTTTAAAACACTAATCGAAACGGTTTTAAGTATTTCTCGACGTTTAAATCGGAATCATATAGTCATCCCACTTTCGAAACTCGGAAATAAATATCAGTGATGTCGCGATCATTCCTAGAATCTATTTTCAAGCGACTAGAGTGGGATTCTATATATATCTAGTATATAACGGACTTATACATACATTAGTTAGGCGTATATTCAAAATCCATACATACTTGATAGTCCAACCTCAACATCAATAAAGTACTCCAAACTATTACTATAAGGTGTATTACATTTCCAAAATGATTTACTTAGTTCAAAATAATTTATATTGATTTCAAAATAATTTAGATTCTGAAAATACGCTCTCTTAAACATTATACTCCAAAATTTCATTCTAGCTTATTTCTAACACTATTTCTAATGAGATATTATTACTCTAATGAGTCCTATATTTTGTTCCAATATGTTGTACCTTATAGCTTTGTATAAACCAAAGCTCGGATACCAACTGTAATGACCCGCCTTTTTGCCTGATTCTTGCGGATAAATTAAAACCAATTTAAATCATTCCTAAAGATGGATAGTTATGGGTATAGACATATTCTAATAACAAAGAACAAAACTTTTCATTCCATTACAAAATTTTACATCAGATCTATAGTAAATCAAAGTACATAATATGCTCAGCAGAAACAAAATGCTCACAGCGGAAGAATAAAACAAAAATAAGACTCTAGCTCCAATCAGAAACCAGCTCTGAAACTAAACCTGCAAACTAAGGTACTAGCTGCCCGTGCAAAATTTATGGGCACCCAGAGTTTAGGTGGGGAAACAATAAACTCCAGGTTATTCATGGGACTGGTGTGAGAACTCAAAACAGTTATTATTTCGAGTTTATTTTAAAGTTGAGAAAAATTCCACCAGACCATGCCGCTAATGCGGAACGCGTTTACTCTATGTGAATTCATGTGTAAAGAAATCCACAATGACTTTGGAAAATGAAGCTATCAAAAGCTTGTCCCGTATCACACAATGCAAACACACATTAGATGGGCGAGTTTTATCTTATGATAACCAATAATGCTTTAATATGTGAAAATCCTCTTTTGATACTATAATCAGTGCATAGTGTCGAAACCATTTCACAAATAAATATATTTTAATCTCAGCGAGCATAATAACTACGCCCACATACATAGTTTACAAACAAAACAAAAGGCTCGTATTGGTTGTTGGAATTTCGACATGATGGTTCCTGGACGAAAGATCAATCGAGGAACGAAGCTAAGTATATTCTGGTTAACATTCAGACACGGACACCGAATACATAGCGAGAAAGAATATATCCGAGTAAACATCCAGACATCGATCACTGTATATACTTTATTTCCCCAGGTTTCAAGATAGATCTACCACCGCAGCTTTCGATTTTCACTAGAGATTATGTATACAACCTAACCGCCAGTTTACCATCCATCCAGGGTGTAAAGCTCGTCGATGTCCTGATATACACAAAGCTACGCTTCAATAAGCCATGCTTTGATCATCACTAGCCCTTTCATAACTTAAGTATGCCACATTGTCAATTCACAATGTGTCACTGATTTCTATCAATGCATAACCTCTAAGTTCATATGTCTTAGAGACTAGGATACTTTATTGCCACAAATCAGATATATATTAACAGAAATCAGTACTAGGAAGTTAATTTAAATGTCAGCACACAATCCATACAAGTCCATTTTGGGTCTGAACGGAACCACGATTTGAAAATCTCTAAATATTTCAGATCTCATGCCATTTATAACCTTGTATTGGGTGATCGGCCGAAACGAGACATTAACAGTCAGTCTGAATAATTCGAAGATTTCGGTCTTCATTTATAGATTTCCAAGTCCTCAATTTCTTTGTAGCGTCGTATTATTACTTGGAATGGTTTTCGAAATATTCAATCATGGTCTTTCCGAGTAATAAGCGTATTACTAAAACAATAGTTATGGATCATTCCGGATTTTAATTTAAATCCCCTACCCAAATCGTTACTAATTTACTTAATCAAGACTGGATTGGTTCCAGTTTCCATTAATCCCGTTATTGCCTTAACCTTTCTTGGAATTCAATATCCATTTTCGAATCTTATAATTCCAAAACATAATTCTTTCATTCGTAGTTATCATTTTCATAAATTTCAAATTTACCAACTCTTAGTTTGGTTTAAATTGCATTCATAACCATCCAAACAATTTATAAGGTTAAATCGACTTATTATTCGATATCAATTCACAACACGAACAAGTATTAGATTGCCATAACAATTTATAATTTCTCCTCATATCGAATATTTGACTAGCACTAACCAAACTCATTCCTTTACATTTTCAATACTCCCATATCTTAATTAAAATCAGTAAATTCTAATAAACTTTATGTGAGATAAATTTTTCTTCCATCTTTCAAGATATTAAATAAAATCATTTTCAACGGAAAGTTATAATAACATCAAAAACGTTACTGAAATGGCTATTTAAATCTTTTCAAAACTCTCAATATTTTTAAATAATAAAGTATGATTTATCTAAATTTTCCCAAATTTTATATAACAATTATAAACCTATTTTTATTTGGTTTTCTTTTTGGTCACCGAACTGTACATATAGCGACCTTTTCAAATTTTGATTTAAACATAACTTGAAAACCATACGCTAGAATTTGAAAATTTCTTTTCTATTCAAAAACTATTATTAATAAAATTTTGATGTTTCTCGTTTCTAGTCAATCCAATTTAAAATGCTCAAGTTATAGTCATTGGGAAATTATAATCAATATTAACGACTTGTCCCTACACGATGTGTTCAATTCGTACCAGATAACGATTAAATATAAATCGTTTAAATCCTTTCCAAAGTAACTTAAATTTCCGTAACTCCAATCTAAATTCACATTCAAAATTTTCAAATTTCTATCATATTAAATTAACTTCATAACATTTTCCTTTCAAGCTCATTCAATCATTTTCATCTATATTCCTTATTCAAGTAGTACCGATTTTTCACATAACCAAACTTTGAATCATTTCCTTCGAATCTAAACTCAAAACTTGATACGACCGTTAATGGCTTATGATAGTTGGAAATACCATTAAGACTCCGTACAATGAAATCGACTTATAAAAATTTCCAACTTATTTAACTAGTTCAAGATTCACGAATAACGGTCATAAATTAAATATTTACAAGTAACCGATGTAACTCGAAATTATATTTAATTACTTAAAAAATCATCCTTTTTAAATTTCTAGATATTCATAAAAAAAATGAACCCAAGTGTATATATAAATTTCAAACCCACTTTGTTGTCCAAATTTAAAAACTTATTTCAAACTTCAAGAGTCCAAAATTAATTGAGAATTCTTTTCCATTTATGTCTTCGGCGATAGTTGTTAGTTATTCGTCACTTAGATTTTCAAACCACGTAAAGTACAAATTCAACTAAATTTCAATTATTTTAATATTTAAATAATAAAATTTCATGGAAAGGAGATTTAAATCAATTATTCGCCTAACTTCACAATTTCAGTGTGTGTGTGTGTGATACAGCCATAATTCGCCAATAATCAACCATATGAACAAATCCATTATTAACACAACAACCATTAAACATTCAATTGTGCACAAGCGTTACATTCAATAACGCTGTGTATCCAATGTGTTATAAACATAAATGTCCATCCAACCGTCACACAACAATCAACGTCCACAATCCATAAATTAACGCTGACAAATTATAATTAACCATTTAAATAGATTTAAATGAGATGTTCTCACCGTATTTTATGCGGCTACAATTATAAACTCTTTCTTTCATTGCTTTTTTTAATTCAAGGAAGGCCGACATTACAAATGGAGAATCGGAGAGGGGTTGAGTCACTGGGGAAGATGGTGCGGGTTCTGGGGGTTCTGCAACATAAAGCGACGGTGTAGGATGTGGCAGGACGGACTGACGGCGGAGGAAGCTGTGAGCGATGAAGCTTTGGGCCGGGGAAGCCTATTGTTTATAAAGGAGGAGTCATGAACCATCAAAAGGGAGAAGTGGCTTGCGTTCTTTTTAGGAGAGATAGAAATGGGTTTGCAGCAGGTTCGGGGTGACTTATAGGGTGGAGATGTTGGCGGTGAGGCTGATACGGGAAGAAAGGCCGTATGAGCAGAAAAAGACGAAGGTGGAGCTTATTCTTAAGCGGAAGAGAGACCGCACTATATTTAATGAGAGGAGGTGGCCACGTATGGAGAGGAGGAGCGGGTATGGAGTGGAGGAGATGGGCGATGGCGCCTGGCGTCATCAGGTGGTGTAAAAGGAAGTTGTAGTGGTGAGAAGGTGTAGCTTGGTGGTGCTCAAATTGCGCATGCAAATCAGAAATGAGGGAGGCTTGGCCATTTTTGGATCCAAAAGGAAGAAAAATGGGATAGAAAGAAGGGAAAAAAATTGACGACAGTGTTAAAACCTTCCTTTTGTCTACTCTTCCTTGTACTTTGATTCCAAAGTTTTATTTTTCTCTAATTGGGGATCCGATGCTTTATTTTTTCCAATGATTTAGAACGAAGAAGAATTCAAAGAATAAATGGGAAGAGAAAGGACAACGTGTATTTTTCTCATAAGAAAAGCAACAAGTGGTATGCGTCCATGCAAATTATTATCAAGTTTCCTTTACCGATTTAATGTAACCTTTCTTTTATTTTACTATTTTAAGTTAAGATTTTCCATTTCTAGAAAAAAACTTGAGTTCTCTCCATATGATATGCTAGTTTAGGACAAATACAAGTATATATATACACGAACAAAGACAAAGGTACACGACTAACAATTGTCGTCTGCTTTCCACGTTTCTAACCTGAAATATAGATTCAGAACAACAACCATTCTAAAATCCATGAAATGGAAATACAGTTATTCTCATAATTCAATTTAGTATTTAAAATTCAAATCTTAAATTTGCAAAATCTTAAACAATCTTATTTTGAAAATCATTACGAAATCTTATGTTAACATTAAATAACCATATTTTCAAAATAATATCTTTGCTCATAAAATCTTAAAATTTACGTATACCTTAAAATAAGACTTCTTTTACCAAATTCTATTTATAAAACAAGCTGTTTATCAAAAAATCAACATATCTAAAAGAAATTTCCTTTTTAAACTCATATTGGTAAAACAACACAAATGTAAAAGTTTTTTAATATAATACCTATATTTGAATCTCATTAATTTCAAGTATATTCAGAAAAATCTCAATTTTTTTTTTAAAAAACAATATAACTAAACAAATTTACTTATTATATACTCAATTAGTTTTAAAATATTTGTATTGTTAATTTTAACAAAACTATTTTTTATTCAAATAATAAAATTTAAATTCATAGCTATAAACTTTAATTAAAACCACTTTGAAAGATAAGCTTTGAGAGGATTATAGGGAATTAAGAATTATGGGGAATTAAGCTTTGAAAGATAAGTTGCAGTCTTCGTTAATGGCGTTCTCTTCCTCAATCCCCTCCTCTTCTATAGAAATATCCATCTAAATATCGGGCTTTCTTTCTTCCTCGTTCTTCTCTTCCTCGTTCATCTCTTTCAGCTTCATCTCCTCCGTTTCATCCTATATCCCTCCTTCTGCTCATCCCCATTCCTCTATCCCTGTTCATCGTCCAAATCCCATTTCCATTCCTGCTTGTGCTCCATCCTCTTCTCTTTGTGCCTACTATTCTTTGGTCCTTCCTAAGCCTGCCCCTGCGTCTGTTCCTAATCCATCTCGTCATCATCAGCCCTACCCATCCTTTTTATCCTCTTCTAATCGGTTTTCGGTTATTTCCAACTATCAACCAGAAAAAGCAACTAGTCTTATGCTCAGGTAGCGGCATCTTTGCCTTCATCACCGCCAAAACCTCCTCCAAAAACTAGGCTCAAATTACCGTTACTAAAATTTGTCTCCATCTTTAACACTGTTTCTCAGATCAAAAAGGAGAAGAGATGTTTACAGTGTGCATGCAAAGGTCACGTGGCTAGCGCGTGTAGAGACCCAAAAATATGTTTCAAATGTGGCTCATTTGGTCATTCGGTGTCTTCAAAAAAGGACTAATAACGTTGTAAATACTTCAGCTTCTGCACACGCACACAATTTTAGCAGTAAAAATTATAATGCATGCTGGGTTCCTAAGCAACATAATTTCTCTGCACAATTTTCACATCAACCATTGCTTCGTATTGCCACCTATCACGATAATTACCAAGTAAATCCAAGCATTAAGCAATTTACTAAGGCTAATTTTCAACAATCTCCCTCACAATCTCCACACTCTCAAACCTCAAAGCATTTCAAAATGGCAGATTCTTCAAAATGCATTGTAGCTAAATCCCTTGCTAGAAAGGGGAGTATAGTAACCTTACATCAAGCTTTAGAATTCAATCTTGATTATGGCTATTGGCCAATGTCGAGTATCTCTAAGAATTCCTTCTTAGTTCACTGTCCTACATACGGTAAAAGAGATCACGCTTTACTTTTGAAAGTACTGACCAAGCCAGGAGCTGCTATATATCTAGAAGCATGGGATGAAGATGAGAGATTACCAGAACCTGCATTGGAAACTGAATTGTGGGCTAAGGTGGAGGGGTTCCCAGAATTCCTTAAATGTAAGGATGATGCTGTGAAGGAGATTCTTAAATTAATGGGTAGGGTTCTTGCTATTGATGATTATGATTGGGGTCATTTTGATCATAGAGATTTTCTGGTGAAGTTGCAATTTTATGAAGGAATAGGTTCAAGGAATGAATTTGCGGCACACTTTAAGAACAAAGTTCATATCATTAAAATTATGTGTACCAAACATGAACACTCGAGTACAAGACCAGAACTTGTTTTTATTGGTAATGAAGAAGAGCTAGTAGTACCTTGTATCCATAACTTTCACGAATCAAATTCTGAAGATCGATTTGACGCGATGATTGAAGAAGCGTTGATGCTTCCTCCTTTACCATCCATTTATCGTGAAGTAAATTTTAATTCAAGTCCTTTTATTGATAACAATCAAGAGATAGAGCAACCTGTACAAGATGTTGTTAATCAGGAAATGCATGTTGACGTGAATCCTCCTCCCAATCAAATTGTTCCTTAGCCTAATGCTTTTTCCATTATCCCTATTCAATCTATCCCTTTTGATATTGGATCAATCCCTCCTCCGCAATCCCCTCCTCAACAACCATGGTCAGATGATCATGACTGGTAGTTTTCTAACCCCTGTTGTTTTTTCTTCTACTAATAAATGCTTACATAATAGGATATCAAGTTTCAAGGGTGTTAGTTTACGTGATTCACATTGTAAAGCCATGCAAGCCTTAGAACAGGAGCGTATTAATAACCATCAATGAAAATAGTCACATGGAATGTACTGGGTTTGGGGGACCGTTCAAAATGTCATGTTATTAATCTAGCTTTGTCCCTACTTAATATAGATGTCCTTTTTCTTCAAGAAACTAAACTTTCTTATCCATCAAATTACAATTGGTGGAAAATCTTTGTCTGAGTGGGCATATGTCAATGCAATTGAAATTAGAGGTGGTTTTTTTACTGCTTGGAATGAATCTGTATGGGCTTTGCATTAATCCTTTTCCATTCAATCTGCCTTACATTTTGCTCTTAATCATATTGCTTCTAATACTATTTACTTCTTCTAAAAAATTTATGGTCCTCAAGATGCTCATGAGAGAATGGAACTTTGGGAACATTGTGAACAATTGGTTAATTCTTTTCATGGTCCATGAATACAGGGGGGCGATTTCAATACAATTAGAAACATTTATGAGAGAAAATCAGGTACTGTTTCAATAGACACTAATGCCTTTAACTCCTTTATCTTTAACTATTGTCTCATTGATCCTCTTATTAATAATCGCTCTTTCACTTGGTCAAGTCAAAGATCTTTCCCTTCATTAGCCAAGTTAGATCGATTTCTATTCAATTCTGCTTGGGAAGACCTTCATCCTTTATCTTCTGTTTCTGGTCTTGCTTCTATTATCTCTGGTCACTGTCCTATTATCCTAGACTCGGGTTCGTTGACCAATTTCAAACACCCCTTTAGACTTGAACGTCTGTGGTTGCTTGAACCTTCTTTTAAAGACTTTATCAAAACAGATTGGGAGCACCATGTTCAATCTCAATCTGCATCCCACAAAATCATTTTCAAACTTAGATCCTTGAGAAAATTAATTAAACCATGGGCTAAATCTGTTTGGGGATCTATTCGTACTCGCATTTCAAATATCCAAGATGCTATATTGAATCTCTATATTCTTGAAGAATCCCGTCCCTTGAATGATGAAGAAAGTTCTTTTCTATTGAATTTGGAATCTGATTTAGAGAGACTATTTTGGTTGGAAACAAAGATATAAATCTAAATGGATTGAAGAAAGGGACAAGAATACAACTTACTTTCATAGAATTGCAAATGGCAGACGAAGAGCTAATTGCATTTCAGAAATCTCTCATAATGGTCAGTTGTTTTCAAACCAAGATGACATCCTTCATCTTTTCTCTGACTTTTATCGCTCTATTCTCAGTCATTCATCCTCTGATATTCCTCTTTTAGATTGGAATTTGCTTCATCCTTTCCCCGCTTCTGTCTTTATTGACCATCCTTTTTCAGAAAATGAGACTTGGGCCACTCTAAATGAAATGCACGATTACAAAGCCCCAGGCCCAGTTGGTTTTGGGCCATCAATTTTCAAATCATTTTGAAATGTTGTCAAAATGGATATTATAGACATTTGTACTGAATTTTATAATAACCCTAGTCTCATCTCTCGCCTTAATTATGCCTCCATCGTGATCGTTCCCAAATTCGCTGGTGCTAACTCTCTCTCCTCCTTTCGTCCTATTAGTTTGCTCAATGCCACTTTCAAAATCATTACTAAAACCCTTGCTAATCATCTTCAATCTTTGATTTCCGGTCTTATTTGGGCTGAGCAATCATCTTTCATTCATGGGCGTTGCATTCACGATTGTATTGCAGCTACTCAAGAGGTAATTTCCTTTTGCCATCACTCATCCATACCTGGTGTACTTCTAAAATTTGATTTTTCAAAATCTGTTGACATTGTAAATTGGGAATTTATTATTCAGATGTTCAGTCATAGAGGATTTTCTCATCGTTGGTGTAACTGGATTGATTGCATTTTAAGGACTAGCTATTCATAAATCAAAAAGAGGGCTTCAACAGGGAGATCTGTTATCACCCCTTATTTTTGTGATGATTGCAGATGTATTTAATTAGATGTTAAAGAGGGTGATTGCAAATAATTATTTCGATGGTGTTCACCTTCCTAATTCATCTATAGCAATCACCAACCTCCAATTTGCTGATGATACCATCATCTTTTCATCTCCAGCTCTTAATCACATCAAGTGTCTTAAAGTCGTCTTATATGTTTTCGAGCTCATATCTGGTCTCTCTATCAATTTTTCAAAAAGTTATGTAGTTATGTTAGGCAAAGCTAATTATTTGGGATTGTCAATATCTTCTATCCTCAACTGTCCCATTCACAGTTTTCCGTTAACTTATTTGGGCATTCCCCTTAAACCTTCTAAGCTTCATAGATCTGATTGGATTCATCTCATTTACAAAATTGAAAAAAGATTATCTTCATGGAAAGCAAATTCATTATCATCTTCAGCTCGTTTAGTGTAGGTTAAATCAGTTTTGTCTGCTTTGCTAACATATTGGATGACTTTTCATAAACTTCTAAAGTGGGTACTTTCTAAAATAGATTCAATTAGAAGTTCTTTTTTATGGAATGGTAGCTAAGCCAAACGATTAGTTAATTGGCACACAGTGTGCTTACATACTAATCAAGGAGGTTTGGGTGCAATTAATCTTTCTAATTTTAATTTGGCTCTTCTTTCAAAATGGTTGTGGCGTATAGTTTCTCCTGGCTCGTTCATATGGAAAGTGTGGATCTTATCAGTTTATTACTCCGGCAATTCCCATTGGGTTTAACACTATCTTCCTTCGGTTAAATCATCCCCATTCTGGTCAGGTGTAATTTCAGTTATTCCTCACAGTAAGAGTCTGTTTCATGTTAGTCTGTGTAATGGTGAACGTTGTTTATTTTGGTATGATATTTGGCATGGCCAGATTCCACTTTCCCTTACTTTACCTAATATTTTTCCTTTATCTCTGATCATTATTCTTTAGTTGCTAATGTAGTTCATAATGATCCTTCATAACTTTTCCCTCCTTGTCTATTTGATGGTCATATCCTTGATAATCTTCTTGATGTCTCTAATTTAATTGTTTATACCCATCTTTCTCAATCTCCTGATAAATTTGTTTGGGCTTTATCACCAGAGAAGGGTTTTACTGTTGCTTCAGTGTATCATTATCTTAATTTTTTTGGTATATCTTTTTCATTTTCAAGGATTTGGAAGATTCGACTGCCTCCTAAAGTGTTGTTCTTTACTTGGTGTTTAATCCATGGAAATCTAAACAGTGAAGCAAGGTTGTACAGGCTCAATCTTCTTGTTGATGCTCGCTGTGTATTTTGCTTATCTCACGAGGAATCTATACAGCATCTGTTTTTCGAGTGTGACTTCACCTACCCAATTTTAGCTGCAACCAGTACATATTTGCTTGGTTTCATCCCTAATGTTTCATCAGTGTTTGATTATTGGCAAAGTAGTCAGTTTAGTTCTGCGCTTGATTTCTACTTACATATATTTTGCTGGTGTGTATGGAAGGAGAGGAATGCAGTCATTTTTAAAAAACCACTGAAGCTTTTTCATGGATTATGCAGACTGATTATTTACTACTTTCAATCATGGACAGGTCAATCATCCTCTGCTCGTTTCAGTCTTGCTTTACTAGTCAATATAGTCCTGCTGAATCTGTTGGTTTTAATTATGGTGATTCCAGTCCTGATCTTCATTAAGATGGTTCTTAATCTTTCTTGTGTGGTCTGGTTGTGTCTTCAATGGGTACTTATTTTGGCTTGTTTTTGTACATGATATTGTAGTAAGACTCTGTGTTGTATTTGATGTACTGTTATCTACCTTCGGGTATTTTGGTGCTGTTGGATTTCTATTTTGCAAACTCTAAGCCACCAGTTGGGCTTGTCAACCGGTTTATTATTACATATTTAATAAAATGCTTAATTAGCTGTGTAGTCTCGCGCTACACATCCGTCTTACTAAAAAAAATTAAAACGACTTTAAAATAGGATAAAATCAAAATTTTAAACATATATCAATTTCTTAAATACCGAATTTAAATAAATTTAATATTTTTAAAATGTTGAAAATCTTAGATCATTACATTAATCAACTGAGGGTAAAAGAACAAATATTACTATAACAATTGCATAGATAAATAATAGTAAAAGACCAGTATAGAAAATAATTTATAAGTACTGTATGTTCTAGATCCAAGTTTATTTACTATCATAATACATTTCTAGATATCAATCTAAAAATGACTTGAACTCACAGGGCTGGGTATTAGGTTCAAAAATAGTTTTTGAAAAAGGTTGTATGTTGATTGCAAATCTTGAATTATCTCTTTTAATCTAACTTTTAGCAGAGTCTCCTCAATTTATTAATTAATTTAAAATATAGTCATGGAGGTAGAGAGAGGTGAAGAATAGTTGTGTATAGACAAAATGGTAGAGAGAACACCTATTTGTAGACTAACTGAGCTAATTCTTAACCATTAGATTTTAGGGTTTCAATTCTTACCATACAACTCATCCATCGAAACTAACAAATAAAAATATTTCAGATACATTGTCCAAAATCAGACCTGCATGCAGGTGGGTCGACTCACACCTACCGTGTCGACCCATGGGTTGACCCCCCTTAGACATGGGTCGACCCATAGGTCGACCCAGGTACGGGATGGGTCGTCCTATAACCGTTGGTTCCTACGTTAATTTTTCTATTTGAATTTTTATTAATATATATATCCTTTATATATGTATACAATCTTCTTAGATCCATAACTTTTTCATACATTATCCGGTTTACGCAAAATAGGGGTTTATTCGAACAAGAATTCTGAGACGAACGCAATGGTAAAGTTGATTTCACAAAATTCTGGATACTTAATTATATAATATTCATTTTATTGTTTTCACTGTATGGTTATGGTGTACTAAATTATGGGGCATTACACTAAGCATAGAAAATGAAATGAGTTGATTGATGATAAAAAGAAATGGGAATATATATATAAAAAAAAAATTCAGTGTTAATAACACACATTTTCTAAATACAGAAAATAAGAATTTGTGAATACATGAAAGTGTTCTCCAACTGTTGTAACAACCCGGGTTCTGGTAGACCGATTTTTTTTCAAAATCCAGTCCGTTGAGACCCGAGTTGAGTGCTCTGGTATCCTGCAGAAAAGTCAGAGAGAAAGAAACATGTCAGAGTTCGAAAAGCAGCTCAAAACGGAAGGAATAAAATATAATTTATTCAAAATAGCATTACCTTAATAATAATACTACCAAGCCAGTAGTCAAGCAATATTATCTTTGTCATGAACCTAACCTGCGCATGTTGTGAGGAGGTGGTCAGAACATAAGTTCTGTGTGACTGAACTATAATAAACTCTCGTGTAACCCTACATATACCGTTCAGTTATAATTTCTTCTTTATTAGGTTATTCACAATATTAGCACCCAAGGCCAAACCCATGTCATTCTCGTCCACTTACTAGTAGACTTAACCTAATACATCGTATATGTAATTTTTTCCCCAACTAGTATAATCCTTTCCATGTATATGTACAGTCCCTTGCCGTATATCGTACGGGCTTTATCACGTAATTCTATACTACTTCAACGTAGCGCCACCATTCTTGAAATCGTTTGGACTGCTACCCTTGATCTGGCTAGGCTTCCTTATCATGAACTATCGAGTGTTCAACTAGGATTTATGCCACCTAGGACCACTAGGGATTATGCTACCTATTGAACGTTTTCTATATTCGATTAGGGTTTGTGCCACCTAGGACTACTAAGGATTATGCTACCTGTCGAACAGCGCCCTTTTCCCACGTATGTATCGTGAATCGTTTCCGATGTCTAGTTGCACATGTACACTATATGTGCAGCCCGAGTCCCGTGATAGGGCTAAATATATAAATACGGAACTCGGTCGGGAGCTTTAAGTTATCTGCCGATGCAGATGCTAAGGTCTATTTTTCTACCAATGGTTATGGTCCCACGTGACCCCTCCCTCAACTAATGAAAGGAAATCCAAGAAAATCAAGCACGAGAACTATACTCCTACTACCTACGCCCCACTTTCCTATTGGCCAGCCTCACCCATAACTAGATAGCAAGTATATGGTCTGTTGGTAGTTCTTTGCCTTTCCGCATGCGTACTACGATTGACTGAAGGCGGTAGGTAGACGACGAGTTCTATCACAGGGCTACACAAGATATCGCCGCCTCACCCTGGTCCATCCTAGTCTTTAGGTTGCCTTATATTACAACCAAGGCATACTCTTGGTTCTCCTACCGCAGACCTTAACCTTTGTGAGCCTAGGCGGATCATCTGCAACCTCACTGAGGGATACCAAGAGTACCCACACGTTCCCTAAAGCTATGTGCTTCGTAACCAAGTCCACTGGAGCCTTTTTCGAAATCAGATAAACGTTCGATCCTCCTCGTGTGCTTGTTAAGCGATGATCTACCGTATCGGGTTATTCATCTATTTATGGACTGGTTCAGTTTTCTTGACTTAGAATTATTACTTAGTTGTTCTTAATTAAGGTTTATTACTTAGTTTCCTTTCCCATTAATCTTGTTAACTAAGGTTTATCACTTAGTCCCCTTAACTAAGGATTACAACTTAGTTCCCATTCTCGATCGTTTTCTTGACTAAGGTTTATTGATTAGTTTCTTATTAACTAAGGCTTGTTACTTAATTATCATTCTCATTGTTTTACTTAGTCAATTCTCGTTACCTTAGAAATCAGACCACATATTCCCGCTTTATAATTCAACTTGTTGACTAAGGTTTTCCCATGAATTCAAGCATGACTTAAGTTCTCTTTTATTCGGTGATAGCGCATGGGTGCTTTCCCACAGTTCTTTCTTTGCTTACCCCATATTATAGGTTATCCCACCCTTCAGGTCTTACATTACATCTTAAGTCATAGTCTTTCTCTGTCCCTAGGACAAGTTTACCACCTAATTAACCCTTCGACTATTTCAACTTCGATTTATAATAGGTAGTTAACATTCCCTATTTCTGTTTTTGGTTAAGTTTTGTTCATATGTTCGTGTCGACTTAACCCCATCTCCTTATAATGTTCATTCACAAATTTGGTTAATTAACCCTACGAATCATGTGCCATTAATTAATTATTAATGCACCACAACCTCTCACATTAGACCTGTTGTTGTGGTCACTGGTTATGCCGGGCGGTTCCGAGGAGAAATACACCACAACTCAGTCTAACCTCGTGTTTCCAGCGAGATATGACTAACTTCTCACATTAGGACCTATTGTTTGCTACCACTGGTTAGGCCGGGCGGTTCCGGGCATGATTACATCGCAAATTCATCCTAACCTCGAGTTAGTCACGTTTCATGTTTGGTTCATGTCTATTCTAATTGGCATATGTCAAGTTCATAATCATGTCAAAACAAAAAATGTTAAGTTCATGTTATGCCAATTACCCAACTTACAAGCATGTTCTTATAAATGTTAACTACCAATTCATGCCATGTTCGCGTTCGTTTTAGATGTCAAGTTCATAAGCATATTCTAAATGTCATATTTCAAGTTTCATAATCTTGTCCATATTTACGTTACACAAATTACTCAACCATGTTCATGTTCAATGCATTTCAATAGTGCCATAATTCAAGTATCAAGTTCAATCTAGATATCAAGTGTCAATTTTCCAAATCCAAGCTTTACCCAAAAACCCCAATTTATATTCATGCTTGTAATCCCATTAACAGGTTACGTCTATCATTAAATTCATAATTCATATTCATGTCAATTTCATGTTCAAGTTCTAGATGTAAACTTCATGTCAAATTCCAGATGTCAATTCATATCAAGTTTGTGTTCTTATCCAAATTCAAGTTATAATACAGGTTTTATTCTAGAGACATGTGCCCACTAACAAATCCCTAGGTTAATTTCATGCTTAAATCAATGATGTTAATCCTACGCCAAACCCCAAATCATGTTCATGCGTATAATTCTAAATTTGGTTTACGCATTCAGGTTTTGTCAATGTTATATTACGCCCAACCCTCTTTGTAATTTATAACCAAACCCTCCGGTTCATGTCATAGCCCAAAACCGAGCGTTTCCCTTTTTCGCTTGCAATAATCATTCAATCGTATTTATTTTATGATAGATCTAGGCTCGAGATAGCCTAGCTATTAAAAATCGAAAAGGGAAAGAATAAAAGGAGGCACATAATCATATGCATAATAATTAAAATCGAGCACATGATAATATTAAACATTATGGATTCAATAATTTCATTTCATGTTTACATAGGGAATATTTGAACGATAAATAATAATTTTACACAAAAAGTGCATTATTACTCCACTCACAGTGTTTGTCATCTTCCAAATAGGAACGAGATTAATCTTCGAACTGATTTCCCCCTTTTTCTTGCTTTTGATTCATCTTTGATTGATTTCATGTCCAATTCAATTTATATTTGATTTCATATGCGGCGTAGGTCTCAGATCTGAATTCCTTCTCTTTGCGCAGTGATTTAGATCTAAGCCTTTTTTCTTTTTATTCATGGTTGTAGTAATTCTAGATCTCATTCGTTTTAATTTTAAGAATAGATGTTGTAGAGAAAAGAGAGAAGAATAGATCTAAGATTTATTTAGATAAATAGCTTGAGGAGGAAGAAGAAATCAAGTTAGAAGAGAGCCATTGTGACGGCCCACCCCGCACCAGCCTGCATTTCCTCCGTACACATGCCCGACTAGCACAGGATGGTCGTCAGAAGAAAGGAAAGAAGGGAACGAACTAATCAAGAACCTGTAGAATGTCTCACAACGCATGGAGTAAAATGTAATAATAATAACATACTTGACATAAAACAAGTGAGACAGTGCATAAGCTGATAACTAAAATCAACATCAATGTCAGAGCAGCGGAAATCCAAATACAGCTTATTACAACTTTTCAAATTTACTGCCTCCAAACAAAAGAAAGCTAGAGTAGAAGATGCACCACCAATGCCCAAGCAGTGATCCTCAACAACACAGGGAGAATACTATATATATATATATTACGTGGAAGCCTCCTTCTCGTCTCCGGATCATCTACCCGTGCATCACCAGCTAACCTGTCTCTAGTCTGCTCGTGTGAGCACCCAGAGTAATAAGAGGAGACATAAAACTCTGGGTCAGACATAAAGCCTGGTATGAGCGATAAGCATCTAAACAAAACAATAACAGGTATACTAAACCATACCTGAACCTGGACCTGCAACCAAAGAGTTAGTACCACGTACCGTACAATACTCTAAGGTGCCATAATAAATAGTGTAAGAATACGGGGGTGGGGTGTGCATGTCATAATGATAGCAACCAAATCAACCATAGCAACCATCCTCACATCTCTCACTCAGTGCATAAAGCATACGATGTCCACCACTGTCAATCACTGGACCCATTGAAGTAGTGACGGAGTTCGACTTGTACAACTACTGCCACTACCAAGCTTATCACATGGAGTCATGACCAAATCTTTACAAATGACCCCATTTCATTGGTCTATAGCCCTTTAGTCATACCTAGGCCACTATGGCCCTGAATCCGTTCACGTACTTCCCATACATAGTGATCCAAAGTCATAGACATCGACTGCCCCTTGGCACACATCCCGCAGCAAAGCCCAATCATGAAGCGAACTCATCGGTTCCCTACTGGATCTTGAGCTCCAACTTCCCATATTGGACTACCTTCGCATCTCGGATTATTGGTCAATACTGGGTCGGGTCGGGTTCTCCTTCTAGCCATCGGTTCGGGTCGGGTCCTCTACTTCGGGTCGGTTTGTAGTCTTCTCCTGGTTCGGGTCCACAGCGTCGGATCGGTTCGGGTCGGGTATTCCACTTCGGGTCGGGTCGGGTGTCCTCCTCCGGGTCGGGTCGAATGCCATCTCTTTTCCAGTTCGTTCTTTCGCTCCGACCCGCTCCCTCGTTCTTCACGTGCTCCGATCCGATCCCTCCTTCTTCATCTGATCCGATCCTAGTTCAATTAGCGTGGCCTTCCCTCTTGCCAGTTCTCCCAAGTGTCAAGTACCGATCCGAGCCCTTCGTCTCCAAGTCGATCCGATCCCCAGCTTAACCAACATGGCCTTCCTTTTTGCCTAGTCTCGTTTGTGCCAGACTCCAGTTCGGGTCGGGTTCCTTACCCAGATCTCCAATCTGTTCCGAGCCCATACCCGATCCGATCCGGAACCCAGCACAACTTTCTGCAACTTTTTCCAGCAACTTGTTTACGCCATTCGACGACGTTTTCGACAAATCTAACTATACTAATCAATCACAAATCATGTCAAACAGTCATAGCAACATAGAAAACTAACCACAAACACCAAAACAATGAATCCATATGTCAGAATGGATCAAATATACCCAAAATCCCATTTTTCCCTTAAGCATGTTTAAGTAAAACTAATCATAGAGTTAACAAAACTTAATCAAATTAAACCAAATTTCTAATAGAGGCATAAAATATTATTTAAGAATTTCTAAACATTTTTCCAGAATTTATTAGTGTATAAATTCGCTAATCTTCACTAATTACCCTTAATTAACTGTAATTATTGCCAAAACGATGCTAATCACTCACCTTGGCCACAAACTAAAACACCAAACCTGAAATACTCTCTGTTTGGGTCGTATTCCTATGTATAGCAGCAGCTCCAACCTTGCTCTGTTGCTATTTGGCCTTATTTTGATGTAGTTTAGGCTTAATCTTCACTAAAAATGTGTTTTGGAGTGGTTTTAGAGGATGGAAGCCATTACTAGGGTCTCAAGAAGGTTTGTGGCGGCTCAAAACTGAAATGAAAGTGATTTCCTAACCCTAATCAGCCCTCCTATGCCTCTAAACCCGAAATCCCCTTTGGGCCTAGCTGCTAATTACCCGGTTAAGCCCAATTAAGCTGTTTTTCACCATCTAAAACTTGTTTCATCCATATCTCCCAAACGGTGAGTCCGTTTGGCTAATGTGACTACTCTACGGAATTGTAAACCATCATCCGAAGCCAATGGAAGTAGTTTCAGGTCAAAATTCCTTTCCAGTCAAAAGTTATGGCCAAAACAGTGCCAAATAGGGGTAAAATGGTCATTTAAAATTTGGGAAAAATCATGAACATGGGAAATGACCCCAATAGTCGTCTCCCAAAGTTACATGACCATACGACTTCGTATGTGAAAGAAATAAATATTCTACCATCCTATGATGCGTATAATATGGGTCGTTACACTCTCCCCCCCTTAAGAAATTTCGTCCCCGAAATTCGTTAGCCCAAAACATACAAAGGATCCCGCATGCTTAACAACCACATACAACCATCAAACATGCAAAACAAGCAAACAAACCTATCCTAGCATGCGAAAAACTAAATCGAAGTCAAAATCTTACCAGGCAAAGAGTTCTGGGTGTGTCTTCCTAATGTTCTCCTCTGTCTACCAAGTACAATCATTCTCGTCCTCGCCCCACTGAACCTTGACTAGCTTCACCGCCTTCCTTTGAAGTTGCTTCATGTCGTGCTCGACAATACGGGCCGGCCTGCGGTTCCCAACCACCTCGGGTTCTTCTTCGAAGTCCTCTACAGGTGAAATAGTCATGTCTGAGTCGTGAACGAACTTCCTTAGTTGGGAAACATGAAATACATTGTGAACTCCCGCCATCTTCTCTGGTAAGTCATTTCTATATGCCAAATTCCCGACTAGTTCAAGAACAGGGAATGGGCCAACAAATCTTGGTGCCAACTTGCCTCTCCTGGCAAATCGTATTACGCTCTTCAACGGGGAAGTCTTGACAAACACCAAGTCACCAACGGAGAATTTTAAGTCTCTTCCCCTCTTATCAGCATAACTCTTCTGCCTATCTTGGGCAGCCTTCATTCGTTGTTGAATGATCTTAATCTTATATGAAGTTTCCCTCACCACCTCTGGTCCAAGCGTAAACTTCTCGCCAGTCTCTATCCAACATGATGGTGAGTTGCACGGTCTTCCATACAAAGCTTCAAACGGAGCCATACCGATACTGGATTGGTAGCTATTATTATATGCAAACTCTACTAGATGCAAATGGTCATCCCATGATCCACCAAAATCCAATATACATGCCCTCAAGAGATCTTCCAAAATATGATTCACCCTCTCCGTCTGACCGTCGGTCTGAGGATGATATGCGGTACTGAGATGTAACTCTGACCCTAGAGCCTCTTGTAAGCTCTTCCAAAACCCACTAGTGAACAACGGATCTCGGTCGCTCACAATGCTTTTAGGTACTCCATGAAATCTCACTACCCACTTCATATACAATTCTGCTAACTTAGCTGCCGTTCTGTTCGATTTGACTGGTATGAATCTTGCACTCTTAGTCAATCGATCCACGATTACCCAAATGCTATCATGTCCCGATCTAGTCCTTGGTAAACCATCGATGAAATCCATCGAGACTTGCTCCCATTTCCATTCGGGAATTTCTAATGGCTATAACAACCCACTAGGCTTCTTTTGCTCGGCTTTAACTAGCTGGCAATTCATGCACTTGGATATAAACCTCCCAATGTCTCTTTTCATCCCTTCCCAGTAGTAGGTCTGCTTCATGTCTCGATACATCTTGTTACCACCGGGGTGTATAGTCAGTTTTGAGTGATGACACTCTCTAAGCACTTCATCCCTCAATCCATTGACATTGGGTACAACAAGCTTTCCATTCTTTCTAAGCCATCCATCTCGATCAAGCCCATACTTGTTCATCTCCTCATCGATACCCATCTCTAACTTGGAGATGATCTCCAATAGGTTAGGATCGTTCCTCTGACTAGGGCCGATCCGCTCAATCAAAGTGGGTCTGATCGTCAAACTTGCTAACATTTCTGGATCCAATTCGCACTTTGGTCTGAAATCATACCCAGCGATGTACTCCAGTTGCTTCCATTTTACAAACATAGCCCCTAAGCTGGCATGTCTCCAACTCAATGCATCAGCCACCGCATTGCCCTTTCCCGGTGTATATGCGATGTCGAAATCATAGGAAGCCAAGAATTCTAACCACCTTTGTTGCCGGAGATTTATGTCCTTCTGGGAGAAGAGATACTTCAACGACTTATGATCTGTAAACAGCTCAAATCTTTCTCCTAAGAGATAGTGTCTCCACATCTTCAATGCGAACACGATCGCTGCCAATTCCAAATCATGGGTAGGGTATCTTTTCTCGTGCGGTTTCAATTGCCGACTTGCATAAGCTACAACCCTACCGCCTTGCATCAATACAGCACCCAGTCCGGTACCACAGGCATCCGTGTATACCGTCATCTCTTCATTCCCCTTAGGAATGACTAACACTGGTGCGCATGTCAACTTGTCCTTTAGACTCTTGAATGCATTCTCGCACCTTTCATTCCGGACAAAAGCTTGATTCTTCTTGGTCAACTGGGTCAATGGTGCTGCTATCTTGGAGAAACCTTGGATAAACTTACGATAATATCCAGCTAACCCCAAGAAACTTCTTACATCCGTTGCATTCTTGGGCGTAAGCCAATCCTGCACCGTAGCCACCTTCGCCGGGTCTACGGCAATACCATTCTTTGATACAACATGGCCCAAGAACCTCACTTCCCTCTTACAGAAGTGACACTTAGAAAACTTTTCTTTCAGTTAGTGTTTTCTCAACACCTCCATCACTATTCTTAAATGTTCCTTGTGTTCTTCCTCTGTCCTCGAGTAGACCAAAATATCATCAACGAACACAAGGAAAAACTTATTCAACTGATCTCTGAATACCCTATTCATAAGATCCACAAAATATGCTGGGGCATTGGTCAGCCCGAATGGCATGACCAACCACTCAAAAAATCGAAACGGCGTTCGAAATGCTGTTTTAGCTATACTCTCAGCTTCCACTCTAAGCTGATGAAAACCTGTCGCGAGATCCAACTGAGAAAATACTCTCGCGCCACTCAACTGATCAAACAAATCATCTATCCGCGGTAGAGGATACTTATTCTTCCTCGTCACTTTATTCAACTCGCGGTAGTCTACACACAAACGAAGGGAACCATCCGCCTTGGTAGCAAACACAACTGGTGCTCCCCATTCAGAAAAACTCCTTCTGATAAATCCCTTCTTCAAAAGATCGCTGACTTGCACCTCGAGCTCTCGCTTCTCTCTTGGTGCCATACAACGAAGTGGCATCACTATAGGTCTGGCATCTTTTACCAAATCAATACGGAACTCAATCTCCCGGTGTGGTGGAAGCCCGGTCACTTCTTCGAAAACATCCGGATACTGGCCAACCACGGGCAAACCTGACAACTCACTATGCAGAATATCGAGGGAGTTTAGAAAACTAACCAATACCCCCTTACTGGGTAGACCACCAAACACTATCCTCCGTCCATCATCCGCTCTAGCTGTCACCAAAAGGCCCTCACAGTCTACCACCACCCCGTATCTTCGGAGCCAATCTACTCCCAAAAGAATGCCAATCCCAGTAAAGCCCAAAACAAAGCAATCAAAAACAAACATGCATCCATGACTCGATAAGACCACATTACGACAAATCATGCTAAGGCTAGTCGAACCACCAATCGGGTTCGTCACTACTAAAGGTCTATCGACAATCTCGGGCTCCAATCCCAACCTATCTACCAGGTCACTAGATATGAAAGAACTGGAAGCTCCGGTATCAAACAAAACTCTAACAGGAACATCATAAACAGAAAGCATACCTTGAATGACGACATTCTTTCCCTTCTCCGCCGCAGTTGGGGCATTCGATGAAGAAGGAATAGCATTAAGGGCGTAGGCTTTCACCATTTGCATTTCTTTAGGGGTTTGCGGACACTTGTCCTTGTGATGTCCCATTTGGCCATAGTTGAAGCACTTCCTATCCGCTGGCTTGGCCCAACAATTACTAGCATAATGGCCCTTCTTACCACAGCTGAAGCACTCAACATCTTGCTTATTCTTTTTCTTCTGGCCATCCTTAGTCTGATTCTGCTTTCTCTTATTCTGGGAACCACCCTTGCCTCCACCACTTGCTTGTGGTTTTGGCTCTTCTGCAGATGCAACCTCAGTCTTTGGCTTAGGGTAGAGACTTTCTGACCTCAAGGCTTTCCCCACAATCGACTGACACGTCTCATCGATGTGGTTAATAAGTCTTTCCCCCAAGTACTGATCCAAACCAGTTATGAACTTCTCATTCTTCTTCTCGGCAGTATCAATAAGAGATAACCCATATTTTGACAAAGTGTCGAACTCAGCAATATACTCCGAGACAGCTCTGCCATTCTGCTTGAGCTCCAAGAATTTCTTAAACAGCACTGACTTCTGAGCAGCTGGAATGAACTTCTCGCTAAAGCGAGCCTTAAATTGCTCCCAAGTAATATGATCTTCGGGAGTAGCTGCCTTTACATCATTCCACCAATTCATTGCCCGCCCTTGCAGCTGACGGGACGCTAGCTTTCTCTTCATCGCATCCTCGATACCCAAATCCTCGAAGATACGTTCGCAACTATCCAACCAATCCTGAACATCCGTAGCCGACTCCGTTCCGTGGAATGGCTTCCCACCAAGGCTAGTATAATTCTTATTCAGATTGGCGAAGTCGACTCTCGGCGCCTGTACTATTGGACCACCACCATTTCCACCATTGGGAGCTGCCCTCTGCGCATCCCTAAGCATCTCTCTCATGAGGTCAGTAAACATCGCCCTCATGTCAGCAGCATTCCCATTATTGGCCCCTCTACCGGTACCTCTAACATATCGGCTCATCGTCAATCTGAAAAAAGAAATGATTAACGACCCCATAGTGGCGCTAGTGCAGCACGACTTCATTCTTATACTACTAATAGTATATATATAGCTTTTAAACACCAAAATAATCGCAAATACGCTCTCTCGTATACGTATATTATCTCTCCCTGATAACTTCCCTAGGTTAACTACGCAAGCTAGAGCTCTAATACAAAGTGTGACAGCCCACCCCGCACCAGCCTGCATTTCCTCCGAAAGTGCGCTGTACACATGCCCGACTAGCACGGGATGGTCATCAGAAGAAAGGAAAGAAGGGAACAAACTAATCAAGAACCTGTAGAATGTCTCACAACGCATGGAGTAAAATGTAATAATAACATACTTGACATAAAACAGGTGAGACAGTGCATAAGCTGATAACTAAAATCAACATCAACATCAGAGCAGCGGAAATCCAAATACAGCTTATTACAACTTTTCAAATTTACTGTTTCCAAACAAAAGAAAGCTAGAGTATAAGATGCACCACCAATTCCCAAGCAGTGATCCTCAACAACACAGGGAGAATACTATATAATTATATTACGTGGAAGCCTCCTGCTCGTCTCCGGATCATCTACCCGTGCATCACCAGCTAACCTGTCTCTAGTCTGCTCGTTTGAGAACCCAGAGTAATAAGAGGAGACATAAAACTATGGGTCAGACATAAAGCCTGGTATGAGCGATAAGCATCTAAACAAAACAATAACAGGTATACTAAACCATACCTGAACCTGGACCTGCAAACAAGAGTTAGTACCACGTACCGTACAATACTCTAAGGTGCCATAATAAATAGTGTAAGAATATGGGGGTGGGGTGTGCATGTCATAATGATAGCAACCAAATCAACCATAGCAACCATCCTCACATCTCTCACTCAGTGCGTAAAGCATACGATGTCCACCACTGTCAATCACTAGACCCATTGAAGTAGTGACGGAGTTCGACTTGTACAACTACTACCACTACCAAGCTTACCACATGGAGTCATGACCAAATCTTTACAAATGACCCCACTTCATTGGTCTGTAGCCCTTTAGTCAAACCTAGGCCACTATGGCCCTGAATCCGTTCACGTACTTCCCATACATAGTGATCCAAAGTCATAGACATCGACTGCCCCTTGGCACACGTCCCGCAGCAAAGCCCAATCATGAAGCGAACTCATCGGTTCCCAATTGGATCCTGAGCTCCAACTTCCCGTATTGGACTACCTTTGCATCTCAGATTATTGGTCAATACTGGGTCGGGTCGGGTTCTCCTTCTATCCATCGGTTCGGGTCGGGTCCTCTACTTCGGGTCGGTTCGTAGTCTTCTCCTAGTTCGGGTCCACAGCGTCGCATCGGTTCGGGTCGGGTATTCCACTTCGAGTCGGGTCGGGTGTCCTCCTCCGGGTCGGGTCGGGTGCCATCTCCTTTCCAGTTCGTGCTTTCACTCCGATCCTCTCCCTCGTTCTTCACGTGCTCCGATCCGATCCCTCCTTCTTCATCTGATCCGAACCTAGTTCAATTAGCGTGGCCTTCCCTCTTGCCAGTTCTCCCAAGTGTCAAGTACCGATCCGAGCCCTTCCTCTCCAAGTCGATCCGATCCCCAGCTTAACCAACATGGCCTTCCTTTTTGCCTAGTCTCGTTTGTGCTAGACTCCAGTTTGGGTCGGGTTCCTTACCCAGATCTCCAATCCGATCCGAGCCCATACCCGATCCGATCCGGAACCCTGCACAACTTTCTACAGCTTTTTCCAGTAACTTGTTTACGCCATTCGACGACGTTTTCGACAAATCTAACTACACTAATCAATCACAAATCATGTCAAACAGTCATAGCAACATAGCAAACTAACCACAAACACCAAAACAATGAATCTATATGTCAAAATGGATCAAATATATCCAAAATCCCATTTTTCCCTTAAGTATGTTTAAGTAAAACTAATCATAGAGTTAACAAAACTTAATCAAATTAAATCAAATTACTAACAGAGGCATAAAATATTATTTAAGAATTTCTAAACATTTTTCCAGAATTTATTAGTGTATAAATTCGCTAATCTTCACTAATTACCCTTAATTAACTGTAATTAGTGCCAAAACGATGCTAATCACTCACCTTGGCCATAAAATAAAACACCAAATCTGAAATACTCTCTGTTTGGGTCGAATTCCTATGTATAGCAACAACTCCAACCTTGCTCTGTTGCTATTTGGCCTTATTTTGATGTAGTTTCGGCTTAATCTTCACTAAAAATGTGTTTTGGAGTGGTTTTAGAGGATGGAAGTCATTACTAGGGTCTCAAGAAGGTTTGTGGCGGCTCAGAACTGAAATGAAAGTGATTTCTTAACCCTAGTCAGCCCTCCTATGCCTCTAAACCTGAAATCCCCTTTGGGCCTAGCTGCTAATTACCCAGTTAAGCCCAATTAAGCTGTTTTCACCATCTGAACCTTGTTTCAGCCATATCTCCCAAACGGTGAGTCCGTTTGGCTAATGTGACCACTCTATGGAATTGTAAACCATCATCCGAAGCCAATGGAAGTGGTTTCAGGTCAAAATTCCTTTCCAGTCAAAAGTTATGGCCAAAATAGTTCCAACTAGGGGTAAAATGGTCATTTAAAAATCGGGAAAAATCATGAACATGGAAAATGACCTCAATAGTCGTCTCCCAAAGTTACATGACCATACGACTTCGTTTGTGAAAGAAATAAATATTATACGATCCTATGATGCGTAGAATACGGGTCTTACAGCCATGGCCTTGCCATGAATTGTTGTGGAGTTTACAATGAGCCTATGGTTTTTATATAGGTGTTAGACCAACGTACCAGGCCCAAAAACTCATTCAGGTGCTCAAAAATGAAGCTGGACAGCTTCTGGGGCGAATTTCCCGATTCTGGACTAAAATTCCCGCTCTAGGTCGCTACAGGTCGACCCCCAGGTCATAACTCCTTCATACGGACTCCGATTTTCGAAAACTTGGACTCTATTTCATGCAAAATTTCGAGAGGAACGCAATGTTGATGTCCATTTTACTTAATTCCTGATATTTAAATTAAATATCCTTATTTTACTATCTTCTCCGTTACACACACTATTATCGTATTAATTTTTCTTGTCTTCCATGTATTAATTAATTCTCATTATATATCACCATTATTTACCTATCTATGCATATTTTCATAAATTTTATTTCATTTTTAATTATATTAAAAATGCGGGGTGTTACATTCTCCCACCCTTAAAGAATTTCGTCCCCGAAATTCGATAAGAGTAAAATAGATAATCCCTCGCAACATCCAATTAGTGTTCATCCAATTGTTGCAACATTGTGCACATGTGCAAAGTGAAATACATTATAGTAAAGCATGTATGCCTAATTTGGATCCACCTATATGTATGCAAACTTTAAAAAACTTTTCAAAACATGATGCTCACATCCTAAATATACTTGTAGTTCTATATGGATGCAATATTTTTGAAAAATCAAAACATTTTTCATTCAAATTTTCCCATACTCTTACCGAACAAGAGCATAGTTCATCCAATTTTCGCATCCAAAACCCTACCAACTACCTTTTAATTCGAGATTTAGAAAAATCTAATTTTCCAAATTCGATTTCTTATGTTACGAAAAGGTATAAAACGGAAAAATTCACATCCTCCGTTTTTCTTTTCTAATTGTACTTGGATTTTTATATAACTATTCTATTAAGATTTCCTATTTTCTTATCTAAGCACAACCACATAAGAAAAATTCTTTCTCATATTTTCGACTTTATCTTGAAATAATTTCATATTTATTCATCTTTTTCTTGAGATTTTCATTTTCTTTCCCCCGTCTTGTTTTGTTGCTTTACTGAATTTGTTGTTTTATCGTTAGTTAGGCTATTCTCTTTCTTGACTTATTTGACTTAGTCCAGTTTCTCAAGTTTATATTATTTATTTATCTTTTCAAATAAGCTTTTCCGTTTTCTAGTCAAACAGTATCCTACACAGCTACAACTATGGGCCAAGAATCTTAATGCTTTATTACCTCTGATAATCGCGAGTCCACCCAACAGGGTCTATATACTTGCTTACCCTTCATTACCTAGTAGTCACTACTAGTCCATGTGGTGTATTACTAGCCTATCCTTTTTCTTTTTCTCAAGCAACAATTCTAGGTCTCAATGCTTATGCATTCTACGGGAAATTTGTTTTTATTATTCCAAGACAGTCCTTGCTATTTACTTCATAGCCCAATATTTTTCTTTCAAGTTTTTCATATATGAGAACTACTGAGCTATATATATGTATGCTTTTTTTCATGAGAGAATTCTTTCAAAACAAGAAATCATGGTTTTACACAATATACCCCACTTTATTTTAAAACCCAATATGCACTTTTCAAACATCAAGATACTTTTAAGATCAAAACTTAGAAAATACCACAAACTCTTTTACAAATTCAAGTTCTTAAAAGTTTATTATTGGGTCAGACTCAAAGCGGGTTTTCCACTTAACTAAGCTTTCCTAGGCACTTTCACAAATTCAATTTTCTCAACTATATATATTCCTAATCCATTTTTCACACTTTAACCTTTTCCTATTTTCTAAGGTTTTACTTATAGACCCACTACTCTGAGATACTAATATTTCAGTTTCCATTCCATGTGATACTTTCTAGCTCCAAGTCATATTGTACACTTTCCCAACCACCTAATGGGTTCCAAAATTTCTATGTCCATGCCTTTAGTGTACAAACCAATATCCCAACTCTTTACATGTCTAGTGGGCTACTATATGGATTTAGGTTTATATATATATAATATATTTATATTTTAGAAAATACAAATACGTTCACTTATTATCGCCCTAAGATCACTAAACCGAAGCTCTGATACCAGATGTAACAACCCGGGTTCCGATAGACCGATTTTTTTTCAAAATCCAGTCCGCCGAGACCCGAGTTGAGTGCTCTAGTATCCTGCAGAAAAGACAGAGAGAAAGAAACATGTCAGAGTTCGAAAAGCATCTCACAATGGAAGGAATAAAATATAATTTATTCAAAATAGCATTACCTTAATAATAATACTGCCAAGCCAGTAGTCAAGCAATACTATCTCTGTCACGAACCTAACCTGCGCATGTTGTGAGGAGGGGGTCAGAGCATAAGTTCTGTGTGACTGGACTATAATAAACTCTTGTGTAACCCTACATATACCGTTCAGCTATAATTTCTTGTTTGTTAGGTTATTCACAATATTAGCACCCAAGGACAAACCCATGTCATTCTTAACCTAATATATCGTATATGTAATTTTTCTCCAACTCGTATAATCCTTTCCATGTATACGTACAGTCCCTTGCCATATATCGTACGGGCTTTATCACGTAATTATATACTACTTCAACGTAGTGCCACCATTCTTGAAATCGTTTGGACTTCCACCCTTGATCTGGCTAGGTTTCCTTATCATGAACTATCGAGTGTTCAACTAGGATTTATGCCACCTAGGACCACTAGGGATTATGCTACCTATTGAACGTTTTCTAGATTCAATTAAGGTTTATCCCATCTAGGACTACTAAGGATTATGCTACCTATCGAACAACGTCCTTTTCCCACGTATGTATCGCGAATCGTTTCCGATGTCTAGGTGCACATGTACACTGTATGTGCGGCCCGAGTCCCGTGACAGGGCTAAATCAAGAAATACGGAACTCGGTCGGGAGCTTTAAGTCATCTGCCGATGCAGATGCTAAGGTCTGTTTTTCTACCAGTGGTTATGGTCCCACGTGGCCCCTCCCTCAACTAATGAAAGGCATTCCAAGAAAATCAAGCACGAGAACTATACTCCTGCCACCTATGCCCAACTTTCCTATTGGCCAACCTCACCCATAACTAGATAGCAAGTATATGGTCTGTTGGGAGTTTTCTGCCGTTCCGCATGCGTATTACGATTGACTGAAGACAGTAGGTAGACGATGAGTGCTATCACAGGGCTACACAAGATATCGCCGCCTCACGCTGGTCCATCCTAGTCTTTAGGTTGCCTTATATTGCAACCAAGGCATACTCTTGGTTCTCCTACCGCAGACCTTAACCTCTGTGAGCCCAAGCGGATCATCTGCAACCTCACAGAGGTATACCAAGAGTACCCTCACGTTCCCCAAAGCTACGTGCTTCGTAACCCAGTCCGCTGGAGCCTTTTTCGAAATCAGATAAACGTTCGCTCCTCCTCGTGTGCTTGTTAAGCGATGATCTACCGTATCGGGTTATTCATCTATTTATGGACTGGTTCAGTTTCCTTGACTAAGAATTATTACTTAGTTGTTCTTAACTAAGGTTTACCACTTAGTTTCCTTTCCCATTGATCTTCTTAACTAAGGTTTATCACTTAGTCCCCTTAAATAAGGATTACAACTTTGTTCCCGTTCTCGATCGTTTTCTTGACTAAGGTTTATTGCTTAGTTTCTTATTAACTAAGGCTTGTTACTTAATTATCATTCTCGTTGTTTTACTTAGTCAATTCTCGTTACCTTAGACATAAGACCACATATTCTCGCTTTATAATTAAACTTGTTGACTATGGTTTTCCCATGAATTCAAGCATGACTTAAGTTCTCTTTTATTCAGTGATAGCGCATGGGTGCTTTCCCATAGTTCTTGCTTAGGTTACCCCATATTATAGGTTATCCCACCCTTTAGGTCTTACATTACATCTTAAGTCATAGTCTTTCTCTGTCCCTAGGACAGATTTACCCCCTAATTAACCCTTCGACTATTTCAACTTCGATTTATAATAGGTAGTTAACATTCCCTATTTCTGTTTTTGGTTAAGTTTTGTTCATATGTTTGTGTTGACTTAACCCCATCTCCTTATAACGTTCATTCACAAATTTGGTTAAGTGTTGTCTTTGAAGTCATGACTTAACCCTATGAATCATGTGCCATTAATTAATTATTAATGCACCACAACCTCTCACATTAGACCTGTTGTTGTGGTCACTGGTTATGTCGGGCGGTTCCGGGCAGAATTACACCACAACTCAGTCTAACCTCGGGTTTCAAGCGCGATATGACTAACTTCTCACATTAGGACGTATTGTTTGATACCACTAGTTAGGCCGAGCGGTTCCGGGCAGGATTACATCGCAAACTCGTCCTAACCTCGAGTTAGCCACGTTTCATGTTTGGTTCATGTCTATTCTAAGTGGCATATGTCGAGTTCATAATCATGTCAAAAAAATAATATTAAGTTCATGTTATGCCAATTACCCAACTTACAAGCATGTTCTTATAAATGTCAACTACCAATTCATGCCATGTTCGCGTTCGTTTTAGATGTCAAGTTCATAAGCATATTCTAAATGTCATATTTCAAGTTTCATAATCTTGTCCATATTTACATTACATAGATTACTCAACCATGTTCATGTTCAATGCATTTCAATAGTGTCATAATTCAAGTATCAAGTTCAATCTAGATGTCAAGTGTCAATTTTCCAAATCCAAGCTTTACCCAAAAACCCTAATTTATATTCATGCTTGTAATCCCATTAGCAGGTTACGTCTATCATTAAATTCATAATTCATATTCATGTCAATTTCATGTTCAAGTTCTAGATGTAAACTTCACGTCAAATTCCAGATGTCAATTCATATCAAGTTTGTGTTCTTATCCAAATTCAAGTTATAATACAGGTTTTATTTTAGAGACATGTGCCCATTAACAAATCCATAAGTTAATTTCATGCTTAAATCAATGATGTCAATCCTACGCCAAACCCAAAATCATGTTCATGCGTATAATTCTAAATTTGGTTTATGCATTCAGGTTTTGTCAATGTTATATTACGCCCAACCCTCTTTGTAATTTATTACCAAACCCTCCAGTTCAGCCCAAAACTGAGCGTTTCCCTTTTTCGCTTGCAATAATCATTCAATCGTATTTATTTTATGATAGATCTAGGCTCGAGATAGCCTAGCTATTAAAAATCGAAAACGGAAAGAATAAAAGGAGGCACATAATCGTAGTCATAATAATTAAAATCGAGCACATGATAATATTAAACATTATGGATTCAATAATTTCATTTCATGTTTACATAGGGAATGTTTGAACGATAAATAATAATTTTACACAAAAAGTGCATTATAACTCCACTCACAGTGTTTTTCATCTTCCAAATAGGAACGAGATTAATCTTCGAACTGATTTCCCCCTTTTTGTTGCTTTTGATTCATCTTTGATTGATTTCATGTCCAATTCAATTTATCTTTGATTTCATATGCGGCGTAGGTCGCAGATCTGAATTCCTTCTCTTTGCGCAGTGATTTAGATCTAAGCCTCTTTTCTTTTTATTCATGGTTGTAGTAATTCTAGATCTCATTCCTTTTAATTTTAAGAATAGATGTTGTAGAGAAAAGAGAGAAGAATAAATCTAAGATTTATTTAGATCAATAGCTTGAGGAGGAAGAAGAAATCAAGTTAGAAGAGAGCCATGGCCTAGCCATGAATTGTTGTGGAGTTTACAATGAGCCTATGGTGTTTATATAGGTGTTAGACCAACGTACCAGGCCCAAAAACTCATCCAGGTGCTCAAAAATGAACCTGGACAGCTTCTGGGGCGAATTTCCTGCTTCTGGACCAAAATTCCCGCTCCAGGTCGCTACAGGTCGGTCGACCTGGTCATTTGTTTTTTCTGTTCTGGGCTTGGCTGTTTTTTGATTTTTCGCTGAAACTTCAGAAGGTCGTAACTCCTTCATACGGACTCCGATTTTTGAAAACTTGGACTCTATTTCATGCAAAATTTCGAGAGGAACGCAATGGTGATGTCCATTTTACTTAATTCATGATATTTAAATTAAATATCCTTATTTTACTATCTTCTCGTTACACACACTATTATCGTGTTAATTTTTCTTCTCTTCCATGTATTAATTAATTCTCATTATACATCACCATTATTTACCTATCTAAGCATATTTTCATAAATTTTATTTCATTTTTAATTATATTAAAAATGCGGGGTGTTACAACTGTGATAAGAGATATTTTATGGAATAAAAAAATTTAATAGTTTATGACATATGGAAATGTTTTTCCAAGAATCGTAAGAGGCCAAACGAATTTGAGAATATATGAGTAAAGATATGGGAAACGGGAAAAAGGAAAATTTGGAAATGATAAATTAATAAGAAATTAATTATGCTGAAGATAATTGAAGATGGAGAGACCAGGATCAGGTTTATTATCTGAAAACCACTTTGTATGGGCATAAGTGTTGTGAATCAAATATGTTGAAGATTATTGAAGACTGAGTAAAGTGCAAGGGTTGTTCTGTTAATCCAAGGTTGAAATTTCCTAAGATGGATTGATGGGATAGTGCCTTTGGTTTGCCCAGTCCTAGGACAACTTGTATGGATGAATGTCTAACAGAGTATGCCTAACAGATCATCTACATGGATCTCTTTAAATGTATTTACGTAAGTGGCCGAGGAATTTGTTTCTCTTAGCTTTATACCCGTGATATTTTTGAGGAAGTCAACTAATGATTTGGCGGGTTTGATGATGTGACATTCAAAGTGAATGATGTTATGGCATTAAAATGGTAAGTACGGCCTTACGTCTCACAATCAGAAAATGACCAAAATCGGGCAGGCAACTTGGCTATGTGGGTCTCTCCCATTTGGGAGTATTATCACCAAATTAAGAGAAAAATCCATTTGCTTATTTATTCTATCATTGTTGTATTCTTCGGTGACAGTTGTTGATCTCAACTATTGATGAAATGACATTCGGTACACTCAACAAAATGAGTGGTCGGTCACGTGTGGCTTGGCTTGCAAGATGGTCTTGTTGAACCCGTGTATTCGTCTCTAGAGATAGACTATCGTAAGGTGGTTTTATACATTTTCATAGTTGGAAATCCATTATCCAATAAGCATCCACAATTCCGATTGTATACTATGTATGTGGTGCGTGAGATGCAAGTGTTCCGCTAGATTGTTATTGATTTGATTAGACACTATTATAATATCAGAATAGTGTTGATACAAAAAATACTTTGGATTATCGTAAGGTAAAAACCATCCATATTTATGTGTGGATCAGTCCTACTATTATCCTTTCTTTTAAAAAAAAGTTAAACCAAGTGTTGGAGTTTACTCACACCAGTCCAATGATTGACCTAAAGTTTGTTTTGTTTTTGTTTTACCCTAAACTCTTAGATGCCCAAATTTGTATGGCAATCAAATAGTCGGGATTTCACATATATACTTGGAGGAGCTTAGAGCAGGAAAGATAGCTACTATTTATTTCCTTTGTGACGTGTTGTGTTGTACTTTAATGATGGCACAAATATACATGAAAATTTGTATTTTAAAAGTTATGTTATATAATATATTTTATTCATTCCGCTGTGAGATTTTGTCTGCTTTGAGTTCGTGTTCTTCTATTCCAACTTTTCTTTCTTTCTATTTCTCACCCTCTAACTTCTTTCCATTATTGATCCGGTAAATTTATGGTGCTTGATTAGTTGACATGGTAACTATGTCAATGATCAGGATTGGAAATTGGTCGGTTCGTTACATAACATTAATAAAAGAAAACCCCAAGAAGAGGCAGAAAAATATCTGTAGAAAATAACTTATAGAAACACTTACAGAAAAAATATTAAAATCCGTAAGAAAACTACAGATAAAACTACAACCATTGTGAACCCTATTTTCCTAAATTACCAAATGTCTGGATAATTACACATTCATCTGTGGCCCTAAGCTTTAATGTGTAGCCTCTGTAGATCCCGTTCTATGGCATCTAATATTTTTATTTAGAAGATTCTCCGTTTGAAAATTAAGTAGTTCCCTATAACAAATCAAATTTATTACTTCGCCTGATTTGCACTGGTTGTGTCAACAACCAAAGTAAATATAGTTTTTTTTTCTTCGGTTGTAGGATAACAACTGGTGCAATTGGTACTGAAAAAGCAATAGAATAAGGAAAAAATAAGTTTCTCCAATTTTGATTGAAAAATGTTGCAAATAAGAAGCAAATACCTTTTCTTGCACTGGTTATATGTGAAACCGATAAAAATACATGTTTGCATTAGCTAGCCACTCAGTATCCAAAACGGTTCAATTTGAAATTATTTTATGCTCCCTACCCCAAAATAAATGGCATCTCCAAGTGAGCTGTTATGATTACTAGAACGATTGGTTAAGCAAAGGAAAACAGGTAAAACAGTAGTTCTAGTTTCATACAGGGTGACACCCCACATTCGTTTATGTCACTCACTATGGGAATGCATTAAGTTCCATGAAGCGTTATATGTAAATAAGAAAATAATAGCACAAGACAAACATGTAAAATAGCCGAAGAATTAAAAACTAAAAAAAAACTTTACTTAAATCAAAACATCATGGTCCCAAATACTGAGTTTACATCATAAGTAACTAATTACATTAATAATCTGTCTTGTCAAAAATATCAGAGTGCTAAAGTATAAAACCGTATTTCCCTATGAAGCCATAAGAGAGTTGACCAGAAGTCAAAGCGATACATCTATATCCAAAATCCAAGCTAAGCTAAATGAATCCAAATCAACTCTAAGCACTTCCACCCTGAGAACCTGGTGGGGGGAAACAGAAGAGAGAGAAGAGGAAACAAAAAGGGTCAGACATAAAGTCTATCCAGTTACTTTTAAATATAAATAAATAAAAGCATCATGGCAGGTATATATAAAACTGGAAGAACAAGATAACAGTAACAATAACAAGTGTGAACTGAGAAAGATAAGATGAACAAGATATATTGCACTTCTTAAATACATTTCTCCTCACCGTGCAGATACTAGTATATCAGAAGTAGAATGATCCCTACTAATATTGTTCCATTACATTTTCTTGATTATTAGGTTACTTGGGTTAATAGTACTCAAGACTTATACGCGCATCACACCCATTTACTTTCCCATGGATTCACCTAATACAATATATGTAGCTATCTCTCAATATTAAGATACACCCCATGGTACCCCACTCGCACAGTCTCCACCATAATGAACACAGTCCCTCATCCTATGCCGGAGTGACGTACGGATCTCTATATAAAATGTTACATTTTTCATATATCTATCATTACTATGCTATGTAAGCGTATGCAGTGCCACCATCGATCAAATTAGATTCCTTATCGGAATAATGCCCTCTAGTATATGATACACCACCCAGAGCAAATATGCAAGTATCTAGACTGTCCCGCGTATGTACTGTAATTGTAGCTCGATGACTCAATCGCACGTCCTCTAATGTGCACCAAGTTCCGTGGCAGGGCGGTACAAGGAACACAGTACTCGGTCGAGAGCTTTTCCATATCTGTACAGGCCCGTCTTTAAAGAGCCTTTATATACTGATATACCTAGGGTCTGTTTCCGTGGTGGCTATGGCCTTACCTCGGCCCCTCCCTCAACTAGTAAAGACTATAAGAGCTAACTGACCGCCCTTGATACAACCAACCTAAACATCCATGTGGCGTCTACCCTCAACCCTGTACCTCGATAGTGAAAGGTGAAATGATATCTTGGGTTTAGATCTAGTCTTTTCGCATCCCGCTGGTCGTCGATGACGGATATCTGACGGTCTACTATCCTTGTTGGTCGTGACCCTCTCTACCTCCTCGTGAGGCAACCGTCGAATCACCCTAGTGTCAACTCGTCACAACATTCTGAATGCATAGCTACATCTGCAGTCAAGGCCCACCCACCTAATAGTTACGCACGGACTCAACCTCTGTGAGTACAGCCTAAGACATTTGTCACCGCACAGAGGACTACTAGGAGCACCTTACATACTTCAGGAAGTTGCAAGCTTCCCCTTCCAGTCCGTTGGAGCCGTCATAACAATTAGATGAATCTGTGCTCCCCTCGTGTCTTATAACACCTCGATAATCTACCCTGTTGGGTTATTCACCCTCAAATGTATGGACTGGTCCAAGCGCCTTTCTTTAATATGTTGTTAGACCCAATGTCTAAACATTCTTTTACGCGCTTGCCTTACCTCACCCGGTTCCCATTTAACTTGGTTACTCCCGTTCATATTGAATTCTTATTCCAATTTACCAAGTTTCTCTTGCTTATTAATTTAAATCATATAACTTAATCCATTTAAGTTTATTAATAAGTCCAAACATGTTATTCTCTAGATTGTGGCCCAAGGTCTGTAATCCACAATCTATTTTATATTCTTGCTTGGTTACATAATTTCAATAACATATTATCCTTAATACGTTATTAAGTATATCTCAATTCACATGTTTCCTAATTAACATGTCACTTACCATTTATGATTAAATATAACTTATTTATTTTACAACTTTTCCTCATTCTTTCTCATTTAATCATAAATTGAATTTACACCGTCACTACAACTTATCATTGTTTACTTAGCAGATTATTACGCATATCAAATTCTATCATTTCTACAAGTTATGCTTACCCTACAAGGTGTCTTTATTTACATAACTTTATTATATTTTCCACCGGTTATGTATATCACTAGGTGTCTTTAATAACATAACCTTATTGGGTTAAGTTCGTAGGCCTATATGTAAATATTACCCACCCCCTCTATTTTACTTAATCCACCCACTACCCATCCAATTTTACTTAACCCTAACTTAAGTTCATAATCATAGAATCCTTATGGATTAAATTAGGTTCAGTAGTCCCATTCATTACCATGTCCAATTTTGGTTATAATGGGCTAGAGCTCCCGCATTAGGCCTACAACGTGTGGATGCTGGATATGCCGTTCGAGTCTAGGCAGTCTTATTCCACAGTTGGGTCTAACCCTATGTCTTAGCCCGATTCATATTTTCACACTTAGACCTCTCACATTAGGTTCAACATTAGTGGCTGTTAGATATGCCGGTTGGGTCCGGATAGACTTCCACCACTAATGCAACCGAACCTCGTGTCATAAGTGCAATTACAATTCCTAATTGTTATTACTAGACATTCCATTTTTATCCAAACCTACCTATGTCATTATAGGTGATTATTTCTCTTTTTCCCCATATTTAATTATGTGCCCAATTCACTATTCAAATCATAGACTTTTACACCGTTTTTCAATTCACCTTTTAATTATGCACCATATGCTCTTTTTCCCAAGTTATGAGTCAAGGCATATATATATATATATATATGTGTGTGTGTGTGTGTGTGTGTGTATGTATGTATGTTATGCACAAACCCAAATCTACATATTTTCCAATTTATGCCCTTAGTCCATAGTCGCCCATTTCAATACAAGTTATACCCGAATCCATATTCGCACATTTTCCAATGTATGCCTAAAATTCATATTCACATACGTCCCAATTTATGTCCAAAATCAGTACATAGTGTCCCAATTTATGCTCAAATTATATTTTCCAACGTATGCCTAAATTTATATTCATATTATCCAGCACAATATATGCCCCCAAATTCATATTCGTATATTTCCAAATTTTATTCCCAAATTTAGATTCATATTTTCCAATACCAATTATGCCCCAAATTATGCCTTTCCCAAATTCGCATGTTCGCATTTTTCAGCTTAGGCCCAGGCTCGAAGGTAGACCGACTGTATAAAAATAAAAAGGGAAAAAGTGGGAGAGAAGAGAACCAAGAATAGGCATAATAACGAATCAATAATAAACTGATAGAAATAGGCATAAATTGAATATGAGAAGATTTAACATGGTGGTGATATGAACATATAAAAGCAGATCTGATAATTATGTCATAATAGAACTAATTAGGCATCGATTCAAGATCCAGTTTTTATATACATATCAAGATTACTATTTAAATATTCAGATCTAAAAATAACATGAACTCACAGTGAATAGATCTAAGGAAATGGATCCAAATTACTGCGAAGAACATATTGAATAAGTTGTTGTAGCCATCGCTGAATTTGTTGTAGTAGTCTTCAAATATGTATAATCTTCTTTGAATTGATTTAGAAGAAGAGAGGCCATTTTAATTTTCGTTGCAACAGAGCTTCGCCATCAGCATTATTTTTAGATGAATAAAACCTAGGTCTATGGTCCTTTATATAGCCTAGGGTTCAGTGAATCTTGCTCAGAAAGGTGTCCAGATAAAAAACAAAGTATTTCGCCAAGATCTATCAGGAGTGGGTCGACCCCCCTTTAAGTGGGTCAACCTATGGGTCAACCCCCCTTTTGGTAGGACAAACTATGGGTCGACCCACCTGGGCGGGAAATCTGCCGCCTTCCCAAATTTTGAATTTTGAACCGAATTTCAAATTTCTGGACCAATTTTTGAATTTCTGAAGTACTTATATATATATATATTCTTCCTGTGCGTATACAAACTTCAAACTTTAATAACTTCTACATATATCTGATTTACGCAAACCAAGTGTCTATTTTGACCAGAATTTCGAGATGGACGCAATGGCGCGGTCCATTTTACTTAATTCTGAATATTAAATTAAGTTTTCCTTGATTCATTGTTAAAAGTGTATTTCACACTAATTATTCTTTAATTCATCATCTTTAGTGTCGTTAAAATTTTGGGGTGTTACATTCTCCCTACTTAAAGGATTTCATCCTCGAAATCTCTAAGTTAAGAAGAATGTATATCCTAACATCCCAAATGATACATCCATCTAGCAATCACATGCATCCATTGTCCTTAAGGAATTTCTAATGCTTTTATGAACATAAGCAATAATGTGTGTATATGTTTGTAAACTAATGCAAAAGATCAGGCGGTCTACTGATTCAGTTGACCTCCTTAATGCAACGTATGTTTGTGCCATGTAACCAAAATGTATGCAAATTATCCTAAAACATGTAAGTTCTATATGTGCGCAAAATCATCCATCCAAATGCAACATCAATGTAATGATACACTGTAACAACCCGAAAATCTGGGCCAGTTTAAAATTTTTATTTTGGCGATTTTAGCAAATTTTGATTATTTAAAATAGATTATTTTAAATAATATCGATGAGAAAAATGTTTAGAATTGAATTCGACGTATATATTTATATACGTCGTCGTTAGAATATAAATAATTATATATATAATTATAAATAGAATTGAAAATGGCGCGGTAGTTCGATAATTCGATTTCAAACTTCAATTGAACGTACCGGGTGCAAAACAATCCGGATTTTAGTGAAACCAAAAACAATAGGATCTAATTGAGAATATCTTTCCAACGAATCCGATAAATCAAAATTTCATAGCGGGAATCAAAAGATATGTCCAGTTGAAAATTCTGAATAGTCGCTATGGAATTCAGGCCCTTAAAAATGGACATTTTGCAAATGACCTCGGATTTCGACGAAACCACTTTTGTTGGATTCGGGATGTAAAGTTATTGCTAGATTTTAAATTTCATAATTTTTCGAATCATTATGTGAGCGTGGCGAAGTAAAACGCGTTTGACCAGTTTCAGTTGATTTTAATCGACTGAAAAATGGCCATTTTTCCAACGGTCTCAGAATTCGATGAAACTAGTTTTTTTAGGACCGTATCGTCAATACGAAGCTAGAAAATATTTTTCGGGAATTTTTCTAGTTAGTATGTGACCCCGGTAAATTGAAATGCGCGTTCAAATTCAATATATAGAGTTATATGTAGATTTTGACGGAAACTGATTCAAGCGATCGAATCAGCTTGCGATACATATCCCATTGTGTTCGGAATGGGGGTAATACGCTATGGACGACAGGCGGTGGGCCTCGTTTTGAGGTCGTATGTAAAAGTCAACTTTTTGCATTTAAAATAATAAAAAAAATAAAAAAATATCTTCTCCTATACCTTGCCCCCCCCCCCCCTCTTTTCTTTCAGAACTGAAAACGAAATAACAAAAAAAAGGGGAGATAGAGGCGGATGGGGGGGAAACTCGTCGCTGCCCCCCTAAACCACCGCGCCTCCTCTCTGGCGGCGTGCCCCCTTCCTCCTCTGCCTCGCCCTCTTCTTCCTCGAGCTCGCGACGCCAAGCAACCCCAAAGACCCGCCCGTCGCCTGAAACCCCTCCTCCAGCCTTGTTCGAGCAACCTGCTCCCCCCTTCATCGCCAACGAAGACCACCTGATCTCTCGCAGGCCCCTCCACGACTTGAAGCTGCTCGTGGGTTGGGGTGCTGATCTTCAAAGGCTGGCTCGTCAGTTCTGGAGGTCGAAAAGTGAAAGATGAAGACTGTTTTAAGCTAATGGCGGGTTTAAGGGGTTAATAAAGGTAATCAGCGAATTTATTTATTTATGAAAAGATAATATATTTATTTATTATAAAAACTGATTTTTATAAACAAAAGAATTAGATTTTTACTTAGAAAAAGATTTGATTTTTTTTTTGGTAAAAAGAAATGATTTTTATCGTAAAAAGAAACCATTTTTGATAAGTTGAAATTATTTTTAAAAGGTATAAAAATATGATTTTTATACTTATAGCTAATTAAAGATATGATCTTTATATAGTAGATGATATAAAAATATTATTTTTATATAGGTAGAGTATTAAAAATAGGATTTTTATATTATAGGAAGGTTAAAATATAATTTTTATATAAGCGAGAAGTTAAAAATATGATTTTTATATTTTTAAAGTATTAAAAATATGGTCTTTACTATATATATGATAAAAATAAAAATATGAAAAGGCGATATTTTTAAATATGAAAAGGCGATATTTTTAAATATGAAAAGGCGATATTTTTAAATATGAAAGGGCGATATTTTTAAATATGAAAAGGCGATATTTTTAAATATGAAAAGGCGATATTTTTAAATATGAAAAGGCGATATTTTTAAATATGAAAAGACGATATTTTGATATGAGTAGTGAAGTAAAAATATGATTTTTACTTCGAGAAAAATATAAACTTTATATTTGAAAGGCGAAAACTTTATTTTTGAAAAGGAGAAATCTTTATTTTTATAAAGGCGAAATCTATATTTTTGAAACGGAATTTTTATCTATATGACATCGTAGTAAAAATTCGATTTTTATAGATTGAATAACAAGATAAAAATTTGATTTTTATAGATTGAATAACAAGATAAAAATTCGATTTTTATATATTGAATAGCAAAGTAAAAATTCGATTTTTATATATCGAATAGCGAAGTAAAAATTCGATTTTTACATATGTAGTTGTTACAGCAACGAAGATGACAAAGATGCGATAACGATGAAGATTTCTATCAAAGAAGAGTCATGATGATTGGATAGCTATCTGTGAGAACTTCTCACCTTTCAATTTAATTTTTCTAGTTATATATATATACTAGGATGCAGACGGTGTTTAGTAGCACCCGACACCCATCATCCACAGACCATGGATGGCTTGTTTGTTAAATTGTTTGGTTGTGTAGTTGGTTAGATTAATTGGTTTGAATTGAATTGTTTGGTGAAATGAAATTGATTTGATTGATGTGTGAATGGCGTGGGCCTTCACTAGACCGGGGATAAGGCTAGGCCTCGTCCCGTTTCTAGTATCGTGCCGTTATGCCGCCGAAATTTTCTAAAAAAAATAAGTTAGAAAAATAAAGATAACATTTTATTTAATAAATGAACCGAATAGAATATTCATAGGTTGAATAAAATAGTTTGATCGTTAAAAATATAATTTTTAACGTGAATGTGAATAAATAAATATTCATTTACAAACCAGACGGTTTGTTTATGTACACCTATTTGAAGGACATTGATTGTGTCGATAAATTTTACACATCGCCCAACTGCACAAATAAAATAAGTGTTTGATTGTTTGAAACCCCACACGGGTGTTGGGATGAAATTTGAAGTTCACTCATCCTGATTGATTAAATATGTCGATCGATGGATTGACAGGCTGTTATAAGCGTTAGATATCTATATTTGATGCTTATACAGTGTAGTGCACTTTGGTTGATGGTTGATTATTTTTCAATGCTATTATATACATGTGTTGCATGAAAATCCATATAATTAATTTTATATGGTGATTGATTGGTCCTCATTCCAATTTAGGAAATAAAGAATATTATAACATAAAAGTTCATGTGTTGACTGTACTCATTCGTTGAGATTAGTCATGTGTTGAACGAAATATTTTAATAATAAAATTTGCATCTTTATCAATATAAAATAAAGGTTCATGTGTTGACTGTACTCATCCATTGAGATTAGTCATGTGTTGAACGAAATAATTTAACAAAAATTGTCACACATGGACAGTACTCATTCGTTGAGATTAGTCGTGTATCGACAAAAATAAATATTCATTTGTTGAATAGAATATTTGAAAATAGAAATATATGAAGCCGTGTTGGTTAGATTGAAGCCATTTTGACGTGAACGATATTTATATCGATTTTATTCATTTTAAAATGCATATTGAAAAGTGATTTCGAAAACGCATATTTTGAAATGAAATCGAAATGAATTGAATATATAACGATTTCGAAATGAATTGAATATATAACGATAATCGAAATGAAGTGAATATATAACGATTTCGAAATGAATTGAATATATAATGAAATCGAAATGAATTGAATATATAACGATTCCGAAATGAATTGAATATATAACGAAATCGAAATGAATTGAATATATAACGATTTCGAAATGAATTGAATATATAACGATTTCGAAATGAATTGAATAAATAATGAAATCGAAATGAATTGAATAATAAAACGATTTCGAAATGAATTGAATGTATAACGATTTCGAAATGAATTGAATGTATAACGATTTTGAAATGAATTGAATATAAAACGATTTCGAAATGAATTGAATATATAATGAATTCGAATTGAATGGAAAACGAATTTGATTTCAATTGAATAGCAAACGAAACGAATTCGAATTTAATGGAATAGATAACGAATTTGAATTGAATTGAATATAAAACCAATTCGAATTGAATTGAAAACGAATTCGAATTGAATCGGAAACAAATTGAAATGAATTCAAATTGAATTGAAATTTGAATTGAATAGAAATGAATTTTAAAACGAATTTATAAAGAAGAATTCAATTTTGATTTGAATTGAAATGGAAGTTGTAATTGCTTTTGAAACGAATTTAAAGCTATTTATATAATTCGTTTTAAATAGAAATCGACGATGTATATATTATATATATAATATAATGGCCTGAATAGAACGCGCCGCGCCGCGGTAGTTCGCGAATTTCGACCATTTATTTCAAACAGACATTACGGGAGATCCGACCGTCGGATTCTCCTAAAACCGGAACCGTTGGGTTCGTATCGAAAAGAGCTTTCTAACGAATATTAGAAATTTGAAATCTAACGGTTGGATTTGGAGATACGTCCAAATCAAATTTGAAAAAGGTCGCTGTAATTGCAGTTCGATGGCCGTTGATGGAAATCGACTGTACGGGCCTTGATAAAATTGTTAAAAATAGTAATAATTTGTGTAAAATCATAAGAAATGATTCGAGAAGAATTGGGATGAAAAACTCCATATTTGAAAAGATAAAAATAGATTTTTATCGAAGTAAACTAGCTTTGAACTAGAATTATAATTCTATTTATTTTTAAATAAATAAATTGAATTCGAAAGGGTTTTAAAAATAACCAGAATTTCCAATGATTGCATTGGAGTGGATTTGAATCGAAATTGTCTTCGGAATATTTCGATGTTGGAATTCGTGATTATACGGATGTTGTTATGGAAATTTGAAAGATATATATTTATATCGTTATTTCCAATACGACATTTGTTAATCGTAGAATTTGATATTGAATATAAGCCGATATATTTTCTATTCAGAGCCTTGTATTGAATATCAAATGTGATTTGGGTTTGTCGTGAATGGTGTCTTCACTAACACTGTTCTTGAACCCAGTTGAGAAAAGATTAAATCTTTTTATTTAGATTTAATGAAGTGTACCAATTAAATAATATTTAATTGGAATTGAATTGATATTGATTTTTGGGTTTATCGTGGACAATGTTTTAAATAACACTCGTTCTTTAACCCGATAATTAATGAATGTGATTTTGGGTTTATCGTGAACTGTGTTTTAAATGACACTGATTCTTTAACCCAGTTAAAGATTAAAACTAAGTGGAGTTTTAATGAATCTTTAATTAGATTGAAATGATCGAGAATGGAGTAGCACCAGTTTTGCTCCAGACGATAGTTAAATCTTTAATTAGATTTGAACGTGAAATGGTAATTGAATTTACCGATAACACCGTGGTGTTAGATATGAAGTATAACCAGTTTTACTTCATGGGATGAATAGGTTGGGATTGGGAAATTAAAACAAATGATTACTTCGGTAAGGTTCGTTAATCCCGACTAGTTGAATCGAAATTCAAAAGAAGATTAGAGAATAAATTCAAGGAATTTATCTTGGATAAAATTAATGGGAACCTTTCCCTATGAATGTGAAATTTAGAAATTAACTGTCGGTTAGCCAAGTAGAATGGTTTTCTGAATATTGATCTGATGTTGGTTTCGGCCTTCGGAGTTAATATTTGGGGAATTATTCTCTTGATTAATTTACGGTTAGTGAGTGATAATAGGGAATGAGACGTATGTTGTGTTTGTGTAACACTTATTTAAAATATACGTGAGTTTTTCGGAAAGACCGGGTTTATCCCATTCTGAATAACTGATACGACGATAAGTCGAAGATGAAGACGATGGTCGAAGACCGGAGGTCTTCACGTCGTTTGGGTGATTACTGATGATCTTGATTGGGCTGTACACCCAAGAAGATGGAAACAGTTGGTGATCGTCCAGACGTGCTTGGAGGTCGATGGATATGCGGGGTACTAGGTGCCTCCGGTTTCGTTCAGACCCAGAACGGACTTGTAAATGGACTGTGTGTCTGACATTGGATTTTAGTCCGTGTGATTGATCTCTATTAAATATATATCTGTTTGGCGGCGGAGAATTTATTCTCTTGGTTAACGCCCTTCTCTGAGACGTACGAGCTCAGGGGTTATATATTGATGGATATCAAACACATGGAGTGAATTGCCTGTGTGGCATGCCTAAGTGGCGAATGATCAAGGCTTCTGTTGAAAAGCAAAGTCTTGTGGTTGATGATCAAAGCACGGCCTTTGTGGCATAGCTTTGTGTAACGTTTGCTTCGCGAGTTTCACACCCGGTATGAACCAAAAACGGGAGAAGGACCTCAGGGAGGGCCTACGTTTCCTCCTAGCTAAAAGTGGCGTCAGTGGTTTTACACGCCCTGACGAGTTTGACTTATGTGGTTGTTGCTGTTGCGAGGCGCCTCGGTTAGATCGGACGATCCGGGTCCGATGGAGTCATTCGTTGGCTCGCTTACGTCCCAAAGGGCGGCGAAACGTAGTGCTCAGGCATTTTTAATCCACTCCATGTGGACCGGCCCTGTCGCTCCAAGGGTCGATGCGTTCTGATCCTGAAACTCGGGCTAGGCAGTCTCGAATCGGTTGAGGACTATCTTTTGCCTCGGTTCATAGACGGAAATCCAATTTCCAAATACGTGACATTTGCGGTTTTATTTGTAGAGCCTAGTATGGCGACATAGTGGGATGGGGCGCTTATGCCGCCTATGATTGGTACTTATGATTTGAAGTTGTTTTATACACTATTCACTTATAATAGTATCAAATGATTTCTTTTAAACGTATCAAGCATTCTTGGCTATTATAAGGTAAAAACCCTATCCCCCGGCTTGCGTTGCATTGTGTGATAGGACCTGGGTCTTATAATAGCTTCATTTTTCTTTATTTAGCATTGCGTTGTTTGTTTTATGCACTGGTATTCTTGGGAGGAAACCCGTTCCGTGTTATACGGCGTGGTCCCTTGATTTACCTAAATTTGAAGTAAAGATTAATAACTGTTTTAGTTCTCACACCAGTCACATGACTGACCTGGAGTTTATTGTTTTAACCTAAACTCTGGGTGCCCCTATTTTGACACGGGCAGCTAGTAGTTTTGGTTTTGCAGATTTATATTCACAGGATCTTGGTTTACAGCTGGAATGATATCCGGAAAGCTTTGTATCCGTATATCTACTTCTAGTTGTGTATTGTGTTATTTTCCGCTGCTATGTATTTAAATGTAATTTAAATCTCTGATATTTCTGTGTAATATTCATTTATGCTCTGTATATTCTTGTATTCTGGTGCATTGTTGTAATATACAATGAAATGTTCTTTTGTATGCGTTCTATTTTGTCGTGTTCTCAAACGATAGGGCGTTTCGAACGGTCTGGGTCGGTTTAGCGACTGGTTCGGACCGAGCAAAATCCCTTCTCGTCACAGTTGGTATCAGAGCTTTGGTTTACAAAGCTCAGAGAACAAGGCACATTAGAACTATACGAAAGAATTCATCAGATATTGGGTTAGTAATATCCAATGGGGATGACTCGTTAGAGATGGGATCAGTAGTATCCTAGGACGAGTGTGAAGAGTATATTTTTAAAATGAAAACCAATTTTGTTTTGAAAATTTAAATCAATTATTCGTATTTGATTATTTATTTGTATTGATTTGGACAGTCCAGTATATAAAGATTTTGCATAAACGCCTTGCAAACGTGTATTTGAAGTTTTAATATACTGGATAGATATAGAATCACACTCTAATCGCCCGGAGATGATTTTGATGATGGAGCTCCATTATTAGAATTTATGTTCGTGAGACGAAAGTGGGATTTCTATATATTTCCAACTGACTGGTGTGAGAACCAAAATTAGATAGGGCCTATTGTTGTGATTTGGCATCAAAAACATGATTTTTGTATATGTATCAAAATTATGAATTTGAAACTCTAATTCACTAATTGATTGATGTTTGGGTTGTTTGTTTATTTGTTTGCTAATTCTTAGCCATTTAGCCTAATTGAATCACATATTGAATTATATTGAAAATTGGTTGCGTTTTCTTGCATATACTTGTACTTACATTGAACAGGTCATAGCAAGGAGGCTAGAGCAAAGAATAAAATTTGTTTGCCCGACAAATAGGTACATGTTTACTACATAATTTATTGTTTTGTTTGGGTGATGATGATTTTATGAGCCTATAGGCTAGCCGCTTGGCTTTTTCTTTTTCTTTTTGAGATCTGAAGGACCGGGGAAGCTATTTGAAATTCCCCGATGCTCCCGGTGCAGGGGAGGTTATGGCGAAATTTTTCGAAAATTTAGGGTGTTAGCCAAATTTTTGAAATTTTTGAAAATTCTCAGAAACTGAAAAGTTGGAGAATGGAAGCCAGATCGAACGTAGAGTTGATTAATCAAACCACTTTCGACTTTGTTCCTTTTCGGGGACGAAAAGTTTTTAAGTGGGGGAGATTGTAACAACCCGAAAATCTGGGCCAGTTTAAAATTTTTATTTTGGCGATTTTAGCGAATTTTGATTATTTAAAATAGATTATTTTAAATAATATCGACGAGAAAAATGTTTAGAATTGAATTCGACGTATATATTTATATACGTCGTCGTTAGAATATAAATAATTATATATATAATTATAAATAGAATTGAAATTGGCGCGGTAGTTCGATAATTCGATTTCAAACTTCAATTGAACGTACCGGGTGCAAAACAATCCGGATTTTAGTGAAACCAAAAACAATAGGATCTAATTGAGAATATCTTTCCAACGAATCCGAGAAATCAAAATTTCATAGCGGGAAACAAAAGATATGTCCAGTTGAAAATTCTGAATTGTCGCTATGGAATTCAGGCCCTTAAAAATGGACATTTTGCAAATGACCTCGGATTTCGACGAAACCACCTTTGTTGGATCCGGGATGTAAAGTTATTGCTAGATTTCAAATTTCATAATTTTTCGAATCATTATGTGAGCGTGGCGAAGTAAAACGCGTTTGACCAGTTTCAGTTGATTTTAATCGACTGGAAAATGGCCATTTTTCCAACGGTCTCAGAATTCGATGAAACTAGTTTTGTTAGGACCGTATCGTCAATACAAAGCTAGAAAATATTTTTCGGCAATTTTTCTAGTTAGTATGTGACCCCGGTAAATTGAAATGCGCGTTCAAATTCAATATATAGAGTTATATGTAGATTTTGACGGAAACTGATTCAAGCGATCGAATCAGCTTGCGATACTTATCCCATTGTGTTCGGAATGGGGGTAATATGCTATGGACGACAGGCGGTGGGCCTCGTTTTGAGGTCGTATGTAAAAGTCAACTTTTTGCATTTAAAATAATAAAAAAAAATATCTACTCCTATACCTTGCCCCCCCCCCCCTCTTTTCTTTTAGAACTGAAAACGAAATAACAAAAAAAAAGGGAGATAGAGGCGGACGGGGGGGAAACTCGTCGCCGCCCCCCTAAACCACCGCGCCTCCTCTCTGGCGGCGTGCCCCCTTCCTCCTCTGCCTCGCCCTCTTCTTCCTCGAGCTCGCGACGCCAAGCAACCCCAAAGACCCGCCCGTCGCCTGAAACCCCTCCTCCAGCCTTGTTCGAGCAACCTGCTCCCCCCTTCATCGCCAACGAAGACCACATGACCTCTCGCAGGCCCCTCCACGACTTGAAGCTGCTCGTGGGTTGGGGTGCTGATCTTCGAAGGCTGGCTCGTCAGTTCTGGAGGTCGAAAAGTGGAAGATGAAGAATGTTTTAAGCTAATGACGGGTTTAAGGGGTTAATAAAGGTAATCAGCGAATTTATTTATTTATGAAAAGATAATATATTTATTTATTATAAAAACTGATTTTTATAAACAAAAGAATTAGATTTTTACTTAGAAAAAGGTTTGATTTTTTTTTTGGTAAAAAGAAATGATTTTTATCGTTGAAAGAAACCATTTTTGATAAGTTGAATTTTTTTTTAAAAGGTATAAAAATATGATTTTTATACTTATAGCTAATTAAAGATATGATCTTTATATAGTAGATGATATAAAAATATTATTTTTATATAGGTAGAGTATTAAAAATAGGATTTTTATATTATAGGAAGGTTAAAAATATAATTTTTATATAAGCGAGAAGTTAAAAATATGATTTTTATATTTTTAAAGTATTAAAAATATGGTCTTTACTATATAGATGATAAAAATAAAAATATGAAAAGGCGATATTTTTAAATATGAAAAGGCGATATTTTTAAATATGAAAAGGCGATATTTTTAAATATGAAAAGGCGATATTTTTAAATATGAAAAGACGATATTTTGATATGAGTAGTGAAGTAAAAATATGATTTTTACTTCGAGAAAAATATAAACTTTATATTTGAAAGGCGAAAACTTTATTTTTGAAAAGGAGAAATCTTTATTTTTATAAAGGCGAAATCTATATTTTTGAAACGGAATTTTTATCTATATGACATCGTAGTAAAAATTCGAATAACAAGATAAAAATTCGATTTTTATAGATTGAATAACAAGATAAAAATTCGATTTTTATATATTGAATAGCAAAGTAAAAATTCGATTTTTATATATGGAATAGCGAAGTAAAAATTCGATTTTTACATATGTAGTGGTTACAGCAACGAAGATGACAAAGATGCGATAACGATGAAGATTTCTATCAAAGAAGAGTCAAGATGATTGGATAGCTATCTGTGAGAACTTCTCACCTTTCAATTTAATTTTTCTAGTTATATATATACTAGGATGCAGACGGTGTTTAGTAGCACCCGACACCCGTCATCCACAGACCATGGATGGCTTGTTTGTTAAATTGTTTGGTTGTGTAGTTGGTTAGATTAATTGGTTTGAATTGAATTGTTTGGTGAAATGAAATTGATTTGATTGATGTGTGAATGGCGTGGGCCCTCACTAGACCGGGGATAAGGCTAGGCCTCGTCCCGTTTCTAGTATCGTGCCGTTATGCCACTGAAATTTTCTAAAAAAAATAAGTTAGAAAAATAAAGATAACATTTTATTTAATAAATGAACCGAATAGAATATTCATAGGTTGAATAAAATAGTTTGATCGTTAAAAATATAATTTTTAACGTGAATGTGAATAAATAAATATCCATTTACAAACCAGACGGTTTGTTTATGTACACCTATTTGAAGGACATTGATTGGGTCGATAAATTTTACACATCGCCCAACTGCACAAATAAAATATGTGTTTGATTGTTTGAAACCCCACACGGGTGTTGGGATGAAATTTGAAGTTCACTCATCCTGATTGATTAAATATGTCGATCGATGGATTGACAGGCTGTTATAAGCGTTAGATATCTATATTTGATGCTTATACAGTGTAGTGCACTTTGGTTGATGGTTGATTATTTTTCAATGCTATTATATACATGTGTTGTATGAAAATCCATATAATTAATTTTATATGGTGATTGATTGGGCCTCATTCCAATTTTGGAAATAAAGAATATTATAACATAAAAGTTCATGTGTTGACTGTACTCATTCGTTGAGATTAGTCATGTGTTGAACGAAATATTTTAATAATAAAATTTGCATCTTTATCAATATAAAATAAAGGTTCATGTGTTGACTGTACTCATCCGTTGAGATTAGTCATGTGTTGAACGAAATAATTTAACAAAAATTGTCACACATGGACAGTACTCATTCGTTGAGATTAGTCGTGTGTCGACAAAAATAAATATTCATTTGTTGAATAGAATATTTGAAAATAGAAATATATGAAGCCGTGTTGGTTAGATTGACGCCATTTTGACGTGAACGATATTTATATCGATTTTATTCATTTTAAAATGCATATTGAAAAGTGATTTCGAAAACGCATATTTTGAAATGAAATCGAAATGAATTGAATATATAACGATTTCGAAATGAATTGAATATATAACGATAATCGAAATGAAGTGAATATATAACGATTTCGAAATGAATTGAATATATAATGAAATCAAAATGAATTTAATATATAATGATTTCGAAATGAATTGAATATATAACGAAATCAAAATGAATTGAATATATAACGATTTCGAAATGAATTGAATATATAACGATTTCGAAATGAATTGAATATATAATGAAATCGAAATGAATTGAATAATAAAACGATTTCGAAATGAATTGAATGTATAACGATTTCGAAATGAATTGAATGTATAACGATTTCGAAATGAATTGAATATAAAACGATTTCGAAATGAATTGAATATATAATGAATTCGAATTGAATGGAAAACGAATTTGATTTCAATTGAATAGCAAACGAAACGAATTCGAATTTAATTGAATAGATAACGAATTTGAATTGAATTGAATATAAAACCAATTCGAATTGAATTGAAAACGAATTCGAATTCAATTGGAAACAAATTGAAATGAATTCAAATTGAATTGAAATTTGAATTGAATAGAAATGAATTTTAAAATGAATTTATAAAGAAGAATTCAATTTTGATTTGAATTGAAATGGAAGTTGAAATTGCTTTTGAAACGAATCTAAAGCTATTTATATAATTCGTTTTAAATAGAAATCGACGATATATATATTATATATATTTTATATATATAATATAATGGCCTGAATAGAACACGCCGCGCCGCGGCAGTTCGCGAATTTCGAACATTTATTTCAAACAGACATTACGGGAGATCCGACCGTCGGATTCTCCTAAAACCGGAACCGTTGGGTTCGTATCGAAAAGAGATTTCTAACGAATATTAGAAATTTGAAATCTAACAGTTGGATTTGGAGATACGTCCAAATCAAATTTGAAAAAGGTCGCTGTAAGTGCAGTTCGATGGCCGTTGATGGAAATCGACTGTACGGGCCTTGATAAAATTGTTAAAAATAGTAATAATTTGTGTAAAATCATAAGAAATGATTTGAGAAGAATTGGGATGAAAAACTCCATATTTGAAAAGATAAAAATAGATTTTTATCGAAGTAAACTAGTTTTGAACTACAATTATAATTCTATTTATTTTTAAATAAATAAATTGAATTCGAAAGGGTTTTAAAAATAACCAGAATTTCCAATGATTGCATTGGAGTGGATTTGAATCGAAATTGTCTTCGGAATATTTCGATGTTGGAATTCGTGATTATACGGATGTTGTTATGGAAATTTGAAAGATATATATTTATATCATTATTTCCAATACGACATTTGTTAATCGTAGAATTTGATATTGAATATAAGCCGATATATTTTCTATTCAGAGCCTTGTATTGAATATCAAATGTGATTTGGGTTTGTCGTGAATTGTGTCTTCATTAACACTATTCTTGAACCCAGTTGAGAAAAGATTAAATCTTTTTATTTAGATTTAATGAAGTGTACCAATTAAATAATATTTAATTGGAATTGAATTGATATTGATTTTTGGGTTTATCGTGGACAGTGTTTTAAATAACACTCGTTCTTTAACCCGATAATTAATGAATGTGATTTTGGGTTTATCGTGAACTGTGTTTTAAATGACACTGATTCTTTAACCCAGTTAAAGATTAAAACTAAGTGGAGTTTTAATGAATCTTTAATTAGATTGAAATGATCGATAATGGAGTAGCACCAGTTTTGCTCCACGCGATAGTTAAATCTTTAATTAGATTTGAACGTGAAATGGTAGTTGAATTTACCGATAACACCGTGGTGTTAGATATGAAGTATAACCAGTTTTACTTCATGGGATGAATAGGTTGGGATTGGGAAATTAAAACAAATGATTACTTCGGTAAGGTTCGTTAATCCCGACTAGTTGAATCGAAATTCAAAAGAAGATTAGAGAATAAATTCAAGGAATTTATCTTGGATAAAATTAATGGGAACCTTTCCCTATGAATGTGAAATTTAGAAACTAACTGTCGGTTAGCCAAGCAGAATGGTTTTCTGGATATTGATCTGATGTTGGTTTCGGCCTTCGGGGTTAATATTTGGGGAATTATTCTCTTGATTAATTTACGGTTAGTGACTGATAAATTGGAATGAGGCGTATGTTGTGTTTGTGTAACACTTATTTAAAATATACGCGAGTTATTCGGAAAGACCGGGTTTATCCCATTCTGAATAACTGATACGACGATAAGTCGAAGATGAAGACGATGGTCGAAGACCGGAGGTCTTCACGTCGTTTGGGTGATTACTGATGATCTTGATTGGGCTGTACACCCAAGAAGATGGAAACAGTTGGTGATCGTCCAGACGTGCTTGGAGGTCGATGGATATGCGGGGTACTAGGTGCCTCCGGTTTCGTTCAGACCCAGAACGGACTTGTAAATGGACTGTGTGTCTGACATTGGATTTTAGTCTGTGTGATTGATCTCTATTAAATATATATCTGTTTGGCGGCGGAGAATTTATTCTCTTGCTTAACGCCCTTCTCTGAGACGTACGAGCTCAGGGGTTATATATTGATGGATATCAAACACATGGAGTGAATTGCCTGTGTGGCATGCCTAAGTGGCGAATGATCAAGGCTTCTGTTGAAAAGCAAAGTCTTGTGGTTGATGATCAAAGCACGGCCTTTGTGGCATAGCTTTGTGTAACGTTTTCTTCGCGAGTTTCACACCCGGTATGAACCAAAAACGGGAGAAGGACCTCAGGGAGGGCCTACGTTTCCTCCTAGCTAAAAGTGGCGTCAGTGGTTTTACATGCCCTGACGAGTTTGACTTATGTGGTTGTTGCTGTTGCGAGGCGCCTCGGTTAGATCGGACGATCCGGGTCCGATGGAGTCATTCGTTGGCTCGCTTACGTCCCAAAGGGCGGCGAAACGTAGTGCTCAGGCATTTTTAATCCACTCCGTGTGGACCGGCCCTGTCGCTCCAAGGGTCGATGCGTTCTGCTCCTGAAACTCGGGCTAGGCAGTCTCGAATCGGTTGAGGACTATCTTTTGCCTCGGTTCATAGACGGAAATCCAATTTCCAAATACGTGACATTTGCGGTTTTATTTGTAGAGCCTAATATGGCGACATAGTGGGATGGGGCGCTTATGCCGCCTATGATTGGTACTTATGATTTGAAGTTGTTTTATACACTATGCACTTATAATAGTATCAAATGATTTCTTTTAAACGTATCAAGCATTCTTGGCTATTATAAGGTAAAAACCCTATCCCCCGGCTTGCGTTGCATTGTGTGATAGGACCTGGGTCTTATAATAGCTTCATTTTTCTTTATTTAGCATTGCGCTGTTTGTTTTATGCACTGGTATTCTTGGGAGGAAACCCGTTCCGTGTTATACGGCGTGGTCCCTTGATTTACCTAACTTTGAAGTAAAGATTAATAACTGTTTTAGTTCTCACACCAGTCACATGACTGACCTGGAGTTTATTGTTTTAACCTAAACTCTGGGTGCCCCTATTTTGACATGGGCAGCTAGTAGTTTTGGTTTTGCAGATTTATATTCACAGGATCTTGGTTTACAGCTGGAATGATATCCGGAAAGCTTTGTATCCGTATATCTACTTCTAGTTGTGTATTGTATTATTTTCCGCTACTATGTATTTAAATGTAATTTAAATCTCTGATATTTCTGTGTAATATTCATTTATGCTCTGTATATTCTTGTATTCTGGTGCATTGTTGTAATATACAATGAAATGTTCTTTTGTATGCGTTCTATTTTGTCGTGTTCTCAAACGATAGGGCGTTTCGAACGGTCTGGGTCGGTTTAGCGACTGGTTCGGACCGAGCGAAATCCCTTCTCGTCACATACACCCTTTTTCATCCAAAAAAAAATTAAAATGTACACACATCAATATGCAATATGTAAGTTATTGGGCCGATCTAGCGCCTATCGTGTGTACATGCATCCACGAGCAATCACTAGCAACCACTTGCATCCATCAAACATAACATGTCTCAAACACATGTTTACATTCATTAGTTTTTTACCTAAAAACTCGATCGATAGGAGATATTCAAACAATAGATACAAGTATTAATTCGAAGCTTGAAAAAATAAGTTAAGGACATATTCTCGAAAATGAAAGGATATGAAGCACGAATCTTGTCTTCAGCCTCCCAAGTAGCGTTCTCATAGCCCTTTCCCCCATTGCACTCTTACTAGCTTCACTTTCTTGTTGCATAATTTCTTAACCTCTGATCCAAGTATGCAAGTCGGAACTCGTTCTATCATTACTTCCTTCTTTACTTTCATTTCCTCTCGCAAGTTTGGCTCCACTACCTCGAACTATATACATTTTATCGCCACTTGGATGAATAGTCATCTTACAATGATGGGCTTCCTAAAGGACTGTCTTCAACAGGTTTCCCCTCCCGATATGACTCAGCTATCAAACCTCTTCTTAAGTAGCTCCCCTACTTGCCTATCAAGTTCCCTCTTTTCTTTTAGGAGTCACATGTTGCAAATCATCGATATATATATCAAGAGGTTCTAGGAGACTAAGCATGACAGACCCTTTTGGGGTCATAAGAAATCTCGAGAGTCTTTCTATGGCTAGTCAGAAGCCTAACGACCCTCCTCTCACAATCTAGAATAGCTCCATATATGGTTAACCCATCCCTCCTAGAATTAAATCGTATCTTATGAAATAAAGAACATATGCGTCGCAATCAAACTCGACACATAACAAAGAGATTCTCAAACCCTGACAAATCATCGATAAATGAACCACACATCTATTGGGTTTGAGGCAATAACGGGATCCAAAACCATACTAGTATCTAGGTGCAGAGACTCAACTAAAGGATCAGATATAAAAGAATGTGAAGCGCCAAGAATCCTAATAGGATGATCAAAAATAGAAATCAATCCTTCGATGGAAACTTCCCTATCCCTATCCTATCCACTAGCTATGAGAACATTAGCTTGCCCTTTAGAAGTTCCTGCCCTCTGGCCTTGTCCTTGTCTCTTCGGGCACTCCTTAATGAGGTTTGCTGCCTCAACAAAGTGGTAGCCTTTCCTCTATCTGAAATCATTTTTCAAATGACCCACCATTCTGAAGTTATGGTATTTCCTCTTTTCTTCTTTTATCTATATTCCCTTCTTAAGCCACCATTTTCTTTCATCTTTGGGCTATGCTCCTTAGCCCCAATTCCCTTATTCTCCTTTTTACCATCTTTGTGCAACATGCTAACGAGTCTCCTGAAAACGGCCTCCATCGAATGCAAATCCTTATGAGGCTTGAGAGAATATAAGATGCAGGTGAAACCACTGCGACTAAAGATGGAGGTTGGGCACCTCTTCGTCCTTCGACATGTACCATAGTTTTAACATGCCTACGGGACCGTGCCGAAATAGGGATACCCTTTCGAGAGGAAACGGTTTCGCAATCAAAAAGGAAAAGAAAATCAAGCAGAGAATCGAGAAGATATTTATGGCTTTGGAAAATAAGCTTTTCAAAAATAGACTTTTCATTTTGAAATACATTGTTTTTGAGACCTTTTTGAAAACCATTTTCAAAATATTTTATCCGACTTATAACCATATGCTCTGATACTAAATGTGACACCCTACATTCATTAATGTCACTCAATAAGGGAATGCATTAAGTTCTGTGAAGCGTAATAGGTAAATAAGAACATAATAGCATAAGACAGACATGTAAAATAGCAGCGGAATTAAAAACTTAAAAAAAGACTTTGTTTAAATCAAAACATCATGGTCCCAAATACTGAGTTTACATCATAAGTAACTAATTACATTAATAATCTGTCTTTCCAAAAATATTAGAGTGCTAAAGCATAAAACCATATTTCCCAGTGAAGCCATAAGAGAGTTGACCAGAAGTCAAAGCGATACATCTATATCCAAAATCCAAGCTAAGCTGAAAGAATCCAAATCAAATCTAAGCACTTCCACCCGGAGAACCTAGTGGGTGGAAACGGAAGAGAGAGAAGAGGAAATAAAATGGGTCAGACATAAAGTCTGGCGAGTTCAGTTACTTTTAAATATAAATAAATAAAAGCATAATGGAAGGTATATATAAAACTGGAAGAATAATATAAAGTAACAATAACAAGTGCGAACTGAGCAAGATAAGATGAACCGGATATATTGTGCTTCTTAAATACATTTCTCTATACCGCACAGATACTAGTATATCAGAAGTAGAATGATCCCTACTAATACCGCTCCATTACATTTTATTGATTATTAGGTTACTTGGGTTAATAGTACTTAAGACTTATATGCGCATCGTACCCATTTACTTTCCTATAGATTCACCTAATACAATATATGTAGCTATCTCTCAATATTGAGATACACCCCATGGTACCCCACTCGCACAGTCTCCACCATAATGACGCAGTCTCTCATCCTATGCCGGCATGACATATGGATCTCTATATAAAATGTTACATTTTGCATATATCTATCATTACTGTGCTACGTAAGCGTATGCACTGCCACCATTGATCATATCAGATTCCTTATCAGAATAATGCCCTTTAGTCTACGATACACCACCCAGAGTAGATATGCATGTTTCTAGACTGTCCCGCATATGTACTGTAATTGTAGCTCGATGCCTCAATCGCACGTCCTCTAATGTGCACCAAATTCCGTTGTAGGGCGATACAAGGAACACGGAACTCGGTCGGGAGCTTTTCCATATCTGTACAGGCCCGTCTTTAAAGAGCCTCTATATACAAATATACCTCGGGTCTGTTTTCGTGGTGGTTATGGCCCTACCTCGGCCCCTCCCTCAACTAGTAAAGACTATAAGAGCTAAGCGGTCGCCCTTAATACAAACAATCTAAACATCCATGTGGCGTCTACCCTCAACCCCGTACCTCGATAGTGAAAGGTGAAATGATATCTTGGGTTTAGCTCTAGGCTTTTCGCATCCTGCTGGCTGTCGATGATGGATATTCGACGGTCTACTATCCTTGTTGGTCGTGACCCTCTCTACCACCTCATGAGCCACCCGTCGAATCACCCTGGTGTCACCTCATCACAGCATTCTGACTGCATAGCTACATCTATAGTCAAGGCCCACCGACCTAGTAGTTACGCGCAAACCAAACCTCTGCGAGTATGGCCTAAGATATCTGTCACTGCACAGAGGACTACTAGGAGCACCTTACGTACCTCGGGAAGCCGCATGCTTCCCCTTCCAGTCCGTTGGAGCCGTCATAACATTTAGATGAATGTGCGCTCCCCTCGTGTCTTATAACACCTCGATGATCTACCCGATTGGGTTATTTACCCCCAAACGTACGAACAAGTCCAAGCGCCTTTCTTTAATATGTTGTTAGACCCTATGTCTAAACATTCTTTTACGCGCTTGCCTTACCTCACCCGTTTCCCATTTAACTTGGTTACTCCCGTTCATATTGAATTATTATTCCAATTTACCAAGTTTCTTTTTCTTATTAATTTCAATCATATAACTTAACCCATTTAAGTTTATTAATAAGACCACAACATGTTATTCTCTAGATTGTGGCCCAAGGTCTGTAATCCACAATCTATTTTATATTCTTGCTTGGTTACATAATTTCAATAACATGTTATCCTTAATACATTATTAAGTATATCTCAATTCACATGTTTCCTAATTAACATGTCACTTACCATTTATGATTAAATATAACTTATTTATTTTACAAGTTTTCCTCATTCTTTCTCATTTAATCATAAATTCAGTTAACACCATCACTACAACTTATCATTGTTTACTTAGCAGATTATTACGCATATCTAATTCTGACATCTCTACAAGTTATGTTTACCCTACAAGGTGTCTTTATTTACATAAATTTATTATATTTTCCACCGTTTATGTATATAACTAGGTGTCTTTAATTACATAACCTTATTGGGTTAAGTTCGTGGGCCTATATGTAAATATTACCTACCCCCTCTATTTTACTTAACCCACCCACTACCCATCCAATTATACTTAACCCTAGCTTAAGTTCATAATCATACTATCCTTCTGGACTAAGTTAAGTTAAGTAGTCCAATTCATTACCATGTCCAATTATGATTATAATGGGCTAGACCTCCCGCATTAGGCCTACAACGTGTGGATGTTGGATATGCCGGTCGAGTCCGGGCAGTCTTATTCAACAGTTGGGTCTAACCTCATGTCTTAGCCCGATTCATATTTGCACACTTAGACCTCTCACATTACGTTCAACATTAGTGGATGTTGTATATGCCGGTCGGGTCTGGGCAGACTTCCACCATTAATGCAACCTAACCTTGTGTCATAAGTGCAATTACAATTCCTAATTATAATTACTAGACATTCCATTTTTATCCAAATCTACCAATGTCATTATAGGTGATTATTTCTCTTTTTCCCCATATTTAATTATGTGCCCAATTCACTATTCAAATCATGGACTTTTACACCCCTTTTCTATTCACCTTCTAATTATGCACCATATGCTCTTTTTCCCAAGTTATGAGTCAAGGCATATACATATATATATGTTATGCACAAACACAAATCTACATATTTTCCAATTTATGTCCCTAGTCCAAATTCGCCCATTTCAATATAAGTTATACCAAAATCCATATTCACATATTTTCCAATGTATGCCTAAAATTCATATTCACATAAGTCCCAATTTATGTCCCAAATCAGTACTTAGTGTCCCAATTTACGCTCAAATTATATTTTCCAATGTATGCCTAAATTTATATTCATATTATCCAACACAATATACACCCCCAAATTCATATTCGTATATTTCCAAATTTTATGCCCAAATTTAGATCCATATTTTCCAATACCAATTATGGCCCAAATTATGTCTTTCCCAATTTCGCATGTTCGCATTTTTCAACTTAGGCCCAGGCTTGAAGGTAGACCGACTATATAAAAATAAAAAAGGAAAAAGAGGGAGAGAAGAGAATCAAGAATAGGCATAATAACGAATCAATAATAAACTGATAGAAATAGGCATAAATTGAATAGGTATATTATGAGAAGATTTAACATGGTGGTGATATGAACATATAAAAGCAGATCTGATAATTATGTCATAATAGAACTGATTAGGCATCGATTCAAGATCCAGTTTTTATATACATATCAAGATTACTATTTAAATAATCAAATCTAAAAATAACATGAACTCACAGTGAATAGATCTAAGGAAATGGATCCAAATTACTGCGAAGAACATACTGAATAAGTTGTTGCAGCCGTCGCTGAATTTGTTGTATCAATCTTCGAATATGTATAATCTTCTTTGCATTGATTTAAAAGAAGAGGGCCATTTTAATTTTCGTTGCAGCAGAGCTTCGTCGTTAGCATTATTTTTAGATGAATAAAACTTAGGTCTATGGTCCTTTATATAGCCTAGGGTTTAATGAATCTTGCTCAGAAAGGTGTCCAGATATAAAACGGAGTATTTCGCCCAGATCTGTCAGGGGTGGATCGACCCCTCTTTGAGTGGGTCGACCCCCATTTGGGTAGGTCGACCTATGGTTCGACCCACCTGGGCGGGAAATCTGCCGCCTTCCCATATTTCGAATTTTGAACTGAATTTTGAATTTTTTGACCCATTTTTGAATTTCTGAACTTATTATATACATGTATATATTCTTCCTGTGCGTATACAAACTTCAAACCTTAATAACTTCTTTATATGGTCCGATTTACGCAAACCAAGTGTCTATTTAGACCAGAATTTCGGGACGGACGCAATGGCGTAGTCTGTTTTACTTAATTCTGAATATCAAATTAAGTTTTCCTTAACTCATTGTTAACAGCGTATTTTACACTAATTATTCTTTAATTCATTATCTTTAGTGTCATTAAAATTCCGGTTTATTATCTGAAAACCACTTTGTATGGGTATAAGCATTTGAATCAAATATGCTAAATATTATTGAAGACTGAGTAAAGTTCAAGGGTTGTTCTATTAACCCTAGATTGAAATTTCCTAAGATGGATTGATGGGATAGTGTCTTTGGTTTGTCCAGTCCCAGGAAAATTTGTTTGGATGAATATCTTACAGAGTATGCCTAACAGATCATCTACATGGATCTCTTTAAATGTATTTACGTTAGTGGCTGAGGAATTCATTTCTCTTAGATTTATGCCCATGATATTTTTGAGGAAGTCAATTAATAATTTCGCGGGTTTGATGATGTGACATTCAAAGTGAATTACGTTGTGGCATTAAAATGGTAAGTATGGCCTCAAGTCTCACAATCAGAAAATGACCAAAATTTGGCAGGTAACTTGACAGTGTGGATCTCTTCCATTAGGGAGTATTATCACCTAATCTTGAGAAAAATCCATTTGCTTATTTATTCTATCGCTGTTGTATGCTTCGGTGACGGTTGTTGATCTCAACTATTGATGAAATGACATTCGGTACACTCAACGAAATGAGTGGTCGGTCATGTGTGGCTTAGCTTACAAGATGGTCTTGTTGAACTCGTGTATTCCTCTCTAGAGATAGACTATCGAAAGGTGGTTTTATACTTTTTCATAGTTGGAAATCCATTATCCAATAAGCATCCACAGTTCTAATTGTATACTATGTATGTGGTGCGTGAGATGCAAGCGTTCTACTAGATTGTTATTGATTTGATTAGACACTATTATAATATCAGAATAGTGTTGATACAAAAAATATTTTGGATTATCATAAGGTAAAAACCATCCATATTTATGTGTAGATCAGTTTTACTATTATGCTTTCTTTTAAAAAAAAAGAAGTTAAACCAAACATTGGAGTTTACTCACACCAGTCCCACGATTGACCTAAAGTTTGTTTTGCTTTTGTTTTACCCTAAACTCTTAGATGCCCAATTTTGTACGGCAGTCAAATATTCAATATTTCACATATATACTTGGATGAGCTTAAAGCAAGAGGCTTCAGCATTAGATAGCTATTGTTTATTTCCTTTGATATGTGTTGTGTTATACTCTGATGATGGCACGTATATACATGCAAATTTGTATTTTAAAATTTAAGTTATATAATACATTTTATTCATTCCGCTGTGAGATTTTGTCTGCTTTTGAGTTTGTGATATTTTGATCTTCTTTTCTTCTATTCTAACTTTTCTTTCTTTCTATTTCTCACCCTCTAACTTCTTTCCGTTAATGATCCGGTAAATTTATGGTGCTTGATTAGTTGACATGGTAATTGTGTTGATGATCAGGATTGGGAATTAGTCGGTTCGTTACAAAACTTAAATAAAAGAATACCCTAAGAAGAGGCAGAAAAATATTTGTAGAAAATAACTTACAAAAAAATAACTTATAGAAACACTTACAGAAAAATTATTAAAAACTGTAACAAAACTACAGAGAAAACCATAACCATTGTGAACCCTATTTTCCTAAATTACCAAATGTCTGGATAATTACACGCTCATCTGTGGTCCTAAACTTTAATATGTAGCCTCTGTAGATCCCGTTCTATGGCATCTAATATTTTTATTTAGAAGATTCTCCCTTTGAAAATTAAGTAGTTCCCTATAACAAATCATATTCATTACATCGCCTGATTTGCGCTGGTTGTGTCAACAACCGAAGTAAATACAATTTTTTTTCTTTGGTTGTAGGATAACTACATATGCAATTGGTACTGAAAAAGCAATAGAAAGGGAAAAAAATAATTTTCTCCAATTTTTATTGAAAACTGGTGCAAATAATGAGAATCAAATACCTTTGTTTGCACTGGTTATATGTGAAACCAATAAAAATACTATGTTTGCATCAGCTTCCCACTCGGTATCCAAAACGGTTCAATTTGAAATTATTTTACGCTCCCCACCCTAAAATAAATGGCATCTCCAGGTGAGCTGTTATGATTATTAGCACGATTGGATAAGCAAAGGAAAATAGGTAAAAAAAGTAGTTCTAGTGTCCTACAGGGTAAGTTTCTATTCATACCTAAAAGTGAACATAAAAGGTTATAGACAGGATTGATTTTTTTCCTCATCCGATAGGATTTTGTTGGTGACTATTTTCCACTTCTATTATTTCGAAACATAACATAATTAGGAAGAATTATCCTAATACCACCCATCGATCTGCTTCTTGTACCAATTGCTAACTTATGCCCACTATGGGTTTAGGTGTATCAGGCCCAACCCGTTTGCAAAAATACATAGCATTGATCATAGGCGTTATAATGTCTTATTTTCCCTCGTCGGACCAATGCACGCACATTATCACGCTGAAACACACTCACACCCACCTCTAATTTGGACCATCTTACTACCTCCCACGGCATGGTGCATGCCCTCACCTCTTATATGAGATCGTATGTGATAAAAAAGGGTATGTTGAATGGTGTGGATCCCCAACAAACAATTTATATTTGGTCCAAATCCTGATTGATTTGAGCCTCCATAGATAATTACAATAGATTAACTATAAAATTAGTCAATGTCATTTTTAAGTTCAAATCTAATTAAGCCCAATAGTTAATTTATTTACCATAGAATAACGCCAAATCACATGACCCCATAGAATAATGATAACCTCAAATCACATGGCCCCACATAATAATAATTTTAGGCATATAACTTAATACCAGTTTTACATTTATTTTTATATTAAGTCTAATTGTTCCGCTTTTCATGTCTAAGTCATGCTCATATTTGCAAATAAACTATTATGGTTTGTTATGGTTCTCAGTCCATCTTATTTATACAAATATTGGTTACAGTCAAATTTTCTATCATATTCTGTCTCACGACCTTTTTACAATTCAAATAAATTTTGCATTTTTATTCAATCTAATTATTCCCTTTTTATATTGCTTTACAATATGTCAAATTATCCCTGGTTCAATTATTCTAATTAATTATATTTTTCCAAAATGCATGCAAAATAAAAGAATAATAATTAGTCGACGTGCAAAGAATAAAAGAAAAATAATCAATTGTAGGTAGTTAGGCACACAGATCTATGTCTAAATCATTCACATTCAGATGTCTTTTAGGCATATTTGGGCATAACCAAAATAAACTGAAAAAACAAAATAAAAAAAGGGAAAGGAATATGAGAAAAACAATTTATAGTACTCTAAATATTAATCAAATAGAATCTATAAAATAGACATAAAGATTACCGAAAGGAATTACAGAAAATAGGAACAAACTAAAATAGTAAATAGATATGTAAGAATTTGATCTAAAAACAGGATTACAACTACAATTACCATTGTTTCAATTTACCTTAATTTATTCAAAAATATGAAATAGTCACAAAATCTCACCAAGAATTGCTTTCTATTTTTCCCTGGTAGAATCTCCAGAATATATGTATATATAATATTTTATTTTAATACTCATTACTCTCAAAAAGAAAATTAACATAGGGGAGATGAGATGGGTTGTGTGGAATGAGGAGGGGATAGAGGTTTATTTGTAGTTGAAGATGGGTCACATCAGCAAATCTGGAGCGAACATGTTAGCCCTAAGTTGGCTCAAAAATTCCCAATCGTTCTTTTATTTTGTGCCATGTACAAAATCATACCTGACAACAAGCTAGGTCGACACATTAGTCCCCACCCATGGCTTGAGTTGACCTAACTAGAGACTAGAACGTTCCCATTACATTCATTATTATTATTTTCCATTTTAAATTTATGATTTATAATCGCCATAACTCCTTCATTTTAAGTCTTTTTTCGCAAACCAAATATCAAACTGAGCCATAAAATTGTAACGGACATAATGGCGCAATCCCCATTGCCAAATTCCCATTATTTTTCAACTTATACTTTAATTTGTTAATTAATCATTTCGTTTTAAAATTTTGTTTATTACACTCTCCCCTCTTTGAAGGATTTCGTTCTCGAAATTTCTAAGGTAGAAATATAAGATAAGTGTTTCCACAACAATATTTATAACCATCTACTCATCCATCATCCACTAGAAGTTATTATCGTTATTCTTTTTAATGCAAACTATGTACTTATGCAATAGTGTAGTGTATATGACCCTAACTAATGCAAAAGATTAGGTGGTCTAATGATTCAATTAACCTTCTTTTTATGCAATTATGTTTGTGTCATGCATCTAAATGTATGCAAAAATCCTAATGATAACATGTAATTCTATATACGTGCATCAAACGTAATTCATATGCAATAACCATATTCCATATATAAAAACCATAGAAATAAATAAAATGCACACACAACCATATGCGTATGTAAGTGTCCTATCAATAGATCGCCCCGTAGTGCCTAGTGTGTGTATATGCATCCATTGCATCCGCATGCAAACACTTGCACTCATTTACATTCATCAAACATAACATGTTCCAGCAACATGTTTCAGTCATATCCTACCATCCATAGGCTTCTCCTAAGGTCAGATTCAAAGGAATGGAAAGGTTGAACCCATTCAAGAACCACTACACCAAACATGCTCGTTTGTCACACGTATTTCATTGGTGATGTCACAGTATTTATTTTTATAAAAGACTAACAGTTATAACCGTAATTGCATCTACTAACGGCTAATTCCGTTACTTCATTCAAGTACATGGGCAAAATAGTCATTTCCCTATTATCTGGTTTATTACACTTCCAAATCACACGAAACAAACCACACAAAGTCAGAAACCCCTTTCAGCGATTATGTAACGACCCGGAATTTTGGGGCCAATTTAAAATTTTTATTTTAGAAATTTTAATGGATTTTTAATATTTAAAATGATTTACTTAAAATAATAACGGCTAAAAATTTATTTTAAAACGAATAAATTTAATTTAATTATAAAAAGGAGTTAAAAACAGTGCTGCAGTTTGAAAAATTGAATTTGAACTTTGACTGATTGTACAGGATTCATTTTAAATCAGGATTAAGCGAAACCAGGAATATTTAAATCTGTTTAATCATATCTTTCCAACGAATCTGAAAAATCTAAATTTCACTTTAAAAACCAAAAGTTATGGCTAGTTTAAAATTTAGAAAAGTCGCTGTAGAATTTATATATTTTTTAATATAATATATTGGCCTTAAAAATAGCCATTTTTCAAACGACCTCGGTTTTCGATGAAACCACTTTTGTTGGAACCGGAATGTCAAACTATTGCTAAGTTCAATTTTCATAATTTTTCGAATTAATATGTGAGCGTGGCAAAGGAAAACGTGTTTTGTCCGTTTTAGTTAAATTTAATTGACTTGAAAATGGCCATTTTTCAAACAGTCTCAAAATTCGATGAAACTATTCTCGTTAGAACCGTAACGTCAAAACATAACTATAAATAATTTTTCTGGAATTTTTAGAGTTCGTATGTAGCCCCGGTAATTTAAAATGTGCATTTGAATTTAATAATTAAATGATTTATAATTTAATTTAAAGAAAAACTTATTGTAACAGCCGAATTGGCTCACGAAACATGTTCCATTGTGTCCGGGACGGGGGTTATTAGCTAGGGGCGACACTCGTTTGGTTTGATTTGGAGATCGTATTGATTAGCATGAATTTTTGAAATAAAAGGATTAAATAAAATAAAAATACACCTATATATACGGTATGAATACGGCCTATACGCAGAACCCTAGCCTATAAACTCAACCGCCATCTGAAGCATTTCAATGGCCAGAATCTTCGAAATATTTTCCTCCAATATCTCCTAATCTAAAAGTCGAATTCAAAAACTTTCTGAAGGAAATTACAAAGGATCGTAAGGTCTTCGATATCAACGGTCAAGATCTAAAATAAAGTTATGGATTTCTCAAATTTTGCTATGAAACCCGGCTGGTTTGGAGCCAATTTCAGGCCGCCTGAGTGGACCGATCTCAACTGGACCGAGCTCGAGGGTGGCTGAAGTGTGGAGCGAAGATGGGGAGGGTTTGGATGATCGACCGATGGTCTAGAGTGCGTGCGAAGTAATGGATTGAAGTTCGACGTTGGGTTACAATTTTGTACAGGGAGAGGAAGAACGACCTGTCTTTTAAAGGGGTACTTAGCTTAAACATGTTTTAATTAATTAAATATTTAATTATCTCCAATGAAATTAACACTAAAATAATCGTAACTCATTCATAGGAGGTCAGAATCGAACGATTTCAGATTCATTAGAACCGTGATAACGAGCACTAGAGCATGAAACTGACTAGGGATGAAACAGAGACTGTTGGAAAATCAGATAAATTCCAATGTGAGAAATCTATTTATTTATTTATTATTTAAAAATAATTGTGAATTTATTATCACAAATCTACAGTTATTTCCTGTTTGCTATTATTCATGATTGTTCTGTGTTGAATGTAATGTATGGATCTGTTTGTTGTTTAAGATGAATTGTAATGTTCATGTTCTGTTAAAATAGATTAAAAATACCTCCTTGTTAGAAATGATGGGTAGATCGAAGTTTACATTTTTTGTTAATTAGATTTAACATGCTTTTTCATAGGAAAATGTTATCAAAATAAACATGCCTTTTTCATTAGAAGATGTTTATATTAATAAAAATAACATCGTGGTTAAAATATATGTTATGTAATGAAAAGGAACGTTTTGGTTTATAAAATGTGGTATCAGTATTAAAACAACATTTTGAAACAAAATGTTACATAGGAAATTAAAATAACATTTGGCCATAAAATGTCATATCATAAATAAAGATGGCATTTTTAAATAGAAATTTGTTAGAAAAATAAAACGACATTTTTATTTGAAATGTGTTATGCAAGTCAAGATGACATTTTTGACTAGAATTAACATTTTATGTAAATTATGACATTAAAAATAGAATTACATTTTATGACGTTAAAAATAGAATTTACATTTTATGTAAATTATGACATTAAAAATAGAATTTACATTTTATGTAAATATGACACTAGAAATAAAATTTACATTTTATGCAAAAAGTGATATTAAAAATTAGAACTTACATTTTTATGTAAAAGGTGATATTAAAATTTGAAAGATTAACATTTTCATTGTAAAATGTGACATTTTAGTAAAATTAACATTTTATTTGAAAATATATTATGCATATAAAATAAACATTTTTATACATTAAAAAAGTATGATTTGAGAATGTATGTTTTTATTCATTAAAAGGTATGATTTGAGAATTGAATATTTTGTACATTAAAAAGGAATTATACAAAATTGAATATTTTGTACATTAAACAGGAATTATACAAAATTGAATATTTTGTGCATTAAAAAGGAATTATACAAAATTGAATATTTTGTACATTAAAAAGGGAATTATACAAAAATGAATATTTTTGTACATTAAAAAGAATGAATTAGAAATGTATATTTTTATACATTAAAAAGAATGAATTAGAAATGGGCATTTTTGTCGCATTAAAAAGACCAAAGTAAAAAAATACACATTTTGGCATTTAATAAGGAATTTTAAAAAATACACATTTTTGCTGTATAGAAAACCAGTGAAAAAAAATTCATATTTTTGTTGAATAGAAATAGATTAAACAAAACCATCATATTTTTTTTAAACAAATGAAAATGACCTTTTGGTCAAAACTTGATTTATGAAAACAATTACATTTTTGTCAAAACTTGATTAGTGAAAAAGATTACATATAATGAACATTTCATGTATTAAGAAGGATGAAATGAAAATAAACATTTCTATGCATAAAAAGAGTTTAACCAAATCATACATTTTTGTCCATTTAGAAGGGAGATTACATTTTGATCATCAAAAAGGATTAAAGAAAAATTGTTTACTTTAAAAGAATGAAGACAAAAATGACATTTTCGTTTACATTGAAAAGAATTTAACAAAAGTATCATATTTTGCACATTAAAAGGAAATAGACAAAATTACAATTTTTGTCACTTTAAAAAGTACATTTTTGCTAGAAAATGTATATTAGAACAAGAAGTACATTTTTGCTAGAAAACGAAGATTAGAATAAAATGTACATTTCTGTTAGAAAATTTAAATTAAAATGAAAGGACACTCTTGTCACTTAAAAGGATTTCACCAAAAATATTTATTTTTGGTCATTGAAAAGGATTACACGAAAGATCAGATTTGAAAGTTAAGATTTTTATTGTCACTTGTTAACAATAAAAAGAATGGGAATAAAAGACCAGATTTTTATTGTCATTTGTTCACAATAAAAATAATTGAGATATATATCTGTGATGTCGGAATGTTTGATGTATTAAACATAATGTTAGTATATTCAAACTGAATCTTACACTTCCATTTACGAGTCATCCGACTTGTTTATGCGGTTGGGTCGATAATTTTTACACATCGCCCAAGTGCACAAATAATTTATTACTTGATTGTTGGATGAAACCCCACACGGGTATTGGGATGATATTGGACACACACTAATCCCAATATTTAGTTATCTATCAATCGATGGATTGACAGTCTGTGATGAGCGTTATTTATTTACTTTAATGCTCACACAGTTATAAATTCCACTTTGGTCGTCATTTGGATGTTTGATAATTATTTATCATGATTGTTGATTACATACAATATATGGTTGTTGATTGAGTCACATTCCAATAAAGAACATTCTAGAAAAATAATATTTTAGAAAATGTCTTAGAAAAAGAATATTTTAGAAAAGGAATATATTTTTGAAAAATATATTTTTATTGAATGAACTAGTTATTAACTAGAATAAATCACTAAATTAAGATTTAATGAATTAGAGAATATTTAATTGAAATTAAATTAAATATATTGGATTTTGGGTTTATCGTGAATGGTGTCTTCAATTACACCTTTCTTAAACCCAGTTGAGAAATGAATAAATCTTTTAATTAAGATAACTAAAAGTTTTCAATTTATTTTTAGTAATTGGAATAAGATGAAATGTGGGTTGGGTTTATTGTGAACTGTGTTTTTAAGTGACATGTGTTCTTTAACCCTACTGACTGTGAAAATATGATTTGGAATTTATAAATCTTTTATTAAGATTTAAATGGAAATTTTCCAAAAGTAAAGCTTTCCAATTGAATATATTAAATTGGAATTGAATGGAATTCGAATTAACATTAACCGAGATATGGACCGTACTATTGTTGGGACTATTGTTGATTGTTCGGATTTGGTGGTTGTCCGGACTATTGTTGATTGTTCGGATTTGGTTTTCGCTCAGACCCAGAGCATAAGCTAGTAAATGGATGCATGTCTGACATTGGATTTCGTTCCATGTGAATTAAATCGATTTCTGTTAATGTATGTTTGTTTGGTGGTGGAGGATTTATTCTCAACTTAACACCCTGGTATATATTAATAGTGATTGATCGCACGGCGTGAATTGTCAATGTGGCACGCCAAGATGAAAAATGATCAAGGCTTTTGTTGAAAAGCAGGGCCTTGTGGGATGATCAAAGTATAGCCTATTACGGCACGACTTTGTGTATATCGTGACTTCGTGAGCCTCACACCCCGGTATGAGTCAAAAACGGGATATGGACCGTAGGGAGTGCACACGTTTCTTTCTAGCTAGTGGTAGTGTCAGTGCTTAAACTGGCTGGCATTTTACTTATGTGGATGATGGATTCTGAGGCGCCTCAGATTTTTATAGGCCATTAGTGGTCAAACTATAGGTTCAATGGAACCGGAAAACGTGTGTTCAGGCATAACCAATCCACTGCCGATGGGCGGGGACCGGCCCTACCGCTCCAAGGGTTGCCCACAGGTGTGATCCTGAGGCATTTGCTAGAGTGTGTCGAATCGGAGAGGAGCTTGCCCCTAGCCTCGACTCATGATGGAAATCCAATTTCCAATACGACCTTGCGGTTTTTATTGTAGAACTAGTATGGCGACATAGTAGGATGGGGTACTATGCCGTCTATGATTAATACATTATGATTGAAATTGTTTTTGAAATATATATATACCCATAGATATACACACTAATACTAAATCCATTTTACCGTTTCAAACATCTTTTGACCATTATAAGGTAAAACCCTATCCTCTGGTTTGCGTTGCATTTTGTGATGGGACTTGGGTCTTATAATGGTTTAATTTTTCTAAAAAGCATTGCATTGTCTAACGTTTTACTTTATTTTATGCACTGTCAATCCAATGGAGTAAACCCGTTCCGCGTTAGCGGCGTGGTCTTGTGATTAATCTTATTATTAGATAAGTTAACTGAAGATTTCTCATACCAGTCCCATGACTGACCTGTAGTTTGTTTCATTGGCAAACTCGGGTGCCCATATTTTCCACATGGGCAGTCGAGTAGCTTTTTGCAGATATATTTACAGGATCCTCGTTTACAGCTGAAGTGGTATTCGGAAAGCTCTATATCCGTGTATTTCTTCCAGTTGTATATTTGTATTGTTTTTCCGCTGCTATTTAAATGTAATTTAAAACTCTAATTTTAATGTATTTCTGTTGTGTAATATATATTCATACTCTGTTATATTCTTCTACTCTGATGTAATTGTTGTAATCAGCAATAAAATGTTCTTCAGTTTGTGTTCTGATGTGTGTTGTTCTCAAAGCAATCCAGCCTTTCCTTTACTGGGAAGTTTGGGTCGTTTCAGTTGGTATCAGAGCTTTGGTTTACAGAGCTAGAGAACAAGACACATTAGAACCGAACGAAAGAATTCATCAGAGATTGGATTAGTAATATCCAATGAGAATAACTCGTTAGAGATGGGATCAGTAGTATCCTAGAACGAGTGTGAAGAGTATTATTTTCTTTAAAATAAAAATGAAAACAAATTTAGTTTTGAAAATTTTATCCTAATATACGTATTTGAGTATATTATATTTTAATGTGGACAATCGAGTATATAAGGATTTTGAATATACGAGTAATTAACGGATATTTGACGTTTTAATATAGTGGATAGATATAGAATCACACTCTAGTTGCCCGGAGATAATTCTGATGATCAGTGCACCATCACCAGTATTTATGTTCGAGTCTCGAAAGTGGGATTTCTATATATTTCCATTGACTGGTATGAGAAGCATAACTTAGTTAGGACACATTGCTGTGATTTGCACTGTAACACCCCGTATGTTGAATAACTTGCTATAATATAAAACAGGGCAGAATTAAACTTTAAAATCTGAATCAGGGGAAATGGGCTATGCCATTGCGTTCGTCTCGGAAAAATACGCGAAATAGAGTCCGGGTTTTCGAAAATCGGAGTCCATATGACCCGATTAAGGCCCGAAGACGTTATCAGAAATTCAAAACAGATTTAACTACAAAATTTTCAAAATTTCAGAAGTAGCGGGAAAATTCTCGCCAGACTCAGGGAGTCGACCTGGGGGTCGACAGGGGTGTCGACCTGCCCACCAGGTCGACTAGGGTGTCGACCCTAGTGTTGACCTGGGGGTCGACCTCCCTGGTCGAGCCCAGGTGACCTAGGTGCACCAGTTTGGCTTTTGGGCTGTGTTTTGGTGGCTAGGACGAGATCTGACGGCTCTAATCTGATTTAGGGTTAATCTAATGGCCTAAAACACCTAACTACTCTATAAATACACCCTAAGTCTACCCTAATTCATACTAAAAATAGATACAATGCCGTCATGCCGTCAAAATGCAACTTGAAGGAGCCTCCATCAAATTGTAGAAGAAGATAGCATCTCAAATCAACCTCTAATCAACTCTAGCAACTTAATCTTCTTTTTAGGAGTGCTAATCAACAAGTTGTGAGTTTTCTATAGCCTTAATGACCAATTGTTGAAATGATTATGATAGGATATAATGAGGTTATGGCTATGAATGTGGATCAATGCAAGATTATGTTATCATATGCTATGTGTTTGTGATGTTATGCAAGTTATGTGTTATGTGTTCATGATGTTATGCAAGTTATGCAAGTCATATGCTATGTAATCATGATGTTATGCAAGTTATGCAAGTTATATGCTACACGTTCATGATATTATGCAAGTTATGCAAGTCATATGCTACATGATCATGATGTTATGCAAGTTATATGCTACATGTTCATGATGTTATGCAAGTTATGCAAGTCATATGCTACATGTTCATGATGTTATGCAAGTTATGCAAGTTATATGCTACATGATCATGATGTTATGCAAGTTATGCAAGTGTTAGGCTATGTGTTCATGATGCTAGTTATGCAAATTGCTATGATAAACATTGATCCATTATGACACCATGATTATGCAAGTTTGGTGTATGATTATATGCAAGTTCATATATGATATGTATGCAAGTTGGGTGTATGATTATATGCAAGTTCACATATGACATGTTATGCAAGTTTGGTGTTTGATTGTATGCAAGTAACATGTGCAAGTTTACACCTTAGTATGATATGCATACATATGCAAGTTAACCCCTTTGTATGTCATACATACATATGCAAGTTTACCCCTTTGTATGACATAAATAACTTATGCAAGTTAACCTCCTTATGACATATGTGATTCATGCAAGTTTGGGTTGATTATTTATGCTAGTTGGGTTTGATGCTATATGCATGATTGACACCTTTAAACCCATGTTGATGCTAATGTTATGCAAGTTGAACCCATTGTATTTGTGATGAATCTTCACTTTTATGTCATGTTAGCGAATTACGTGGGGAACGATGGGGTTAATATACATGTTAATGAAATGGTGTGAAGTTGGTATGATTATGCATACCATAAAGTGGATGGACATAATTGAGTCAATTATGTACATCGTTAAAATTGGAATTAATTAGGGAAAATTAATTCGAAATATGGGGGTGATTAATTAGGTGTAATTATGTACCCATGTCGAGGACGGGACACGCGTACTGGGCGTGATTATAAGAGGCCAAAACGGGTTAGCGGTGGCAACGCAAGTCCAACGGGTTTCATATGCGTGTGTGGACCCGGGCTGGTAGGTAAGACGTTGTTGCATCGTGTAGGTATAAGTCGTGCACCATTGGTTGTATCGGGTTGCCACTTTGGGGAGTGATACACCCCACTGTGGGGCCAGCACGGGTATCTACGGTAGGGAGCCGATCGCTTGGGAGTAGTGGGTACACCTAGTGGAGATAGGGGCAGACGGCACCTATGTAGTCAGCTAGGGGTACACGAAACTACTGGGTAAATTTTCTAAGTCCTTGGGCGGGATCAACCTTTAAGTAGGAATGACTGGTGTGGTGTAGTTAGTAATTACCCTTGGGTGGGTAGATGCGTCTTTACCGTTATCTTAGTTCATCCTATGTCTAGTTGGCTACTTAGTGTGGTCATATATCCCCAGTCATCCCGTACCAAGTTTATATCATACCCTAATTACTTTAATGATTGTGTTGTTAAAGTTATAGGGCTCACTCAGACTTATGTCTGATCCCGTTGTTTTTATCTTTTCCCCCTCAGGTCCTCAGGTTGGGCCTAGCACTAGTGGGCTTTGATCAGATTTTTTTATCTATCTTTTGGAGCTTGGACCGTGATGTAAAGCCCAGCTTATCTTTTCTATTATGGCTATTGTTTATGTAGTGGGATTATGTACTTATGTTTTTATAAGGATGGATATTTAGTACTTGACTCTTTATGGTGTTGTAACTAAACATGTTTACCTTCTACTCCAATGAAATGATGTTTTAGATTTCCAAGAATCTATATCTGTCTTGTTGTAATTTTTCTGTTCTATATGCACTTAAACCGAAGTTAAGCCATTCCCTTAGTGAGTGACCTTAGCGGGTGTGGGGTGTTGCATGCACTAAAATATGATTTTTGACTATATATAAAAGTTATATATATTTGAAAAGTTAACCACCTAATTGATTGCTGGTTGTGATGTTTGATAATTAGTTTCACTAATTAAAATATTAGAATGATAATTAATTGAAACCAATGATAAAATTTTAGGTTGAGTTGGTTAAATTAAAAACATCTTAGCTACGTTCCTTTTCGAGGACGAAAAGATTTTAAGTGGGGGCGATTGTAACGACCCGGAATTTTGGGGCCAATTTAAAATTTTTATTTTAGAAATTTTAATGGATTTTTAATATTTAAAATGATTTACTTAAAATAATAACGACTAAAAATTTATTTTAAAACGAATAAATTTAATTTAATTATAAAAAGGAGTTAAAAAAAGCGCTGCAGTTTGAAAATTTGAATTTGAACTTTGACTGGCTGTACAGGATTCATTTTAAATCAGAATTGAGCGAAACCAGAAATATTTAAATCTGTTTAATCATATCTTTCCAGCGAATCTGAAAAATCTAAATTTCACTTTAAAAATCAAAAGTTATGGCCAGTTTAAAATTTAGAAAAGTCATTGTCGAATTTATATATATTTTAATATAATATATTGGCCTTAAAAATAGCCATTTTTCAAACGACCTCGGTTTTCGACAAAACTACTTTTGTTGGAACCGGAATGTCAAACTATTGCTAGGTTTCAATTTTCATAATTTTTTGAATTAATATGTGAGCGTGGCAAAGGAAAACGTGTTTTGTCCGTTCTAGTTAAATTTAATCGACTTGAAAATGGTCATTTTTCAAACAGTCTCAGAATTCGACGAAATTAGTCTCGTTAGAACCGTATCGTCAAAACATGACTAGAAATATTTTTCTGTAATTTTTAGAGTTTGTATGTAGCCCCGGTAATTTAAAATGTACGTTTGAATTTAATAATTAAATGATTTATAATTTAATTTAAAGAAAAACTTATCGTAATAGCCGAATTGGCTCACGAAACATGTTCCATTGTGTCCGGGACGGGGGTTATTAGCTGGGGGCGATGCTCGTTGGGTTTGATTTGGAGTTCGTATTGGTTAGCATGAATTTTTGAAATAAAAGGATTAAATAAAATAAAAATACACCTATATATACGGTATGAATACGGCTTATACGCAGAACCCTAGCATATAAACTCAGCCGCCATCTGAAGCATTTCAATGGCCAGAATCTTCGAAATATTTTCCTCTAATCTCTCCCAATCTAAAAGTCGAATTCAAAAACTTTCTGAAGGAAATTAAAAAGGATCGTAAGGTCTTCGATATCAGCGGTCAAGATCTGAAATAAAGCTACGGATTTCTCGAATTTTGCAATGAAACCCCGCTGGTTTGGAGCCAATTTTAGGCCGCCTGAGTGGACCGAGCTCAACTGGACCGAGATCGAGGGTGGCTGAAGCATGGAGCGAAGATGGGGAGGGCTTGGATGATCGGCCGATGGTCCAGAGTGCGTGCAAAGTAATGGATTGAAGTTCGACGTTGGGTTGTGGTTTTGTACAGGGAGAGGAAGAACGGCCTGTCTTTTGATGGGGTACTTAGCTTAAACATGTTTTAATTAATTAAATATTTAATTATCTCCAATGAAATTAACACTAAAATAATCGTAACTCATTCATAGGAGGTCAGAATCGAACAATTTTAGATTCATTAGAACCGTGACAACGAGCACTACAGCATGAAACTGACTAGGGATGAAACAGAGACTGTTGGAAATTCAGATAAATTCCAAGGTGAGAAATCTTTTTATTTATTTATTTATTATTTAAAAATAATTATGAATTTACTATCATAAATCTACAGTTATTTCCTGTTTGCTATTATTCATGATTGTTCTGTGTTGAATGTAATGTATGGATCTGTTTGTTGTTTATGATGAATTGTAATGTTCATGTTCTGTTAAAATAGATTAAAAATACCTCCTTGTTAGAAATGATGGGTAGATCGAAGTTTACATTTTTTGTTAATTAGATTTAACATGCTTTTTCATAAGAAAGTGTTATCAAAATAAACATGCCTTTTTCATTAGAAGATGTTTATATTAATAAAAATAACATTGTGGTTAGAATATATGTTATGTAATGAAAAGGAACGTTTTGGTTTATAAAATGTGGTATCAGTATTAAAATAACATTTTGATACAAAATGTTACATAGAAAATTAAAATAATATTTGGCCATAAAATGTCATATCATAAATAAGGATGGCATTTTTAAATAGAAATTTGTTAGAAAAATAAAACGACATTTTTATTTGAAATGTGTTATGCAAATCAAGATGACATTTTTGACTAGAATTAACATTTTATGTAAATTATGACATTAAAAATAGAATTTACATTTTATGACGTTAAAAATAGAATTTACATTTTATGTAAATTATGACATTAAAAATAGAATTTACATTTTATGTAAATATGACACTAGAAATAAAATTTACATTTTATGCAAAAAGTGATATTAAAATTAGAACTTACATTTTTATGTAAAAGGTGATATTAAAATTTGAAAGATTAACATTTTCATCTGTAAAATGTGACATTTTAGTAAAATTAACATTTTATTTGAAAATATATTATGCTTATAAAATAAACATTTTTATACATTAAAAAAGCATGATTTGAGAATGTATGTTTTTATTCATTAAAAGGTATGATTTGAGAATTGAATATTTTGTACATTAAAAAGGAATTATACAAAATTGAATATTTTGTACATTAAATAGGAATTATACAAAATTGAATATTTTGTACATTAAAAAGGAATTATACAAAATTGAATATTTTGTCCATTAAAAAGAGAATTATACAAAAATGAATATTTTTGTACATTAAAAAGAATGAATTAGAAATGTATATTTTTATACATTGAAAAGAATGAATTAGAAATGGGCATTTTTGTCACATTAAAAAGACCGAAGTAAAAAATACACATTTTGGCATTTAATAAGGAATTTTCAAAAATACTCATTTTTGTTGTATAGAAAACCAGTGAAAAAAAATTCATATTTTTGTTGAATAGAAATAAATTAAACAAAACCATCATATTTTGTTTAAACAAATGAAAATGACCATTTGGTCAAAACTTGATTTATGAAAAAATAACGTTTTTGTCAAAACTTTATTAGTGAAAAAGGATTACATAAAATGAACATTTCATGTATTAAGAAGGATCAAATGAAAATAAATATTTCTATGCATAAAAAGAGTTTAACCAAATCATACATTTTTTTCCATTTAGAAGGGAGATTACATTTTGATCATCAAAAAGGATTAAAGAAAAATTGTTTACTTTAAAAGAATGAAGACAAAAATGACATTTTCGTTTACATTGAAAAGAATTTAACAAAAGTATCATATTTTGTACATTAAAAGGGAATAGACAAAATTACAATTTTTGTCACTTTAAAAAGTACGTTATTGCTAGAAAATGTATATTAGAACAAGAAGTACATTTTTGCTAGAAAATGAAGATTAGAATAAAAAGTACATTTATGTTAGAAAATGTAAATTAAAATGAAACGGACATTCTTGTCACTTAAAAGGATTTCACCAAAAATATTTATTTTTGGTCATTGAAAAGGATTACACGAAAGATCAGAAATGAAAGTTAAGATTTTTATTGTCACTTGTTAACAATAAAAAGAATGGGAATAGAAGACTAGATTTTTATTGTCATTTGTTCACAATAAAAATAATTGAGATATATATCTATGATGTTGGAATGTTTGATGTGTTAAACATAATGTTAGTATATTCAAACTGAATCTTACACTTCCATTTACGAGTCATCCGACCTGTTTATGTGATTGGGTCGATAATTTTTACACATCACCCAAGTGCACAAATAATTTATTATTCTATTGTTGGATGAAACCCCACACGGGTATTGGGATGATATTGGACACACACTAATCCCAATATTTAGTTGTCTGTCAATCGATGGACTGACAGTCTGTGATGAGCGTTATTTATTTACTTTAATGCTCACACAGTTATAAATTCCACTTTGGTCATCATTTGGATGTTCGATAATTATTTATCATGATTGTTGATTACATACAATATATGGTTGTTGATTGAGTCACATTCCAATAAAGAATATTCTAGAAAAATAATATTTTAGAAAATGTCTTAGAAAAAGAATATTTTAGAAAAGGAATATATTTTTGAAAAATATATTTTTATTGAATGAACTAGTTATTAACTAGAATAAATCATTAAATTAAGATTTAATGAATTAGAGAATATTTAATTGAAATTAAATTAAATAAATTGGATTTTGGGTTTGTCGTGAATGGTGTCTTCAATTACACCTTTCTTAAACCCAGTTGATAAGTGAATAAATCTTTTAATTAAGATTATTAAAAGTTTTCAATTTATTATTAGTAATTGGAATAAGATGAAATGTGGGTTGGGTTTATTGTGAACTGTGTTTTTAAGTGACATGTGTTCTTTAACCCTACTGACTGTGAAAATATGATTTGGAATTTATAAATCTTTTATTAAGATTTAAATGGAAATTTTCCAAAAGTAAAGTTTTCCAATTGTATATATTAAATTGGAATTGAATGGAATTCGAATTAACATTAACCGAGATAAACTTCTGTAAAAGCAGATCGATACTACATATGGAATTTAAAAGGCTTTGCCGTTATTCCATTTATATTATTGGTCGGATACAGAAATTTACAACGATTATATATATTGGTTTGATTTCTGTGAAGATTCCCTATTTTATGGAAGATGATTTTGGGTTTACCATGAATTATGTTTTAAATGACATTAGTTCTTTAACCTAGTTAAAGATAAGATTAATTTCTTAAATTTAATTAATCATTGAATAATGAATTGTGGTATTTAAAACCAAATTGGGTTCTTAATAAATCTTTAAAATTAAGATTTAAGAATAATTTAATGAGTTTATCTTTGATAAGATAATGTGAATATTTTATTTAAAAGAATATTCTGGATTGGAGTGTGGCGTTGGATGTGTTTTATAGTACATGATTTTTAATTATAAAAAAATACGCGAATTATTCGGAAAGACCGGGTTTAACCCATTCTGAGTAATTACTACGACGATGAAGAGTCGAAGATGAAGACGATGATTGAAGACCGACGATCTTCACATCGAATGGATGTGTTGCTACAGAGACCCTTGATGGGAGTAGCTACCTTGAAGGGCTTCAGTGGTGGCTGTCCGGACTATTGTTGATTGTTCGGATTTGGTTTTCGCTCAGACCCAGAGCATAAGCTAGTAAATGGATGCGTGTCTGACATTGGATTTCATTCCATGTGAATTGAATCGATTTCTGTTAATGTATGTCTGTTTGGTGGTGGAGGATTTATTCTCTACTTAACACCCTGGTATATATTAATAGTGATTGATCGCATGGCGTGAATTGTCAATGTGGCACACCAAGATGCAAATGATCAAGGCTTATGTTGAAAAGCAAGACCTTGTGGGATGATCAAAGTATAGCCTATTACGGTACGACTTTTTGTATATCATGACTTCACGAGCCTCACACCCCGGTATGAGTCAAAAACAGGATATGGACCGTAGGGAGTGCACACGTTTCTTTCTAGCTAGTGGTAGTGTCAGTGCTTAAACTGGCTGGCATTTTACTTATGTGGATGATGGATTTTGAGGCGCCTCGGATTTTTATAGGCCGATAGTGGTCATACTATAGGTTCAAAGGAACCGGGAAACGTGTGTTCAGGCATTACCAATCCACTACCGATAGGCGGGGACCAGCCCTACCGCTCCAAGGGTTGCCCATAGGTGTGATCCTGAGGCATTTGCTAGAGTGTCTCGAATCGGAGAGGAGCTTTCCCCTGGCCTCGACTCATGATGGAAATCCAATTTCCAATACGACCTTGCGGTTTTGATTGTAGAACTAGTATGGCGACATAGTAGGATGGGGTACTATGCCGTCTATGATTAATACATTATGATTGAAATTGTTTTTGAAATATATATATATATATATATACCCATAGATATACACGCTAATACTAAATCCGTTTTACTGTATCAAGCATCTTTTGACCATTATAAGGTAAATCCCTATCCTCCGGTTTGCGTTGCATTGTGTGATGAGACTTGGGTCTTATAAGTTTTTCATTTTTCTAAAAAGCATTGCGTTGTATAACGTTTTACTTTATTTTATGCACTGGCAATCCAATGGAGTAAACCCGTTCCGCGTTAGCAGCGTGGTCATGTGATTAGCCTTATTATTAGATAAGTTAAGTGAAGATTTCTCATACCAGTCCCATGACTGACCTGTAGTTTGTTTCATTGGCAAACTCGGGTGCCCATATTTTCCACATGGGCCGTCGAGTGGCTTTTTGCAGATATATTTACAGGATCTTGGTTTACAGCTGAAGCGGTATTCGGAAAGCTCTGTATCCATGTATTTCTTCCAGTTGTATATTTGTATTATTTTTCCGCTGCTATTTAAATGTAAAAAATCTGATTTTAATGTATTTCTGTTGCATAATATATATTCATACTCTGTTATATTCTTGTACTCTGATGTAATTGTTGTAATCATCAATAAAATGTTCTTCAGTTTGTGTTCTGATGTGTGTTGTTCTCCAAGCAATCTAGCCTTTCCTTTACTGGGAAGTTTGGGTCGTTTCAGATTAAGGTTTGGTTCTTTCAAAATCGGTTGTGGCTAAATTTGGATCTTCTCGTCTGTTGTTGGAATCGTTGTTCTGCTGTGGTCAAGGTATGGCGTTGGAAACTATTAGGTTTTCATTGTTTAAATATAACAATTTTAGGTTTAGATGTAGAATCTTGTGGTTTTCAATGTTGGAAACGATTAGGTTTTCAATGTTATAAAAAAAGTTAGGGGCACATATGGTTTGGCTATCTATCGGATTTGGTCCATTCCAATTGGATATACCAAGCTATTCTATTCAGCGCCAACTTATTAATTTTCAGTTTAAGTTTTTCTTATGTTTGTTTTATAATCTGAATGATCATTTATTCGTCATCAATTAATATGTAATCTGAACCTTAGTTTTCACTTGAATAGGATTCCATTTAGATCCCATAAAAAGCATGTACTAAGATGTCAAAAATGTAAGGTACATCTAATTTGAACTTCAGTCTTCAATTTATTTGCAACTCATGTTTGTATCACACAATTTAAGTTCTTTTTTTTTGTTTTTTTTCATTTTCTTCCAATCCGAACAATCATCTATACGCCATCACGTAATATGTAATTTGAACTTCTGTTTTCACTTTATTCGCAACTCATGTTTGTATTGCATACTTTATGTAATTATGATACGAGCGTAGATATCCAATTTTTTTGATAATATACATATTTATATCAATGTAATATTTGAGTTCTTTTGCAAATACAAGTTTCCTTATATGAGTCATGATTTAGTAATAATTTAGTTTCTTTTAATGTACACATATTGTTTAATGTCTTTTTTTCCTAAGTCCATTGAATTCATACTACAGTGAGTAAGATAGTCTCATAGGTTATGTATCTTACAAAGGCATCAGCCACTCCAGCAATGAAGATGGAGAATGTTGCAAAATATTCCTAAAAGGCATCATTGTAGGATCATAGCCAAGATATGCTATGGTCAAAATAAATTTTCATATCATTTGAAAACCAATAATTCGTTAAAATATACATAAATTTATAAGGGTGAATATGTTAATGTCACAAGAGCATTATTGTAACTTCATTTGAAAACCCACATTTGGATTGTTTATTTTCCATTTTATGCAATTTTTGGGTATCATAAAATGCATGTGATTTTACATTTTCTTATTTTAATTTTATTTCTGTTGGTTTAAAGTTTAAAGTTTATACAACTCCATATATTTTGCTTTTGTGTTTTATTTCCTTGAAGGTGATTTGCATTGTAAATAAATAACAGAAATTATGTTTTTTCTTTTAAGTGCATGATATCTGCAGTGAAAAAAATGTTTTTTCATATTTTTTTTGTGTGCATGTGTGAAGTGTTAATTTGTAGTCATAGTCCAAGTTACGTATAACTTTTAAAAAGTGCATATGTTTGTCAGGACTGCTATTTAGAGTTTTAAGTCATATGACTTTCTGAATTGAAGTTTTAAAAAGTTACGGATTCCAATTGACACACTGTGCAAATATACATATATATACATAAATAAATGATATTTTCTTTTTTGATTTTTCTAATACTTTTTTTCCACATTTTCATTTTCTTTTAATGAAATTTTTTGATATCTATCTGTACTTTTAAAGAAATTATGTGGTTTGCGAAGGTTAAAATATGGATTAAGAAGGAATTTGATGTTGTTGCAAAAACTGAAAATTATTTGTAGCAACTCTGAATTCGCTCAGATTTCTGTAGCATTCAGTGTTAGTAGTTTATTTTTTTTTTACCTAACTCTTCCGAGTTGTATTTTCATGTCTTGTCAAGGACAAATAAAGTTTCTTGCTAAAGATGAATCCAATGTTGAAAGAGTAGATTAGAATTCGACATCGAAATAATATTGATTACATATAAGGAGTTTGAAATTTCATTGAATTCGCAAAGTCTAATTCACCACCCGACTTTGAACTATGCAGTTGTCCTTGCATAAAGTGTAGAAATTCAAAAAATTTGCATTTTTAATTAGTAGAGAAACACATGATCGTTTATGGTATGGATCAAACATATGATGAATAGGTTTTTCATGGTGAGAGAAGCGGCAATGACATGGTGCTCAATCCTACACGGCATGTCAATCACGAGGCTTGTAATTCACCAATTTCGAGAGGAAAACCATATAGGAGATGCTCTTGGAGATCTCGTTGATGATGCATATGGCATAGAAGGGATTGGTGATGGTAACCATTGGGAAAAGTATCAGGAGTACAAATGAAGAGCAAATGAAAAATTATACCCTTCTTGTGAAGATGGTCTAACAACATTAAGTGTCATGATAGAGCTTCACAATTTGAAAAAAGAATTTAATTGGTCAGGAAATAGTATGATCGAGTTATTGAAACGATTGAAACAGTGGCTTCCAAAGGAAAATACAATACCAGAGAAGTACCCAACAATGAAGCAAATATTAAAAGATTTGGGAATGAAATCAGAGTGCATACATGCATGTAAAAATGATTGCATATTGTTTTGGAAAGAGAATAGTAATGCATCAAAATGTCCCCATTGTCACATTTAAAAATTAAAAACTAAAAAGCAAGAAGTGGTAAAAATTACAAAACAACCTCAAAAAGTTTTGAAATATTTTCCATTAGCTCCTATCTTAACAAGATTCTACACTATATCATGGACAGCTCAAAAAATGTTATGGCATAGTGAAGCAAAGCCTTGATGGAATCGGATGCGTCATCCTATTGACTCGGCTGAATGGAGATCATTGAAAAATAAGAAGCCGGAGTTTAGTAAATGGACGAAATGCTTGCCTTGGTATTGCCACCAACGGGTTCAATCCTAATACAACCCAATCAAGAAGTTATAGTTGTTGGCCTGCTTATACAGTTCCTTATAACTTACCGCCATCATTATGCATGAAGCCGGAGTTTCAAATGTTGTGCTTGTTAATTCCTGACCAAAAGCACCAAGTTAAGATATTGATGTGTATTTGGAACCTCTTGTGGATGAGTTGAAGCAATTATGGACAGAAGGAGTGCTTGTATTTGACACGAATACAAATGAGTATTTCACTCTTAGAGTAATGTTGTTATGTGGAATTCACGATCTAACCGCCCTTGGAAATTTATCTGGTTGTGTAACGCATGGTTATAAAGCATGTCCAATTTGTACTACGAAGACGGAATCAGAGCGCATCGATATTAATATTGTTTATACGAATTATAGAAGATTTTTGAAGAATGGTCTTCCGTATAGGGCATTGAAGCATGGGTGGTATAAGTCCACAGAGAATAATGAACCTCCAACATGATTGATAGGATCAACATTTCTAGCAAAGCTTGCTCATATCAAATATATACCAGGCATGGTACAAGAAGTCAATTCTTTTTGCATTAGAGTATTGGAGTAACCATAAAGTGTGACACACTATTGATGTGATGCACACTGAGAAGAATGTATCCGAGAATTTTATTAATTTGTTATTTGATAGGAACAAGCAATATTTTTCCAAATTTGCATTTGATAAATCTTACAAGACTCGATGCTATGAAATCCTAAAGGATGTCAAACTTCCATCTTGCTTTGGGACTAAGTTAAGCAACTTAGTAAATAGTCAGCCACCCAGTTTGAATATTAGAAAATCATATGAGTGCTATGTTATAATTCAATATTTTCTACCTATCATGGTTCAACATGCTTACCCAAAGCATCGTGAATTATGATGTGCAATATTGCAAGTATGCTTGTATTTTTGTGCTATTTGCTCAAAGGTTTTAATTCGAGAGCATGTTCAAGTTGCAAAAGACATGATTGCTGAGACATTATGCATGTTGGTGCATTATTTTCCTTCTCAATTATTTGACATAAGCATACATTTAATGGTGCATATAGCTGATCAAGCATTGCTATGTGGACCGGTTACTTATATATGGATGTATCCATTTGAAAGGTATAATGTTTCTTTCATGTAATTATTACATGGTTTATTTCATGGATGACGTAAATTTTTATTTTTTTTGTTAGAGATATGAAGGAGTGTAAGGACATACTGAGCAATAAATGTTATGTGGAGGGATCAAATTTTGAAGCATATCTTGTTTCAGAATCTGTTATATATGCCAAATCCGTGTACTGGTAATTATAGCTGCAAACAAGCACCATTTTTAGATGAGAACGGAGATGATACTTATGAGCGTTCCATCGTTGAGGGTAAAATTATTATATTATCTGGCATACAACATATTCAAATTCGACGGTGGATACTTTTTACCATGGACGTCGTTGGCGTAGACGATTATTATAGGTTTTCCTTATTTTGACATGTTATGACATTATGTGATGTAATTTCAATATTTACTTAAGCCGCAACATTTTTATTTGTAGCGACTATCGATCATCATTAGAGGACGTTCAAAGGAGCAAAAAAAGGCACCATACACAGGCAGAAGTAGTAGTACAAACATAATTTTTTGATTGGTTGCATAAGAAGGTTTGTTAGATTGCACAAAACTCATACTTCAATAAAAAAAAATTGACATTATTTAACTTGTTGAAATTGGTTTGACAGTTAATGGACGAAAAGTGCATAAATTCACCGTTATGGTATTATGTTAGTGGACCAGCATGGGAAGCCAAAACTCACCTTAAATATAGAATTAATGGTTATGTATTCTCTCCACAGCACTACTATGACACTCTTTCTACACAAGATAGCGGTGTTTGTATGGATGCAATTACAACATTTATAGGACGTGCAAAAGATTTAAATCCTACAGATGGTGACACTACTTGGTCTAGTATTATCAAGGAGATGATTGAAGTTGATTATTATCAATTTCAACATGTTGTATTCTATCGCGACTGAGTGAATGTTGCTGACAAAATACATGGTTGTAAGATTTGTACAAACTTTAATTTGTTGATGGTGAATCTTAACAAACTTAAAAGCAGTGATAGAGAGTACGATGAGCCCGCCATTCTAGCATCAGAAGCAAGTAAAGTTTCTACATAAAAACATACAAAATCCTAATTGGTCCATTGTACGACATTCACCAAAACATCTGACTGATAACCTGGATGATTAGAGGCATCAACAAATTTTCAATCTGTTTTAAAGGAACAACAAAATTTAGGAGTATTGTTAAAATGTATCGAAACCAAATTAGATGAGCTTGATTTTGAGCCCAAACTTTCTTTATGTTTTGAATATTTGAGATATTTGATGATTTTAAAATTGATGGTTTTAGTTGTAATATTCAAGTTGTTGAATGCTTGTTGCCTCTTTTCTTATAGTCGTGCGCTTTCTTATGTTCAACATGTGTATGCATAGCACTATTGCTGATTTTCGACATGCTGAATGTTTGAATGCATGGCACTATTAATGGTTTTAAGCCTTCATTAACTCCAAGTCCACTAATTTTCCCTCAAAGGGAAACGACGGCCTCTGCATTAGTTGAAGATGTTATTGCAAAATCTACATTGTTGTTTTTTGTATCATCAGTCCAAATGAGATTTCGTTTATGTCTCATATGGATTATGTCAATAATCATTGGCACACCATATTTGAATGAGAGAAGATGGATACACTCATGCGTGCTTCATTTTACCCAAAAATTTCAATCGATGGTATACCACTGATCATCGTGGATAACAGTTGGTGGCATACTATAAATTGTATATAAAAAAGAATCATCCTTTATTTTGCCTTGAATTTTGGATCGGCAGTGTATTACCAACTAAAAATTGGATGAATCAAAGAAGCGACTAAAGTTCGTTAGGGTCTTAAAAATAAGACAAAAAAGAGATATTTCGCAAAAAAATTGCTTGCATTATTGTAATTTTTATAAAAAATGATGATCGAAAAAGAAATTGAAAGTCAAATCTAATAATTCATAGATATTCTTGAAATAAACTTGGCTTTTGAAATCTTAGAAAATAAGAAGTGAACTCTCAAAACTGACCTTGTACATGTTTTTATTTACTTTCATCACAAATCATATAGGTCAGCTGAGTGATAACTAACATGATTTCTATTCTATTTTGTAACGGGTTCAATAGTTTATGCAACATTGCTTAGAATTGTAACTGACGATCTAGTCTAAAATATTGAGAAGTACCGGAGACGATGTATGTTATCTCTTTAATCCTAACACACTTTTATTTTTGTAACCAAAACTTTCACTTGCCCACTTTGAATAATTCCTAAATGGTTTAATATATTAGGCCAATCCATATGTCACCTATCAAATTTGAAGTTGGTTTTTTTACTTTTGGAAAACATGATTACATAATATATATGCTTATAAAATATGTAAAAATTGATAGAAGCAGATGAAGAAAGACAAAAGTCGGAATCTACTACTAATGGAGGTGATGGTATAAGATGCTTAGAAGATTTTGAAAGAGATCCCATCGCCGAAGTTTTTGGAGATAATGGTCGGAGAAGTTATTGCAGTGCTATTAGCTCTACGTCTAATGCAAAACAAGTAAAACTCATGCAAGCTTCAAAGGCAATAGTCAATTATCGAGAGAATATGAATCAGAAATGGCGAGAGGAAATGTAGACAGAGATGAAAACAATAAGTTCGGCTATCGTTGATTTGAAACAATTCATGGCGTTTCTTGTAAATCAATTTGGAGGAAATGCGACGACACCAAGACTGGTTGATACTTCCAATATGGAGCAAAATCTCAATAATTCGATATCTAGCAAAAGTACTCCATTAGATAAAGTGACACTACCACCTACGGGAGGGAAACAATCGGTAACGATATTAGGACTAGGTTCGATGGAGGTAGCGAGAGGGCATATTGGGACGCAGAAGATGTGTCATGGTAGAAAGGTGGTTAAAGGAGAAGTTGTTTGGGTGGAGGATGTTCTCGATCCAGATACTTCACTTTTTGATGCACCACAAAATGGTCATTACATGTTGTGCGAGCTAGTTGACGAGGTTTTGTGATTTGGCCCGAGTATCGTCTACATTATCAGTAAAATTCTGTAAGTTCATTTTAATATTTTGCTGCTATTTTTAGTATTTTGTTGGTACTGTTTAGCATTTTGTTAGTACTTTATATAACTTTTTATGTTTTATCTGAACAGATTATATTGAATTAGCTGGAAAATGGAAATTAGACTTAATCTGAGTGATTTTCTTGGTAAGTGTCTCTATTATGCCCCTCAGATATTTTTTTTGTTTCTTCGATTTTTTTGTAGACTAAATTAACTAGCATTTTGCATCATTGGTCCCTACGTTTATTTTTTTAATAGTAGTTTCTAGCAAAAAACTAAAGTAATATAGAACATCTCATGCATATTAGGTAATTTATTGTTCTCGTTTTTTAGTTTATAACTTTCAATAATATCAACAAAATCAAACTTGACAACATATAAGAATTCAGTGCATTTTCATTTAATTAGTTTTCAATGCTCAAGATTGATAGAGAGAGCATGGGAAAGGGTGACCCAAATTGAACTTCCTACCCGCGTGCTACAGATAGTAATTCATGAATTTTACCATAATACCAAAAAAGGAAAAGAAAATTAATAATATTGAAATATAATTCAGAAAATGGCAGTGTTATATTAATTTGAATGCTACTTTATTTGAATAGCTAAACTTATGTCATGCACTAACAAATATTTTTTTGAAAACAGAACTTAAATTTGAATAGCCAAATTTCCATGCATCCAAGTTTGGCCGATTCTTATTTTTCTTTCAAAAAATTCCAAGTAACTAGACTTTCAACTAATCGTTCGCACTCGATCCCTAAGCGATTCAAACGTCCATACCCAAAACATAATACCGTTGTAAAAATGTGGGTTAACGTTAAATATAAACCATTCCTATGATAAGTCAGTGCATAACCCGTCGGAGAATAGGATAAGCTTGGCTTTTAATGATGTCTATACTGTGGTGTTATAAAGAACAAAGTGGGGTATTACGGGATACTCTTTATAGAATCACCTATGTGAGTGCGATGGCGCCGCTTCAAGAAGAATTGAAAGGTCGAATTCTTCAAGCACTCATGAAACCAAGGCGGTGTTCATGGCAAAAACGAACACAAACAGAGAACCAAGGGGTTAACAAGCATTTATCATGTGTTATCTTTATAGACTTACACAAACGGCTTACAGTTCAAAGACAGTCCAGTCTACTGATTCGCCAGTTAGTTATAACGATAAAACACTAGGAAAAGTTCAAGGCCTCTGTGCCACTTTTACCGATATGATAAATGTTACACAAAGTTTCAGAACAGATTATACAACCACTCACTCATGTGGGGGATTGTTGGAAGAATGAGTAAAGTGGTTGAGGCAAACTAAGTCCCACATCGGGGAAATTTGTGCCTTATGCCACTACTTATACTAATGCTTGATGCATTATATCAATAGAAAGAGGAGATAGAAGAGGGAGAGGCAATGGCATGATCATATATTCATAGTCAAAGATTAGGGCCTTGGGCCTTGGGGCTCTTGGGGTCTCGTGATCGTACGGGCCTCCGAATGCCGCCAGGCCTGCTTGCGTTGTTCAAACGCCTATTTTTTTTGAATACAGCCGCCAAATACCAACGGAAATGACTGTTGGTAAAGGGTCGCAACCTTTCCAACAGTTACAGCCGTTGCAATTCAAACAGGAGCGCCTGTTGCTGAAAAGATGCCTCTTCGCTGCTATATAAAGCCGTGCGAAAATCAAATCAAACCACTGATTTTAATACTCTTCTTCTCCATCATCCACTGCTCTGTTCTGCAAATACTAACCTACCTTGCGTTCGTCGTCGCTCTGCGATTGTAGCGCAACATCGCGGAGTAAGGTCCGTTTAACCTTGGGAGGCGAATTGCTAATCATCTCCTCTGCGTCGTGTGGGAGAGCAATATTGCTTTAAGGGAACAGTTTCGACTACTGGACTCGGACAAACTGCGAATAGACGGACTGTAATCAAACGGTACTATCTACCTTCTTCTTCTTCTCTCATATAGTACTGTACACTGTACTGATTTGCAATTACTCAAATAGTAATTGCTGTTTGCCTTGCTGTTGCTTCGCTGGTTCTGAATCTACTTAGAATAACAATCTTAAAGCAATATTCTTTGTTTGTCTAAGTAACTTCTTTCGCTTTCAGACAATGGCGAACGAAAGCAAAGTTTCAGCAAGTAAAACTGCTGTGACCGCACCACCAACAGGACCTTTGGTTCCTCCTACTGTCACATTCTCGCATGGAGAACGGCCAGAAAAATTCACTGGTGTTGACTTCAAAAGATGGCAGCAAAAAATGTTGTTCTACCTGACCACTTTAGGCTTGGCAAATTTCCTTACAGAGGATCCTCCTAAGGTCGATGAATTGGAGCCTGACGCTACAAAGGTCGAGGCACTCACTGCTTGGAAAAGTTCCGACTTCATATGTAAAAATTACATATTGAACGGGCTGGATAACAGTCTGTACAATGTGTATTGTACAGTGAAGACATCGAAGGAACTTTGGATGTCTCTAGACAAAAAGTACAAGACGGAAGATGCTGGCATGAAGAAATTCATCGTCGGTAAATTTCTGGACTTTAAAATGATCGACTCCAAGACAGTGATTAGCCAAATTCAAGAGTTGCAGGTTATTATACATGAAATACATGATGAAGGAATGTCCCTAAGCGAATCATTTCAAGTGGCTGCCGCAATAGAGAAATTGCCTCCATTATGGAAAGACTTCAAGAATTATCTGAAGCACAAACGAAAGGAGATGACAATGGAAGATTTGATTGTTCGACTCAGAATTGAAGAGGACAACCGAAAATCTGAAAAGAAAACAACTAATACTATTGTGGCAAAGGCAAATGTGGTCGAGTCTGAAAAGAACAACAAAAGAAAGAGGGAAAACAACCCAAACGCAAAAAAGGCAAATAAGTTCAAGGGAAACTGCCATAATTGCGGGAAGAAAGGACATAAGGCAAGCGAGTGTCGAGGTCCAAAGAATCAGAACAAGAAGAAAGACGAAGCCAATGTTACTGAATGTGATAGGCTCTCGAATGATGTTTCAGAAATGAACTTATCTGCTGTAATCTCCGAATGCAACTTGAATGGCAACACGAAGAAATGGTTTGTGGACACTGGTGCCACAAAACATATTTGCGCCAACAAATGGATGTTCTCCAACTACAAGTCTGCGACACAAGAAGAGCAACTCTTTATGGGAAACTCCTCCACGTCAAAGGTTGAAGGTAAGGGAAAAGTGGTTCTCAAAATGACTTCTGGAAAAGAACTCACTTTGAATGACGTGCTCCACGTTCCAGACATTCGGAAGAACTTGGTCTTGATCACTACTGAGCAAGAATGGATTCAAGTTGGTCTTTGTTTCTGATAATTTTGTATTGTCTAAAAACGGAGTGTATGTGGGTAAAGGGTATGTTAGTGATGGTCTGTTCAAAATGAATGTAATGACTATTGTACCAAAAGATATGAATAAAGTGGAACCTTCTATTTATATCGCTGAGTCATTTAATATATGGCATAATAGATTAGGACATGTTAACTTTGATACTTTACGGAAAATGATAAACTTAGACTTTATACCTAAGTTTGCCATAGACTCAAATTATAAATGTGAAACATGTACAGAAGCCAAAATGACTCGAACCTCCTTTCATAATGTTGAAAGGAACACTGAACCTTTAGATTTGATACATACAGATGTATGTGATCTAAAATTGTGTCAAACCAGAGGAGGTAAAAGATACTTTATCACCTTCATCGACGATTGCACTAGGTACTGTTATGTGTACCTATTAAGGATTAAAGATGAAGCCTTCGATATGTTTAAACAATACAAGGCAGAAGTTGAAAATCAACTAAACAAAAAGATAAAAGCCTTGAGAAGTGATAGAGGTGGTGAATATGAATTCCCATTTGAGGAATTTTGTGCTCAAAATGGTATAATCCATCAAACGACGGCACCATATTCTCCTCAATCAAATGGAATAGCAGAACGTAAGAATCGTACCTTAAAGGAAATGATGAATGCTCTACTTATCAGTTCTGGATTACCAGATAATTTTTGGGGTGAAGCAATACTTTCAGCTAACCATATACTGAATAAAATACCTCGGAAAAAGATCTTTAAATCTCCACATGAACTTTGGAAAAACAGACCACCATCCTACAAATACTTAAAAGTGTGGGGGTGTCTTGCCAAAGTAGAAATACCAAAACCGAAAAAGGTCAAAATTGGACCAAAGACTATAGATTGCATATTCATTGGATATGCTCATAATAGTAGTGCATATCGATTTTTGGTGTACAAATCTGAAATTGATGACATTCATGAAAACACCATTATCGAGTCACGAAATGCAAGATTCTTTGAACATATTTATCCTCTAAAAACCTCTATTGAAACAAATGTTCAAAAGAGATCAAGAGATGCTTATACTCCTGAGGATAATATTAATCAAAACTCGAATGAGAGAAATGTTGGAACTGAGGTAGAAGAACCCAGAAGGAGCAAACGTCAAAGGACTTCGAAAACCTTTGGACCCGATTTCTATGCATATATGATAGAAAATGAACCTCTTACTTACCAACAAGCAATGTCATCTCCCGATGCTCCTTATTGGAAAGAAGCCGTCAATAGTGAAATAGAATCCATTCTACAAAACCATACGTGGGAACTAGTGGATCTCCCTAAAGGATCAAAACCACTAGGATATAAATGGATATTTAAGAAGAAACTAAAGGCTGACGGCTCAATAGACAAGTATAAAGCAAGACTTGTAATAAAAGGATTCAGACAGAAGCAAGATCTGGATTACTTTGATACATACTCTCCAGTTACCAGAATAACATCGATTAGGATGCTTATTGCAATCGCATCTATATTGAATTTGGAAATACACCAAATGGATGTGAAAACAGCGTTTTTGAATGGTGAACTGGAAGAAGAAATATATATGCTGCAACCTGAAGGGTTTGTAAGCCCAGGAAATGAAAACAAAGTGTGTAAGTTGGTTAAATCACTTTATGGTCTTAAACAAGCACCAAAACAATGGCATGAGAAATTTGATGAAACTATGTTATCAAATGGATTCGCTATAAACGAATCAGATAAATGTGTTTATATAAAATACACACATATTGGATATGTCATTGTATGTCTCTATGTTGATGACTTATTGATCCTAGGCAATAATAAGGCCATAATAACATCAACAAAAGATATGTTATCCTCTAGATTCGATATGAAAGACCTAGGGCTGGCTGATGTAATATTGGGTGTAAAAATTATGAGAACACCACAAGGCTATGCATTATCTCAATCACATTACATAGCCAAAATACTTGAAAATTTCAAGCAATACAATATAACCATTGCAAAATCACCAGTAGATATGAACCAAAATTGGGTTAAGAACACTGGTGACAGTATATATCAGCTTGAATACTCTCGTGTATTAGGAAGTATCATGTATGTAATGAACTGCACAAGACCAGATATCGCATATGCTGTAAGTAAGCTTAGTAGATTTACCAGCAATCCTGGTAAACATCATTGGAAAGCGATAATAAGAGTTCTTGGATATCTAAAATATACACAGAATTTTGGTTTACATTATACAAATTATCCTTCAGTAGTGGAAGGTTACAGTGACGCAAATTGGATAACTGGATCACACGATACTAAATCCACGAGTGGATACGTATTCACATTAGGAAATGGAGCAATTTCGTGGAAGTCATCCAAGCAGACTTGCATAGCAAGGTCAACAATGGAGTCTGAGTTCATTGCTCTAGATAAAGCCGCAGAAGAAGCAGATTGGATTAGGAGTTTTTTGGAAGACATTCCAAATTGGGAAAAACCAGTACCTCCAATATGTATACATTGTGATAGTCAATCTGCTATAGGAAGGGCTAACAGCACATTGTATAATGGTAAATCTCGACATATTCGTCGTAGACATAAAACCATAAGACAACTTCTCTCTAATGGAGTTATCACTATAGACTATGTAAGGTCAAAGGATAACATAGCAGATCCACTAACAAAAGGCTTGCCAAGAGAGAAAGTTCAAACCTTATCGATGGGAATGGGGTTAAGACCTATGAACTAAAAGTTTACTAAAACGGAAACCCCACCTAGTTGACTGGAGATCCCAAGATCTAGGTTCAAAGGGACAACTAAGTTTTGGATAAACTTGACGGCACTGTTAAATATAAACCATTCCTATGATAAGTCAGTGCATAACCCGTCGGAGAATAGGATAATCTTGGCTTTTAATGATGTCTATACTGTGGTGTTATAAAGAACAAAGTGGGGTATTACGGGATACTCTTTATAGAATCACCTATGTGAGTGCGATGGCGCCGCTTCAAGAAGAATTGTAAGGTCGAATTCTTCAAGCACTCATGAAACCAAGGCGGTGTTCATGGCAAAAACGAACACAAACAGAGAACCAAGGGGTTAACAAGCATTTATCATGTGTTATCTTTATAGACTTACACAAACGGCTTACAGTTCAAAGACAGTCCAGTCTACTGATTCGCCAGTTAGTTATAACGATAAAACACTAGGAAAAGTTCAAGGCCTCTGTGCCACTTTTACCGATATGATAAATGTTACACAAAGTTTCAGAACAGATTATACAACCACTCACTCATGTGGGGGATTGTTGGAAGAATGAGTAAAGTGGTTGAGGCAAACTAAGTCCCACATCGGGGAAATTTGTGCCTTATGCCACTACTTATACTAATGCTTGATGCATTATATCAATAGAAAGAGGAGATAGAAGAGGGAGAGGCAATGGCATGATCATATATTCATAGTCAAAGATTAGGGCCTTGGGCGTTGGGGCTCTTGGGGTCTCGTGATCGTACGGGCCTCCGAATGCCGCCAGGCCTGCTTGCGTTGTTCAAACGCCTATTTTTTTTTGAATACAGCCGCCAAATACCAACGGAAATGACTGTTGGTAAAGGGTCGCAACCTTTCCAACAGTTACAGCCGTTGCAATTCAAACAGGAGCGCCTGTTGCTGAAAAGATGCCTCTTCGCTGCTATATAAAGCCGTGCGAAAATCAAATCAAACCACTGATTTTAATACTCTTCTTCTCCATCATCCACTGCTCTGTTCTGCAAATACTAACCTACCTTGCGTTCGTCGTCGCTCTGCGATTGTAGCGCAACATCGCGGAGTAAGGTCCGTTTAACCTTGGGAGGCGAATTGCTAATCATCTCCTCTGCGTCGTGTGGGAGAGCAATATTGCTTTAAGGGAACAGTTTCGACTACTGGACTCGGACAAACTGCGAATAGACGGACTGTAATCAAACGGTACTGTCTACCTTCTTCTTCTTCTCTCATATAGTACTGTACACTGTACTGATTTGCAATTACTCAAATAGTAATTGCTGTTTGCCTTGCTGTTGCTTCGCTGGTTCTGAATCTACTTAGAATAACAATCTTAAAGCAATATTCTTTGTTTGTCTAAGTAACTTCTTTCGCTTTCAGACAATGGCGAACGAAAGCAAAGTTTCAGCAAGTAAAACTGCTGTGACCGCACCACCAACAGGACCTTTGGTTCCTCCTATTGTCACATTCTCGCATGGAGAACGGCCAGAAAAATTCACTGGTGTTGACTTCAAAAGATGGCAGCAAAAAATGTTGTTCTACCTGACCACTTTAGGCTTGGCAAATTTCCTTACAGAGGATCCTCCTAAGGTCGATGAATTGGAGCCTGACGCTACAAAGGTCGAGGCACTCACTGCTTGGAAAAGTTCCGACTTCATATGTAAAAATTACATATTGAACGGGCTGGATAACAGTCTGTACAATGTGTATTGTACAGTGAAGACATCGAAGGAACTTTGGATGTCTCTAGACAAAAAGTACAAGACGGAAGATGCTGGCATGAAGAAATTCATCGTCGGTAAATTTCTGGACTTTAAAATGATCGACTCCAAGACAGTGATTAGCCAAATTCAAGAGTTGCAGGTTATTATACATGAAATACATGATGAAGGAATGTCCCTAAGCGAATCATTTCAAGTGGCTGCCGCAATAGAGAAATTGCCTCCATTATGGAAAGACTTCAAGAATTATCTGAAGCACAAACGAAAGGAGATGACAATGGAAGATTTGATTGTTCGACTCAGAATTGAAGAGGACAACCGAAAATCTGAAAAGAAAACAACTAATACTATTGTGGCAAAGGCAAATGTGGTCGAGTCTGAAAAGAACAACAAAAGAAAGAGGGAAAACAACCCAAACGCAAAAAAGGCAAAGAAGTTCAAGGGAAACTGCCATAATTGCGGGAAGAAAGGACATAAGGCAAGCGAGTGTCGAGGTCCAAAGAATCAGAACAAGAAGAAAGACGAAGCCAATGTTACTGAATGTGATAGGCTCTCGAATGATGTTTCAGAAATGAACTTATCTGCTGTAATCTCCGAATGCAACTTGATTGGCAACACGAAGGAATGGTTTGTGGACACTGGTGCCACAAAACATATTTGCGCCAACAAATGGATGTTCTCCAACTACAAGCCTGCGACACAAGAAGAGCAACTCTTTATGGGAAACTCCTCCACGTCAAAGGTTGAAGGTAAGGGAAAAGTGGTTCTCAAAATGACTTCTGGAAAAGAACTCACTTTGAATGACGTGCTCCACGTTCCAGACATTCGGAAGAACTTGGTCTCGGGATCACTACTGAGCAAGAATGGATTCAAGTTGGTCTTTGTTTCTGATAATTTTGTATTGTCTAAAAACGGAGTGTATGTGGGTAAAGGGTATGTTAGTGATGGTCTGTTCAAAATGAATGTAATGACTATTGTACCAAAAGATATGAATAAAGTGGAACCTTCTATTTATATCGCTGAGTCATTTAATATATGGCATAATAGATTAGGACATGTTAACTTTGATACTTTACGGAAAATGATAAACTTAGACTTTATACCTAAGTTTGCCATAGACTCAAATTATAAATGTGAAACATGTACAGAAGCCAAAATGACTCGAACCTCCTTTCATAATGTTGAAAGGAACACTGAACCTTTAGATTTGATACATACAGATGTATGTGATCTAAAATTGTGTCAAACCAGAGGAGGTAAAAGATACTTTATCACCTTCATCGACGATTGCACTAGGTACTGTTATGTGTACCTATTAAGGAGTAAAGATGAAGCCTTCGATATGTTTAAACAATACAAGGCAGAAGTTGAAAATCAACTAAACAAAAAGATAAAAGCCTTGAGAAGTGATAGAGGTGGTGAATATGAATTCCCATTTGAGGAATTTTGTGCTCAAAATGGTATAATCCATCAAACGACGGCACCATATTCTCCTCAATCAAATGGAATAGCAGAACGTAAGAATCGTACCTTAAAGGAAATGATGAATGCTCTACTTATCAGTTCTGGATTACCAGATAATTTTTGGGGTGAAGCAATACTTTCAGCTAACCATATACTGAATAAAATACCTCGGAAAAAGATCTTTAAATCTCCACATGAACTTTGGAAAAACAGACCACCATCCTACAAATACTTAAAAGTGTGGGGGTGTCTTGCCAAAGTAGAAATACCAAAACCGAAAAAGGTCAAAATTGGACCAAAGACTATAGATTGCATATTCATTGGATATGCTCATAATAGTAGTGCATATCGATTTTTGGTGTACAAATCTGAAATTGATGACATTCATGAAAACACCATTATCGAGTCACGAAATGCAAGATTCTTTGAACATATTTATCCTCTAAAAACCTCTATTGAAACAAATGTTCAAAAGAGATCAAGAGATGCTTATACTCCTGAGGATAATATTAATCAAAACTCGAATGAGAGAAATGTTGGAACTGAGGTAGAAGAACCCAGAAGGAGCAAACGTCAAAGGACTTCGAAAACCTTTGGACCCGATTTCTATGCATATATGATAGAAAATGAACCTCTTACTTACCAACAAGCAATGTCATCTCCCGATGCTCCTTATTGGAAAGAAGCCGTCAATAGTGAAATAGAATCCATTCTACAAAACCATACGTGGGAACTAGTGGATCTCCCTAAAGGATCAAAACCACTAGGATATAAATGGATATTTAAGAAGAAACTAAAGGCTGACGGCTCAATAGACAAGTATAAAGCAAGACTTGTAATAAAAGGATTCAGACAGAAGCAAGATCTGGATTACTTTGATACATACTCTCCAGTTACCAGAATAACATCGATTAGGATGCTTATTGCAATCGCATCTATATTGAATTTGGAAATACACCAAATGGATGTGAAAACAACGTTTTTGAATGGTGAACTGGAAGAAGAAATATATATGCTGCAACCTGAAGGGTTTGTAAGCCCAGGAAATGAAAACAAAGTGTGTAAGTTGGTTAAATCACTTTATGGTCTTAAACAAGCACCAAAACAATGGCATGAGAAATTTGATGAAACTATGTTATCAAATGGATTCGCTATAAACGAATCAGATAAATGTGTTTATATAAAATACACACATATTGGATATGTCATTGTATGTCTCTATGTTGATGACTTATTGATCCTAGGCAATAATAAGGCCATAATAACATCAACAAAAGATATGTTATCCTCTAGATTCGATATGAAAGACCTAGGGCTGGCTGATGTAATATTGGGTGTAAAAATTATGAGAACACCACAAGGCTATGCATTATCTCAATCACATTACATAGCCAAAATACTTGAAAATTTCAAGCAATACAATATAACCATTGCAAAATCACCAGTAGATATGAACCAAAATTGGGTTAAGAACACTGGTGACAGTATATATCAGCTTGAATACTCTCGTGTATTAGGAAGTATCATGTATGTAATGAACTGCACAAGACCAGATATCGCATATGCTGTAAGTAAGCTTAGTAGATTTACCAGCAATCCTGGTAAACATCATTGGAAAGCGATAATAAGAGTTCTTGGATATCTAAAATATACACAGAATTTTGGTTTACATTATACAAATTATCCTTCAGTAGTGGAAGGTTACAGTGACGCAAATTGGATAACTGGATCACACGATACTAAATCCACGAGTGGATACGTATTCACATTAGGAAATGGAGCAATTTCGTGGAAGTCATCCAAGCAGACTTGCATAGCAAGGTCAACAATGGAGTCTGAGTTCATTGCTCTAGATAAAGCCGCAGAAGAAGCAGATTGGATTAGGAGTTTTTTGGAAGACATTCCAAATTGGGAAAAACCAGTACCTCCAATATGTATACATTGTGATAGTCAATCTGCTATAGGAAGGGCTAACAGCACATTGTATAATGGTAAATCTCGACATATTCGTCGTAGACATAAAACCATAAGACAACTTCTCTCTAATGGAGTTATCACTATAGACTATGTAAGGTCAAAGGATAACATAGCAGATCCACTAACAAAAGGCTTGCCAAGAGAGAAAGTTCAAACCTTATCGATGGGAATGGGGTTAAGACCTATGAACTAAAAGTTTACTAAAACGGAAACCCCACCTAGTTGACTGGAGATCCCAAGATCTAGGTTCAAAGGGACAACTAAGTTTTGGATAAACTTGACGGCACTGTTAAATATAAACCATTCCTATGATAAGTCAGTGCATAACCCGTCGGAGAATAGGATAAGCTTGGCTTTTAATGATGTCTATACTGTGGTGTTATAAAGAACAAAGTGGGGTATTACGGGATACTCTTTATAGAATCACCTATGTGAGTGCGATGGCGCCGCTTCAAGAAGAATTGTAAGGTCGAATTCTTCAAGCACTCATGAAACCAAGGCGGTGTTCATGGCAAAAACGAACACAAACAGAGAACCAAGGGGTTAACAAGCATTTATCATGTGTTATCTTTATAGACTTACACAAACGGCTTACAGTTCAAAGACAGTCCAGTCTACTGATTCGCCAGTTAGTTATAACGATAAAACACTAGGAAAAGTTCAAGGCCTCTGTGCCACTTTTACCGATATGATAAATGTTACACAAAGTTTCAGAACAGATTATACAACCACTCACTCATGTGGGGGATTGTTGGAAGAATGAGTAAAGTGGTTGAGGCAAACTAAGTCCCACATCGGGGAAATTTGTGCCTTATGCCACTACTTATACTAATGCTTGATGCATTATATCAATAGAAAGAGGAGATAGAAGAGGGAGAGGCAATGGCATGATCATATATTCATAGTCAAAGATTAGGGCCTTGGGCCTTGGGGCTCTTGGGGTCTCGTGATCGTACGGGCCTCCGAATGCCGCCAGGCCTGCTTGCGTTGTTCAAACGCCTATTTTTTTTTGAATACAGCCGCCAAATACCAACGGAAATGACTGTTGGTAAAGGGTCGCAACCTTTCCAACAGTTACAGCCGTTGCAATTCAAACAGGAGCGCCTGTTGCTGAAAAGATGCCTCTTCGCTGCTATATAAAGCCGTGCGAAAATCAAATCAAACCACTGATTTTAATACTCTTCTTCTCCATCATCCACTGCTCTGTTCTGCAAATACTAACCTACCTTGCGTTCGTCGTCGCTCTGCGATTGTAGCGCAACATCGCGGAGTAAGGTCCGTTTAACCTTGGGAGGCGAATTGCTAATCATCTCCTCTGCGTCGTGTGGGAGAGCAATATTGCTTTAAGGGAACAGTTTCGACTACTGGACTCGGACAAACTGCGAATAGACGGACTGTAATCAAACGGTACTGTCTACCTTCTTCTTCTTCTCTCATATAGTACTGTACACTGTACTGATTTGCAATTACTCAAATAGTAATTGCTGTTTGCCTTGCTGTTGCTTCGCTGGTTCTGAATCTACTTAGAATAACAATCTTAAAGCAATATTCTTTGTTTGTCTAAGTAACTTCTTTCGCTTTCAGACAATGGCGAACGAAAGCAAAGTTTCAGCAAGTAAAACTGCTGTGACCGCACCACCAACAGGACCTTTGGTTCCTCCTACTGTCACATTCTCGCATGGAGAACGGCCAGAAAAATTCACTGGTGTTGACTTCAAAAGATGGCAGCAAAAAATGTTGTTCTACCTGACCACTTTAGGCTTGGCAAATTTCCTTACAGAGGATCCTCCTAAGGTCGATGAATTGGAGCCTGACGCTACAAAGGTCGAGGCACTCACTGCTTGGAAAAGTTCCAACTTCATATGTAAAAATTACATATTGAACGGGCTGGATAACAGTCTGTACAATGTGTATTGTACAGTGAAGACATCGAAGGAACTTTGGATGTCTCTAGACAAAAAGTACAAGACGGAAGATGCTGGCATGAAGAAATTCATCGTCGGTAAATTTCTGGACTTTAAAATGATCGACTCCAAGACAGTGATTAGCCAAATTCAAGAGTTGCAGGTTATTATACATGAAATACATGATGAAGGAATGTCCCTAAGCGAATCATTTCAAGTGGCTGCCGCAATAGAGAAATTGCCTCCATTATGGAAAGACTTCAAGAATTATCTGAAGCACAAACGAAAGGAGATGACAATGGAAGATTTGATTGTTCGACTCAGAATTGAAGAGGACAACCGAAAATCTGAAAAGAAAACAACTAATACTATTGTGGCAAAGGCAAATGTGGTCGAGTCTGAAAAGAACAACAAAAGAAAGAGGGAAAACAACCCAAACGCAAAAAAGGCAAAGAAGTTCAAGGGAAACTGCCATAATTGCGGGAAGAAAGGACATAAGGCAAGCGAGTGTCGAGGTCCAAAGAATCAGAACAAGAAGAAAGACGAAGCCAATGTTACTGAATGTGATAGGCTCTCGAATGATGTTTCAGAAATGAACTTATCTGCTGTAATCTCCGAATGCAACTTGATTGGCAACACGAAGGAATGGTTTGTGGACACTGGTGCCACAAAACATATTTGCGCCAACAAATGGATGTTCTCCAACTACAAGCCTGCGACACAAGAAGAGCAACTCTTTATGGGAAACTCCTCCACGTCAAAGGTTGAAGGTAAGGGAAAAGTGGTTCTCAAAATGACTTCTGGAAAAGAACTCACTTTGAATGACGTGCTCCACGTTCCAGACATTCGGAAGAACTTGGTCTCGGGATCACTACTGAGCAAGAATGGATTCAAGTTGGTCTTTGTTTCTGATAATTTTGTATTGTCTAAAAACGGAGTGTATGTGGGTAAAGGGTATGTTAGTGATGGTCTGTTCAAAATGAATGTAATGACTATTGTACCAAAAGATATGAATAAAGTGGAACCTTCTATTTATATCGCTGAGTCATTTAATATATGGCATAATAGATTAGGACATGTTAACTTTGATACTTTACGGAAAATGATAAACTTAGACTTTATACCTAAGTTTGCCATAGACTCAAATTATAAATGTGAAACATGTACAGAAGCCAAAATGACTCGAACCTCCTTTCATAATGTTGAAAGGAACACTGAACCTTTAGATTTGATACATACAGATGTATGTGATCTAAAATTGTGTCAAACCAGAGGAGGTAAAAGATACTTTATCACCTTCATCGACGATTGCACTAGGTACTGTTATGTGTACCTATTAAGGAGTAAAGATGAAGCCTTCGATATGTTTAAACAATACAAGGCAGAAGTTGAAAATCAACTAAACAAAAAGATAAAAGCCTTGAGAAGTGATAGAGGTGGTGAATATGAATTCCCATTTGAGGAATTTTGTGCTCAAAATGGTATAATCCATCAAACGACGGCACCATATTCTCCTCAATCAAATGGAATAGCAGAACGTAAGAATCGTACCTTAAAGGAAATGATGAATGCTCTACTTATCAGTTCTGGATTACCAGATAATTTTTGGGGTGAAGCAATACTTTCAGCTAACCATATACTGAATAAAATACCTCGGAAAAAGATCTTTAAATCTCCACATGAACTTTGGAAAAACAGACCACCATCCTACAAATACTTAAAAGTGTGGGGGTGTCTTGCCAAAGTAGAAATACCAAAACCGAAAAAGGTCAAAATTGGACCAAAGACTATAGATTGCATATTCATTGGATATGCTCATAATAGTAGTGCATATCGATTTTTGGTGTACAAATCTGAAATTGATGACATTCATGAAAACACCATTATCGAGTCACGAAATGCAAGATTCTTTGAACATATTTATCCTCTAAAAACCTCTATTGAAACAAATGTTCAAAAGAGATCAAGAGATGCTTATACTCCTGAGGATAATATTAATCAAAACTCGAATGAGAGAAATGTTGGAACTGAGGTAGAAGAACCCAGAAGGAGCAAACGTCAAAGGACTTCGAAAACCTTTGGACCCGATTTCTATGCATATATGATAGAAAATGAACCTCTTACTTACCAACAAGCAATGTCATCTCCCGATGCTCCTTATTGGAAAGAAGCCGTCAATAGTGAAATAGAATCCATTCTACAAAACCATACGTGGGAACTAGTGGATCTCCCTAAAGGATCAAAACCACTAGGATATAAATGGATATTTAAGAAGAAACTAAAGGCTGACGGCTCAATAGACAAGTATAAAGCAAGACTTGTAATAAAAGGATTCAGACAGAAGCAAGATCTGGATTACTTTGATACATACTCTCCAGTTACCAGAATAACATCGATTAGGATGCTTATTGCAATCGCATCTATATTGAATTTGGAAATACACCAAATGGATGTGAAAACAGCGTTTTTGAATGGTGAACTGGAAGAAGAAATATATATGCTGCAACCTGAAGGGTTTGTAAGCCCAGGAAATGAAAACAAAGTGTGTAAGTTGGTTAAATCACTTTATGGTCTTAAACAAGCACCAAAACAATGGCATGAGAAATTTGATGAAACTATGTTATCAAATGGATTCGCTATAAACGAATCAGATAAATGTGTTTATATAAAATACACACATATTGGATATGTCATTGTATGTCTCTATGTTGATGACTTATTGATCCTAGGCAATAATAAGGCCATAATAACATCAACAAAAGATATGTTATCCTCTAGATTCGATATGAAAGACCTAGGGCTGGCTGATGTAATATTGGGTGTAAAAATTATGAGAACACCACAAGGCTATGCATTATCTCAATCACATTACATAGCCAAAATACTTGAAAATTTCAAGCAATACAATATAACCATTGCAAAATCACCAGTAGATATGAACCAAAATTGGGTTAAGAACACTGGTGACAGTATATATCAGCTTGAATACTCTCGTGTATTAGGAAGTATCATGTATGTAATGAACTGCACAAGACCAGATATCGCATATGCTGTAAGTAAGCTTAGTAGATTTACCAGCAATCCTGGTAAACATCATTGGAAAGCGATAATAAGAGTTCTTGGATATCTAAAATATACACAGAATTTTGGTTTACATTATACAAATTATCCTTCAGTAGTGGAAGGTTACAGTGACGCAAATTGGATAACTGGATCACACGATACTAAATCCACGAGTGGATACGTATTCACATTAGGAAATGGAGCAATTTCGTGGAAGTCATCCAAGCAGACTTGCATAGCAAGGTCAACAATGGAGTCTGAGTTCATTGCTCTAGATAAAGCCGCAGAAGAAGCAGATTGGATTAGGAGTTTTTTGGAAGACATTCCAAATTGGGAAAAACCAGTACCTCCAATATGTATACATTGTGATAGTCAATCTGCTATAGGAAGGGCTAACAGCACATTGTATAATGGTAAATCTCGACATATTCGTCGTAGACATAAAACCATAAGACAACTTCTCTCTAATGGAGTTATCACTATAGACTATGTAAGGTCAAAGGATAACATAGCAGATCCACTAACAAAAGGCTTGCCAAGAGAGAAAGTTCAAACCTTATCGATGGGAATGGGGTTAAGACCTATGAACTAAAAGTTTACTAAAACGGAAACCCCACCTAGTTGACTGGAGATCCCAAGATCTAGGTTCAAAGGGACAACTAAGTTTTGGATAAACTTGACGGCACTGTTAAATATAAACCATTCCTATGATAAGTCAGTGCATAACCCGTCGGAGAATAGGATAAGCTTGGCTTTTAATGATGTCTATACTGTGGTGTTATAAAGAACAAAGTGGGGTATTACGGGATACTCTTTATAGAATCACCTATGTGAGTGCGATGGCGCCGCTTCAAGAAGAATTGTAAGGTCGAATTCTTCAAGCACTCATGAAACCAAGGCGGTGTTCATGGCAAAAACGAACACAAACAGAGAACCAAGGGGTTAACAAGCATTTATCATGTGTTATCTTTATAGACTTACACAAACGGCTTACAGTTCAAAGACAGTCCAGTCTACTGATTCGCCAGTTAGTTATAACGATAAAACACTAGGAAAAGTTCAAGGCCTCTGTGCCACTTTTACCGATATGATAAATGTTACACAAAGTTTCAGAACAGATTATACAACCACTCACTCATGTGGGGGATTGTTGGAAGAATGAGTAAAGTGGTTGAGGCAAACTAAGTCCCACATCGGGGAAATTTGTGCCTTATGCCACTACTTATACTAATGCTTGATGCATTATATCAATAGAAAGAGGAGATAGAAGAGGGAGAGGCAATGGCATGATCATATATTCATAGTCAAAGATTAGGGCCTTGGGCCTTGGGGCTCTTGGGGTCTCGTGATCGTACGGGCCTCCGAATGCCGCCAGGCCTGCTTGCGTTGTTCAAACGCCTATTTTTTTTTGAATACAGCCGCCAAATACCAACGGAAATGACTGTTGGTAAAGGGTCGCAACCTTTCCAACAGTTACAGCCGTTGCAATTCAAACAGGAGCGCCTGTTGCTGAAAAGATGCCTCTTCGCTGCTATATAAAGCCGTGCGAAAATCAAATCAAACCACTGATTTTAATACTCTTCTTCTCCATCATCCACTGCTCTGTTCTGCAAATACTAACCTACCTTGCGTTCGTCGTCGCTCTGCGATTGTAGCGCAACATCGCGGAGTAAGGTCCGTTTAACCTTGGGAGGCGAATTGCTAATCATCTCCTCTGCGTCGTGTGGGAGAGCAATATTGCTTTAAGGGAACAGTTTCGACTACTGGACTCGGACAAACTGCGAATAGACGGACTGTAATCAAACGGTACTGTCTACCTTCTTCTTCTTCTCTCATATAGTACTGTACACTGTACTGATTTGCAATTACTCAAATAGTAATTGCTGTTTGCCTTGCTGTTGCTTCGCTGGTTCTGAATCTACTTAGAATAACAATCTTAAAGCAATATTCTTTGTTTGTCTAAGTAACTTCTTTTGCTTTCAGACAATGGCGAACGAAAGCAAAGTTTCAGCAAGTAAAACTGCTGTGACCGCACCACCAACAGGACCTTTGGTTCCTCCTACTGTCACATTCTCGCATGGAGAACGGCCAGAAAAATTCACTGGTGTTGACTTCAAAAGATGGCAGCAAAAAATGTTGTTCTACCTGAACACTTTAGGCTTGGCAAATTTCCTTACAGAGGATCCTCCTAAGGTCGATGAATTGGAGCCTGACGCTACAAAGGTCGAGGCACTCACTGCTTGGAAAAGTTCCGACTTCATATGTAAAAATTACATATTGAACGGGCTGGATAACAGTCTGTACAATGTGTATTGTACAGTGAAGACATCGAAGGAACTTTGGATGTCTCTAGACAAAAAGTACAAGACGGAAGATGCTGGCATGAAGAAATTCATCGTCGGTAAATTTCTGGACTTTAAAATGATCGACTCCAAGACAGTGATTAGCCAAATTCAAGAGTTGCAGGTTATTATACATGAAATACATGATGAAGGAATGTCCCTAAGCGAATCATTTCAAGTGGCTGCCGCAATAGAGAAATTGCCTCCATTATGGAAAGACTTCAAGAATTATCTGAAGCACAAACGAAAGGAGATGACAATGGAAGATTTGATTGTTCGACTCAGAATTGAAGAGGACAACCGAAAATCTGAAAAGAAAACAACTAATACTATTGTGGCAAAGGCAAATGTGGTCGAGTCTGAAAAGAACAACAAAAGAAAGAGGGAAAACAACCCAAACGCAAAAAAGGCAAAGAAGTTCAAGGGAAACTGCCATAATTGCGGGAAGAAAGGACATAAGGCAAGCGAGTGTCGAGGTCCAAAGAATCAGAACAAGAAGAAAGACGAAGCCAATGTTACTGAATGTGATAGGCTCTCGAATGATGTTTCAGAAATGAACTTATCTGCTGTAATCTCCGAATGCAACTTGATTGGCAACACGAAGGAATGGTTTGTGGACACTGGTGCCACAAAACATATTTGCGCCAACAAATGGATGTTCTCCAACTACAAGCCTGCGACACAAGAAGAGCAACTCTTTATGGGAAACTCCTCCACGTCAAAGGTTGAAGGTAAGGGAAAAGTGGTTCTCAAAATGACTTCTGGAAAAGAACTCACTTTGAATGACGTGCTCCACGTTCCAGACATTCGGAAGAACTTGGTCTCGGGATCACTACTGAGCAAGAATGGATTCAAGTTGGTCTTTGTTTCTGATAATTTTGTATTGTCTAAAAACGGAGTGTATGTGGGTAAAGGGTATGTTAGTGATGGTCTGTTCAAAATGAATGTAATGACTATTGTACCAAAAGATATGAATAAAGTGGAACCTTCTATTTATATCGCTGAGTCATTTAATATATGGCATAATAGATTAGGACATGTTAACTTTGATACTTTACGGAAAATGATAAACTTAGACTTTATACCTAAGTTTGCCATAGACTCAAATTATAAATGTGAAACATGTACAGAAGCCAAAATGACTCGAACCTCCTTTCATAATGTTGAAAGGAACACTGAACCTTTAGATTTGATACATACAGATGTATGTGATCTAAAATTGTGTCAAACCAGAGGAGGTAAAAGATACTTTATCACCTTCATCGACGATTGCACTAGGTACTGTTATGTGTACCTATTAAGGAGTAAAGATGAAGCCTTCGATATGTTTAAACAATACAAGGCAGAAGTTGAAAATCAACTAAACAAAAAGATAAAAGCCTTGAGAAGTGATAGAGGTGGTGAATATGAATTCCCATTTGAGGAATTTTGTGCTCAAAATGGTATAATCCATCAAACGACGGCACCATATTCTCCTCAATCAAATGGAATAGCAGAACGTAAGAATCGTACCTTAAAGGAAATGATGAATGCTCTACTTATCAGTTCTGGATTACCAGATAATTTTTGGGGTGAAGCAATACTTTCAGCTAACCATATACTGAATAAAATACCTCGGAAAAAGATCTTTAAATCTCCACATGAACTTTGGAAAAACAGACCACCATCCTACAAATACTTAAAAGTGTGGGGGTGTCTTGCCAAAGTAGAAATACCAAAACCGAAAAAGGTCAAAATTGGACCAAAGACTATAGATTGCATATTCATTGGATATGCTCATAATAGTAGTGCATATCGATTTTTGGTGTACAAATCTGAAATTGATGACATTCATGAAAACACCATTATCGAGTCACGAAATGCAAGATTCTTTGAACATATTTATCCTCTAAAAACCTCTATTGAAACAAATGTTCAAAAGAGATCAAGAGATGCTTATACTCCTGAGGATAATATTAATCAAAACTCGAATGAGAGAAATGTTGGAACTGAGGTAGAAGAACCCAGAAGGAGCAAACGTCAAAGGACTTCGAAAACCTTTGGACCCGATTTCTATGCATATATGATAGAAAATGAACCTCTTACTTACCAACAAGCAATGTCATCTCCCGATGCTCCTTATTGGAAAGAAGCCGTCAATAGTGAAATAGAATCCATTCTACAAAACCATACGTGGGAACTAGTGGATCTCCCTAAAGGATCAAAACCACTAGGATATAAATGGATATTTAAGAAGAAACTAAAGGCTGACGGCTCAATAGACAAGTATAAAGCAAGACTTGTAATAAAAGGATTCAGACAGAAGCAAGATCTGGATTACTTTGATACATACTCTCCAGTTACCAGAATAACATCGATTAGGATGCTTATTGCAATCGCATCTATATTGAATTTGGAAATACACCAAATGGATGTGAAAACAGCGTTTTTGAATGGTGAACTGGAAGAAGAAATATATATGCTGCAACCTGAAGGGTTTGTAAGCCCAGGAAATGAAAACAAAGTGTGTAAGTTGGTTAAATCACTTTATGGTCTTAAACAAGCACCAAAACAATGGCATGAGAAATTTGATGAAACTATGTTATCAAATGGATTCGCTATAAACGAATCAGATAAATGTGTTTATATAAAATACACACATATTGGATATGTCATTGTATGTCTCTATGTTGATGACTTATTGATCCTAGGCAATAATAAGGCCATAATAACATCAACAAAAGATATGTTATCCTCTAGATTCGATATGAAAGACCTAGGGCTGGCTGATGTAATATTGGGTGTAAAAATTATGAGAACACCACAAGGCTATGCATTATCTCAATCACATTACATAGCCAAAATACTTGAAAATTTCAAGCAATACAATATAACCATTGCAAAATCACCAGTAGATATGAACCAAAATTGGGTTAAGAACACTGGTGACAGTATATATCAGCTTGAATACTCTCGTGTATTAGGAAGTATCATGTATGTAATGAACTGCACAAGACCAGATATCGCATATGCTGTAAGTAAGCTTAGTAGATTTACCAGCAATCCTGGTAAACATCATTGGAAAGCGATAATAAGAGTTCTTGGATATCTAAAATATACACAGAATTTTGGTTTACATTATACAAATTATCCTTCAGTAGTGGAAGGTTACAGTGACGCAAATTGGATAACTGGATCACACGATACTAAATCCACGAGTGGATACGTATTCACATTAGGAAATGGAGCAATTTCGTGGAAGTCATCCAAGCAGACTTGCATAGCAAGGTCAACAATGGAGTCTGAGTTCATTGCTCTAGATAAAGCCGCAGAAGAAGCAGATTGGATTAGGAGTTTTTTGGAAGACATTCCAAATTGGGAAAAACCAGTACCTCCAATATGTATACATTGTGATAGTCAATCTGCTATAGGAAGGGCTAACAGCACATTGTATAATGGTAAATCTCGACATATTCGTCGTAGACATAAAACCATAAGACAACTTCTCTCTAATGGAGTTATCACTATAGACTATGTAAGGTCAAAGGATAACATAGCAGATCCACTAACAAAAGGCTTGCCAAGAGAGAAAGTTCAAACCTTATCGATGGGAATGGGGTTAAGACCTATGAACTAAAAGTTTACTAAAACGGAAACCCCACCTAGTTGACTGGAGATCCCAAGATCTAGGTTCAAAGGGACAACTAAGTTTTGGATAAACTTGACGGCACTGTTAAATATAAACCATTCCTATGATAAGTCAGTGCATAACCCGTCGGAGAATAGGATAAGCTTGGCTTTTAATGATGTCTATACTGTGGTGTTATAAAGAACAAAGTGGGGTATTACGGGATACTCTTTATAGAATCACCTATGTGAGTGCGATGGCGCCGCTTCAAGAAGAATTGTAAGGTCGAATTCTTCAAGCACTCATGAAACCAAGGCGGTGTTCATGGCAAAAACGAACACAAACAGAGAACCAAGGGGTTAACAAGCATTTATCATGTGTTATCTTTATAGACTTACACAAACGGCTTACAGTTCAAAGACAGTCCAGTCTACTGATTCGCCAGTTAGTTATAACGATAAAACACTAGGAAAAGTTAAAGGCCTCTGTGCCACTTTTACCGATATGATAAATGTTACACAAAGTTTCAGAACAGATTATACAACCACTCACTCATGTGGGGGATTGTTGGAAGAATGAGTAAAGTGGTTGAGGCAAACTAAGTCCCACATCGGGGAAATTTGTGCCTTATGCCACTACTTATACTAATGCTTGATGCATTATATCAATAGAAAGAGGAGATAGAAGAGGGAGAGGCAATGGCATGATCATATATTCATAGTCAAAGATTAGGGCCTTGGGCCTTGGGGCTCTTGGGGTCTCGTGATCGTACGGGCCTCCGAATGCCGCCAGGCCTGCTTGCGTTGTTCAAACGCCTATTTTTTTTTGAATACAGCCGCCAAATACCAACGGAAATGACTGTTGGTAAAGGGTCGCAACCTTTCCAACAGTTACAGCCGTTGCAATTCAAACAGGAGCGCCTGTTGCTGAAAAGATGCCTCTTCGCTGCTATATAAAGCCGTGCGAAAATCAAATCAAACCACTGATTTTAATACTCTTCTTCTCCATCATCCACTGCTCTGTTCTGCAAATACTAACCTACCTTGCGTTCGTCGTCGCTCTGCGATTGTAGCGCAACATCGCGGAGTAAGGTCCGTTTAACCTTGGGAGGCGAATTGCTAATCATCTCCTCTGCGTCGTGTGGGAGAGCAATATTGCTTTAAGGGAACAGTTTCGACTACTGGACTCGGACAAACTGCGAATAGACGGACTGTAATCAAACGGTACTGTCTACCTTCTTCTTCTTCTCTCATATAGTACTGTACACTGTACTGATTTGCAATTACTCAAATAGTAATTGCTGTTTGCCTTGCTGTTGCTTCGCTGGTTCTGAATCTACTTAGAATAACATCATCCACTTTAAGACGAAATATCCATTTGTAGATGAAACTTCTACAGCCGCTGACACACGCGAAGTTACACATGTTTCAAAAATTCGGAATATTTGTCATCGAATGCGTACCACACGCGAGAGTTACAACTTTAAGTTGAATTAAAATTTCAATATAGTAAGATGTATAAGTGTTTTTTGTCTTGCAAAAGATGAATGGTTTGTTCCCTCATAAATGACCTGACAGTTAAATGCAACCTGACAGTTAAACCTTTTTGAAGCATCTGAACATGACCATTTACATAAACTTGGCATAGGTTGTGGATAGAACCAAAATATTAGACTAGCGATTAGAAAATTCAAGGTGTTTCATTCCGTTTTGTATTTATATCTTTTCTCTGCAATGAAAAAATTAATATACATCATCGGTTTGGTTAAAACATATGTTTTCCAATCTCATTGGGTATGAAAGGCCGGTGATTAACATAAGTTCCTTTAACCATGTGTATTTTGCTATTCAGGTGATGTTTTATTTTGGTTTTCTATAGGTACAATTAGCGCTATGTGGCTAGTGGTAGGATTGAAGTTAATTTGGTAGATGATTGAAGTTATTTTGCTATTCACATGATTAGTAGTGTTTGTGTTAAGACTGAATTCTGAAGAAATATGTTGACTATTATTTTAAAACTTACTATGTGTGTTAACGACGGTATATAACACTTAGTATTATAAATTTGTTATGTATGCTATTTTAAACTTGGTACGTTCTACGTGCCATTTGTTATTTTAATGTTGTTATAGTGTATGTAACCAACACCAGTAATGAATATTTATTTGTGTATATTTGATATGAAATATAGGTATTTTTTGTAGTAACCATAATATGTGTAGTATCTAACAGTAATAACGGTTATAACTTTGGTAGCAGCAACATTTAAAACCGTCAGATAGTAAAATAATGTAACGGTTATAACCGTTAGTAAACCAACAACACATTCATGACCGTTATTAAATAAAAAAATTATCGTTTATTACCGTTATGAAATAAAATATTATAATGCATATAACCGTTAGTAAATAATATAAGATAACGGTTATAACCGTTACTATAGAGAATAATATCACGTTTATAACCATGACAACAGCCATGAGTATTTATCAGGGTTATAACCGTGAACATATGTGTGATAAAAATCACCAACGGCTGATGGGAAAACGGTAACCATGAGCAATTTACTCATGGTTATAAGCATTACAAATGGACTTTTCTTGTATTGTGAACTGGGGATGGAATATGATCAAAGTGTACCGCCAAAAAGATAAGGGAAGGAAATACACATCTTCTCCTCTGGCTCCTAAGTATCTTTATTAGAATCTTCACCCCACTTAACCTTTACCAGCTTCGCCTCTTTATTCCTTAGTCTCTTGGTCTCAAAATCTAGGATCCGCATAGGCACTCGTCGAATAGATGCCTCCCTCTCAACCTCCACATTCTCTAATGTACTAGGCTTAACTACTACTTCTGAGTCATGTGCGAACTTTTGTAAGTGCGAAACATGTAATAAGTCAAGCCTTTGTGGTAACTGAATCCTATACAACATCTTCGCTACTTTCTCTATGATCAGAAATGGAAAAACAAACCTCGGTGCTAACTTGCCTAAGGATCCAAATGTCAACACATTTCTTAACGGTGATATCTTTACAAAAACCAAATCTCTAACAACAAACTCTAGGTCATTCCTTCTCTTATTTTCATAAGAATTTTGTCAGTCTTGTGGCGCCTTCATTCTCCTTCTAATAAAATCAATCTCATCGAAGGTCTCTTTAATCTATTTGTCCAAAGAAGTAATCAGTCCATCGTCTCCCACCAACATGCGAGAGATATGCAAGGTCGTCCATGTAACACCCCGCCTCCGCTAGGGTCACTCGCAAAGGAATGCACTAGCTTTAGAGGGGCATTATTGGTAAACATGCACAGAAATATCACAAGACAGAACATATATAATAGCGGAAGTAAAATCGAACTTTCATAAACATTAATAATTAAGGTCTAAAGCCTTTTACATCAGAGTACATCAAAACCTGTCTTGCAATAGTAAAGAAGCATAAAGACTTTTTCATAAATTATTCCCCAAGTAAAAACATTAAAGTAGCCATAGCCAAGAAAAGTCCAAGCCATCCATGATGACCTTCAAGCAGAAGAAGTCCGAACTAAACAACAGTATTTCCTCCCTGTAACCTGGGGGGAAAACGGAAGAAAAGAGGCGAAACAAAACGGGTCAGTCAAAAAGACTGAGTAAGCCCTATCTACTATCAGCATAAAAACTAGTAAAGTTAACTGACATGAGAAACTGAGATGAACATAAGCATGATGACAAGATAGATAAGCTAAATCAAAATAACAGGATGAACTACTGAACTCAGATAAACTAAGGTGTCATGATAAATTATGATGTCAAGATAAAACAAGGTATCCCATCGTCAGGTTCCTATCAAGTATAATATCCCCAAGATATCTATCACGTATAACATCCCATGGTATCTATCCTGTCTTTTAGCTCTGCACTTACCGTACTAATATCCCCACCGTATCGTGTGTTAACCATGAATGACCCTTACTCAAAAGTCGTGTAATGGTCCATGTCAACCTAATATATCGCGTATATAGGTTACTCAACTCGTATGTTTTATTCCATGTAAATGTTCAGTCCCTTGCCGTAGACCATACGGGCTTTCCCATGAGATTCTATACTACTTTAACATAGTTCCATGATCCTTAAGATCGTTTTGGACTGTCACCCTATATCTAACTAGGGTCTTTCAACCTGAATCATCGTTTGCACAACTAGGACTTATGCTACCTAGGACTACTAGGGATTATGCTTACCTATTGCACGTTTTCGTATCTCGGTTTTGGTTCAGCCACCCAGGGCCACTAGGAATTACGCTAACCGTCAACCGCGCCCTTTTTCCCACGCATTCACCGTGAATCGTTTTTCCATGAGTGTATGCACATGTATCACATCGTGCCATCTGAGTCCTGTCACAGGGCAGACCAGGAAATACAGGACTCGGTCGGGAGCTTTCGATTTATCTGCCGATGCAGATGCTAAGGTCTGTTTTTTTTTCTATACGTGGCTATGGTCCCACGAGACCACTCCCTCAACTAGTGAAAGACAAGATAGGATAAATCCTGTATGAGAACACACTACTGGCCAACCCACAATCCTAGCCTTACCGCAACCATAATTAGATAGCAATTATGGTCTGTTGGGTGTTCTCTTCCTTTCCGTACGTACACGCTTGACCAAAGATGGTAGGTAGCCTGACGAAATGCTATCTAGGGTACGACCGTGTATCGTCGACTATCCCCTATCCATCCCCGTCTTTAGGTCGCTCGTATAGCAACCAAGGCATACTCTTGGTTCTTCTAACGCAGACCTTAACCTCTCATGAGCCTAGTATAATCACCTGGCAGCTCACAGAGGGATACCAAGAATATCCTCATGTTCCCCGAAGCCGCTGCTTCGTTACCCAGTTCGCTGGAGCCTTTATCTAAATCAGATACTTGCTCCTACTCTTATACTTAAACGATGACCTACCATCAGGTTACTCATCTATCTATGAACTGGTCTAAATTTCCTTGACTGAGAATCATTACTTAGTTATTCTTCAACTAAGGTTTACCACTTAGCCTTATTCCCGTTATTCGTGTTAATTACGGTTATCCACCTAATTCTCCGAATTAGGGTTTATGTAATGGATTAAGTGTCACTTAAGTTCATGACTTAATCCCGCCTACCAATCATGTCAAAATTGGCTAAGTATCCAAGTCCAAGACCTAACCCTACAAACCATGTTCAAGTTGGTTAAGTATGTATTAACTTGACCCTATCAAATTACTGAGTCAAATTGGTCAAGTGTATTCAAACGATTCGTGACTTAGCCTTATCATGTTATCACGTTAGATTGGTTAAGTATTGGTTAACTTAACCTTATCAAATAACCGAGTTGGAGTGTTTAAGTATAGGTTACTTAATCACTTCAAAATTACTGAGTTAGATTGGTTAAGTGTTGGTTAACTTAACCACTTCAAAATCACTGAATTGGATGGGTTAAGTCCAGATTGACTTAACCACATCCCCTAACTGTATTATACGGTTAAGCGTAATTAGGAAAGCTTAATTAACCGTATCAAATTCACGTGTTGGTTTGGTTAAGTGTTGGTTAACTTAACCCCGCCCACTAGTCGTATAAAAATGGTTAAGTGTCATTAGGCAAATCAAGTTACTTAACCTACCCAACCTTGTCATGTTTTGTTAAGTATCATTAGCCTAATCAATTTACTTAACCCATCTGTCCATGTCATATTTGGTTAAGAGTCATTAATCAAATTAACTTAACCCTATCATGTGGCATTAATTACTTAATGCACCTCAACCTCTCACATTAGACTTTGTTGTGGTTACTAGTTAAGCCGGTCGGTTCCGGGTAGCTTTACACCACAACTTGGTCTAACCTCGGGTCCAAGCACAACATGACCAACTTCTCACATTGGGTCTTATTGTTTGCAACTACTAGTTAAGCCGGTCGGTTCCGGGTAGCTTTATGTTGCAAACTCAACCCAACCTCGAGTTGGTCACACTTATATTTTCTAAGTGTCATGTCCATCGTGTTTCCAAAACACATTACAAGTTTTCAAGCAATTGGGTAGACCTAACTTAATAGGTAAATTCCCAATGGGTAGACCTAACTTAATAGGTAAATTCCCAAGCTTATGTTTTTATGTCATTAGAAATTTCCCATAACATAACCCAACGCTTTTAAACTCGCATATACGTTCGCAACAACGTAATGGATTAAAAGAATAGACTTGGCAAAGGCATGGCAATAATGGATATTAAGCCACAAGTTAATCATGGTGGCAAATGAGGCACAAATGTGTTCATTAACTTGCATGTTACATTCTTAAGTCTCAAAAACATGCATAAACCCAAACTTGGCACATAAACGAATCATGGTGACAAAAGACATGGAATGATGACTAGTAACTCGCATATATCATCATATAAGGGTTATGACTTCATATGCAAGTTGACATAAAGGTTATGAAGGTTCTCATGTTGCATGATGCAACATTTCAACATAAAGGTTGTAGCTTTTAGCTCACAAGATCAGGATAATGACTTCATAAGCTTGCATGACATGATAGCATGTATCATACTCAATGATCAAACCCAAACTTGCAACATGAACATTTAACTTCATAGTTAATATCTAAGAGTAGGGAAAGGGCTTACATTGCTATGAAGGCACAAATCGAAATGCAAAACAAAGACTGTGATGAAGCCTATGCATGCCATCACCCAAAAACCCAAAGATGAACGCTCCAAATCAATAAAAACCCCATCTTTATGAACAAAGATCAAAGCTTTTGCCTTGAAATCAACTTGAGAAGCTCTCATACTAACATAGAGACTCTCTAACACTCACATGGTCATGAAACCTCTCATAGGAATTTACTTAGGAATTTTAGAATGAAAGTGGAGGCCATGAGAGTAATAATTTTGCCATAGTTTAGTTGCATGAATGAATAATGAGGATTTAGGGGTAGGTTAGGGGATTATTTATAGAGATTAGGAGTGATTAGGACCTTAGGATTAACCCTAGGACCAATCTGAACCTTTAAAACCCGTCTCAGGCCACCAGACTAGACCAAAACAGATGACCAGGTGCACCAGGCCGTAACACACAGAAGTGTGTTTTTGGGCCCAGTCGACGCCCAAGTCGACAGGGCTGTCGACTTGGGTCATGGGGTGTCGACAGCCCTGTCGACTCCCCAGTCGACATGGGCTTTGGCGGGAAAATTCCCGCCTACCCCGCCTGGACCAAACTTCTGAGTTTTCGAGTTGTTTCATACTTGAAATTTCCTGAAAATCGATATGGGCCTTAACTGGGTCATACGGGCTCCGATTCTCGAAAACTCGGACTCTATTTCGCGTGTTTTTCCGAGACGAACGCCATGGTAAATTCCGTTTAACTTAATTCTAAAAGTATAAACAGAATATCTTTTATTTTCATAGTTCATTAGTTTATACGCTTGCGTATCATCACATACGTACGTAAATTTCTTATTTTTAAAGCGTAAAAATACGGGGTGTCACATTCTCCCACCCTTAAGGAATTTCGTCCCCGAAATTCAATAATAGTAGGATTTATGTCCCCACATTATCATCCATAAGTGTTCAGCCAATTGTTGCAACCATGTGCACATGTGCAAAAGTGAATCACAATATAGAAAAATATGTATGCCTAACTTGTGGTACCACCTACATGAATGCTATTTCTTGAAAATTTCTTTTCTGAAAACATGATGCTCTCATCCTAAAATATACTTGCAGTTCTAAATGAATGCAAAAATTTGAGAAAGCAATTTCATCCAAATTTTACCACACTCTTACAAGATAAGAGTGAAGTTCATCCAATTGGCGCATCCAAGACCTTACCATCCATTTTTAATTTAGAAAAAATCTAATTTTCTAAACTTTATATAACGGAAAGATTTCCCGTTTTATTACTTTCTTGCTTTACTTTGTTTATAAGGCATTATCGTGCAATATTTCATAATTACATTAAGCACAACAGATTTCATAAACAAACAACGTGCAAATATTAAGATAGCTTTCAGTACATCGTTACTACCAGATAACAAAGAAAACAGTACTGAAAAAAAATACTATCCTACGGATACACTGATAGAAGTCAACCCTGATGGAAGTAGCCACGGATGAGCTCCTCTAAGCTATCTAACCTCTCCTCATGTCATCGGTTCCCCTGCCTAACTTCTAACTGTATGTCCTGTATCCCTGCTCCTAACTGATCATAGGAGCTACCCATGTCTTGAAGCATCTGCTGCTGAGTCTGAGCTAGGCCTACCTGTGCCTGCAGCATCCCCTGTTGTGACTTCATTATGTCCCGATGGCTCCTCATTATGCGAGCCTGCTGCTCTGAAACATACCTCAGCTCAGTCCTCCAATCTGGATCCCTAGCAACCCATGGATCCCAGGCACCTGCATCTGAAGCCCCCTGCGCCGGGTCCTGATGAGCCCAGGCTCCTTCCCAAGCATGCCATGTCTGTGCCTGCTCGTGCTCATGCTGTGGTGCCTGATAGGGTTCCTCAAACTGTCCGAACCGACCATCATGTGGTTCTTCCTCCTCGTCACCTTCACTCTCTCCCTCATCTAATCCCTCATGCTCCATAGGATGTGGCTCATCTTGCAGATCTTGCATATTTATACCCATCCTTCCTAGTGCAGCCTCAGTGACGATAACAGAGGGATGGTTAGAAAGTGTCAGATAATCCTCATCATGCAAATCAACCCCATATCGGTGAAAAACCGTGGTCCATAAGTTCCCAAAACAAATATTGGCGTGCCTTACTTCCCTATAAATTTGGTATTGCTGTAAGATGGTCCTTGCCCAGTTCATTTGTATGCCCCCAAAAATAGCATAAGTGGCGGCCTTAACAACGACTGGGACTCTATCAAACCCAGCATTTTGCCCCGCAAGATTATATTGCAATATTCTGACCACAAACCTAGCTAACGGGCGCAAATGTGTACTATCCCAATTTCTCATCAGTCCATTAAAAAAGATCCTACCCCACACATTCAAATCATTCATCTCAAGATCGTTCGTATCTAGTCCCGTACTACGGATATTCAACATGTCCCCAAACTGGATCTCATTCATAAATATATGGGTACCCTTAACCCTTGAACTATAGGTTATTAACCCATCATTATCCACACCAATTTTCAAATGAGCATCAAAAAGTCTTACCATACGTTTGTAGCCTCTCCTCTCGGCCGTGCGCGTATCCAGAATATGAATCAAACCCGCATTAGCAAACAAATTTTCCACGGCGGTTCCCACAAAATCCGCAAACCTCACCGGTCGGCCTAAAAGCAAATTCCTATTGGCGATCCACGCGTAGTGCTCGATAATCTCTTGTTGCTCGTCACACCACTCGACCTCTTGCGCGGTTAATTGAGGGTAAAGCTCGTAGAGATTGGGTGGATTAGCCATGGTGATTCGGGCACGAATCGGAAGAGGTAAACTATAGATCCGGGTAGAGAGGGTCTTTAGCTTCGATTTAAGACCAAATTTATGAAGAATAGTGGAGGAACGAGGCGATGGGAGGTGAGGGAAGTGGTGAATTTTCGGGTTTTGGTAGCTGGAAGGGAAGAGGCAAGAGAAATGGGGGTTTGGGGAAGAAAGCCGTCGGCTGCGGCTTTATATATTTTTTTCCCCTACAGGCACCTTGTGTCGACAGGGCTGTCGACCGGGGGGGGGGGGGGGTAAGTCGACGGCCCTGTCGACTTGCCCCTTTATATATATATTTTTTTCTCCTTTGCCCAGCTATCCTTCCATTACCATCCTTTCTCCTAACTCAGTTCTATTTCTCTCGAGAACTATCTCCATCGTATAGAAAACACTTTCCTAACTCGGGAACTAATCGTAACCAAAACCATCGTGACTACCGATGGAAGAGAGAAAGGAAAAGGGGATTCAACCGATAAAACGAGGACAATACTAATGGCCTTTGGGGAATAGCCTTTAAAAACAAAGTTTTTCTTGTAAAATGCTTCTTTGTAAACGGTTTTCAAGTAGTTTTCAGAAGGCCTTTAAAAACTTTTGCCCAGCCTGGTAACCTTCTGCTCTGATACCAAATGTAACACCCCGCCTCCGCTAGGTCACTCGCAAAGGAATGCACTAGCTTTAGAGGGGCATTATTGGTAAACATGCACAGAAATATCACAAGACAGAACATATATAATAGCGGAAGTAAAATCGAACTTTCATAAACATTAATAATTAAGGTCTAAAGCCTTTTACATCAGAGTACATCAAAACCTGTCTTGCAATAGTAAAGAAGCATAAAGACTTTTTCATAAATTATTCCCCAAGTAAAAACATTAAAGTAGCCATAGCCAAGAAAAGTCCAAGCCATCCATGATGACCTTCAAGCAGAAGAAGTCCGAACTAAACAACAGTATTTCCTCCCTGTAACCTGGGGGGGAAAACGGAAGAAAAGAGGCGAAACAAAACGGGTCAGTCAAAAAGACTGAGTAAGCCCTATCTACTATCAGCATAAAAACTAGTAAAGTTAACTGACATGAGAAACTGAGATGAACATAAGCATGATGACAAGATAGATAAGCTAAATCAAAATAACAGGATGAACTACTGAACTCAGATAAACTAAGGTGTCATGATAAATTATGATGTCAAGATAAAACAAGGTATCCCATCGTCAGGTTCCTATCAAGTATAATATCCCCAAGATATCTATCACGTATAACATCCCATGGTATCTATCCTGTCTTTTAGCTCTGCACTTACCGTACTAATATCCCCACCGTATCGTGTGTTAACCATGAATGACCCTTACTCAAAAGTCGTGTAATGGTCCATGTCAACCTAATATATCGCGTATATAGGTTACCCAACTCGTATGTTTTATTCCATGTAAATGTTCAGTCCCTTGCCGTAGACCATACGGGCTTTCCCATGAGATTCTATACTACTTTAACATAGTTCCATGATCCTTAAGATCGTTTTGGACTGTCACCCTATATCTAACTAGGGTCTTTCAACCTGAATCATCGTTTGCACAACTAGGACTTATGCTACCTAGGACTACTAGGGATTATGCTTACCTATTGCACGTTTTCGTATCTCGGTTTTGGTTCAGCCACCCAGGGCCACTAGGAATTACGCTAACCGTCAACCGCGCCCTTTTTCCCACGCATTCACCGTGAATCGTTTTTCCATGACTATATGCACATGTATCACATCGTGCCATCCGAGTCCTGTCACAGGGCAGACCAGGAAATACAGGACTCGGTCGGGAGCTTTCGATTTATCTGCCGATGCAGATGCTAAGGTCTGTTTTTTTTTCTATACGTGGCTATGGTCCCACGAGAACACTCCCTCAACTAGTGAAAGACAAGACAGGATAAATCCTGTATGAGAACACGCTACTGGCCAACCCACAATCCTAGCCTTACCGCAACCATAATTAGATAGCAATTATGGTCTGTTGGGTGTTCTCTGCCTTTCCGTACGTACACGCTTGACCAAAGATGGTAGGTAGCCTGACGAAATGCTATCTAGGGTACGACCGTGTATCGTCGACTATCCCCTATCCATCCCCGTCTTTAGGTCGCTCGTATAGCAACCAAGGCATACTCTTGGTTCTTCTAACGCAGACCTTAACCTCTCATGAGCCTAGTATAATCACCTGGCAGCTCACAGAGGGATACCAAGAATATCCTCATGTTCCCCGAAGCCGCTGCTTCGTTACCCAGTTCGCTGGAGCCTTTATCTAAATCAGATACTTGCTCCTACTCGTATACTTAAACGATGACCTACCGTATCAGGTTACTCATCTATCTATGAACTGGTCTAAATTTCCTTGACTGAGAATCATTACTTAGTTATTCTTCAACTAAGGTTTACCACTTAGCCTTATTCTCGTTATTCGTGTTAATTACGGTTATCCACCTAATTCTCCGAATTAGGGTTTATGTAATGGATTAAGTGTCACTTAAGTTCATGACTTAATCCCGCCTACCAATCATGTCAAAATTGGCTAAGTATCCAAGTCCAAGACCTAACCCTACAAACCATGTTCAAGTTGGTTAAGTATGTATTAACTTGACCCTATCAAATTACTGAGTCAAATTGGTCAAGTGTATTCAAACGATTCGTGACTTAGCCTTATCATGTTATCACGTTAGATTGGTTAAGTATTGGTTAACTTAACCTTATCAAATAACCGAGTTGGAGTGTTTAAGTATAGGTTACTTAATCACTTCAAAATTACTGAGTTAGATTGGTTAAGTGTTGGTTAACTTAACCACTTCAAAATCACTGAATTGGATGGGTTAAGTCCAGATTAACTTAACCACATCCCCTAACTGTATTATACGGTTAAGCGTAATTAGGAAAGCTTAATTAACCGTATCAAATTCACGTGTTGGTTTGGTTAAGTGTTGGTTAACTTAACCCCGCCCACTAGTCGTATAAAAATGGTTAAGTGTCATTAGGCAAATCAAGTTACTTAACCTACCCAACCTTGTCATGTTTTGTTAAGTATCATTAGCCTAATCAATTTACTTAACCCATCTGTCCATGTCATATTTGGTTAAGAGTCATTAATCAAATTAACTTAACCCTATCATGTGGCATTAATTACTTAATGCACCTCAACCTCTCACATTAGACTTTGTTGTGGTTACTAGTTAAGTCGGTCGGTTCCGGGTAGCTTTACACCACAACTTGGTCTAACCTCGGGTCCAAGCACAACATGACCAACTTCTCACATTGGTTCTTATTTTTTGCAACTACTAGTTAAGCCGGTCGGTTTCGGGTAGCTTTATGTTGCAAACTCAACCCAACCTCGAGTTGGTCACACTTATATTTTCTAAGTGTCATGTCCATCGTGTTTCCAAAACACATTACAAGTTTTCAAGCAATTGGGTAGACCTAACTTAATAGGTAAATTCCCAATGGGTAGACCTAACTTAATAGGTAAATTCCCAAGCTTATATTTTTATGTCATTAGAAATTTCCCATAACATAACCCAACGCTTTTAAACTCGCATATACGTTCGCAACAACGTAATGGATTAAAAGAATAGACTTGGCAAAGGCATGGCAATAATGGATATTAAGCCACAAGTTAATCATGGTGGCAAATGAGGCACAAATGTGTTCATTAACTTGCATGTTACATTATTAAGTCTCAAAAACATGCATAAACCCAAACTTGGCACATAAACGAATCATGGTGACAAAAGACATGGAATGATTACTAGTAACTAGCATATATCATCATATAAGGGTTATGACTTCATATGCAAGTTGACATAAAGGTTATGAAGGTTCTCATGTTGCATGATGCAACATTTCAACATAAAGGTTGTAGCTTTTAGCTCACAAGATCAAGATAATGACTTCATAAGCTTGCATGACATGATAGCATGTATCATACTCAATGATCAAACCCAAACTTGCAACATGAACATTTAACTTCATAGTTAATATCTAAGAGTAGGGAAAGGGCTTACATTGCTATGAAGGCACAAATCGAAATGCAAAACAAAGATTGTGATGAAGCCTATGCATGCCATCACCCAAAAACCCAAAGATGAACGCTCCAAATCAATAAAAACCCCATCTTTATGAACAAAGATCAAAGCTTTTGCCTTGAAATCAACTTGAGAAGCTCTCATACTAACATAGAGACTCTCTAACACTCACATGATCATGAAACCTCTCATAGGAATTTACTTAGGAATTTTAGAATGAAAGTGGAGGCCATGAGAGTAATAATTTTGCCATAGTTTAGTTGCATGAATGAATAATGAGGATTTAGGGGTAGGTTAAGGGCTTATTTATAGAGATTAGGAGTGATTAGGACCTTAGGATTAACCCTAGGACCAATCTGAACCTTTAAAACCCGTCTCAGGCCACCAGACTAGACCAAAACAGATGACCAGGTGCACCAGGCCGTAACACACAGAAGTGTGTTTTTGGGCCCAGTCGACGCCCAAGTCGACAGGGCTGTCGACTTGGGTCCTGGGGTGTTGACAGCCCTGTCGACTCCCCAGTCGACATGGGCTTTGGCGGGAAAATTCCCGCCTACCCCGCCTGGACCAAACTTCTGAGTTTTCGAGTTGTTTCATACTTGAAATTTCCTGAAAATCGATATGGGCCTTAACTGTGTCATACGGGCTTCGATTCTCGAAAACTCGTACTCTATTTCGCGTATTTTTCCGAGACGAACTCCATGGTAAATTCCGTTTAACTTAATTCTAAAAGTATAAACAGAATATCTTTTATTTTCATAGTTCATTAGTTTATACGCTTGCGTATCATCACATACATACGTAAATTTCTTATTTTTAAAGCGTAAAAATACGGGGTGTCACAGTCCATACAAAGCCTTGAAGGATTCCATTCCAATGATAGCCTGAAAGCTATTATTATAAGCAAACTATACCAGGTGTTAATGTTCCACCTATTTCCCTCGGAAATCCAAGATGCACGGTCTCAATAGATCCTATGAAATACTATTCACCCTATCAATATGTCCACTGGTCTTAGGGTAATAAGCCGTGCTCAATCTGAGTTGTGTCCCCAAAGCTTCTTGCAGACTTCACCAAAACTCACTATTGAGGATGGGGTCTTTATCACTTACAATACTCGAAGGTACCTCATAAAGTCGGACAATCTCATGCACATATACAGAAGCCAACCATACCGCCGTCCTCTTATTCATAACTGGGATGAAATGAGTGCTCTTAGTCAATCGGACCCCGATGACCCAAACGCTAGTGTTGCCTTTCCTTGACCTGGGCAACCCATCCATGAAATCCATAGAAATGCTCTCCCATTTTCACAATGGAATATTCAAAGTCTGAAGCAAACCACCGTGCTTCTTTTATTCTACCTTTACACTTTGATAAGTCGCAAACCTAGCCACATATTCAACCACATTTTTTTCATAGCCATCCAGTAGAAGATTCATCTCATATCACGATACATCTTATCACCACTCAGATCGATAGTCATCCGAAGGTGATGAGCCTTAGCCAACACCGCACTCGTCATACCATCCGTGCGGGGTACACATAGCCTTCCATCACACCGAAGCCAACCTATATAATCTATAAAATATAGACACCTCTCCAATACTTAATCTACCTAAGATATCCACAAGTTCTGGATCCTCTCTCTGCCTTATCCTGATCTGCTCTAGCAATGTAGGTTGCGCCTCTAACGATGCCAACAATCCCGGAGTATAGTCCTTATATGGTCTAAAATCGAAGGTAGATATAAAATCCAAACTTAGCCACCCTACAAGCAAGGACTCGACGAAGCCCTTTGCCTACTCAAAGCATCATCCACTATATTCTGCTTGCATGGGTATAAGTATTCTCAAACTCATATGATGTTAAGAACTCCATCCACCTCTACTGTCTCAAATTGGTGTTCCTTTGAGGGAATAAATACTTAAGAAACTTATGGTCCATAAAGAGCTCTAATCTCTAGCCAAGTTGGTAATGTCTCCAAGACTTAAGTGCAAACACTATAACAGCTAACTCCATATCATGATTAAGGTTATTTTTCGCATAAACCCTTAACTGCCTACTACCGTAGCGCACTACCCTACCATCTTACATCAACACCGCGCCTAAGCCAGTCTCATAAGCATGGGTATATATTGTAAACATCATGGAACCATCGGGTAATCACTACACCAAAAAGGTTGTTTCGCAATGGTTTATAGTCGCTGTAAATTGATTTCGCAATGACTTTAAGCCATTGCAAAATCGGGTACGGCAAAAATTTAGCAACGACTCATAGCCATTTCTAAAATAAATTTTGTAATGGACGAAATCTGTTGTAAAAACTTTCATTGCAATGGCTACTATCCTTTGTTGTTTTTTTAGCAATGATTTTTTGCATTGCTAGTTGACATAATTTTGAAAAAAAAAATATTGCTTTATCTCTCACCTCTGTACTTCTTATTCAGTAAAACCTTTTGCAGATTTGACATAATACCACAAAAGAAAGATCAATAAACTTAATATTTCCAATAGATTCAACATAATGACCAAAATTAACAACAAATTTTTAGAGTTCAACAATATATATCATTACAAAATTTAAAGTTCTAACAGTTTGAGGCTGCAAAAGTAATATTATCGTGCATTCCAAAGTTCAATAAAAATAGTCAAAATAATATTACAGTGTTGGATCAAGGATTCATGGCATTTTGATTAATGACTTGGAAAAGTTTCATGATCGTCAAAAGAAGAGAATCAATGGTTTTGAAAGTTAGAGGTTGTTTATCTAGTGATTTAGTCGTGTTATAATTGTTAAAATCTATCCTCAAATAATCATATACCTCAGTATTATGAATATATCTTTACTAATAATACAAATACTTGGGTGTGGTGAAGCTTTTTTGTAGTTCCAGAAAAGTCCTTACCACTCTTACCGCATACAGAATTGCAAAGCAAGGCAAAAACGTCTTTCCACCCACCACTTTCTGCAATTCCGCTACCCACTACTATTTGTTCGGTTAGTCAAAAGCATACCCTCATTTTTCTTTTTATTTCCGTTTCCACTCCGTTCTTCACGTCTTGACCCATTTTCTTCTTCTTTCTTCCCAACCCGCAACTCCCACCTACATCAATCTTTCGTTAATGGCTGTCGCCTTTTATTGTTGATTCCTTTTCAGATCTGCGATGATCTTCCGGCTGACTTTCTAAATCGGCATTTAATTTTGCTTTCTCCTCAGATCTGTCAGTCCGCTTCACTTTACTTTTATTTTCCCTTCAGATCTGGCACTCCTCTCCAGATCTGCCACTGGACTGTCTATTGGTTATTTTTAACTCATTACACTACTTTTAATGTTGGTTTTATCTAGGTTAAAGCTCGACTGTGTTTCAGCCCACTTGGTGGTTCGGCATTTCCTCAGATCTGCTACTCCTCTTCAGATCTAGCAGTGGATGAAGAGCTGGCAGTGGATGAACCACGTTCTGCCTCCAGGATGTCATTATTGGTAAAACCATTAACGTTTACTTTGCTTCTTTTTTTTGTACTTTCTGTTTGCTGTTCGCTTTCCATCTTCAACAACCAGGGTCTGTCTGTTTGTTAATTCTGAAAGATTATAATAGTGTAAACTTTGTTTTGCATCTTTTAATTTGCAATACTGTGATTCATAGTTCCTTACTTAGAAACACCGTATTTAATTATGTTATGCTTAAATTCCGAAGTGTTTACGCTATGTATGTTTCAAATCGTACATAAACCAGCGATCTGATTATGTTACGTGATTCAGCTCCATACTTTCTCTTATTCCCTTAAATTACCGCTGACACATGATCATCAAAATATGTAATTAGTTAAACTAATTATGAAAATATAGTATGATACAAAATGTAAACTTAAGTATTAGCATATTCCTAGAACCAACAGCTTACACACATGTGCGGAAAAGCTTTACCTGCCAAAATGCAGATGTATGCTTAATATCAGAAAAAAAATCTTATAAATTTCCTCTCCCCTATTGAAAAAAAAAATCATCACAGTACATTGACATTTAGAAATGTATTAACAACCATTGAAGACCTCTCAAAGATGAAGTTTAAGTTCTGGTAGATAAGTTTGCCGTTTTTTTCTTCAAGAATTCAACATAAGGGTACAAAGTTAACCTTTCAATTTATATGCTTTTTTCCTGTCGATATTAATATTTTTGCGGTATTTGATTTCTTCTGCACATTCGTTCATTTCATTTTTCAGACCTGAGATGGTAAGAAATATAAACAGCAATTTGGCTTGCAAGTGCATGCGCCTATTCAAAAGCTTCATTACGACAAGAATAAAGATGATAGCCAACCAGAGCAATCGTCACTCGGTACATTGATTTATTAATCGGCCTGAAATTTCTATTTTTTCCCCTTTGAATGCATATACTTTAAATGCTAATACTTTATATGTAATTTCTGCAGGTAATACAATGATTCCGATGGTTCTATATAGAGAGATATATACCCAAGCAAGGTGCTATTTTTCACTACTATATTTTTTATTAACTCCATTTACATTGCTTCTTAGCTGCTACTCCATAAACTACAATTTTCACATTCAAAAATCATTTACATTTGATGTTAACCTCATGATACCAACGGAAAGTAAGAAGAAACTGAAAAGAAATAACTTGAGAATGTGAATGGATCAATATCTATAATGAACTATTTTCATCGTTTTGTCCTTATTTTAATTTAATTAAACCTTTTTGAGACGTCCATTAGTTTGATGTTCATACATTCATTTAATGGACATTTGATTTTAGATGCACATTTAGTAGGCAATCGATTTCAGTCGTTCATCGGATGAAGTTATGTTGGGTACCCTTCAAATGTAAAATTACATGCATCTCTATGCATTCCCACAAGCACATTCAAGCAATCTTCTGTATTAATTAGTTTAGTAATATAGTTCAATATTAATCTATTAAAAATAAATCAAATTTCATTGTCAAAAAAAAATACTAAATAAAAATTTTAAGACACAAGTTTATGTTTTTTTTCCGGTTTAGTCAGTAATTTAAATAATAACACATCGTCATACTGTGGTTAAATTGAAATAACCACGATCAATTCGGTTTTGCTTGACATTTAATTTTTTGAGTTTCAGTTTAATTTAATATTTTTACATTAAAACTTATCGAACTGTTCTTAGCGAACAACGTATTTTGTGAACTGGAGGAAGTAAATATCCAAAAACTAATACAAAGCCTTCAAGTCACTTTTTGATTTGAATAGAAGTATATTAGTTTCAAACTAAGCTGTTGGTACCTTTTGATTTGAAGACGTATTATATGATTAAATTAACGTTTTAGTTTGTGTATTTAAAAAATAATTATGAAGAATATAAAATGTCACCTAACTAAATGTTAATATTTCAAGTTTTTTGTTGTTGAAAATTCTGTAGGGCCGAGGGAAATGGATCTAAATGCCATTGTTGCTAAAAATCTGAAAATGAGTAATCACTGCACAAAGCGAACCAAATGGAAGTGCAAAGGTAGAGCTGACCATTGATATAATATGAGAAGCAGCTGCACAAATATGCTGGAGAACAACCATGTAAAGATTCTTCTACCTCAATGCATATAAAAGAGCTTGGATAATGAGTTGCAATACAATATTAGAAGCATGCTGCATAAGGATACAACTTCAGAACTTCTACGTTGAAAAGCTACAAGGTCATGTTGAGTAAAAGAGGTCACCTAGAGAGTAGCTAAAAAGTGGCTACTAAGAAGAAGAGGTAAGGGCTGCAGGTTGTAGTAGAGTCAGCACACTACAAGGTGTTCATGGAGTAGTAGGATGCTGAATTGGGAGGGGCGAGCAGATGATCAGAATGACATGGAAGGAGGGGAGCTATAGTGGCGCTACTTTCCACCGTTGATGCAAGGTTTAGATAGTTTTCAATTCTCGCATACAGTTTTTAAGAATGATCATCTTCACATGACTAAGTTAAACTACTTTACTAACTTATGATTTTTCGTATATCCAGTTTTAAATTGCACAAGCTGAAATCTTATGTATTGTGTTTTGAACTGTAGATGGATATGTTGGCACAACGAATAATGAGATCCTATGCCCTGTAAAAGTCATTCACACTGTTTTACAAATTTGCAGTCAGGTTTGAATATCTATGCTTGAACATGTTTTAGTTTTTTACATTTGCACAATTCTTAATCAATGCATTGCCCTGTTAGAATGCTAACAGATAACATTAATTGATATTCCCATGTACTAGCATCAGCATATGAATCCACTTAAATTCTTTATTTTTTTATGTCTTTACTTCATACTCGATGATGTTCTGAATTTTTATGCTTCTATATTTATTGATAGGAAATGAGCACATCAGCAGTTCTTTCTGAAACTATTCCATGTTAACAACCAAGGTTTGAGGATTGAGTTGAACTATAACCCAGGTAAGCATTCAAATATTTGGCATGTTTAGTTTTGCTGTTATTACAAATTTTAAGTAATTTTTAGTTTTGAATATTTTTTTCAAACTGCCTAAAATTAGTTTTATTTTATTATTGCGCTCTTATTCTTTAACATTTACTAATTTTACCCGTACTTCGGTTAAACTAACATAATTATTCCTTCGCACCATCCCATTTAAGACGTTAAACCAGAACATATTGACAACCACAAACATAAAAAGTAACCTTCCCATAGCAAAAAAATAAAATATTACAACCAGTACTTTTAGCAATTATGGGATATGTTCATGTTATATTTCCATGTACATGAGCATCAAACACAACGATCATATTTCTACAGGAGTTTTTCCACGTTGAAAAGAATGTTAATTAGAAATTAAATTGCACATTGAAACTTTATTGCTTTTTATTTCTTTGTCCGCATATAATAAATAATCTCCTTCCTTTTCCAACAATTTTTGTTACCTTTAATTCAAAATCATAGGTTACTAAATATTTCCACTGGATATTGAGCCAATAGGCTTCTTTGTTTTTTTTCCTTTTCTTTTTGGTTTTATTTGCTTCTATTTCATTTAGTTTTATTTGATTCCCTGGGTTCTCCTTCCACAGTAACCCGAGTCAATGCTTATTCACAAGTATACAAAGTTTTGCTTACATTCAAATTTTGATTAAAAAACAAAATTTTGAAGGCAGTTGTTTACCAGGAAATATGAGATTCTCTGTGTATTAAGTGATAAGTTAGTTTTTCCTACCTTCCATTCATATTGGTAGGAGTTTGAACTCTGTTACAATAAGCTTAAGTTTAAAAAGCTGAAATCAGTGTTCCTTAAAAGTCAGTGCATTTTATCTCTTTTCAAAACATCAAAGCGCAACTCTTTTCTTCATTTTGGTAACAATTCCATGCCCATACTCAGTCTCTTAGACGATACCTGTGTAGGAGCTTAATTCAAATTCCCATTATTGGACTCTTTGCAAATAAAAGGATTAATGAGCAGTAAAAAGATTGACGTTGAAATTAATTCTCCGCGTCAAAATGAATATCATATCATAAATCAATATTATTTTGATCAGTGGTGTACATAACAAATATTAAATCATTTTTGATACGTTGATTGTGGTCTGCAAACATTACATAAAAGAGATTAGCTTAAAAAAACAGTTTCTGAAATATAGAATTATGGCCATCGACTTATTAATTATCAATTAACTTAGCTATACGTTAAGATTTATTTATCTTAAATAGCAGTTGGTTAATTAATGTAGAGGTACAACTCAGTCTTATGCACATGTATATGTGTTTTGATGTATAAGCAAAGGGCTTGGCACTGCTATTCGAAAGTAATTGGTAACACCTTTGGAGATTTCCATTAGATAATCTTCAGATGCGGCAGTCATTTGTTACTTATCAGAAGTAAATTGCACATTTCTTATTCTCATCATATTTGTACTATGTAAACTGCTAATGAACCCATTTTTCTTCTTTTTCTTAGATTGCAGAGCGTGACAAGCTTGCTACAGAGTGTCTGGCCAAACATTCAAGATGATACCCATGCTGATTTCAGTTGCTAACCTCATTCCACGTTTACCTATATTTGTTCAGTAATGTTTAGTGTAAATAACCATTATTTTTTATATGTAAACCTTCCAGTGTTTTCTGTGTACCCTTTACATTATTTTTTATATGTATTTCTGCTCCTATGTCCAGTGCTTATAACTTCAACCATCGTGAATATGTCCAGTTTTTTTTATTGACGTTCGTCTGCTGTGCATGAAACTGTACACCTCTAAATTTAGTTTTACAACCAGTGCGTTGTTGCGAATGATGTATATACCAGTACAAAGGCACGTCCGATGGACGTGTGCATAGAAAACTGAAGCAAAGATGGGTTGTGAGCAGAGATCGGTGAGAAAAGAAGAAAACAGGCCACCAACATCATTCGCAACAACGCACTGGTTGTAAAACTAAATTTAGAGGTGTACAGTTTCATGTACAGCAGACGAACGTCAATAAAAAAAACTGGACATATTCACGATGGTTGAAGTTATAAGCACTAGACATAGGAGCAGAAATACATATAAAAAATAATGTAAAGGGTACACAGAAAACACTGGAAGGTTTACATATAAAAAATAATGGTTATTTACACTAAACATTACTGAACAAATATAGGTAAACGTGGAATGAGGTTAGCAACTGAAATCAGCATGGGTATCATCTTGAATGTTTGGCCAGACACTCTGTAGCAAGCTTGTCACGCTCTGCAATCTAAGAAAAAGAAGAAAAATGGGTTCATTAGCAGTTTACATAGTACAAATATGATGAGAATAAGAAATGTGCAATTTACATCTGATAAGTAACAAATGACTGCCGCATCTGAAGATTATCTAATGGAAATCTCCAAAGGTGTTACCAATTACTTTCGAATAGCAGTGCCAAGCCCTTTGCTTATACATCAAAACACATATACATGTGCATAAGACTGAGTTGTACCTCTACATTAATTAACCAACTGCTATTTAAGATAAATAAATCTTAACGTATAGCTAAGTTAATTGATAATTAATAAGTCGATGGCCATAATTCTATATTTCAGAAACTGTTTTTTTAAGCTAATCTCTTTTATGTAATGTTTGCAGACCACAATCAATGTATCAAAAATGATTTAATATTTGTTATGTACACCACTGATCAAAATAATATTGATTTATGATATGATATTCATTTTGACGCGGAGAATTAATTTCAACGTCAATCTTTTTACTGCTCATTAATCCTTTTATTTGCAAAGAGTCCAATAATGGGAATTTGAATTAAGCTCCTACACAGGTATCGTCTAAGAGACTGAGTATGGGCATGGAATTGTTACCAAAATGAAGAAAAGAGTTGCGCTTTGATGTTTTGAAAAGAGATAAAATGCACTGACTTTTAAGGAACACTGATTTCAGCTTTTTAAACTTAAGCTTATTGTAACAGAGTTGAAACTCCTACCAATATGAATGGAAGGTAGGAAAAACTAACTTATCACTTAATACACAGAGAATCTCATATTTCCTGGTAAACAACTGCCTTCAAAATTTTGTTTTTTAATCAAAATTTGAATGTAAGCAAAACTTTGTATACTTGTGAATAAGCATTGACTCGGGTTACTGTGGAAGGAGAACCCAGGGAATCAAATAAAACTAAATGAAATAGAAGCAAATAAAACCAAAAAGAAAAGGAAAAAAACAAAGAAGCCTATTGGCTCAATATCCAGTGGAAATATTTAGTAACCTATGATTTTGAATTAAAGGTAACAAAAATTGTTGGAAAAGGAAGGAGATTATTTATTATATGCGGACAAAGAAATAAAAAGCAATAAAGTTTAAATGTGCAATTTAATTTCTAATTAACATTCTTTTCAACGTGAAAAAACTCCTGTAGAAATATGATTGTTGTGTTTGATGCTCATGTACATGGAAATATAACATGAACATATCCCATAATTGCTAAAAGTACTGGTTGTAATATTTTAATTTTTTGCTATGGGAAGGTTACTTTTTATGTTTGTGGTTGTCAATATGTTCTGGTTTAACGTCTTAAATGGGATGGTGCGAAGGAATAATTATGTTAGTTTAACCGAAGTACGGGTAAAATTAGTAAATGTTAAAGAATAAGAGCGCAATAATAAAATAAAACTAATTTTAGGCAGTTTGAAAAAAATATTCAAAACTAAAAATTACTTAAAATTTGTAATAACAGCAAAACTAAACATGCCAAATATTTGAATGCTTACTTGGGTTATAGTTCAACTCAATCCTCAAACCTTGGTTGTTAACATGGAATAGTTTCAGAAAGAACTGCTGATGTGCTCATTTCCTATCAATAAATATAGAAGCATAAAAATTCAGAACATCATCGAGTATGAAGTAAAGACATAAAAAAATAAAGAATTTAAGTGGATTCATATGCTGATGCTAGTACATGGGAATATCAATTAATGTTATCTGTTAGCATTCTAACAGGGCAATGCATTGATTAAGAACTGTGCAAATGTAAAAAACTAAAACATGTTCAAGCATAGATATTCAAACCTGACTGCAAATTTGTAAAACAGTGTGAATGACTTTTACAGGGCATAGGATCTCATTATTCGTTGTGCCAACATATCCATCTACAGTTCAAAACACAATACATAAGATTTCAGCTTGTGCAATTTAAAACTGGATATACGAAAAATCATAAGTTAGTAAAGTAGTTTAACTTAGTCATGTGAAGATGATCAGTCTTAAAAACTGTATGCGAGAATTGAAAACTATCTAAACCTTGCATCAACGGTGGAAAGTAGCGCCACTATAGCTCCCCTCCTTCCATGTCATTCTGATCATCTGCTCGCCCCTCCCAATTCAGCATCCTACTACTCCATGAACACCTTGTAGTGTGCTGACTCTACTACAACCTGCAGCCCTTACCTCTTCTTCTTAGTAGCCACTTTTTAGCTACTCTCTAGGTGACCTCTTTTACTCAACATGACCTTGTAGCTTTTCAACGTAGAAGTTCTGAAGTTGTATCCTTATGCAGCATGCTTCTAATATTGTATTGCAACTCATTATCCAAGCTCTTTTATACGCATTGAGGTAGAAGAATCTTTACATGGTTGTTCTCCAGCATATTTGTGCAGCTGCTTCTCATATTATATCAATGGTCAGCTCTACCTTTGCACTTCCATTTGGTTCGCTTTGTGCAATGATTACTCATTTTCAGATTTTTAGCAACAATGGCATTTAGATCCATTTCCCTCGGCCCTACAGAATTTTCAACAACAAAAAACTTGAAATATTAACATTTAGTTAGGTGACATTTTATATTCTTCATAATTATTTTTTAAATACACAAACTAAAACGTTAATTTAATCATATAATACGTCTTCAAATCAAAAGGTACCAACAGCTTAGTTTGAAACTAATATACTTCTATTCAAATCAAAAAGTGACTTGAAGGCTTTGTATTAGTTTTTGGATATTTACTTCCTCCAGTTCACAAAATACGTTGTTCGCTAAGAACAGTTCGATCAGTTCGGTCAGTTTTAATGTAAAAATATTAAATTAAACTGAAACTCAAAAAATTAAATGTCAAGCAAAACCGAATTGATCGTGGTTATTTCAATTTAACCACAGTATGACGATGTGTTATTATTTAAATTACTGACTAAACCGGAAAAAAAACATAAACTTGTGTCTTAAAATTTTTATTTAGTATTTTTTTTTTGACAATGAAATTTGATTTATTTTTAATAGATTAATATTGAACTATATTACTAAACTAATTAATACAGAAGATTGCTTGAATGTGCTTGTGGGAATGCATAGAGATGCATGTAATTTTACATTTGAAGGGTACCCAACATAACTTCATCCGATGAACGACTGAAATCGATTGCCTACTAAATGTGCATCTAAAATCAAATGTCCATTAAATGAATGTATGAACATCAAACTAATGGACGTCTCAAAAAGGTTTAATTAAATTAAAATAAGGACAAAACGATGAAAATAGTTCATTATAGATATTGATCCATTCACATTCTCAAGTTATTTCTTTTCAGTTTCTTCTTACTTTCCGTTGGTATCATGAGGTTAACATCAAATGTAAATGATTTTTGAATGTGAAAATTGTAGTTTATGGAGTAGCAGCTAAGAAGCAATGTAAATGGAGTTAATAAAAAATATAGTAGTGAAAAATAGCACCTTGCTTGGGTATATATCTCTCTATATAGAACCATCGGAATCATTGTATTACCTGCAGAAATTACATATAAAGTATTAGCATTTAAAGTATATGCATTCAAAGGGGAAAAAATAGAAATTTCAGGCCGATTAATAAATCAATGTACCGAGTGACGATTGCTCTGGTTGGCTATCATCTTTATTCTTGTCGTAATGAAGCTTTTGAATAGGCGCATGCACTTGCAAGCCAAATTGCTGTTTATATTTCTTACCATCTCAGGTCCGAAAAATGAAATGAACGAATGTGCAGAAGAAATCAAATACCGCAAAAATATTAATATCGACAGGAAAAAAAGCATATAAATTGAAAGGTTAACTTTGTACCCTTATGTTGAATTCTTGAAGAATAAAAACGGCAAACTTATCTATCAGAACTTAAACTTCATCTTTGAGAGGTCTTCAATGGTTGTTAATACATTTCTAAATGTCAATGTACTGTGATGATTTTTTTTTTCAATAGGGGAGAGGAAATTTATAAGATTTTTTTTCTGATATTAAGCATACATCTGCATTTTGGCAGGTAAAGCTTTTCCGCACATGTGTGTAAGCTGTTGGTTCTAGGAATATGCTAATACTTAAGTTTACATTTTGTATCATACTATATTTTCATAATTAGTTTAACTAATTACATATTTTGATGATCATGTGTCAGCGGTAATTTAAGGGAATAAGAGAAAGTATGGAGCTGAATCACGTAACATAATCAGATCGCTGGTTTATGTACGATTTGAAACATACATAGCGTAAACACTTCGGAATTTAAGCATAACATAATTAAATACGGTGTTTCTAAGTAAGGAACTATGAATCACAGTATTGCAAATTAAAAGATGCAAAACAAAGTTTACACTATTATAATCTTTATGAATTAACAAACAGACAGACCCTGGTTGTTGAAGATGGAAAGCAAACAGAAGACAGAAAGTACAAAAAAAAGAAGCAAAGTAAACGTTAATGGTTTTACCAATAATGACATCCTGGAGGCAGAACGTGGTTCATCCACTGCCAGCTCTTCATCCACTGCTAGATCTGAAGAGGAGTAGCAGATCTGAGGAAATGCCGAACCACCAAGTGGGCTGAAACACAGTCGAGCTTTAACCTAGATAAAACCAACATTAAAAGTAGTGTAATGAGTTAAAAATAACCAATAGACAGTCCAGTGGCAGATCTGGAGAGGAGTGCCAGATCTGAAGGGAAAATAAAAGTAAAGTGAAGCGGACTGACAGATCTGAGGAGAAAGCAAAATTAAATGCCGATTTAGAAAGTCAGCTGGAAGATCATCGCAGATCTGAAAAGGAATCAACAATAAAAGGCGACAGCCATTAACGAAAGATTGATGTAGGTGGGAGTTGCGGGTTGGGAAGAAAGAAGAAGAAAATGGGTCAAGACGTGAAGAACGGAGTGGAAACGGAAATAAAAAGAAAAATGAGGGTATGCTTTTGACTAACCGAACAAATAGTAGTGGGTAGCGGAATTGCAGAAAGTGGTGGGTGGAAAGACGTTTTTGCCTTGCTTTGCAATTCTGTATGCGGTAAGAGTGGTAAGGACTTTTCTGGAACTACAAAAAAGCTTCACCACACCCAAGTATTTGTATTATTAGTAAAGATATGAATGCACATTCATTGTGCATGTTGCTAGAAACCGGTCGACCGGTTTCAATATGGACGGTCGAACGTTTCTGGGCAGAAATGCACAATGAACGTGCACACATGTATATAACGTATATATATTCAGATACTAGCCCACTGGTTATTTTTGACCTGTCGACTGATTTTCGAACTGAAAGCAACTCTTTATACAGACATCTTCATTCATCAATGGTTGCTTCCTTTTCCTTTCACCAAAAATCGTTTCTATTCAATACTTCCTTCACCAATGATTACGACTTTTTATCTACTATAAAAACAACATGACATCATCAATTCAAAATAACTAATTATTTCTATCTATTCTATCTATTGCTGATTCCATTCTTGATCATTCAAAGCACTCAAAAGCTCATAGTCTTCTTATATCGCTGTTGAATCCTAGAATCTACATATTATTCTTTTGATTCAAACGCGATATCATCTTCCAAATCTTCATGAATTCGAATTCTATTTGAGGATAATATTATAGGAAGGTTGTACAAGAACTGACAAATTCGTGTTATTAAGAACACACATTGTCAAATTACAAGTCCACTCATCTTGTGTGAAGTCCTCCGTGTTGTGAGAGGCAAAGTTGTGAAGTCTTCGTGTCGTAAGAGGCGTGAAATCCTACTGGGGTACTATGAACCTATTCCTCCGGGTGAAGCGAGGTAGTTGATTAGTGAAAATCCAAAGAGAGATCTGGGACTGGACGTAGGACGGTGCTCCGAACCAGTATAAAAATTCCTGGTGGGATTTTCCTTTTACTACATTTACTTATCTGTGATACTGTTTCTGTGAGATCTTACTCTATTTCATATTTATTTGCGTAACTATTGTATTAGACAAATAGTTGTGTGTTATTCCATATTACACGATCCGAGTTTACTATTACTTGACAAGTACACGCACACACTTTCATTTGGTATCGGAGCCCGGTCATCTTATAACCGTAACACAGTTATTTGATTATTCTAGTAATATGGCAAATAACCCAAGTAGTAGCACTAACACCACTTACACTGAAGGTCAATCGTCACAAAGACCTCCTTTCTTCAATGGTCTTAACTATAGCTATTGGGCAACATGTATGGCTTTTTACATGCAATCAACTAGCTATGATGCTTGGAATGCTACTCAGAAAGAAACAGTGAATCCAACAACTGAGTATTCAGAATAGACACCTGCTGGAAAATCAGCATCAGCTGTAAATGCAAAAGCAATAAATATGTTGTTTTGTGCATTAGTTAAAAACGAATATAATCGTGTTAGTATCTGTGCCACTACATATCAAATTTGGCAAACGCTAAAAACTACTCATGAAGGTACTAACAAGGTTAAACAAGCAAAAATAGCATTGTTGAAAAGTCAATTTCAAAATTTCAAAATAAACCGAATGAAACAATCAATGAGATGTATTCACGGTTCCACACCATTCATCATGCACTTATCAGATTAGGGCAAAAATATTCTGATTTTGATATAGTTTCAACAGTCCTACATTCTTTGACAAATGAATAGGAAGGAAAAGTATTAGCAATAGAAGCTAATGATCTTTTCACCATGAAGCCAGATGAATTGATAGGAAATCTTATGTCCTATGAAGCTAACTTGCAAGCTAGAAAAGAACAAAAAGAAGAAAAGAAAAATGTATCTTTTCATGCTGAAAAAGATGAAGACATCTCATATTCCGAAGATGAAGATCTTGCGTTCATTGCAAAAGGATTCAAGAAATTCTTAAAGCAACGAAAAGCTAGTTGATACAACAAAAAAGAAGTTCAGTTCAAATAAACCATCATCATCAAATATAGAATGCTTCAATTGTCACAAAAAGGGACATATGCAAAAGGATTGTCCGGAGCAAAAGAAAAAGTCAGAAAATGACAAATTCAAATACAAGAAAGATAAGTCAAAGAACGAGCATTCTCAGTAACATGGGATGATTCAGACTCATCTTCATCTGATAGTGAAAGTGACTCAGACAATGAACAAGCTAGTGTATGTTTCATGGCAACAGAAGATGAGGTACAAATTCCTTCTTTTGAAGAAGTTCTTAATGTAAATGCTGAACTAATATTTAAATTTAAAAATATGAAACGACAATGCAAACAAGCCCAAGCAGATTTAAGTAGAGCGGAGTCTGAACGAGATATGTTAAAAGACGAGAAGAAAATATCAGAAGAGGTACTTAAAAAAGTTCAAGAATCATCATCTAATATTGATCCTCAATTTTCTCTTTTGAGTCAAGAAATTGAAACTCAAAAAGAAAAATGATGCTCTTACCACTGAAAATCATGAGCTTAAGGCAAAAGTCAAAATTCTAGACCTAGAAAAAGCTAGTTTACAAACTAAGTTAGACAACACCACTCAAAATGTTTCTAACTTCAACAAAGGTCGAGAAAATTAGACAAAAATTATTGAAAGTTCACAATCTACTACAAATAAACAAGGTTTGGATATAAGAAACAAGATATCAAGCAACATCTTGGAATAAAAGAAAAAGAAAAAAGTACAAGAAAATGAAGCTAATAAAAATCTTAGTTTGTTATATTCCAAACCAAAACCGGTTGTGAAATTTCAAAAGAAAAATGTCAAGACTATCAAAATATGGGTTCCTAAAACAAATAACAATTTGATTAGGAACAAATACATTCAGAATTTTTTGAATAATGTGCATCGTATTTCCAATTATTTATATAAAGGGGATACCGGACCCGTATGGGTTTGGACTCCTAAGACCTAACTCTTAGGACCCTATGAAAAAGTGGGTACCATGAACTAAATTTTATTTTTTGCAGGTCCGACTTAACAAAAGAGGAAAGTGGATATTGGACAGTGGTTGCTCGAAGCATATGACTGGAGACAAGAGCTTATTGACAAATATCACTTATTCAGATGGTGGCTCCGTCACTTTTGGACATAATTCAAAAGGCCATATCATCGGCCAAGGCGATGTGAGCAATTGCGACACATCTAACTTACCTCTTATTACTAATGCCATGCCAGTTAAAAATTTAAAACACAATTTACTTAGTATCAATCAACTATGCGACAAGGGTTTTACCATTTCCTTTTCAAATAAAAAATGCAATATTTTACATAAAGATCGTAATTTAGTTTTTGAAGGATATAGAGATAGAAATATTTATATTCTGAATATGAACATCAATCATAATTCAGACATGTGTATTGTAGCAAATGATAATGATCCATGGCTACGGCACAAATGTTTCTGTCATATAAACTTCAGAACTATCGACAAGCTAGCCAAAAATGACCTAGTTAGAGGACTACCCAAAATGAGCTTTACGGTTGAGAATATTTGTGATGCATGTCAATTAAGAAAATTGACTAAATCGTCATTTAAATCCAAGAAAGTCATATCAATGTTACAACCACTTGAGCTATTACATATGGATTTATTTGGACCAACACAGGTTCAGTCAATAAATCATAGTCGATATGTGTTTATAATTGTTGATGATTACTCTCGTTATACTTGGGTGATTTTCTTAAGAAACAAAAGTGATACTTTCAATCATTTCAAGTCTTCGTCAAGAAAATTCAAAAATCAAAGGGACTTAAGGTTAAAAATATAAGAAGTGATTCTCTTAGAACGCATGGCGTCATTTTTCTGTAGCATGGATAAACACAGCGTTCATGAACCAATGCCATATGCTCCATCTTCATCCAGGAGTCCTAACTCCTGGGATCGTAACTACATGCAAAATGAAGGAGCAAAGGAAACTTGGTCTCCATGGACACCAAGAGTTACCAATATCAATGAAATTTCTGAAGACAAGTCATCCACCTCCCATTGATCTTATATCGTTTTTACTTAGTTGTTTATTAAATGTTCTCAATTTCTTGAGATTTTTTTTTCTTTCATGTATTTTATTTAATTTTTTCATATTCTTGAAATAAATTCTTTTATACGATGTTCTAGAGCTTCTGAAAAATCTCAGAAAAACAGAACAACAAAGCTCAGAAAAAACAGTCGACCGCCAGAAAATAAACAGTCGACCGGCAAAAGTATCTGGAAAGTATATTTTTCATATACCGGTCAACCGGTATAAAGTTAACGGTCTACCGTTTAAGTCTCTGGAAAAATTTCAACTTTTCCATCGACCAGTCGACCGGTTGGAATTTCACCAGTCGACCGATAATATTTCTGTTTGAAACCAGTTGACCGGTGGAATCTCCTCAGTCGACGGTTACATGATTTTCTGTTTTTTTTTTAAATCCAAATCAACACTTCGGTTCCATCAACTTACCCATTCACTTCCTTTTTATTTCTCTCAATCTCTCAAACCCTTATCAAACCAAAATTTCCCAAATTTCGTTTTCCTTCAAAATCAATGGCTCCACCACAAAAGAGGTTAAAGAAATCATCTTCTACTCAACTCCAACCTATTGATTCTAATATCAAACAATTGCTAATGGATCCAATAGCAGTGAAAAGATGGAATGCTATGAAAGATTATACGATTCACGAAGGTTATTTCATCAATTTCTCTGATTTTATTCTCTACGACGTTAAAGAATTAGCAAAACAAGCTTCTATTCAAAATCTCCTAGACTTTGATAAGAACAACGTGGAAATCAATCATACCATGATTAAGTTGTTCTACGCTAATCTTAACTTAGAAAAGTTCAAACCAGAGAATGTTGCTCATTGTCTATGGTCTGTTGTATGTGGTGAGCATGTTTTTATTTCAAAAGAACGAATGGCCACGGTTCTCGGTTCACCTAACAATGGAAGAAAGTTCTCTACCGATTTTTGTACTATTAATACTCGAGATAAGGTCAGTCATCTTTTTATTGAAGATCATAAAATCAGTACAAAAGAAATTAACCAACGGCCTACTGCTAGAATTTTACATCATGCTATCACACACTCTTTATTGCCGAGAGTTGGTAATTTCAATGCCGTATATAAAGAAAATTTTAAGGCGTTGTATGCGATATATGGGGATGTAGAAATTAACTGGATAAGCATGATCTTTGATGAGATTCTGCTTGTGAATGATCGTACAAGACCACACTTATTCTACAATGAATATATCATGCGACTTCTACTAGATTGTGGTCTTAAATCTCCCGAATCCAAAATCTCCAAACCAAAGTGTATCGACAAAGCAACGAGAAAGAGAACGAAGCTTCCTGAACCTTGTTTGAATAACATACCCTTCGAACAATATCAACAACAAGGTCCCCAAGAAAGTACTTCATCAAGGCCTCCAAACCTAAACCAAAAGAGGTTAAACTCCTTCAACCATCCTCGTCGACTAAAGATTCACTTGAACAAATTGCACCGAATCAATTCCTTCTTGAAGCAAGACTTAAGCGTACTGCCAACAAAATCAAACGTATGGATACAAAGCTTGACAAACGATTCTCAAAACTTAAGTCTTTCTTTGGTATTCTTTGGGATGCAATTTCATGTGCATCATCATCCTCCTCTATGCAAATACAAGACCCAGGAAAACGTCCAATGCCTTCTACTTTTACATGGTCATCTTCAGAGGAAGGCACAAGTTCCGGAGCAACTGTTGGACATGGTCATGGGGCATCTGAGACTGAGGAGGAAGACGAAGGAGATAAAGAAGACGAAGGAGACAAGGAAGAAGAGGGAAACAAAGAAATATATTGGGATACGACTGAATCCGACTCTCCACCTCAGTAGTTCTTTTCATCCACGTCTTATGGTATTATGCTTTATTTTTAATCAAGACTTAACTCAGCACTTGTACATAAATAGTGTTGTATTTCATTTTGGGTTTGTACGTATTAACTATTAGCTACATGACTTGTTTTGGGTATGTCTTGTGTACTGTACGATACAATTCTTATGCATTTCATGCTTAAGTTATGGTATTTATGTGCTCACAACTCCTTATTGTCGATGACAAAGGGGGAGAAATATGTTACTAACATTATGGAATGCAGATTTTTAATATATGTTTCAGGGGGAGTACATATACAGCGGGAGTTAGAAACACTTTTCAGAGCTATGTTGTCATCAATCAAAAAGGGGGAGAATGTTGAATCAATGATTCATGGCATTTTGATTAATGACAAGGAAAAGTTTCATGATCGTCAAAAAGAAGAGAATCAATGGTTTTGAAAGTTAAAGGTTGATTATTTAGTGATTTAGTCGTGTTATAATTGTTAAAATCTATCCTCAAATATCATATACCTCAGTGTTATGAATATATATATATATGTATGTATGTATATATATGAATGCACATTCATTGTGCATGTTGCCAGAAACTGGTCGATTGGTTTCAATATGGGCGGTCGACCGTTTCTAGGTAGAAATGCACAATGAACGTGCATACATGTATATAACGTATATATATATATATATATATATATATATATTCAAATAACAGTCCACTGGTTATTTCTGACCTATCGACTGGTCTTCGAGCTGAAAGCAACTCTTCATACAGACATCTTCATTCATCAATGGTTGCTTCCTTTTCCTTTCATCAAAAAGTGTTTCTATTCAATACTTCTCTTCACCAATGATTACAACTTTTTATCTACTATAAAAACAACATGAAATCATCAATTCAAAATAACTACTATTCTATCTATTGCTAATTTCATTCTTGATCATTCAAAGCACTCAAAAGCTCATAATCTTCTTATATCGCTATTGAATCCTAGAATCTACATACTATTCTTTTAATTCAAATACGATATCATCTTCCAAATCTTCACGAATTCGAATTCTATTTGAGGATAAGATTATAGGAAGGTTGTACAAGAATTGACAAATTCGTGTTATTAAGAACACACATTGTCAAATTACATGTCCGTGTTGTGAGAGGCAAAGTTGTGAAGTCCTCGTGTTGTAAGAGGCGTGAAATCATGTTCGGCTGCTCGGGTATTGTGAACCTGTTCCTCCGGGTGAAGCGAGGTAGTTGATTAGTGAAAATCCAGAGAGAGGTCTGGGACTGGACGTAGGACGGTGCTCCGAATCAGTATAAAAATCCCTAGTGTGATTTTCCTTTTACTGCATTTACTTATCTGTGATACTGTTTCTGTGAAATCTTACTCTATTTCATATTTATTTGCATAACTATTGTATTAGACAAATAGTTGTGTGTTATTCCATATTACACAATCCGAGTGTACTATTACTTGACAAGTACACGCACACGCTTTCATACAGTACATGTTAACTTCACAACAATAATATTGCAATATTAATTGTATGTAATACCATACATCTCTATTGCTTTTTCTTTCTCCTTAAGAGACTATCTATGGCACTATCATCACCTCCCTACATAAAAGAAATGACAATAGAAAGAAAAAAAACTACTTTAAAATATATATTTGAACAATTAACTACATGGATTTTTATTTTGAAAAATGGAACAACATTCATAAGGGTATGAATAGACCTTAAAACAGGTATAAATGAAGTTTAAGATCTAAAAGTTGAAAAAAGAGACCAAGCAGCATGAATGGACCATAAAATAGTTGACCGACATTACTGAGTGCATGCATTTAAAAGCATGCTTTGTGGTTGATCTATAAGTTTAGGTAATTAAAGTAGTTAAGTAGAATTATTTATTGTTGTAGCTACGAGTATATGATTATTGTATAGCCTAGATAATAATAGAAACATTTTCTCTCATAAGGCTATAATATAAGAGCTTAAAGAAGCAAAGTACAGAGAAAAAATACTCATCATTTAATAAATAAGTGGCAATAAATAACTTATGTGGGCATCTCAAATAAATAAGTTGCAAGATATAAAACTTAAATTACAGTTGCAATCTACCAATATCAATAATATCAAACAAATGCAAGAATTAAGGCTTTTCATTGACCTAGTAGATGTGCTTCATCTGTTACAGTGTGGCATTGGTGGGTTAAATTATTACCAACAAAAAACAATTAGCTCATATGATAATTAGACTAGAGTTATCAACATGACAACTTGCTTCCGAAACATCAGAATAGGTTTTAGACTTCCCATTAGATTTCTCCATTCCCTTAACCATACTCTATAGATAGAAAACACAACAACTTCAACCCACTAAATGATCATATAATGCAAGCCAAAACTAGGAGAAACCAAAAAATCTACTTAACCTATATAAAACCTGCATCTTGCTAATATATCAAACTCTTATTCCTTAACACAATGCTTCCATAATATACCCAGCTCCAAGTACTAGAATACATGTCAAATGCAAAATATACTCCAAATTTAGAAAGACAAAAAATAAAATTTCATTTGATAGTATAATATTGTTGTCTTCTTAGTTAAAATCCAAACAACCAAGGCTACCTAATTGCTTCAAAATTATGAATCACAAAAAAACAAAACTAGTTCTGCTTCTAAAGTATCGTGATGGATTATAAATACATGGTTCATACAATTTAAGTAACACGAATACATAACTCTATAGGCCATATCTAAATAATAATATGAAACGAGACTACTCCTAGAAAATGAATGTATTTTATGTTATACGTCTAGTATACCAAAACAGAGAATAATCAATTCTAAACTTGTCGCACAAGTTTATAAGTTGAATTTCCACTACTATGGAATTCAATATTCGCAATAAGTATGTTGTAATTAATTTACAACAACTACGTTATACTATTTTAAGAAATAGCACAACTTAAAGAATGGAAAGATTATGAAATAATGTATATAAGTATACAAAATAAAAATCTAACTGAATGATGTCTGAGGTTCTCGTAACAATTTCCTTAAGAATTTTATTTCAAAATTCTTCCAAGATACAACAGACGTATTCTGCACGAGATTGTAATGAGTATGTCATTCTGTGATTATATATAATAGTATTAGAGAAGAGAGAAGGAAGATTGGATTGGAATGAGTAAGGAAAGTGATCAGATTTCCTCCTTATTTATAGTTTATCCGCATCCTTCGAACGGTCGCACCCGTACCTCTTCATACAGTCGCATGTCTTCTGAACAGTCGCACCCGTACCTCTTCGTATAGTCGCATTTCTTTCGAACGGTTGTGCTTGTACCTCTTCGTACAGACGCATCTCTTTTGGGAAAAAGAAGTGTCTTTTCGCTGAAATGTAACTGTTTGGCGAAATGAAGTGCTTTTCGCGAAGTGTCTTTTCGTGAAGTGTCTTTTCGCGAAGTGTCTTTTCGCTGAGATATGACCGTTGGTGAAAGGAAGTGTCTTTTCGCGAAGTGTCTTTTCATTAAATGTCTTTTTGCGAAGTGTCTTTTCACGGAAAAGCATGCTTCTAATAGTCACATCCTTTCACTTAACAGTCGCACATGTTCGCTTAATGGAAAAGGTATATTTCATTCAATACCTACGAATTCCAACAATCCCCCACATGAATGATAATATTCTTTTCCACCACATAGCGAAATATCACAGAGTACATATGGAATAATGCTTTATCATGGATAAGTAGATATTTCACTTTGAACTTTCCCTAGTTAAAACTTATTAGATCTACTTGGCTAATCGGTGAATTATTTCATCTTGAACTGTCACCCGTTATTGTATATCCAGACAATAAGTTTTATGAAGCATCGATTCCCATCTCATCCAATCTCTTAGTTGTGTTCATTTTGGTCCTGAACACTTACTTGGTTCTGCGAGTGTTATAGAGAATAAAAGCATTGAATATTCTCATAGAGCCAACCCAGCTCACACTAACATAGGTGATCGCAACCATTAAGAGTATCTTACATGTACTCCACTTGTTATTTACAAGATATGACCATCATTAAAAAACATAGTTTTAACCTATCAATTCTTCTGTAGGCATGCATTTATGTTGTGCACCATAGGAATGGAATAGGACTATGTCCAAACAAAAGCATTACATCTTGAGTTAATCATAACTGGTTTGCCTATTGATCCTAGTCCGTGGGATCTCCAGTTGCTAGGATAGGTTTCTGTATAAGGTAACTCTTGTTGGTTTAGGCTTTTAAACCCATTCCCCTTGATGCGCAGTTAATTTTCTCTCTTGATAAACCTTTAGTAAACGGATCCGCTAGGTTATCATTTGTTCTCACATAATTTATGGAAATAGTTCCATTTGAGAGTAAGTGCCGAACTGTGTTATGGCGTCTACGAATATGTCGTGACTTTCCATTATACACAAAGTTTTGTGCTCTGCTTAGTGTTGCCCGGTTATCACAGTGTATGCATATGGCTGACACAGGTTTGGACCAAAAAGGAATATCTTCTTAAAAATGGCGAAGCCATTCTGGTTCTTCGCCTGCTTTATCTAAAGCGATGAATTCTGATTCCATAGAGGATCGAGCTATGCAGGTCTGTTTAGTAGATTCCATGACATTGTTGCCCCTGCTAGGGTAAATACATAACCACTCGTTGATTTTGATTCCTCTGAATCAACAATCCAGTTTGCATCACTATATCCTTCTAAGATGGCAAGATATTTCCCATAATGTAAGGAATATTTTGTGATATTTTTTAAATATCCAAGCACTCTCATTAGTGCTTTCCAGTGTTCTTCTCCTGGATTGCTTGTATATCTGCTTAATCGACTTACTGCATAAGCTATATTTGGTCTTGTGAAATTCTTGGGAGGCGGAACTAGAACTTTTTCCAAACACCCCTACACTTTGAGGTATTTAAAGCTTGGTTTATGCCCTTCCCATAACTTATACGGAATTGTTTCTATTTTATTGTGATAAACCTTGTTAAAAATGTGATTAGACATATTTAAGGCCTCCCACCAAAAGTTCGTCAGTAAACCAGAGGTCAATAGCATCACATTAATCATATATATTAATGTTCTATTCTTTCTCTCAGCAATACCATTTTGTTGTGGTTGATATGAGGCTGATGTTTGATGAATTATTCCATTTTCTGCACATAATTGTTCAAACGGTGATTCATATTATCTACCTCGATCAGATCTCAATATCTAGATCTTTTTATTTAACTAGTTTTCTACCTCAGCCTTTGTTGACAATTCAACTGTTGCCACCTCTGTTTTAGTAAGAAAATTAGATTCTTAAGATGTTATACGTCTAGTACACCAAAACAGAGAATAATCAATTATAAACTTGTCGCACAAGTTTATAACTCGAATTTCCACTATACTGGAAATTAATACTATTTAATAATAGCAATAAGAATGTTGTAATCATGTTACAACAACTACGTTATACTATTTTAAGAAATAGCACAACTTAAAGAATGGAAAGATTATGAAATAATATATATAAATATACAAAATAAAAATCTAACCGAATGATGTCTGAGGCTTGTCGTAACAATTTCCTTAAGAATTTTATTTCAAAATTCTTCCAAGATACAACAGACGTATTCTGCACGAGTTTGTAATGAGTATGTCACTCTGTGATTATATATAAGAGTATTAGAGAAGAGAGAAGGAAGATTGGATTGGAATGAGTGAGAAAAGTGATCAGATTTCCTCCTTATTTATAGTTTATCCGCATCCTTCGAACGGTCGCACACGTACCTCTTCGTATAGTCGCATGTCTTCTGAACGGTCGCACCCGTACCTCTTCGTACAGACGCATTTCTTTCGAATGGTTGTGCTTGTACCTCTTCGTACAGACGCATCTCTTTTGGTGAAAGGAAGTGTCTTTTCGCAAGGTGTCTTTTCGCTGAAATGTAGGCGTTTGGCGAAATGAAGTGACTTTTCGTGAAGTGTCTTTTCGTGAAGTGTCTTTCCGCGAAGTGTCTTTTCGTTGAGATATGACCGTTAGGAAATATGATCGTTGGTGAAAGGAAGTGTCTTTTCGCGAAGTGTCTTTTCACAGAAAAGCATGCTTCTAATAGTCACATCCTTTCACTTAACAGTCGCACCTGTTCGCTTAATGGAAAAAGTATATTTCATTCAATACTTATGAATTCCAACATTTAATTAATTAAGTGAAGGTACTACTAAGACAATCATAATTCGAAATTGTTAAATGCACCAGGTTTGAGAGTTTACTTATGCGTATGCACCCAAAATGAAAGAAAAATTACAAGCTTGTTTTTAAAGGACTCCATGCTTTTTTTTAATGAAATCAAGCAATAATTCAGTGTATATATGTTAGCTGAGTTTTTTATAAAAAAGGCATGGATTTCAAAAACATCCCACGAAATACCCCTCACCAAAACCTCTAACGAAACATCCAATAAAAGTTCAGAAACCCGAAATGAATTCAACACTTTAGAAAGTTTGCCTTTAATAAACATTAAGAAAGACTGAACTTCATCAACTTCAAGGGTATTGTAAACTTATACAAACATTGAACAACATTAGGCATGTACGTAAATACATACATAATCCTAAAATGATTTAAATTACCCAAAAATTTCATGCTACAATATGCTACAAACATACCCACAAACTCAACAAACCAGGAAACAACAGAACCTGTTGTAACTCCATTAAAGGTAGGACCCTACCTTAAATTCTGAAGAAAGCCCCAAACACTTTTCAGAATCAACAAACACACCATCAACAAATTTCCTCTCAACCGAATACTTATTAGAAGACCCTAACCTATCACCAAAAAATTAAAATGCCATTAAACTCAGTATTCCTTTTAAACATAGTATCAGAAATACCATAACAATCATCAGAATTTAAAAAACCCATCTCTTAGCAGCCGAATCATAAACAGCAGTACTAACCGAAGTAGTACCTTCATCGAAAGCCGGATTATTATATTGATTGGAGAATAAAATTAAAATGGGAGCAGTGCAACAAGTAGAATGAATATGCTTCTTAATAGGAGCAAAAACGTCCATGTCAGATTACAGGAGCAGAAGAAGCCACAATTCATTTTCTTTAGCCATTGTAAATCGCACAGAAAAATTAGAAAGAATAGAAACTCTACCGTAGCACTAAATCGCATAAAAAAAATCAACCATCATTCTCTTTAGCCATTGTAAATGCTATCAACTTTCCAACACGAGTAAGCTTCTCTTATTGTCATGAGTTAAGTGAGTTTGATTCTCAAATTCGAATTTGTTAGATTCAACTACATCAAAACTCGTTGTTTTGAATTCACCCTTCAGTTTTCAAACTTCGATTAGGATTAATGATTAATAGTTATTGGTTGATAAAGAAATCATAAGTATTTGATGTTGTACATATCTGTAGATATAGGAATTTTGGTTCATTGTTAGTATTTGTAGTTATTTACATATACGTAACCATGGATATGCTTCTATGATATCATTTTGCTTAATTGTATGATGCATGGTGTTTTTGTATATGAATGTATTTTCATCTACAATATAGCATTGTCTCGTTATACTTCTACGTGATGTTTTTGTTAGAAAATTTGCGCCTTTGTAGAAACAACTAGGATCTTATTAACCCAATTACTTAAAGATGATTTCTATGGAAAAATAACACGAATACGAAATTACATACACAAACACAAGATATTGCACCCAACAACCCTCTTTATTGATTCAACAAAAAAAATTGTTTACACTGAATGGATCAAAAACCAAAAGTCAAGAAATTACAATGAATCAATAACCTTATTAAGAAAGGGAAAGAATATGTAGATAATTGCAACTCTTGTTGGAGAAGGAGAACAATGTAGAATGATGGAAAACCCTAGAATTAATTATCTCGGTCTTAATTCCATCATTTTGATCCAACCATGGACGCTGCATTTGTAGGAGAATAGAAGGCCCAGGCAAATACCTAATTTGCCCCTTCATAACTTGCAGAATAAGTCACAGAAAGGCCGGTCCAAATTCAGCAGAAAACTCGCCCAGACGTATGACCGATATTTATCAGACGTCTGTCCAAGCTTTCGGATTTCAAAATCCTGACAGCTCAGACGTCTGACATAAATGGCTCAAACGTCTGAGCTGAAGCTCGAAACAAAACTGCCCTTTTTTGCCTTCTTTCGGCTGCACCATCTCCTCTATCACCAAGCACTACCATACCTCGTCTCTATCAACATACGTGATTTTATGTCACAAATCACAACACTCCACCTTGATATGAAATCACATCATCAAGCCAACTTCCAGCAATCAACAAACAAGTCACCTAGCTCTTTCAACGATACCTACTCTCAATTAAACCATTACAAGAAAGGTTTTAAATCTCCGATATCAATCGTGTTTCGTTTTGGGGATTTCATAAACTCGGTCACGTATCGGGGGAGATCTCGGACGAAATGAGTCTAACTCGGGAGTTCGTCTCAGATTTTCATCTCGGTTCTGAAAGTTCATATCGGAACAATCTCGGGGTACATGACATGTTAAAAATGATATTTTAACGAAATGATTTTTATGAATGCTATCAAAAACATAGTAACTTAAACTTACAATGCAAAATAACTTTATTATTCTTTATTTTGCGGAAGATCATTCGTAATCTAAATCGAAATGCTTAAAACAGGAATATTGTTAGATAGGAAACATTAAAAAGGTGCAAAACATTAAAAAATTCATCATAAATAGACCATAAAATACATAATTTCATAAGTAACATGCATGTAAAAAGACGAATATGAAAATCATAAGCATTGTAAAACATATACGAATATACAATATAGTCATTTAACATGCAAAATGTAAAATAACAAAAGATTGATATGGCTAGATTTGAGTTTTTTTATTATAGTTCTAGTTCAGGCACAAATATAAATTTTAACCAAAAAAACTAAGATCTCGGACGATATTCCAGTATTTCGTTTCGGTCGATATATCGTTCGATATTGCAATATCTCGGGTGATGTATTCGAAAGGAGATTTAGAGTGATATTTGTTGTTTCGTTTTGGAAGAAGCCCAAAACGAGATCTCGGAGGAGATCTCGGGCGATATTTGCGAGATTCGAAACAGTGATTACAAGCACAACCCACCGCCTGCAAAAGATGCATCTTTCCCCTACAATGCACCACGCAACACTTCATAAAAGGTATAACCCTATTGTAGTGGCCCAGATTATTAACCATTTTGTTTAAACATTTATTTTGGTTTTAAATGTTGATTTGGAAATATTAAATGGATTTATACTTATTATAACAATGTTTGGACATTCAGTTTATAATTTAATTATAAAATGAGCCGCACCGACGTGGTAGTTTGTAATATTCCGTTTTGAACTTCAATTGGATATACAGGAGACAATATAAGTCAGATTTCTTCGGAAAAAGAAACATCTGGATCCATCGGAAAATAAATTTCTAATGAAAGAGAAAATTTTGAGATTTCTTGTTGTATATTTCGTTTTATGTTCAAACCAAAATTTAAGAAGGTCGCTACAAAATTTGTTTATAAGCGCGTATTGTTTAACCAATTGAAAATAAAGCATTATTTTTATAAAAGATCTCAGAATTCAACTAAAGTAGTTCCATCGTGTTTGGAATATTAAATTATGGCACGATTTAATTTCAAATGGACTTCGTATATGATTGTATGATAATTGTTAATGACGCATTAAATAATATCAAAATTAGGGTCGCTTTCATAACCATCATTTAAAATCTTTAATAAATATCAGAATGTTTATTTTTATAAATCAAAATAAGCTCCGGTGAAAGGTCTCATGGAAATCAGTTCAAAATATTGGAAGATTACTACAGGAAATCTCAGCTAGATTTAAAGATTCGAGAGTCCAAATTTATAGGCACAAGATTGGTACACATCTTCACAATTCCTTTCATATTGCACAAATAATTACATGCCGAAATCTTTGCTTGTCCATGGTTAAAAAAAATTCAATGGAAACTTTTCCTTTACCCTCCGTTTAGAAAATCTCAACACTATCATTTTCTAAGTTTTCAAATCTTGCAGTAATACAGGATAAGTTTCATTTGGGTCAAAATTTACAGCTTGACTATGTATGTAATTTCTTTTCCTTTACCCTCCATTTAGAAAATCTCAACACTATCATTTTCTAAGTTTTCAAATCTCGCAGTAATACAGGATAAGTTTCATTTAGGTCAAAATTTATAGCTTGACTATGTGTGTAATATATATATATATATATATATATATATATATATATATATATATATATATATATATAAAGCTAAACTATCGTTTTCAAAGATATTTTTGTAAAATCTCATTAATATGTGCCAAATCTTATTCAATTTCACGCTGTACAACATTTCGGCGATCTAAGAAGAAAAGAAAAAAAAATCTTCCCACATACATTAAATCTTGTCTACCAATTTCTTTGACTCTTATAAGAAAACAAATAAACGTGGCCCAATCTCTTATGGAAAAATCTTATCCTGTCTATGGTCTTCGATTCGACCCAAACGTTTGGGTCAAAAAATTCTGCCAGCAAAAAATCCAAGCATTCATTAAACCAAATCTCAATGCACATCGCTTTCGCACCAATACGAAAATGTTGCAGAAACCATGTAAAAGGAAAAATCTCTGTACAAGCTGAAATAATATAATATAATATATTTTGAGTCCTGACACCCCTTGTTTCTTTTCCTTGGCCACCAAGTATATGCTTGCTCCCTTCAAATTTAACAACTTAAATAAATATTATATAATATATATACACTATATATCGGTCTTCTCCCTTCTCCTCGGCAACGTAGAAAGAAATCTTACTCTCTTCAGCTCACGTACTTACACCGTCCGCTTCTTATTCAAAATTGAAACAGTGTCCCTTTCCTTTCTCTCTCGCAATATAAACGAAGCCACTACCTCCTTATAAACGAATGGTTCCAGTCCTCTCACACAAAACCGCTTCCAATCTACTCCGCCGGTCACTGGTTGAAGATGAAGTCTGAGGGGGAAATCTTTGGCATCGTGAGCTCCGTTACTGGACAGAGGCACGTGGTCTCTAGTGCTCACATCCGACGGTGGCGGTTCTAAGTGTTGCCGGCTGTCTTTACAATGGCTTGAACACAGGTAGGTTCATTCGGGAGTTGTTGTACTTCAGGGAAGGGGATGGAGATCATTGAAGGTAGGGCGGTGGCAGTTGCTTTGTCAAGGTGGCGACAGGCGGCACGGTGAGTGGTGGGGTAGGATTATGGGATGGAAGAAGCTTCAGCCGCATGATTTTCATGTGGGTTGGAGTTTGTAAACTAAGGAGAAGCTCATGTAGGAAGGGGGTAACAGTGGAGGTTACGGTCGCAGATGACAGGTGGACTCCGGTGTAGCAGAACGGCGGTGGCGTTGGTTTAGAGAGGAGGCGGTTCAAATTTTGGCAGTGTGGGGGAAAGTGCGATGTACTGGGGAATAATGGAGCAGCTCGTTTTGAAACAATCGGGGAAGAACGTGGTTCCTAATTAACTTAAACCGCGTGGAAAGGGGTGATGATATGTTAGCAGATAACGACGGTATTAAGAGTTTAAACTGGTAATTATGCATTATTGATAATTGATTTATATTATTAAAAGTTTAAGCTGTCTTAATTTAAATCAAATGTTATTATCGCTATAACTTGTTCATATGCAAACAGAATTCAGTGAAACAAATCATGTTGGAATCGCAGTGGAGAGTACTACGCTGCTGAGCAAGTTCGGAAGAATTTGGAAGCTATTGGATTTTTCATTTAAATTTTAAATGCCTATTTAAAATTTAATGGAACAACGCACGAATCGACAATCAAAACTAATTGTGAGTGAACTCTCACACTTTTCTAGAATCCTATGGTGTGATATTATTCATATAATTTACAGTTGATAACAAAAATTGATTGAATGGTTGCCTTGGATGTTATTTGGTTGTTATTGACTGACGTTAATTATATTTACGTCGTTTAGATGCATTAAATTGAATTTATATTGCATATGCAATGGACTGTATTGTAGGGAAGAACAGGTGGGGGGGATCCAACCGGAGTCCTTAAATATTATATGTACTGATTGTTTTTGTATTATTTATATATGCACTGTTTGAACCCCAATGACATTGAAAACCTGTTTGGATGTGACGTTGAATTTATATTCAACATTGTTGTATTTTTAATCAATAGATGGTATTGCTAGAGGGATTGGCAGCAAATGGCCTTAAAATCCTCATTTTTGTTTAGACATTGATTTGCCGTCCGGCGAATTAAAGCAGTCAAGTTATAAAATCTATTTTTATAACTGAAGAAAGATTTTCAATATTAATTTATAAATGAAGTTTAGAAATAAATCAATATTATTAGTTGATTTTAATTTTATAGAATGATTATATCATAGAAGTTTTACATTTAAATAAGCTTTATAAGCAAATCAAGCAGTAATTAACCTATGGGTTTGGAATAATTGTTTTTAAAACAATTAAGTAATAATTTTGGATAAATTATATTATTAGTTAACCCAAGAGGAAGAATAAGTTAAAATCAGTTAACGAATTAACTGATGGTTTAAGGAAGATTGAGTCAACTGTTTTATTTGAAATTGGTTATTAGATTAATTGATCTTCAATTAATCTAATGGAAATGGTTTAGTAAATAATTAATTTAATAATAATAAGTCATAGGTTTCGAAAAATGGCATCTTCAGCCGATTCTCTCTTCCAAAATCTTCCTCTCTCATCGTCACTTCGTCCAAACATCATCTAAACTTTCACAATCTCTTCTTCTTGATACCCTTTCCATTTCCCCCTCTCTTGTCTATGCCTAAGAATAAGAAGATAAAGCCTCGCTTTGCCAAAAGCATCTCCTGATCTGGTAGTGCATCAGTTCCAAAAGCGTCTGCTGGGCAGCTACTGGATTTTGCTTCTGAACTTGCCTCCATGCCAGTGCTTCTGTTATCTGGCCTTAATGCCTCGGTAACAAATCTGGTTAGCTCATTACAAAAGGTCTAGATGCTGATTTGCGATGGAAAAACGATACTGACGCTAATTTAGAAAATCCGAACTCTCTGGTCTTAGAAGGTACTGCTCATACTACCTTTACTGGATGTAATGATAATCTGGGTTTGGGTAGCATAGTTAAAGGAAATGTTGATGCTACTACCGGTATTGATTTGGGCATGAGCCATGTTGTTGTACCTGCCAACGCTGTCACTGTTCCCAGCGAAGCCTCAAAATTGAAATGCTCCCCTAGTGTTCATGAAAATGCCTCAGACACTCCTCACAATGCAACCCAAGTTTTAGATTTAAGCCATAATAATTTTGTACATATTATGAACAATAGTGGTTCGAATTTGCCACTTCCTGCTGTTAACCCGCATCTGCCTGAACCTTTGGTGAATCCTACATATTCATCATTTTGTACTTCTCTCCCTCGTTGTGCTGGTAATTACTCCCCTCGAGACTTTGAATTTGATCCAGTTAACCCGTGCCCACCAATTGAGATAGTACAAAAAGGTATTGATATTTTTAAGGACCATCCAGTGGGGTTCTTTCTAGACTCCGGAGCACCGTATGATGATGTGCATATCCAATGTAGAAAGATATGGAATCTGAGGGGAGGGCTATAAGAAAATTCGTGAATGGTATGTATTATTTCAAAATTTCCAATCTGAAGGAAAGAAGAACTATGTTAGAATCTAATCCGCCAATTATTGAAGGAAAACCTCTAATCATTACTCCGTGGAGTAGATCGATTGAGAGCGCTAGAGAACGGGTGCAATCAACTTAGGTCTGGACTATTTTCACGCGTATACCTTCGGTGTTGCAAAAACTTCCAGTGTTTGAATTGGTTGGCTAGCAGGATAGGGAAATTCAAATGTTTTGATGCTAATATGGAAATGAGGAAGAATCTTGTATTTGTGAAATCTCTTATTGAAATATCTCCGAACTATTAGCTGCCTTCAAAGCTTAAGGTTACTATTGATGCTTTTGATTCTTATGTTGATGTTCAGTATAAATGGCAACTTGAAATATGTGGTAAATTCCATTCATTTGGTCATGTTATTGAAGCGTGTAAATATTCCACTACTACCTCTTCCAAGCTTAAGACTCGTCTTATGAAGCCGCATCCTCGTATCTGGGTTCCTAAAACCAAAATGGACAAAGTTATACCTGAACCTGTGGTTGACACGAGTGTGATTGATGAAGCTATTGTTTGGATTTTTGAGGAGAAATCATGGGTACATTTAGGTTTTGATATGAGATACAATCATCTACATAAGGTCTTTTATAAGTTTATCGCGGATTGCGAAGAAGATGAAAGCATTGAGGTAAGGTATCTGCATTATTTTGATGATGGGTCTAAGTTGAAGCTTTATTCAGATGGCGTACATGGAGAATACAAAGCATCTATTATGTCTGATGATTCTTAGGATAGGAAATTTTTATATGATATGTCCAGTGTAGGTTATCGGCGTAACCTGTCTAGTCTCTTTGCCACAGTGCTGAATGACACAGGCCTTATATCTTCCTCCTCATCTTCAACCTTGTCATCTTCCTCTTCTTCATCTCACTTAGCTATTGAAGATTAGATGTTAGGTTTATAGTAGCTGAAGCACCTTAGCTTCACTCCTGTTTTCATGTACAGTGAGCTGGACACTTCAATCCAGCATATGTGATGGACGACCCACTTTAAAAACCATAGTTGATTGTCTACTAACAATCACCTGTACTACACTGTATTTTATTATTAGTCATAATAAAGGTGTTTGCGGTCACCTTAAAAACCGATTGACTTTGCCAAAAAAAAGTATTATTTAAAGAAGTGAATGTTAAATAGATTTGGGTAAATAAAGCGTTAAATAGGTTTTTGGTTTTAAAATCCAAGTTTATAAACAAAGTTATAAAATAGTTTTAAGCTAACGTGACAATTTAAAATAAATATTTTATTGAATATTGAATTGAGCAAAAGAGAATTGAGATAATAAATGAAGTTTAGAAGAATACGAAGACACTTACTAGATTTTGGTAAAAAGGATGGGTTATTGGATTGTAAATATAAATCCAAATTTAGTTACAATAAGAATGTTAAAGGGTTTGGCAAAAGAAGTGAATAAATGGATTTAATTATAAAAATCCAAAACTCAGTTTTATAATATTACGTTTTTTTTGTAAAGCAAGGGATGTTATTGACGTCAAAAGTTGATCACTAGTGACAGACAACTCCCAATCGTGTGGAGAGCACACGAATAATGATTATAGAATATGGTAAAGTAAAGATAACAGGGAACACACAAGACTTTTTATAGTGGTTTGGTAAAGGTGGTGCGTACGTCCACTTTATATGTATTAATTTACTTTTGAGTACAAGTACAATGCTTTTTCTGTTTGAAGAATGATGGGAGATCAGAAGTTTTCAAAGGAACAAGAGCTGGCTATTTAAGAAATAAGTTGTAGGTTTTCCATTCTTCAGAGCTTCAATTACCCAAAACAGCAAGCCTTTCTTCTTGGGAAAGATGGTATTTATAGATGGAGAAGTCAGCTAGGGTAGGTGCAATGTGGCCCACTCTTTTGGGAAAGCTTGGACACATGCAGCTTGATCCTTAGGCATAGTTGCGGCTAGAAGACTATTTCTACTATATATTAATAGTATCTTCAGAAAGTGTGGCTTACATGGCACTTGAAACGAGGTGCATTAAAAGGAGTGCTTTGGCTGGTAGCGCTTGACCGCCTTTGTTGCCTTGAGAATTGGTCTGAGTAATGAATGACTTTCCTGGACATTTCCTGATGAATCCAAGATATTTGGTCGATCTGATGTTGATGGAAACGGCTTAACTCGGTTGGTTGAGAAGAGAGATTCTTCTGGGTCCGATAAGTCATTGTTTGAAGGAGTTTAACTCGAGTCAGCCTTGGTTTGGGCTAGCTTTAAAGGAATTCTAGGGCCGAACCTTGCCTGGGCTTTCTGGAGTGCGTATCATTCTATCGACCGATCGATCGCGTTAAAAAAAGTTTCTGGATGTTTGGCTTCGATACGTTGAACCATGATAGCTTTTTCCAAAAAATTGGCTAGTAATTTGCCCATTAGAATGCATCTTTCTTGGTAAAGGAGGTGTGTTCTGATCCTTGCATCGAAGTCCAATGTTTGGGTAGCGATGGTTGCGCCAAACCATATTATGGCCAGAAATCTGATGGTCCCGGTGGTTATATTAAGGCCAGAAAACCGATGATCGTGATGGATCATATTAAGGTCAGAAAACCGAAAACCATCGTAGAATGTATTAACGCCGAGAAAATAACCATTAACTCTGATCGTGAGTGCTATTACCTGCAAAGATTGTGCGGGGCATCCTCACTCTAGAGAAGGATTTGGTCTCGTTTGGGCGAGTATTAACCATACTTGGCTTGAGGATAAGGGCGAGCAGGAATTACACTTGGCTTAGAAAGATGGAGAGTATTATCCATACTTGGCTTATAGAGGCGGTGAGTATTATCCATACTCGACTTACAGAGGTGGAGAGTATTATCCATACTCGGCTTATAGAGGTGGCGAGTATTATCCATACTCGACTTACAGAGGTGGTGAGCATTATACATACTCGACTTTGTGGCAAGTGCTAAACATGCTAAACTTATATAAGGTCATTTGTGAAGTTTTACTGAGTAGAGAGCGCACTCAATTTAGAGAAGGGGCGAATATAATCCATACTTGACTTAAAGAAATCTGACCATACTCGGCTTAAGGAGTAGGTTTAGTTATGGTGGCAGGCTCTAATCGTGCGTTACGGACGATGGCTTAGCACTGACCATATTCGGGCTGGTGAACGTTAGTCATGCTCGATCTAAATCATTCAAACATAATCCATGTTTGCAAAAGAAAGATCACATTTTACTAAAGAACTATTACAAGAAAATGAAAATAAACTCTAACAGGACGAACGTTGATTCCAGAGCATGCCGAGGAGTTAAATCCTAACTCCGTACATGTATACATCAACATATCCTTTTTATTGAAAGAAATGTAAATATAGTGAAAATAAGAAATCTAAATCTCATTAATTAATGATGATACCGCGAGTGCTGGGCTCGGGGTCCTTGCCATTTCTAGGAGCTCAAGGACCGGCCGAAGGAGCTTGGGCAGAAGATTGTGGTAGCAAGGCCTATGTGCTCCTCTTGACATGTAACGACCCTCATTCTATACATCGAAGGATCATAGAATATTTCTTTCTTTCACATACGATGTCGTATGGTCATGTAACTTTGGGAGACGACTATTGGGGTCATTTCCCATGTTCATGATTTTTTCCGATTTTTAAATGACCGTTTTGCCCCTAGATGATCTTGTTTTGGACATAACTTTTTATTGGTAAGGATTTTTGACCTGAAACCACATCCATTAGACCCGGATGATGGTTTAGCTTTCTGTAGAGTGGTCACATTAGCCAAACGGACTCATAATTTGGGAGATATGGCTAAAACAAGGTTTAGAAAGTGAAAAATAGCTTAACCGGGCCTAATTTTGGTGATTAGCAAGAGGGCCCATAACCCATTTCGGGATTAGGGTTATGGGAGGGCTGAGATGAGTTAGTAAATCAGTTTTTGTTTCATTTATTAGCCGCCACTTACGACCTTTGAACCCTAGCAATGGCCTCCACTTGTTAAAACACCACAAATCAACTTCTAATAGCTAATTAAGCCAAATCTACATCAAATCAAAGCGGATTAGCACAAAAATCGAGGTAGAGCTGCTAGAGTGTATTGGAATCCGAACCATTTTGTCCAAAAGTTTCAGATCTGAGTTTATTTGTGGCTAAGGTGAATGATTAGCATTGTTTTTACGCTAATTATAGTTAATTAGTGCTAATTAATGAAATTATACATGTTAAAAATCTGGAAAAATGTTTAGAAATTCTTAAATATTATTTTAGGCCTCTGTTAGAAAATTTGGTTAATTCGGACATGTTCTGCTAATCATATCATTAGTTATGTTTAAACATGATTAAGGGGAAAACATGGGGTTTTTGGGTATGTTTGATTCACATGAACACGTTAAATTGTTATTTTAGTGTATATGGTCAATTCTCTATGTTGCTATGACTGTATGGTATGCTTTATGATTGATTAGAAAAGTTAGAATGGTCGAAAACGCCGTCGAGTGGCTTAAAAATGGTTGCTGGAAGTTGAAGGAAATATGCAGGAAACCGAATCGGTGGAAGGGGACCGGGTCGGGTTGTGTAGCCCACCCACTAGCTGCCTCTTGCACCCGAACCGAACCAGTTCACCATCATGAACCTCCACCATTTTAATGTCACGAGCCGACCAGGAGCTTGGAGGAGACCACGGCCGAACCGACCCAATGTTGGAGAAGAAGACCAAGGCGGAGTGCTACAAATGGATGGAAGAATACAATCCGATCCAAACCGGATCGGGGACCACGACCCGATCCATTGGGTGGCCATGAACCGGAACACTCCTCCAACCCGAACTAGAGATCACGACCTGAACTGAAGTACTCCGAACCGGGACCACGAACGAGTATGACCGAGCCAGGGGAGGAAGTTTACTCATGAACCGAATAGGGTGTCACGACCCGTACCAGATGTGCATCATGACTGAACCAAACCAAGGACGAGGAGAAGACTAGAACCCGAGATGCAAAGGTAGTCCAAGTGGGAAGTTATGACTCAGGATCCAGATGAGAACCAACGAGTTAACTTCATGATTGGGCTTTGCTGCGGGACGTGTGCTAAGGAGTTGCTGACGTCCATAGCTTTGATTCACCACCGAGAGACGATTGTTAGGCTACGGATCAGTGCAGTGGGGTAGTTTTTGCTTCTTGGGGCAAAGTGATTGTAGTATGGCTATGAGCCAGCGCAGTGGAGTCGTCATGGCTTCATGGGGCAGAGTGGACATAGCAAGGACTAGTGGATGTAGATCAGTGCAATGGAGTTGCCATGACTCCACGGGGCAGAGTGATCATAGCGAGGATTTGGGTGATCAAAGCAGTGGATATCGTATGCTTTAAGCACTGAGTGAGAGATGTGAGGATGGTTGCTATGCTTGATTGTTTTCCATCATTATGACATGCACAACCCCACCCCCATATCTTTACACCATATGTTAGTGTCACCTTAGAGTATTGTACATCTTGTTGTGCTAACTCTTTGGTTGCAGGTTCAGATATGATTTAGTATACCTGCTATTGTTCTGTTTTGTTGCTCATCGCTCATACCAGACTTTTGTCTGACCCAAAGTTTTATGTCTCTTCTTATTACTCTGGGTGCTCTTAAACGGGCAGACTAGAGACTGGTCAGGTGACTATGCACGAGTAGTTGTGTCGGAGACGAGCAGGAGGCTTCCACGTATGATATATATAGATATTCTCCCTGTGTCGTTGCTGGTCACTACTTTGGGCATTAGTAGTGTACCTTCCTTATTTTGCTTTAGAGACAGTTTTAAAAGTTGTAATAAAGATGATGTGGAACATAAGCTGTATTTTGGATTTTTCGCTACTATGATGGTTTATTTTTCAGCTTATGCACTGTCTCGCCTGTTTTATGCCAAGTATGTTATTATCATATTTTATTCCATGCGCTGTGAGACATTCTACAGGTTCCTTGCTAGTTCAAATTCCCTTCTTTCCTTTCCTTGACAACCGTCCCGTGCTGATTGGAGATTGGTACAACGCACTTACGTTGGAAATGTCGGCTGGTGCGGGGCGGGCCGTCACATTTGGTATCAGAGCTCTAGGTTGCGTAGTTAACCTAGGGAAGACACTAGAGGGAGATAGTACGTATATGAGAGCGCGTATTTGTGATATTTTGGTTTTCAAAAGTTATATATATATAATATTAGTATATTTAAGGATGAAGTCGCATTGCACTGGCACCGCTGAAGAGATGGTTAATCGTTTTCTCCTTACAGATTGAATGATGAGCCGATATACTAGGGGTACTGGTAGAGGAGCTAATAATGGGAATGCTCCTGATATGAGGACGATGTTCACTGACTTCATGAGAGAGATGCTTAGAAATGTGCAAGGAGCAGTTCCCAATGTTGCAAATGGTGGTGGTTCAGCGGTGCAGGCGCCTAGAGTCGATTTCGCCAAGCTTTGCAAGGATTACACTAGTCTTGGTAGGAAGTCGTTCCACGGAACGGAATCGGCTGCAGAAGTTCAGGATTAGTTGGATACCTGTGAGCGTATCTTCGAAGACTTGGGTATCGAGGATGCGACGAAGAGAAAGCTAGCATCCCGTCAGCTGCAAGGACTGGCGATGAATTGGTGGAATGCTATTAAGGCAGCTACTCCAGAGGATCAAGTTACATAGGATCAGTTTAAGGCCCAATTTGGTGAAAAGTTTATCCCAGCTGCTCAGAGGTCAGAGTTGTTTAGGAAGTTCTTGAAGCTTAAGCAGAATGGTAGGGCAGTCTCGGAGTATATTGCTGAGTTCAATACTTTATCGAAGTATGGATTGTCTCTTATTGACACTCCCGAGAAGAAGAATGAGAAGTTCATAACAGGGTTAGATCAGTACTTGGGGGAAAGGCTTATAAACCATATCGATGATACGTTTGAATCGATTGTGGGGAAAGCTTTGAGATTAGAGAGTCTATACCCCAAGTCGAAGACTGAGGGTGCATCTGTAGAGGAGCCAAAACCGCAAGCAAGCAGTGGAGGCAAGAATGGTTCTCAGAATAAGAGAAAGCAGAATCATACCAAAGATGGCCAGAATAAAAAGAATAAGAAAGATGTGGAGTGCTTTAGCTGTGGCAAGAAGGGCCATTATGCTAAAGAATGTCGATCAAAGTCAGCGGACAGGAAGTGCTTCAACTGCGGCCAAGTGGGACATCACAAGGATAAATGTACGCAAACCCCTAAAGAGAAACAGATTGTGAACGCATATGCTTTATGTTGTTCCTTCTTCGTCGCATGCCCCAACCGCAGCGGAGAAAGGAAAGAATATCGTCATTCAAGGTATGCTTTCTGTTTATGATGATCTTGTTCGAGTATTGTTTGATACCGGAGCTTCCCGTTCCTTCATATCTAGTGACCTGGTAGATAGGTTGGGATTGGAACCCGAGATAGTCGATAGACTTTTAGCGGTGACGAACCCGATTGGTGGTTCAACTAGCCTTAGCATGATTTGTCGTAATGTGGTCTTATCGAGTCATGGATGCATGTTTGTTTGTGATTGCTTTGTTTTGGGCTTTACTGGGTTGGCATTATTTTGGGAGTCAATTGGCTCCAAAGGTACGGGGTGGTGGTAGACTGTGAGGGCTTTTTGGTGACAGTTAGAGCGGATGATGGGCAGAGGGTAGTGTTTGGTGGTCTACCTAGTGATGGGGTAATGGCTAGTTTTCTAAATTCCCTCAACATCCCGCATGATGAGTTGTCAAATGTGCCCATGGCTGGCCAGTATCCGGACATCTTCAAGGAAGTGACTGGACTTCCACCACACCGAGAGATTGAGTTTCGTATTGATTTAGTGAAAGATGCCAGACCTATAGTGATGCCACTTCGTCGTATGGCACCAAGGGAGCAGCGAGAGCTCGAGGTGCAAGTAAGCGATCTGTTAAAGAAGGGATTTATCAGAAGAAGTGTTTCTGAGTGGGGAGCAGTTATGTTTGCTACCAAGGCAGATGGTTTCGTTCGATTGTGTGTGGACTAGCGCGAGTTGAATAAGGTGATGAGGAAGAATAAGTATCCTCTACCGCGGATAGATGATTTGTTTGATCAGTTGAGTGGCGCGAGAGTGTTCTCCCAGTTGGATCTCACGATAGGTTTCCATCAGCTTATGGTGGAAGCCGAGAGTATAGCTGATACGGCCTTTCGTACGCCGTCTGGATTCTATGAGTGGTTGGTTCATGCCATTCGGGTTGACCAATGCACCAGCATATTTTGTGGATCTTATGAATAGGGTATTCAGGGATCAATTGAATAAGTTTGTTCTTGTGTTCGTGGATGATAACTTAGTTTATTCGAGGACAGGGGAAGAACACAAGGAACATTTGAGGATAGTGATGGAGGGGTTGAGAAAACACCAATTGAAAGCAAAGTTCTCTAAGTGACACTTCTGGAGGAGGGAAGTGAGATTCTTGGGCCATGTTGTTTCAGAGAATGGTATTGCCATGGACCCTGTAAAGGTGGCTACGGTACAAGATTGGTCTACGCCCAAGAATGCAACGGACGTAAGAAGTTTCTTGGGGTTGGCTGGATATTATCGTAAATTTATCCAAGACTTCTCCAAGATAGCGGCACCGTTGACTGAGTTGACCAAGAAAAATCAAGCTTTCATATGGGACGAAAAGTTCGAGAATGCATTCAAGAGTCTAAAGGAAAATTTGACATGTGCACCAGTGTTAGTCATTCCTAAAGGGAATGAAGAGATGATGGTATACAAAGGTGCTGGTGGTACCAGACTAGGTGCTGTATTGATGCAAGGAGGTAGGGTTGTAGCTTTTGCTAGTCGGCAACTGAAACCGCATGAGAAAAGATATCCTACCCATGATTTGGAATTGGCAGCGATCGTGTTCGCATTGAAGATGTGGAGACATTATCTCTTGGGAGAAAGATTTGAGTTGTTTACCGATCATAAATCGTTAAAGTATCTTTTCTCTCAGAAGGATCTAAATCTCCGACAGCAAAGATGGATAGAATTCTTGGCTTCCTACGATTTCGATATCGCATATACACCAGGAAAGGGCAATGCGGTAGCTGATGCATTGAGTAGAAGACATGCCAGTTTAGGGGCTATGTTTCTAGAATGGAAGCAGCTGGAGTACAATGCTGGGTATGATTTCATACCAAAGTGCGAATTGGATCCAGAAGTATTAGCAAGTTTGACGATCAGACCCACTTTGATTGAGCGGATTGGTTCCAGTCAGTGGGACGATCCTAACCAATTGGAAATCATCTCAAAGTTAGAGATAGGAATCGACAAAGAGATGAACAAGTATGGGCTTGATCGAGATGGATGGTTTAGAAAGAATGGTAGACTAGTTGTGCCCAATGTCAGTGGATTGAGAGATGAAGTGCTTAGAGAATGTCATCACTCAAAACTGACTATACATCCCGGTGGTAACAAAATGTATCGAGACATGAAGCAGACCTACTACTGGGAAGGGATGAAAAGAGACGTTGGGAAGTTTATATCCAAATCCATGAACTGCTAGTTGGTTAAAGCTGAGCAAAAGAAACCTAGTGGTTTGTTGCAACCATTAGAAATTCCAGAACGGAAATGGGAACAAGTCTCAATGGATTTCATTAATGGGTTACCAAGAACTAGATCGGGCCATGATAGGATTTAGGTGATTGTGGACCGACTGACTAAGAGTGCAAGGTTTATACCCGTCAAGTCGAATAGAACGGCAGCTAAGTTAGCGGAACTATATATGAATGGGTAGTGAGATTTCATGGAGTACCTAAAAGCATTGTGAGTGACCAAGGCCCGTTGTTCACTAGTGGGTTTTGGAAGAGCTTACAAGAGGCTCTAGGGTCAGAATTATATCTCAGTACCGTGTACCATCCTCAAACCGACGGTTAGACAGAGAGGGTGAATCGAGTATTAAAAGATCTCTTGAGAGCTTGCATATTGGATTTTGGTGGATCATGGGATAGCCATTTGCATCTAGTAGAGTTTGCATATAATAATAGTTATTAGTCCAGTATTGGTATGGCTCCATATGAAGCTTTGTATGGAAGACCGTGCAACTCACCGTCATGCTGGTTAGAAACCGGTGAGAAATTTGTGCTTGGGCCAGAAGTGATAAGAGAAACCTCATATAAGATCAAAGTTATCCGACAACGAATGAAGGCTGCTCAAGATAGGTAGAAGAGTTATGTTGATAAGAGAAGAAGAGATTTAAAATTCTCCATTGGCGACTTGGTTTTGGTCAAGATTTCTCCATTAAAGAGCGTGATACAATTTGGTGGGAGAGGCAAGTTAACACCAAGATTTGTTGGTCCACTCCCAATCCTCAAGCAAGTTGGGAATTTGGCATATAAAGTTGAATTACCAGAGAAGATGGCAGGAGTTCATAACGTATTTCATGTTTCCCAGTTAAGGAAATTCGTTCACAATCCCGATATGACTATTTCACCTGATCAGTTGGATGATATAGAAGTAGAACCCGAGGTGGTTGGGAACCGCAAGCCGATTCGTATTCTCGAGCACGATACAAAGAAACTTCGAAGGAAAGCGGTGAATTTAGTCAAGTTTCGGTGGGGCGAGGATGAGAATGACTGTACTTGGGAGACAGAGGAGAGCTATAACGACCCGCAAATCCGTACTATCTGAGTTGACTAATAACACCACGCGTCCAACCCAAATTGCACAAAAATACGAATCATTATTTGAAAGAAGTTAGAGGATGAGAAATAGAAAGAAAGAAATGTTAGAATATAAGAAAACAAAGAAGACAAATCTTACAGCGGAACGAATAAAATATATTACATAACATAACTTTTGAAATACAAATCAGTAATTTTATATACATACCATCATCAGAGCACAACAGTTATTCCTGGAACAGTTATAAACACCTGTTTCCGGATACAACATAGTACACGGCGGAAATATGGTAATCTATAGCTAACTGGTGAAGCCTCTTGCTTCCAGCTCCTCCAAGTGAATCTGAAAAATCCCAACTACTTGACTGCCCGTACAAATTTTGGGCACCCAAGAGTTTAGGGAAAAACAAAACAAAATAAACTCTGGGTCAGTGATGGGACTGGTGTGAGTAAACTCCAACCATTTGTTTAACTTTCAAAATCCTTTCGAAGGAAATGATAATAGTAAGACCAGCCCACAAATAAACATGGACGGTTTTTACCTTACTATAACCCAAAACACTTTGATACAAAAATCCAGTGATATTATAATAATGTATACATCAAATAAATAGAATCTAGCGGAACGCTTGCATCTCACGCTCCAAATATAATATAAAATCTAAAACAGCAGGGCGCTTATTGGAGATTGGATTTCCAACATGACAAGGTATGGAACCACCTTCCGATAGTGTATCCCTAGAGAGGAATACACTGGGTTCAACAAGAACATCTTGCAACCCGGCCCACACATGACCGACCACTCATTTCTCTTGAGTGTACCGAATGTATATCACCAACGGTTGGGATCAGCAACTGTCTCCCGATTGGGACAGCATCGAATAGAATAAGAAATTAAATTAATCTCTAGATAGGTGATTATACACCTTAATGGGAGCGATCCACATAGCCATGCTGCCTGCCTGATTTTTGTCATTTCCCGGTTGTTGAGGCCTGAGGCTACGATTTCTTTTCATTCATTGATAACACGATCACTTTGAATGCCACATTGTCAGATCCGTCAATCATGTATTGATTTGCACAAATATTCTGGATGTTATGCTAAGGGAATAAATCTGTTGCAACCATATATATTTATACAGATCAACCCATTCGATCATTGGAAATACTCTGTCAGACACTCATCCATATACGTTCGTTCTGGGACTGAACGAAACTGAAGGTACTATTCAGTATATCCATCCTAGGCAATCTCTACCTAGGACTTATACAACAGCCCTTGCACTTTACTCCGTCTTCAATATATTCAGCATACTTGGTTCGCAATGCTTATGCCAATACAGAGTGGTTCTTCGGATAATAATCCAACCGGTCTCTCCATATTGACAACGATGGTCAAAAACTTCGATAGTCTGTGATTTAACTATCGAATAAAAACAAGTGTTTCGATAGTCGATGATTTAACTATCGAAGGAAACAAGTGTTCATTCAACATATCAAACAAATCACTAGGCTCTTTAATTAATATTTCATTAATTAAATCTCTTCTCCGTTTCTTTACCAATATTTGTTAACCAAATATTTTCGATAACCATATTGGCCTTTTACGCTATTTGGAAAACATTTCTGAATTCCTTTATTTTCTAAACTTTAGAAAATATATGCTATTCATAATTGGGAAATATTCAAATTACTTATCTCTTTTCCGATCCTGTTTATTTCTACACTTAGGAAATATTTATTATTCTATTTCTAAGCTTACATTTATTTAGGTTAAAACGGATGTTGTGTAAAACATCGTTACGACAACCCAAATACTATATTCAACTAACTCTTATTCAACATTGATCTTCGAGCCTGAAATCTTACTATTTATTTGTTAATATTGAAATCAATCAAGTTGGGGTATAACTACCTCTCAGACCTTGACTGAATAACATTTATAACATCAAAACAGATAAGACTACTTACTCGAATAATCAACACCATATTAAACCAATTTCCCATTTCTAAAACGTATATGTTTTTCTCTTTCTATTCTTACTCGATTTAAATTCACATATTTTCTTTTTGTTTAAAATATTCTATTTTTAGTTCGTTTTCTTATGGAATTCTATAGATATCGATACATTGATTTTTAATTATCAAAATTTCTTAAAAATATTCTAACTCCTTAAATTTCCGGAAAATTTTTCCATAACCTCCTTTGTACCGGGAGCATCGGGATATTTCAAATAGCCTCCCATGGCCCTCGCCAATCCAAAGAAAAAGAAAAAGCCAAGCGGCTTGCCGATACGGCGCATAAAATCTCATATATGAATTTAAACATGTACCTTTTTGTCGGGCACATAAATTAAAATCTTCATATACTTCATCCCATACCTGTATAACACATGCTCAACTATTTTCAGTTCAATTCAACCCAATCCAGTCGTTTGAATTCACTTTCGCTCATTTATTCTTTAATTAGCTATTTTGCCTATTTCACTTCTTTGTTTGAACATAACATGTTCAAACAAAATATTTAACTGCTCATAACCAAATTGAATTTCAATTTCAATTCTAGTTTCCTTTTCGATTTCGAATATAAATTTTCAAATCGAATTCACTTATTCAAAGCCCAATATCAATTCAAAATCTCATTAACTAATTACTACTCGGATTAGTTAATTCTATTCAATAATCAAAATCTGATTTCTATTTCAAAAATTAGTTCATTACTCTACTTGAGTTCACATATAATTTACAACTCAAATCTGAAATTTTCTAAATAGAAATTCGGATTTTATCCGCTTAAAATCCTTTTATAAAATTAAATAAACCATTATGGTTTTTAAATGGTTATGGCGCTGCTTTTTAAAAATTTGATTTTGATATAACTCAAAATCTATTCGACAAAATCCAGATTTTTCTCCTCCATTAGAAAACTATTATCAAATCGGTCCTGACGTTTCTCATTTCAAAGAATTCCGACTTCAATTGAGTTCTATATATTCAATTGAAGTTCGAATCACCAATTTACGAACTGCAGCACTGCGGCGAGTTCGTTTTAATTATATTTATAAATATAAACGTTTAAACTTTGTCTATAATAAATTCAACTTCATTCTGATATATTTTTAATATATATCTAATCAAATTTTCCCAATTCAACATAATATTTCGATTATCTATAATTGTCAATTTCCTTTACTCTGTAATATATTTATTTATACTTCAATTTTCTATATTTAATTTCAATTCCTTTTATAAATTATAAATCCTTTGGATTTATTTCTATTCTGTTTAAAAATCCATATTTCGAAATATATTTCGTCGTTCCCATTTCGAAATGATTTCAACATTCTATTTCAAATTCTCTTTGAAATTTCTATTTTCAAATTTTATTCAAATTCTATTCAATTTCTATATATTCAAATTCTATATTTGAATTTCCTTTATATTTTCTATATTCAAATTCCATATTTGAATTCCATTTGAATTTCTACTTGAATGTTCTATCTATTCAGATTCTAATTTCAATTTGACTTCTACTTAAATAAAATTCAAATTAATCGAATTCAAATCATAAATCCTTATGGATTTATTTTAGTCCAATTTATATTCTGAACATCAAAATAAATTCCATCGTGTGTTTCTTTAAAACGATTTCCCCATTTCTACTTTTAAATTTCACATTTGAATCTAAATATTTAAATTATCTAAATGATAATTTTCACCTTTCTATTTACAAATACCATCATTAAACAAGCCTCTCTTTCAAATAAATATTTCTTCTTTGGAAAAATATATTTTCCTTTCCCAAAGTCACACTTGTATTTTTATTTTCTGAATTATCCAATGATAATTCATTTCACTTCATTTAAAACTTCATTTATAAAAGAACTACTTGTTCTTATTCTTTTAAAACAACTTAATATTTGATTCTATTCAAATTTCAAATTCTATTTTTGAAATAAATAGAATTTCCCTTTAAAATCTCAAATATCCTTTCCATGTATTTTATAAATCAACCCTCAGGCCCAATGATATTTAAACACCAAACAACCAATTATTTATTTCAGGGTTTCTAACACAACATATATGACAGTATATATGCAAACAAATAAACAAACAGATAATATATATTTTTGAGGAATCCAGTTGGATCCCTCCAACCTGTTTTCCTACATCCAAATATATTAGTCAACATAATAATACCCATCCTGCTTTGAGGCAGTACATCGCGGTATGAAGGTCATCCACTAATATATTTGTGGGGCGCATAGGGAAATCATCCGCTATGAAACTGCGGGCATCCGCTAATGAGACTGCGGAAATCCAACCAATCACCAAACCAATATATATATAATAGCAAGCCTATATAACTATATATGTATATATATTTAAACATACCACAGTAATATTTTAACGCAACCAAACAATCAACAGACAATTATTTTTAACTGATAAAAATAATTCTAAATAAAAGGTGAGTGAGATTTACTCACCAGATTTTATTTGCCCAATATCCGGATTTCTAAAATTCCATCTGGCTCTTATCGGCTTTAATAAATTTTAACTATATATTTCGCAGCTAGAACCCAATGTGATTGATGCCAAATGATCTTAACCTCACTGCCTAAGGGTCCTAAAATTTTCAAGGTACAACGTATGTAAATTTGAATTGAATCAATGTCATTATAATTAAATATTACTAATAATTTAAATAAATGACTAAATAACCTTAATGATCTTTAATTTCCTTCTCCATGTGTTTCTACAGCTCCTTTTGCTACTGTCTTCACCATCTTTTCTTATAACCAACTCCATCACCATTTTCCATGACTTCAAACTATCCTTATGCATCCACTACATCCATTGCTTCATCCTTTACTAATCAAAAGAAAACACCTTCAACCAAGCTTCTCCAATCTACTACTACAATTACAGCCCAGTCATCCACAAATTGCAATAACACCCTCACTTCCTCAAACGACAAGTCCACTTCCTAGTGACTTCTCCACTGCTTCCACAAGTATCGAGTATTTCTCCACAACAAGGACCCTCTCAATGCGTACACAGGAAAAAGGCCAAGGCCCCTTTATAAATGTCGCAACCAGAAATCATGAAGCACACTCCACCTACTGACTGTCGCTCCTCAGTAAACCTCATTCTCAGTGCAACATCACCCCAGTCAACTCGTTTATCAGTATCGGCCTCCCCTCCTGAAGTGAGTATTCTAGTCTTCGACGTCGAGTACCAGTAACTGGTCGCACCTAACTCCAGTTCGAAGCAGGAAAAATCGAACTCGAACATCAACACTAACCTCAATCACGACTTAAATTTCCGCATCTCCAGTTTTCCCTAGATCTCGAATGCGATACCCCTAGCTCCGCGATTCCTAACCTGAGCATTTCATTTCGAATCGTACTCTAAAAATTCCTGGAAAGAGGCGCCTTCGGTTTTCGAATGATAACAAAAAATGAGGGATTCGGTTTTCATTTGATTACGCGATTTTCTATGGATAATTTGGGAGAACGATGGCTTTGAATGAAACAAGGATGGAGCTGGGTTTGATTTCGAGGCTTTTGGTTCTGAGAATGATGAGGAGTGGAGTAGAGAGGTAGTTGCGTTTATATAGCTGAGAAAGGAATAGAACGTGCCACCATTTTTCTCCTATCATTTTTTAGTGGTGAGGAAAGGGGAAACGAGGTTTGTGCGTGGCCATTTCGATTTTAGAAGAGGTCGATTTCATTTTACAGAGACAACGATTTCTAGATATCAAAGAAGCGAGTGCCATCGCGATTTTATAGAAGAAGGAGGGGAACATTACGTACACCATCATTTAATTCATGTTACCCAAAGTACAAACAAATCTTTAATTTAATTTAGAAAGATTTTCTTTTTAAATTCGATTTGATTTCGTTTTGACTGCGATTTGATCTCGTATTTAATACGATTCGATATAAAGCGATTTTTATTTTATTTAAACAGATTCTGATTTGATTACTGATTTGATTTTGATCTTATCCATAAAAATATCTCAGGGTCCACACAAGAACCACTTTTTCAACGTACCGACCGACATTTCAATGTTATAGCATTATACTGAACTCAACAGAATATTTTCTGAAATTTAATTTGAACGTATATTTAAAATAACCATTTTTAAATAAAATTTAAATTCAAACAAATAAATTTTTCGATAATAAAATATTATTATTATCGTATATATATTCAAATAGAATTTATATCAGTCATCTGAATTGCTTTGATTCAGTTTTCAACTTCGATTTCAATTGATAACTTAATTTAAAAATTAATTTATATTATCAACACAATATTTAAAACGATATTAAATATTTAAAATTAATCATTCAAAAATCTGGGTCGTTACAAGAGCATTAAGAAGACGTATCCAGAACTCTTTGCCTGGTAAGATTTTAATTGCGACTTAGTTTTTCGCATGCTAGGATAGACTTGTTTGTTTGTTTTTGAATGTTTGATTGTTGTGAATGGTTGGTAGGCATGCGGGATCCTTTGCTTGTTTCTTAGTTAAGGAATTTCGGGGCAAAATTTCTAAAGGGGGGGAGAATGTAACGACCCACATTCTACGCATCGAAGGATCGTAGAATATTTATTTCTTTCACATACGAAGTCGTACGGTCATGTAACTTTGGGAGATGACAATTGAGGTCATTTCTCATGTTCATGATTTTTGCCGATTTTTAAATGACCGTTTTGCCCTTAGCTGATCTTGTTTTGGCCATAAGTTTTGATTGGTAAGGAGTTTTGACCTTAACCACTTCCATTAGATCTGGATGATGGTTTACCTTTCCGTAGAGTGGTCACATTAGCCAAACGGACTCACCGTTTGGGAGATATGGCTGAAATAAGGTTTAGAAGGTGAAAAACGGCTTAACTGGGCCTAATTAGGGTGATTAGCAAGAGGGCCCATAACCTATTTTGAGATTAGGGTTATGGGAGGGCTGAGATGAGTTAGTAAATCAGTTTTCATTTCATTTCTTAGCCGCCACTTACAACCTTTGGACCCTAGCAATGGCCTCCACTTGCTAAAACACCCCAAATCACCTTCTAATCGCTAATTAAGCCAAATCCACATCAAATCAAAGCGGATTAGCACAAAAATCGAGGTAGAGCTATTGGAGTGTATTGGAATCCAAACCATCTTGTCCAAAAGTTTCAGATCTGAGTTTATTTGTGGCTAAGTTGAGTGATTAACATTGTTTTTTCACTAATTACAGTTAATTAGGGTGATTAGTGCTAATTAATGAAATTATACATGTTAAAAATATGGAAAAATGTTTAGAAATTCTTAAATATTTTTTTAGGACTCTGTTAGAAAATTTGGTAAATTCGGACATGTTTTGCTAATCATATCATTAGTTATGCTTAAGCATGATTAAGGGAAAACATGGGTTTTTGTGTATGTTTGATCCACACGAACACGTTAAATTGTTATTTTGGTGTTTATGGTTGATTCTCTATGTTGCTATGACCTTATGGTTTGCTTTGTGATTGATTAGAAAAGTTAGAATGGTCGAAAACGCCATCGAGTGGCGTAAAAATGGTTGCTGGAAGTTGCAGGAAATATGCAGGAAACCAGATCGGATCGGTGGAAGGGGACCAGGTCGGGTCGTGTGGCCCACCCACTAGCCGCCTCTTGCACTTGAACCGAACTGGTTTGCCATCACGAACCTCCACCATTTGAATGTCACGAGCCGACCTGGAGCTTGGAGGAGACCACGACCGAGCCGACCCAATGTTGGAGAAGAAGACCAACGCGGAGTGCTAAGAATGGATGGGAGAATACAACCCGATCCGAACCGGATTGGGGACCACGACCCGATCCATTGGGTGGCCATGAACCGGAACACTCCTCCGACCCGAACCAGAGATCATGACCTGAACTGAAGCACTCTGAACTGGGACCCCCGAACGAGTATGACTGAGCCAGGGGAGGAAGTTTACCCCATGAACCGAATGGGGTGTCAGGACCCGTACCAGATGTGCATCACGACCGAACCAAACCGAGGACGAGGAGAAGACTAGAACCCAAGATGCAAAGGTAGTCCAAGTGGGAAGTTATGACTTAGGATCCAGATGGGAACCAATGAGTTAGCTTCATGATTGGGCTTATCTACGGGACGTGTGCTAAGGAGTTATCGATGTCCATAGCTTTGATTCACCACCAAGAGACGATTGTTAGGCTACGGATCAGTGTAGTGGGGTAGTTATTGCTTCATGGGGCAAAGTGATCGTTGTTTGGCTATGAGCCAGTGTAGTGGAGTCGTCATGACTTCATGGGGCAGAGTGGACATAACAAGGACTAGTGGATGTGGATCAGTGCAATGGAGTCTCCATGACTCCATGGGGCAGAGTGATCATAGCAAGGATTTGGGTGATCAAAGATGGATATCGTATGCTTTACGCACTGAGTGAGAGATGTGAGGATGGTTGCTATGCTTGATTGTTTGCCATCATTATGACATGCACACCCCTACCCCCGTATCTTTACACCATATGTTAGTGTCACCTTAGAGTATTGTACATCTTGTTGTGCTAATTCTTTGGTTGTAGGTCCAGGTTCAGGTATGGTTTAGTATACCTGCTATTGTTCTGTTTTGTTGCTTATCGCTCATACCAGACTTTTGTCTGACCCAGAGCTTTATGTCTCTTCTTATTACTCTGGGTGCTCTTAAACGGGCAGACTAGAGACAGGTCAGGTGACTATGCATGAGTAGCTGTGCCGGAGACGAGCAGGAGGTTTCCACGTATGATATATATAGATATTCTTCCTGTGTCGCTGCTGGTCACTACTTTGGGCATTAGTAGTGTACCTTCCTTATTTTTCTTTAGAGACGGTTTTAAAAGTTGTAATAACGATGATGTGGAACATAAGCTGTATTTTGGATTTTTTGATGCTATGATGGTTTAGTTTTCAGCTTATGCACTGTCTCGCCTGTTTTATGTCAAGTATGTTATTATTATATTTTATTCCATGCCCTGTGAGATACTCTACAGGTTCCTTACTAGTTCAAATTCCCTTATTTCCTTTCTTTGACGACCGTCCCGTGATGGTTGGACATTGGTACAACGCACTTTCGTTGGAAATGTCGGCTGGTGCGGGGCGGGCCATCACATGACATATTCGGAAAGCTCCCCTCGTCTGAACCTATCCTCGATGAAATCGCGTAGGTGCCTGCATTCATTGATGCTATCACCGACAATGTTATGAAACATGTAGTGCTTTCCATAGTCGATCTCTTTCTGGGTCGGCTCTCTTCGGAGAGGTCTTGGGAAAGGCAGGGTCCCTCATACGTCGAGATGAATGCCGAGCAAGGAAGAATTGATCTCGGTATATTGGTCGTACTTGTTTTCTCTTCGAGGTCATACGTTGCATTCATTCTTTTCCGGGGCCATTCCTCTTTATTTATTCTGGCCATTGGTGCAGAATGGACCTTCTTGTTTGGTGGCTAGGACCTTGAGGCTCTCCATTTCAATGCTAGCGTCTTCTTCTCAGAGGAATCGCTCGGTCTCTACATAGAAATCTTCTATGTCCATGGGAGGATCTCTGGTTAAAGAGATTGAGAATTCTGATTGGTTCTAAACACCTGCAATGGCGGCCATAAGCATCATCGATGGATCGGGTTGATTGACTGATGCTACGGTCGCTTTGAATCTTTCGAGGAAAGATCGAAGTGTCTCTCCCGGGCGTTTCTTGATGGAGGTCAGGAACGTGACACTCTTCGGTCGGGAGATATGAACTCTGAACTATTCGATGAAGTGGCTGACCAGTGTGTTCCAGCTGCTGATCGACTCCGTTGTTGGTTGCTGAAACCAAATACCGACTATATCTGTGAGGAAGAGTGGGAAGCACTTGGCCATAACATTGGTCAATGCGCCGAGCATTTACATATGGTGCATGTATCGCATGAGATGGATGGTCGGGTCGGTCCGACCATTATAGGGTTCAATAGCTGAAAACTTGAAGTTTGGAGGATTGCGTGAGTTTTTGATTTCCTTGGTGAAGGGACTGCGATGGATATTATCTATATCCTACTGAGAAGAATTGACCCAGGTGAAACGTTGGATGATGCTTGCAAGCTGGCTTCCATCTCCGAGGAGACGTTTGCATAAATTTAGCTCTGCATTTGGGAGGGTTCCTGCTCCAGGGTCCAACGAAAGCATGCTCGGAAGGGTGGCCTCTGGTTGGGCTCGACCTCTAAGAGTTGAGTGAAGATAAGGATGAGGGTTCATCGCAGATGTTGGTCCTGGGCAAACTGGCGCCTCTTGAACCTGATGAGAATTGGACCGGGTCGTACCCATGACGGAAGGTTCGGGCTGACCCGGCATAGTATGTGATGTTCGGGGATCTTCGATGCCCCCGTCCAATTGATGTTACAAGGGTCTACGTCTGCGTTTTCCTGCGCCAATCAAGGGACCGGTATGGTAGAGTGGTCTCCTTGGTTCGAAGGGAAGGCTCCACCAACTCTCCGTTAAAGGAGGGACGGCATAAGACGAGTCTACGGTAAGATCCTGGGTTGTAATGGGAATGACATTGATTCTAACAGACCCAGTGGTTGCTCGATTGATCTGAGGGGTCGAGCTGTCCCCAAGAGTGGAGGCAAAGTGGTAGAACGATGTAATGACCCGGGGTTTGGCCAAATACTTTTATGGTTTTAAATATTTAGTTGACAATATAAATTTATATTTATATTGAGTTATATATTTTATAATCGAAACACAGCTTATTTCGAATATATTTATCGAAATACGAGCTGTAATAATTCAATTCGAATTTAAAACGAAGACAAATTATTTTAAATAATTTATTAGAATTCTGTTTTGAATTTATAAACGATAATATTAATTTATTATCAAAGAAATAAATTGTTTTGAAATTAAATTTATATCAATTTAAATTTATATCTGTTCGGAATGATCGAATTGGACATCGTAACCTATCCCAGTATGTTCAGAGCAGTGGTATAACGCTAGAAATGTCACTTGTTGAGTTCAGAAAGGGGTTTGAAATCAAGTGATAATTTAATTTTTGGATATCGGTTTAAAAGCTAATTTAAAACCAATTAAATTAAAATAAAGAAATTCCTTTTCTTTTGGTGGACGGAAGACAGACAATGTGGAAGAGAAAATACATGGCCAAATTGAATCCGCATCTCCTCCTTTATCTCCACAAAACCATGACCACTCTGTTCAATTAAAGACCGCACCTCCCCCTTTAAAATACTCCTGCCTCCATCCTCTTTTTCCAGTTCAAAATCGAACACCGCTCTCTCTTTTTCTTCTTCTTTTCTTCATTCGAATCAGCGGAGGGGAAATCATTAAATAGGATCGAACTCGATTTCAGACTGTGAGTGTAGAAGCGACGCGAAGATGATGTCAAGGTCAGGGTTCAACTCGCGATCGATTTTAGGATTTGTAGTGATTGCCGGAACTAGGGTTTCGCTCTTATGTTGTTTTATTGGGTGCGATCTGTTTTGCCTTGACTCTCGACCTCGACAGTGGCAAGTTTGAGGGGCGAGATTGAAGGGGGAGGTGCTGATGAGTGCGACAATGTGAAATGGGAGTTCGACAATGGAAAAGGGGGTGAGTGGGTGTTGTTCGATCAGGCTTGGGGGTTGCGGTGAAAATCTGGGTGGTTGAGGGATGTCGGAGGAATACTGATGTCGGAAGGGAGGCAGCCGGTGCTGAAATGGATGCTGATTTTGGTGACTGTCGTGGTTAGAAGAGGGCGCTGCTATGTTAACGGTTAGGAGAATGAAGAAGTATGTGAGGTGTTCGATGTAATGTCGAAGTGTATGGTGCAAGAGTTTAAAGCTGTTTGCAGTAATAATCAATAAGGTAATTAAATAAATTATTTAGTTCATAATTAATTTGTTTGGTATAGTAGTTAATATAATCGAAAAATCATTGATCGATAAATATAAAATAGGTGTACGATAAATTCATTTGAGATGATTCAAGTAGAGGCTAGCCAAGACAATTCAAAAAGATGGATATTCGAAGATAAAATATCACGGTGAGTAAACCTCACTCACCATTTAATTAGAATTATTTCTAGTTGTTAAAAATAATTGCTATGCTTGTTTGAATATTGTTTGGTTGATTTAAAATATATATTAGTTATTTAGGACTATTATATATATATATATATATATATTGGGTTGATTGATTGGTTGGATTCCCACAGTTTCATTAGCGGATGCCCGCGGTACCATAGCGGATGATTACCCTATACGCCCCCACGCTATGATTAGTGGATGACCTTCATACCGCGATATCCTGCCTCGAAGCAGGATGGGTATTACTATGTTGACTAACATCTGTGGATGCAGAAAAACAGGTTGGAGGAATCCAACTGGATTCCTCAAAAATATATTATCTGTTTGTTGTTTGTTTGATTTCATATATATTCATATATGATGTGTTAAAAATCAAATGACTGAAAATTGGTTGGTTTGATTGTTTAAAATATCCCTAGAGCTTGAATATTGATTCATAAAAATATCAAAAAGGGTATTTGAAATTTAAAAGCGGAATTCTATTTTTATAAATAGAATTTGAATTTTAAATGAAGTATAGAAACATTAACTTGTTTTGAAGATATATATAAACAAGTAATTAAATTTATAAACTTTGTTTATAAATGGAAATGTGGAATTTGAATTGAATTTATAAACTTTGTTTATAAATGAAAGGATGGAATTTGAATCGAATTTATAAAGTTGTTTATAAATGAAAGGATGGAATTTGAATCGAATTTATAAAGTTGTTTATAAATGGAAAGGTGGGATTTGAATTGAAGTTATAAACGTTGTTTATAAATAATGCCGAGAATTCAAATGGACTTTGAATATAAGGAATTGAACTATAGACTTGAATATAGAAATTCAATGGAATTTAAACTATAGACTTGAATATAGAAATTCAAATGGACTTTAAACTATAGATTTGAATATAGAAATTCAAATGGACTTTAAACTATAGATTTGAATATAGAAATTCAAATGGACTTTAAACTATAGATTTGAATATAGAAATACAAATGGACTTTAAACTATAGATTTGAATATAGAAATTCAAACGGACTTTAAACTATGGAATTTGAATAATAGAAGCGAATTGGAGTTTGAATATAGAATTCAAATATTAAAAGAGAAATGGACTAAAGAGAAAATTAACAAGTTGAGTTAAAACGATTTGGTATAGTTAAATAGATTGGGCAGGTATAGATACAGGAGACAGGTTTGGAATAAAGTATAGAAGTGAAATAAATAGAATCCCCGACAAAAAGGTACGTATTTAATTCATATATGAGATTTTATGCGCCGTATCGGCTAGCCGCTTGGCTTTTTCTTTTTCTTTTTGAGATGAGAAGGACCGGGAAAGCTATTTGAAATTTCCCGATGCTCCCGGTACAAAGGAGGTTATGGCGAATTTTTCCGGGAATTTAAGGAGATAGAATATTTTTAAGATAATTTGATAGTTAGAAATCAACGTACCGATATATATAGAAGTCTATAAGGAAACGAACTTAGAAATAGAATAGTATAATTAAAAAGGGAAGTATAAGAATAAAATCTAGTAGGAATAGAAAGAGAAAATGTATATGTGTTTAAAGGTGAATAATTAGTTGTATGGTATTGATTATTCGAGTAAGTAGTCTTGTCTGTTTTGACGTTAAATGTTATTCAGCCAAGGTCTGAGAGGTAGTTATACCCCAACTTGGTTGATTTCATGATATACCGATAAGTAGCAAGATTCAGGCTCGAAGATCAATGTGGAATAAGAATTAGTTAAATGCTGTATTTGGGTTGTCGTAACAATGTTTTACACAACATCTGTTTTAATCCAAATATGTGCAAAGCTTGGAAATAGAATAATGAATATTTCCTAGTATAGAAAATAAAGGAAGGCGATATATGGAAATGTTTTCCAAAAAACGTATAAGGCCAATATGGTTATTGAAAATATTTGGTTAACAAATATTGATAAGAAATAGAGAAGAGATTTAATTAATGGAATATTAATTAAAGGTTCAGTGATTTGTTGGATGTTTGGATGAACACTTGTTTTATTCGATAGTTAAATCATCGACTATCGAAACACTTGTTTTTATTCGATAGTTAAATCACAGACTATCGAAGTTTTGACCATCGTTGTCAATATGGAGAGACCGGTTGGATTATTATCCGAAGAACCACTCCATATCGGCAGTAGCGTGCGAATCAGATTATATAAAGATAATCGAAGACGGAGTAGAGTGCAAGGACTTTTTCTATTAATAGAAATAGTGCCTTCAGTTCATCCTGTTCCTGGGTGACTTGTATGGATGAATGTCTGACAGAGTATTTCCAGAAAGATCACGTACATTGATTTCTTCAATCGTACCAAGAGTGGAAGCTGAGAAGGAAACTTCTTTAAGCTAACACGTAATGTACTATTGAGGACGTCAATCGGTGATTTGATGGATTTGATGATGTGGCATTCGAAGTGAATCTGGTGTGATGATAAAGCGTAGCTTCTAGCCTCATCAACCGGTAAATGACAAAAAATCGGGCAGGCAGCATGGCTATGTAGGTCGCACCTATTAGGGTGTAGAATCACCTGATCTAGAGTTTCATTTACTTCTAAAAATCTATTGTTGATGCTGTCCCATTCGGGAAACGGTTGCTGATCCCAACCGTTAGTGATATACATTCGATACACTCAAGCGAAATGAGTGGTCGGTCATGTGTGGCTGAGTTGCAAGATGTTCTTGTTGAACCCAGTGTATTCCTCTCTAGAGGTACACAAGCGGAAGGTGATTCCATACCTTGTCATAGTTGGAATTCCATTACCCAATACGTGCTTGCGGTTTTGATTGTATATATATATGTGGAACGTGAGATGCAAACGTTCCACTAGATTGTTATTTACTTGATTTAGACACTATTGTAATATCAAAAGAGTTTTGATATAAAGTTAAATCAAGTGTTTGGATTCTCGTAAGGGAAAAACCCGTTCCGTTATGTGGCGTGGTCTTATGAGATATCATTTAGTTTTCTGAAACTGTTTTAAACTGTTTACTCATACCAGTCCCATGACTGACCCGGAGTTTACTTTGTTGTTTTTCCTAAACTCTTGGGTGCTTAAATTTGTATGGGCAGTCAAGTAGTCGGGAATTTACAGATATACTGGAAGAGCTTGGAGCAGGAGGCTTCAGGATCATATGCTATAGTTATTTCTGCTGTGTTGTAAGTGATGTACTTTGAGATTGATGTATATTCAAGTACAGATGTATATTTCAAGTTATGTTATATATATTATATGTTATTCGTCCCGCTGTGAGATTCGTGTTACTCTGATGTTGTGTTCTTCTTCTTCTATTCTAAGTTTCTATCTTATCTATCCTCACCCTCTAACTTCTTTCTATTAATGGTTCGAATTTCCATGATATTTGGGGTTGGACTTGTGTTTTTGGTCAGCTCAAATTCTACCGGATTTTCGGGTCATTACAGTTGGTATCAGAGCTTAGGTTGAGCGAATACCTAGGCTGTGTGGAAATGTGCTCATTAGAGATAGGATCAGTAGTATCCTAGAATGAGTTGAGCGTATATATATACGAGAGAGCGTATTTGTTATTTGATATAAAAACTGTTTTATGTTGTGTTGACTAGTCTGTTGAGTGGATTATAAATTTTGGTCGAATCGTGGGACGCCACGATGTCGATAGGAGTTTATAAACACTTGAACAGAAGATTGGACACGATATTGTTTTCAAATAGTTAAGTTGATTGTTAGGATTATAATCAAATTAGATTAAATAACAGGAATAGTTATATATATATAACCAGTAGAATTTGTATATAAAATCAAATATACAAATGTGATAAGTTGAAATTGAATTCCAACCAGAATTCAGAATTTAAAATCCTGGGAGTTTGGGAAATATTTTTCTAAATGGAGTTTGAAAGAAATAAAGCACTGAACTCATTCAGTAGCTGGGAAATAATTCTGATGATGGTCGCAACATCATCAGTGTTCATTTCCGAGTTTCTAAGTGATGAATTGCTGCCTTAGAGGAGTTTTGATGGAAATTTGTTTGAAAGAAACAAGTTGTTTGAAAATTCAGATATTTTGAATTTGAGATAGATATAAATATATGTATATATTTATATAACTTCAAAGGAATTTTGAAATAGGTATGGAAATATAGATTTCAAATAGAAGTAAATTAAAGGAATTTGAATATATATATAATTCAAATAGAAGTGAAATAGAATTTGAATTCAAAGGAATTCAAATGAGTTTGAATAAAGAAAATTCAAATAGAAATTGTATAAGAAAAATTGAAATGGAATTTGAATTCAAAGGAATTCAAATGGATTTGAATAAAGGAAAGTCAAATAGAGATTTGAATATTAGAATTCAAATGGAATTTGGTTAAATAGAATTTCAAAGAAAATATAAGTGGAGGTTGAATATTAGAATTCAAAGAAAATATAAAGTTTGAAATAGAATTTTAAATGAAAGGAGTTTAAATAGAATTTGAATTCAAAGAAGTTAAAATAGAATTTAAATTCAAAGGATTTCAAATAGGAATTTGAATAAGGAATTTAAATAGAAATTGAATAGAAGGAAATTCAAATATAGAGTTTGAATAAAGAGATTCAAATGGAATTTGAAGATTGTAAATATATAGAATTTCAAATAGTAGTGAAATAGATCGGGAATATTATGTTGAAATGGATTGGATATATATTAAAAATATATCAGAATGAAGTTGAAATTATTATAAACAAAGTTAGAACGTTTATATTTAAATATAATTAAAATGAGCTCGCCATAGCGCGGCAGTTCGTAAATTAGCAATTCGAACTTCAATTTAGTATACAGAACTCAATTGAAGTCGGAATTCTGTGAAACAAGAATCGTCGGGACCGGTTGAATAATAGTTTTCTAATGAAAGAGAAAAATCAGGATTTCGTCGTATAGATTTTGAGATAGGTCAAAATCAAATTTCAAAAAGTGCAGCGCCAGAAACCATTTAAGACCACAATAGTTTATATATATATATATATATATATATATATATATATAAGTAAAAGGATTTTTAAAGTAAATAAAATCCGAATGGCCATGAGAAAATTATAGACTTGAGTTATAAAATGAATGTGAACTCAAGTAAAGTAGATAAAATGATTTGGGAAACAATGATCATATTTCTGATTATTGAATAGAATTAACTAAGTAAAAGAGAAATTAGTTAATCAAAGTTAAATCGAAATTGGATTTTTTGATAAGTGAAAGAAATTGAGAATTTATATTCGAAATCGAATATATAACTCGAGTTGAAAATATAATTAGATTAGTTTATAATTAAGTTGACTTATATTTGAACAAGTGATATTCAAATAAAAAGGGTGAACTAGGCAAAACGGTTAATTAGCAACTAGTTAATGGGAATTTGAGTGGTTGAAATTAAATTTAACTTAAGTAAGTTAAATTGATCGAATTGGAAAATTTGAGTAAAATCAATGTGAATGAAATATAAATTTGGTGTGAACAAAGGAAAAAAAACCAAAAGAGTTAAAAAGAAAATATATTTGTAAATCAAATATAAAGGAAATATATTTGTAACACAATACAAAGGGAGTTATGTGCAAATAAATAGAAGGAGAAATATTTGTAAAAACATTTGCAAATAGAATTTAAAAAGGAAATATTTGTAAAACATTTACAAATAGATTGAATGGAAATATTTATTTATAGAAAATAAACAGAATGTTATAAATGAGATATTTATTTGTTAAATAAATAGAATTTAATCAAAGGAATATTCAGAAGATGAATAGAAAATGGAAATCTGTTTTAACGGATAAGTAGAAAAGATTAATTTATAAATAACAGTTTATAAATTAAATTAAATATTTATCATTGGATAGATGGAATATATAAGTCTGAACTTATATAGAGAAGAGATATTGGTTTTTAGCACCGATAGTTTTAAATAGAAGGGGTACACAACACTTGTATAAGTGAAGTAACGTTATTAAGAAAACATTTATAAAGTAAAGAACTGTTACTAAAAGTAAATCTTTATAAATGAAAAAACGTTATCCATTAAGAGATGTTCGAATAAGAATAATCGATTAGAGTTAGAATAAATCGATTAGAGTAAGAATTAACCAGTTAGAGTTAATCAGTTAGGGTTAATCCGTAGAGTTAGTTGAATATTAGTGATTCAATCAGAATTTATCGAATATTTGTTATTCAAATAAAGAGTTAACCAGATAAAGTTAATTGAACATAATTAATCGAATTAGAATTTAATTGAATGATAGTTATTCAATTAAAGTTGGTCGAATATAGTACTGAGATAAAATTAGTCAAACATAGTTACTCAGGATAAGTTGCCATTTCGTACGACTGCTAGCGTAATTCGCAGGGCTGCAGATAGACTAGGGCGGTCGGATGTTTCCTGGGGGAATCTGGCGTAACCATTGTGATCGCTGCGATCTAGAGTCAAGCGAATGGAGTTAAATCAAATGTTAGTTTATTCGAATAGAACTAAAGGAGTTATCGAATATAGTTTATTCGAAAGAAATTATCGAATATAGTTAATCGAAGGAGTTATCGATTATTGGTTATTCGAAAGGAGTTATCGAATTTAGTTAATCGAAGGAGTTATCGATTATTAGTAAATTAAAGAAGTTATCGAATATAGTTTAATCGAAAAGAGTTATCGATTAGTTTAATCGAAGTGAGTTATAGAATATTGGTTATTCGAAGGAGTTAATTGAATATTAGTTTATTCGAATAGAATTAAAGGAGTTAATCGAATATAGTTTATTCGAAGAAAGGTCTTCGAATCTAGTTATTCGAAAGAGAGATTATCGAATATAGTTATTCGAAGGGAAGAGTTATCGAATAGGGATTTATTCGAAAGAGAGACGTAAGGAAGTTTGAAATGTTGAGTATCAACATAAATAAGTTTTGAAAAGATAAATAGGTTTGTAGCACTTTTTCTACCTTAGCAATTTCGAGGACGAAATTATTTTAAGTGGGGAAGATTGTAATGACCCGGGGTTTGGCCAAATACTTTTATGGTTTTAAATATTTAGTTGACAATATAAATTTATATTTATATTGAGTTATATATTTTATAATCGAAACACAGCTTATTTCGAATATATTTATCGAAATACGAGCTGTAATAATTCAATTCGAATTTAAAACGAAGACAAATTATTTTAAATAATTTATTAGAATTCTGTTTTGAATTTATAAACGATAATATTAATTTATTATCGAAGAAATAAATTGTTTTGAAATTAAATTTATATCAATTTAAATTTATATATGTTCGGGATGATCGAATTGGACATCGTAACCTATCCCAGTATGTTCAGAGCAGTGGTATAACGCTAGAAATGTCACTTGTTGAGTTCAGAAAGGGGTTTGAAATCAAGTGATAATTTAATTTTTGGATATCGGTTTAAAAGCTAATTTAAAACCAATTAAATTAAAATAAAGAAATTCCTTTTCTTTTGGTGGACGGAAGACAGACAATGTGGAAGAGAAAATACATGGCCAAATTGAATCCGCATCTCCTCCTTTATCTCCACAAAACCATGACCACTCTGTTCAATTAAAGACCGCACCTCCCCCTTTAAAATACTCCTGCCTCCATCCTCTTTTTCCAGTTCAAAATCGAACACCGCTCTCTCTTTTTCTTCTTCTTTTCTTCATTCGAATCAGCGGAGGGGAAATCATTAAATAGGATCGAACTCGATTTCAGACTGTGAGTGTAGAAGCGACGCGAAGATGATGTCAAGGTCAGGGTTTAACTCGCGATCGATTTTGGGATTTGTAGTGATTGCCGGAACTAGGGTTTCGCTCTTATGTTGTTTTATTGGGTGCGATCTGTTTTGCCTTGACTCTCGACCTCGACAGTGGCAAGTTTGAGGGGCGAGATTGAAGGGGGAGGTGCTGATGAGTGCGACAATGTGAAATGGGAGTTCGACAATGGAAAAGGGGGTGAGTGGGTGTTGTTCGATCAGGCTTGGGGGTTGCGGTGAAAATCTGGGTGGTTGAGGGATGTCGGAGGAATACTGATGTCGGAAGGGAGGCAGCCGGTGCTGAAATGGATGCTAATTTTGGTGACTGTCGTGGTTAGAAGAGGGCGCTGCTATGTTAACGGTTAGGAGAATGAAGAAGTATGTGAGGTGTTCGATGTAATGTCGAAGTGTATGGTGCAAGAGTTTAAAGCTGTTTGCAGTAATAATCAATAAGGTAATTAAATAAATTATTTAGTTCATAATTAATTTGTTTGGTATAGTAGTTAATATAATCGAAAAATCATTGATCGATAAATATAAAATAGGTGTACGATAAATTCATTTGAGATGATTCAAGTAGAGGCTAGCCAAGACAATTCAAAAAGATGGATATTCGAAGATAAAATATCATGGTGAGTAAACCTCACTCACCATTTAATTAGAATTATTTCTAGTTGTTAAAAATAATTGCTATGCTTGTTTGAATATTGTTTGGTTGATTTAAAATATATATTAGTTATTTAGGACTATTATATATATATATATATATTGGGTTGATTGATTGGTTGGATTCCCGCAGTTTCATTAGCGGATGCCCGCGGTACCATAGCGGATGATTACCCTATACGCCCCCACGCTATGATTAGTGGATGACCTTCATACCGCGATATCCTGCCTCGAAGCAGGATGGGTATTACTATGTTGACTAACATCTGTGGATGCAGGAAAACAGGTTGGAGGAATCCAACTGGATTCCTCAAAAATATATTATCTGTTTGTTGTTTGTTTGATTTCATATATATTCATATATGATGTGTTAAAAATCAAATGACTGAAAATTGGTTGGTTTGATTGTTTAAAATATCCCTAGAGCTTGAATATTGATTCATAAAAATATCAAAAAGGGTATTTGAAATTTAAAAGGGGAATTCTATTTTTATAAATAGAATTTGAATTTTAAATGAAGTATAGAAACATTAACTTGTTTTGAAGATATATATAAACAAGTCATTAAATTTATAAACTTTGTTTATAAATGGAAATGTGGAATTTGAATTGAATTTATAAACTTTGTTTATAAATGAAAGGATGGAATTTGAATCGAATTTATAAAGTTGTTTATAAATGAAAGGATGGAATTTGAATCGAATTTATAAAGTTGTTTATAAATGGAAAGGTGGGATTTGAATTGAAGTTATAAACGTTGTTTATAAATAATGCCGAGAATTCAAATGGACTTTGAATATAAGGAATTGAACTATAGACTTGAATATAGAAATTCAATGGACTTTAAACTATAGACTTGAATATAGAAATTCAAATGGACTTTAAACTATAGATTTGAATATAGAAATTCAAATGGACTTTAAACTATAGATTTGAATATAGAAATTCAAATGGACTTTAAACTATAGATTTGAATATAGAAATTCAAATGGACTTTAAACTATAGATTTGAATATAGAAATTCAAATGGACTTTAAACTATAGATTTGAATATAGAAATTCAAACGGACTTTAAACTATGGAATTTGAATAATAGAAGCGAATTGGAGTTTGAATATAGAATTCAAATATTAAAAGAGAAATGGACTAAAGAGAAAATTAACAAATTGAGTTAAAACGATTTGGTATAGTTAAATAGATTGGGCAGGTATAGATACAGGAGACAAGTTTGGAATAAAGTATAGAAGTGAAATAAATAGAATGCCCGACAAAAAGGTACGTATTTAATTCATATATGAGATTTTATGCGCCGTATCGGCTAGCCGCTTGGCTTTTTCTTTTTCTTTTTGAGATGAGAAGGACCGGGAAAGCTATTTGAAATTTCCCGATGCTCCCGGTACAAAGGAGGTTATGGCGAATTTTTCCGGGAATTTAAGGAGATAGAATATTTTTAAGATAATTTGATAGTTAGAAATCAACGTATCAATATATATAGAAGTCTATAAGGAAACGAACTTAGAAATAGAATAGTATAATTAAAAAGGGAAGTATAAGAATAAAATCTAGTAGGAATAGAAAGAGAAAATGTATATGTGTTTAAAGGTGAATAATCAGTTGTATGGTATTGATTATTCGAGTAAGTAGTCTTGTCTGTTTTGACGTTAAATGTTATTCAGCCAAGGTCTGAGAGGTAGTTATACCCCAACTTGGTTGATTTCATGATATACCGATAAGTAGCAAGATTCAGGCTCGAAGATCAACGTGGAATAAGAATTAGTTAAATGCTGTATTTGGGTTGTCGTAACAATGTTTTACACAACATCTGTTTTAATCCAAATATGTGCAAAGCTTGGAAATAGAATAATGAATATTTCCTAGTATAGAAAATAAAGGAAGGCGATATATGGAAATGTTTTCCAAAAAACGTATAAGGCCAATATGGTTATTGAAAATATTTGGTTAACAAATATTGATAAGAAATAGAGAAGAGATTTAATTAATGGAATATTAATTAAAGGTTCAGTGATTTGTTGGATGTTTGGATGAACACTTGTTTTATTCGATAGTTAAATCATCGACTATCGAAACACTTGTTTTTATTCGATAGTTAAATCACAGACTATCGAAGTTTTGACCATCGTTGTCAATATGGAGAGACCGGTTGGATTATTATCCGAAGAACCACTCCATATCGGCAGTAGCGTGCGAATCAGATTATATAAAGATAATCGAAGACGGAGTAGAGTGCAAGGACTTTTTCTATTAATAGAAATAGTGCCTTCAGTTCATCCTGTTCCTGGGTGACTTGTATGGATGAATGTCTGACAGAGTATTTCCAGAAAGGTCACGTACATTGATTTCTTCAATCGTACCAAGAGTGGAAGCTGAGAAGGAAACTTCTTTAAGCTAACACGTAATGTACTGTTGAGGACGTCAATCGGTGATTTGATGGATTTGATGATGTGGCATTCGAAGTGAATCTGGTGTGATGATAAAGCGTAGCTTCTAGCCTCATCAACCGGTAAATGACAAAAAATCGGGCAGGCAGCATGGCTATGTAGGTCGCACCTATTAGGGTGTAGAATCACCTGATCTAGAGTTTCATTTACTTCTAAAAATCTATTGTTGATGCTGTCCCATTCGGGAAACGGTTGCTGATCCCAACCGTTGGTGATATACATTCGATACACTCAAGCGAAATGAGTGGTCGGTCATGTGTGGCTGAGTTGCAAGATGTTCTTGTTGAACCCAGTGTATTCCTCTCTAGAGGTACACAAGCGGAAGGTGATTCCATACCTTGTCATAGTTGGAATTCCATTACCCAATACGTGCTTGCGGTTTTGATTGTATATATATATGTGGAACGTGAGATGCAAACGTTCCACTAGATTGTTATTTACTTGATTTAGACACAATTGTAATATCAAAAGAGTTTTGATATAAAGTTAAATCAAGTGTTTGGATTCTCGTAAGGGAAAAACCCGTTCCGTTATGCGGCGTGGTCTTATGAGATATCATTTAGTTTTCTGAAACTGTTTTAAACTGTTTACTCATACCAGTCCCATGACTGACCCGGAGTATACTTTGTTGTTTTTCCTAAACTCTTGGGTGCCTAAATTTGTACGGGTAGTCAAGTAGTCGGGAATTTACAGATATACTGGAAGAGCTTGGAGCAGGAGGCTTCAGGATCATATGGCTATAGTTATTTCTGCTGTGTTGTAAGTGATGTACTTTGAGATTGATGTATATTCAAGTACAGATGTATATTTCAAGTTATGTTATATATATTATATGTTATTCGTTCCGCTGTGAGATTCGTGTTACTCTGATGTTGTGTTCTTCTTCTTCTATTCTAAGTTTCTATCTTATCTATCCTCACCCTCTAACTTCTTTCTATTAATGGTTCGAATTTCCGTGATATTTGGGGTTGGACTTGTGTTTTTGGTCAGCTCAAATTCTACCGGATTTTCGGGTCATTACAAACGACCTAGATCTTGATCGTTGGCCTCCTGTGAATCTGCAATTGCGGCAGCACTAGACGTTGGAAGCGATACTCTTAGCTGTGATTGGTTGAGAGGTGGAGCCGATCCAGGAGGAAGCAAAGGTGCGAACCAATCAGAAGCTTGGATTTCCGCAGACCGAAGACCGGTTATTGCTCTAGCCTCACCCGGTGGAGGAATTGACGTTGAAGCGTTAAATCCATGTTCCATCCGAACGAGAAGGTGATCCATCAACTGTTGTTGTCATTCGAGGAGTTTACTCTAAGATGTCATATAGCCTCTAAACTCAGCCATAATTTTGTCCACGTCGTCCTATGTAAGATATTGGGATACGTCTTCATGAGAGGAGGCTTCCTGACTTGCTTTTTCGCCATGGACTGGAACTTGCTCAAGGTCGTAGAGTATGTTGGTGTGTCCCCCTACCTGGCACGTCAAAGTGTTGACGTCAAAAGTTGGTCACTAGTGACAGGGAATCCCCAATCGTGTGGAGAGCACATGAATAATGATTATAGAATATGGTAAAGTAAAGAAAACAAGGAACACACAAGACTTTTTATAGTGGTTCGGCAAAGATGGTGCCTACGTCCACTTTATATGTATTGATTTACTTTTGGTTACAAGTACAATGATTTTTCTGTTTGAAGAATGATGGGAGATTAGAAATTTTTTGAGGAAAAAGAGTTGGCTATTTGAGGAATAAGCCATAGGTTTTCCTTTCTTCATAGCTTCAATTGCCCAAAGTAGCATGCCTTTCTTCTTTGGGGAAGAAGGTATTTATAGATGGAGAAATCAGCTAGGGTAGATGCAACGTGACCCGCCCTTTCGGGAAAGCTTGGACACATGGAGCTTGATCCTTGGGCATAGTTACGGCTAGAAGACTATTTCCACTGTTAATTAATAGTAACCTCGGAAAGTTTGGCTTACGTGGCACTTGAAACGAGGTGCATTAAAAGAAGAGCTTTGGCTGGTAGCATTTGACCGCCTTTTTTGCCTTGATATTTGATTTGAGTAATGAATGACTTAGCTGGATATTTCCTGATGAATATGAGATATTTGGTCTATCCGATGTTGATGGAAACAGCTAACTCAGTTGGTTGAGAAGAAAATTCTTCTGGGTTCGATGAGCCATTGCTTGATGGAGTTTAACTCGAGTCAGCCTTGGTTCGGGCTGGCATTAAAGGAATGCTTATGGCGAACCTTGCCTGGGCTTTCTGGAGTGTGTATCAATCTATCGATCGATCGATCGACATTAAAGAAAGTTTTTGGATGCTGGGCTTCGATCCGTTGAACCGTGATAGCTTTTGCCAAAAAGTTGGTTTGTAGATGTAGAAATGGGTTGTGAAGTTAATTTGATGTTTTCAAATAAAGAAGTATAAAGGAGGGGTTTTTATCGACATTTGTTTTGGCTTATATAAGATATGGAAATTTATTTATACCTTCGAATTAAATATATATAGAAATTTGAGAAGTAAAGGGAATATAAGGAGATTTTGAAATATAAAGAAATATTCCCAAAGCAAGGGAACAAAAGATTATTTGTCGATATAGATAAATAAAATCGATATTAAACTGATGAAATGATTTTTCAAGTATCGATATAAAGTTTTAAAGGAATGTTTTTAAAAATAAGAGCCTGAGCTGCCAATATACTTGACACTACTATTGTATGAATTGATAGTTAAAAAGCCAACTATCAATGAAATATATTATTGAACTTTTGACGTGTGGTTTCGAAGAGACCGGGATAGGAACTAGATCCAAAACCACTTTGAATCAACGTTGCAATCGAAACTAACTTGCAACAAATAAAGATGAAGCATTGAAGACCGTAGATCTTCATAAGTGGAAGAACTACTTATAATCTCTGGGTAGCTCACACAAAAGAGATAAATTGTGGTTCTGTCATGATTAAAATCTATGGATTTCAAGGATTTCTCGCTACTGATCCTTAAGGTGATTCCTATATGGGGTGCGGTAGGAGGGTGCGTTCGGTTCATCCTGCTCCTGGATGACTTGTATGGACGAATGTCTGACAAAGTATTTCTTGAGAATCGTGTTCTATTGATTTTTACAAATATACCAAGTTTGGTGGCGGAGAAATTCTCTTGCTTAACACCCAGAGTGCATATGTGGACGTCAATTAGTGATTTGACGGATTTGACGATATGGCATTCAAAAATATGGAGATGTTCTCTGGAAATGAAATCGTGACCTCAAGCCTCATCAACCGGGAAATGAAAAATATCGGGTAGGCAGCATGGCTATTGGTTCAATCCCATTAGGGTATATTGTCACAGATCTAGAGAAAGTTCTTATTTGTTCTTCTTTCACTTTTGTATCTCCCGAGAAACGGTTATGTTGGTGCCAATCGTTGGTGACATTATATTCGATACACTCAAGCTAAATGAGTGGTCAGTCATTTGTGGCCGGGTTACAAGATGTTATTGTTAAACCCCAGTGTATCATTTCTTGAGTAAACTAACTGGAAGGTGGTCACATACCTTGTCATAGTTGGAATCCAAACTACAATAAGCACCATGCGGTTTTTGATTATATACTATATATGTAGAGCGTGAGATGCAAGCATTCTGCTAGATGGTTATTTATTTGTGGTTTGATAGACACTATTACAATATCACTGGATTTTGATATATCAAAAATGTTTTGGGTTATCGTAAGGTAAAAACCGTCCGTGTTTATTTGTGGACTGGTCTTACGATTAGATTTCCTTTTCAAAAGGATTTTCTATAGTTAAACAAGATGGTTGCTATATGAACTTTATCATCGAAGTATCCCAGACTGATCCGGTTGAATTTTGCTTTACTTCAAATTTTCTACGGTCATACCAAGTATATTATCAGGTTAGGTTTTCGCTTGGAACTTCAGAAGAGGGGTTGGAGTCGAGAAGTATATCTATATTAGCTGGTATTAACTTATTCCGCTGTGTGTATATTATATTTATCTAATGTTGTACTCAGATATTATAATCATGTATATATACAGTTTCTTTTTGAATAAAGTATTGTTGATATTAAATTCTATCCATTCTACTGTGAGGCTCTGCTCTTCTATTCTGAATATTTCTTTCTTTCTTTTCTCACCCTCTAATTTCTTTCTCTTAACTATCTGTTTTTTTGTGCGATTTGAGTTGACATGTGTTGTTAATGTCGGCTTAAACTATCCAGAGAAAGTGGGTCGTTACAATTGGTACTAGAGCATACGGTTTAGTAATAACCTTGATCCTATGATATAATTCAATAGAGATTGGGTTAGTAATACCTTAGATTGAGTTTGAGTGTGTATGTATATATGGGAGCACGTATTTTTAATTTGATGTAAAATTATTATAAATTATTTTGCCCAATATATTATGTAAAGAAATAAAAGAAATATTTTTCTCAAATTATTATACTATTATTGCTTGGATAGAATGCCAATTTGAACATGAAATTGGAATAATTTAACTAGAAGAAAATTTTCAATGTGAAATGTGTGAATGAAATTTTTTAATATTTAATTTAACTTGTGTTGAGTTAAATAGATCGTATCAATTTAATTTAAACATGAGCATTAAAATTTGACATAAGTCAATAAGGAAATTGATTTAAGTTAAAATAATAATAATAGAAATACGTGCAAGCAAATGAATCCAAATGGAATGTTTAAAAAATCAGTTGGATTGTATGGTTGAAATGAATTGCATAAGGATGGATTAATGAAATTGATTGAGAACTAATCCGAAAATGAATAAATTTGATTAAGATCCAATGAATTAACGAATTCAAGTCTAATGAATCAGAATGGAATAAATAAGTTGGTTATAAATAAAATTTACATAAATTGGATGGCATGTAAATTGAGTAGTTAGATGACTTGGATGTTTGAATATAACTGACATGGTTATAGAGCTAATGAATTTTATCTGAGATAAGAACAGGTGAAGAAGGGCCTAATTCATCTTTGAGTCTACTTGATTGAGTTCTGGAATTGATTAAATCCAATTTGGCAGAGCGACATAATATTTAAACAAGCTCATTTATAGCTTATTGTTAATTGCGTAGTAACACTCGCAAAAGGTACGCCTATGATAAATATAAATTTTTTGAATTTTGTCTTGAGTTTTTCTGACCGTGTGGGTTGATGTATTTTTATTCCTGCAATATTGTAGAAGTCCCTCCTTACAGGGGAGACTCTGCCAATTATTTCCAAAAATTAAGGTGTTAGAATTTTTTTTAAATATTTTTGGAAACTTTTGTTAACATAAATTGATTGGTTTTCTATTAAAACTAATTGGATCAATGGAATATAAGTTTTTCAAATAAATGGATTTTTTGAAGAGATAATGGGTTTGTCGCATTTTCCCTACCTTAGTAATTTCGAGGACGAAATTCTTCTAAGGGGGAGGAATGTAACGACCCGGATCCTTAATTGTTTTGTTTAAACATTTATTTTGGTTTTAAATGTTATTTGGAAATATTAAATGGATTTAGATTTATTAAAAACGAAGTTTGGACGTATAGTTTATAATTTAATTATAAAACTAGCCGCAGCTACGTGATAGTTCGTATTATTCCATATTGAACTTCAATTGGATATACAGGACCCAATATAAGCCGGATTTCTTTGACAAAATAAAAGTCTAGATCTATCAGAAAATAAATTTCTAATGAAAGAGAAAAATTGAGATTTCATGTTGTAGATTTTGTTTTATATTAAAATTTAAAAAGGTCACTATGAAATTCGTTTATAAACGCTTTCTGTTTAACCAGTTGAAATTAAAGCAGTATTTTTACAAACGATCTCGAAATTCAACGAAATAAGTTCCAACAGTCTGGAATATTAAATTATTGCACAATTTAGTTTCAAACGGACTTGATCGTATGATAATTGTTAATGATGCATTAAATAATAATAAATTAGGGTTGCTTTCAGAACCATCGTTTTAAAACTTTAATAAATATCAGAATGTTCATCTTTATAAATCAAAATAAACTCCAGCGAAAGGTCTCGCGGAAATCAGTTCGAAATCTTGGAAGATTACTATAGGAAATCTCAGTCAGATTTAATGACTCGAGAGTCCAAATTTTTAGGTGCAAGATTGGTACACATCTTCACAAATCCTTTCATATTGCACAAATAATTACACACCAAAATCTCAGCTGGTCCATGGTAAAAAAAAAATCGGTGGAAAATTTTCCTTTACCCTCCGTTCAGAAAATCTCACCGCTATCATTTTCTAAGTTTTCAAATCTCGCAATTATACAGGATAAGTATCCTTTGGGTCAAAATTTACATCTTGACAATGTACGTAATATATATATATAATGCTAAATTATCGTTTTCAATGATATTTTGCAAATCTCATGAATATGTGCCAAATCTTATCCAATCTCGCATTGTACAATAATTCAGTGATCTGAGAAGAAAAGAAAAAAATCTTCCCACATACATTAAATCTTGTCTGCCAATTTCTTTGACTCAAATAAGAAAACAAATAAATGTGGCATAATCTCCTATGGGAAAATCTTATCTTTTCTACGGTCTTCAATTCGATCCAAACGTTTGGGTCAAAAATTTTGGCTAGCAAAAATCCAAGCGTTCATTAAACCGAATCTCAACGCACATCACTTTCACACCAATACAGAAATGTTACATAAACCATGTGAACAGAAAAATCTCTATACAAGGTGAAACAATATAATATAATATGTTCTGAGTTCTAACAACCCCTGTTTCTTTTCCTTGGCCGCCAAGTATACACTTGCTCCCTTCAAAATTAACAGCTCAAATAAATATTATATAATACATATACTATATATTATCCTTCTCCCTTCTTCTCAGCAACGTAGAAAGAAAGATTTCTCTCCTCAGCTCACGTACTAACACAGTCCTCTTCTTCTTCAAAATTGAAACAACGCCCCGTTCCTTTATCTCTCGCAATATAAACGAATCCTCTCACACAAAACCACTTCTGATCTACTCTGCCGGTCACTGGTTGAAGATGAAGTCTGAGGGGGAAATATTCGGCGTCGTGAGCTCCGTCACTGGCCAGAGGTGCGTGGCCTCTGTTGCTCACGTCTGACGGTGGTTGTTCCAAGTGTTGTCGGCGGTCTGTGCAAAAACTTTAAGGGAGGTGGGTTCATTCCGGAGTTACCATACTTAGTAGAAGGGGACGGGTGATCGGTGAAGGTAGGACGGTGGTGGTTGCTCTATCAAGGTGGTGACCGATGACATAGTGAGTGGTGGAGTAGGATTACAGGATGGGAGAAGCTTCAGCTGCATGCTTTTCATGTGGGCTGGAGTTTGTGAACTAAGGAGAAGCTCACGTAGGAAGGGGATAACAGTGGAGGTCGCGGTCGAACGTGGCAGGTGGACTCCGGTGTAGTAGAACGGCGGCAGCGGTGGTTTAGACAGGAGTAGTTCAAATCTTGGCAGTGTGGGTGAAACTACGATATACTGGGAATAATGGAGCAGCTCGTTTTGAAAGAACCGAGGAAGAACGTGGTTCGTAATTAACTAAAACCGCGTGGAAAGGGTGATGACGTGTTAGCAGATAATGACAGTATTAAGAGTTTAAACCGGTAATTAAGCATAATTGATAATTGATTTATATTATTAAAAGTTTAAACTATTTTAATTTAAATCAAATGTTATAATTGCTATAACTTGTTCGTATGCAAACAGAATTTAGTGAAACAAATCACGTTGGAATCGCAGTGGAGAGTACTATGCTGCTGAGCAAGTTCGGAAGAATTTGGAAGCTTTCGGATTTTCATTTAAATTTCAAATGCATGTTTAAAATTAAATGAAACAACGCGCGAATTGACAATCAAAACTAAATATGAGTTAACTCTCACACATTCCTAGAATCCTATGATGTGATAAAATTCATATAATTTATGGTTGATAATATAAATTGATTGGATGGTTGCCTTGGATGCTATTTGGTTGTTATTGACTAACGTTAATTATATTTACGTTGTTTAAATGCATTGAATTGAACTTCTATTCCATATATTATTATAGAATATTATAATGGACTGTGTTGCATGGAAGAACAGGTTGGAGGATCCAACCGGATTCCTTAAATATTATATGTACTGTTTGTTTTTATACTATTTATATATACAAAGTTTGAACCCCAATGACATCGAAAACCTATTTCGATGCGGAAGTTGAATTGAAATTCAACGTTATTTTATTTTTAATCAATAGACGGTATTGCTTGAGGGATTGGCAGCAAATGGCCATAAAATCCACAATTTTGTTTAGACGTTGATTTACCGTCAGGCGAATTAACGCAGTTAAATTATAAAATCTATTTTAATAACTAAAGAAAGATTTTCAATATTAATTTATAAATGAAGTTTAGAAATAAATCGATATTATAAATTGATTTTAATTTTATTGAATGATTATATAATTGAAATTTTACGTTTAAATAAGCTTTATAAGCAAATCAAGCAGTAATTAACCTATAGGTTTGGAATAATTGTTTTTAAAAAAAATTAATTAATAATTTTGGATTGATTATATTATTAATTAATCCTAGAGGAAGAATAAAATAAAATCAGTTAACAAATTAACTGATGGTTTAAGGAAGATTGAGTCAAATGTTTTGTTTGAAATTGGTTATTAGATTAGTTGATCTTCAATTAGTCGAATGGAAACGGTTTAGTAAATAATTATTTTAAAATTAATAAGATTTCTTAAATATTAATTACCTTTTTATTTAATGATGTTTTTAATGATTACTGAATTAGCGAAATTTGTTATTAATTAATAAAGTAACTAATCTATTTTTAGTTAATGATGAAGTAAAGTGTATTTACTTTAGAAAATGATGAAGTTAATTATGATTTTAATTAATAAAAATTAAAGTGATTATTTCTTAAATGAAACTTATTTAAGATAATAACCGAGTAGTAAAAATTGGATATTCGTAAAGATTTTACAAAGGAGATTTTATTATAAGAATCCAAACGTTTTGGAATTTTTTTTAAAGAGAAACCAAAAAAAAGTATTAAGTTTAAAGAAGTGAATGTTAAATAGATTTGGGTAAAGACAGCGTTAAAATGGATTTTTGGTTTTAAAATCAGAGTTTATAAACACAGTTATAAAATAGATTTAAGCTAATGTGACAATTTAAAATAAATATTCTATTGAATATTAATTGAGTAAAAGAGAATTGAGATAATAAAAGAAGTTTACAAGAATGCGAAGACACTTGCTAGATTTGGGTAAAAAGGTAAGTTATTGGATTGTAAATATAAATCCGAATTTAGTTATAATAAGAATGTTCAAGGGTGTCGCAAAAGAAGTGAATAAATGTATTTTAATAATAAGAATCCAAAACTTAGTTTTATAATATTACGATTTTTGAATAAAGTAAGGGATGTAGCAATGGGTTATGAAGTTAATGTGATATTTTCAAATAAAGAAGTATAAAAGAGGGGTTTATATCGACATTTGTTTTAGCTTATATAAGAAATGGAAACAGAATGTATACCATCAAAATAAATATATATTGATATTTCAGAAGTAAATGGAATATAAGGAGATTTTGAAATATAAAGAAATATTCCCAAAGTAAGGGAACAAAAGATTATTTGTTGAGATAGGTAAATAAAACCAATATTAAATCGATGAAATGATTTTTCAAGTATCAATATAAAGTTTTAAAGGAATGTTTTGAAAAATAAGAGCCTGAGCTGCCGATATACTTGACATTGATATTGTGTGAATTGATAGTTAAAAACCTAACTATTAATGAAATATATTGTTGAACTTTTGACGTGTTGTTTCGAAGAGACCGGGATGAGAACTAGACCCAAAACCAGTTTGAATCAACGTTGCGATCGAAACTAACTTATAGCAAATAAAGATGGAGCATTGAAGACCGTAGTTCTTCATAAGCAGAAGAACAACTTATAATCTCTGGGTAGCTCCCACAAAAGAGATAAACTGTGGTTCTATCATGATTGAAATCTACGGATTGCAAGGAATTCTCGCTACTGATCCTTAGGGTGACTCCTATATGGGATGCGGTAGGAGGGTGCCTTCAGTTCATCCTGCTCCTGGATGACTTGTATGGACGAATGTCTGACAAAGTATTTCTTGAGAATCACGTTCTGTTGATTTTTACAAATATACCAAGTTTGGTGGCAGAGAAATTCTCTTGCTTAACACCCAGAGTGCATTTGTGGACGTCAATTAGTGATTTGATGGATTTGACGATATGGCATTCAAAAATATGTAGATGTTCTCTGGAAATGAAATCGTGACCTCAAGCCCCATCAACCGGGAAATGACATATATCGGATAGGCGGCATGGCTAAGTGGGTCATTCCCATTAGGGTATATTGTCACAGATCTAGAGAAAGTTCTTATTTGTTTTTCTTTCACTTCTGTATCTCCAGAGAAACAGTTATGTTGGTGTCAATCGTTGGTGACATTATATTCGATACACTCAAGAGTGGTTGGTCATGTGTGATCAGTTACAAGATGTTCTTGTTGAACCCCAGTGTATCATTTCTCGAGTATACTGATCAAAAGGTGGTCTCATACCTTGTCATAGTTCGAATCCAAACTCCAATAAGCACCATACGGTTTTTGATTATATACTATATATATAGAGCGTGAGATGCAAGCGTTCTGTAACATGGTTATTTATTTGTGGTTTGATAGACACTATTATAATATCATTGGATTTTGATTTATCAAAAATGTTTTGGGTTATCGTAAGGTAAAAACCGCCTGTGTTTATGTGTGGACTGGTCTTATGATTAGCTTTTCTTTTCAAAAGGATTTTCTGTTAAACAATGTAACGATCCAGAATTTTTAACCAATTTAAAATTGGAATTTTTATTACTTAATTTGAATTTAAATTTGAATTTGCCATAAATATACATGGTTAAGAATATTTAATAATTTTGATAAGTTAGATGATAGGTTTTATTTGAATTATAAATGAGAATGATTACTAATGAGTTGGATTTAGACTTATTGATACTATTTGTCATTCGATCGGATTTGTCAAAACATAACATGAATAAGTAGCATTAGAATTAAGCGTTACCCTTATTTTTCATAGCACTTAAGGGAAAATGCTACCAAAAGTTTCACCTTCTCTTTTTAAAACAAGTGTATGGACACTTGTAATTTTGCATGTAAGCTTTCATGCATGGTTTCCACTTGTACCCTTATGTGTCTTTACCTCCTTACCCATCCTTTCCTATATAAGGAACTCTTTACTTCATTTTTTATCATCCATTTTCATTTTTCCTACCTTCCTTTTTCTTCTTAAGCCTATGGCCATGGTTTCCATGGCATAAGTCTTCCTTTTTTCCACCACCACCTTGCCAAAGTTCGTTGTCATCCTCCTCCTCTTATAATATAAAGAGAGAAAGATTAGTGTATATTATATTATATATATTCGTGAAGAAGACATTGCGCCGAAATTCTGTTCGACGGTTCGCTTAGCTAGGCTTGCCTACCGTGAAGATTTGGAAAGCTGTTAGGTGAGAATTCTTTAACCATGGTTTATATATTTAATTAGTAGTTAGACTAATTTAAATATAGTGATGAATTATTAGTGGTCAATGATGATTGATGTTTGCTATCATGGATAATGGATGCGTAGTTTAGAACACACACACAATTAAGCGTTAGTGTTATAGTGCATGTGCACAGTTATGATTTATTTAATTATGTTGATGATGGTTGCTATAGATGTATATAATGGTTGTTGATGCTATTTTGCACACACTATGACACAACAAATATGGTATCACATTGGTGATCGACAAATCTCCTTCGTAATTAGAAGCAATATCATTATTGAAATTGAAGGTAAATAATTGGGAAAGACCATATGTATGAATTCATATATATTGATAAAGTTCTTTAAATTAATAAATAAATACCGGAACGTTCTAGGATGACAGAGAGGATAGTGACTAGGCTTGGGTTTGGAAAACATAGTTTCCTGTTCTTCTTGGCTATCCCTAACTGATCCGACGAATGGGATGGTTAATTTGAAATTATTTGAATTTAGAAATGAATTGGAATTTGATTTATTAAGTAAAAAATAAAAGTTGAATTTTGAACCCAAAATAAATTTGGAAAGTCAATGTAAATTACTCTAAATGGTTTACATGAGTATACAATGGTTTTCTAGGGTATTTTGAAGTACTGAAAAATAATTTTTATTTCGGTCAAAATAGAGCTTGTCGCACAATGGTAATTTGCGTATTTTAGTTACAAATTTTAAAAGCTTATAATTTTTGCAATCTAAATCGAGTTTCCAAGAAATGAGAAACAATTGATTTATATTAACAAGAGCTTTTAAATGAGTGAAAGCGGATTTTAATTTTGGTTTATAATTTTCAAGTTATATTTAAGACCGTTTTGGAAAAGGTCGTTGTAAGAGCAGTTGTCGTCCATAACCATAAACAGCTACTTTAAATGTTTTAAAAATATGGATTTTTTTTGTAAAATGATTTATAAATTATGGAAAAGTGTTTTGAATCATAAAGTTATTGTTTTGGCTAAGATAAACGATATTTTGATCAAAGTGGTTAAGATAACTGTTTTGTAACGCTTTTGAAACACTATGGTAACTCTTTCTTTGAAAACAGCCTATTTTGAAGTTGTAAACCTCGAGCTGTTTCCCGAACTATAAGTAATCATTTGTAAATGATTGGTGGGATGTTTTCAAAGATTTAAAAATATTTAAAATGTTTTATATGATTTATTTGATACTAAACGTTGTTTTCAATTTTAAATAATTGGATATGGTTGGAAATAAATCTTCGGATGTTTGATATTAATCCGGTAGATGATGACTCTTACTATTTAAGGAATTTAAAAGGTAGTTCACCATTATTCCACTTATAGTGAGTTGGATACAGAGATTAATATTAAGTATAAGTGGATGATATTTCTATCCAAATCTAATGTCAAAGAGTTGGATAAATCTTTTACTTAAGATATGGGTTTCCCAATTTGATTGGGATAAGTTGGATAAAAATAATCTTCGGATATTTGATATGAAATTCTTTGGTGTAAATGTATACTATTTGAGGAATTTGGAAGATATTATTATTATAACGTTATTCCAATTATAGTATTCGTTGATTATGAGAATTGATATCGAATATAAGTAGATACAATTTCTGTGTAACTTATGTTCAATATCGATTGATTTGGGTTTCGTCGTGAATCATATTTTCAATAATATCATTCTTGAAACCCAATGAGATTGAGTTGTGGAAATTTATATTGTAATTTGGGGATTTAATCAAATCTTTGATTTGTGGAAATTAAAAATAAGGAATTGGGAAGGAAGTATAATCTTTTAGTTAAGATTATAGAATTGAATTTTGGGAAACCGGTTTAATTGGAAACTATGGTTGAAATGTGGGGTAAGGATTTTCAAAGGAAACTGGGTTTTCGATAGCGAGTTATCAAATGGGAAATTAATGAAGGCTTTGAGGCTAAATTATCTTTGATTTAAGGGACGTGTTTCAAAAGAGAAAGGTTAAATATGGATTTTGTTATAATTTGAGAATGGATTTAAAGAAGCTTAATTTAAAAAAATCCAAGATGGAAGGAGATTTGGTTGAAAGTCTGTGTGTTCCGTAATTGTATTTTTATAAGTTGCGCTTGTTATTTGGAAAGACCGAGATTGGATGTATGTCCGAAAACCATTCCAAGTAATAATACGACGTTGTGAGCAATTGAAGACATTGGGGACGGCATTAAAGACCGAGACCCTTCATGTCGTAAGGGTGACTTGTTGAATATCTCAAATGGCTGGCTCTCATTCACAAATGAATTTTATGTATCAGTTAAGTGGCAAGAAACCCGAACGTATGTGAAGGAATTACGGATTGTTGTTTAGTTTAGACCCAGAACGGACACATATGGATTATGTGTCTGACATTGTAATTGACTGCGTAGCACTAATCTTTATTAATATATATCTGTTTGGTGGCAGAGAAATTATTCTCTTGCTTAACACCCTTCTCTAGGATGTATGAGCTTAGAGGTTATATATTGATGGAAATCAGTGATGTGTAGTGAATGGACAATGTGACATACTTAAGTTATGTGATGAGTATGGATGATCAAAGCATGGCTTATTTAAGCGTAGCTTTGTGTATATTGTGACCTCGACGAACCTCACACCTCGGATTGATGGTAAACTGGTGGTCAGATTTATATGTTCGTTTCATATGTTCGGTGCACTGGGATGTGATGATGAAAGTGTACTACGAAGTCCCCCGTCTGGGACGCTATTTGTTGGGTACTCTAATTCTTGTATGGTGGGTTAGTATAACGGAATCCGAGTCTGGATGTTATCCGCGAGTACTGGGATGATGCACGCAATAAAGTTTGTGAGCCCACGAATGATCTTTCATACCAGGAACCATCATGTTGGAAACCCAATCTCCACTACGAGCCCATACGGTTTTGATTGTATAGCCTGCTGGTTACTGGCAGGATTACGTCAGTATTATGGGATGGGGCACTATGCTGGCTAGGATTAATACATTTATTTGCGAAAAGGTTTTTCACACCATATATAGTAGTAAAAGAGGATTTTCACGTATGAAGGAATTTTTGGTTATCATAAGGCAAAACTCACCCATCTGGTGTGCGCTTGCATTGCGTGATGTGGGACAAGCTTATGATAGCTTCATTTTCCAAAAAGTCATTGCAAATTTCTATGCACTGGTATTCACATGGAGTAAACCCGTTCCGCATTAGCGGTGTGACGACCCAAACTTCCCAATAAAGGAAAGCCCGAATTTCTTTGAGAACAACACAAATCAGAACACAAAACAGAAGAACATTTTATTGCTGTTACAACAATTACATCAGAGTACAAGAATATTCCAGAGTATAAATAATTATTACACGGTAGAAATACAATATTAGAGATTTAAAATTACATAGCAGCGAAAAAATAATACAAAATACAACTGAAGGAAATACACGGACACAGAGCTTTCCGAATATCGCTTCAGCTATAAACCAGGATCCTATGAAGATAATATCTGCAAAACTAAACTACTGACTGCCCGTGTGGAAAATATGGACACCCAGAGTTTAGGAAGGAACAATAAACTCCAGGTCAGTCATGGGACTGGTATGAGAACCCAAAACAGTTATTAATTTGATTTTAAAGTTAGGTAAATCAAGGGGCCACGCCGTATTACACAGAACGAGTTTGACCCCAAGAATACCAAAAATAAACAGCGCAATGCTTTTTGGAAAAATGAAGCTATTATAAGATTCAGGTCCCATCACACAATGCAACGCAAGCCAGAGGATAGAGTTTTACCTTATAATAGTCAAACATGCTTGATACGTGAAATTTCTCTTTTAATATTACTATAAGTGCATAGTGTAGAAATCAATTTCGAAAGTAAATGTATCAATCATAGACGGCATGAGTGCCCTATCCCACTATGTCGCCATATATAGGTATACAATCAAAACCACAAAGGTCATATTGGGAAGTTGGATTTCCATCATGATGACTCCTGATTCAAAAGATCTATAGTGTAGTGCAATACTCCACGGCTTACGTCCCAGCTAGAGAAAACACAGTAATGCACATCCGCACTTTTGGGAAATCAAGTACCACCGCGGCTTACGTCCCAGCGAGAGAAAACACCGCTTAATCTATCCCTATATATGGGAATCGGGGGAAATGATCCTATCCCTAACCTCAAGGTGTGGAGCGACCATAACCAGCACAACTTGGCCGACCAAATCCATATATATATATATATATATATATATATATATATATATATATATATAGTATATTGGTCAAACCTAGTAATCAAACAAATCGTTCACCATCACACCGGGGTGTGAGGCTCGCGAGGTAACGCTACACAAAGCTATGCTAATTAAAGCTATGCTTTGATCATCATCCACAAGACTCTGCTTTTCAACAAAAGTCTTGATCAATTGCATCTTAGCATGCCACATTGTCAATCCGTACCATACAATTGATTTCTGCCAATATATATAACCTCTGAGCACATACGTCTCAGAGAAGGGTGTTAAGCAAAAGAATAAATTCTCTGCCACCAATAGATATATATATATATATTTAGCAGAGATCAACGAATACAGCATAAAGGAATACAACGTCAGACATACAATCCATTTACAAGTCCGTTCTGGGTCTGAACAAAACCGGAGGCACCTTATTCCTCGTCCCGTATGTCCAATACGGAAGAGAGGCCCTCGCATATCCGTACAATCAACAAGTACTCCCGGACGGCTATCACTGTAGCCCCTTCAAGGTAGCTACTCCATTCATGGGCATCAGTAGCAACTCATCCATTCGATGTGAAGATCGTCGGTCTTGCGCCGTCTTCAATCTCTTCGACTGTTAGTCATCGTATCAATTATTCAGAATGGGTTAATCCCGGTCTTTCCGAATAACTGGCGTACTTTACAAACAAGTGCTATAAAAACACATCCTACGCCTCATTCCAATTCAAAATATTATTTTAATAAAATATTCACCTTCTTAGTGAAAGGTTCCCATTAATTTTATCAAAGATAAATTCTTTTAAATTTTCTTTTTAATCTCAAAAATCATTACTTAATGATTATTCAAGATTAAGAATTTAACCTTATCTTTAAATGGGTTAAAGAACTAATGTCTTTTAAAAATATTGTTCACGATAAACCCAAATCTTCTTCCATCAACTATGAAATCTTCACGGAAATCATAACGTTGTATAATCGATATAAATTCCCATATCAAACTAATAATATAAATGGAATAGCGACAATGCCTTTTAAATTCCATATATAGTATCGGTCTTCATTCATAGGAGCTCATCTCGATTATTACCAAATCGAATTCCATTCAATTCCAATTTAATATATTAAATTGGAAAACTTTATTTTGGAAAAATTCCCATTAAATCTTAATAAAAGATTTATAAATTCCAAATTATTCTTCACTATTAATTGGGTTAAAGAACAAGTGTTATTTAAAACACCGTTCACGATAAACCCAAAAATCCAATCCTTTTATCCAATTCCAATTAAATATTAATTAATTGGTAAAAATTTCCTAAATCTTAAATAAAAGATTTATTCCTTTCTAAATTGGGTTTAAGAACAGTGTTATTAAAGACACCGTCCACAACAAACCCAAAATCACATTTGATATTAAATATAAGGTTCTGAATAGAAATTATATCGGCTTATATTCAGTATCAAATTCTAAGACCAACAAATATCGTATTGGGAATAACGATATGTATATATCTTCCGATTTCCCATAACAATATTTGTATAATAACGGAATCCAATATCGAAGTATTCCGAAGATAATTTCTATTCAAATCCATTTCAATATATATAAATAAATATTGGAAAAATTCTAGTTATTTTAAAACCATTTTCAAATCCAATTTAATTATTTCTAAAAATAATTAAATTATTATTCTAGTTAATAACTAGTTCATTTCGATAAAAATATATTCTTATCTTTATAAAATTGGATTTTTTCATCAAAAATCTTTCCAAACCATTTATAATGATTTTACATATTTTTAATAATTTTATTATCGCCCGTACAGTCGGTTTCCAACAACAGCCACCGAACTGCATCCATAGCGACCTTTTCTGAAATTGATTTGGACATATCTCCAAATCTAACCGTTAGATATCAAATCTTTTATATGCATTGGAAAGCTCTTTTCGATACAAACCCAATGGTTCCAGTTTTAGGAGAATCCGACAGTCGGATCTCCCGTAATGTCAATTTGAAATTAATGGTCGAAATTCGCGAACGGTCACTGCGCGGCGCGTTCTATTCAGGCCATTAAATATATATAATATATTATATATATATTTCATCGATTTTCATTTAAACCGTATTTATAAATTATTTATAAATTCATTTTAAAATGATTTCTACTTCATTTTCAATCTTAAATAAAAATTGAATATTCTATTATTTTATCATATTAAAATAATATTTTTAAAACATCAGATTTTAAAATCACTTCTTTTCTATATTCATTATAAAGTGAATAAATCGATCGATAAACCCGTTCGGGTTAAAATGGCAGGTGCAACTTAACTCGTCTTCTTATTTTCTTATATATAATTCTTTTTAACGTAACAAACATACAATGAAAACATAAATTCCATTGTCAAGTCTTTTATTTTAAAATAGGTTTCTGTTAAATGAAACCAACTAACAATAAAGATGTAATTTTTAATGTTCAATCTTTTTATTGAAAACAATCTTCAATAAAAATGTAATTTTTATTGTTCAATCTTTTTATTGAAAACAAACTTCAATAAAAATGTAAATTTTATAAATAAAAATGTTCTTTTACATCAAAATGTTCTTTTACATAAAAATGTTCTTTTATAATATTTACAATGAAAATATCCTTTTATAATTTACAATGTTCTTTATATAATTTACAATAACAATGTTCTTTATATAATTTACAATAACAATGTTCTTATATAATTTACAAGAACAATGTTCTTTTATAATTTACAATAAAAATTATCTTTTATAATTTACAATAACAATGTTCTTTATGACAATGAAAAGATTAATTTTTATTGTAAATCATTTTTCAAGTTTCTAAATGGTAATAAAAGACTAATTTTAAGCATCAACAATTTACTGTCAAATTCATGTCTCTAAATGTGAGTAAAAGAATAAATTTTATTCTAAAACATATTTTTAATAATTCATATGTTCTTTCATAACAATAAAAAGATAATTTTTATTGTAAAACAAATTCTGACAATTTTTATATTCCTACATAAAATAAAAAGAACAACTTTTTATTTTAAAACAGTCATTTATTTCTGAACTGGAATGAGACCCAATCAATTACCATATAATTTTCAGTTATATGGATTTCAAACATCGCATGTGTGCAACAATAATGATAAATATTCATCAAACAGTCTAATCACATGCAGAGTGAAGTTTACAACTGTGTGAGCATTAAAATAAATAAATAATGCTCATCACGGTCTGTCAATCCATCGATTAACATATAAATAAATTCAAGGGAGATGGGTACAAATTACCATCCCCTGACCTGTGTGGGGTTTCAAACAACAGCATTTTATTTAAATAAGTTATTGGTTAATAAATTTAACCAATTTTCACTATTTAAACTTCAAATTATAAATAAATATTTATAATCTAATTTAACTACCAAATTTATGTTAACATAACTTTTAATCATTTCAACATCACAAAAAACATATAATACAGTCAATTTAACTCGTCCATGGTTTGTGGACGAGGGGAGTGATTTAATCAAGCACAGTGTACATTTTATAGTGACTAAACTGATAAAAATCTAAATTGGCAATTCTATATATTTTCCAGCTATAAAAGTAAATAAATAACTATGTAGAAATTTTAGTGAGGAGCTCTCACCTTTGGTTCCCACTCCGTCATTCTTTAGCGGACGATTCGGATTCTGTTCTACTTCCGTTCAGTTCCATAGCAGTCCGTGTCACACAGTTTGTATTAAAAATCATATTTTTAATGTTGTTCTATATATTTGGTATAAATCATATTTTTATTACGATGCGATCTTTATATTAAAAACAAATGCGATCTTTATATTAAAAACAATGTTGATTTCATTTATGAAACAATGCCAATTTTGTTTACAAAACAATGTTGACTTTACTTACAAAACAATGTTTATTTCGTTTACAAATAATGTTTATTTCATTTACAAAATAATGTTGATTCTTTTTATCTACATAAACAATATAATTTTTATTACAAAACAATATATATATATTTTTTTACAAAAACAATATACTTTTATTTAAAAAGACAATGTACTTTTTTATTTATAAATTCAACGCCATTTTTATTTATAAAACAAAGTTGATTTTTATATTAAATACAATGTTAATTTTACATTAAAATCAAGGTATATTTTGTCAAAACAATGTTTGTTTTATTTTATCAAAACAATGTTTGTTTGAATTTCTAAAGCAATGTTCTCCTTTTATTTCAAAACAATGATCTTTTTATTTCAAAGCGATGACCTTTTTATTTCAAAGAGATGATCTTTTTGTTTACAAAAACGATATGATACTTATGACTAAAACAATGCAAATTTTTATGATTAAAAATAATGCAAATTATATGATTAAAAACAATGCAAATTTGATGATTAAAACAACGTTATTTCTATGATTAAAAACAATGTTCTTTTATTCATAAAACAATGTTTATTTTATTATTTAAACAATGTTTAATTTATTTACAAAACAATAATATTATTATTTTCAAAATAAATGCGATTTTTTATTAAAAAATTACAATGCTCTTTTTATATACAAGACGATGCGATCTTTTTATTTACAAAAACAATGCTTATTTTATTTTTAAAAACAATGTATACTTTATTTACAAAAATAATGTATAGTTTAGTTTCAAAAACAATGTTCTGTCTTTATTTTAAAAACAATGTTCTTTTCATTTCAAAACAAAGTTATATTTTGATTTACAAAGCAAAGTTTATATTTTGATTTACAAAACAAAGTTTATATTTTGATACAATTCTATGTTGATTATAAAGCAATTCTATGTTGTCATCCCTTTAATTACCATTCCACACATAAGAGCCGTTCATCTTTGATCTGAAGCCCCCCCTCCCCCCCGCGTCTTCTTCATTGTTTGAAATCCTCCAGGTACTGGCCGTTCGAACCCAAAACACACGCCTTAACCACAACCGCCACCGCCTCCATATAGCGTCGGACCCCCATCAGAAAGCACCACGCCATCGAGCATCACGCCGCCATCAAGCCCCCTCCACCTGCTCGAACTCGCACCCACGGTTTGCCCCCAAAACCGTTCGCAAGTCAAGCCCTTCGAGAGAAAATTCTGGCCACCTCGTTGAGTTAAATTCGATCATCACCGTCAGTTAGCTACCTAGAGATTGTATCTCATCTTCTATGAACATGCCTGCTTTTTATGATGTTTTATGATTCTTGATTACTTTGATGCGATGCGCATCAATTTGATAAATTTATGATTACTTTGATGCAATGCGCATCAATTTGATTTATGTTTACTTTGATGCGATGCACGTCAATTTGATTTGTGTTTACTTTGTTGCGATGCGCATCAATTTGATTTATGTTTGGCATTTATTTGTCAATTCTTATTATTATACGCTCTTTTCTTGTCATGAGATTTATTTCCTCTGTCATTTCCTATTGTGTGCTATTATTTGAATGTTGCATTCTACATTAGCTACGAGATTATGTAGAGATAATTGTGTGTTGACATTCCATTGTCATTTCATGATTGTGTTGACATGCCATGTTTCATACTTTTAGATATTATTACTAGAATCATGTCATCTTGTGTTATCTGAATCCATTTGATAAGTACAGCTAGACTGATCCATTTATTGTTTATTTTCTTATAAATAATACTCGGGTCAGGCCGAGTCATTTTAGGTGCTCCTTTGGGTCTCATCGCAGGATTGATCTTCTGCTTTCAGCTTGCTACTCTGCCTCCGTAGCTTTATGTACTTTTGTACCTATGACATTGTCTTTCGTTGTGTACATAGTCTTTTATTTAGATCATGGTATATGTATCTATTCTTTCGAGGTTAGTGGATCTTTGTTGACTACTATCTTGTTGTACACATTCTTGGTTTATTCATATCTATTCCGCCTTTGTGATATGATTATTCTGTGTCTGGCTATGATATATACCACATATATATTGTTTTTTCTATTTTATACTGCTTTCCGGATTACATACAGCCGTTGTGTAGTTTCCCTATGTGCTGAACGGTCATGTCGAAATTCTAATCGGTATCAGAATTTGATGTGCATTCCTGACATGGAGTAATCATACAATCGGTCTCTCTTCACAAACCTTATTCTTCGTTATGGTCTACGACATTTCTCTGAAATGAACTGGACAATAGTGGGTATAGAGGCGGGGCATTACATATATATTATATGTATATATATTATATATATTAATGGTTTGAATAGAACGCGTCGCACCGCGATCGTTCGCGAATTTCAACCATTGACTTCGAATTGACATTACGGGAGATCCGACCGTCGGATTCTCCTAAACCCGGAACCATTGGGTTCCTATCGAAAAGAGATTTCCAGTGAATATAAGAGATTTAAATTTGAATGGTTGGATTTGGAATTATGTCCAAATCAAATTGGGAAAAGGTCGCTATGGATGCAGTTCGGTGATCATTATTGGAAACCGACTGTATGAGCCTTGATAAAATTATTAAAAATATTAATAATTTGTGTAAAATCATAATAAATGATTTGGAAAGAATTTGGATGAAAAATTCAACGTTTGTAAGGATAAAAATTTATTTTTATCAAAATGAACTAGTTATTAACTAGAAAGATAATCCAACATTTTTAAACAAATAAATTGGATTTGTGAATGGTTTTAATCTAACCAGAATTTTCCAATGCGTGAATTGGAATGGATTTGAAAAGAAATCATCTTCGGGAGATTTCGATATTGGATTCCGTGACTATACAGATATTGTGGTGGAATATGGAAGATAAATATATATCGTTGTTCTCCATATGATATGTGTTGGTTTCAGAATTTGATATTAAATGTAAGCCGATATAATTTCTATATAGAGCCTTATATTTAATATCAAATTGGATTTTGGGTTTGTCGTGGATGACTTCTTAAATAACACTGTTCTTAAACCCCATGGTGAAAAGGATAAATCTTTTAATTAAGATTATTTGAGTTCCCAATTATATTTGGTAAATGGAATAAAATGGAATGAGATTTTGGGTTTATTGTGAACTGTGTTTTAAATAACATTCATTCTTTAACCCAAATTAACCATGAAATGTGATTTGGAATTTATATATCTTTTAATTAAGATTTAATGAAAATTTTCCAAAGTAAAGTTTTCCAATTTAATATATTAAGTTGGAATTGAATGGAATTTGATTTAGTGATAATCAAAGTGAGCTTCTATGGAGGAAGACGGTTACTATATATGGAATTTAAAAGGCTTAGTCGTTATTCCATTTATATTATTAGTCAGATATAGAAATTGATATTGATTATATATTGGTTTGTTTCCCGTGAAGATTCCATAGTTAATGGAATGTGGTTTTGGGTTCATCGTGAACTGTGTTTTAAATGACATTAGTTCTTTAACCCAGTTAAAGACAGGATTACATGTCTAACATTGTCTTTCGAACTGTATGGTTGATCTCTGCTAAATATATATCTGTTTGGTGGTGGAGAATTTATCCTCTTGCCTAACACCCTTCTCTAAGACGTATGAGCATAGATGTTATATATCGGCAGAAATCAGTGGTACGGTGTAGATTGTCGATGCGGCATGTTTAATTTCCCAAAGTTAAATAATCATTAATAATGATTTTTGAGAAGATTAAAACTAAGTGGAGTTGTACTGAATCTTTAATTAGATTGAAATGTGAATAGGATAATTTAAATAAACAAATTTAGGAAATGATCGAGAATGGAGTACCACCAGTTTTACTCCAGGCGATAGTTAAATCTTTAATTAGATTTGAATAGGAAATGATTATTAATTCTACCGATAACACTGTGGTGTTGGATATGGAGTATTGCCAGTTTTGCTCTATGGGATGAATAGATTGGGATTGGGAAATATAATAAGTGATTACTTCGGCAAAGTGCGCTAATCCCGACTAGTTTGGAAAACCTTAATTTGGTTTAAATTATGAAAAGAATATTTGAATAAAAGAATATTATGGATTGGAATGAGGCGTATGTTGTATTTGTGTAGCACTTGTTTATGAGATACACAAGTTATTTAGAAAGACCCGGTTTATGCCCATTCTGAATAACTGATTTGATGATAAGTCGACGATGAAGACGGTGGTTGAAGACCGGAGAACTTCACATCGTTTGGAAGACTACTGATGTCTTGATTGGGCTATACACCTGAGACAAGGTAATAAGTGGTGATCATCCAGACGTACTTGGAGATCGACGTGATATGCAAGGACCTCTCTCCTGTATTGGACATATGAAACGAGGAATACGGTGCCTCCGGTTTTGTTCAGACCCAGAACGGACTTGTAAATGGATAGTGTGTCTGACATTGTAATCCTTTATACTGTATTTGTTGATCTCTGATAAATATATATTTGTTTGGTGGCGGAGAATTTATTCTCTTGCTTAACACCATTCTCTAAGACGTATGAGCTTAGAGGTTATATATTGGCAGAAATCAGTGGTATGGTATGGATTGACTATGTGGCATGCTGAGTGGCATGGATCAAAGGCTTTTGTTGAAAAGCAGAGTCTTGTGGTTGATGATCAAAGCACGGCTTTAAATAGCATAGCTTTGTGCATAGCGTTAATTCGCGAGCCTCACCCCCAGTATGAGTAAAAAACGGGATCGTGACTGCAGGGAGTGCATACGTTTTTTTCTAGCTAGAAGTAGGGTCATGGTATGGAGCCCAGACATTTTTACTTATGTGGATGACGGATTGCGAGGCGCCTCGGTTTGAGTCCCTAGTGGCTCTAGATATTGGTCGCTATTGGCCAAGTGATAGGTCCGATAGGACCGGAAAACGTATTGTTCTGGAATAACCAATCCACTAAAGTATGTGTGGACCGGCCCTGAAGAACCAGGGTTGCCCATAGGTGTGATCCTGAGGCATTTTCTAGAGTGTCTCGAATCGGTGAGGAGTCATCCCTTGCCTCGACTCAAAGACGGAAATACAATTTCCAATACGTGACTTTTCGTTTTAGTTGTAGAACTATTATGGCGACATAGTATATGGTAGATATGCCGTCTATGATCGATACATTTTTATTTGAAGTTTTTTTATACACTTTATGTAATGATCCAAGATTTTTGCAATAAAATTTGAATTTTATATTATTTTCAAATGAATTTTTGAAAGGTTTAAGTGATCTTTGAGTAAATTTTAATGCTATAAAATTATTTTAAAATAGTTGAAATTAATTGTTATTGTGAAATTTAGTTAAAACAATGTTTGTTTCAAAAAAAACATTTTGTTGTTAATTGAATTATTAAAATGATTGGTAATTTAGTTGCTAAAACAATATGAATTTGAAATTAAATTATAATTAAAAAATTTGTTTTAAAATTTTCGTTCAGTTTCAGTTCACATACCTTAAATTATTTTATAGAATTTTACTGTAATTTTTAATTTGGGAAATAAGCATATATTTTTCAAACATATTTTAGGGTAACTATGGTCCCTTTTGACACTTTACAGAATCAATCAACCGGTCCATTTTATTACTTTTTTAGAATCGTGGTACATTGTTGCACACCATTTTAGTATTAGTTGTGATTATTCGCTATCTATAATTATAAAATAAAATAAACATATAAATGATAAACTTAAGTTCAGATGAGAAACAAATTATTAACAATATCAATCCAAGTGAGCTTGGCAAGTATACTTCCTACGCTATTCCATTCGAAACAAATGTATTTGCTATTCCAACATAAAAATAATCTTAACTCCAAGGTGTTCACATCTGAAGATTTTTGTCCACTTCTAATAATAATAAAATAACAAAAAAATATATGATACAGGCATATAGAACAAACAACTGCATGTTTGGGCATTTGTCCTCAATTTGTTTTGGCTTGCTACACGTGTTCCTTCCTTGATTATTTATTTACTTTCACCTACTTTACTTATCAGTAGGTTTCGAACCATCCTCCTCCACTATTGAAATCCCATCCGCCATTTATCTACGAATCCAGTTAGTCGCAGTGCAAACTCCACCTTTTGCTTCTCCTTTCCCACTGTTAAGTTCTTCCCAGTACTTCCCCACCTAGAACCACAATCGGCGGTAACACCTACCGACACCCTAGTCCGCCTTCCCTCCGTTGTGGCCCACTCTTTCCCTTACACAGTTGCACCTGCAAGCACCATCTCCTCTTCCTTATAACACTCTCGGTCTTGGTAGCCTCCAGACCGCACCCTCACCTTTTTCTCCTCTTCCACTTTCATCTCCACTCAGTTCCGCCTTCACCAATTTGCTGACCTCCACCCTACGCCTCCCCAATTACTCAAGCTTCACAACAGCTAGTCTGCACCCTCCAATATCCATTCCAGGCCATGTTCATGTCTTGCATGCACATGCATGTGTGATTTCTGTTGCTGTTGGAAGCCTAGTTTTATATTAAAAAAAAGATGAAGAAATAAAAGGAAAAGAAATAAGGGTTTGCAAAAACAAGAAACCCAGCATGGGTTCGGTCCAGCTCCAATCTCGCATGCATGCGTGAGAGCATGTAATTGTTTTGCACTTGAAAGGCAAGTGCAAAAAGAAAAGAGACAAAGGAAAAAAACATGAAAAAAAAAGGAAGGAAGAGAGACAAGAGAGAAGAGGGTAAGAAGAAGGGAAAGACATGGAGAGAGAGAAAGCAGTGAGCAAATACACGGAGAATGCATCAAGCATATAGACGCAGGAGGAAATACCCTTTTCTAGAAAGCAACTTGGGTGAGAACACTTGAATTTAAAATTTGTCAATTAATATTTGATCATATAGATTATTCAGTATTTGAGATAATGTGTGTTGATATTGGTTGATATTAGCGATCATGGATCTTGTTTTGTATGCGATGGTTGTGCATGAGTATGGTTGTCGATATAAACCATACTTTGACATGCGTTAGTGTGATTAAATAGCTATAGGTTATATGGATGCATGGATTGTTGTAATTGTGTTAGTATATTTGTGTGTCATTTTGATTTTTACATAGAATAGCGGTAAATAATTAAGTTAATTTCCATCAAAGAATAATTTATATTAGTTAATTGATTAAAATATTATTTAAAGGATGCGTTATGATGATATTTTATAAATTTAAAAATATCGATTAAATAATATTTTGCTACCTTGAAATGTTATTAACATAATTATGTTGAAAAAGTTTTAATATTTTCAGTTAGGTAATAATTTCAACGATACTTTACTCGATCATTAAATTAACGAAATGTTATAATATTTTGAAAATTGAATATTCGTTAAATTAGATAATAAGTTAATGAGAACCATTTTGTAATATAAATATTATTTTGTGAATTAAGCATAGTGTAATGAAATTTGGAAACATAAATTATAACCCAAATTTAAATTTGATGTAGGGTTATAAATTATTTTGAAAAATACCTTAAATTCGTATTATTTCATTTCGAATCAACTCAAGTTTTAAAATAGCAAGATACTTCAATTTTTTGCTTCGATATGATTTAAAGTTGAATTATTTGATTTTTGAAATCCAAGTAAAGTTGAAAAAAATTGAAACATTATTATCAAATTGTTTAAAAGGATATTTAAACTTCCATTATTGGGTCATGAAATTCAATATCATTTAGATAAAATATTTATAATAATATATTATAAATTCTTTGCATAATAATATGATTTTGAAAGTAAAGTAAAGAATGAACTTAAATATACGGGTTAACAATTAGGTTTGTTCGGTTACCAGTTTTGGATTGGTAAATGGGGTGCGTAACTAAGGCAAAGGATGCACCAACCAGTGCATTGAACTTACCTAGCCTACGTTTACTTATCTAGGCTAGTAAAAGAGCAAACTGAAAATGAAATCTCGAACATCGTAAATGGTAATTATAATAAATAATTTTCGAATGTATGAATTGGTATAATTTGATGAAAGTGATCTTCAGATATCTAATATAAGTTCTGTAAATAATGACGAATACTATTTGAGGAATTAAATGGTGAAAATATTGGAATTCCGCTTATAGTATTAGTTTAATACGGAATATGCATATTGGATATAAGAGGTTTCGATCTCTATACAAATCGCATATCTAGTATAAATCATTGGATTTAACTCCGAATGATATGATAATAACTTTGTTTTACTGAGTAAATCTTAGGTTAATTATTGAAGCTTATGCGAACTAAGTGAACAAAAATAAATAAATAAATTGAATGTCATTGAAATTGATGTGAATCGACTCGAGATATTGAAGCAAATTATACTCTTTTGAGTGTGGATATAAATTTAAGTCAATGGAATGGGAAAGAAATAATTCCAATTTAAAGTATTTGTATATTTATATAGGTTTTCAACTATTTAAACATGGTATGTTAATTTAAAAAATAGTTAAATAAGACTTATTTGATTTAAAGGATATGTATATGGTTTATATACTCTATTTGTATACTTCTCAAACTTTAAAATATTGTAAGTAATTATTACAACCCATTCTATTTTAAAATCTTCTAAATTTATATATATTAGTTAATAAGAAATGTATAATTTCATTCTCCTAAATCCTGTTCAAGTAATACATATATAAAAACATCATCCCTCTCATGGCGTCAGCTCTCCGATCCACCTCGAGCCAAACAATTCCTCAAATCCCTTAACCACCACGCTCTACGCCAAATCCAGATCTACCGCCTGAGCCGACACCTCCTCCTCCAGTTCCTCCGCCGCACCTACCTCCTCGTTCCTTCTCTTCTCCTCCGATCCAGCCGTTACCTCTAGCACGATGGACTTCGCTTTTTGGAGCTAAGCCTCGAAGCGTAGGTGATTTTACACCACCAACAATCAAGCTCAAGTATAAAGGCAACAGCTTAATTCCAACCGAAGAAATTGTTGAAGCTAGTGTTGAAGTTTGGAGTGATTATATTACGGGGGATTTCTTGGACACCCCTCTTTCATACAGCGATGTTGTAACGCATTTGAAACGCCACTGGAATCCTTGTGGTTCTATCAAGGTAAAGTCAAACGGGCACATGTTCTTTTTCCTTCTTTCTTATTCTGATGATAGGAAGCATATTTTAGAATCGAATCCAGTAGTTATTAGAGATAAAGTCTTTATTTTGCAAAAATGGGACGTTAACATGGGGAATACAGGAAAAGGAATTAAAAAGGTCCCTGTTTGGATAAAAATGTATAATCTCCCAACGGTAGCATGGTCGAAAATAGGGATATGTTGGTTAGCTTCTCATATAGGAAAGGTTCTCTGCATGGATCGAGCAACTGAGAGCTTGGATTGGCTTGGTTATGCGAAAGTGATGGTGGAGGTTACCCCTGATAGTGAAATGCCAAGAATGATCTCTGTCATTCTTCTGGATGGCACTGAACATTTTGCAACAGTTGCTTACATCTGGAAACCGGATATATGCCACACATGTAAGAGTTTTGGTCACTCTGAAGCGAAATGTCCCTCCAACTCAGATGCTTCGATTAGGAATATTGGTAATAACGTTAAAGCCAAAGGCAACCAGATCAATGGACAGGTTAGAGAGCATGTAGCTGGAGGTAACTTGGGTATCAGAGTCCCGCTCTCTACCAATGTTACTAAACCTAGAGCGTCGAATGCAAAACAACAGGAATGGTTAAGAGTGAATGATCCTAATACCAAGAGAGTTGATGAAGCTGACATGATCAGAACTGCAGTTCCCGATTTGCTCGTTAGTACGTAATAGTTTCGGCTGTTTGAATGATGCTAATGAATTCAATGAAGAACTAGAAGATACTCTATCAGTTGAGGTAGGCGAGATAACTGAAAAAGAGCAACGTCAGGGCAAGATAGTTGTCTCGAAATCGGCAGGTAAGGCTGTTGAAGGTATTTTTGTTGATACAACTCTTGAGCTTAGTAGTGAAGAAATCGACTTCATTAATGACATTAATGAGGGTGGGTATGATGTCGACGTCCCTCCAACAGCGCCACCAGTGCAGTCTAATACTGAATTCAGCTTCAAGCCGGGATTTCTAAACCAAGTGAGCTCTCCGAACAAGGCGCTAAAAGAAAGTGTAACTCAAAATCCACTACATGGACTCATTGATGAAGTTTCTAACTTTGACAAGTATGCTGTTGGAACTGATGTGTCAATGTCTATGGAAAGATTTAATGGAAGTGCAGAACCTTTAAATGCAGCTTCCCTGAATGTTGCTGTTGATGTTAGAAACTTAATCGAGCAGATGGAATGTGGTGGAAACACAGTGTATTCTGACTCCAATAAAACAGGAGTGAACGGACTGGTAAATGTGAATGATGGTACACAGTGTATTAGTGCGATGAAGCTTTCTGCTGACACACAGCATATTGCTGAAAGCTTGAATGGGTTTCTGAAAATCAATGACAAGTGGAGGGAAGGTAAAGAGAAAAGTGACATGCAAAGTGATGGCACTGAAAACATCAAAGATCAGTCTCCTATTGTGAAGCAACTCGGACAATCTAACAGTCGTGATGAGCCAAAAAGCAAATCTCCTCCTTATAAGGCGAAAGCAAAGAAAGTGCTCAAAGAAAAATCCGTGATAAAAAACATAGAATGTATGAGAGCTGAAATTGAAAGCGGTGAGCTCAGTGAAGATGTATGTGAGGGCAAGAGTCAGGTAATAGCTAGCTACATGAGAAACTACAAAGACGATCTAAGTAAGCCGAGCGGACCGTATGCAAATATCCCACCACCACCAGGTTTCAAGGCTCCTCCTCCGGATGTTGGAGACTACGCGGCTGCGGCGGCTTCAATCACTTCTTCTTTGAGCAAAAAAGCGAAGTCTCCGGTTACTAGGAGCATGAAGAGAGCCATGCAGAACGCTGTCTTTGACAATGGGTAATTGCTGAAAGAAGTCATTTTTCTTTCTTTTTTCTTTTTTACATGCGTCTGGCATGTAATGCAATCAAAATGAAGCAACTATATATTTTTGCTATGTATGTTATGCCTTGAGAATATGTATTTTCTTCTCCTGCGTGAGCTAGAATCATGTGATTGACGGTCCATCTAACCGTTATTAGCTGACGGCTAACAACAGTCACCTTTACCCTATTGTACTTTATTATTGTTATAATAAAAAGTGTTATGGATCACTTTAAAAACCGGTCGGCCTTGCCAAAAAAAAAAAGAAATGTATAATTTTCAAATATTTAATTTAATTTAATTTAATTGGGAATTGTTTCAGTCCTGAAATCCTTTGACTTGAATATAACGAATCCATATTTGAATGAATAAATACAACGTGGTTGAATTGTAGAAATATTGTTAATCTTTATCCTCGATTTTAAATGATTGTTTGAATTTATAAACGGCAATTACTAAATTTAGAAAGAATTTGGATATAATATATATATATATAAGGAAAAGAACTTAATTCGAAATATGTATTCCATATGAAGCACCGGTTATTTGGAAAACCCGGAATTGGAATTTAATTCTCGAATACCATTCCAAATAACCGCCCGATGAAATAAATGAAGACATAAAAATGGCGACTGAAGACTGTGGTTCTTCACATCGAATGGGTTGCCTGCAGATTTGTTTCTGTACTGAATAGTTACAGTAGAGAGATGACCCTATTACCGGAGAGGCAAAAAGCCCGATCGCATTTGGAGAATTTTCGTATTTGCAAGGGCCTTCGCACTCAAACCTGAGTTGTGAAATAAGGCGCCTTTGGTTTCGTTTGATCCAGGAATGAACTCGTATAGACGTATGTCAGACACTGTATCTTATAGTGTATTAACTGATTATTACCGAACATATTTCTGTTTGGCGATCGGAATTTATTCCCTTGACTAAAAGTCATTTGGTCAGTGATTATCAGTTGTAGATTATGAAATGCAATGTGGCATGCGGAGTGCTCCAGTTAATGAAATGATCAAAGCATGGCTTAGTGTAAAAGCATAGCTTTGTGGTACGAAACCTCGAGAACCTCACAGCCCGAAATAATGGGAAACTGGCGGTTAGATTGTATACCTATCCATATTATCTATTGAACTCGAAAGCTTCGGCGGTGGATCCCCCTGTGAAACCTAAGGCAATAAAGTATATACGGTGTCCGATGTCTAGATGAAAACCCAGATATACTTCGCGCTGTGTATTCGGTGTCCGTTGTCTGGATGTTAACCGGGAGATACTTAGCTTCGTGTCCTCGATTGATCTTTCGTGCCAGGAACCATCTTGTTGGAAATCCAATAACCAATACGAGCCTCTCGCTTTGTTTGTAAACTATGTATGCAGGCATAGTCACTATGCTTGCTAGATTTGTAAATTTATTTGCAAAATGTTTTTAAGTGTTATTAGTAGTAATAATACACACCATCGACATATATCGTGGATTTGACATTATAAGGATAAAACTCATCCATGTGCACGCTTGCATTTGCATTTTGTTTAGTGTGTTCAGGGCGAGCCTTATAATGGTCTCATTTTCTTTAAAACTCATTTACGAATTATGCACTGGTAATCATAGGAGTAATCCCATTTCGTATTATACGGCGTGGTCCTGTGATTTATCTTAATATAAAGTAAAATGTTTTATGTTCTCACACCAGTCCCATGACTGACCTGGAGTTTATTACTCCTTCCTAAACTCTGGGTGTCCAAAATTTTCACATGGGAAGCTAGTGGTTTAGTTTTACAATTATAGATCCTTGGAGCAAGATTCAAAGCACTTTTGTGCTGAAGCTTTGAGCTGGAGTTGGAGTCCTTCTGCTATATCGTATTGTTTTCTTCCGTTGTAGTTCTTTCCACCGTGTAATTTCCTGTAACTCTAATATTGTAAACTCTGTTGTAATCAAACGTTGTGTAATAAAAGTTTATTTTATTTTGTTCTAATGTGTACTACCCCGGCGAATCCGATTTTCAAACATCTGGAGTTGGTTGATTTAAACATCAACTTGAGGTGATTAGAAGTTGGGTCGTCACATGTGGTATCAGAGCTGTGGTTGAACCCTGCTCAAGGGGTATATTCATTAGTATCAGAATAACGGAGTAAGAAACTCATTAGAGATTGGGTAATTAATACCCTAGAATGAGTTTAAGAGTGTTTCATATGTGAGGATGGTTTTTTTTTAAATTAAAATAAACAAAAAAGGCTATACTTTAAATGTAAAGAAAATACTTCGGAAATGATTAAATGGATAACCTAGTTATGGATGTTAAGAATAAGATAAACAGTCCAAATAATATTTAGAATGATATGGAATAAAATAAGTGAAGATTAAAGAATTTGGTAGGATAGATTAAATTGGATCTTGAAGAATTTAGTGAGAAGTATATATTTCGGACCAAAAAAATTATTTTGAAATTTAATAAACCATTTTGAGAAGTGGAACTATTTTGAAATATAATTTATGATATGGGCTTTGAGTATTGATTGACGCCGCGTTAAATTGTCAAGAATGTACGGATTTCGAATATACGCCTGATCAGCGTACATTTGAAGTCCAGTATACACTAGATAGATATAGAATCGCACTGTAGACACTAGAGGATAATCCTATTGATGATTCGGACATCATCAGTGATCATTCTCGAGTTTTGAAAATAGGATGACTATATGATTCTAATCAAAACGTCGAAAAATACTTAAAACCATTTACATAAGTGATTGAAATTGTTTATATTTATTCAAATAAAATGTTTTGATATGAATTAGAATACATAAGCGAAATTTAAATAAGTTATGTTTTCATTAATTGTAGAATATAAACGGAATTTGTAAATGAATTGAGACGAGTTGGGAAAAATTCGATAGACTTAAATTAAAAAGAATTTAGTTTAGAGAATAGAGTTAGAAGTTATCAACGATTTCAGACATTTAATAGGTTTTGATAGATAATATAGTAGAAATAGTTTTGAAAATAATAGGGTTAATAATCCCTTAAGATGAGTTAAGAAAATGGAGTATGTGAGAATGAGCTTGAAAAATAAATTGAATTAATATACTTGATTTTATGGAATATGGCGATATGAGAAAACGTATAAGTTTGGAATTTAGAAGTAAAACAAAACTAGGAGGATTGAAATGGAAGGTGAAATTTAATCGTTTTAGAATTCAAATAACTTTAAACTCGTAAACCCTAAATATGGTTAGGTAAATAATAAATATTTGAACACCTGGTAAATAAGTGGTGCAACTTGATAATAAAGTATTTAGGTTGTATTTGAAATTCAATCATTTAAATATAAATAGGCTAGTTAGATAAATTTTGTGAATGTATTAGGGTGAAAAGCTAATATGTATGAGCAAAAAAATGAATGTATGGATGTTTGTGTTAGTCGAAATTTTAGTTAATACTGTTGTTGGTTCATTTTCTCCATAATTTAATTTGCTAAATGAGATATTAGAATTTAAACTCGGATTCAAATTTGAAACGGATTCTAGGAAAATTTTATAAAGCAAAAATATTAAATATGGTGACTTATGTTCTTCTTTACGCTTAGCTCCAATTTCGAGAACGAAATTGCCTTAAGGGGGGAGGATATAACGATCCAAGATTTTTGCAATAAAATTTGAATTTAATATTATTTTTAAATGAATTTTTGAAAGATTTAAGTGATATTTGAGTAAAATTTTAAGGCTATAATATTATTTTAAAACAGTTGAAATTAATTGTTATTGTGAAATTTAGTTAAAACATTGTTTGTTTGGAAAAAAAATGTTTTGTTGTTAATCGAATTATTAAAATGATTGGTAATTTAATTGCTAAAACACTTTGAATTTGAAATTAAATTATAATTAAAAAATTCATTTTAAATTTTTAGTTCAGTTTCAGTTCGCGTAGCCTTAAATTATTTTATAGAATTTTACTGTAATTTTTAATTTGGGAAATAAGCATATATTTTTCTAACATATTTTAGGGTAACTATGGTCCCTTTCGACACTTTACAGAATTAATCAACCGGTCCATTTTATTACTATTTTAGAATCGTGGTACATTGTTGCACACCATTTTAGTATTAGTTGTGGTTATTCGCTATCTATAATTATAAAATAAAATAAACATATAAATGATAAACTTAAGTTCAGATGAGAAACAAATTATTGACAATATTAATCCAAGTGAGCCTGGCAAGCATACTTCCTACGCTATTCCATTCGAAACAAATGTATTCGTTATTCCAACATAAAAATAATCTTAACTCCAAGGTGTTCACATCTAAAGAGTTTTGTCCACTTCTAATAATAATGAAAAAAAAACAAAAAATATATGATATAGGCGTATAGAACAAATTACTGCATGTTTGGACATTTGTCCTCAATTTGTTTTGGCTTGCTACACGTGTTCCTTCCTTGATTATTTATTTACTTTCACATACTTTACTTATCAGCACGTTTCGAACCATCCTCCTCCATTATTGAAATCCCATCCGCTATTTATCTCCGAATCCAATTAGCCACGGTGCAAACTCCACCTTTTGCTTCTCCTTTCCCACTGTTAAGTTCCGCCCAGTACTTCCCCACCTAGCACCACGACCGGTGGCAACACCTACAGAAACCCTAGTCTTCCTACCCTCCGCTGTGACCCACTCTTTCCCCTTTCATAGTTGCACCCGCAAGCACCATCTCCTCTCCTCTTTAACACTCTCCGTCCCGGCAGCCTCCAGACCGCACCCTCATCTTTTTCTCCTCTTCCACCTTCATCTCCACTCAGTTTCGCCTTCACCAATTTGCTGACCTCCACCTACGCCTCCCTAATTGCTCAAGCTTCACCCCAGCTAGTCTGCACCCTCCAACATCCATTCCAGGCCGTGTTCATTCTCGCATGCACATGCATGTGCGATTGCTGTTGTTGTTGGAAGCCTTGTTATATATAAAAAAAAGAAGGAAAAAATGAAAAAAAAATAAGGGTTTGCAAAAACGTGAAACCCAACATGGGTTCGGTCCAGCTCCAATCTCGCATGCATGCGTGAGAGCATATAATACTTTTGCACTTGAAAGGCAAGTGTAAAAAGAAAAACAGGAAAAGAAAAAAACGTGAAAAAAAGAAAGGAAAAGAGACAAGAGAGAAGAGGGTAAGAAGAAGGGAAAGACACAGAGAGAGAGAGAGAAAGTAGTGTGCAAATACACGGAGAATACAGGAAGCATATAGATGCAAGAGGAAATACCCTTTTCTGGAAAGCAACTGGGGTGAGAACACAGGAATTTTAAATTTATTAATTAATATTTGATCATATAGATTATTGAGTATTTGAGATAATGTGTGTTGATATTGGTTGATATTAGCGATCATGGATCTTGTTTTGTATGCGATGGTTGTGCACGAGTATGGTTGTCGATATAAACCATACTTTGACACGCGTTAGTGTGAAACGCGTATTGAATAGCTTTCGGTTATATGGATGCATGGATTGTTGTAATTGTGTTAGTATATTTGGGTGTCATTTTGATTTTTACACAGAATAGCGGTAAATAATTAAGTTAATTTCCATCAAAGAATAACTTATATTAGCTAATTTATTAAAATATTATTTAAAGGATGCGTTATAATGATATTTTATAAATTTAAAAATATGGATTAAATAATATTTGGCTATCTTGAAATGTTATTAACATAATTATGTTTAACACATTTTAATATTTTCAATTAGGTAATAATTTCAACGATACTTTACTCGATCATTAAATTAATGAAATGTTATAATATTTTGAAACTTGAATATTACTTTGTAAATTAGATAATAAGTTAATGAGAACCATTTTGTAAAATAAATATTATTTTGTGAATTAAGCATAGTGTAATGAAATTTGGAAACATAAATTATAATCCAAATTTAAATTTGACGTAGGGTTATAAATTATTTTGAAAAGTACCTTAAATTCGTATTATTTGATTTCGAATCAAATCAAGTTTTAAAATAGCAAGATACTTAAAATTTTTGCTTCGATATGATTTGAAGTTGAATTATTTGATTTTTGAAATCCAAGTAAAGTTGAAAAAAATTTGAAACATTATTATCAAATTGTTTGAAAGGATAATTAAACTTCCATTGTTGGGCCATGAAATTTGATATCGTTTAGATAAAATATTTGTAATAATATATTATAAATTCTTTGAATAATAATATGATTTTGAAAGTAAAGTAAAGAATGAACTTAAATATACAGGTTAACAATTAGGTTTGTTCGGTTACCAGTTTTGGATTGGTAAATGGGGTGTGTAACTAAGGCATGGGATGCAGCAACTAGTGCGTTGAACTTACTTGGCCTACGTTGACGTATCTAGGCTAGTAAAAGGGAAAACTGAAAATGAAATCTTGAACACCGTAAACACTAACTAAAATAAATAATTTTCCAACGTATGAACTGGTAAAATTTGATGAAAGTGATCTTCAGTTATCTAATATAAGTTCTATAAATGATGATGAGTACTATTTGAGGAATTAAACGGTGAAAATATCGGAATTCCGCTTATAGTATTAGTTTAATACGGAATATGTATATTGGATATAAGAGGTTTCAATTTCTAACCAAATCGTATATTTAGTATAAATCATTGGATTTAACTCCAAATGATATGATAATAACTTTTTTTTACCAAGTAAATCTTAGGTTAATTATTGAAGCTTATGTCGAACTAAGTGAACGAAAATAAATAAATTGAATGTCATTAAAATTGATGTGAATCGACTCGAGATATTGAAGCAAATTATACTCTTTTGAGTGTGGATATAAATTTAAGTCATCGTTATGCGAAAGAAACAATTCCTATTTAAAGTATTTGTATATTTATATAGGTTTTCAACTGTTTAAACATGGCATGTTAATCTTAGAAATAGTTAAATAAGACTTATTTGATTTAAAGGATATGTATATAGTTTATATACTCTATTTGTATACTTCTTAAACTTTAAAATATTGTAAGTAATTATTTCAACCCATTCTATTTTAAAATCTTCTAAATTCATATATATTAGTTTATAACAAATGTATAATTTTCAAATATTTAATTTAATTTAATTTAATTGGGAATTGTTTGAGTCTTGAAATCCTTTGACTCGGATATAACGAATCTGCATTTGAATGAATAAATGCATCGTGCTTGAATTGTAGAAATATTGTTAATCTTTATCCTTGATTTTAAATGATTGTTTGAATTTATAAACAGCTATTACTAAATTTAGAAAGAATTTGGATATACATATATATATATATATGAGGAAAAGAACTTAAATCAAAATATGTATTACATATGAAGCGCTAGTTATTTGGAAAAACCGGAATTGGAATTCAATTCTCGAATACCATTCCAAATAGCCATCCGACGAAATAAATGAAGACATAAAAGTGGCGATTGAAGACCATGTTCTTCACATCGAACGGGTTTCCTGCAGATTTGTTTTTGTACTGAATAGCTACAGTAGAGAGATGACCCTATTACCGGAGTTAGAAAGCCCGATCGCATTTGGAGAATTTTCGGATTTGTAAGGGCCTTCACACTCAAACCTAAGCTGTGAAATTAGGCGAATTCGGTTTCATTTGATCCCGGAACGAACTCGTATGGATGTGTGTCAGACATTGTATCTTATAGTGTATTAACTAATTATTATCGAACATATTTCTGTTTGGCGATGGGAATTTATTCCCTTGACTAAAAGTCATTTGGTTAGTGATTATCATTTGTAGATTATGAAATGACAGTGTGGCATGCGGAGTGTTGTAGTTGATGAAATTATCAAAGCATGGCTTAGTGTAAGAGCACAGCTTTGTGGTACGAAACCTCGCGAACCTCACAATCCGAAATGATGGGAAACCGGCGCTTAGATTGTATACCTCTACATATTATCTATTGAACTCGAAAGCTTCGTCGGTGGATCCACCTGTGAAACCTGAGGGAATAAAGTATATACGGTGTCCGATGTCTGGATGAAAACCGGGATATATACTTTGCGCTATGTATTCGGTGTCCGTTGTCTGGATGTTAACTGGGAGATGCTTAGCTTCGTGTCCTTGATTGATCTTTCGTGCCAAGAACCATCTTGTTGGAAATCCAATAACGAATATGAGCCTCTCGCTTTGTTTGTAAACTATATATGTGGGCATAGTCACTATGCTTGCTAGATTTGTAAATTTATTTACAAAATGTTTTAAAGTGTTATTAGTAGTGATAATACAAACCATCGACATATATCATGGATTTGACATTATAAGGATAAAACTCATCCATTTGTGCGCTTGCATTTGCGTTTTGTTTGGTGTGTTCGGGGCGAGCCTTATAATAGTCTCATTTTTTTTCAAAACTCATGTACGACTTATGCACTGGTAATCATAGGAGTAAACCCGTTCCATATTATACGGCGTGGTCCTGTGATTTATCTTAATATAAAGTAAAATATTTTATGTTCTAACACCAGTCCCATGACTGACCAGGAGTTTATTGTTCCTTCCTAAACTCTGGGTGCCCAAAATTTTCACACGGGCAGTTAGTGGTTTAGTTTTACATTTATTGATCCTTGGAGCAAGATTCAAAGCACTTTTAGGTTGAAGCTTCAAGCTGGATTTGGGGTCCTTCTGCTATATAGTAATGTTTTCTTCCGCAGTAGTTCTTTCCACTGTGTAATTTCCTATAAATCTGATATTGTAAACTCTGTTGTAATCAAATGTTGTGTAATAAAAGTTAATTTTATTTTGTCTAATGTGTACTACCCCGGCGAATCCGATTTTCAAACATCTGGAGTTAGTTGTTTAAACATCAACTTGAGGTGATTGGAAGTTGGGTCGTTGCACTATACACTTATAATAATATCAGAATGATTTATTTTAAACGTACCAAGCATGTTTGCCTATTGTAAGGTAAAACTCTATCCTCCGACTTGTGTTGCATTGTGTGATTGGACCTGTGTCTTATAATAGCTTCATTTTTCCAAAAAGCATTGCGTTGTTTTATTTTAAAGTGAGATTCATGTGGAGTAAATCCGTTTTGTGTTATACGGTGCGGTCCCATGATTTCTCAACTTTTAAAGTAAAGATTTAATAACTGTTTTAGTTCTCACACCAGTCCCATGACTAACTCGGAGTTTATTGTTTCTACCTAAACTCTGGGTGCTCGTATTTTCCATAGGCCAGTCGGTAGTTATGGTTTTGCTGATATTATTTTCCCAGAATCCTGGATCTATAGCTGGAGCTATATTCGGAAAGCTTTGTATCTATATATGTCTTTCAGTTGTGTTATGTATTATTTTTCCGCTGCTATGTAATTTTAATCTCTGATATTGTATTTCCAATGTGTAAAATTTATTCATACTCTTGTATATTCTTGTACTGATGTAATTGTTGTAATAAGCAATGAAATGTTCTATTGTTTGTGTTCTGATTTGTCGTGTTCTCAACTCAATCCGGGCTTTCCCTTACGGGTGAGTTTGGATCTTTCGTCATGGTATCAGAGCTCTAGTTTATAGAGCTCGAGAACAAAACCCATTAGAACCGAACGAAAGAATTCATCAGTGATTAGATTAGTAATATCCAATGAGAATGACTCGTTAGAGATGGATCAGTAGTATCCTAGAATGAGTTTCAAAGAGTGTTATTTTTAAAATAAAAACGAACAAATTTTGTTTTGAAATTTAAACCTTATTATACGTATTTGAGTATTTTATTTTAAATTAATTTTGGACTATCGGGTATATAGAGATTTTAATATACGTCTGGTCCACGTGTATACGAAACCTCAAATATACTAGATAGATATAGAATCACACTCTAGTCGCCTGGGCATGATTCTGATGATGGCGCGCCATCATCAGTATTTATGCTCGAGTTTCGAAAGTGGGATATCTATATGATTCCAATTGACTGGTGTGAGAACCAAAATTTAGATAGGGTTGTTGTTGTGATTTGGCACTAAAAATATGATTTTGAGTGTATATATATATATAAGATATATGTTTGAAAAGTTAACCAACTAATTGATTGTTGGTTGTGATGTGTGATTATTAATCCAACTAATAAAACTAATATATGAAGGTTAAATTAGCCAAATCGAATAAAATATTGAACTGTAGTGAAATTTGATTGAAATTGCATATATGTACATATATATGTATGATCAAGTCATAGCATGGAAGCTAAGAAGAGGAATAAAATTGTATGCCCGACAAATACGTACATTTTTGTTGTATTTCTTGGGTTTTGATGATTTTATGAGCCGCTTGGCTGTTTCTTTTTCTTTTGGATTGATGAGGGCCCTGTGAGGTAAGTTGCGGTTTTAAATATCAACCCGTACAAAGAAGGTTATGGCGAAATTTTTCGAAAATTTAGGGTGTTAGCCAAATTTTTGAGAAATTAGAAAAAATTTAGAAACTGAAAAGTTGAACGATGAAAGCCAGAATGAAAGTTGAGTCGGTTAGTTAAACAACTTTCAGCTCCGTTCCTTTTCGAGGACGAAAAGATTTTAGGTGGGGGGATAATGCAACAACCCGGATTTTCAGAACCAATTTAAAATTTTTATTTTAGCTATTTTAATGGATTTTAAAACTTTAAAATGATTTATTTAAAATAATAACGACTAAAAATTTATTTAAATCGAAGTTAGAATGTATAAATTTATTTTAATTATAAAACAAGCCTGAAATGGTGCGGTAGTTTGAAAATTCGATTTTAAATTTCAATTGAATATACAGAGTTCAATATAAGTCAGAATTGGACGAAACAAGAAACTTTAGAATCTGTTTAACTATATCTTTCTAACGAATGTAAGAAACTGGGATCTCAAATTGAAAGTTATGTCCAATTTAAATTTTGAAATAGTCGCTATGGAATTTATATATTTTTTAAATATATATAGCCCTTAAAAATAACCATTTTGCAGACGACCTCCATTTTCGACGAAACCACTTTTGTTGGATCTGGAATGTCAAATTATTGTCATATTTCAATTTTCGTAATTTTTGAAATTAATATGTGAGCGTGGTGAATTTAAATGCGTTTGGCAGTTTTAGTTTGAATTTAATCGACTAGAAAATGGTCATTTTTCAGACGGTCTCCAAATTCGACAAAATTAGTTTTGTTAGGACCGTATCTCAAAACATAGCTAGATTTATTTTTCTGAAATTTTTGGAGTCAGTATGTGTCCCCGGTAAATTAAAATGTACGCTGAAATCAATTTTGAACGTTATACTAATTTATATTTTATTTTAACGAAAACTGATCGAAACAGTTGAATGGGCTTACGAAACATATCCCATTGTGTTCGGAATGGGGGTATTTAGCTAGGGGCGAAAGTCGTTGGATTTCGTTTGGAGTTCGAAAAAAAATTCACCTTTTTGAAAAAAAATAAAATTATATTATTATATATATTCAAAACATTATAACCTAATTCTGATTAAATCGGTTTTCACCAAATATCGTTTTTTCCAAATCGAGAAAAGAAGGAGATGACGTCGCTCCACCATCATCACTCCCCCATCGTCATTGCCCCTTTGCATTGCCAATGTTGACGCTACCAACGAGCTCCGGTGCGATCTCCTCCCTCCACCAGCCTCGCTCAATCGATGCCCTCCCTCAAGCGACAGTCGATGTCAACTGGAACCCTGCACCACCACAAGTCGAAGCGCACCCCCTGATCGCAACCGTCACCCCTTGCTCTGACGCCTCAGCACCCTGTCGAGCGCCACTGCTCCAAAGCAGCCGCCTGTACCTGTTGTGAGTTTTTAATGTGAATTAACACTAAACTTTATTTCAGGTTTTAATGTAAATAAACATTGAATTTATTTTCAGTTTTTAATGTAAATTCACCTTGAATTTATTTTTAGATTTTTACATATGTTAGCATAGTATAAAGATCTAATTTTTATTTATAATAGAATAATATAAAAAAATGTGATTTTTAATATAAATTAACATTGATTTAAAAAAATGATTTAAAAAATATATATAGCATTGTTTTTAAATTTATATATAGCATTTTTTTAAATTTATATATAGCATTGTTTTTAAATTTATATATAGCATTGTTTTTAAATTTATATATAGCATTTTCTTAAAATTATATATAGCTTGATTTTTAAAAGAAATAACACAGTATAAAAATGTGATTTTTAAATATAAATAGCGTTGTTTAACAATGTGATTTTTAATATAAACTATGTGAAACAGAGTGCGTTGGAATCACGATGAAGAACACTAAGCGGTGGAACTAACTGGAAACAAAACAAAATCCAATCCGTCCAATAAAGAATGACAGAGTGGAAACCGATGGTGAGAACACCTTCTCACTCAAATTATTTTACAGTTAAATATATTCTAGGTTGTAGACGGGGCTTAGTAGCCCCCGACACTATTTATTGTATAAACTATAGTTGTTTGTTTGGATTGTATTGTGGAAATTTGGATTACGGTTGTAAAATTGATTGTGAATTGGTTATGGGATTGTTTGAATTGATCGTGATTGATATGTATGGCGCGAGCCAGTATCAGGAGAGGGGTAATGCTAGACATTACTCCGGTTCTAATATCGCGCCGTTATAATGCCGAAATTTTCTGAAATAAAAATGTGTTGGTTAAAAATATCATTTTTAATGTGTAAATAAACCATATAAAATATTCATGTATTGAACAAAATGTTTGAACAATAAAAATATCATTTTTATTGAAAGTATGAACTATATAAAATAGTCAGGTGTTAAAATAAATATTTAATCATTAAAAATATAATTTTTAATGTATAAATGAACGACATAAAATTCTCCTAAAATGAAAATAAATATTCATTTACAAATCGGACGATTTTTTTATGTACACCCATTTAATTGACATGGATTGGGACGATAAATTTTACACGTCGCCCAACTGCACAAATAATAATCAGTATTTGTTGACTGAAACCCCACACGGGTACTGGGATAATACTTGACATACACTAATCCCAATTGTTTAGTTTTATGTCAATCGATTGTTTGACAAACTGTTGTAAGCGTTAATTATTTATATTTAATGCTTGTGCAGTTGTGTAATGCACTCTGGATGATGGTTGATTGTGTATCATTATTATTGTGTACATGTGATGTATGAAATCCATATAAATAACATTATATGGTAATTGATTGTGTCTGATTCCAATTCAGGAATAACGAATATTTTAATAAAATAACGAATATTTTAAAATAATATTCAGTAAAGGATTAAAATGTGAATTTGATGTCCGATTTTGGATAGACACGAAAATATTGAAATGCGTGAAGCTGTATAAATTAAATATGCGTTATTTTGACGCGAACGATATTTATATTGATATTCATTTTCGTTATGAATATTGAAAAGGAAATTATTTCAAAATAGGATATTTTGAAAATATTATCATTTAAATATTATAATGATATTGAATAGAACGCGCCGCGCCGCGATTGTTCGTGAATTTCGACCATTGACTTCGAATGGACATTACGGGAGATCCGACCGTCGGATTCTCCTAAAATCAGAACCACTGGGTTTGTATTGAAAATATCTTTCCAATAAATATAAGAGTTTTAGATTTGAATGGCTGGATTTGGAATTATGTCTAAATCAAATTGGGAAATGGTCCCTATGGATGCAGTTCGGTGGCCGTTATTGGAAATATACTGTACGGACCTTGATAAATTATTGAAAATATTAATAATTTGTGTAAAATCATAATAAATGATTTGGAAAGAATTTGAATGAAAAATTCCACGTTTGTAAGGATAAAAATATATTTTAATCAAAATGAGCTAGTTATTAACTAGAAAGATAATCCAACTTTTTTTAAAAAACAAATTGGATTTGTGAAAGTCTAACAAGAATTTTCCACTTTATGAATTGGAATGGATTTGAAAAAAAATCACCTTCAGGAGATTTCGAAATTGGATTCCATGACTATATGGATATTGTGGAGGATTTGGAAGATGGATATGTATCGTTATTCCCCATACAATATGTGTTGGTTTCAGAATTTGATATTGAATGTAAGCTGATATAATTTCTATTTAGAGCATTATATTTAATATCATATTGGATTTTGGATTTGTCGTGAATGGTGTCTTAAATAACTGTGACGGCAAAGAATTTCGCTCGGTCCGAACCAGTCGTTAAACCGATCTAGACCATTCGAAACGCCCTATCGTTTGAGAACAGGACAAAACAGAACACAAACAGAAGAACATTTCATTGTATATTACAATAATGCATCAGATTACAAGAATATACAGAGTATAAATGAATAAATATTACACAGGAATATCAGAGATTTAAATTACATTTAAATACATAGCAGCGGAAAATAATACAATACACAACTAGAAGTAGATATACGGATACAAAGCTTTCCGGATATCGTTCCAGCTGTAAACCAGGATCCTGTGAATATAAATCTGCAAAACCAAAACTACTAGCTGCCCGTGTCAAAATAGGGGCACCCAGAGTTTAGGTTAAAACAATAAACTCCAGGTCAGTCATGGGACTGGTGTGAGAACTAAAACAGTTAATCTTTATTTTAAAGTTAGGTAAATCAAGGGACCACGCCGTATAACACGGAACGGGTTTCCTCCCAAGAATTCCAGTGCATAAAACAAACAGCGCAATGCTAAATAAAGAAAAATGAAGCTGTTATAAGACCCAGGTCCTATCACACAATGCAACGCAAGCCGGGGGATAGGGTTTTCCCTTATAACAGCCAAAGAATGCTTGATACGTTTAAAACAAATCATTTGATACTATTATAAGTACATAGTGTATAAAACAACTTCAAATCATAAGTATCAATCATAGGCGGCATGGGTACCATATATCATGTCGCCATATATAGGTTTACAAATAAAACCGCAAGTGTCACGTATTTGGAAATTGGATTTCCGTCTATGAACCGAGGCAAAAGATAGTCCTCAACCGATTCGAGACAATCTAGCCCATGTCTCAGGATCAGAACGCATCAACCCTTTAGATCCTCAGGGCCGGTCCACCGATGTGGATTATTATGCCTGAACACTACGTCTCTCCGCCCTTTGGGGCGTAAATGAGCCAACGAATGGCTCCATCGGACCCGGATCGTCCGATCTAACCGAGGCGCCTCGCAACAGCAACAACCACATAAGTCAAACTCGTCAGGGCGTGTAAAACCACTGACGCCACTTTTTAGCTAGAAAGAAACGCATGCCCTCCCTGACGTCCTCTCCCATTTTTGGTTCATACCGGGTGCGAAACACGCGAAGTAAACGTTACACAAAGCTACGCCACAAAGGCCTTGCTTTGATCATCACCACAAGACTTTGCTTTTCAACAGAAGCCTCGATCAATTGCCACTTAGGCATGCCACACAGGCACTTCACTCCATGCGTTTGATATCCATCAATATATAACCCCTGAGCTCGTACGTCTCAGAGAAGGGCATTAAGCAAGAGAATAAATTCTCCGCCGCCAAACAGATATATATTTAATAGAGATCAATCACACGGACTAAAATCCAATGTCAGACACACGGTCCATTTACAAGTCCGTTCTGGGTCTGAACGAAACCGGAGGCACCTAGTACCCCGCATATCCATCGATCTCCAAGTACGTCTGGACGATCACTAACTGTTTCCATCTTCTTGGGTGTACAGCCCAATCAAGATCATCAGTAATTACCCAAACGACGTGAAGACTTCTGGTCTTCGACCATCGTCTTCATCTTCGACACCACGTCGAATCAGTTATTCAGAATGGGATAAACCCGGTCTTTCTGAATAACTCGCGTATATATTATAAAAGTATTACACAAACACAACATACGCCTCATTCCAATTCAGAATATTCTTTTATTCAAATATTCCTATACTTTGGGAAAAAGTTCCCATTAATTTTATCCAAGATAAATTCTTTAAATTTATTCTTTAATCTCCTTTGAATATCAATTCCAACTAGTCGGGATTATCGAACCACACCGAAGTAATCATTTATTTTATTTTCCCAATCCCAACCTATTCATCCCATGAAGTAAAACTGGTAGTACTTCATATCTAACACCACAGTGTTATCGGTAATTCAATTACCATTTCACGTTCAAATCTAATTAAAGATTTAACTATCGCTTGGAGTAAAACTGGTGATACTCCATTCTCGATCTTTTCAATCTATTTAAAGATTCATTAAACTCCACTTAGTTTTAATATTCGACTGGGTTAAAGAATCAGTGTCATTTAAAACACGGTTCACGATAAACCCAAAATCACATTCATTAATTATCGGGTTAAAGAACGAGTGTTATTTAAAACACTGTCCACGATAAACCCAAAAATCAATATCAATTTTATCCCAATTAAATATTATTATTTAATTGGTACACTTCATTAAATCTATAATAAAAAGATTTAATCTTTTCTCAACTGGGTTCAAGAACAGTGTTAGTGAAGACACCATTCACGACAAACCCAAATCACATTTGATATTCAATATACTGCTCTGAATAGAAAATATATCGGCTTATATTCAATATCAAATTCTACGATTAACAAATGTCGTATTGGAAATAACGATATAAATATCTACATCTTTCAAATTTCCATAACAACATCTGTATAATCCCGAATTCCAACATCGAAATATCCCGAAGACAATTTCGATTCAAACCCACTCCAATGCAATCATTGGAAATTTTGGTTATTTTTAAAACCATTTCAAATCCAATTTATTTATTTAAAAATAAATAGAATTATAATCCTAGTTCAAAACTAGTTCATTTCGATAAAAATCTATTTTTATCTTTTCAAATATGGAGTGTTTCATCCCAAATCTTCACAAATCATTTCTTATGATTTTACACAAATTATTATTATTTTTAATAATTTTATCAAGGCCCGTACAATCGATTTTTCCATCCACGGCCATCGAACTGCACTTACAGCGACCTTTTTCAAATTTGATTTGGACATAATTCCAAATCCAACCGTTAGATTTCAAATTTCTAACATTCGTTAGAAAGCTCTTTTCGATACGAACCCAACGGTTCCGGTTTTAGGAGAATCCGATGGTCGGATCTCCCGTAATGTCCATTTGAAATCAATGGTCGGAATTCGCGAACTGCCGCGGCGCGGCGCGTTCTATTCAGGCCATTATATTATATATATAATATATATAATATATACTTCGTCGATTTCTATTTAAAACGAATTATATAAATAGTTTTAAATTCGTTTCGAAAACAATTTCAACTTTCTTTTCAATTCAAATCAAAATTGAATTCTTCCTTATAAATTCGTTTTAAAATTCATTTCTATTCAATTCAAATTTCAATTCAATTTGAATTCATTTCAATTCGCTTTCAATTCAATTCATTTCAGAATCGTTTTCAATTCAATTCATTTCGAAATCGTTTTCAATTCAATTCATTTCGAAATCGTTTTCAATTCAATTCATTTCGAAATCGTTTTCAATTCAATTCATTTCGAAATCGTTTTCAATTCAATTCATTTCGAAATCGTTTTCAATTCAATTCATTTCGAAATCGTTTTAAATATCGTTTACGTCAAAATGGCGTCAATCTAATCAACACGACTTCATAAATTTCTATTTTCAAACATTCTATTTCAAATATTTCTTTTTCAAAATAGTTGTTATTATCAAAATATTTCGTTCAACACATGACCAATCTCAATGGATTAGTACTGTCAACACATGAACCTTTATTTTATAATATTCTTTATTTTTCAAATTGGAATGAGGCCCAATCAATTACCATATAAAGTTAATTATATGGATTTTCATACATTACACACATATAATAGCATTGAAAAATAATCAACTATCAACCAAAGTGCACTACACTGTATAAGCATCAAATATAGATATCTAACGCTTATAACAGCCTGTCAATCAATCGATCGACATATTTCATCAATCAGGATGAGTGGACTTCAAATTTCATCCCAACGCCCGTGTGGGGTTTCAAACAATCAAACACAGATTTTATTTGTCCAGTTGGGCGATGTGTAAAATTTATCGACCCAATCAATATCAGTCAAATCAGTGTACATAAACAAACCGTCTGGTTTGTAAATGAATATTTTATTTTATTCACTTCACGTTAAAAATTATATTTTTAACGATAAAATATTTTATTTCAACACTTGGATTTCTATTCAGTTCATTCTTTAACTAAAATGATATTTTTATTTTTCTAACTTATTTTAGAAAATTTCGGCGGCATAACGGCACGATACTTGAAACGGGACAAGGCCTAGCCTTATCCCCGGTCTAGTGAAGGCCCACGCCATTCACACATCAATAAAATCAATTTATTTCACCCAACAATTCAATTTCAAATCAAATCATCTAATCTACTACACAACCAAACAATTTAACAAACAAGTCATCCATGGTCTGTGGATGACGGGTGTCGGGTGCTACTAAGCACCGTCTGCATCCTAGTATATATATAACTAGAAAAATTAAATTGAAAGGTGATAAGTTCTCACCGATAGCTATCCAATACCACGACTCTTCATTAATAGAAATCATCGCCATTCTGCTTCTTATCACTGTTCACTGCCCGTATTCTCTACATATATAAAAATTGAATTTTTACTTCGCTATTCAATATATAAAAATCGAATTTTTACTTCGTTGCTAAATATATAAAAATCACATTTTTACTTCGTTTGTTCAATATATAAAAATCATATTTTTACTATGTTGTTCAATATATAAAAATCATATTTTTACTTCGATGTTCAATATATAAAATCACATTTTTATTATCTCTATAGTATAAAAATCATATTTTTATATCGTAAACTATTATATTTTTATTATTCTAAAAACTATATTTATATTACGCTACTCATATAAAAATTCAATTTTTATTTGGCTTCAAGATGATAAAAATCGAATCTTTACTTTGCTTTTACATTTTTTTTTTCAAAACCATGTCTTTGACTTAACAAAAACCACGTCTTTAACTTAAAAAAAATCTAGTCTTTAACTTAATAAAAGAAAACTAATCTTTACTAATAATAAAAAAAAATCAAGTCTTTTCTCATGAACTAAAATCACACTCCTTTCTACTATGAAAAATATCGACTTCTACTTTGAAAAATATCGACTTCTACTTTGAAAAATATCGACTTCTACTTTGAAAAATATAGTTTTCTACTTCGAAAAATATAGTTTTCTACTTCGAAAAATATCGTCACTTTTACTTTAAAAAAATATAGTTTTCTACTTCGAAAAATGTCGTCACTTTTACTTTAAAAAATATAGTTTTCTACTTCGAAAAATGTCGTCACTTTTACTTTGAAAAATATAGTTTTCTACTTCGAAAAATATAGTCACTTTTACTTTAAAAAAATATAGTTTTCTACTTCGAAAAATGTCGTCACTTTTACTTTAAAAAAATATAGTTTTCTACTTCGAAAAATGTCGTCACTTTTACTTTATATGTACTAATCTACCATTTTAAAACAACGATATGTATAATTAAAAATTTGATTTTTAAACCAATGATATTAAAGATTGATCTTTAAATTAATGATGTTGATATAAAATAAAAATCACCTTTCTTCCCGAGAGCTTCAGGCTGTTGCCCAAAATCATGCGCCGAACTAGGGTTCGAAATCAACGCCGCCATAAGCCTTCGCACCTGGATCCAATGCCACTACCAGATGCGCCGAAGACTTCTTCCTCCACGCCGGCGGTGGCAGCAAGTTCGGTGGACCCATGTGACGGAAAAAGCCCTCCAAGCGGCATATGTCCCTGCTCGAAATTCGAGCAATCAAAGACACTTCACCAGATCATGACCGTTTAGTTAGAAGAGCTCTTGTAGCTCGACAATTCACTTCTGGAATTTCTGAAATCGATTCGGTAGATGAGGAGAACGAGAGGGAAGAAGGTTGGGGCGATTTGGATCGTCCAACGAGAAAGAGCGGCTGCGTTGTTATGAGATAGAAATTAGGGTTTTAAGGTTATTTATATTTATTTTATAATATTATTTAATCCACAAAAAGGGAAATTTTACGTTCGAGCTCGAAATCAAACCCAACGACTGTCGTCCTTAGCGATTTACCCCCATTCCGAACACAATGGGACATGTCACGCAAGCCAATTCGATCGTTACGATCAGTTTCCGTTCAATTTACATTTAAATCATTATACTGAATTTTAAACATACATTTCAAATTACCGGGGTCGCATACTAGCTCGAAAAATTCCAGAAAAATATTTTCTAGCTTCGTATTGACGATACGGTCCTAACAAAACTAATTTCATCGAATTCTGAGACCGTTGGAAAAAATGGCCATTTTCCAGTCGATTAAAATCAACTGAAACTGGTCAAACGCGTTTTCTTTTGCCACGCTCACATATTGATTCGAAAAATTATGAAATTTGAAACCTAGCAATAATTTGACACTGCGGATCCGACAAAACTAGTTTCGTCGAAATCCGAGGTCATTTGCAAAATGTCCATTTTTAAGGGCCTGAATTCCATAGCGACTATTCAGAATTTTCAACTGGACATATCTTTTGATTCCCGCTATGAAACCTCGATTATTCAGATTCGTTGGAAAGATATTATCAATTAGATCCTATCATTTTTGGTTTCACTAAAATCCGGATTGTTTTGCACCCGGCACATTCAATTGAAGTTTGAAATCGAATTATCGAACTACCGCGCCATTTTCAATTCTATTTATAATTATATATAAATATTTATATTCTAACGACGCCGCGTATAAATATATACGTTCTATTCATATTCAAAATAAATTTCTCGTCGATATTATTTAAAATAATTCATTTTAAATATTCAAAATTCGCTAAAATTGCCAATTTAAAATTTTCAAACTGGCTCGCATTTTCCGGGTTGTTACAATAACACTGTTCTTAAAGCTCGTGGTGAAAAGGATAAATCTTTTAATTAAGATTATTAGAGATCCCAATTTAATTTGGTAATTGGAATAAAATGGAATGTGGTTTTGGGTTTATTGTGAACTGTGTTTTAAATAACATTCGTTCTTGTGAAATGTGATTTGGAATTTATAGATCTTTTAATTAAGATTTAATGAAAATTTTCCAAAGTAAAGTTTTCCAATTTAATATATCAAATTGGAATTGAATGGAATTCGATTTAGTGATAATCGAAGTGAGCTTCTGGGGAGGAAGACGAATACTATATATGGAATTTAAAAGGCTTAGCCGTTATGCCATTTATATTATTAGTCAGATACAGAAATTGATGTCGATTATATATTGATTTGTTTTCCGTGAAGATTCCATAGTTAATGGAATGTGATTTTGGGTTCATTGTGAATTGTGTTTTAAATGACATTGGTTCTTTAACCCAGTTAAAGACAGGATTACATGTCTAACATTGTAATTCTAATTGTATGGTTGATCTCAACTAAATATATATTTGTTTGGTGGCGGAGAATTTATTCTCTTACTTAACACCCTTCTCATAGGCGTATAAGCCTAGAGGTTATATATCGGCAGAAATCAATGGCACGGTATAGATTGTCGATGCGACATGTTTGATTTCCCAAAGTTAAATAATCATTAATAATGATTTTTAGGAAGATTAAAATTAAGTGGAGTTGTAATGAATCTTTAATAGATTGAAATGTGAATAGGATAATTTAAATATCAAATTTGGGAAATGATCTAGAATGGAGTACCACCAGTTTTACTCCAGGCGATAGTTAAATCCTTAATTAGATTTGAATGGGAAATCATAATTAATTCTACTAATAACACTATGGTGTTAGATATGGAGTATTACCAGTTTTGCTCCATGGGATGAATAGGTTGGGATTAAGAAATATAATAAGTGATTACTTCGGTAAGGTGTGCTAATCCCGACTAGTTTGGAAAACCTTGATTTGGTTTAAATTGTGAAAAGAATATTTGAATAAAAGAATATTCTGAATTGGAATGAGGCGTATGTTGTGTTTGTGTAGCACTTGTTTATGAGATACGCGAGTTATTCGGAAAGACCGGGTTTATGCCCATTACAAATAACTGATTCGACGATAAGTCGACGATGAATACGGTGGTTAAAGACCGGAAATCTTCACATCGTTTGGATGATTACTGATGTCTTGATTGGGCTGTACACCCGAGATAAGGTAATAATTAGTGATCATCCAGACGTACTTGGAGATCAACGTGATATGCAAGGACCTCTCTCCTGTATTGGACATATGGGGCAAGGAATAAGGTGCCTTCGGTTTCGTTCAGACCCAGATCGGACTTGTAAATGGATAGTGTGTCTGACATTGTATTCCTTTATACTGTATCGTTGATCTCTGCTAAATAAATCTGTTTGGTGACAGAGAATTTATTCTCTTGCTTAACACCCTTCTCTGAGACGTATGAGCTTAGAGGTTATATAAGGCAGAAATCAGTGGTACGGTATGGATTGACTGTGTGGCATGCTGAGTGGCATGGATCAAGGCTTTTGTTGAAAAGTTGAGTCTTGTGGTTGATGATCGAAGAACGGCTTTAATAGCATAGCTTTGTGTATAGCGTTAATTCGCGAGCCTCACCCCCCAGTATGAGTCAAAAACGGGATCGTGACTGCAGGGTGTGCATGCGTTTCTTTCTAGCTAGAAGTGGTGTCATGGTATGGAGCCCAGACATTTTTACTTATGTGGATGATGGATTGCGAGGCACCTCGGTTTGAGTCCATAGTGGCTCTAGATATTGGTCGCTACTGGACAAGTCATAGGTCTGATTAGACCGGGAAATGTACTGTTCAGGAATAACCAATCCACTAAAGTATGTGCGGACCGACCCTGAAAATCTAAGGGTTGCCCATAGGTGTGATCCTCAGGCATTCGCTTGAGTGTCCAAAATCGGTGAGGATACATCCCTTTCCTCGACTCATAGATGGAAATCAAATTTCCAATACGTGACTTTTCATTTTAGTTGTAGAACTAGTATGGCGACATAGTATATGGTAGTTATGCAGTCTATGATTGATACATTTATATTTGAAGTTGTTTTATACACTATACACTTATAGTAATATCAAAATGATTTGTTTTTAATGTACCAAACATGTTTGGCTATTATAAGGTAAAACTCTATCCTCCGGCTTGCGTTGCATTGTGTGATGGGACCTGAGTCTTATAATAACTTCATTTTTCCAAAAAGTATTGCGTTGTTTTATTTTAAACTGAGATTCATGTGGAGTAAACCCATTCCGTGTTATACGGCGTGGTCCCATGATTTCCCAACTTTTAAAGTAAAGATTTAATAACTGTTTTAGTTCTCATACCAGTCTTATGACTGAATCGGAGTTTATTGCTTCTACCTAAACTCTAGGTACCTATATTTTCCACACGGGCAGTTGGTAGCTTTGGTTTTGCAGATATTATTTTCCCAGGATCCTGGATCTACAGCTGGAGCTATATTCGGAAAGCTTTGTATCATGTATCTCTTTCAGCTTGTTATGTATTATTTTTCCACTGCTATGTAATTTTAATCTCTGATATTGTATTTCCAATGTGTAACATTTATTCATACTCTTATATATTCTTGTACGCTGATGTAATTGTGGTAATAAGCAATGAAATGTTCAATTATTTGTGTTCTGATTTGTCGTGTTCTCAACTCAATCCAGGCTTTCCCTTACGGGCGAGTTTGGGTCATTTCATATTCCAATTTCTGAAGTCTCATTTTACTAATTCCTCCCATGTCATCCTTGGTCAACGTCTACCTTTCTTTGAGCATTTGGTGCAGCCTATGATTCCAACGTACACAGGTGCGTCGTAAGGTCTCTGTTAGAGATGCTCAAACGATCTTAAGCCGTGTTGTGTTTGAGAATGGAGTTTTGATGACAACAACCTTATTTCAATTACCATTGATTATAAAATATATACTAACCTTTTTGTCTAGAATATATATACATGTGTATGCAGGATTTCTATACAGGAATCAATACTAAAGACTGTACATTTTAGATTTTCAAGAAATTCAAAATTCAGAGAAGTTTCAAGACTCATGAGTAATCAAGTTATCAAGAATTCAAGAGTTCAAGGGTTCAAGACAAATATAGTAATAGAGTCTAGTTTATATGTAAGACTCTGAATAGCACTCCAAGTTCAAGTTCAAATTCAAATTCTGGTTTTAAAATTCAAATTCAAATTTCTAATAGTTTTTCTATCTTACTTGTGATTTCAAATATAATTTTTAAAGTTTATATGTATTTATAAATTTATATAGTTTTATATTTATATAGGTTTAAACCTTATAATTTTATAAATATGTTTATATAATTCATATTTGTGTTTTCATATGATTTTATACTTTATAATACTCATTTATATCACTATGTTTTAATTAAAGAATTTCCAGAATAGTATATATATTTAAACACTTGGAAATGTTCAAATTCAAATGTCTTAAGTATATATTTCGACATACATATATGTATATGTCGACATATAGTTGTCATTTTTTTTCAATTTTCAAAGGATGTGTCTTTTCATTATTTGTAATGTTTCAGAAGCATTGCAACCTTTCAAATCTTATAAATACAGATTGAATTCGAATTTTTAGCCATTCTACTTCCCCGTCTTCACCCCTCTTCAGTCCTCCAATAATATTTCTTCTTTTATTGATTTCTACACTTCTACTTTGCCGATTTCTATTCTAATTACATAAAACTTCTTTTTCACTTTCTACTCATTAGTCTATGAATTGAAGTGCTATTGAAGAGTTATAGGTTTGTTGTAATCATTTGGGAAGTGTTTGGGAAAGGGTGTGTTCCTTGTAGCCCTAAAATCAAGGAAAGGGTGCGGTGGTAATCTTGTAGCTGTGAAATCAAGAGTGGTTGGAGCGGTGTTAACCTTATAGATGGGAAATCAAGGGGATTGTATTTGGATATTGATATAGTAATAAAACTCTACGCAATCCAGCGTTGCATAGGACTGGACGTAGGAATAATCTATACTAGTGTAAAATCTGGTGTATTCTTTCCTTTTTCTGCATTTTATTTTTGTTTATTTCTATGTTTGTGTTTGATTTTACGTTCATCGTTGTTGTGTGTGATTCATATAGTAGATCATATAAGTTTTAGATTTTTATAAATTCCTAAAAACACTATTCAACCCCCTCTAGTGTTAGTCTTGCCTTAAGATCCGCATTTTGCGTTCCCTAACAATTGGTATCAAAGCAAGGTTTTTCAAAAAGTTCATAATCTGATCTTTGAAAATATTATATGGAAAATTTTGAAATAATTGTTAACACTAGTGTCGATTCATGCATTGCATCATGTTGAAAGAGTATGCATACAATTGTGTTGAAACTTCAAATGATCTACTGAAATGTTGTCCAATATAGGAAAAAATGTGTTATATGCCTACTGAAAATTCAAAATTTGAAAAGATGGGTGAAGTGGCCATTGAAAATTCAAATTCTGAAATGGTGTGTTACATGGCTGTTGAGAATTCAAATTCTGGTGAACAAATGATGGAAATCAAAAGGGACAAATGGATATTAGATAGTGGTTTTTCGAGACATATGACGGGAAATCCGGATTTGCTAAATAATCTAGTATATGAAGATAATGGAATGGTAAACTTTGGTGATAACTCTAAAGGATATATTGTTGGCGTCGACAATGTCAGTAATTTTGAAACTCCTACAATTTCTGATGTTTTATTAGTTAGGAAACTAAAACAAAACCTACTAAGTATAAGTTAACCTTGCGATAAAGGCTATAAAATAAACTTTGAAAAAGATAAATGTTTTATAGAAGATAGGAATTCAAAAATAATATTCGAAGGAGATAAAAAGAAAAATATTTATATATTGAGTATGAAAATCTCCAATGATAATCTATGTCTTATGGCCAATATAAGTGACCCTTGGATCTGGCATAAGAGATTCGGTCATATAAATATCAAACACATTTCTTGGTTTCTAAATTAGATTCAATTAGGGGATTAGCCAAAATGAAATTTAAAGTTAATAATATGTGTAACGCTTATCAGTTCGGAAAATTAAAAAGAAGTTCATTTAAATCAAAAGAGGAAATTACAACCTCAAAACCATTAGAGTTTATTCACATGGATTTATTTGGTCCATCTCAAACCCAATCAGCAAATCACTATAGATTTGTTTACGTAATAGTAGATATTTTTCTAGATTTACTAGGAATTTGTTTCTTAAAAATAAAAGTGATGCTTTTGATTAGTTTAAAACCTTTGCTAAAAGAATTCAAAATTTATTATCCTTAAAATTTAAAAAAATACAGAGTGACCATGGTGGAGAATTCGAAAATGAAAATTTTGAAAAATATTATAATAAAAAGGGGATAACCCATAGTTTTTCTTTCCCTAGAACCCCCAAAAAAATGGAGTACTTGAGTGTAAAAATAGATCGATACAAGAGTGTGCAAGAACTATCTTATCTGATAGTAATTTACCAAAGAATTTTTGGGTTGAAGCAGTTGCAACGGCTTGTTATATTTTAAATAGAATTTCAATTAGGCCCTTAACTCATAAAACACTATATGAACTTTTGTATAATAAGAAACCAAAAGTATCATACTTTAAAATATTCGGAAGTACATGTTTTATTCTTAATACTAAGAAAAATCTAGAAAAATTTGATTCGAAATCCGATAAAGGAATATTTATTGGATACTCAGATAGAAGTAAAACATATAGAGTTTTTAATTCTAGAACCAATACTATAGAAGAAACCTTAAATGTATCCTTTGACAAAAACTATGAAAATGTAACACAACACAATAAAGATGAATGTGAAAATGAGACTAACGAAACAAATAATGAAGATAGTCAACCAAATAAAAGAACTAAATTACTAAGAGACCACCCTGTAGAAAATTCTTAGGAGATATTGAATCCGTTATTGGGACTCGAAATCAATTAAATATTAAGAGTAATTCAGCATTTGTTTCAAATATTTAACCTAAGAATCCATAAGAAGCATCATCTGACGATTCATGGATCCTTGCTATGCAAGAGGAATTGAATCAGTTTACACGGAATGATGTATGGGAACTTGTTCCTAGACCAAAGGATAAAACTATAATAGGAACTAAATGGGTTTATAAAAATAAAATGAATGAACACGGTGAGGTCGTAATAAATAAGGCACGATTAGTAGCACAAGGTTATAGTCAAGAAGAAGGAATAGATTACGATGAAACGTTTGCCCCTCGTAGCTAGATTAGAAGCAGTTAGGATATTACTAGCCTTTGCAAACCATAATAATTTCAAATTATATCAAATGGATGTTAGAAAGTGCTTTTCTAAACGGATTTGTTAAGGAATACGTACATGTAGAGAAACCACCTCTTTTTGAAGACGAAAAATTTCCAAGTCATGTATATAAACTAAAGAAAGCGTTATATGGATTAAAACAGGCTCCTAGAGCTTGGTATGATCGACTAAGAACATATTTATTACAATCTAACTTCGAAATAGGTAAAATAGATAATACACTTTTTATTAAAAGAAATAATAAAGATATACAATTAGTACAAATATATGTTGACGATATAATCGTCGGATCGACGAATAATAAAATGAATAAAGAATTTCAGATATTATGACCCAAGAATTTGAGATGAGTCATATGGGAGAACTAACATCTTCTTAGGCATACAAATTCGTCAATTAAAGAATGGGATATTTAACAATCAAGAAAAATATGCAAAAGATTTGATTAATAAATATAATTTAACAACAACTAATGGGAGACCAACACCAATGGCAACAAATATAGCCTTAAGTAAAGATGATAAGTCAAAAGACGTTGATCAAAAATTATATAAAGGTATGATAGGATCGTTATTATATATAACCGCTAGTAGACAAGATATAACGCATTGTGTATGTGTCTGTGCAAGATATCAATTGCAACATAAGTAAACACATTTAAAAGCCGTAAACATATTCAAAGATATGTAAAACATACATCAGATTTTGGATTATTTTATCCTAAGGATGATTCATTCGATTTAATTTCTTATTGTGACGCCGATTATGCGGGATGTAAATCCGATCGTAAGAGTACTAGAGGAACATGTCACTTCTTAGGATATTCACTAGTTTCTTGGTTTAGTAAAAAGCAAAATAACGTATCTTTGTCAACAACTGAAGAAGAATATACATCTGTGCTTTGGCTTATTCACAAGTAATATGTATGCAACAAACTTTAAATGATTTTGGATTAAATAAAAATAAATCACCAATATATTGTGATAATACAAGCGCTATAAATATATCTAAAAATTCAACTCATCACTCAAGAACTAAACATATTGATACGAGACATCATTTTTTAAGAGATGACGAAAGTAAAGAGAAAATTTCACTCAAATTTATAGAAACAGATAAACAATAAACGAAGCAACGTTTACTAAATTTAGAAGAGAATTAGGTATTTGTTCATTAAGTGAATTAGAATAATTAAATATCTTAATTTATATAAGAATAACAATAAAAATCAGAAAAATAAAATTAAAACTACAAGTATGTCGACATATAACTGCTAGATTTTAAAAATTAATTTCCACCACAAGTTAGTTATAATAACCATTGAAACTTTCTACTTCAAATTTTATTCTTCATTCTCTCATTTCACTTCTAGAAAAACTCAAAACTAAAATAAATCATGACCTCCACTAATTATAATAACCAAAATAACCTTGAATCGTCCACCGGACCATTCGAAGGTCCATTTCAACGTTCTACCCTCTCTCGTATAATCAAATTGGAAGAGAAAATGGAGTATGGTTTCCAAATGCTCGTTGAGATTCAAGTACTTCAAATAATGATGAATCAAGTGTAAATTAAACAAGGAAAGATGATGCGGAATCTCCATAAGTTTGTAAATGATAATCAAGCGAATCCAATCATCATCGAAGATGATAATCTAGCGATGGAAGAAGAAGAAGTGGAAGTGACGATGGAAGAGGAGGAATCGGAAGAAGCACAACAAGAAGACACGGAGGAGGACGATCAAGTCGTATGCATTGGGGAAGTTTCTTTCAATCAAGAAGGGAACATAACTGAGCAAAATGGGGAATTTTGTCTCCATTACTCTAATTGTCCAACCCATAAATCTCCTACAGTAAAGAATCATTAGATGTTAGGATTCTTTTTCGTTTATTCGTTTGTGCGATCTAATAAGTATGTAGTCTTTCATGTTATCGTTTAAACATTGTAATTCGCATTGGTATGAATTGTTTGTATAAAAAAATTATTTAAAACTTATTTTATCTTTCAAATAGTTTAGTATATAAAATTAGGCGGAGTTATATATACTTTAGTGTAGAATCAATTATACGAATCGTAGGATATGTACAAATAGATATAGGATTTAGGGGGAGTATTTTTAAAAGAATTTGTTTTTAATAATGACAAAGGGGGAGAAATATTATAGACTTGGTTTAAGGAGAGTATATAGGATTCATATTGACAGGGGGAGTATTAGAAGGATCAAGATCAACAAGCATGAACAGGTATGAATATTTAGTAAACTAAGGTTGTCATCATCAAAAAGAGGGAGATTGTTGGAGAATGGAATTTTGATGACAACAACCTTATTTCAGTTATCATTGATTATAAAATATATACTAACATTTCTGTCTAGAATATAAATATATATATATATACACATACACATCTATATGCAAGATATATATACAAGAATCAATACTGAAGACTGTACAGTTTTAGAGTTTAAAGCAATTTAGAATTCCGAGAAGTTTCAAGACTCGTGAGTAATCAAGTTATCAAGAATTCAAGAGTTCAAGACAAATATAGTAATAAAGTCTAGTTTCTATGTAAGACTCTGAATAACACTCCAGGTTCAAATTCAAATTCAAATTCAAATTTCAAATAGTTTTTCTTTCTTACTTATGATTTCAAATATAAGTTTTAAAGTTTATATATATTTATATAGTTATAACTTTTATAGTTTTATATTTATATAGTTTTAAACCTTATAATTTTATAAATATGTTTATATAATTCATATTTATGTTTTCATATGATTTTATACTTTATAATACTCATTTACATCATTATGTTTTAATTCAAGGATTTCCAGAATAGTGTGTGTGTGTATATATATATACACTTGAAAATGTTCAAAATTCAAATATTTTAAGTATATATATCGACATACATATATGTTTATGTCGACATACAACTGTCATTTTTTCAATTTTCAAAGGAAGCGTCTTTTCATTATTCGTAACTTTTCAGAAGCGTTGCAACCTTCCAAATCTTATAAATAGGGGTTGAATTCGAATTTTTAACCATTCTTCTTCTCCATCTTCACCCTCTTCATTCCTCCGTTAATATTTCTTATTTTATTGATTTCTACACTTCTACTTTGCCGATTTCTATTCTAATTACATAAAACTTCTTCTTTACTCACTCTCCACTCGTTACTCTCTGAATTGAAGTGTTACTCATTACTTTCTAAATTGAAGTGCTATTGAAGAGTTATAGGGTAGTTGTAATCATTTGGGAAGTGTTTGGGAAAGGTTGTGTTCCTTGTAGCCTTGAAATCAAAGAAAGGGAGCGGTGGTAATCTTGTAGCCGTGAATTCAAGAGTGGTTGGAGCAGTGTTAACCTTATAGCCGGGAAATCAAGAGGATCGTACATGGATATCTGTAACGACCCAGATTTTTTGGTCGGTTTATTTTAAATATTTAATATTATTTATAATATAGAGCTGATAATATAAATCGATTTTCATATTGAGTTATAGATCTAATTACCGAAATACGGGATATATTGAATTCGACATTAGAATTGAATCAAAACAGTTCAGATAATAAATATAAATTCTATGTGAATGCAATCGATAATGGTAATGATATATTATCGAGAAATTTATTTGTTTATAAATTTAAATAATTTAATATCTTTATAAAATAATTATTCTATATACGTTTAAATTAAATATAAAATATATTCGGTTAGTTCAGAACAATGTTAAGCTATTGAAATAACAATGGTTGCGTTAAAATAGCGGTTCTGATTTTCGAATAAGGGTACCTCGAGATATTTTAGTTATCTAATTAAATAAAATTCAAATCAGTGTTTTCAGCCGACCTATATCGTTTACATCGCAGACCTACTCCTCTTCCTTTACGACAAAGTAAACCAGAAATTTAAATGGTCGGATTACTTTCTTCCTCGAGCTGCATTATTTGTTCCCCTTGTCGCCTATATATGCATCGCAATACCACCCTCGTTCCTTTCACTTTCATTTCTTCTGGAAATTCATCCGAGAAACTTCAAATAATGGCCGTAGCCCTTATGCTCGCTAAATCGGAATCGATGCCACCAATTAAACCTAAATCGAATTCCTCAATTCAAATCGAATAAAAAGGGATCGTGGTCTTCTTCCGGACCTCGTCGCGTCACCATAGTCTGGAAGCTCGAAACCGCCTGGAGCTCGGAGACCTCTGGGGACGCTCGTAATTAGGGTTGGGTTCTGGGGGGGTCTGAGGGTGCGATAAGGCTCAGGGTGGCGCAGTGGGGTTGCCGAAGCTTCAGGGTTCGACATTGTGGGTTCTTCGGGGTAGGATCCGGAGGTGCGACGAGGGGGTCTTGGGTGTCGAGATGTTGATTTGGGGGGATCGCGAACTGCTGTGAAGCACTGAAGGACCGAGAATGATAAATGGATTTAATTTGGTTATTAAGGTAATTATCTTAATTTAGTTAATTTAGTTATTTATTTATTTCAGTCAAGAAATTTTAGGTAGTAAGGTGTAATTAAATTACTTAATTCAAGTGATTTAGTTACGAAATTTATTTCCAGACAGAAAATTAACTTAGGCATTTTACTACTGTAAAATGATTTAAATTTAATACATGGAGATTATTTTATATAATTGGTATTTGATTAAAATAAATTAGTTGATATAATTAGTGGTTATAAAGGAAATTAGTTATAAGGAATAAAATTTGTAGACTAATAGTTTAGTAAGATTTATGTTTAAATTTAGAATTTTATTTACAAGTGACAATTAATTAAATTTAATTTGTCTAATTAAAAACTGAGATTTTATTTATGTTATTTTAGATTGAAAAACAGACGATTGGAGAAAACATTGTGAAGTCTATAAAATTGGCTGCATTGGATATTCTACAAATAGAAACCAGGTGAGTAAATCTCACTCACCTTTAGAATTATTTTTATTTCATTAAAAATAATTGTTTGTTGCTTGTGTGAATGTTTTCTGGTTGTTTTATATATATTAGTTATTTAGGCTATTATATATATATTGGGTTGATTGATTGGTTGGATTCCCACAGTCTCATTAGCGGATGCCCGCAGTTTCATAGCGGATGATTACCCTATACGCCCCACGCTATGATTAGTGGATGACCTTCTATACCGCGATATTCTGCCACGAAGCAGAATGGGTATTATTTATGTGCTAACATCTGTGGATGCAGGAAAAACAGGTTGGAGGAATCCAACTGGATTCCTCAAAAATCTATTATCTATTTGTTTGTTTGTTCTGTTTGATTTCACATATATTCATATATGATGTGTTAAAATCAAATGATTGGAAATTGATTGATTTGGTTGTTTAAACTATCACTGGGCTGAAGTGTTAATTTATATAAATATCATGGAAGGATATTTGAGATTTTAAAAGGAAAAATTCTATTTTTAAATAGAATTTGAATTTTTAATGGAAATAAAAATATAAACTTGTTTTGAAAAATAAAACAAGTAGTTCCTTTATAAACGAAGTTTATAAATAATTCTTTTATAACGAAGTTATAAATGAAGTGAAAAGAATTATCATTTGATAATTCAGAAATAGAAGTACAAGCGTGGAATTGGAATCTGAAATGAAATTTCAAAATAGGATTTGAAATGGAATTTTTAAATATATAACTCAAATAAAATTTGAGTATAACATTTGAATTTTAAAGGAGTTTGAATGTTTGAATTTTAAAAGGAGATTGAATATTAGAAATTCAAATAGAAGTTCAAATAGAATTTGAATAGAAGAAATTAGAATGAAAAATAGAATTTGAATTCAAGGAATTAAAATAAAATTTGAATTCAAAGGAATTCGAATAAAGAAATTCAAATAGAGATTTGAATGTAGAATTTCAAAATAGAATTTGAAATATAGAATTTCAAAGAAGAATTTGAAAAGAATTTGAAATACAGTATTTCAAAGAAGAATTCAAATGTGAAATTTGAATAGAGATTTGAATGGAATTTAAATATGAGATTTGAATTGAGATTTGAAATGGAAATTCGAGTATTGAATTTGAACATGGAATTGAATACAGAAATGCAAGTTGAAATTTGAATATGAGATTTCAAAAATAGAATTTGAAATAAACTTTGAAATAGGATTTCAAAGTAGAATTGGAAATAAAATTTCAAATAGGATTTCAAAATAGGAAATCCAAAGGTTTTTGAAATGGAATTTGAATTCAAGGGAATTCAAATGGATTGAGTGAAGAAATTCAAATGGCGTTAATAATGAGGTTGAATATTAGAATTCAAATGGGATTGGAGATGAATTTGAATATTAGAATTCAAATGGAAAAGGAAAATGGAATTTGAATATAAGAGATTCAAATTGAATTCAAATAGGGTTTAATCTATGGAATTTGAATTTGAAATTCAAATGAGTTTTAAACTATGGAATTTTGAATATAGAATTTAAAAAGGGAGTTTGAATATTTGAAATTCAATAGAATTCAAATATAGAAATTGGATTATGGAAGTTCAAATGGAATTTGAATATAGAGTTTGAATAAGAGAATTCAAATGAATTCAAGTATGGGATTTGAAACTGGAATTGAAATAGAAATTCAAATATTGAATTTGAATATCAAATAGAAAAGGAATTGGGATTTGAAATATAGAATTCAAAAGTGAGATTGGAATTTGAATCAAGGAATTCAGATAAGGTTAAAACGAAGTTGAATTCATTTTTAAGAAGTTTAAAAAGTTTATATATATAAATATAATTAAAACGAACTCGCCGCAGCGCTGCAGTTCGTAAATTGGCGATTCGAACTTCAATCGAATAGACAGGACTCAATTGAAGTCGGAATTCTTTGAAACAAGAAACGTCAGGACCGGTTTGATAATAGTTTTCTAATGAAGTAGAAAAATCTGAATTTCGTCGTATAGATTTTGAGTTATGTCAAAATCAAAATTTCAAAAATGCAGCGCCAGAAACCATTATAAACCATAATGGATTTTATATATAAATATTGGGATTTTTAAGCAAATAAAAATCCGGATTGCCATTTAAAAATCTAGACTTGAGTTAGAAAATAAATATGGACTCAAGTGAAGTAAAGAAGATGATTTTTGAAATAATAATCATATTTTTGATTATTGAATAGAATTAACTAAAGAAGAATTAGTTAATTGAGTTTGAACTAAAATCGAAATTTGAAAAGTGAAATTTGGGATTGTATATATATATTCGAAATCGAATATAGAACTAAAATTGGAATTTGAATTCAATTGATGGATAAGTAAGTGGAAATATATTTGAAAGCGTGTTATATTCAAATATACAAGCTAGATAGGCAGAGAGTTAGTTAAAGAATTACTTTAACGAATTGAGTCAAACGAGTGTATGAAGTTGAAATAAATTTGACAGGTATAGACATACAGGAGACAGGATGGGACAAGAATAATGCAGGTATATAAATAATATGCTCGACAAAAGGTACATGTTTAATTCATATATGAGTTTTATGCGCCGTATCGGCAAGCCACTTGGCTTTTTCTTTTTCTTTTTGAGATTGGAAGATACCGGGAAGCTATTTGAAATTTCCCGATGCTCCCGATACAGGGGAGGTTATGGCGAAATTTTCCGGAAATTTAAGGAGTTAGAATATTTTTAAGATATTTTGATAACTAGAGATCATTATATCGACGTATTGAATTCGATAGTAAAGTGAATATAAAAATCGAATATTGCAAACAAAAAGAGATAGAGATAAGTGATTGAAATTGTTTCAATTGCAAATAGAGATATTTTCTAATATATAGAAATAAAAGAAGTTAATATTTGGAAACGTTTTCCAAATGGCATAAGGGCCAAGATTGATTATTGAAATATTTGGGTAACAAATATTGATAAGAAAATGGAGAAGAGATTTAATTAATGAAATATTAATTAAAGAGCCCAGTGATTTGTTTGATATGTTGGATGAACACTTGTTTTTATTCGATAGTTAAATCACAGACTATCGAAGTTTTGACCATCGTTGTCAATATGGAGAGACCGGTTGGATTATTATCCGAAGAACCACTCCGTATCGGCATAAGCGTTGCGAACCAAGTATGCTGAATATATTGAAGACGGAGTGAAGTGCAAGGGCTTTTTCTATTAATAGAAATAGTTCCTTCGGTTTCGTTCAATCCCAGAACGAACGAAAATGGACGAATGTCTGACAGAGTATTTCCAATGATCAAATGGGTTGGTCTGTATAAATATATATGGTTGCAACGGATTTATCCCTTAGCATAATATCCAGAATATTTGTGCAAACTCAACTAGTGATTAACGGATCTGACAATGTGGCATTCAAAGTGATTGTGTTATCTAGGAATGGTAAGTAATCGTAGCCTCAGGCCTCAACAACCGGGAAAGGACAAAAATCGGGCAGGCAGCATGGCTATGTGGGTCGCACCCATTAGGGTGTATAATCACCTATCTAGAGAAATTCCTTTTGTTTCTAAATCTATCGATTCTGCCCATTCGGGAAACGGTGGTTTGAGTCCAACCGTTGGTGATATACATTCGATACACTCAAGCGAAATGAGTGGTCGGTCATGTGTGGGCCGGGTTACAAGATGTTCTTGTTGAACCCAGTGTATTCCTCTCTAGAGATACACAGTCGGAAGGTGGTTCCATACCTTGTCATGTTGGAAATCTAATCTCCAATAAGCGCCATGCGGTTTTTGATTTTATAATATATATGTGGAGCGTGAGATGCAAGCGTTCTGCTATTTGGTTATTTATTTGATGTAGACATTATTATAATATCATTGGATTTGATATCAAAGTGTTTTGGGTTATAGTAAGGTAAAAACCGTCCATGTTTATGTGTGGGCTGGTCTTACTATTATCTTTTCTTTCGAAAAGAGTTTTGAAAGTTAAACAAGTGGTTGGAGTTTACTCACACCAGTCCCATGACTGACCCAGAGTTTATTTTGTTTTATTTTCCCTAAACTCTTGGGTGCCCAAATTTGTACGGGCAGTCAAGTGTTTCAGGCTTTTACAGATACACTTGGAGGAGCTTGAAGAAGGAGGTTTCAACGTTAGTTATTTAGAGTTACTTCCGCTGAATCAAATGTTATGTGTACTCTGATGATGGTATGTATATATGTACAAAACAGATTTGTATTTCAAAGCTTATGTTATATAATATATTTTATTCGTTCCGCTGTGAGTTGTGATCTTCGTTTTCTTCTATTCTAATATTTCTTTCTTTCTATTTCTCATCCTCTAACTTCTTTCTAATAATGAGTCGTATTTCTGTGTTATTTGGGTTGGACGTGTGGTGTATTTAATCAACTCAGATAGCACGGATTTGCGGGCCATTACAGTGGTATCAGAGCGAGGTTGAGCGAATACCTAGGCTTGTGTGGCATGTGCTCATTAGAGATAGGGTCAGTAGTACCCTAGAATGAGTTGAGTATATATATGTGAGAGCGTATTTGTAAATTGATATAAAAAGTTGTTTTATATTGTGTTGACTAGTCTGTTGAGTGGTTTATGAATTCTGGTCGAATCGTGGGACGCCACGAAGTCGATAGGGATTTCTAAGCACTTGAACAGAAAATACGACATGATATTGTTTTTAAGTGGGTAAATGAAATAATTTAAACCCGAAATTTCTATTTTGATATAGAAAGAATAATTTTCTAGAATTAGTATTATATGGATGTGTTGGATGTTGATAAAATGAGATTATAAAATTAGAATGGTTATTTATAACCAAATAAAATTTGTATAGGAATTAAATATACAAATGAGATGGATTAGAATTTAAATTCAAACCAGAATTTGGAATTTTAATTCTGGGAAGTTGAATAATATTTTTTCAAAGTAATTAAAATAATATAGTTTTACTTTGAAAAGGTTTTGAATGAAAATCATTTTGAATTGATTTTTAAAAATGATAAAGCACTGAACTCACTTCAGTCGCTGGGAAATAATTCTGATGATAGTCGCGACATCATCAGTGTTCATTTTCGAGTTTCTAAGTGATGAATTGCTACCTTAGAAAGTTTTGATGGAAATTTGTTCGAAAGAAAACAAGTTGGTTTGAAAATTCAAATGTTTTGAATTTGAAATGAAAATAAATATGTGTATATATTTATGGGATTTCAAAGGAATTTGAAAAGAAAACCCAGGGATTTGAATTCTGGAATTGAAATTTAACTTAAACAAGTTAAATGGGTCGAAATGAATGAATTGATTAAAATCAATTTGAATTGGTTTAATAGAACATAGATTTGATATAAATGGATTGATCGTAGATCATTCAAATTAAAGGAAGGAAGACCAAAAGTTTTGGTGAAACTAAATATGTTGAAATATAAAGAGGTGAGTTTCAACATAAAGGAGTTTGAAAAGTAATAGATTTGTACCATTTTCCTACTTTAACAATTTCGAGGACGAAATTATTTTAAGGGGGGAAGAATGTAACGACCCAGATTTTTTGGTCGGTTTATTTTAAATATTTAATATTATTTATAATATAGAGCTGATAATATAAATCGATTTTCATATTGAGTTATAGATCTAATTACCGAAATACGGGATATATTGAATTCGACATTAGAATTGAATCAAAACAGTTCAGATAATAAATATAAATTCTATGTGAATGCAATCGATAATGGTAATGATATATTATCGAGAAATTTATTTGTTTATAAATTTAAATAATTTAATATCTTTATAAAATAATTATTCTATATACGTTTAAATTAAATATAAAATATATTCGGTTAGTTCAGAACAATGTTAAGCTATTGAAATAACAATGGTTGCGTTAAAATAGCGGTTCTGATTTTCGAATAAGGGTACCTCGAGATATTTTAGTTATCTAATTAAATAAAATTCAAATCAGTCTTTTCAGCCGACCTATATCGTTTACATCGCAGACCTACTCCTCTTCCTTTACGACAAAGTAAACCAGAAATTTAAATGGTCGGATTACTTTCTTCCTCGAGCTGCATTATTTGTTCCCCTTGTCGCCTATATATGCATCGCAATACCACCCTCGTTCCTTTCACTTTCATTTCTTCTGGAAATTCATCCGAGAAACTTCAAATAATGGCCGTAGCCCTTATGCTCGCTAAATCGGAATCGATGCCACCAATTAAACCTAAATCGAATTCCTCAATTCAAATCGAATAAAAAGGGATCGTGGTCTTCTTCCGGACCTCGTCGCGTCACCATAGTCTGGAAGCTCGAAACCGCCTGGAGCTCGGAGACCTCTGGGGACGCTCGTAATTAGGGTTGGGTTCTGGGGGGGTCTGAGGGTGCGATAAGGCTCAGGGTGGCGCAGTGGGGTTGCCGAAGCTTCAGGGTTCGACATTGTGGGTTCTTCGGGGTAGGATCCGGAGGTGCGACGAGGGGGTCTTGGGTGTCGAGATGTTGATTTGGGGGGATCGCGAACTGCTGTGAAGCACTGAAGGACCGAGAATGATAAATGGATTTAATTTGGTTATTAAGGTAATTATCTTAATTTAGTTAATTTAGTTATTTATTTATTTCAGTCAAGAAATTTTAGGTAGTAAGGTGTAATTAAATTACTTAATTCAAGTGATTTAGTTACGAAATTTATTTCCAGACAGAAAATTAACTTAGGCATTTTACTACTGTAAAATGATTTAAATTTAATACATGGAGATTATTTTATATAATTGGTATTTGATTAAAATAAATTAGTTGATATAATTAGTGGTTATAAAGGAAATTAGTTATAAGGAATAAAATTTGTAGACTAATAGTTTAGTAAGATTTATGTTTAAATTTAGAATTTTATTTACAAGTGACAATTAATTAAATTTAATTTGTCTAATTAAAAACTGAGATTTTATTTATGTTATTTTAGATTGAAAAACAGACGATTGGAGGAAACATTGTGAAGTCTATAAAATTGGCTGCATTGGATATTCTACAAATAGAAACCAGGTGAGTAAATCTCACTCACCTTTAGAATTATTTTTATTTCATTAAAAATAATTGTCTGTTGCTTGTGTGAATGTTTTCTGGTTGTTTTATATATATTAGTTATTTAGGCTATTATATATATATTGGGTTGATTGATTGGTTGGATTCCCGCAGTCTCATTAGCGGATGCCCGCAGTTTCATAGCGGATGATTACCCTATACGCCCCACGCTATGATTAGTGGATGACCTTCTATACCGCGATATTCTGCCACGAAGCAGAATGGGTATTATTTATGTGCTAACATCTGTGGATGCAGGAAAAACAGGTTGGAGGAATCCAACTGGATTCCTCAAAAATCTATTATCTATTTGTTTGTTTGTTCTGTTTGATTTCACATATATTCATATATGATGTGTTAAAATCAAATGATTGGAAATTGATTGATTTGGTTGTTTAAACTATCACTGGGCTGAAGTGTTAATTTATATAAATATCATGGAAGGATATTTGAGATTTTAAAAGGAAAAATTCTATTTTTAAATAGAATTTGAATTTTTAATGGAAATAAAAATATAAACTTGTTTTGAAAAATAAAACAAGTAGTTCCTTTATAAACGAAGTTTATAAATAATTCTTTTATAACGAAGTTATAAATGAAGTGAAAAGAATTATCATTTGATAATTCAGAAATAGAAGTACAAGCGTGGAATTGGAATCTGAAATGAAATTTCAAAATAGGATTTGAAATGGAATTTTTAAATATATAACTCAAATAAAATTTGAGTATAACATTTGAATTTTAAAGGAGTTTGAATGTTTGAATTTTAAAAGGAGATTGAATATTAGAAATTCAAATAGAAGTTCAAATAGAATTTGAATAGAAAAATTAGAATGAAAAATAGAATTTGAATTCAAGGAATTAAAATAAAATTTGAATTCAAAGGAATTCGAATAAAGAAATTCAAATAGAGATTTGAATGTAGAATTTCAAAATAGAATTTGAAATATAGAATTTCAAAGAAGAATTTGAATAGAATTTGAAATATAGTATTTCAAAGAAGAATTCAAATGTGAAATTTGAATAGAGATTTGAATGGAATTTAAATATGAGATTTGAATTGAGATTTGAAATGGAAATTCGAGTATTGAATTTGAACATGGAATTGAATACAGAAATGCAAGTTGAAATTTGAATATGAGATTTCAAAAATAGAATTTGAAATAAACTTTGAAATAGGATTTCAAAGTAGAATTGGAAATAAAATTTCAAATAGGATTTCAAAATAGGAAATCCAAAGGTTTTTGAAATGGAATTTGAATTCAAGGGAATTCAAATGGATTGAGTGAAGAAATTCAAATGGCGTTAATAATGAGGTTGAATATTAGAATTCAAATGGGATTGGAGATGAATTTGAATATTAGAATTCAAATGGAAAAGGAAAATGGAATTTGAATATAAGAGATTCAAATTGAATTCAAATAGGGTTTAATCTATGGAATTTGAATTTGAAATTCAAATGAGTTTTAAACTATGGAATTTTGAATATAGAATTTAAAAAGGGAGTTTGAATATTTGAACTTCAATAGAATTCAAATATAGAAATTGGATTATGGAAGTTCAAATGGAATTTGAATATAGAGTTTGAATAAGAGAATTCAAATGAATTCAAGTATGGGATTTGAAACTGGAATTGAAATAGAAATTCAAATATTGAATTTGAATATCAAATAGAAAAGGAATTGGGATTTGAAATATAGAATTCAAAAGTGAGATTGGAATTTGAATCAAGGAATTCAGATAAGGTTAAAACGAAGTTGAATTCATTTTTAAGAAGTTTAAAAAGTTTATATATATAAATATAATTAAAACGAACTCGCCGCAGCGCTGCAGTTCGTAAATTGGCGATTCGAACTTCAGTCGAATAGACAGGACTCAATTGAAGTCGGAATTCTTTGAAACAAGAAACGTCAGGACCGGTTTGATAATAGTTTTCTAATGAAGTAGAAAAATCTGAATTTCGTCGTATAGATTTTGAGTTATGTCAAAATCAAAATTTCAAAAATGCAGCGCCAGAAACCATTATAAACCATAATGGATTTTATATATAAATATTGGGATTTTTAAGCAAATAAAAATCCGGATTGCCATTTAAAAATCTAGACTTGAGTTAGAAAATAAATATGGACTCAAGTGAAGTAAAGAAGATGATTTTTGAAATAATAATCATATTTTTGATTATTGAATAGAATTAACTAAAGAAGAATTAGTTAATTGAGTTTGAACTAAAATCGAACTTTGAAAAGTGAAATTTGGGATTGTATATATATATTCGAAATCGAATATAGAACTAAAATTGGAATTTGAATTCAATTGATGGATAAGTAAGTGGAAATATATTTGAAAGCGTGTTATATTCAAATATACAAGCTAGATAGGCAGAGAGTTAGTTAAAGAATTACTTTAACGAATTGAGTCAAACGAGTGTATGAAGTTGAAATAAATTTGACAGGTATAGACATACAGGAGACAGGATGGGACAAGAATAATGCAGGTATATAAATAATATGCTCGACAAAAGGTACATGTTTAATTCATATATGAGTTTTATGCGCCGTATCGGCAAGCCACTTGGCTTTTTCTTTTTCTTTTTGAGATTGGAAGATACCGGGAAGCTATTTGAAATTTCCCGATGCTCCCGATACAGGGGAGGTTATGGCGAAATTTTCCGGAAATTTAAGGAGTTAGAATATTTTTAAGATATTTTGATAACTAGAGATCATTATATCGACGTATTGAATTCGATAGTAAAGTGAATATAAAAATCGAATATTGCAAACAAAAAGGGATAGAGATAAGTGATTGAAATTGTTTCAATTGCAAATAGAGATATTTTCTAATATATAGAAATAAAAGAAGTTAATATTTGGAAACGTTTTCCAAATGGCATAAGGGCCAAGATTGATTATTGAAATATTTGGGTAACAAATATTGATAAGAAAATGGAGAAGAGATTTAATTAATGAAATATTAATTAAAGAGCCCAGTGATTTGTTTGATATGTTGGATGAACACTTGTTTTTATTCGATAGTTAAATCACAGACTATCGAAGTTTTGACCATCGTTGTCAATATGGAGAGACCGGTTGGATTATTATCCGAAGAACCACTCCGTATCGGCATAAGCGTTGCGAACCAAGTATGCTGAATATATTGAAGACGGAGTGAAGTGCAAGGGCTTTTTCTATTAATAGAAATAGTGCCTTCGGTTTCGTTCAATCCCAGAACGAACGAAAATGGACGAATGTCTGACAGAGTATTTCCAATGATCAAATGGGTTGGTCTGTATAAATATATATGGTTGCAACGGATTTATCCCTTAGCATAATATCCAGAATATTTGTGCAAACTCAACTAGTGATTAACGGATCTGACAATGTGGCATTCAAAGTGATTGTGTTATCAAGGAATGGTAAGTAATCGTAGCCTCAGGCCTCAACAACCGGGAAAGGACAAAAATCGGGCAGGCAGCATGGCTATGTGGGTCGCACCCATTAGGGTGTATAATCACCTATCTAGAGAAATTCCTTTTGTTTCTAAATCTATCGATTCTGCCCATTCGGGAAACGGTGGTTTGAGTCCAACCGTTGGTGATATACATTCGATACACTCAAGCGAAATGAGTGGTCGGTCATGTGTGGGCCGGGTTACAAGATGTTCTTGTTGAACCCAGTGTATTCCTCTCTAGAGATACACAGTCGGAAGGTGGTTCCATACCTTGTCATGTTGGAAATCCAATCTCCAATAAGCGCCATGCGGTTTTTGATTTTATAATATATATGTGGAGCGTGAGATGCAAGCGTTCTGCTATTTGGTTATTTATTTGATGTAGACATTATTATAATATCATTGGATTTGATATCAAAGTGTTTTGGGTTATAGTAAGGTAAAAACCGTCCATGTTTATGTGTGGGCTAGTCTTACTATTATCTTTTCTTTCGAAAAGAGTTTTGAAAGTTAAACAAGTGGTTGGAGTTTACTCACACCAGTCCCATGACTGACCCAGAGTTTATTTTGTTTTATTTTCCCTAAACTCTTGGGTGCCCAAATTTGTACGGGCAGTCAAGTGTTTCAGGCTTTTACAGATACACTTGGAGGAGCTTGAAGAAGGAGGTTTCAACGTTAGTTATTTAGAGTTACTTCCGCTGAATCAAATGTTATGTGTACTCTGATGATGGTATGTATATATGTACAAAACAGATTTGTATTTCAAAGCTTATGTTATATAATATATTTTATTCGTTCCGCTGTGAGTTGTGATCTTCGTTTTCTTCTATTCTAATATTTCTTTCTTTCTATTTCTCATCCTCTAACTTCTTTCTAATAATGAGTCGTATTTCTGTGTTATTTGGGTTGGACGTGTGGTGTATTTAATCAACTCAGATAGCACGGATTTGCGGGTCGTTTCAATATCGATATAGTAATAAAACTCTATGCAGTCCAGCGCTGCCTGGGACTAGACGTAGAAGTAACCCAAACCAGTATAAAACCAGTGTGTTCTTTACTTTTTCTGCATTTTATTTTTGCTTATTTTTGTGTTTGTGTTTGATTCTATATCTGTGATCATTCTGTTGTGTGTGATTCATATAGTAGATCATATAAGTTGTAGAATTTCATAAATTCCTCATAAACACTATTCACCCCCCTCTAGTGTTAGTCTTGCCTTAAGATCCACATTTTGCGTTCCCTAACATGTTGAACTAACTACTATTCAACTGGTGCAACTCCAAGTTTGTCTCGAATATCATCATTTTTAATTCGGTCCCATCTGTTATGCTCACAGCTCCATCAAATCATATGTATCTCTACTGCACTTATCTTCTAGAGATGTGTTGCCTTTTAGTTAGCCAACATTCTGCACCATATAACATAGCAGACCTGGTTATTGCTCTACAGATCTTTCCTTCAAGTTTTTGTAACAACCCACATTCTACGCATCTAGGATCGTAGAATATTTATTTCTTTTTCTAGGTAAGTCGTATGGTCGTGTACTTTTGGGAAACGACTAGTGGGGTCATTTCCCATGTTCATGATTTTTGCCAATTTTTAAATGACCGTTTTGCCCCTAGTTGATCTTGTTTCGTCCATAACTTTTGACTGGAAAGGAATTTTGACCTGAAACCACTTCCATTAGCTCCGGATGATGGTTTCTCTTTCCGTAGAGTGGTCATAATAGCCAAACGGACTTACCGTTTGGGAGATATGACTAAATTAAGGTTTAAAGGGTTATTTTCAGCTAATTGGGCTTAACCAGGTAATTAGCAGCTAGGCCCAAAGGGGAATTTCGGGTTTAGAGGTATAGGAGGACTGATTAGGGTTAGGTTATCACTTTCATTTCAGTTTTGAGCCGCCTCAAACCTTCTTGAGACCTTAGTAATGGCCTCCATCCTCTAAAACCACTCCAAAATACATTTTTAGTGAAGATTAAGCCTAAACTACATCAAAACAAGGCCAAATAGCAACAAAGCAAGGTTGGAGCTGCTGCTGTACATAGGAATTTGACCCAAACAGAGGATATTTCAGATTTGGTGTTTTATTTTGTGGCCAAGGTGAGTGATAGCATCATTTTTACACTAATTACAGTTAATTAAGGGTAATTAGTGAAGATTAGCGAATTTATACACTAATAAATTCTGGAAAAATGTTTAGAAATTCTTAAATAACATTTCATGCCTCTGTTAGAAAATTTAGACGATTTGATTAAGTTTTACTAAGCATGTGCTTAAACATGATTAAGAAGGATTTTAGGAAAATAAGAAGTTTTACTCACTTTTGATCCATTTTGATTCATTTGAATTGTTGTTTGCTGTTTGTGGTTGCTATTACATGTTGTTATGACTATTTGACATGAATTGTGATTGATTAGAATAGTTAGATTTATCGAAAACGTCGTCGAATGGCGTAGAAAGCTCGTTGGAAAGTTGCAGAAATGTGCAGGTTCCTAACCGGATCGGATCGGATGGGGGGGGGGCTCGGATCGGAAATGTGAACTGGGCAGGAAACCCGACCCGAACCGGAGTTTGGCACATAGGAGATTTGGCGAGAAGGAAGGCAGTTTGCTTAGAGTTGGAGTGGACAAGGGAATCGGATCGGAGGAATAATTGGAAGCCAGATCGGATCGACTTGGAGACGCAGGACTCGGATCGGAAGTAAACATTTGGGAGAACTGGCAAGAGGGAAGGCCACGCGGATCAGATGACAAGGAGGGATCGGATCGGAATACGTGAAGAAATGAGGGAGCGGATCGGAGCACTGGAAGGAGGGACACCCGACCCGACCCGGAGGAGGACACCGACCCGACCCGAAGTGGAGTATCCGACCCGAACCGATGAAGGTGATGACTACCGACCCGAACCGATGAAGGTGATGACTACCGAACCGAACAGAATTCTAGAACTATTAATGCGCGACAACTCTTCTGAAGACCCACTCCAATTCGACCAAACCCGAGATGCAAAGGAAGTCCAAATGAGAAGTTAGAGCTTAAGATTCAGATGGGGATCAACGAGTTCGCTTCATGGTTGGGCTTTGCTGCGGGACGTGTGCTAAGGAGTTGTCGGTATTCATAACTTTGGTTCACCACTGAGAGATGGATAGTGGGCTTGTAGTGATAGTTACACGGGATTGGATTCCGCCATGGCCCAAAGTATTAGGTGACCAAAGTAGTGGATATCGTATGCTTTACGTACTGAGTGAGGGATGTGAGGATGATTGCTATGCTTGATTGTTTGACATCACTATGACATGCACACCCCCACCCCCGTTATCTTTACATCATTTGAAAGGGTACCTTAGAGTGTTGTACAGTATGTAGTGCTAACTCTTTGGTTGCAGGTCCAGGTTCAGGTATGATTGGATTATACCTGTTGTTATTCTGTTTAGATGCTTATCGCTCATACCAGACTTTATGTCTGACCCAGAGTTTTATGTCTCTTCTTATTACTCTGGGTGCTCACACGAGCAGACTAGAGACAGGTTAGGTGGATGCACGGGTAGCTGTACTGAAGACGAGCAGGAGGCTTCCACGTATGATATTTATGTATTATCTCCCTATGTTATCGATGGTCACTGCTTGGGCATTAGTAGTGTACCTTTTCCTTTCTTTTGTTTAGAGACAGTATTTTTGAAGTTGTAATAAGGATGTTGGATCATAAGCTGTATTTTGGATTTCCGCTGCCATGTTAGACATGATTTAGTTTTTCAGCTTATGCACTGTCTCGCCTGTTTTATGTCGAAGTTAAGTGATTATTATATTTTATTCCATGCGCTGTGAGACATTCTACAGGTTCCTTGAATAGCTCATTCCCTTCTTTCCTTTCTTTGGCGACCTTTCCGTGCTAGTCGGGCATGTGTACAGCGCACTTCCGGAGGAAATGCAGGCTGGTGCGGAGCGGGCCGTCACACTTGGTATCAGGGCTCTAGGTTGCGTAGTTAACCTAGGGAAGTTATCAGGGAGAGATAATATACGTATACGAGAGAGCGTATTTGTGATTACTTTGGTTTTTAAAAAAAAAAGCTATATATATATACTATTAGTATATCTAAGGATGAAGTCGCACTGCACTGACACCACAAAGAAGATAGTTAATCGTTTTCTCTGTACAGATTGAACGATGAGCCGATACGTGAGTAGTACTAGTAGAGGAGCCAATAATGGGAATGCTGCTGAGATGAGGACGATGTTTACTGACCTCATGAGAGAAATGCTTAGGGATGTTCAGAGGGCAAATCCTAATGTTGCTAACGGTGGTGGTGCAGCAGTGCAGGCGCCTAGGGCCGATTTCGCCAAGCTTAACAAGGATTATACTAGTCTTGGTGGGAAGCCGTTCCACGGAACGGAGTCGGCTACGGTTGTTCAGGATTGGTTGGATAGCTGTGAGCGTATCTTCGAAGACTTGGGTATTGAAGATGCCATGAAGAGGAAGCTAGCATCCCGTCAGCTTCAAGGACGAGCAATGAATTGGTGGAATGCTATTAAGGCAGCAACTCCAGAGGATCAGATTACATGGGATCAGTTTAAGGCTCGTTTTTGCGATAAGTTTATACCAGCTGCTCAGAAGTCAGAATTGTTTAGAAAGTTTCTGGAGCTTAAGCAGAACGGAAGGGCAGTTTCAGAGTATGTTGCTGAGTTCGATACTTTATCGAAATATGGGTTATCTCTTATCGACACTGCCGAGAAGAAGAACGAGAAGTTCATAACTGGTTTAGATGGGTACTTGGGGGAAAGGCTTATAAACCACATCGATGAGACGTTTGAATCGATTGTAGGAAAGGCATTAAGGTCAGAAAGTCTTTACCCTAAGCCTAAGACTGAGGTCGCTAATGCATCTGCAAAGGAGCCAAAGCCGCAAGCAGGCGGCGAAGGCAAGAATAATTCTCAGACTAAGAGGAAACAAGACCAAACCATGGATGGTCAGAGTAAGAAGAATAAGAAAGATGGCGAGTGCTTTAGCTGTGGCAAGAAGGGCCACTATGCCAGAGATTGCTGAGAAAAGCCTGGGGAAAGGAAGTGCTTTAATTGCGGCCAAGCGGGACATCACAAGAATGAATGTCCACAATCTCCTAGGGAGAAGCAGATTATGAAAGCATATGCTATCAACGTTATTCCTTCTTCGTCGAATGCCCCAACTGCGGCGCAGAAGGAAAAAGGTGTCGTTATTCGAGGTATGCTTTCTATTTAAGATGTTTCTGTTCGAGTTTTTTTTTATATAACAAGGTTTCCCATTCCTTCGTACCTAGTGACCTGGTAGATAGGTTGGAATTGGAACCCGAGATAGTCGATAGACCTTTAGTAGTGACAAACCCGATAGGTGGTTTGACTAGCCTTTGTAGGATTTTTCGTAATTTGGTCTTATCGAGTCATGGATGTATGTTTGTTGTGATTGCTTTATTTTGAGCTTTACTAGGTTTGGCTTGATTTTGGGAGCTGATTAACTCCAAAAGTATAGAGTGAGAGTAGATTGTGAAGAGCCCTTGATGACCGTTAGAGTGGGTGATAGATGAAGGGTGGTATTGGATCGCCTACCTTATGATGAAAATGATAACGGGAGTTAGAGAAGCAAATGTACATTGGATGTACAGTAGTTGGTCAGGACTTGGTCATGCGGTCGATGATAATTTCAAACAAGATTGGCAAGGATAGCCAAAGTCAGTTATGGATGCTTGAGTGTTTGGATGTTTTGCTCATGTCATCTCACGTAGATCGTCTGAACTCGGAGGAGATGTTCCTTGGGTGCTTGTCTGATATTGGTTTAGGCCTTTGGGACTTGTGCTCGGGGAATGTCGAGGTCGACTAGGATGGTCTGCATGAGAGATAGGTAGTTGTTGCGATTTTCATTGGATGATATCTTGGTTTACTCGAAGAGTGATGGGCAGTTGTGACAGGATAAGACTATTCGATGGTATGGACTGCCCCGAGTTAGACTCGATAGGATTATGAGATGACTCGAGTGGGACTCAAGAAAGATGCAAAGTAATGAATCGTTTAGGACCATATGTTAATGTTCTTTTTGAAAGAATAGGATGTGTTCGTTGGTTCAGGAAGGTGCAACGAAGGTTAGGACGATTCAAGTTGGACTTGAACTCGTAAAATAAAATAGATGTTCGATTGATCTTAGAGATGCAACGAATAGGGAGACGACTCACGTTGGACTAGAGTTTGTAGGTAATGGATACTCAAGACTGGGTCTGAGTTATGGGTAATAGATTGACTCGAGTTGGACTCGAGGAGGCTGCAAGGAATTGGATTGGCTCGAGTTAGACTCGAGAGGGCAGCAGGATAATGAATAGGCTTGGGTGGGACTCGAGTGTTTCAGGCGGACTAAAAGCAGGGGTATCTGGGGACGCCCGTTACCTTGGATCCGTTGGACGTGATCTAGTTATCCTTGTGCGTTGGACGTACGGTAGTCCGTTTGGAGGCTGGGCTTCCATTAGTTATTGATGTTGGTTGGACCAGACATATAGGTGTTGATGTATTCAAGGATTTAGCAGGTGATAGATAGGATTTGTTTGATGGATGCTATGGTTGCTATGTTTGTTCCTACCTTTCTTCTCTTGATTAGACTATCACCTGTAAGGATCCTGTTAAATGGAAATAGGATAGGTTTGTTGATCATAGCGAGATGATGGGTGTATGATACTTTACGTTAGACTTGAGGTATGCCTGGGCATTGTGGAGCGTCCGTTGATCTTGGAGATTCCGCGGATATAGGAGATTCAAGTTGGACTTGGACTCATAGGTAGGGTACCTAGATTCATTGGATGAGTCTAGTTCACCTTTAGAAGGTGAATGTACGTTGGACGTGCAGTACAGATATGGGTAAGGTACCTAGATTCATTAGATGAGTCTAGTTCACCTTTAGAAGGTGAATGTACGTTAGACGTACAGTACGGATATAGATGTAGTGCCTAGGGTCATTGGATGGATCTAGTTTGCCTCTAAGAGGTGAATATACGTTGGACGTGCAGTATGGATGTAGGCAAGATTCGGGTTAGACTTGAAAGGACATTTGGAATGTAGTTGGTAATTTGACGTATATGGTTGGATTACCTAAGAAGATGACAGTACGGACGGATGCCGTAGTACCGGACTAGGTGCGGTAGCTGATGCATTGGGTAGGAGGCATGCCAGTTTAGAGGCTATGTTTCTGGAATGGAAGCTACTAGAGTATATCATGGGGCATGACTTCAGACCTAAGTGTGAATTGGATTCAGAAACGCTAGTAAGCTTGACGATTAGATCGATCTGGATTGAGTGGAACAGTTCCAGTCAGAGGAACGATCCTAACCTAATGGAAATCGCCTCTAGGATAAAGATGGGAATCGATGGCGAGAGGACGACTGTACTTGGGAAGTAGAGGATGACATAAGAAGGTCGTATTTGAAGCTCTTTGTCTGGTAAGATCTTAGCCGCGATGATTCTTCCTTTGTTAGAAAACCGCATGCTAGGATATGCTTGTTGTACTACCATGTATGTTTGATTGTTTGAAATTGGTTGATAGGCATGCGGGACCCATTGTTGTTTCTTAGTTAAGGAATTTCGGGGGCGAAATTTCTTAAGGGGGGGAGAATGTAACAACCCACATTCTACGCATCTAGGATCGTAGAATATTTATTTCTTTTTCTAGGTAAGTCGTATGGTCGTGTACTTTTGGGAAACGACTAGTGGGGTCATTTCCCATGTTCATGATTTTTGCCAATTTTTAAATGACCGTTTTGCCCCTAGTTGATCTTGTTTCGTCCATAACTTTTGACTGGAAAGGAATTTTGACCTGAAACCACTTCCATTAGCTCCGGATGATGGTTTCTCTTTCTGTAGAGTGGTCATAATAGCCAAACGGACTTACCGTTTGGGAGATATGACTAAATTAAGGTTTAAAGGGTTATTTTCAGCTAATTGGGCTTAACCAGGTAATTAGCAGCTAGGCCCAAAGGGGAATTTCGGGTTTAGAGGTATAGGAGGACTGATTAGGGTTAGGTTATCACTTTCATTTCAGTTTTGAGCCGCCTCAAACCTTCTTGAGACCTTAGTAATGGCCTCCATCCTCTAAAACCACTCCAAAACACATTTTTAGTGAAGATTAAGCCTAAACTACATCAAAACAAGGCCAAATAGCAACAAAGCAAGGTTGGAGCTGCTGCTGTACATAGGAATTCGACCCAAACAGAGGATATTTCAGATTTGGTGTTTTATTTTGTGGCCAAGGTGAGTGATAGCATCATTTTTACACTAATTACAGTTAATTAAGGGTAATTAGTGAAGATTAGCGAATTTATACACTAATAAATTCTGGAAAAATGTTTAGAAATTCTTAAATAACATTTCATGCCTCTGTTAGAAAATTTAGACGATTTGATTAAGTTTTACTAAGTATGTGCTTAAACATGATTAAGAAGGATTTTAGGAAAATAAGAAGTTTTACTCACTTTTGATCCATTTTGATTCATTTGAATTGTTGTTTGCTGTTTGTGGTTGCTATTACATGTTGTTATGACTATTTGACATGAATTGTGATTGATTAGAATAGTTAGATTTGTCGAAAACGTCGTCGAATGGCGTAGAAAGCTCGCTGGAAAGTTGCAGAAATGTGCAGGTTCCTAACCGGATCGGATCGGATGGGGGGGCTCGGATCGGAAATGTGAACTGGGCAGGAAACCCGACCCGAACCGGAGTTTGGCACATAGGAGATTTGGCGAGAAGGAAGGCCGTTTGCTTAGAGTTGGAGTGGACAAGGAATCGGATCGGAGGAATAATTGGAAGCCAGATCGGATCGACTTGGAGACGCAGGACTCGGATCGGAAGTAAACATTTGGGAGAACTGGCAAGAGGGAAGGCCACGCGGATCAGATGACAAGGAGGGATCGGATCGGAATACGTGAAGAAATGAGGGAGCGGATCGGAGCACTGGAAGGAGGGACACCCGACCCGACCCGGAGGAGGACACCGACCCGACCCGGAGGAGGACACCGACCCGACCCGAAGTGGAGTATCCGACCCGAACCGATGAAGGTGATGACTACCGACCCGAACCGATGAAGGTGATGACTACCGAACCGAACAGAATTCTAGAACTATTAATGCGCGACAACTCTTCTGATGACCCACTCCAATTCGACCAAACCCGAGATGCAAAGGAAGTCCAAATGAGAAGTTAGAGCTTAAGATTCAGATGGGGATCAACGAGTTCGCTTCATGGTTGGGCTTTGCTGCGGGACGTGTGCTAAGGAGTTGTCGGTATTCATAACTTTGGTTCACCACTGAGAGATGGATAGTGGGCTTGTAGTGATAGTTACACGGGATTGGATTCCGCCATGGCCCAAAGTATTAGGTGACCAAAGTAGTGGATATCGTATGCTTTACGCACTGAGTGAGGGATGTGAGGATGATTGCTATGCTTGATTGTTTGACATCACTATGACATGCACACCCCCACCCCCGTTATCTTTACATCATTTGAAAGGGCACCTTAGAGTGTTGTACAGTATGTAGTGCTAACTCTTTGGTTGCAGGTCCAGGTTCAGGTATGATTGGATTATACTTGTTGTTATTCTGTTTAGATGCTTATCGCTCATACCAGACTTTATGTCTGACCCAGAGTTTTATGTCTCTTCTTATTACTCTGGGTGCTCACACGAGCAGACTAGAGACAGGTTAGGTGGATGCACGGGTAGCTGTACTGAAGACGAGCAGGAGGCTTCCACGTATGATATTTATGTATTATCTCCCTATGTTATCGATGGTCACTGCTTGGGCATTAGTAGTGTACCTTTTCCTTTCTTTTGTTTAGAGACAGTATTTTTGAAGTTGTAATAAGGATGTTGGATCATAAGCTGTATTTTGGATTTCCGCTGCCATGTTAGACATGATTTAGTTTTTCAGCTTATGCACTGTCTCGCCTGTTTTATGTCGAAGTTATGTGATTATTATATTTTATTCCATGCGCTGTGAGACATTCTACAGGTTCCTTGATTAGCTCATTCCCTTCTTTCCTTTCTTTGGCGACCGTTCCGTGCTAGTCGGGCATGTGTACAGCGCACTTCCGGAGGAAATGCAGGCTGGTGCGGAGCGGGCCGTCACAGTTTTGTAGGATTTTCCTATCATAGAGAACGCCAGATGCCAATCGATATTTCATCCCATCCTGCTCAAATTCTAAAACTAACATTTTCATCAGTCTCACCATCAAACTGCAACAAAGATCCTACATGTTGAAAGGATTCCTTTTTGGGTGCTACTTGACCAACTAGGGTAACCTCTCTATTATCTGAACTAACGTTGCTTAACTCTTACTTTATATGCTTTGTTTTAGTTCTGCTAAACCTAGAATCCTTCAATTCCAAAGTTTTCCTCCACAACTCCAATTGTCTATTAAACCCTATCCATCTTTCATCAACTGACACAACGTCATATGAAAAGAGCATACATCAGGGATATCGCATTGCATATCTTTCGAAACTTCATCCATCATTAACGAAAAAAATATAGGGGCTCCAAGCTGACTGTTAATCTAATCCTACGTCAGTGGGAAAGTTAATGGTTTCATCAATGCATGCATTGACACTATTTGCAACTCATCGTACATATTATTGATAAGGGTAATGTACTTTTTTGGAATCTTCTTCCTTTTTGCGCCCTACACATAACCTTCACCGGTATTCTGTCATAAGCTTTATCCGAATCAATAAATATAATGTGCAGATCTTTCTTTTGCTTACTAAATCTCTCCATAAGTTGCCAAAATCGCCTGTGGTTGACCTTTCGAGCATGAAACCAAATTGATTTTTAGTAACACTTGTCAACCTTCTTAAACGATATTTAAAAACTCTCCCCAAAGATTCATTATATGACTCATAAGATTAATTCCTCTAAAGTTTGTGCAACTATGTACATCTCCATTATTCTTGAATATTGGAATTGAAATGCCTCTCCTCCACTCATTCGGCATCTTGTTTGATTTGAAAATACTATTGAATAGCTTAGTTAGATAGGTCATTCCAGCATCTCTACGGTATCTTCACACCTCAACAAGGACATCATCAAGCCCTACCGATTTTCCTGTTTTCGTTCGTTTCAGCGCCACCTTTATTTCAAAGTCTTGAATTCTCCAAACAAAATGTATGCTAGTATCATAGAAAAAGTCTACTAGCTCGGCCACTGAGATATCACTTTTTTCATTGAAAAGCTTATTGAAGTATTCTCTCCATCTATTTTTTATCTCGTTGTCCTTCGCCAAAGGTCTGTCTTTCTCATTCTCGATGGATTTAACTTGGATGAAGTCATTTGCCTTCCTCTCCCGTCGTGTGGCTCTCGGTGAGACTTTTCTTTCACCCACCTTCATAATAAGATTTTGATAAAAATCTTCATATACCCGACCTCCTACACTTTTGCATGTTGTCCTCGCTACAATGATGATGAAGACATTTATAACATTCCTTCTTCTCTTTGATAGCCTTTTTCACATCACTGTTTCACCACCATGAATCTTAATGTTCTCGCTTATTTCCTCTTGTTATCGCAAACATCTCGATAGCCACTTTCAGAATCAACCTTGTCATCTTATTCAACATGTAATTTGCTTCACCTTCAATAACCCTTCTCTCATCACCCTATCCTTAAACACCCATGAGGAATCTCCTTTGAGCTCCCACCATTTTTCCATCCATCTAAACTTAGATCCTTTATCCTTAAATACCAAAGGACGAAACACGAATATTAAAAGTTGATGTTATGAGATGACACATTCTCTAGGTATGACTTTGTAATCTACACAATCTCAGTTATCGTCTCTTCTAGTAAGAACAAAGCCAATCTGGATAGAATGTTGGCTAATAGTAAAAGTGATCAAGTGTGATTGTCACTTTCTAAAGACGGTAGTTGTAACAACCCGGATTTTCAGAACCAATTTAAAATTTTTATTTTAGCTATTTTAATGGATTTTGAATATTTTAAAATGATTATTTTAAATAATAACAATTTAAAATTTATTTAAATCGAAGTTAGAACATATATATTTATTTTAATTATAAAATGAGCCTGAACTGGTGTGGCAGTTTGAAAATTCGATTTTAAATTTCAAATGAATGTACAGGATTCAAAATAAATCGGATTTCAGCAAAACTAGAAATATTTGAATCTGTTTAATTATATCTTTCTAAAAAATGTGAAAAATTGAGATTTCATAATATAAATTGAAAGTTATGTCCAGTTTAAAATTTAAAATAGGCGCTATGGAATTTATATATATTTTAATATAATATATAGCCCTTAAAATGGCCATTTTGCAAACAACCTCCGTTTTCGATGAAACCACTTTTGTTGGGTCCGAAATATCAATTATTGCTAGGTTCCAATTTTCATAAATTTTGGAATTAATATGTGAGTGTGGCAAAAGACAACGTGTTTTGTCAATTTCAGTTGAATTGGATCGACCAGAAAATGGCCATTTTTCAATGGTCTCCAGATTCGACGAAATTAATTTTGTTAGGACCGTATCGTCAAAACATAGCTAGATTAATTTTTCTGTAATTTTTGGAGTTAGTATACGGCCCCGGTAAATTAAAATGTACGTTTGAATTCAATATATATTGATTCATATTTTAATTTTGATAAAAACTGATAGAAACGGTCAAATAGGCTTATAAAACATATCCCATTATGTTCTGAATAGGGGTATTTGGCTAGGGGCGACATTTGTTGGGTTAGATTTGGAGTTTGATTGTAAAAACAAGTAATATGGGAATAAAATATTATTTAAATTATATATATATACGTTCAAGATTAAAACCCTAGTCCATCTGTTTTTTTACAGCCGCTAGTCTTTGTCCAATGGCCGAAAATGAAGGCGATTAATTCGTTAATTCCTTTTACCATACAGCGAATTAAAACCCAATTCCAAAACAGAAATTAAAGAGGAGAGGGTGATCTTCGATTCTATACAGAAGTGATTGGTTTTTGGGTTTATAGCGTTTGAATTTTGTGTTAAAAGACTAGGAGTTGGAGTGGGTTTTCGAGATCAATGGAGGGGGTTTGAATAGGGCATGGTGACGACCGATGGAAGCACTGGTGGAGGTATTCGAGGTGGTGCGATCAGATGGTGGTTCAAACCATCGTGGTGGCGCGCGGTTTGATGTAGAAGGTCGAGGGGTTTGGGTGCGTTCGTATTTCGTATGTACTGAAGATGTCGGAGAAGATAATTAAAGGGGTGAGATGGATTAGTGATTAATTAATTATATTTATTTATTTAATTATGTGATCGAATGTATAAAAATCAATAACTTCTTCATACGAGGTCGGAATTGGACGATTTCAGATCCGCTAGAATCGTGATGAAATTATCTACAATATGAAACTGACTAGAAGGATTTTGGAGCTAGTTGATACTTTTGATCAAATTAAATGTCCTGTTTAATTTGATTAGAATAATCATTTTATCGATTTCTGAAACCAATCACGGTGAGAACTCTCTCACTAAAATATTTTTACAGTTATTTATTTAATAATTGCATATATCAATTGTCAATGTTGATTTCTATCTGTTTTAATTATCATAAAATGTTGTACGGTGCCTGTTAGTTCACATTCACTGTTGTTTGAAAACCATGGATGATTTCATTGACCATATTGTGTTGTGATTGCAATGTTTAACATATTAAAAATAATGTTAAAATTAATGTGGTAGTTGAAATTAAATTATAAATATCCATTTATAATTTACACTGTGAGATCTCTAAATTTAAAATAAAATTAATTGTGATCGTGATGTTGAATTTATATATATACGCAGTTAAAATTCATATGTGTGTTATATGAGATTAAAATTGATTGATTTTGGTTGCGATGATCTGTTGGTTTGAATTGTGTACCAAAATTTAAAATATATTGTTTATACAATAAAAAATTACCTTTTTATTGTATAGATGAATCATAGAACTTGTCATGTTGGGAATAAATTGTTTATACAATAAAAATTACCTTTTTATTGTATATATGAATCATAGAATTTGTCATGTTGGAAATAAATTGATAATACAATAAAAATTACCTTTTTATTGTATATATGAATCATAGAATTTATCAAGTTTGAAATAAATTATTTATACAATAAAAATTACCTTTTTATTGTATACATGAATCACAAATTTGTCAATTTGAAATAAATTGTTCATACAGTAAAAATTACATTTTTTTTGTATAAATGAATCACAAAAAGAATCATGTTTTAGAGAAAATGGTTAAACATTAAAAATAATATTTTTAATGTATGTTTGATTCATTATAAATAAAAGAATCATGTTTTAGAGAAAATGGTTAAACATTAAAAATAACATTTTTTAATGTATGTTTGATGCATTATAAATAAAAGAATCATGTTTTAGAGAAAATGGTTAAACAATAAAAATAACATTTTTAATGTATGTTTGATTCATTATAAAAAATAAAAGAATCATGTTTTAGAGAAAATGGTTAAACATTAAAAATAACATTTTTAATGTATGTTTGATTCATTATAAAAAAAAGAATCATGTTTTAGAGAAAATGGTTAAACATTAAAAATAACATTTTTAATGTATGTTTGATTCATTATAAATAAAAGAATCATGTTTTAGAGAAAATGGTTGAACATTAAAAATAACATTTTTAATGTATGTTTGATTCATTATAAATAAAAGAATCATGTTTTAGAGAAAATGGTTAAACATTAAAATAACATTTTTAATGTATGTTTGATTCATTATAAAAAAAAAGAATCATGTTTTAGAGAAAATGGTTAAACATTAAAAATAAATTTTTTAATGTATGTTTGATTCGTTATAAAAAAAAAAGAATCATGTTTAGAGAAAATGGTTAAACATTAAAAATAACATTTTTAATGTATGTTTGATTCATTATAAAAAAAGAATCATGTTTAAAAGAAAATGTTTTAAACATTAACAATAACATTTTTAATGTATGTTTAAAAATGACATTTTATCATATTAGCTTAGAATAAAAAAGAAAAACATATTAGACATGTTTTGTTATTAGAAATGACATTTTATCATGTTAGCATAGAATAAAAAAGAAAAACATATTAGACATATTTTGTTATTAGAAATGACATTTTATCATGTTAGCTTAGAATAAAAAGAAAAACTTATTAGATATGTTTTGTTATTAAAAATGACATTTTATCATGTTAGCTTAGAATAAAAAGAAAAACATATTAGACATGTTTTGTTATTAGAAATGATATTTTCAACATGTTAGTTAGAATAATAAAAAAAGAATTATATGTTAAACATGCAATGTCATTAAAAATGACATTTTTATCATGTAAGTTAGAATAAGAAGAATGATATGTTAAACATGTTTTGTCACTAAAAATTGACATATATATCATATTAAGTTAGAATAAAAGAATCATAGTCTAGAATATGATTTGTTTGATTAAAACATTATTTTAAACACGTTAGTTAAAATCATCAAACGAATTATATTTATATATATATATAATATATAAATATAAATTAAAATAAAACGAATCGCGTGCGGTAGTTCGCGTTTCGGGATCGTAACTTTAAACGATTATATCGAAAGATCCGACAATCGGATTTTCCCAAAACTAGAACCGTTGGGTTCACTTTGGGAAGATCTTTCCAACGATATTGAATTTGTTAAGATCCAACGGTTAGATTTCGAGAAATGTGTAGTTCAAATTTGGATAAAAATAGCGCTAGGGCCGCGTAACGACCTGAAACGTCGTTCGAATTAAATGGGCTATTTTTATATAAATAAAACTAGTGATAAATCATTATAAAATATTATTAATGATATGAAATGATTTGAATTATATATATATTTGAGAATTATTTGAAAAGGCCGAGTTAAATCTTATACGACGGTTTAAAGTCGAAGACATTGAAGACGGTGGTTGAAGACCGGCGATCTTCACATCGAATGGATGACTACTGATGCCTTGCATTGGTTAGCTCCCAATAAAGGGTTAAAGTGGCAGTTGTTCGGATGTACTTGTTGATTGTCCGGATATGAGAGAACCTCTCTTCCGTATTGGACATACGGGACGAGGAATAAGGTGTCTCCGGTTTCGTTCAGACCCAGAACGGACTTGTAAATGGATGTGTGTCTGACATTGGATTTCATTCTGTGTTAATTAATTTCTATTAAATATATATCTGTTTGGTGGCGGAGAATTTATTCTCTTGCTTAACACCCTTCTCTGAGACGTACGAGCTTAGAGGTTATATATCGATAGACATCAATCGCATGGCGTGAACTATCAATGTGGCATGCTAAGATGCAAATGATCAAGGCTTTTGTTGAAAAGCAGGGCCTTATGGTTGATGATCAAAGCACAACTTTATTTAGCATAGCTTTGTGTATAGCGTTGCTTCGCGAGTCTCACACCCGGTATGAGTCAAAAACGAGATCATGACTGCAGGGAGTGCATGCGTTTCTTTCTAGCTAGAAGTGGTGTCATGGTATGGAGCCCAAACATTTTTACTTATGTGGATGATGGATTGTGAGGGCCCTCGGATATTGGTCGCTACTGGCCAAGTGATAGAACCGAGAAATGTGTGTTCAGGAATAACTAATCCACTAACGTATGTGTGGACCGGCCCTGAAGATTCAAGGGTCCACTATGGGGAATCCTGAGGCATTTGCTAGAGTGTCTCGAATCAGGAGGAGCCATCCCTAGCCTCAACTCATAATGGAAACCCAATTTCCAATACGACATTGCGGATTTGATTGTAAACTTATATATAGCGACATAGTATATGGTAGCTATGTCGTCTCGGATTGATACATTTACTTTGAAGATGTTTTAAAATGACTAGACACTAAAAATAATATCAAATAATTATGGTTTTATACGTATCAATCATGTTTAACCATTATAAGGTAAAACTTTATCCTTCAGTTTGCTTTGCATTGTGTGATGGGACTTGAGTCTTATAATGGTTTCATTTTTCTAAAAACCATTGCGCTGTTTAAAAGATTCACTTATTTTATGCAATGGCATTCCAATGGAGAAAATGTAATGACCCGCAATGGCAGAGGTATTATAATTTATTTATTTAATTATATAAATAGTGATATAGCAAATTAAATGGTGGTTTAATTAAATAATGTGAATGTTTAATTAAAATAATAAATTAAATAATATATTTAATTCTGAAATAATCAAAATTGGCTGAAATGGCGATATGGTGTGAACCGGATCATCTGTGATATTTAATTCAGCTTGGAATTTAATTTGAATAACGAATATATTATATAAACGACAGTTTGAAAGTAGAGTTATAATATAATTAAAAACGAGCTTGAAATGGTGCTGCAGTTCGTAATTTGGCGATTTGAACTTCAACTGAATGTACAGGATTCGTTTTAAGCCGGATTTCTGTGAAACAAGAAACGTGTGGAGCTGGTGGAGTATATCTTTCTAGTGGAAGAGAAAAATCGAGATTTCGTCATGTAGATTTAGATTTATGTCCAAATCAAATTTTAGAAAAGTCGCTGTGGAATTCCTTTATAATTTATAAAGGAATTATTTATATTTTAAAAAGGAAATTCGTTTTAAATCGAATATCGATTTAATCGGGATTTGAAATATCAAGTTATAAATACCAGTAGAGTTGTATGGTATTCCACTGTGAATATATACGATAACATAAATTTATTTATATTTAATTTAATTTGATTTAAATATATTTATATATTTAAATGGGTCGTCCAGAGCTTTAAAAATAGCCACTTTTGCAAACGAAGTCGGAATTCGACGAAACTAATTTTCTTGGATCTGCAATGTCAAATAGTTGTTAGATTTCCAGTTTCGTGATTTTTAGAGTCACTGTGTGGTCGTACGGATTTTTAGAGTGAAAAACAGTTAGTATTTCGACAGTTAAAAATACGTTGTGTGAGCAAATAGAGTCGGAATTCGACGAAACCAGTTTCATTGGGACCGAAATGTCGAACTGTAGCTGCATGTTTTTTCGTGATTTTTAGGTACCTTATGTGATCGTACCGATTTTTAGAAGGTGAATACACATAACGTAGGATTAAAAATGAATAAATTAATTAATATAAAATATCCTAATCTAATTCTGGTGGAAAGAAGACCACGTCCTCATCATTTCCTAACCACACGCTCAAGGATTAAAACACACCGTTCTCATTCACAATACAGGAACGCAGAAAATTCATCCAAAGAAATTCAAAAATAAAATCAAAGAAAGATCAGTAAATTAAGAAACATATGTATCGGAGAAGCTGAAACTTTGCTCTACACTGTAGTACCAATTTCATGGGATTCGAACCCATTTTCTGTCGCAGGGTATTAGCAGCCGAACTAGGGTTTTTGGGTGTCGAGTGGTTTCTGTACATCGGTTTGGATTATGAAGATCGTATGCGGGTTTCTGGTGCCACGGCGCATCAGGGGTGAGAGTTTGGTAGGGTTCGACACTAATTTGTAGGGTGCGATTGGCCATGGAAGCACGGCGGAAGCAACAGTTCAGGATGGAGAAGGAACGTCGAGTTGAATCTGAAGGGTATTGGGAGCATGAGATTGTGAAGAGCAAAACAACGATGTAGTTTTTTGAGTTTCTGTTGAACAATGGACATATGGTGGAGGCGAGAAGCGATAGAAATGGCCATGGTTTACTGTCGGGTTTAGGATCATACGGGGAAGAAGACGTGTGGGCTCGGGCTGGGTTTAATTGATGGGGATGTGGGCTTGAAAGAAAGGTGAAGGCCCATCTAATTAATATATATAGTTACATTTAATTTTAATTCAACCAAACTTGTAAATCATATAACTTGATCATACGACCTCGAAATTCAGCGAAACAGGATCCAATGGGATCGTATGGACGGTGGCTACACCATTGAACTAACTGGGAGTGAATTTGAGCTCGTTACAATTTATGGTGAAATAAATTGTCCGACTGAATTAAATAACGCAAACCGTTATTTAACGGCTAACGCGCCAATGTGAGTAAAACTCACCAACTCTGAACAGTTTATATTTTCATGTTGTATTTTTAGAACTGTTAGAAATTGTCTGATTGACTGTGTGTTGACTGTTTGATTGAACTGCTAGTCAGTTAGTTGAATTTCTATATTGATTCTGTTTAACAGAATATATCATATGGAACTGAAAGTGATGTTATCTATATGGTTTAACTTCTGTGATGCAGGGAAATAGGTTGGAGGAATCCAACTGGATTCCTCAACATTTATTTTATGTGATTTCATATATTGTGATATATGATGTGATATATAATCTGTTGTTGATTATGTGTGTTTGGACGATATTTATCGTTGTTATATGGTATGTTAAATACCATAAGAAATATTGGATGTAGGAAAGGGGATTTTCAAAGTGTATTTTGAAAATGAATTATTTATATAAAATCGATGGATTTTATATAGAAAAGGAAAAGGGTTTTTATAAAAGAAAATAATTTTAAAATCGAAGGATAAGTTATAATAAAGGAAATATTTATTTGTTAGAATAAATAGAACAGAATAAAAGAAATTATTTATTCATTAGATAGAATTGAAGAAATATTTATAAATTTGAATATTTATAAATAGGAAATATATTTGAAAACCAAAGATATAGGAAATATATTTGTAAACCAAAGATATAGGAAATATATTTGTAAACCAAATATATAGGAAATATATTGTAAACCAAATATAAAGGAAGATATTTGTAAAAACCAAATATAAAGGAAATTATTTGTCAAACAAATAGAAAGAGAAATATTTGTAAACCATTTACAAATAGAATAGAGGTAAAAAGAAAATATTTGTAAAACATTTACAAATAGGATTTAAAAGGAGATATTTGTAAAACAGTTACAAATATATTAAATGGGAGTATTTATTTGTTAAGTAAACAAGTAGAAAAGAAAAAGGAATATTTATTTGTTAATAAATAGATAAAGTTAAAAGGAAATATTTATTTGTTAAATAAATAGGAAAGGTAGAAGAAATATTTATTTATTAAGTAAATAGAATTGGAAAGGGAATAGTTATTTGTTAAGTAAACAAATAGAAAGGGTTAAATAAAAGGAGTTAATTCAAATGAGTTAATCAAATATTAGTTATTCGAATAGAGTTAAATAGAGTTATCAAATATTAGTCTGTTCGAATAGAGTTAAAGGACAAGAGTTATCGATTATAGTTTAATCGAAAAGAGTTATCGATTTGTTTAATCGAAAAGAGTTATCGATTTGTTTAATCGAAGTGAGTAATCGAATATAGTTTATTCGAAAGGAATTATCGAATTTGGTTATTCGAAGGAATTATCGAATTTGGTTATTCGAAGGAATTATCGAATTTAGTTATTCGAAGGAGTTGATCGATTAGAGTTAAATCAAAAGAGTTAATCGAATAGAGTTTATTCGAATAGAGTTAAAAGAGTTAATCGAATATAGTTTATTCGAATAGAGTTAAAAGAGTTAATCGAATATAGTTTATTCGAATAGAGTTAAAAGAGTAATCGAATATAGTTTATTCGAATAGAGTTAGAGGAGTAATCGAATATAGTTTGTTCGAATGGAGTTAAGTAAGGAGTTAACTAAGGAGTAAGTGAAAAGAGTTAATCGATTAGAGTTAAAAGACGAACTTACCCTGTTTCAAGATTTGAAATGTCGTTCAGTTAAGGTCTGAGAGGTAGTTATACCCCAACTTGATTGACTTCGTTTTAAATTTAGAAATTGGTTAAAGTTCTAGAGTTAAAGTGGTTAAAGTGAATTTAGTTAATAAGTATAGTTGTTTGAGTTGGCGTCGCGATGTTGATTTAAACATCTATTTAAATCCAAGTAAAGAAGATTTGGAAATGTTTTCCAAATAGAATCAGAAACGTAATCAAATACTGAAATAAGGAAATATGAATATATTTATATATATATATATATATATATATATATGATTGATGATTGATTGATAGAATTTCCATTTGGAAATAATATCATTGTTTGCACACCTGTTTTTCTTTGATGGTTAAATCACAGACTATCGAAGTTTTGACCATTTTAACGTTGTTAATATGGAGAGACCGGTTGGATTATTATCCAAAGAACCACTTTGTATTGGCATAAGCGTTGCGAATCATATATGCCAAAGATAATTGAAGACGGAGTAAAATGCAAGGGCTATTGTATAAGTCTTGGATAACAGTGCCTAAGAGAGATATACTGAATAGTACCTTCGGTTCATCCTATTCCTGGATGAATGTCTGACAAAGTATTTCCAGACGATCACGTAGATTGATTTCTCCCACCGTACCAAGAGTGGAAGCGGAGAAGGAAATTTCTTTTAGCTAACACATAATGTATTGTTGTAGACGTCAATCGGTGGTTTGATGGATGTGACGATGTGACATTCGAAGTGAATCTGGTGTGATGATAAAGCGTAGCTTCTAGCCTCATCAACCGGTAAATGACAGAAATCGGGCAGGCAGCATGGCTAAGTCGGTCGCTCCGAAGTAGGGTGTATAATCACCTGATCTAGAGTTTCATTTATTTCTAAAAATCTATTGTCGATACTGTCCCATTCGGGAAACGGTTGCTGATCCCAACCGTTGGTGATATACATTCGATACACTCAAGCGAAATGAGTGGTCGGTCATGTGTGGCCGGGTTGCAAGATGTTCTTGTTGAACCCAGTGTATTCCTTTCTAGAGGTACACTAGCGAAAGGTGGTTCCATACCTTGTCATAGTTGTAAATCCATTACCCAATACGTGCTTGCGGTTTTGATTGTATACTATATATGTAGAACGTGAGATGGAAGCGTTTCTGCTAGATGATTATTATATTGTGGTTGATAGACATTATTATAATATCAAAAGGTTTTGATATAAAGATATTTTGGATTCTCATAAGGGAAAAACCCGTCCGTTATACGGCGTGGTCTTATGAGATATCGTTTATGTTCTCAACTGTTTTAAACTGTTTAACTCATACCAGTCCCATGACTGACCCGGAGTTTATTTTGTTTTGTTTTCCCTAAACTCTTGGGTGCCTAAATTTGTACGGGCAGTCAAGTAGTCGGGATTTACAGATACTTGAAGAGCTGGAGCAGGAGGCTTCAGGATCATATAGCTATAGTTTATTTCCGCTGTGTTGTAAGTATTGTACTTTGATAATGATGTATATTCAAGTACAAATGTATATTTCAAGTTACGTTATATATATTATATGTTATTCGTTCCGCTGTGAGATTCGTGTTACTCTGATGTTGTGTTCTTCTTTTTCTTCTGTTCTAAGTTTCTATCTTATCTTTCCTTACCCTCTAATTTCTTTCATTAATTACCGGGATTTTTTCGATGTTTGGTTATCGACATCGAGTTTATGTCGATAACCAAAGTCGCTAAAAATCCGGGTCATTACAATTGGTATTAGAGCAGAAGGTTAATTGATTAACTTGGCTCTGTGGCGTGACTCGGTAGAGATAGGGTTAGTAATACCCTAGATTGAGTTTGAGTGTATATATACGAGTGAACGTATTTGTTATTGATATAAAGTGTTTTTATATTGTGGAGATTTATTGGTTGAGTTGTTTATGAGTTCTGGTCGATTAGCTTGATCCACTGTATCGGTAGGAGTTTATAAACACTCGAATACGATGGATCGACACGATATATTTTGAAAAGAGGGTAAATTAAAATAAGTTTACCCACGGTATATCTTGATATAGAGAAGATATATATATATATATCAAAATTATAATATAGTGAATATATTGGTTGTTATTATAAGCAAGTAAGATTATAAATTAAATGGTTATGTAAATAACCAATCAGAATTCATATAAGTGAAATATGTGAAATCAGATGAGTTAAATCTGAAATTTAAACCAGAAATTGAGTTAAAACTCTGGAGAATAGGATAAGTGTTTGTAAATGGATTTGGATTAAAAATAAGGAAAATTTAAGATCGTGGGAGATTTTAAATTGTTTTACAAGTAGTGTGAATTATATTTTAAAATGAATTTCAAAGTGGAAATGTTTAGAAATGGTTTTATAGTATTGAACTCACTTCGATCGCTGGAAAATAGATTCTGATGATGACAACTGCATCATCAGTATCCATTTTTGAGTTGTAAGTGACGAATTACTACCAGAGATACTATTTTGAATTTGTTTTGGGAAAGACAAGTTGTGTTGATGTAACGACACGGATTTTTCCCGACCTTAATCGGTCGCAAAATCGACCAAGACCGTTCAAAACTCGCATACGTTAACTTTGGGAATACAATACATCAGAACAATAACATCAGACTTTTATTACAATACAATAATGTTACATCAGAGTACAGAATATCAGAGTACAAATAAAGTAGACTACAGCGGAAGATAAATACAAAAAAATGTAATATACTGCAACGGAAGAACACAGCGGAAGACTCTCTATCTCTGGACACAGCTTTAAGCTTCAACCCAGAATCCTGCTTAATATATCTGCAAAAAAAAGCTACTCGACTGCCCGTGTGGAAAATATAGGCACCCGAGTTTGCCAGTGGACAAACTACAGGTCAGTCATGGGACTGGTGTGAGAATTCTACTTAACCTATATAATATAATAAGGCTAATCACAGGACCACGCCACTTTCGCGGAACGGGTTTTCTCCTATGGATTGCCAGTGCATGACTAAAGTAAATCGTCAAAATAACGCAATGCTTTTTAGAAAAATGAAACCATTATAAGACCCAAGTCCCATCACACAATGCAACGCAAACCGGAGGATAGGGTTTTACCTTATAATGATCAAAAGATGCTTGATACGATAGACATGGTATTATATAATAATAGTGTGTAACCAATTTGAAATACATCAAAGTAAATGTATCAATCCTAGACGGCATGAGTGCCCCATCCCACTATGTCGCCATATATAGGTATACAATCAAAACCGCGTGATGTCGTATTGGAAATTTGGGTTTCCATCTGAGTCAAGGCTAGGGAGGAGATCCTTACCGATTCGAGACACTCTAGCAAATGCCCCAGGATTGGTACTCTGTCCAACCCTTGGATCCTGCAGGGCCGGTCCACACTTACTTTTGTGGATTGGTTATGCCTGAACACACGTTCCCCGTCCTTTTGGACCTATACTACGGCCAGTGGCGACCGCATAAACCGAGGCCTCGAAAAATCCAACAACCACAATGAATAAATGCCAGCGCTGGTAGGTCCCTGGCACCACTCTAGCTAGAAAGCAACGTGTGCACTCCCTGCGTTCCCATCTCCCGTTTTAGACTCTACCGGGCTGTGAGGCTCGCGAAGTCACGATATACACAAAGCTATGCCTAAATAGACTGTGCTTTGATCATCAACCACAAGGCCTGCTTTTCAACAAAAGCCTTGATTAATGCATCTTAGTATGCCACATTGTCAGTCCATACTATACCATTGATTTCTACCAATATATAACCTCTAAGCTCATACGTCTCAGAGAAGGGTGTTAACCACCAAACAGATATATATTAAGAGAGATCAACGAATATAGTATAAAGGACTACAACGTCAGACATACATTCCATTTATAAACTTATGCCCTGGGTCTGAGCGAAAGTCAAATCCGTATAAATCAACACTGAAGTCCTTTCAAGGTAGCTACTCCTCTCATGGGTCTCAGTGGCAACTCATCCATTCGATGTGAAGGTCGTCGGTCTTCAATCACCGTCTTTAAATCTTCGACTTAGAACGTCGTATAATCATTTGAAATGAGATTGAACTCGGTATTTTCAAATGATTCTCGCATATATATATAATTTGAAATCATTTCATATCGTTATTGGTATTTAGTAACGATCTATCGCTATTTTTATTTATATAAAAATAGCTTGAATTAATTTAACGACGCTTCGGGTCAATGGGCGACCCTGGCGCTGTTTTCAACCATATCTTAAAATCTAACCGTTGGATTTTGATGAAATCTATATCGTTGGAAAGATCTTCCCAAAGCGGTCCTAACGGTTCCAATTTTGGGAAAATCCGACGGTCGGATCTTTCGGTATAACCGTTTGAAGTTAAGAATGTCGATACGCGAACTACCGCGCGTGATTCGTTAAATTTATAATTTATATTTATATAAATATAAATATGAATCGTTTGGCGATTTCAACTATAAAAGTCTATTCTTTTTATCGCTTCTGGAATGACGATAAAAATATCACTTTTAATATCTCTGTTTTATTTACACTAAATGAAAATAAATTATACTTTTTCTATATTTTGTTTTATTTACCTAAATGTAAATAAATTATATTCTTTCTATATTTTAATTTATTTACACTAAATATAAATAAATTATATTCTTATCTTTTTCTTATTTATTTGCCTATATGTAAATAAATATTTTACTTTTACGTTTGCTATATTTATTTACATTAATTGTAAATGAATATATCTAATTTCTTATTCATATTTATTTACACTATTTGTAAATAAATGTTTACCCTTACTTTTACTATATTTATTTACACTAATTATAAATAAATGTACCTTTTCCTTTATCTTATTTATTTACATAAGAAAATGTAAATAAATATTATTCACATAATTATTCTTTTACTCCCTTTTATTTACATAAAAAAAAAGTAAATAATCCTTATTCACATATTTGTTCTTATAATCTTAATCACATAGAAATGTAATTTTATTACAATGTAAAACCTATATATATATATATATATATATTACTTACATTGGAAATGTACTTTTATTAAATCCTTTATTTACATTGAACAAATGTAAATTTCTTTGTTTCTTTTCTTTACATTGAAAAGTGTAATTCTTAAATTCTTTTCTAATTACATTGAAAAATGTAGTTCTTTAATCCTTTTTCTAATATTTCCTTTTAACATAAAAGAATATCTTATGTTAATTCTTTTCTAACCTTTCTTTTTACTATTTACCTAGAAAATGTAAATAATTACTAATTACAAATTGGTTCTTTTTATTTACATAAGAAAATGTAAATAAATCCTTTTCATATAATTATTTTTTTCTCTTTTTATTTACATAAGAAAATGTAAATAAAAACTTATTCACATAATTATTATTTTATTCCCTTTAATTACATAGGAAAATGTAAATAAATTCTTATTCACATATTTGTTCTTTATATTCTATTTATTCTTAATTACATAAAATGTAATTTTATTACTTATAATCATAATTACATAAAATGTAATTTTCTTTACAGTGTAAAATATATTCTTTTAATTACATAAAAAAAATGTAATTTATTCAATCTCTTATTTATCTAATGTAAATATATGTTTTCCTTTGTCTACATTTTATTTATTTATCATAAATATTTTGAAGTAATTTACATATATAAAATGTAAATTTAGAAAATTAATATATATGCTTTAACCTCTCACATTGGATAGGTATTGTTGTGACTACTGGACAGCCGGGCGGGTCCGGGCAGATTTACATCACAACTCAATCCAACCTCGGGTTTAAGCATTCTTTTTCTTTATATTGAATAATGTTATTCTTTTTATTCCTTTCTAATTACATTGAAAAATATAATTCTTCAATTCTTATCTTACTATTTCATTAATTCTATTTAAACAAAATGGATATTTTGTTTCTCACATTTTCTATTTACCTAAATGTTTATTTTTTACATAAAGCATATTTTTGTCCGCAAACTCTAATGCGACAAAAATAATAATTTAACTAATGTATGTTATTGCATAAAGCATATTTTTGTTCGCAAACTCTAATGCGACAAAAATAGCAATTTAACCTATATATGGTTTTACATAAAATATGTTTTTGTGCGCAAACTCTAATGCGACAAAAATAACAATTTTACTAATGTATGTTATTGCATAAAGCATATTTTTTGTTCGCAAACTCTAATGCAACAAAATAGCAATTTAACTATGTTTATTTTTACATAAAGCATATTTTTGTCTGCAAACTCTAATGCGACAAAAATAACAATTTTATTTATATTTTTACATAAAATATATTTTTGTGCGTAAATTCTAATGCGACAGAAATAGCTATTTATTTATATTTTGAATGCTAATATTTGATTCATTGCAATTATGCAACATGACGATGACTTTTATGTCGTCTCAACTAAATTAAACACGACGGTCATTTTAGCGTCATAACATTCAAAATAACACATTGATGGTTTTGGTGTCACAACATACAAAATAACACACTTATGGCTTTGGTGTCATAACATACAAATTAACACACTTATGGTTTTGGTGTATTTTTTTTTTTTTTTTTTTTTTTTTTGATGAATCACAATAACGGTCCCAACTTCACTTTTATTTGCAAATGAAAATGAAGATTTAAATTCACATTTTATTTATACATAAAAGTAAATGTTAAACTTACATTCTATTATGTTAACAAAAGCGACATAAAAATTGGTATTTTGACTTTATCAACAAAAGAAAATATAAAAGTTGGTCTTTTTATTTTTAACAAAAGAAACATAAAAAGTGGTCTTTTACTTTGTTAATCAAAAGAAACATAAAAGCTATTCTTTTTATTTTTAACAAAAGACATAAAAAAGTTATTCTTTTTATTTTTAACAAACGAATTATGTAAAAATGTTCTTTTGTTTCAACAACCAAATTAAGTAAAAATGTCCTTTGTTTGGTAAACAAATTTTGTCCCTTATTTGGTAACCAAAATATACATCAAAAATATGTCTTTTATTTTGTAAACAAATTTGTCCCTTTTAATTTTGACAACAAAATAATGTTAAAATTATCCTTTTTGTTTTTCAACAAAAATAATGTAAAAATTGTTCCTTTTTGTTTTACAACAAAAATAAGTAAAAAAAATGTCTTTCTGTTTAACAAACAAAAATAAACAAACAAGATTTTTTTCATTTATTTTGTATACAAAATTTAAGATTAAATTTTAATAGAAAATAAAAATAAAATAAAGAGGGGAACTTTATTATGAACTACATCACAAATTTCAGATCTAGATAAAGTAGTCATCACAGACATCACCACATATTTCAGCAATAATTATATACAAACATCATCACATCGCAGATCAGTAAATCACAATATACAATCACAATCTCAGCATTTCAATCACCACATAATTAAATTAAAATAATTAATTATCTAAATAAAAGAAGGATTCTCACCTTGTTTTTAATAAAATTAAACCGCGTTTAATTTTACCAAAAATCCCAACTGCTATTGTTCTTGTCTATCAGTTCTGAAATTTTCCTCAAAAATCGACTTGTTCAGAATAACGTCTAGTCAGTGCCATTGCGAAGTATTTTTCGACTCGAGTCCAACGCACTTGAAATCGTCCAATTCCTTCTTCATGTTCTGGAAACGGAGGCCGCCACTTCGAGACACCCACAGCCTCTAGGGCTTCAAATTCCGACCAGCACAGTGGGCGAGGAGGTGATCGGAGGGCGGGGTCTGGTCGGCCTTGGAGGGGGAGTAATGGACGATTCCGCCATCGTTTCTTTTTTTTTCGATTTTGATTGAGGCGACTGAAGAATAATTTGGAGAATTTGGGTTTGGAGAAATAAGGTGCAGGAAGTACTTATATAGATTAATTAATTATTCAATTAGCCAATTAAGGCCCGTAAAACCCCTTGTCCAATTTTAACATATTTAAATAATAACCTTTGTGTTATTATTCATATCCATTTTTTTTTTAGTTCTTTATATAAAAATGCTATAGTGGATAGAGAAGGGATTTACAAAGAAAAGGAAAAAAACAAATAAAGAAAAAGGAAGATGAGAAATAAGGAGCAAGGAATTAATGCTGCATTGCTTTTCCATTTAAAACCATGAATGCATTTCTTTTGTTGCCTTGCATCTTTGAAAATTATATTGCCAAAATTTGATTCTAGAAATAATATTCCATTTGTCATTAATGCCAAAGGAAGGAATAAGAAGAAAGATTTTGAATTAGAAAACGTATCTGTAGGAACATGCATGAATTAAAAACAAAAGAAAATTAATGCATACTAATGAAAAATTGGATTTGCTTTCTATGGACAATGTGTTAGGCTAACACATGAATTAACAACGTTGCTTTATGGTATTATCTGAACATTATAAACTTACCCATCATACGCTGTAAATTAAATAGTAACGAAAAATATAGAAGTGATTGCGCGATTTTATTTTATTTCCTTTCATTACGCATTCCTTTCATAAATGTGCATTATATATGCTTTATATATTTATATTAATTCAAATTCACCCTCCAAAAATTCATCCTTCTCTTTCATTACATTAATTATATCACAATTTGTACCATAAATAACGTGATAAACGGCTTGCAAAATTAAACACCAATATTTATGTTAATTCAATGTTTAATTACCATTTGTACTCAATGGTTTGATCTGTAATAAATTAATCTTAACCATATATTACTATGCGAATAGATTCTTTGTTTAATAAATCATTAAATAGAACTTAGTTAAAAATTGATTCTTTTCTGTTTTTTACTCGTTCTAATGTCAAATATTCCAAATGGCTTACCATTTATTAGCATCGTAAATATTGATGTTATATTCACATTATGCTTTTAAATTCTAGAATGAACACTACATTCAAATTAAATAGAAAGTCCAAGTTCTAAATTGTACCTCTAGTATATTGTAAATTCAATATCCAACAATTCTAAATTTGTAGTTTTTACTTTCATAATCAACTCAAGTTAATAACGTTAATTCTGGCAAAATAATTAAGCTGAGCTTATGTTTACAATTGCCTTTTAAAAGTGGATACTTTGTTCAAATAAATAAATGTACATGTTATATTTGGAATGTTGAATATAAGCATATATTTTTCTTCTATAAATCAAATTACAAGATCAAAATAATTAATAACAGTAATAAGTTTTGTTTTCTATTTATTTTTTAGACAACCTAAATATTCAATCGTTTATTAATGTAAATCACATTTATTTATAAATTTATGAAATGGTTCACACTTTGGATAGAAAAAGGGAAGTATTAAAGACAACAATTTTTTTTTCTTTTTAATATAACGATGAGAAATTGTAACATAATGATATGTTTATCCAACACTACATATTATAACATAATGACATCTTTATCATAATTTATTTAGAGTCCACCTAATATTTTAGACCAACCTATTCAATGCTCATGCAAAAATAATTAAATATACACACATGGAGTAGATTTGCTTTTGGAGAGAGGCAATAAAAGAAGAGAAAAAGGGATGTTAGTTTAAGAATTAAGAATTCAAAAGTTGTAAGAGAAAATAAGCATCATGATTTTGGATTTAAAGGCATGGCTATAAGGCTGCAATTAATGTGAAATAACTTTACATATGAAATGAATGTCACTAGTGTTTCTTGGTTCGCCCAATTTCGATTTAAAACTAATTTTATATAATTTCTCAAAGTTGGAAATTAAAATTTGGAATTACCATGAATTTTAAGTTCAGAATAGAATTAAAATAATAAACTTAATATTTCAGCCATTATTAATAAAATAATTTAATTAAAAATAAATTTTTTAATTTCTGACTCATTTTCTTAACAAAATTATTTAAAATAAAAATTTTAAATTGGCCCTAAATTGCGGGTTGTTACAGTCTCCCCCACTTAAAATCTTTTCGTTCTCGAAAAGGAACTAAGCTAAAGGTAGTTAAATTAACTAACTAAATTTAAATTTTAATATTATTAATTTCATTTGTTGGCTAACTTATCAAATATATTTACTTTTATATATTTAAAACATATTTTCTAAAATAGGATTATATATATAATCAAAATACTTTAATTATAAGCTTATCACTCTGAACTCATTCTAGGGCATTACTAACCCTATCTCTAATGAGTTTTCTCATCCTAGGATACTGCTGATCCTATCTCTAATGAGTATTCTTATTGGATATTGCTAATCCAATCTCTGATGAGTCTTTTGTTCAGTTCTAACGAGTTGTATCCCAAAGATTTGAGCTAACCAGAGCTCTGATACCAACTGTAACGACACGGATTTTTCCCGACCTTAATCGATCGCAAAATCGACTAAGACCGTTCAAAACTCGCATACGTTAACTTTGGGAATACAATACATCAGAACAATAACAGCAGACTTCTATTACAATACAATAATGTTACATCAGAGTACAAATAAAGTAGACTACAGCGGAAGATAAATACAAAAAAATGTAATATACTGCAACGGAAGAACACAGCGGAAGACTCTCTATCTCTGGACACAGCTTTAAGCTTCAACCCAGAATCCTGCTTAATATATCTGCAAAAATAGCTACTCGACTGCCCGTGTGGAAAATATAGGCACCCGAGTTTGCCAGTGGACAAACTACAGGTCAGTCATGGGACTGGTGTGAGAATTCTACTTAACCTATATAATATAATAAGGCTAATCACAGGACCACGCCACTTTCGCGGAACGGGTTTTCTCCTATGGATTGCCAGTGCATGACTAAAGTAAATCGTCAAAATAACGCAATGCTTTTTAGAAAAATGAAACCATTATAAGACCCAAGTCCCATCACACAATGCAACGCAAACCGGAGGATAGGGTTTTACCTTATAATGATCAAAAGATGCTTGATACGATAGACACGGTATTATATAATAATAGTGTGTAACCAATTTGAAATACATCAAATTAAATGTATCAATCCTAGACGGCATGAGTGCCCCATCCCAATATGTCGCCATATATAGGTATACAATCAAAACCGCGTGATGTCGTATTGGAAATTTGGATTTCCATCTGAGTCAAGGCTAGGGAGGAGATCCTTACCGATTCGAGACACTCTAGCAAATGCCCCAGGATTGGTACTCTGTCCAACCCTTGGATCCTACAGGGCCGGTCCACACTTACTTTTGTGGATTGGTTATGCCTGAACACACGTTCCCCGTCCTTTTGGACCTATACTACGGCCAGTGGCGACCGCATAAACCGAGGCCTCGAAAAATCCAACAACCACAATGAATAAATGCCAGCGCTGGTAGGTCCCTGGCACCACTCTAGCTAGAAAGCAACGTGTGCACTCCCTGCGTTCCCTTCTCCCGTTTTAGACTCTACCGGGCTGTGAGGCTCGCGAAGTCACGATATACACAAAGCTATGCCTAAATAGACTGTGCTTTGATCATCAACCACAAGGCCTGCTTTTCAACAAAAGCCTTGATTAATGCATCTTAGTATGCCACATTGTCAGTCCATACTATACCATTGATTTCTACCAATATATAACCTCTAAGCTCATACGTCTCAGAGAAGGGTGTTAACCACCAAGCAGATATATATTAAGAGAGATCAACGAATATAGTATAAAGGACTACAACGTCAGACATACATTCCATTTATAAACTTATGCCCTGGGTCTGAGCGAAAGTCAAATCCGTACAAATCAACACTTCGTCCGAACAGCCACCACTGAAGCCCTTTCAAGGTAGCTACTCCTCTCATGGGTCTCAGTGGCAACTCATCCATTCGATGTGAAGGTCGTCGGTCTTCAATCACCGTCTTTAAATCTTCGACTTAGAACGTCGTATAATCATTTGAAATGAGATTGAACTCGGTCTTTTCAAATGATTCTCGCATATATATATAATTTGAAATCATTTCATATCGTTATTGGTATTTAGTAACGAACTATCGCTATTTTTATTTATATAAAAATAGCTCGAATTAATTTAACGACGCTTCGGGTCAATGGGCGACCCTGGCGCTGTTTTCAACCATATCTTAAAATCTAACCGTTGGATTTTGATGAAATCTATATCGTTGGAAAGATCTTCCCAAAGCGGTCCTAACGGTTCCAATTTTGGGAAAATCCGACGGTCGGATCTTTCGGTATAACCGTTTGAAGTTAAGAATGTCGATATGCGAACTACCGCGCGTGATTCGTTAAATTTATAATTTATATTTATATAAATATAAATATGAATCGTTTGGCGATTTCAACTATAAAAGTCTATTCTTTTTATCGCTTCTGGAATGACGATAAAAATATCACTTTTAATATCTCTGTTTTATTTACACTAAATGAAAATAAATTATACTTTTTCTATATTTTGTTTTATTTACCTAAATGTAAATAAATTATATTCTTTCTATATTTTAATTTATTTACACTAAATATAAATAAATTATATTCTTATCTTTTTCTTATTTATTTGCCTATATGTAAATAAATATTTTACTTTTACTTTTGCTATATTTATTTACATTAATTGTAAATGAATATATCTAATTTCTTATTCATATTTATTTACACTATTTGTAAATAAATGTTTACCCTTACTTTTACTATATTTATTTACACTAATTATAAATAAATGTACCTTTTCCTTTATCTTATTTATTTACATAAGAAAATGTAAATAAATATTATTCACATAATTATTCTTTTACTCCCTTTTATTTACATAAAAAAAAAGTAAATAATCCTTATTCACATATTTGTTCTTATAATCTTAATCACATAGAAATGTAATTTTATTACAATGTAAAACCTATATATATATATATATATATATATATATATATTTTACTTACATTGGAAATGTACTTTTATTAAATCCTTTATTTACATTGAACAAATGTAAATTTCTTTGTTTCTTTTCTTTACATTGAAAAGTGTAATTCTTAAATTCTTTTCTAATTACATTGAAAAATGTAGTTCTTTAATCCTTTTTCTAATATTTCCTTTTAACATAAAAGAATATCTTATGTTAATTCTTTTCTAACCTTTCTTTTTACTATTTACCTAGAAAATGTAAATAATTACTAATTACAAATTGGTTCTTTTTATTTACATAAGAAAATGTAAATAAAAACTTATTCACATAATTATTATTTTATTCCCTTTAATTACATAGGAAAATGTAAATAAATTCTTATTCACATATTTGTTCTTTATATTCTATTTATTCTTAATTACATAAAATGTAATTTTCTTTACAGTGTAAAATATATTCTTTTAATTACATAAAAAAAATGTAATTTATTCAATCTCTTATTTATCTAATGTAAATATATGTTTTCCTTTGTCTACATTTTATTTATTTATCATAAATATTTTGAAGTAATTTACATATATAAAATGTAAATTTAGAAAATTAATATATATGCTTTAACCTCTCACATTGGATAGGTATTGTTGTGACTACTGGACAGCCGGGCGGGTCCGGGCAGATTTACATCACAACTCAATCCAACCTCGGGTTTAAGCATTCTTTTTCTTTATATTGAATAATGTAATTCTTTTTATTCCTTTCTAATTACATTGAAAAATATAATTCTTCAATTCTTATCTTACTATTTCATTAATTCTATTTAAACAAAATGGATATTTTGTTTCTCACATTTTCTATTTACCTAAATGTTTATTTTTTACATAAAGCATATTTTTGTCCGCAAACTCTAATGCGACAAAAATAATAATTTAACTAATGTATGTTATTGCATAAAGCATATTTTTGTTCGCAAACTCTAATGCGACAAAAATAGTAATTTAACCTATATATGGTTTTACATAAAATATGTTTTTGTGCGCAAACTCTAATGCGACAAAAATAGCAATTTTACTAATGTATGTTATTGCATAAAGCATATTTTTTGTTCGCAAACTCTAATGCAACAAAATAGCAATTTAACTATGTTTATTTTTACATAAAGCATATTTTTGTCTGCAAACTCTAATGCGACAAAAATAACAATTTTATTTATATTTTTACATAAAATATATTTTTGTGCGTAAATTCTAATGCGACAGAAATAGCTATTTATTTATATTTTGAATGCTAATATTTGATTCATTGCAATTATGCAACATGACGATGACTTTTATGTCGTCTCAACTAAATTAAACACGACGGTCATTTTAGCGTCATAACATTCAAAATAACACATTGATGGTTTTGGTGTCACAACATACAAGATAACACACTTATGGCTTTGGTGTCATAACATACAAATTAACACACTTATGGTTTTGGTGTATTTTATATATTTTTTTTTTTGATGAATCACAATAACGGTCCCAAATGAAAATGAAGATTTAAATTCACATTTTATTTATACATAAAAGTAAATGTTAAACTTACATTCTATTATGTTAATAAAAGCGACATAAAAATTGGTATTTTGACTTTATCAACAAAAGAAAATATAAAAGTTGGTCTTTTTATTTTTAACAAAAGAAACATAAAAAGTGGTCTTTTACTTTGTTAATCAAAAGAAACATAAAAGCTATTCTTTTTATTTTTAACAAAAGACATAAAAAATTATTCTTTTTATTTTTAACAAACGAATTATGTAAAAATGTTCTTTTGTTTCAACAACCAAATTAAGTAAAAATGTCCTTTGTTTGGTAAACAAATTTTGTCCCTTATTTGGTAACCAAAATATACATCAAAAATATGTCTTTTATTTTGTAAAAAAATTTGTCCCTTTTAATTTTGACAACAAAATAATGTTAAAATTATCCTTTTTGTTTTTCAACAAAAATAATGTAAAAATTGTTCCTTTTTGTTTTACAACAAAAATAAGTAAAAAAAATGTCTTTCTGTTTAACAAACAAAAATAAACAAACAAGATTTTTTTCATTTATTTTGTATACAAAATTTAAGATTAAATTTTAATAGAAAATAAAAATAAAATAAAGAGGGGAACTTTATTATGAACTACATCACAAATTTCAGATCTAGATAAAGTAGTCATCACAGATATCACCACATATTTCAGCAATAATTATATACAAACATCATCACATCGCAGATCAGTAAATCACAATATACAATCACAATCTCAGCATTTCAATCACCACATAATTAAATTAAAATAATTAATTATCTAAATAAAAGAAGGATTCTCACCTTGTTTTTAATAAAATTAAACCGCGTTTAATTTTACCAAAAATCCCAACTGCTATTGTTCTTGTCTATCAGTTCTGAAATTTTCCTCAAAAATCGACTTGTTCAGAATAACGTCTAGTCAGTGCCATTGCGAAGTATTTTTCGACTCGAGTCCAACGCACTTGAAATCGTCCAATTCCTTCTTCATGTTCTGGAAACGGAGGCTGCCACTTCGAGACACCCACAACCTCTAGGGCTTCAAATTCCGACCAGCACAGTGGGCGAGGAGGTGATCGGAGGGCGGGGTCTGGTCGGCCTTGGAGGGGGAGTAATGGACGATTCCGCCATCGTTTCTTCTTTTTTTTTCGATTTTGATTGACGTGACTGAAGAATAATTTGGAGAATTTGGGTTTGGAGAAATAAGGTGTAGGAAGTACTTATATAGATTAATTAATTATTCAATTAGCCAATTAAGGCCCGTAAAACCCCTTGTCCAATTTTAACATATTTAAATAATAACCTTTGTGTTATTATTCATATCTTTTTTTTTTTAGTTCTTTATATAAAAATGCTATAGTGGATAGAGAAGGGATTTACAAAGAAAAGGAAAAAAAACAAATAAAGAAAAAGGAAGATGAGAAATAAGGAGCAAGGAATTAATGCTGCATTGCTTTTCCATTTAAAACCATGAATGCATTTCTTTTGTTGCCTTGCATCTTTGAAAATTATATTGCCAAAATTTGATTCTAGAAATAATATTCCATTTGTCATTAATGCCAAAGGAAGGAATAAGAAGAAAGATTTTGAATTAGAAAACGTATCTGTAGGAACATGCATGAATTAAAAACAAAAGAAAATTAATGCATACTAATGAAAAATTGGATTTGCTTTCTATGGACAATGTGTTAAGCTAACACATGAATTAACAACGTTGCTTTATGGTATTATCTGAACATTATAAACTTACCCGTCATGCGCTGTAAATTAAATAGTAACGAAAAATATAGAAGTGATTGCGCGATTTTATTTTATTTCCTTTCATTACGCATTCCTTTCATAAATGTGCATTATATATGCTTTATATATATATATATATATATATATATATATATATTAATTCAATTTCACCCTCCAAAAATTCATCCTTCTCTTTCATTACATTAATTATATCACAATTTGTACCATAAATAACGTGATAAACGGCTTGCAAAATTAATCACCAATATTTATGTTAATTCAATGTTTAATTACCATTTGTACTCAATGGTTTGATCTGTAATAAATTAATCTTAACCATATATTACTATGCGAATAGATTCTTTGTTTAATAAATCATTAAATAGAACTTAGTTAAAAATTGATTCTTTTCTGTTTTTTACTCGTTCTAATGTCAAATATTCCAAATGGCTTACCATTTATTAGCATCGTAAATATTGATGTTATATTCACATTATGCTTTTAAATTCTAGAATGAACACTACATTCAAATTAAATAGAAAGTCCAAGTTCTAAATTGTACCTCTAGTATATTGTAAATTTAATATCCAACAATTCTAAATTTGTAGTTTTTACTTTCATAATCAACTCAAGTTAATAACGTTAATTCTGGCAAAATAATTAAGCTGAGCTTATGTTTACAATTGCCTTTTAAAAGTGGATACTTTGTTCAAATAAATAAATGTACATGTTATATTTGGAATGTTGAATATAAGCATATATTTTTCTTCTATAAATCAAATTACAAGATCAAAATAATTAATAACAGTAATAAGTTTTGTTTTCTATTTATTTTTTAGACAACCTAAATATTCAATCGTTTATTAATGTAAATCACATTTATTTATAAATTTATGAAATGGTTCACACTTTGGATAGAAAAAGGGAAGTATTAAAGACAACAAATTTTTTTTCTTTTTAATATAACGATGAAAAATTGTAACATAATGATATGTTTATCCAACACTACATATTATAACATAATGACATCTTTATCATAATTTATTTAGAGTCCACCTAATATTTTAGACCAACCTATTCAATGCTCATGCAAAAATAATTAAATATACACACATGGAGTAGATTTGCTTTTGGAGAGAGGCAATAAAAGGAGAGAAAAAGGGATGTTAGTTTAAGAATTAAGAATTCAAAAGTTGTAAGAGAAAATAAGCATCATGATTTTGGCTTTAAAGGCAAGGCTATAAGGCTGCAATTAATGTGAAATAACTTTACATATGAAATGAATGTCACTAGTGTTTCTTGGTTCGCCCAATTTCGATTTAAAACTAATTTTATATAATTTCTCAAAGTTGGAAATTAAAATTTGGAATTACCATGAATTTTAAGTTCAGAATAGAATTAAAATAATAAACTTAATATTTCAGCCATTATTAATAAAATAATTTAATTAAAAATAAATTTTTTAATTTCTGACTCATTTTCTTAACAAAATTATTTAAAATAAAAATTTTAAATTGGCCCTAAATTGCAGGTTGTTACAGTTGAATTTCAAAATAGGATTTATAATAATAGAATTTGACATATAGATTTGAATAATATAAGTGATATAAAATTTGAATAGAATTAACTAAGTCGAAGGGGAATTAGTTAATCGAGTTTTGAATTTGAATTTGAAGTTGAACTTTGAAGGTGGATTGGATTTGTAAATGGATATTCGAAATCGAATATAGAACTTAAATTTGAAATTTGGATTCAAATTAGTTAATAAGCAAGTTAAAATATACTTGAACATGTCATGTTCAAATATAAAAGTGAAATAGACTAAAGAGTTAATTAACAAATTAATTAACGAATTGAGTTAAAACGATCAGGTATAGTTAAAATTGATTGGGCATGTATAAATATACATGAGATAGGTATGGATAAGGTATGAAGGTATATAAATAGAATGCTCGACAAAAAGGTACGTATTTAATTCATATATGAGATTTTATGCACCGTATCGGCTAGACGTTTGGCGTTTTCTTTTTCTTTTGGATTGGTGAGAGCCATGGGAGGCTATTTGAAATATCCCGATGCTCCCGGTACAAAGGAGGTTATGGCGAATTTTTCTGGGAATTTAAGGAGTTAGAATATTTTTAAGATAATTTGATAGTTAGAAATCAACGTATCGATATATATATATAGAAGTCGATAAGGAAACGAACTTAGAAATAGAATAGTAAAATCAAAACGGAAGACTAAGAATAAACTCTAGTAAAAATAGAAAGCGGAAGCGTATACGTGTTTAAAAGTGAATAAGTAGTTGTACGGTATTGATTATTCGAGTAAGTAGTCATATCTGTTTTGAAGTTATAAATGTTACTCAGTCAAGGTCTGAGAGGTAGTTATACCCCAACTTGATTAATTTCATTATTAACAAATAAATAGTAAGATTTCAGGCTCGAAGATCAATGTTGAATAAGAGTTAGTTGAATATAGTACTTGGGTTGTCGTAACGATGTTTTACACAACATCCGTTTTAACCCAAATATGCGTAAGCTCGGAAATATAATAAAGAATATTTCCTAAGTATAAAAATAAACGAGATCGGAAAAGAGATAAGTAATTGGAATATTTTCCAATTATAAATAGCATATATTTTCTAAAGTTTAGAAAATAAAGGAAGGCGATATTCGGAAATGTTTTCCAAATAACATAAAAGGCCAATATGGTTATTGAAAATATTTGGTTAACAAATATTGATAAAGAAATAGAGAAGTGATTTAACTAATGGAATATTAATTAAGGGCTCAGTGACATGTTCAAAAGGAAAATTTGAATTTTGAAAAGGAGTAAACTGTTTAAAAACTCCCAGGGAAAGACTGTTGAATTAAAAACAAATTTAACAGAAATTTTTTGAAAGCAATTTTGAATTAAAGTAAAGCCAGTAAAGTGGTAACTGAGATTGAACTAGAATGATATCAAGACAAATCGGATTGTGAGATTCAAATTTGAAGAGTAATGTGGTAATCAAGTTAAGAGTTGGGAATCGAGAAGAAACTCGAGTTGAAATGATATTTGGCTCGGATATAAACAAATGGTTGTGTTGTGCATAAAAGTAGATTGGAATTTGATTGGGATGACCTTTGTATCCGCTAAATTGATAACAGGTGGAAAGGATAAAATGATATGCCGACAAAAAGGTACAAGTTTATATTTCATATGGTATGAGATTTTGATGAGCCGAATTGGCAAGCCGCTTGGCTGTTTGATTTTCTTTTGAGATGGAGATGGCCAGAGAGGCGAGTTAGTGTTTGACCGAGTGACCAGTACAAAGGAGGTGCTGGCGAAATTTTTCGAAGAGTTAAGGCGTTAGAAAATTTTCAGGATTTTTGGAAATTTTCGTTGATAAGAATTAAATAAATTTTTAATTGAAATTAAATTGGTTCAGTTGAAACGGAAGTTAAAAAGTGAACAAATATGTTCTAACCAGTCGATAGGGTTGTTCTCCACCTTAGCAATTTCGAGGACGAAATTATTTTAAGTGGGGAAGATTGTAGGCAGAGGTATTATTATTAATTTATTTAATTATATAAATAGTGATATAGTGAATTAAATGGTGGTTCAATTAAATATTGGTGAATATTTAATTAAAATAATAAATTAAATAATATATTTAATTTTGAAATAATCAAAAATGGCTGAAATGGCGATATGGTGTGAACCGGATCATCTGTGATATTTAATTCAGATTGGAATTGAATTTGAATAATGAATATATTATATAAACGACAGTTTGAACGTAGAGTTATAATATAATTAAAAACGAGCTTGAAATGGCACTGCAGTTCGTAATTTGGCGATTTGAACTTCAACTGAATGTACATGATTCGTTTTAAGCCGGATTTCTATGAAACAAGAAACGTGTGGATCTGGTGGAGTATATCTTTCTAGTGGAAGAGAAAAATCGAGATTTCGTCATGTAGATTTTGATTTATGTCCAAATCAAATTTTAGGAAAGCCGCTGTGGAATTCCTTTATAATTTATAAAGGAATTATTTATATTTTAAAAAGGAAATTCATTTTAAATCAAATATCGATTTAATCGGGATTTGAAATATCAAGTTATAAATCCCAGTAGAGCTGTATGGTATTCCACTGTGAATATATACGATAATATAAACTTATTTATATTTAATTTGATTTAAATATATTTATCCAGAGCTTTAAAAATAGCCACTTTTGCAAACGAAGTCGGAATTCGACGAAACTAATTTTGTTGGATCTGCAATGTCAAATAGTTGTTAGATTTCCAGTTTCGTGATTTTTAGAGTCACTGTGTGGTCGTACGGATTTTTAGAGTGAAAAACAGTTAGTATTTCGACAGTTAAAAATATGCTGTGTGAGCAAACAGAGTCGGAATTCGACAAAACCAGTTTCATTGGGAC